>CM031243.1:835646391-836938891 GCA_018340775.1 Taxus wallichiana var. yunnanensis
CTTCTCATTTTGCATTTGGTGAACAAACCATCTCGTGCTCGCAGCCCTGCACTTGCAAACTACACTTTTATGAAAGTTTCAAAAAATGCAAAAACTTCGCAGCCCCGTAACTTTTCATTTCCCAAAATTCATCTTCGAGCCTGCTGGTCTGCATTTCCCACTTGTGCAAAAAGTCTTCCCTAGGCCCATCGGCCGCTTTTGGCAAAAATCCTTCCAAGGCCCACCTCCCGCATGTAATTTAGGCCTGACACATGGCTTCTCTAGGTGTCGACAGAGGTGCGGATTACTTTTATACTTTAATGCTTTTCAAAACAAAAGCTAAAATTCTAAAGTTCCTCTGACAACCCGCTTTCACACTTTGACCTAAAACATGGCCACGTGTAGAGCTGGGGCACATTTGGGACCTGCTTTTGGATTCCCCCATAAAAGAGCTCCGAAGAGAGACGTGGCTCATTCCACGGCCTTTCTCTATTTCTTGTGTGTTTTGGCTAAGTCCCTTTTGTTTGGCAGGGCCATATGTCTGACTTAGGATGAGTGGAGGCTCAACGCACATTTAAGACCTACCTCTGGATTTTCCCTTTGAAGTTACACTGAGCCAACACATGGAGGCTTTCAATAATCCTTTTATACTCAGTTGATTTGGGCCTGCTCTGCCCCATTTGGACTCTGACCACGTGGTGAGCTAGCACTAGTTTGAGTCTCCGCTTTAGGTTGTGCCTTTGAAGTTGCACCGATGAGACACGTGGAGACTTATGCTGGTTCTTTATACTTAGCCAATTATACAATTAGCTCTGTCCCCTTTTCGACCTTGACCATGTGGTGAGCTCGTGCTCATTTGGGGGAATGCTCTGTATTTCATCTCTAAAGTTGTGCTGAGTTGACATGTGGTTTTTTCCACTAGCCTTAGACTTTTTAACTGCTGATTCAACCCTTTTGACTTCTTCTTTTCAGGCCTGGGACACGTGGAAGCTCTACACTCGTTTGGGGGACCACCTTTGGCTTCAACCCTTGAAGGTACGTCATTAAGAAACGTGGAGACTTTTGCTTATTCCTTCCATACTTAGTTGATTTAGGCCCACTCCTCTTTCTCTAGTTTTGGTCGGGTCCCTTCTACTTATTTAAGAGTGACTATGTTGGGTTCTGGACATGTGGAAGCTACACGTTTGTTCGGGGACCGCTTTATTGGGTCTTGCCCTAAAGTTACGCCATTGAGACACTAGCTCTTTCCGCTAGCCTTAGACTTTTCAATGGCCGATTCAACCTTTTGAGGCTCTGACAATGTGGAGGGATGGCACTCATTTGGAGGCCTTGTTTTGGATGTGACATTTGGAGTTGCACCGGAATGACATGTGGCACCTTTCGTGAGTCTTCTTCTCAGCCCCAAGTCAACTCGTATGTGGCTAAGTTTGAAAACTTTGAGCCTTTCCCATTTTCCTCCTATGAGCCTCTGGCCTCCTTTGACATTGTTTGATCCTTCGTTGACCCTACTCCTCCATTGTAGAGTCCTGCTTGTAACCTAACTATTGGATTTGAAATGTGGGCTCACAATACTAAGCCGAAACTTCGAATATCTCCATGCGAGGTTGTGTTTTATCAATTTTTCGGGAAGAAAATTTGGGATAATAGTTTGGCGACTCACAAGGACATCTTCCTACTAGATGAAGAGATCAATAGCCTTGAAGCATCCATTGGGCATAGAGTTTTGAATGATAGCTTGGTACTGATCTTATCCCTAAAACCGCGAGGCCGACTTCTTGCATTTGGTAACCACGAATGTCATCATGTACTCTCAATTTTCATAAGAAAACCTTAAAGATGAGCTTTCTAAGAGTAGAAAATTGTATGACCTAGGGCTTTCACCTATCCCTGAATGGACTACCTCAAAAATGATCTTATCTACTCTGTATTTGTTTCATTTCAAAATTAACGGTTGTTATAGGCATTTATGGGTCTCTCTCGCCATGAATACTAAAGGGCCGAGCCTCTGTACCTCCGGAGCAATACGAACAAAACTTATGTACAAATTTTAAATCATGCATACCTCGAATAAGACATGTAGAGTGTACAAAAGCACTTGTTTTACTAAAATCAAACCTAAACTAACGTAAACTAACCAGAGGAGAAAGGAACTCAAACAAATCCTGTAGCTGATAGGGAGAAGTAGCTTTCCTTTCTCAAAAAGGCAACCATGCAAACGATTTGACACTAAATATGGCTGCTTGTATGAGTGAAAAACTGACTATAAGCCAATCCTCCACCCAAATCATCAAGGTGTCAACTGGAAACAAGACAAATACCTCTTTTAGTTGCTTTGTATTTGGATTAAAGAGGCATTACATCTTATCCTTGGTACTTTGGAGCTCATCCTCATGTTGTGAAGTGGACATGACTAGTTTTGGCTTCTCCTTGGCTCTCCAATGAAGCTAAGTACTTGATAAGGCATGGTTTGGTTCAATGGATGTTCCCATGGCTCTAAATTTCAACTCCAAGAGTGGAGTCTACTTGTTGACCTTCCTAGGAGGATGGTGAGAGAGAGATGGAATCCTTGTGCTTTTTTTCCTTCCTCCTCCCGAGGAGAACATGGAATATTATGATCTTTCAACCTTGGTTCCAGAGGGCCGATATGAGACACAAGATGGTGTCCTTGAATGCTCTCCTCCATGGTAGCACACTCATGTTCTTGGAAGGTGGATGATGGAGGAGAAATTGATGTGATCTCCTCAGGATCCTCTTCATCAAAGAAATCTTCCAAGTCGACGAAATTCTTCCTCCTCGTTATCCTACTGCGTGTATTCGACCCCCTCCATGGTGTCCTTCGGATCTGTAATTTTCTCACCATTTTTCCCTTCATCCTCAAACATGAATTTTGAAAGCTAAAACTCATCTTCGACATTAGAGCCGAGGGGATGAAGTGGGAGGAAGAATCGAAGATTCTTCGTGGCCTACTCTGCACTTGGAGCCTCGGAACTATATGGTTCTCCTCCATAACCTTGTGCCCTCTAGAGCTAATTGATTTTTCTCTAGAATAGGCCCTCATATGATTTCCTCTTCCCAATCGTAGTTTTATGAGTCACCCCATTCTTCAACTATCCTACAGTCGTCAAACATGATGACGTTAGCTGGGGAAGGCACATTGGTAGGGTCTGTTCATTTATAGTACAACTAGGAATAGGGGACTCGGAAGAAAATGGGAGGATGGATGCAAAAGGGATGGAAGGTGCACTAGATTTTGAGCCTCCATTTTCCCTACCCACTCCGTAATCTAGGGAAACATCTCAGTGATGAAGTGCAGCTTTTTTGGGCACTAAACTAGCCTCGCTATAAGGCCGACCCATGGACAAGGTACCTTGTAGCCAACTTTAACTGCTATTACGGATCACTTGACTCGAGTTGTATCATGTCCATTTTCATCTCTCGCACTTGCCTCTCAAAATCAGCTTTAGCGAAGGAGTTTCCACCATCATCTGCATAAATTGGTTCTTTATAAACATCTTAGTTAGAAAAAGTGGGTTGTATTCATTTTTAGGATAAGGGGCTTATAAAACTGATTTTGAGGAGGATTTTACGACTGTGGAGATGGAGGGAAATAGTTCTACTACTAGAGATAAGAATTCCATGGCAAGAGAGAAGTCGTGACTACATAGCTTCATGAATGGATGAAAATGGATGGGAGAAGGTCTACAACTCGGAGGACAAAGTTGTTTACCAGGATGGATTCACCGGATCTATTTTGTATGTGCCTCTAAAGGCTTAATCTCAAGAAGAACACATCAACTTGAAGAAATGAAGTGGTAAGGTGCTTTGAGACAACAATTAGTTCCTTTTTCAACCACAATACAATGAACTTCATAGAGAGAAGGAATTTAACCATTTTCTAAATGCAAGTTTCTTTCCTTTTCACAATAAAAATGACATCTATTTCAAGAGAAACAATATACTTCCATATGTCTTTCTAATACAAACACAACTATTTTACAAGATGAAAGCACAAGAAAATTTGATACATTTCAGATTTGAAGGAATACATTTTCAAATAAATACAACTTTCAAATTCCTCCTTTCAATCACTTCCAACATAGCTTGATAATAATAGAATTTACAAGAAACTATTTTAAAATGCAAGAGTATACAAGCCTTCCACTTAAGTGGAAACAACATGGCTAAATTTTACAAAAATAACTATTTCTTTTTCTTTTGATCTTCCACAAAACAACTCTTTCCAAGATGCCAACTTGAACTCCTCCATTTCTCAAAATCCAACCACAACAACAAAATAAGGGGAGTAGGAAACACTCTCCACCCAACCTATAATCCAATGAGAAGGAGAATCCATCCTCCTCATTAGCCCCGAGCCCCAAAAATGATTCAATAAAAGGTATCAAGTAACCAAGGAAACATTTACATGGCTTCAACAACAACCATTCATATAAAATTTCATCATAATAAGAAAAATACCAAATTCACAATAAACATACAATTTTATCAAGCACAAAATCTCAATATCCAAGGAAAGAGAGAGAGTGAAGAAACATGGGGATTCACTTATTCCTCCCAATGTGTTAGTTTCCCACCTAAAAGACTCTAGAAATTCAATCACACAACCAAAACCAAACTCTTATCCCTCCCTCATTTTCTCTTATGTCTTCCACAACTCTTATCGCTCCTCAAAAATATATCAAGATAAATAAGAAAACTTTCCTATCATCACATGGTGGGACACCCAAACCAAACTCTATCCAAAAGCATAACATAACTCTTATCCCTCCCTCAACATATATCCCCATTTTCTTTCTCCTACAAAATTTTAAGGCCATTCTATCCCCAAAACTAAAACATACAACAATCATCCATTTATAACCATTTACACAAAAAATAGGAATAAAAATACATGGTTGAAATCCCTACCTTGCCATTGCAAGAGTATCCAATCCACAAGCACAAGCTCCAATATTTTACAAGTCCAAAACAAGCACAAACAAATCTTCCAAGCTTCAAACAAAGGCTCCAAAATAAAGCTCCTCCAAAAATGCAAGAGTGAAAAATAAAACATGTAACCCCAAAACCATCAAATAAACTTGAATAAATAGAAAAAGAGAAGAGGAGGGTGAGGTGGCTCCATGTAGGATGCCACATCACTTCTCCTCAACTCCACATCACATGGTCAAACACCAAACCCAAAGCTCATAAATTGGTGGGTGAGAATGTGACAAGTTCTCCTTACACACAAAAACCAAAAGCCATACTCCAAAGGACAAAATTAAAATCTCATGTAAGAAGGTGCAATAATTTCACCTTTTTAGCTTCCAAATTACATAATGGGGCCTAATTTTTACCCCTTACCCCATATGTATAGTTGGTAGATGAATTTAAGATGTGTGGGACAAGCTTAACTTGTCCCACAAGCCTCCAAAATTAGCCTTTAAGCCAAAATCCGAGTTTGACATGCAAGGTTGAGTACACAACACTAAAACCAATAAAATCCTTTTCAAATCCAAAATAAAATCAATGAAAACCTACAAAAATTAAATACCCCTTGGTCACATCCCAAATTATAATAATAATCAAGATTAATCAACTTAAATAGAGCACATTAACTAACAATAATAAAGTAAAACACATTACAATAATAAATCACATACTCACAAAATAATTAAAATGAAAAAGGAAATAAAACTTTGACCCATGGTCGCACTTCTACCTCCTAAAAATTTATCAACAACAAACACCATACGAAAACAAAAGTTGTCATGGTCACCTTTTGCCAAGACCCAAAATTCCTTCACTGTTGGTCTCCTATCCCCTTTTGTTTGTTGTGTTATAATTTCCTACAAAATCATAACAATACCTATTTGGCCTCATGGCCATATCAATGATAGAAAAAAAATAAAACATAGATATAAATATAAATTCACATCATCAAATAACACTACTAAATAACAACAATAACAATTTTTGCGAGGAGCTGTGCGTCTGCTCCATTTGCCGCCGATACCGCCCGCCGTGTGTGTGCCCTCAGTTACGGATCGGATGCCGGACCCCTCTGGTCCGGATCGGGGGCCCCTCTGTCAGGGTCCCTCTCTCCAAAGCCGCCCGACGTATGGTCAAAAGTCGTGGAGGGTTCCACATCGGCTCATAGCTCGGAAAAGCTTTCCCCTTCACTGTCCGATGGGTCCTTTTCCCTGCGCATCCCCTCTCACATCACGGAGGCTGCTACTGCTTCACGTGATCTGTCCTTGGTGGGTACTCCGATGGGCCCTAGACCCCCATTGGAGGATATAAAAAAATGGGCTCGTTTAAAATGGCAACCATGTGGAGCGCTAGAAATAGCGGCTATGCCTAATGGTTTCATTTTATTTTCCTTCAGCTTGAAAGAAGACTTCGCTAGAGCTCTGCTAGGTGGTCCGTGGTTTTTTGGCAGGCGGGGTTTCTATCTCAGGAAATGGTCTCCTGGTTTCAACCCACACACGGAGTCCATGACCCAAGCCCCAATTTGGGTTCGCCTCCCGGGGCTCCCTCTGGAGTTCTGGCACCCGGCGGTTATTGAAGGTATTGCTCTCTCAATAGGTTCTTTAATTGCTATAGATCAAGCAACAAAAGCAAAAACTAGATTCATTCATGCTCGTTTCGTGTTAATGCTGATATTAGTTGCCCCTTACCAAAAGATATTGAGCTTATTTCAGACTTAGGGAACTGGAAACAACCCATTGACTACGAATATATTCCTCAAGCTTGCTCCTTCTGCAAAAAACTCGGTCATCGGGCCTCTGGCTGCCCATCTAAACCTCAACCAAAACCCAAGTCCCAAACCCTATCCCCAAAAATCAAAAATAAATTTATTCCCAAATCATCTTCAATTGAGATCCCGATCATCCCCACTTCTAATTCCTTCGCTCTCCTTGAGGATGGAGAAATCAACACATCTTTTGATCCAGCTTCTGAGATCGCTCCCTCCTCCTTGGCCTTCCAACCCCTCATCTCCCCTCCGCCTTCTTCGGCTCTCATCACCCCTTCCTCTCTTGGAGAGGACTTGCTCCTGGCTACCTCCTCCCCTCCCCTTTCGCCTCTGTCAGCTCCTCTTCCCTTCCCTCCCCTTCTTTCGATCCCCTCTTCCCTGGATCCCCCCACCCTGCCTCCCCTTTGCCCGCCTGTTTTGGACTCTGTCCCCTCCCCCACGGGTCTCTCCTCTGATGATAGTTTCAATCATCGCTTTACTAGAAGCAGCAACAAGAAACCCGATATAGGCTTGGAAAAAGCTCGGGGCAGAATTCGAGCAGTATCAAGCTTCAACAAGAAGCAGCCACAAATGTTGCGCAAGGAACTCAAAGTACAATCCCCATGGTGGTGGGGAGTAAACACAAACCAAAGAAATGAAGATCATTTCTTGGAATATAAGAGGGCTCAACTCTCTTCAAAAGCAAAGAGTTATCAAAGATATCAAATTCCAGCACTCTCCTGATATCATAATGTTGCAGGAAACAAAACTAAAAAAGGAGGATCGCCTCCTTAAACTCTGGCCAGCAGCTTCTTTTGAATCTCAACCTTCTACAGGGAACTCAGGGGGGCTTTGTACTTTTGGGATCCCAGAAGTCTCAAAGGAGAATGTCTGTTCAAGCACCCCAACTTTTTATGTATTCTCTTCCAAGAGGTTGGAGCGGATTCCTCCTGGATTGCTATTAATGTATATGCCCCAAATTTGGAGACTCATCATGGAAAACTTTGGAAAGACATCACTAACTTCATCATCACTTGTGGTAAAATCCCCACTCTAATTATGGGTGATTTTAACTGCCCTCTTTATCCTTCGGAAAAACAGGGAGGTATGCCTGCCATGCCGGTTAGCATGGAGGCTTTGGCTGACTTCATAAGGGAGAACTCCCTTCTGGATATGGACTTGCATGGCTCATCTTACACTTGGTCAAACCGCAGATTGGGCAGGAACCACATCCAATGCAGACTGGACAGATCTCTAGGCTCTCTGGACTGGATCTCTCTCTTTCCTGACTTCTACCTCAATTCCCTCCATAGGGCTGCCTCGGACCACAACCCTCTTCTGTTAAGCGCCAACCACAAAATAAATGCCAAGAATCCTCCCTTCAGGTTTGAGCTAGCCTGGCTTGAAAATAACCACCTGTTCCCCCTTGTTGCAAACTGGTGGAATATCAATATTGAGGGCTCTAGTATGTTCAGATTTTCCAGCAAACTCAAAGAAGTTAAAAAACAACTCAAGATATGGAAGTCGAAGGTCTTCGGTAACATCAAGCTCCGCAAGCGGGAGCTAACTCAGAGCTTGGCAAAAATTTCTGAACAAATTGAGGCAGTTGGAAGATTGGATCATCTTCACCAACAGGAAATCTCTCTCCTCAGTGATTATCACAACACTCTTAAAGAAGAAGAGACCTATTGGAGGCAACGTTCTCGAGCCCTTTGGCTCGAGCAAGGAGATCGTAATACCAAATTCTTCCACATCACTGCTTGTAAGCATAAAGCCAGGGACAAGATCCGTGAGTTGGTGACGTCAGAAGGGAACTTGCTAACTGCTGAGAGTGATATTTCCAATGAGCTTATATCCTTCTATTCCAATCTTCTCCATGCTGATCTGGCCCCTCCGGAACAATCAATGAATGAAATGCTCCAGCATATTCCGCATCTGGTGTCTCCTGAGATGAATAACAATCTGACCAAGCCTTTTTCCATGGAGGAAATTCATAAAGCAGTTTTTGCTATGAAGAGAGACAAAGCTCCGGGTCCGGATGGCTTTCCTGCTGCCTTCTTCCAAGTCTTTTGGGAAATCATCAAGCAGGACCTCTTCCAAGCAGTTAATGAATTTCAAATGAACAACAATCTGCTTAAAGAATGGAATACCACTTTTGTGGCTCTCGCCCCAAAAGTGCATAACTCTAAAGATGTGTCCAATTTTCGACCGATAAGTCTTTGTAACACGTCTTACAAGATAATCACTAAGATGTTGGCTTCCAGACTTAAACCTCTAATGTCGGACCTCATCTCTCACAATCAGAACGGCTTCATTAAAGGTCGTCTTATCCAAGGGGGTATAATTACTGTTCATGAGGCCATTCACTCGGCCTTTCTTGCGAAGTCCCCAGAATGATCTTAAAATTGGATATGCAAAAAGCCTTTGACAGAGTCAGCTGGCCTTTCTTAATCAAGGTCATGGAAAAATTTGGTTTCGACAACAAGTGGTGTAGCTGGATTTTCTCATGTATCTCGACCCCTTGCTTCTCTATTCTTATCAATGGCATTCCTGCGGGTTTTTTCAAAAGCAGCAGAGGTATCAGGCAAGGTGATCCCCTGTCACCTTTTCTGTTTGTTCTTATGGCGGACTCCCTCAGCAGAGCTTTGGTAGCGGCAAAAAATCAATCCATCATTTCTGGTATGAAAATCACCTCTAATTGTCCTTCGGCCACTCATAGCCAGTTTGCTGACGACACCTTACTGCTGAGTTTAGCCTCTGTTATTGAAGCCCGGGCTATTATGGAGATCCTCTCTCTATATCAATCTGCTTCTCAGCAAACTGTCAACTTCAACAAGAGCAGCATTTCCTTCATCAATACGCCCCCTAGGATTCAGAGAAAAATTGCTGATATTTTTGGTTGTATTATTATGGATCTTCCCGCCTCTTATCTTGGCATCCCCCTCTTCCATGGAAAGCAATCAAAAAATCTATGGAATCCTGTCATTGAAAGGTATCAAAAAAGTTGGCTGCTTGGAAAGGTGCGCTGCTCAGTTAGGCTGGCAAGCTCCAACTGGTGAAAGCCACTCTTCAAAACCTCCCTACTTACTTCATGTCCCTGCTTAAGATTCCCAGTTCTGTGAGGGAGGTTGTGGAAAAAATTCAAAGGAACTTTCTGTGGTCTGGTACTGAAGATAAGAAAAGGATCCATCTTGTGGCTTGGAAAGAGGTGTGTAAGCCAACTCCTCATGGTGGGCTCGGACTTCGAAAAATGAATGAAATGAATGGGGCCCTACTGGCCAAACTTGCTTGGGAAGTGGCTAAAGGTGACTCCTGTTGGGCCCATCTGCTCAGAGCTAAATATTTAGCTAATAATGAAGATCTGCTTACTTCCATTCCTATTAGAGGCTCAGCCATATGGAACTCTATTAGTAGCTCTCTTCCCATTATTCGTGCTGGCACCAAATGGAGATTTGGGAATGGTCGACTTATAGATTTCTGGAGGGATTTATGGATCGGGGAAGAACCCCTTGATCTCAATCCTACTTGGGACCCTATTAAGAGAAGTATCATCAATAAACATGGAAGATTAGCTTCGGGCTACTGGAAGGTTGTGAACTCCATTCCCTCATGGGATATTAAGGAATGGGATGATATCAGCGATCTGCAGAGAAACCTGTTGTCTTCTCTCAAAGCGGTTCTCTCTTCCATCTACATCCCTTTCACCCAAAATGAGGACGAGATTATTTGGCCCCTCTCCCCGTCGGGCTCATTCTCTGTTAAGGCAGCTTATCTCTCGTTGCATAGTGCTGACCATGGCCCCCCCCTTTCCAAAGTTTGGCCTAATGAGATCACCCCCAAAGTTGGCTTTTTCTCTTGGCTCTCCTCCAAGAATGCTTTCCTCTCTGGCGAGAATTTGAAAAGAAGGGTTTCTCTCTCCCCTCTAAATGTGTGTTATGTGCTAATGAAGTGGAGTCCTCTGCACATCTTTTGATCCATTGCTCTTTCTCGCAAGTTATTTGGCAGTGGCTTTTATCAAGGTTGGGAGTTTATTGGATCTTTCCGGATTCCATTCAGGACACCCTATCTCAATGGAGCTCTCCTTTTACTCATCCGATTCTTAAATTGGCCTGGAAACTCCTCCTACCGCACGGATTATGGGGCATCTGGAAAGAAAGAAACAGAAGAATCTTCAAAGAAAAAAGTCTTGATCCTTGTCAGGTGGCTATTCAGATTGCTCTGGCTCTCCAAGAAAATATCAACCTGACCACGTGGACCAAATATCAGCAAAAAATTCAAATCTGTAACTCCCTGGAGTGGCAGAAGTTATTATCCATTCAATGTAAGAGCACACACACTGTTCGGGATTTAGTCCGCTGGACTCCCCCTCCAAGGGGCTGGAAAAAACTCAACACTGATGGAGCCTCGAAGGGAAATCCTGGTAAATCTGGAGGAGGGGCCATTCTTCGTTGCTCTTCGGGATATATTGTTGCTGCCTCTGCTCACAATTTCAATTTTGGCTCCAACCATCGTGCGGAAGCTTTGGCGATCCTCAAAGGCCTTGAGATGGCCATCAAATTGGGTGATGATCCCCTTCAAGTTGAAAGTGACTCCCTCAACATCATCAAACTCCTACAGTCTAATGATCCTGGTCATTGGTCGATTAGAAACATCATTGCTGATATCAGAATCATGCAAAGATCTTTCCGTCGAGTCCAGTTCCAGCATGTTCTTCGGGAGGGAAATAAAGCGGCCGACCTCCTTGCTAATATTGGTGTCGTCATTGACAATCAGCAAAGCTGGACTGATAACTTCCCGAAGGATCTCTGCCAAATCGCTCAAAATGATATTCCCCATTGCTAACTGGTGGAAAAAAGGGCTGACTCGGGTTTCGGCTATCTCGCTATGGCCTTCTCTTTCGGCGGCGGCAATTATGACGAAGTTTATGGATTTGACACTTAACGAGGGGCAATTGATTAAGGTGCCTTGTATTGATGCGAGGAATCTCCGCACGAATGAGCATTATAGCCACATTAATCATCTGAGGAGGTGGTAAATATCAATGATAATTTTTTACTAATAGTGGTCTTTAAGCTTTCCGGACCTGTTTAAGCAGGTTTTGTCCTCTACACTCTCACTTCTGAAACTTTTCAAGCTTTCTTCCCATGGGGGGTCAATTGAAGTGCCTTGAGCCCGAAAACCGTGAGTCGATTAAGAATGATGGAGAGGTGTGGAACATATTGATGGAAAATGGTATAGCCACCTTCTTAGAAAAAATGGTGGGTCATTC
This sequence comes from Taxus wallichiana var. yunnanensis, assembly GCA_018340775.1. Lineage (NCBI taxonomy): Eukaryota > Viridiplantae > Streptophyta > Pinopsida > Cupressales > Taxaceae > Taxus > Taxus wallichiana. The sequence continues at coordinate 835,658,373 of CM031243.1, forward strand.
AAGTCATTGGTTTTTAGTGTCACGGCTTCTACAAAAGGACAAAGGGTCGGGTCCAAATCGGCAACACTCGCTTCTCCATCTCCACGAATGCCATGTCCACTTGATGCCACCGCCTTCCCGCACTTACCCTTATGGGTGACATCTACTACAAACGATTAAGGTTTCTTGCATGCGAGGAATTCAATATTTCAACACATTAATCAGTGAGGAGGTGGATCTGGCCAGTAAAATACCTTTAAGTAGGGTTATACTCTCACACAGAACTTTTCAAGCTTCTCCCATGGGGGATTAAAGTGCCTTGAGTGGCGGAAGTCATTATGCAATATTTCACTATTGATGGGCCATCTTCCTAGAAAAATGGTGGGTCACGGATCGGTTTTTTGGTCCTCATCTTTTCATTCTTTCTCATCTTCGATGGGGGAAGAAGATCAATCACGCGAAATTCAATATTTTCTTCTTGTTTCAAAATACCTCTTGAACATTGAATTCTGCCTTTGCTCGGGAGGGCGAGGGCGTCATTCTTCACCAGGGGTTGCTTTACCTGCTTTTCTCTGTCGCTGCTTCTCACGCCGACCTCCTTCGCTTCCCTCCCAAGTTGGGTCGTCGCCGCCATTCCCCCTCTCTTCTCCTCAACCCTCCTCCTCCTCCCTCCTGGCTCTCGCCACGGCGTCATCATCTCCTCAACCCTCCTTCTCCCTCTCTCCTCTAGTTTGGACTCTAGTTTGGACTCGATGTGGCTATTCGAGTCCCCCCATGCCACCTCCATCCCCCCTGCCACCCTGTCTTTCCCTACGCCCCTCTCTTGCTTTTTCTTGGAAGGCACTGAAGCCAGTGGTCGCGCTTCTTCCCCTGTTTCCAGCCCCGATTTCTCTCAGGCTGCTGCTCTCTTGGGCCTAGCTCAGCTGTACCCTGACTCCCCGGATCCGGAGCAGCTTGATATCAATCAACCGGTTGCGGAGCCCATCTCCCAGTCTGCTGGATCCAAGGCTCTCTTCGATGAAAAAATTCTTGCTGCTGACTCTCTTCATTCCCCTCCTTTGATGGAGTCGAATCCTGCTGATTCGAGGCTGCTGACGCTAAAAGAGACAATAGCAGAGCTGACATGGTTTCCTCTATTCTGAGCAAGCTCCAGCGCGCCTTCAAGGCTCTGAAAGCTTGGGAGGCTTTCACGGATTCCACCAGTCGGCCATTGCGGATGATTGTGTGGAGCTTATCAAGCTGGCTGAACTTCTTGCTAACGACTCAGGCTCTCCTAGAGCAAAGAACGTTGTTTCTGAGCTGAAAAAGCTCTTTGATGTTTTTCTTCTTTTTCTTTGTTGTTTTTTCGTTCTCCTTTTTTTGGAATCTGCTCGGGTATTTTGACTCTGCTTCTATCAATGTTAAATCTGGCCTGATGGGCTTGTCTGTATAAGGTTGTGGGACCTTCTAAAACCCTCCTTTTACCCAATATATTCCAAAAACACTACTAAATCATCACTAAAATCAAGAAATTTCATCAATTGTTTATAATTCCAAAATATTTCAATTCTATCATTTCATCAATAACAATGAGATAGAAAGAATAACTAGATCATCCAACAATAATCCATATGTCAAAATCCAATGTGTCAGGATGCACACGCGCGCGTACACACACACACACACACACACACGCACACACACACACACACACACACACACACACACACACACACACACACACACACACACACTTAGTGGTAACTCTAGATCATAAATACTGAAATGTCAATCCATGCATGTAATCCATGAAATAAGTCACATTATATCAAAAGTATAAAACATCCATATTATAGATCAAAATACTAATAAAATATAATAATGTCCATCTATCAATGTCTACTAAGAAAAGATGAGAAAACATCCTATGCATCTAATCCATAGTAAGAAAAAATCATACTAAGATTAATGTCGAAGAGGAGTAGGCACTACAATTGATCCAAGTCATATCAAGAAAAAAATTGTGTACCTCCTCCATGAAAAATGAAATTTGGTCCCTATTTTTCTCCTTCTCGAAGAAAACAAATAACAAGCCCTCCAATGTTTATTGGGACAACCTCAAGACCACCAAAAAGTCCACAAACTAGTAATTTATATTATTATTCCTTGCTTAAATACTATTATAATTGTAACTCCTATGTCATTTCTTTTTGCTTCTACATATTCAATTACTACTTCTATGGGGATGGTTTTTCTTATTCTATTCCATCTTCCTTAGGACCTTTCACTAGTAATATTCTCATTTCTCATAGTTCTTCTTCTAAAGATAAAGCAAGAAGAAACCATGGGATATTGGATCCTACTAGTTACAAAACTCCTTTCTCTTATAATATTCCTACTACTCCCAATTCTTCTCCTCTCCTTTATTCTATTTTGGCAGAGGCTTATATTCTTATGAATCCTTCTTCTTAACCCATTTCTTTAGTTTTTCCTTTTCTCCATCACCAAAAATTGCTTCATTATCTCCCCAAGTCATTGAAGTCACTTATTCACATCATATTGTAGTTAATGCAAAAGTTTAAAAATCACTAAGTGTATCTCCTAAAATGATTTATTCTTACACTCCTCCGATTGTTTTATCTTCTTCAGCTTCGACATCATCTCACACTCTTTTCAGAATACCTTCTAAGGCTAAGTTAAAGGCACCAATGCATTCCTCTTGTTGGTTCTCAATTTAATCTCACCATGTTCATTCAAAAACATTTCAGCCCGCATGGTTTGAAGTTTTCTCTATCTCCCTGTGTTTATGCATGAAAGCTTTTTCATTCATTTGGTTGTCATGATCAGTCATTTCCTTTGGTCGAGGATCACATTAAGTCCAGATATTATTTTCCATTTCTTTTTCCATGAGGATCAAGTTGTAATCGGGCGTGAATTCAGGTTTTCCCCTTCCTTCTATTTTTCCACAGTCATGTTTTCCAAGTCAATTTTTGTCCCAATATCCATGGAAAACTGGTCCTTTCTAGTTGGATGCAGCTCGGCGGGTCTTTTTGGTGAAAATTGACACTTGTATCACATTTGCAAAAACACCAAGTTGGCCTCGTGCCCCCAATATCATCTAATTGGTAAATCAACAAACATGAAGTGAAAGGGAAAAAGTCTTTCTTTGACCACGAAGAATGACACGTGGAAAATTTTCAAGTTATAAGTGGAAGGTGGGTTTCGAGGCATTTGAAACTTTAAGGCCCGTTGCAACTCAAAGCTTGGACATGTGGAGGGCTAGTGCTCATTTGAGGACCCGCCTCTAAGTCCTACCTTAGCATTTGTGTCAAGGAGACACATGGAGGCTTCTATTGGCTCCTCTCTATACTTAAAATTTTCAAGCAACTTATTAAGGCCTGGGACACGTAGAGGGCCTATGTGTGTTGGGGACTGCCCCTATACTTTACATTAGTAGTTGCACCAAGGCAACATGTGGAGGCTTCCGCTGGATCCTGCCCATACTTATAATTTTTCAACAGTCGATGAAACTTTCTTGAACCCTAAGCACATGGTGCTTTCTACTGTCCTTAAAACTCTTTCAACAACTTTTTCCAGATGAGACATGTGTTGAACCCTTGTTTGTTTAGAGTCTCCACTTTTGGGAACCATATCAAAATTGCACCAAGGAAACACAGAAAGGCTTCCACTAGCTCCTTTTTGTACTAATAATTTTTCAAAGGTCAAAAGGAAATTTACTTGGGTGAAGGACATGTGGAAGGCTCTCACTTTTTTGGGAACTTGCCTCTGTACTTCAACTTTGAAGTTGCACCAAGGAAACACATGGAGGATTCTTTTGATTCCTCTTTGCACTTGGACTCGTAGCATAGGTATGTGGAATAATCCGTGCATGGATATTCATTTCTGAGAGGTACAAATTCAGGAATCCATGCGAGGGAACTCATTTCTCAAGGTGTTTCCTCGAGGGAAAAAAGGATTACTTCTCGATTCAAAGCAATACAAAACCACTTGAAAATGATTAAAATAGGAATTTCTCACATGAAAAAATAAATGAATGATTAGATGGACTTTTAAAAGGCTATTTCCTAGCATCCCCGGTCATTATTGAAGGTTTGAGAAATATGATTTAGTCCATAATTCTTCCACCTAGAAGCTTTGGGTGTAAATTTGTTAAACATCACTTTACGAGACAAAGCGGTAACAAACAAAGGATTCTAGAGTATTCTTCTTTTTTGGGGGAAATTTTGGATGAGTTAGTGAGAAAATTCAATGAGATTACTCTTTCAAATGGTCAATGGTTTAATTATTATGAGAAAATTTGAGAAATCCCAACTTCTTGAGAGACCATCTTAGAAACCTATTAATCTCTTTTGTTTTAGATTTGATTGTGTCAAGATGGTTACAAGTGTATAGCCATTGACAAGATCTAAGACTGTTGAAGAAACTTTCCCCTATTTGATAAATGTAATAAATCTTGAATTAATTCATGTTGATCTTGGGAAAAATCATGTCTTATTTGATTTGTAATGTCTTTCAAATGGTTTTGATGTTCTTGTTTCAATCTTATCTTAAAATCCCCGAATCACACAGAATCTCCTCGTGTGATTGTTTAATGGCATTAGCAAATCATTCATTATGATAAGAGCTGCATCGTGTAATGAGATAAACAATTTAAAATCACTTTCTTGTCATTTTGTTGATAAATATTATCTATAAGCGTTTGAGTGTATCTTAGGTGTGAGGAACAAGGGTCTTTAATGTTTAATTGAGTCTTTAGCTTGATCCTTCATGTTGAATTCTAAAATATTTTGTGTGGCGTGCGAGATCCAAGGGTCTATTAATTCACACCTTCGGTTGAAGGAATATTTTGGTTGTTGTGAAAAGCATTTTGTCTGTTAGTCTCCCAATTGTTATAAAGGTTATCAAATATCTAGTGAAATCAAATTCATCTTTCTTAATCCCTACCAAAATTTTCAAATAATCATGAATCCTATCTAAAGTACCCCTGTTTGTGTTGTGTATCTACAAATGAACAAATAATACCAAAAATATATAGAAGCAAGCATATTTTAAGTGTATTTTGTAACTCGAACCATGTTCGTAAAATATCTCCACTCTTTAGACATGACAACTCATGAGAGTTAAATAGTTTTGCATTGATCATATTTTCTCAAGGTTCCCCTAAAAATTTTGCAAAGAAGGATCTCTTCATGTCCTTCACTGACCGAGGTTACAAAATGGGTCCTCTCACTTTGTAGTTTAAAGGCACGAACTAAAGCAAAGAAGGATAAATCAAATCCTCTTATATGGTTCTATCCATTTCTCCACCACCCTAGTGACAAAGAGCCAGCTGAATCCCTTCCATGGCAATAAAATGACTTATGATTCATCTGTCTCTAAGTGTCTTGTTAAATTATTTATGCTGCTCGGCCCCCGCAGAATAATCAATTTGGATACCAACACCATTTTAGCACCATTTCCGGGGATCTTCAAAGGAATTCTTATATTTGGCCTTGGTAATGTTTCTTACATGCTCTAAGTGCAAATACGTTGTTTAAACGTCATCATGTGTTGAGATTTGTAAGAATTGTGTGAAGTTATAAGTTATGTGTGCAATATTTCTAGTTTCTAGTGGTTATTGCACTAAATTTATATCATCAGTGGTAAATACTGGTAAAGGAAGGTCAGATCTACTAAGCTTTGTAGGAATTAAGTGTTGAGAGATATTTGGTAAGTCATTTATAGTGCATTTTCACAACTAAGGTGAAAATCCTTAGTGGCAACTCCGTGTTGTTTTAAATTTTGATAAATACTAGTGCCTTAACCTATTTTAAGTGAATCTGTCACTAATCTTTGTAAATATGGAAGGAAGAAGATCTTTCTTCACTAAGGACCCTACCAAAAAGTTGTTTCCAGAACTTGGAAAGAAAAATTCAGAAGGAAAAATTATGCGGAAAAAAGTTGAAGATCAGGAATCAAGAAAAGAGTTATCCATTGTGGAAAGTGATCAACCTACGGTTGAGGATTACCATTCTTCTTCAAGTGATTCTGAATCAAGTAATTTTTATATAGAATTGAATTCTCCAACTGGAGAGGGGCCTTCATTTGTGTCTGATAAGTGTGCTTCTCTAGTATGTCCCTATATTTTCCAAAGTTGATAGGGTCTTCCACGAAATAGATCCTTTAGTGGAAATTCATTTTGAAAATTATACTCCTATGTTCTAATGACCCCTTGTCCCTCATTATTGTGTTTCTCCTATAAGATCACCCCCTCAAAACAATATGGCCCAACCATTTGTTGTCAATACTTTTGGTCCTATAGATTTTAGAGATATGGCTGGATATCCAAATGTAGTGCCACAAGATGTTAGAAATAGACTACCTAAATTTCAAGGGAATAATGCTATCACTAGCGATCAACAGTTAATTTTTTTCAATATGATGGAATACTTTGAGATTGAATTTGAGGATGTGTATATAAAACTATTTATTCATACCCTTGAGGAGGATGCACGTGACATGAATAAGTCTTTGTCAGATAACTCAATAGATACATGGATAGAAATGAAAAATGATTTTAGATTACAATATGGGGATAAGACAAATCCTAGGTTTCTTTTTCTAAATTTGAGAATATTAAGAAGAATCCTAATGAATTTGTTCATGACTTCAATACTTCGGTTCAATAAGACCTTGAATAGGCTACCTGTAATCCTGAGGCCAAGTGATGTTTCTTGTTTAATAAAATATTCTGATGCTTTTGAAAAAAGGCTGCCTATTATTTAAGGGACAAAAACCCAAGAACTTTGAGGCAAGCCTTCACCATGGCTTTGCAGATTGAAAACAATATCAAAGTAGTTGGTAAGCCTCCTAAGAGGGAAGGTATCAAGCTGATCAATCCAGAGAAGCCTCAGTCAAGTAAGTCTGTGGATCTAGAAGAGGTTGTAAAAACATTGGCCAAAGTTGTTAAGGAAATATCCTATAAAATGGCCAGAGCAGAGAAGGGGATTAGACAAGGTTCCCAAGGTTAGCACAAGCAAAAGGTCAAGAAATATTTTCAAATCACCCCAAAGATGATCATAGATCCGATGACAAGGGTAAAGGGCACATGGGATCATGAAATAGATAGCCCGAACCCTGGGAAACAGAAATGTGCACGATCCTTTTTTGTCGAGTTGATATTGTGGAAGAGGTCCATGATATGGAGTGGTGTGATAGATGTTTCTTGACCCATTCCCATATGATGAAGAAAAATAATTTGAGGAAGCTGATGATGATGAGATAGATGATGATGCATGCATGATGGATTGCTCTACAAGTTCATAGAAGGAGCAACCTCAACCGAGCTGATAAGTGCTAAAAGCTGCTCTGATTTTGAGATTGCATTCACCAGGCATTACCTCTTCCTCCTAGTCATAATTTTGAAATTGATATGGTACAAGATTTTGAGTTTCCTAATAATGATTTTGAGTACTTAAGGGCATTAATGATTAAAAAGTATGATGGAGGAATTCCTTCAAAAGAGGACAAACAATTGTTAATGAATGCAGCAGTTACCCAAGAAAAGGAATACAATACCAGGAGTAAATATTTCAAAGGGGTAAGGCCTCAAGACAAACCTAATATTCCAATGCTTACCAAAATCTCTAAGGAAACCCCTAAAAATGATGCATCCTGCAAAGGCTTTTTCACCTCGAATAAGACTTATGTTCCTCCCAATGCTCGAATGTGAAATATCCCATGCCATCAAATGAAGTTGTAAATCATCCTCCTAATAGTGCCTTACCCAATTATTTTCCTTATGACATAGCCCAAATCTTGAGTCGAGATCAAGATTAGTGTTCCTATTGTTGAATTGCTTAGAATCCTTGAGCATAAGAAGAGGGCATTTGAGAATTTGGGGCTTAAGGAAGAAAAGTTCACCCAGGGTAAAAATGTAAACAATATAGAGGTTCCTCCTACCATACCTGAATTAGAAAAACCACAAGCATTAGAGCAATTGGGTGAACAAATTGAGGTTTATTTGGGAACTTCTCTAGTTGAGTCTCATTTGAATTTGGATCCATTTTTTATTACTCAAATTATTATAGATAGGTTGTTACATAGCGCATGTTTGACTCGGGAGCTTCATGTAAGGTAATGCCTCTTGAATTCATGAATGAGTTGAATATCAAAGTAATGACATCTTATGGGAAATGTACTACCATGGATTTAAGAGAGGTGCTAGTAGTTGGATGTGTCAAGGGTTTAGTAGTGCAATTGGCAACGTATCCAGGCACAAACTTAATCTTGAATGTAGCAATTGTGGATTGTCCTACTAAGTGGGGAATGTTAATATCCAGAAAGTGGGCAATTGGTGTGGGTTGAAGTGTGCAAATGGACATGTCTTATGCAACCATACCAATTGAGGGAAGCCTTGTGAAGTTATATGGTGAAAGGAAAATGTTATATCTCATTGAGGACCCCAAAAATGCTTCTTATGAAGTGTTGCACACAGACATTGATGTTGATAACTCTGTGAGCTATGTTGTTTTCAAGGAGTATGAAATTAATCAATGCAGATATCCTAAAGAGGTTGATTTTCCAGGACTTTGATGTTTGATGTAGCCTCGAGAGATGTTGAAAAACTTAACCTAGATAGATAGCAACTTGGATGGAAAAGATAAACAATCATATGACAAGTTGTTAAACATGTATCGGATATGCTTAGCATGGTCATATCTAGAATTGAAGGCACTTGAAAAATTTCCTTGGTTGTTTTCTCTTAATCAGGGTGCACCTCATTGTATAGTGTATAGTATTTTTGTTTCGTTCTACTTTCATGTCTTTTCTATTTTGGTTTGTCATGGTCCCTGGTGACCAGTTTTGATGGTTTCTCGGTTCCTCCTAGGGGAATTGGTCATTGTTGTTTTTCTCTGCAAGCTTGTTCTTGAATCCATTTCCCAATGGATTTTCGGCACATTTTATGTTGTTCTTGTGGCACTTGCTAGGAGTTCCCATCCCCGAGTCGGAGCTGATGTTGGTGCTCAATTTAATCTCACCTTGTTCATTCAAAAACATCTCGATCGCATGGTTTGAATTTTTCTCTATCTCTCTATATTTATGCATGAAAGCTTCTTCATTCATTTGGTTTCCATGATCATTCCTTTCCTTTGGTCGAGGATCACATTAAGTCCAGATATTATTTTCTGTTTCTATGTCCATGAGAAAGAAGTTGTAATTTGGGCATGAATTCGGGTTTTCCCCTGCCTTCTATTTTTCCAGTCATGTTTTCCCTATCAATTTTTGTCCCCAATATCTATGGAAAAATGGTCCTTTATAATTGGATGCGGCTCGGAAGGTTTGTTTAGTGAAAATTACCACTTTTGTCACATTTGTAAAAAATACCAAATTGGCCCTGTGGCCCCAATAACATCTAATTGGTTAATCAACAAACATGAAGCAAAAGGGAAAAGGTCTGAATTTGACCCCAAAGAAGGACACGCAGAATATTTTCAAGTTAGAAGTGGAAAGGTGGGTTGCTGGGGCATTTTGAAACTTTAAGACCCATTTCAACTAAAATCTTAGACATGTGAAACTTTAAGTGCTCATTTGAGGATCCGTCTCGAGTCCTACCTTAGGAGTTTTACTAAGGAGACATATGGAGGCTTCCACTGGCTCCTCTCTATACTTAAACTTTTCAAGCAACTTTCTTAGGTCTGGGACACGTGGAGGATTCCACTGGATCCTGCCCATACTTAGAATTTTCAACGGCCGATGAAACTTTCTCAGACCCTAAGCATGTGGCACCTTCCACTGGTCCTTAAAACTCTTTCAACAACTTTTCTAGACTGAGACACATGGTGAACCCGTGCTTGTTTAAGGTCTCCACTTTTGGGCATCATATCAGAAGTGCGCTAAGGAAACACATGGAGGCTTCCGCTGGCTCCTTTTTGTAATGAGACTTTTCAAAGGCCAAAAGGCAATTTTCTTGGGCCCAAGACATGTGGAAGGCCCTCACTTGTTTGGGAACTTGCCTCTGTATTTCACCTTTGCAATTACACCAAGGAAACATGTGGAGGCTTCCACTGATTCCTCCTTGCACTTGGCCATTTTGGACTTGCCCCATAGGTATGTGTAATAATCAATGCACATATATTCATTTCGAGAGGCATGAATGTAGGCATCCATGCAAGGGCACTCATTTCTCAAGGTGTTTCCTCAAGGGAAAAAGGATTTCTTGTCAAATCCAACTATATAAAGCCACCTGAAAATGATTAAATAAGGGATTTCTCGCATGACAGAATAAAAGAATGATTAGAAGGATTGTCAAAAGGATATGGTGTGGCATCCTGATCATGGTTGAAGGTCTTAGAAATGTGATCAGTTCATGATTTTTCCACCTAGAAGCTTCGGGTGTAAATTTGTTAAACATCACTTTATGAGACAAATTGGTAATAAACAAAGGATTCCTCGAATATTATACTTTTTGGGGAAAATTTGGGATGAGTGAGTGATTTAATTATATAAATGCAATGAGAATACTCTTGCAAATGGTTGGGGTTTAATTCTTATGAGAAAATTTGAGAAAGCCCATCTTCTTGAGAGACCATATGAGAAACTGTTAATCTCTTGTGTTTTAGATTTCATTGTGTCAAGATGGTTGTGAGTGTACAACCATTGACAAGCTCTGATACTGTTCAAGAAACTTTCCCCTGCTGATAGATCTAATAGATCTTGAGTAAATTTGTGTTGATCTTGGGAAAAATTGTGTCTTATTTGATTTCAAAATGTCTTTCAAATGGTTTTGATGTTCCTATTTCAATATTATGTTAAATTATCTTTGAATCACATGGGATCTCATCCTTGTGATCCTTTAGTGGCATTCGAAATCTCATTATGAGAAGAGCCCTCATCCTGTAATGAGATAAACAATTTAAAATCACTTTACTACCATTTTTTTTATAAATATTTTCTATAAGCCTTTGAGTGTATATTAGGCGTGATGAACCTGGGGTCTTTAATGTTTAATTGAGTGTTTATCTCAACCCTTCATGTTGAATTCTCAAATATTGTGTGAAAAGTGTAGATCTGGGCCCCATTGATGCACACCTTGTTGGTGCTCAAAATAGTCTTGCCCTAGTTTGCCTTTGAAAATATATCGATTTACGGCCTCTGTCACTTTCTTTTTCCCCATGTTGTGCTGGTTAATCTTTGTTTCCATTTTTAATATGTTGCAGTCGAGATCACTTATGGGTGCATGTTTTCTCTTTGTTTCTTTGTTCCTCTAGAAAAGGTCTATAATTTGGGTCCCCTGTTCTCGTTTGTCTAAAAACTTGGGTTATCCCATAGTTTTCGTTCTCCATGGTTGGGATTTTTCTTCCTTATCGTTTCTTCCCTAAATACTTGAAGAAAAATGAATGGATGTATCTCTGAGAAACATATTTGAGCCTTGTAACACTTATAAATTCTCTTTCCTTGGAGAAATTTTCATTTTCAGGCTCGAATGATCGTTTTTCTATATTTTACAGTTTGACGGGTGTTTCTCCTGGTCAAATTTACATCCTTGCATCGACAGGGGATGTGGCACCTTTTGGTTGGATGCAGCTTGGCTGGGTACTTCAAAATTTCTATGAATCGCCTCAACTTAAAATGTGTCCACATGGAGGAACGACACTCGTTTGAAGATCTACTTTTGGTTTGGCCTTGGAGTAGCACCGAGAGGACACGTGGAGGATTCCGCTAGGACTCCCTTACTCGAGTATTTTTAAAGGGTTTGGGAGGTCTGGGACACATGGAGGAACCGCACATGTTTGGGGACCGACCCTTGAGTTTCATTTTAAAGAAGTGCCAGGAGGACACGTGGAGGCCTCCGCTCACTTTGCATTTTCTTAGACTTTTCAACGGCCAAATGAGGACTCGCTTCAAGAATGACACTTGGTGACTTCATTTGAGGTTCAAGCCTTTAAACAATTTTTGCATGGCTAGGACACGTGGCGAGCCCATGCTCATTCAAGGTCTCAATTTTTAGGGACCACCTCAAGGTGTGCCATAGTGACATGTGGTAGTTTGAAAGGTCAAAGGGGCGGGGAGGTGGACCATTAGGGGCAATTTGGATTTTTACCCCTTGACATGCAAATGACTAAAAACATCAAACTGTCCCACAGGCCCGATAAAGGAAATGTCAAAGCTTGCTCAGTCAACGGTGGAGGTGCAGGCCTTTGGAGGAAATTTGGAAAATTTTCCCTTTGTGGGAAAAAGAGTTAAAAGTAAAAAAGGAAGTGTGGTTCCGCTAGGACCCACATTGGAAACTTGAAGTAGAAGGGCGGAGCTACGGGGAAAACATGGAAAATTTTCCTTTTTTTCAAAAAAAAAAAAAAAAAAAGAAAAGAGGGTCAAATTTCAGAATTTATCCATAGTTTCTTTGGGACCCACCTTAGGACATGTGTCGGGCTCATTTTTGAGGGCAGAGACGGGAAAAAATGTGAAATTTTTCCATTTTTCCAAAAGTTGTAAAAAGTCAGAGGAAACCCCTAGGTTTATTTTTAAGAGTGAATATTCCACATTGATGGCCCAAATTCAAAGTAAAGATCAACGGAAGCTGAGAGTTTGAATCTGATTTTCCCCATTTTTTGAAACACACTTGGAAGTGTGAGTCTTCATGTTTTATTGGTTTCTCCTACAAGCTAGGCAAACAAGGGAGTTAATGTTGATATCTGAGTTTGGTGGGTAGATCTGGAAGATGTCTTTCACCATTAAAATGGTGTGAGTATTGTGCTTGATTGTATTTTTTGTTTTTCTTCTCCCAAGCACGCAAGGATCCAGATTTGACAGATTAGGGGCGGAAGTGGTTGGAAAATTGAAGAAAGAGTGATCTACTAGAGTAAGGAGTTGAATGCGGGAGATATTTGATGAGATCTACCCCTTGAGCACCTTGCGATTTTTTGTAGATCTGATTCTCAAAATCATGATTAAAATCATGGTGAGCACTTGTGCATTAAACTTTTTGTCTTTTGGGGAAGAAGGGGCTCTGTTGTGAATGTTATAAATGACACAAATTTTTCATGTAAATCATTGAAGTGTTAGAGTCCTGGACTGATTTTTATAATAGAAAGGTTGATAAAGCCCATATTTTTAGAAGCATTTGAGAAGCTTCTATATGTCTTTTGTGTTAAATCCGATCATGTCAAGGTGGTTATAAATGTATAGCCATTGACAAGATCTGAGATTGTTCTAGAAACTTTCCCCTACTTATAGATTTAATCAAATTCAAGTTATTATGTGTTGTCTTGAGCAAAATGTGTTTGTTTTATTTTTGAATGTATGCGAGTATTTTTTTCTTGTTTATGTTGCAATATTGTATTAAATCTAATTCAACCACATAGGATGAAATCCTTATGAAATTTTAGTGGCATCTACAATTTCATTTCTCAGAAGATATTTCATATGGGAATGAAACAAATGATTTAAAATCACTTTTCTTTCATCTATTTGACAAAGATTTTCTGTAAGCCTTTGGATGTACCTTAGTCATGATTTGTCTTAGATCTTGATACTTTGTTGGGTTTCCTAACTCAAGCCTTCATGATATAATCTCAAATATTGTGTGAAAAAGTGCCAATCTGGGCCTCCACTGAAGAACATATTCTGGTTAAAGAAATATTATAGCTGTTTTGTGGCATTTTGTTGGTTTAACCTTCCTTTTGTAAGATTCTTCAATGATCTAGAGAATAAAGTTCATCCTACCCCACCTCCCACAAAAAATTCATTCAAAAACAACCAATCCTACCTGCATTTACCCCTATTTGTCCTGTGTGCATACAAATGCAAAATCTCTGTTACAAAACATGTAGAAAGCAATCGGGTCCCAAATTTCTTTAGTAACCTTTGCCTTGTGAAAATATCTCCATGATCTGGAAGTGACAACTCATGAGATTCAGATTTGGTGTGTTGATCATATTTTCCTAAGGTATTCTCTATAAAATTTATACAAAAGAAGGATCTACTAGCATTCTTCAATAACATAGGTTACAAAATAGGTTCTCTTACCTTGGTTGAAAGGAACAACCTAAAATAGTGAGGATAGATCAAATCCTCTTGAGGGTGCTATCCATTTCTCCACATTTGAGTGATAGAGGGCTAGTTAGATCTCATCCCCTCTACAAAATGACTCATCATGATCTAATTTGTCTCTAAGCTTCCTGTCAAACCAGTGATGTTGCTTAGACTTTGAGGGAGAATTAATTTAGATACCAACACACTGAGTGGCGTTTCTTCCGGGGACTTACAGCTCACATTTAGACCTGGTAAAACACTTCTTGTATGCTCCAAGTGCTATGTGTAGTTCTTTCAGTTTTCACACCTAGTGCACTAGCTTTCATTTGATAAATCTGGGTAAAGAAAGTTTAGAATCTTTCCATTTCCAATTTCTAGCATTGATAGACATTTGACAGATCATACTTAGTGCATTTACACAACTAAGGTGGAAATCCTTAGTGGCAACTCCCTATTGATCTGATTTTTAATGAGTACCAGTGTCTTAGAACTCTGTCAAAGTTAGATTTGTTACTAATATTTGCAAAGATGGAAGGAAGAAGATATTTCTTTGCTAGGGATCCTACTAGGACATTGTTTCCAGAGCTAGGAAAATCAAAATCAGAAGGAAGAAAATCCTGGAGAGTTGTGGGAGAACAACAGACAAGAAGAGGGATCTCCATTGATGAAAGTGATCGGCCTATCATTGAAGACTGCCATTCAAGTGACTTTGAATCAGACAACCTCTTTGTGGAATTGAATTCTCCAGCTGGAGAAGGGCCTTCATTTGATTTTGAATGGTTTGCTTCACATTCTACACCTATATTTTCTAAGGTTGATATGGATTTCCAAGAGACTAAGGCCTTTGGGGGTATCCATTTTGAAAATTATACTCTGTGTTCTAAGGACCCTCAGCCCCTTATCAATTTGTCACCCCTAGGGTCATCTTCATGAATCAACATGGCCCATCCCCACCCAGACCTCCTTTTTTGTAAACACCTTTAGACCTATAAATTTTGTGGGAATGGTTGGATATCCAAATGCAGTGCCTCAAGATGTAAGGAACAAAATGCCAAAGTTCCAAGGAAACAATGCTATTACTGGTGATCAACATCTAAATCTTTTTATCAATATGATGGAAGACTTTGAGATTGAACATGAAGATGTATATATCAAGTTGTTTATCCATACCTTGGAAGAGGATGCCAGGGACTGGTATAAAGCATTGCTAGATAACTCTATTGATTCTTAGACTAAGATGAGCAATGCATTTAGATTGTAGTATGGTGATAGAAATGACCCTAGGTTTCTTTTGACATAATTTGAAAACATAAAAAGGATCCTAATGAATCATTACATGATTTCAACACAAGGTTTAATAAGACCTTGAGGAGATTGCCTGTTAGGATAAGGCCTTCGATGATTCATGTTTGATCAAATATTCGATGCATTTGATAAAAAGGCTACATATTACTTAAGAGACACGAACCCCACAAATTTGAGGTAGGCATTTCACCATGGCTCTGCAAATAGAGAATAACATCAAGGCAATTAGAAAGCCTCCAAAAAAGGAGGGTGTAAAGTTGGTTAACCCATAAAATCCTCAAACAAGTAATACTGTTGACTTGGAAGAGGTTGAGAAAACTTTGGCAGGGGCTATCAAGGAAATTTCCTACAAACTAGCCCAGGTGAGAAGGGAGTGGGCGAGAACTCACAAGGTCAAGACACGCAACAAGGCCAAGACAAGTTTACAAATCACCAATGATCCGATAATAGAGGCGAAAAGGACGAGTGGTCTGTTGGATTTGAAAATGCAGACCCCAAGCGGGAAAATAGAATGATGCTTGATCCTTTGGTACTGTCGGAGTTGTTGTTTTGGAGGAGACAAATGTCTTTGATTGGTGTGACAAATGTTTCATTCCTCCTACTCCTTGTGAAGAGGATCAACAAGAAGAAGAAGAATTAGATGATGAAGTTGATGATGATGCCTATATGATGGAGATCCTCCAAGTTCACCAAGGAAGGAACATGAATTGAGGTAATAGGTGCTAGAAGCTGCTTTATTTTTGGGATTGCATTCACCTGTGTACCTCTTCTTCCTTCCTCTAATATTTTATAAGTAGACACTCGTATAAGATTTTGAATTACCCACTAATGATTTTGAATACTTAAGGGCATTAATGATTAAAAAGTATGATGGAGGAGTTCCTTCAAAATAAGATGGGCAACTATTAATGAAATTTGTAGTTGCCCAAGAAAAGGAGTACAATACTAGAAGTAAAGCTACAAAGGGGTCACAAGCCAAGTCAAAATTTCCATTACTTACCAAAGAAATCCCAAAGATAAATGCATCTAGCAGAGAGCTTGTTTCCCCAAGAAAAACTTGTGTTCCTCCCCATGCTCAAACTGAAAAGAATCCCATTCCATCTGATGAATTTTCCAATCTTTCTCCTAGTTGCTTTACCCAAATTTGTTCCATATGACATTGCCCAAGTTTTGAGTCAAATAAAAATTCCTATCCCAATTTTTGAGCTGCTTAGGATCCCTGAGCACAAGAAGAGGGCTTTTGAATATTTAGGATTCAAAGAGGAAAAGATCATACAAGGCAGAGATGTAAACAAGGTTGAGATTCCCCTTATTGTTGCAGAGTTGGAAAAGCCACAAGTGTTAGAAGAGCTGGGGAACCACCAGAGGTTTATTTAGGAACTTCTTTGGTTAAATCCCAGCTGAATGTGGATCCATTCTTCACTATGCTGGTCATGTAATTTCATGGCTCTTGAGGTCATGAATGAATTAGGTATCAAGGTAATAACAACATATGGGAAGTGTCGCCATGAACTCTAGAGAGGTGTCGGTGGTGAGATGTGTCAAATATCTAGTTGTGCAACTTGCATCTTATCCTGGAAAGAATTTAGAACTTGAGGTAGTGATTGTTGGTTTCCTGCCAAGTGGGGATGTTGTTGTCAAAAAGTGCGCAGCAAGTTGGTGGTAGTGTGTAAATGGACATGTCTTATGCCACTATCCCTATTGAAGGCAACTATGTGAAATTATATAGAGAAAAGAAGATGTTTTACGATTAAAGACCCAAGCAATGCATCTTTTGAATTTTTGCAAGCGAGATGCTTTGATATTAAAAATTTTGTGAGTTTTGTGGATTTCGGGAGTATGAAAGTGTTGAAAACAGAGCTCCTAAGCATGTTGTTATTTTATAGGAATTTAGTCTATGATCCAACCTTGAAAAATGTTATAGAATTTGACTTAAACACAATGAAGGAGCTTTAGAGAAAAAGATGGTATAAAAACTAAAAAGAAGAGGAAAATGAGGTATATTTGTAGTTGATGAAATCATATCATAACCTCTTGGCATGGTTGTACCTAGGATGGCAAGCACTTGAAGATTTTCCTTGATTATTTTTTTATGAGGGTTGTCAATCCTCGCCATTAAAAATGTCAATCCGGGTTGGTGTCCAAAGGATGTATGCATTAAGAGAAGAATATATTGGAAAGTAACTCCTTTAAACACAAACCAAACTTGCATAAAATAAATCACACTTGCAGAAATTAAAAGGCACACTTGCAAAAATAAAGTTTGCATGAAAGAAACACACTTGCATGAATTGAAATGCACACTTGTAGAAATAAAGGCACACTTGCATTAATTGAAATTGCTAAATTGAAAATAAAGGAAAGAGGAAAAAACACTTGAAGGCTCACAAAATAAATTACATAACATAAAAAATAGAAATTTACAACAAAAGTAAAACTGCAAAAGTAAAGAAATTACATAACATAAAAAACATAAATTTAAAACAAAAGGAAAACTGTAGAAATAAAGAAATAAACATTAACACATTGATCCATATTCCTTGGAATGAGTGGCAAGCTCATTCCTTGGAATAATATTTAATTCATACTTTTAATTCAGAACTTGCACAAAAAATTTACTTCTAAAGATTGGAAAGAAAGAACAGATCTTGATTACTTGGGAAAAGAAATTACATCTCTAGTGTGAAAGGTTGCATTTATAATTTATGCATCCAACCAACTCCTTATTTTAGGAAATACATTATGATCTTATCTTTATTCCAATCCTAACAACTAATATCTCTATCTCCACAAAATATGAGAGAGATATATTATTAAAGTCAAATCTTATCTCACTTATTTTAGGAAGATTTACTCCCAAATCTTCTCCTTACTTTTCAATAACAAGAATCATAGTGATTTTATTCTTCTACATTATTGGACGGAAGAATTACCTCAAAATATTATTTTTACTAAATAACTTTCTCGGATTTTCCATTTGACTTTGTTATTTTTATTCGGAACTTTTGATGCTCATCAAATACACTTTTTCCTCAATTTGCGAGTTCACTAAAAGTAATATTTCTCTTGATTTCTAAGACATGTAAAAAATTTGAATGTGGTTTTTTTAACACATTTATATTAACAAAAACCTCTCTCATATTTTCTATTTTACTTTTCTATTTTTGTTTATGGAAGTTTTAGTGCTCGTCGATACACATTTCCTCGAATTGCAGATCACTAAAAGTTAGATATCTCTTCATTGGTAAAATTTGTAACAAATATGAATGAGGTTTTTGTTTAAAAATTTTCTATGAAAAAAACCTCTCTCATATTTTCCATTTGACTTTTATGTTTCGTTTATGGAACGTTTAGTGATCGTCGATACACATTTCCTCGAAGCTGCACTCATTAAAAGTCGATCTCTCTTGATTGGTAAATCCTGTAACAAATATGAATGGGGTTTTTATTAAAAAAATTATATGAACAAAAACCTCTCTTAGATTTCCCATTGGAGTCTCTGAGTTTTCAAAATCCCTCAAAAACTTTCATTTCGTTGATGCAAGTTCCGAAACTAAAGTTGTCATTCTATTTATCCAAGTTCTGTAACTAAATCTGTAAGTTCTGGAACTAAATATGATTTTTCCATTAATTGAAAGTTCCAGAAATAAATACCATTCAATTGATACAAGTTCGGAACTAAGTATGTGAGTTTCGGAACTAACCCTGCAAGTTCTGGAACTAACCCTGCAAGTTCTGGAACTAACTATGTGAGTTCCGAAACTAACTCTGTGAGTTCTACAGCTAAATCAAAACAACTATAACTTTTGCATGCGACCTCAGATTGAGATGATTCTTTTTTGAACTTTCATAATATTTTGAGAGGAATCTGAATATGAAATCATATTTGATTTTAAATGTACTATTCATGATCAATTCTAGTTTTCCCAATACTAGCATTATCTTTCCTTTATGACCTGCATACACAAGACTTTGCATCTTTTCCCAAATAATCAATAGGATTAGTCAACAAAATAGATAACAAAAGATTTATAAAGAATAAAAATATAGATATCCTATATTCTATCTTAAGCAAACTATAAGTTCTTAGATTACATTTAAATCCACTTTCAAAGGTAACTTGGAAGGACAAAATAATGGTAATTTATGGCCTATTTATGGCTTCATCATTGCCCAACACTTAATATTGTGCATGTCCTCATGCATTACATTAGTATCTCCTCTTATTAGATTCTTCTTTGTATTGAGGACACTTTCTTATGGATCTCCTTTTGCTGCTTTTGATTTCTTTCTTTTACAACCAGTTCTTGTGTGGATCTCCTTCTGATGCTTTTGATTTTCTTTTCTACGACAGGTTCTTGTGTAAATCTCCTTTTGTTGCTTTTGATATTATTTATTTTACAACAGGTTCTTGTGTGGATCTCCTTATGTTTCTTTTGATATTATTTATTTTACAATAGGTTCTTATGTGGATCTCCTTCTGCTGCTTTCAATTTCTTTTCTTTTACAACAGGTTCTTGTGTGGATCTCCTTCTGCTACTTTTGATTTCTTTTATTTTACATGACAGGTTCTTGTGTAGATCTCCTTCTGTTGTGTCTCATATCAAAATGCATAGCTCATGCTTCTCCTTCTCTCCCACACCTAAACTCATGCATGTTGTTTATTTATGGCTTCCCATAAATTAGACTCAAAAGGTTTGATTGCAAAGAGGTGCACCTATTTTTCATATAAGTAGGGGAGATGAATTTTATCTTGTCTTCCTTAGAATTCTTTAAAAGTGGATCTAGTTGTAATAAAAAAACTTACAAGAAAGCTTAAAAAAAATAATAGAACAAAATAACTTGATCATACCTCTAGTTGTCTTTGTCATCATATTGTTAACATGGTCAAATAATGCCGAGAAGAAAGCCATCAGGTAACTGTTGATTTCCTTTGAAGAAAAGTTGCCTCATTTTTTTTCTTTGATTGGCAAAGACACTAGTTTTCCAATCAATTTTTTTTTGCCTTTGATTATAAAAAGCTGGTTTTCAATCAATTTTTTTTTTTTTTTTTTTCCTTTGATTGGCCTGTAAGCTGGTTTTCCAATCAAAGATTTTTATTTTTAATTTTTTATTTTACTTTTGATTGGCTAGCAAGCTAGTTTTCCAATCAAAGTTTTTGATTTTTTATATTTTTTTTTGCTGAAATGATAGCATGAGAAGGATTAGAGAAAAATTTGATCCATCATCAGACTATATTCATCAAAGTACAACTTGTGTAAAATAGGAAGCAATGTCTGAGATCTCATAAAAACATTTTGCATACTTGGTAACTCCAAGAAGTTTCTAAAAATTGTGTAGACAATTTTTAGGTCTCTAAAGCCTAACTTGAATTGTGCAATATCAGAATCACCATAGTAATCTTCAAATCCCGGACTAGTGATATCAGGAGATGGAGAGTTGTTATAAAAAAAGTAAATGTATCGTGGGTCCTTCCAAAATCTACATGCTCTTTGGTTGATACATTTGTTAGTGCTCCAAAATCTGCATGCTAATATCAAGAACAACTCTAGAAATTCCTATATATCTATTCCTCAGATGTTAGTACGCAAAACTTTTTTCCTTGATATTCACAGTAATTGCTTCTTAATGTTATACAAGCATCTACAAAAATGAAAAAAATGAAAGACATGAAAACACATTTTTCTAATGGATCTCGGTTAAGGGATTGAATTTTATTATGGGATGAAAAAATGATTTGGATGGGTGGATTTATTATGAGTGGGTTTTTATTTTGGCTCTAATGAAATCCCTGAATATGGATGAAGTTACTTAGAAATGCTACCACTTCATTATTACAAACTAGTAAGCCGAGTTTTTACTAAGGTTATGTGTAATAAGATCACTGAGTTGTTAGTTGATACAAAGGGAAATGGTTGTGGTTATCAAAAATGGCATATGATATTTCATCAACTGGATCTACTTCCAGATTCAATATCATATTATACCATTTCCAGATATGAATTATTTTTTTATACCATTATACCTCTTGATCAAACATCACAGTCATTTTTATTATACACAGAGTTAGTTTGTGGGGAGATATTTACAATTTAATATTCCTAATTGTAGAAATAAAATTTTAATCTACTTGTAGAAAATAAAAGTCTAAAGAAATTACTTACCAAATTCTTCATGTCACAGAATTGCTAAAAGGTATTCTACTGTCACTAGAATATTCTTTTAGAGAACTCTAAATCTCCCAATAACACTTGTGTTCCCTGGAAACAACGCCAAAATGATGAGGGTCGTAAATCCTCGCCATTAAAAATCTCAATCCAGTTTGGTGTCTAAAAGTTTGTATGCATTAAGAGTATAAGATATTGGAAGAAAATTCCTTTAAACACAAACTAAAGTTGCATAAAATAAATCATACTTGTGGAAATTAAAAGGCACATTTGTAGAAATAAAGTTTGCATGAAAGAAACACGGTTGCATAAATTGAAATGCACACTTGCAAAAATAAAGACACACTTGTATAAATTGAAATTGCTAAATTAAAAATAAAGGAAAGAGGAAATGACACCTGCAGGTTCACAAAAGAAATTACATAACATAAAAAATAGAAATTTACAACAAAAAGAAAACTGCAGAAATAAAGAAATTACATAACATAAAAAAGAAATTTACAACAAAAGGAAAACTGCAAAAATAAAGAAATAAACATTAACACATTGATCCATCTTCCTTGGAATGAGTGGCCAGCTCATTCGTTGGAAGAGGATTTAATTCATACTTTTAATTTAGAACTTGCAGAAAATTTTTACTTCCAAAGATTGGAAAGAAAGAACAGATCTTGATTACTTGGGGAAAAGAAATTACATATCTAAGTGTGGAAGGTTGCATTTATAATTTATGCATCCAACCAACTCCTTATTTTAGGAAATATAATTTCATTTTATCTTTATTCCAATCTTAGCAACTAAGATCTCCATCTCCACAAAATATGGAGAGAGATATATTATTGAAGTCAAATCTTATCTCACTTATTTTAGGAAGATTTGCTCCCAAATCTTCTCCTTACTTTTTGGTAAGAAGAATCATAATGATTTTATTCTTCTACATTATTGGAAGGAGGATTTCCTCAAAATATTATTTTGACCAAATACCTTTCTCGGATTTTCCATTTGACTTTGTTGTTTTTTATTGTGGAACTTTTGACGCTTGTCAAATATGCTTTTTCCTCGGAATGTAGTTCACTAAAAGTTAGATTTCTCTTGATTGGTAAAACTTGTAGAAAATCTGAATGAGGTTTTTGTTAAAAACATTTCTATGAACAAAAACCTCTCTCATATTTTCCATTTGACTTTTCTATTTCTGTTTATGGAACTTTTAGTGCTCGTCTAATACACATTTCCTCGAACTGCATCTCACTAAAAGTTAGATCTCTCTTCATTGGTAAAACTTGTAATAAATATGAATGAGGTTTTTGTTAAAAACATTTCTATGAACAAAAACCTATCTTATATTTTCCATTTGACATTTCTGTTTCTGTTTATGGAATTTTATTGCTCAAATATGATACACGTTTCCTCAAACTATGACCCATTAAAAGTCATATCTCTTGATTGGTAAACTGTAACAAATATGAATGAGTTTCTTGTAAAACATTACTATGAAAAAATTATATCTCATATTTCTCATTGGAATCTCTGAGTTTTCACAATCTCTCAAAAACTTTCATTTCGTTGATACAAGTTCCAAAACTAAAGCTGTCATTCCTTTTATGCAAGTTCAGGAACTAAATCTGCAAGTTCTGGAACTAAATTTGATTTTTCGATGAATTAAAATTTCCGGAACTAATTGTCATTGAATTGATATAATTTCGGGACTAAATTTGTGAGTTAGGAACTAAACCCGCAAGTTCTAGAACTAACTCTGTGAGTTCCACAGCTAACTCAAAACTATAACTTTTGCATGCGACCTCGAATTGAGATGATTATGTTTTTTTACTTGCATAATTTTTTATAGGAATCTGAATATGAAATCAGATTTTATTTTAAATCTATTGTTCATGATCAATTCCATTTTTCTCAATACTAGCATTATATTTCCTTTATGACCTACATATACACAAGACTTTGCATCTTTTCCCAAATAATCAATAGGATTAGTCAAAAAAATATATAACAAAATATTTATAAAGAATGAACAAGATATATATCCTATATTCTATCTTAAGAAAACTATAAGTTCCTAGATTACATTTAAATCCACTTTCAAAGGTAACTTGGAAGGACAAAATAACGGTAATTTATGGCCAATTTATGGCCTCATCAGTTTTCTTTGAATTAAGGAGAGAATCTTTTTGTACAGTGTATAGTTCGTTGTTTATTTCTTGTCTTTTGTGTTCTTGCTCATTACGGTCTTTGGTGACCTGTTTTTTATGGTTTTTCTATTTCTCTACTCTGCAAGCTTACTCCTTTGCCCAATGGATGTTTTGGCACTTGGTCTAGCATTGTTCATGTGGCACTCATAAGGAGTGACCATCCTTGAGTCGAAGATGATGTTGGTGCTAAAAATAGTCTCGCCCCAGTTTTCCTTTGAAAATCTATCAATTTACGGCCTTTGTCACTTTCTTTTTCCCGTGTTGTGCAGGTTAATCTTTGTTGCCATTTTTAATTTGTTCTGGTCGTGAGATCACTTATGGGTCCCCTGGTTTTCTCCTTATTTCTTTGTTCCTCTGGAAAAGGTCCGTAATTAGGGTCCCCGTTCTCAGTTTGTCTAAAAACTTTGGTTCTCCCATATTTCAGTTCTCCATGGTTGGATTTGTCTTCCTTATCATTTCCGCCTAAATAATTGAAGAAAAATGAATGGACGTATCTCTAAGAAACATATCTGAGCCTAACACTTCTAAATTGTCTGTCCTTGGAGAAATTTTCACTTTCGAGCTCAAATGATCATTTTTCTATATTTTACAGTTTGACAGGTGTTTTTCCCAGTCAAATTTACATCCTTGCATCGGTGGGGGACATGGCACCTTTTGGTTAGACGTGGCTCGGATGGGTACTTCTAAATTTCTATGAATAGCCTCAACTTAAAATGTGTCCACGTGGAGGAACAACGCTCGTTTGAAGATCTACTTTTTGGTTTGGCCTTAGAGTAGCACCAAGAGGACACGTGGAGGCTTCCACTGGGTCTCCCCATACTTAATCTTTTCAAAGGGTTTTGGGAGGTCTGGGACACATGGAGGAACCGCGCATGTTTGGGGACCGGCCCTTGAGTTTCATTTTAAAGAAGCACCAGGAGGACATGTGGAGGCCTCACTCAATTTTCATTTTTCTTAGAATTTTCAACTGCCAAAGGAGAATGCCCCAGAGCATGACACTTGGTGCCTTTCATTTGAGATTCGAGCCTTCAAACAAATTTTGCTAGGACGGGACATTTCGTGAGCCCATGCTCATTCAAGGTCTCAATTTTTTGAGACCATCTCAAGGTGCACCATAGTGACAAGTGGTGGTTTGAAAATTCAAAGGGGTGGGGAGACAGACCATCGAGGGCAATTTGGATTTTTAGCCCCTTAACATGCAAATGGCTAAAGACATCAAAATGACCCACATGCCCGATAAAGGAAAGGTCAAAGCTTGCTCCGGTCAAAATATTCCCTTTGTGAGTAAAAAAAAAAAGTTATAAGTAAAAAGGAAGTGTGTTTTTCGCTGGGACCCACATTGGAAACTTGAAGCGGAAGGGTGGAGCTGTAGGGAAAACTTGGAAAATTTTCCTTTTTCCAAAAAGAGGGTCAAATGGAAGAATTTATCTATGGTTCCTTTGGGACCCACCTCAGGACACATGTTAGGCTCATTTCTCGAGGGCGGAGATGCGGAACAAAATGTGAAATTTTTCCATTTTTCCAAAAGTTGTAAAAAGTCAGAGGAAACCCCTAGGTCTGTTTTTAAGTTTGAATCTTCCATGTGGATAACCCAAATTCAAAGTAAAGATCAATGGCAACTGAGAGTCTGAATCTGATTTTCCCCCATTTTTACTAAAACACACCGAAAGTGCAAGTCTTCATGATTTCTTGGTATCTCCTACACACCAGGAAGAGAGGGGAGTTAATGTTGATATCTGAGTTTGTTGGGGAGATCTAGAAGATGTCTTTCACCATTAAAATGGTCTGACTATCGTGCTCGATCGGATTTTCCATTTTTCTTCTCCCAAGCACACAAGGAGCTAGATTTGACAGATTAGGGGTGGAAGTGGTTGGAAAATTGAAGAAAGAGTGATCTACTAGAGGAAGGAGTTGAATGCGGGAGATATTCGATGAGATCTGCCCCTTGAGAGCACTCCGTGACTTTTTACAAATATGATTCTGAGAATCGTGATTGAATCATGGTGATCACTTGTGCATTAAATATTTTGGTCTTTTAGGGAAGAAGGGCTCTGTTGTGAATGTTATAAATGGCACAAATTTTTCATGCAAATGGTTGGAGTGTTAGGGGTTGGGACTAATTTTTCTAATAGAAAGCTTGATAAAGCCCATATTTTTAGAAGCATTTGAGAAGCTTGTATATCTATTTTGTGTTAAATCTGATCATGTCAAGGTGGTTGCAAGTGTACAGCCATTGAAAAGCTCTAAGACTGTTCTAGAAAATTTCCCCTGCTGATAGATTTAATCAAATTTGAGTTATTCTGTGTTGTCTTGAGCAAAATGTGTTTGTTTTATTTCTGAATGTATGTGAGTAGTTTTTCTTGTTTCTGTTGTAATCTTGTATTAAATCTGATTCAATCACATAGGCCTCAATCCTTGTGCCAGTTTAGTGGCATCTACAATTTCACTTTTCTCGATTAGTTTGACAAAGATTATTTGTAGACCTTTGGGTGTACCTTAGGCATGATTTGGCTTAGATATTGATACTTTGTTGGGTTTCCTAACTCGAGCCTTCATGATAGAATCTCAAAGATTATGTGAAAAAGTGCTAATCTGGGCCTCCATTGAAGCACATATTCTGGTTAAAGAAACATTTTAGCTATTTTATGGCATTTTGTTGGTTTAACCTTCCATTTTGTAAGATTCCTCAAGGATCTGGTGAATCCTTTAAAAATTCCAATCCTACCTATACTACCCTTGTTTGTCCTATGTGCATACAAATGCAAAATCTTTGTTACCAAAACATGTAGAAGCAATCAGGGTCCCAAATGTCTTTAGTAACCTTTTCCTTGTTGTGAAAATATCTCCATGATCTGGAAGTGACAACTCGTGAGAGTTAGATTTGGTGTGTTGATCATATTTTCCGAAGGTCTTCTCTATAAAATTTATGCAAAAGAAGGATCTACCAACATTCTTCAATAACAAAGGTTAAAAAATAGGTTCTCTTACCTTGGTTGAAAGGCACAACCTAAAATAGTGAGGATAGATCAAATCCTCTTGAGGGTGTTATCCATTTCTCCACATTTGAGTGATAGAGGGATAGTTAGATCTCATCCCTGCTACAAAACGACTCATCATGATCTAATTTTTCTCTAAGCTTCCTATCAAACCAATGATACTGATAAGACTTTGAGGGAGAATCAATTTGGATACCAACACACCTTCTCGGTTGAAGGAATATTTTTGTTGTTCGAAGCATTATATTTGTTAGTCTTCCAATTGTTGTAAAGGTTCTCAAATATTTGGTGAAATCAACTTCATCTTGCTTAATCCCCACCAAAAATTTTAAATAACCATGAATCCTACCCGAGGTACCCATGTTTGTGCTGTGTATCCACAAATGAACAAATCCTACTACAAAATATATAGAAGCAACACGGTTTTAAGTGTCTTTAGTAACCTTAACCATTTTCAGAAAATATCACCACTCTTAAGATGTGAGTTAAATTGTGAAGCATTGATCATATTTTCTCAAGGTTCCCCTAAAAATTGTGCAAAGAAGGATCTCTTCATTTCCTTCACCGATAGAGGTTACAAAATGGGTCCTCTCACCCTGGTCAAAAGGCATGGCCTAAGCAAATGGGATAGATCAAATCCTATTATGTGGTATTGTCCATTTCTCCACCACCCAAGTGACAAAGAGCCATCTGAATCCCTTCCCCTACTACAAAACGACATATGATTCATCTATCTTTAAGTGTCTTGTTAAATCGTGATGATCTTCGCTTGACCCCACGGGAGAATCAATTTGGATACTAACACCATTTTGGCGCCATTGTTGGGGATCTTCAAAGGAATTATTATATTTGGCCAAGGTAATGTTTCTTACATGTTCTAAGCGCAAATATATTGTTTAAATGTCATCATGTGTTGAGAGTTGTAAGAATTTTGCAAAGTTATAAGTTCTGTGTGCAATATTTCAAGTTTCTAGTGGTTATTACACTAAATTTATATCATCATTGGTAAATATTGGTAAAGGAAGGTTAGATCTTATAATATTTTAAGGAATTAAGTGTTGATAGACATTTAGCAAGTTATTTATAGTGCATTTGCACAACTAAGGTGAAAATCCTTAGTGGTGACTTCGTGTTGTTTTAAATTTTGATAAATACTAGTGCCTTAACCTATTTTAAGTGAATTTGTCACTAATCTTTGCAAAGCTGGAAGGAAGAAGATCTTTCTTCACTAAGGACCCTACCAAAAATTTGTTTCCAAAACTGGGAAAGACAAATTCAAAAGGAAAAAGAGTTGAAAATAGTTGGAGATCAGGAATCAAGAAAAGAGTTATCCATTGTGGAAAGTGATCAACCTGCGGTTGAGGATTACCATTCTTCTTCATGTTATTGAATCAGGTAATTTTTATATAGAATTTAATTCTCCAATTGGAGAGGGGCCTTCATTTGTGTCTAATAAGTGTGCTTCTCAGTTTGTCCCTATATTTTCCAAATTTGATAGGGTCTTCCACGAAATAGAGTCTTTAGAGGACATTCATTTTGAAAATTATACTCATGTGTTCCAAAGACCCCTTGTCCCTCATCATTCTGTTTCTCCTGTAAGATCACCCCCTCAAAAAAATATGGCCCAACCCCCACCCAAACCTCCATTTTTGTCAATACTTTTGGTCCTATAGATTTTAGAGGTATGGCTAGATATCCAAATGTAGTGCCACAAGATGTTAGAAATAGACTACCTAATTTTCAATGGAATAATGGTATCACCTGATGATGAACATTTAAAAAAATTCAATATGATGGAATACTTTGAGATTAAATTTGAGGATGTGTATATAAAATTTTTTATTCATACTCTTGAGGAGGATGCACATGACTGGTATAAGTCTTTGCTAGATAACTCAATAGATTCATGGACAGAAATGAAAAATTATTTTAGATTGCAATATGGGGATAAGACAGATCCCAGGTTTCTTTTTTCTAAATTTGAGAATATTAAGAAGAATCCTAATGAATTTGTTCATGACTTCAATACTAGGTTCAATAAGACCTTGAATAGGCTACCTGTAATCCTGAGGCCAAGTGATGTTTCTTGTTTAATAAAATATTTTGATGCTTTTGACAAAAAGGCTGCCTATTATTTAAGGGAAAAAAACCCAGGAAATTTGAGGCAAGCCTTCACCATGGCTTTGCAGATTGAAAACAATATCAAAGTAGTTGGTAAGCCTCCTAAGAGGGAAGGTATCAAGTTGATCAATCCAGAGAAGCCTCAATCAAGTAAGTCTGTGGATCTAGAAGAGGTTGTAAAAACATTGGCCGAAGTATTAAGGAAATATCCTATAAACTAGACATAGTAGAGAAGGGATTAGACAAGGTTCCCAAGGTCAGCATAAGCCACAAGGTCAAGAAATATTTGTAAATCATCCCAGAGGTGATCATAGATTAGATGACAGGGGGTTAAGGGCCCGTGGGATGGGAAATAGATAGCCCTAACCCCAGGAAAACAGATTGGTGCCTTATCCTTTAACTTCCATAGTTGCTATTGTGGAAGAGGTCCATGATATGGAGTGGTGTGATAGATGTTTATTTCCCCATTCCCCATGTGATGAAGACAAATAAGTTGAGGAAGATGAGGATGATGAGATAGATGATGATGCATGCATGATGGATTTCTCTACAAGTTCACAGAAGGGAGAAACCTCAACTCGAGTGATAATCGTTAGAAATACTACCGATTTCTATGATTGCATTCACCGGGCATTACCTCTTCCTCCCACTCATACTTTTGAAATTTATATGGTACAAGATTTTGAGTTTCCTAATAATGATTTTTAGTAGTTAAGGGAATTAATGATTAAAAAGTATGATGGAGGAATTCCTTTAGAAGAGGAAAAACAATTATTAATGAATGCGTAGTTACCCAAGAAAAGGAATACAATACCAGGAGTAAATATTTCAAAGGGGTAGGGATTTAAGAGAGGTGTCGGTAGTTGGATGTGTCAAGGGTTTAGTAGTGTAATTGGCAATGTATCCAGAGGCACGAACTTAATCTTGAATGTAGCAATTATGGATTGCCCCGCTAAGTGAGGAATGTTATTATCCGAGAAAGTGGGTAGCTAGTGTGGGTGGAAGTGTGCAAATGTACATGTCTTATGCAACCATACCAATTGAGGGAAGACTTGTTAAGTTATATGGTGAAAAGAAAATGTTATATCTCATTGAGGACCCCAACAATTCTTCTTATGAAGTGCTTGCACATAGACATTGATGTTGATAACTCGTGAGCTATGTTGTTTTCACAAAGTATGAAATTAATCAATGTAAATATTCGAAGAGGTTGATTTTCCGGGACTTTGTTGTTTGATGCAGCCTCGAGAGATTTTGAAAAACTTAACCTAAGCACAAAGGATAAGCCTAAAAAAATATGGTCAGATAGCAACTTGGATGGAAAAGAGAAACAATCATATGACAAGTTACTAAAGACGTATCAGACCTACTTAGCATGGTCATATCCAGAATCAAAGGCACTTGAAAATTTTCATTGATTGTTTTCTCTCGAGTCGGGTGTACATAATTATATAGAGTATAGTCTCTTGGTTTTATTTTACTTTCGTGTCTTTTTCTATTTTGGTTTGTCCTAGTCCCCGATGACCAGCTTTTGTTGGTTTCTCAATTCATTCTTGGGGAAATTGGTCATTGTTGTTATGATCTCGCAACTTATTCTTAAATCCATTGCCCAATGGATTTCTAGCACATGGTTTGTTGTTCTTGCGGCACTCGTAGGGAGTGCCCATCCCTGAGCTAGAGTTGATGTTGGTGCTCAATTTAATCTCACCCTATTCATTCAAAAATGTCTTAGTCCACATGGTTTGAAGTTTTCTCTATCTCCCTATATTTATGCATGAAAGATTCTTCATTCATTTGGTTGTCATGATCAGTCCTTTCCTTTGGTCGAGGATCACATTAAGTCTAGATATTGTTTTTGTTTCTCTGTCCATGAGGAAGAAGTTGTAATTTGGGCGTGAATTCAGGTTTTCCCCTTCCTTGTTTTTCCACAGTCATGTTTTCCCTATTAATTTTTATCCCAATATCCATGGAAAAGTGGTCCTTTCTAATTGGATGAGGCTTGGCAGGTCTTTTTGGTGAAAATTGCCACTTTTTCCACATTTGCAAAAAAATACCAAATTGGCGCTACGGCTATGATAGCATCTAATTAGTTAATCAACAAACATGAAGCAAAAGGGTAAAAGTCTTACTTTGACCCCGAAGAAGGACACATGATGATTTTCAAGTTAGAAGTGGAAAGGTAGGTTGTCGCGGCATTTTGAAATTGTAAAGGCCTGTTTCAACTCAAATCTTGGACATGTGGAGGGCTAGCACTCATTTGAGGATCCACCTCCGATTCTTACCTTAACAATTGTTCTAAGGAGACACATGGAGGCTTTTGCTTGCTCATCTCTATACTTAAAATTTTCAAGAAAATTTGAAGGCCCGGACACATGTGTTATGTTTTGGAGCCTATTTTCATGTTAGAGTGTGGTACACCTTCTATGTGTTACAATTGGGTATTTTTATGGCAAGTCCCGCTTGCGGTGAGCGGGTCGGGGTAATACTTGCACTTAGAACAGTTAGATGTAAAGACTACATTTCTCCATGGTGATTTGGAGGAGGAGCTATATATGCAGAGCTTAGAAGGATATGAAGTCAAAGGTAAAGAGGAGATGGTGTGCAAACTAAAGAAGAGCTTGTATGGCACTGAAACAAGCTCCACGTCAATGGTATAAGAAGCTTGATAGCTTCATGATGGAGCAATGTTATATAAGATGTCATTCTCGCCATTACATGTATACAAAGAAATTTGAGGATGAAATTTATATTATCCTTTGTTTTTATGTTGATGACATGTTGGTTGCGGTAAAAACATGCAAGAAATAAAAGTACTCAAGAAAAAGCTAAGTGAATCCTTTGATATGAAGGATTTGGGGCTGCTAGAAAAATCCTTGGTATAAGGATAACTTGGGATAGGAAGGAGCAGTGACTTTATCTCGGAAGACTACATTAAGAAGGTATTGGATAGGTTTAACATGTAGGATGTTAAGCCGGTTGGGACTCCTTTGGCAAGCCATTTTAAGTTATCAAAGGAGCATTGTCCCAAGACAGAGCAAGAAAGAAACCATATGTCCAAGGTACCTTACTCATTAGCAGTTGGCAGTTTGATGTATGCTATGGTATGCACTAGGCCTGATATTGCCCATGCAGTAGGAGCTGTGAGTAGATTTATGAGTGATCCAGGTAAAGAGCATTGGCAAGCAGTAAAGTGGATCCTTCGGTATTTGAGAGGGACCATGGGGACAATTTTATGCTACAATGGATCAGACACCACTTTACGTGATTATGTAGATTCAGACATGGTTAGAGATGTAGACAGCAGGAGGAGCACAACAAGTTATATTTACACTATAGGTGGGACAGCAGTGAGCTAGATTTCATGACTACAGAAGCTGGTGGCTTTGTCAACCATAGAGGCTGAGTATGTTGCTGCCACAGAGGCAAGAAAAGAGATGATTTGGTTACAACAATTGCTTGAGGAGTTGGGGCATAAGCAGGAGGAATGTAAGCTACATAGTGATAGTCAAAGTGCTATACACCTAGCTAAGAACTCTGCTTTCCACTCCAGGATGAAGCATATACAGTTGAGATATCACTTCATCAGGACAACTTTGGAGGAAGATAAGTTGAAGTTGGAGAAGATTCATACAGTTAATCCTGCAGACATGATGACCAAGGTGGTCACAAGGGATAAACTAAAGCTATGTTTAGCTTTGTTTGGCCTTCACGGATGATAGTGAAGGGTTGAGAAGATTGTTCAGTGGAAATTAGTCTCCAAGTGGGAGATTGTTATGTTTGTGGAGCCTATTTTCATGTTAGAGTGTGGTACACCTTCTATGTGTTACACTCAGGTATTTTTACTGCTTGATGGGTAACCCATGGGTAATGAGTAACCATTATGGGCTGTTTTTGGGCCCATGGTTTTTGGTACCCATTATTTTGATACCCACGTTTTTTGCCCATTGTTTTGATACCCACGGTTTTTTGCCCATTGTTTTGATACCCACAGTTTTTTGCCCATGGTTTTGATACCCACGGTTTTTTATCTATTTATATGGTCTTATGCATATGATAGATAAACAAGCAAATGTATTGCAAATGTGTTTTGAATTCGGGTGTGAATTCTCAGAGAGTTTTTTTACCATAGCTACAAATGGATCTGGGTATTGTATTGAGAGAGTGGAGGCTTGTAATAAAATCTGAGCAAGTGATTCTTGGTGGACGTAGCATAAATTGGGTGAACCACGTTAAATCTTGTCTCTCTGTGTTGTGTTATTTATTCTGCACTTTTATTTGAGATTTGTAATATTTTGTGCATATTAGTTTCTACTAATGTGATTTTTTAAGGGATTATTCCACATATTTTATGTCTTATTTCCTAACAATGTGGAGGGCCATGCTTGTTTGGGGACCTGCCCTATACTTTACCTTAGTAGTTGCACCAAGGAGACTCGTGGAGGCTTTCGATGGATCCTGCCCTTACTCAGACTTTTTCAATGGCCGATGAAAATTTCTCGGACCCTAATTACGTGGCGCCTTCTGGTGGTCCTTAAAACTCTTTCAACAAATTTTTTGGACTGAGACACGTGGTGAACCCGAACTTGTTTAAGGTCTCCACTTTTGTTCACCATATCAAAAGTGCATGAAGGAAACGTGTGGAGGCTTCGTTGGCTCATTTTTGTACTGAAACATTTTCAAATGCCAAAAGGAAATTTTCTTGGGCTCAAGACATGTTGAAGGTCCACTCTTGTTTGGGAACTTGCCTCTGTATTTCACATTTCCATTTGTGCAAGAAAACACATGGAGGATTCGTTGATTCCTCTTTTGCGGTTGGCCAACTTGGACTCGTAGCACAAGTACGTGAAATAATCCGTGCATGGATATTAATTTCTGAAAGGTGTGAATAAAGGCATCCATATGAGGGCACTCATTTCTCAAGGTGTTTCTGCGAGGGAAAAAGGATTGCTTTGTCGATCGAGCTATATAGAGCCACAGAAAATTATTAAAATGGGGATTTCTCACATGACAAGTATAAAAGAATGAGTAGAAGGATTATCAAAAGGCTATGGCGTGGCATCCCGGTCATGGTTGTGTCCGAGAAATGTGATCAGTTCATGATTTTTCCACCTGGCAGCTTCGGGTGTAAATGTGTTAAACATCACGTTTTGAGACAAATTGGTAACAAGCAAAGGATTCCTCAAATATTCTTCTTTTTGGTGGGAAAATTTGGGATGAGCAAGTGATTGAATTATATAAATGCAATGACAACACTCTTACAAATAGTTGGGGTTTAATTCTTACGAGAAAATTTGAGAAATCCCATCTTCCTGAGAGACCATCCGAGAAACTTGTTAATCTCTTGTGTTTTATATTTGATCATGTCAAGATGGTTACGAGTGTACAACCATTGACAAGCTCTGAGATTGTTCAAGAAACTTTCCCCTACTGATAAATCTAATAGATCTCAAATTAATCCATGTTGATCTTGGGAAAAATTGTGTCTGCTTTTATTTCAGAATGTCTTTCAAATGGTTTTGATGTTCCTATTGTAATATTATGTTAAAATCCCTCTGAATCACACAGGATCTCATCCTTGTGATAGTTTAGTGGCATTAGCAATTTCATTATGAGAAGAGCCTTCATCCTGTAATGAGATAAACAATTTAAAATCACTTTACTGTCATTTTGTTGATAAAGATTATCTGTAAGCCTTTGAGTGTATCTTAGGCATGAGGAACCAAGGGTATTTTATTTTTAATTGAGTCTTTAGCTTTCACCTTTGTGCTGAATTTTCAAATATTGTGTGAAAATAAAGTGCAAATCTAGGGCTCCATTGATGCACACCTTCTGGTTAAAGGAATATTTTGGCTGCTCAAGCATTTTGTCTATTACTCTTCAAGTTTTTGTAAAGTTTCTCAAAGATCTAGTGAAACCAACTTCGTCTTGCTTAATCCCCACAAAAATTTTCAAATAACCATGAATCCTACCCGAGGTACCCCTGTTTGTGTTGTGTATCAACAAATGAACAAATCCTACTACAAAAATATACAGAAGTAAGCAGGTTTTAAGTGTCTTTAGTAACCTGAACCGTGTTAAGAAAATATCTCCACTCTTTAGAAGTGATAACTTGTGAGAGTTAAATTGTGGTGCATTGATCATATTTTCTAAAGGTTCCCCTGAAAATAATGCAAAGAAGGATCTCTTCATGTCCTTCACTGATAGAGGTTACAAAATGGGTCCTTTCACCCTAGTTGAAAGGCACGACCTAAAGAAGTGAGGATAGATCAAATCCTCTTATATGGTGCTATCCATTTCTCCACCACCCGAGTGATAAAGAGCCAGTTGAATCCCTTCCCCGGCTACTAAATGACTTATGATTCGTCTATCTCTGAGTGTCTTGTTAAATCCATGATGTTGCTCGGCCCCTACGGGAGAATCAATTTGGATACCAACACCGCTCATTCCTTCCTTTCGCTTCCTTCAATTTCTCCCTAATTTGGTAGGTCTCTTTAGCCATAATTTATTCCTCCTATGGCACCATATGTTTTCAATTCTTTCTTACTATGTATGTATGTGTCACTTTTTCCAAATTACTCTTTTGTTCACATTTCTTGTTTCTAGGATAATATGTTCACCCGAGTTTTGAAATCCATCTCTTGGCCCCGATATGACCTATTTAAGTTGAAAAATGTTTTCCCAGACACCACCGACCTTACCAAAAGTAGTAAGGTCATCTTGTACTTTATCTTCCAAAACCACAATTACATATACTTATCCAAAAGGAACATGGACTCCTAATGTTAGGTAAAAATAAATGGCTTTTACAATGGGAAAATTAAAGGTTGAAGGTGTATCTTAAGTATGACCCTCCCATAAGAACCCTCAAGAGGGTCATAAAGAGGAACTTTTCCAATTGATACACTCCTATCAACATGGAAATAGACGAGAAAATTTTTAGGATTTCCAAGAAATCACATATAGTGAAAGAAGTATAGACATATAACCCAATTTGTTTATTGATGACACTCAATAGATGATGTCTGATTGGGTTAAGAAAATACAAGCTTAGCTTTATGATCTTCATTATCGAAGCAATATACTATGCGAATTTTTTTTTCCCAATGTGTAAATGACCTTGAGACTTTGTATGATCTATTGGTTTTTCTATAAATTCATAAATATGTACAAGAGAAAGAGTTATAAAATGTACAAGGATAACAAAAATGTTTAAACAAGATAAGTTCCATGGTCTACATGTTACTAGTTATCATAAACAAGGGTATTTGTCTCAATGTATTGTGAATCAAATTTAGGACTTGAATAGAGGAAATATCTGCATGGGAAACATTTTAAAAGAATTAGGTAGTTTGATGACCAAAATCAAATGATTTTTAAGAGATATATGTTTGATATTAAATAAGGCCACAAAATTATTAGATAAATATCAAATTACTTCTATGCATAAACCAAAAGGTGAGTTAATTTAGAATTCCTTCTTTGAGAAAAAATAGAAAGAATTATTTTCTACTCTCACTTTGTTATCTTTTATCAGGTAGATATGGCTAGGAGGACATCATATATTATCACATTGGTTACTCCTTCAAATGTAAAATTTTGTGAAAGTTTCACTTCTAGGTGAAAATGCTAAATCTATCTATAGCACAGTTCTATTAGTGATGCAAAAATTGCCCAACCTAATAATGTCATCTATTTTGGACCGCATTTATATTGAGAATGATTTCAAAACATGTGTGACTAAAATTCATCATATTCAAACATAGTATATATAGGTAAATTCATTAGGAATCTCTTATTATATTTTGAACATATTTTATGGAGTTAATGTTGACAATTTTTGCACTTGTGCAAAAATGGGCAACTTGAAACTTTGTTACGATGGATAGCATTGGTGAATTATACCTAAGCTAGGGGATATTATATCAGATTATGTCATTACTACTGATTTATTTAAAAGATTACATGAAATTTGCAGCTATGTGTGCTGTTACAAAACATAATAGATCACATAGTCTACAATTTCATGACCATTCCCAAAGCAAAAAGAACACAAGCCCCGAAGGACAGGTTGTGTTTTCTTGATGAGGACATCCAATTGCGAGTAGGTGAAGTGTAAAGTTTTGGAACATCAAACATAAGTGTAGATCACTAAACATTAGAGTTCATTACTTGAATGTTACAATTTCTATTCAATGTTCTTTCCTTCATGATTAAGACATTCAATTATGTTATTGAGTTGTTTAGTTCATTATACAATCCATACGAGAAAGAAGAAATGTGGAAAGAGATATACAACTCATTTACGAATTCAATGCTTTATTCACAAGGAGAGTCAAATATTTCCCACACAAGCCATGGGATGTAATCGAAAAGTAAAATATAGCTATTGAAAAGTAATATACACATGCATGAAAGAGAAAGTAAAGGAGTATGAGTGAACCCATCATTTCCTTGGAGTTTCTATTCTTCGTTTGAAGTATCTTCATCTCCATCTTTTGTTTCTTTTCATCTTCATTATAGAAGCCATTGTACTGAAAATAAGAAAAGTTAACCTTCGATTATTAGCTCAAGGATCAAATCATATTCCTACACTATCATGCTTCCTGCATATGAATCTTCCCCTAAGCAAGAGATGTATTCTACTTGAAGGACAAACTGCATGCATGCTTTATTCACTCATCAAGAAGAATGTGAAAAGAAAGAAGAAACCATGGACATAAGAGAGGCCAAAAAAACTAAATATTTCTGAACTTTTTTCCTAAGTGTGTAGGTACATGTTGTCAGAGCCAAAGAGAGAAATAAACAAGTCATAAGTACATGCTAATAATAAGGAAGAGTGCAACTGAAAGTTGAGCAACCATTTTGCAAATGGAAGAAGTTAGAGCTCAGAAGAGAGAATGGAAGATAGAAGTACATTTTTTCAGTTTGCAAAGAAGAGGAGAATTAGATTTCAAGAAGAAGTCAAGCTAAAAATATAAAAAAGGGATTACATCTGAAACAGGATGAGAGAGAAGTTTCTGGGAAAATTTTGACAGGGCTTCGCCATGTAAAATGGACATTTCTAAATTTTCATCATGTTGTTTTCAATTACTACATGCTTTAAAAGAACTATGCAAATCAAATAAGTGATACAGAAAGAAAAACATTACATGATCAAGATAAACAACTAACATATTTTTAGTTCTCAATTGCTATATAGTTCAAGCAAGAAAAGTGTTACTTTATGTTTTCTCAATCAAAACATATAACTACTATTTTGAAAATGCATTATAGAAAATATTATGAAAAAAATTCTGTGGCTTCACTTTATAAAATCAACATTTTAAATTTTTCAACATACATATCAAAGTTGTAATGAAAGGAAATACAATATATAATGCATAAAATAAATTGATTGTACTTTCATTCATCAGATTAAATTACTTGGAGCATTCTTTATAGCTTAAACAATTGAAGAGAATTGAAATTCTAAGATAATCTTACAAATTTCAGCTATTCTAAGTTGCAGTTTTCAAAATGAAGCAAATATGAGAGCACAAAGATACTATAATGTCATTGAAGTATATTCATTCAAGCAAGTAGTACTCATCTATGACATGATCAGAAGCCATTACAGGTAAACAAAGGAGCTATCTCATGATGACATTAGAAGTGAGAAGTGATTCAGGTAAAATCTATAGTTATAAAGGGCTTCAGAAAGAGATAATAACCCAAATTTAAGGTATAACTATCTTTTCAGAATAGGTCTATATCTATCCAGGAGAGAAATTTTTCAGAAATAATGAAATGGAAGATGATTCATTTTCTTAAAGGGTATTACAAATAAAATGCAAAGCTGAGTATAGAAGTTCATGTTAAAAGATCCATACTCGGAGGAGGATACTAATCATTTACAGTATATTATGACCAACTCAAAGGAGAAATTATATATAATTTTCCTAAAATCTATCTACAAGATCGGTATCTTTAGGTAAATGTTGGCTCGAAAATCTATCGCTTGGGTAGATTTATGGATAAATGAGTCGACAGTGTGCAGGGCATAGCCCCTCTTTGAGTCGATCAAGAAAGCGGCTGGTTTATTTCTATTCTACCGGCCACGAATCATGCAAGTATCACAATATTCTGCCTTTGGGGTTTTGGGATCTCATCCCAGTAGGGTTATTTCCACTGCGGAAAGAAAGGAATGGAAGAGAGGATGAAGAAAGATCAGATCCGAAGAAAGAAAAGAAATGAATTCCAAAGCAGAAAGGTCAGAGGGTTTATGTTTTGGGATTGGTAGTAAACAGAGCCAAACCTACTTACATAAACGAACAAAGCAATCTTGGTGAATAAATGACAATAAAACACAAGTAGATCCACGGGATAAACACAGATCGACATAAGAAAGATCTAATGCAAATAACACATGTATTCAGCACAAAGTCTAAACATTGTATTA
Organism: Taxus wallichiana var. yunnanensis; assembly: GCA_018340775.1. Classification (NCBI taxonomy): domain Eukaryota; kingdom Viridiplantae; phylum Streptophyta; class Pinopsida; order Cupressales; family Taxaceae; genus Taxus; species Taxus wallichiana. The sequence goes on from CM031243.1 coordinate 835,697,593, forward strand.
ATATTTCCTTCTGTTACAAAAAGCTCAAAGTCTTTTTTTCTCACTTCTATTTTTCATCTGAAAAGTATCCACCCCCAAATACAACAAGTATTTGAGTATTTATAGAAGAAGGAGAAGAAGGAAGGCAAAAAGGAACCAACTAGCTATTTACAAAATATCTACAAAATATCTCAAAGTATGTTGACTTTTAACAACTTGGTGGATGACATCATCCCATGGTGCAACATGGATGATGTCATCATTTGTGCCAACATACTTTAGACATTTACAAAAAGAAAGTCGAAGAAGAGAGAGATTATTCATCGTCATCATCCTGCGGCTGAAAGGAGATATCCTGCTGCTACTCGGGTGACAAGATGTGGAATTGGGCACGGTATTCCATGAACTTGCTGATCATGGGCTCTAATTGATCCTAGGAAGGATCCTTGTGTCGCTCACTGATCGCCTCGCAAGTCTCCCGCTCGTCGTGAGCTTTCTCGGGAGTTTGGAATATTCTTTTCTCGATTCTATTAGGAATCTGATGAAGTCGACAGCCAGTGAGGTTATTGATGGACTCTGTGTCAAAAGTGACCTCTGGCCCCAGCCCTTGTGAAACGATCTCCTTGAAAATTTGAATGGTTTCATCAACCTTCCTTAAGGTGAAAGAAGGAGTAAGCAACCCTGGGGACATGTTTAGAACGATCTGTTCCATTTGGTGCATTGCATCCAGGGATTCTTCTTTTACTTTATCGATCTTTTTAAGGATGAATTCTAGTTGATCCATCAGGTAATCTAGAGTGGAAAGAACTTTATTGAGGGCTCTGGGATGACCGAAAATGCCGAACTTAACCAGATCTTCGACTGAACAGTCGAACATTTTTTGAAAGGTCTCATGCTGCAGCCTAGCATAGTCCAGCTCTTCTGATATGGGCCCTACTAACGCCTAGAGTTCCTTGTTTGCCTTGTTGATGTTCAAATATAAATCGGTGAACTTGGAGATTACTCTTTCACTGTCTTTGAGGATCTGGCTCCTCCAGGTGGAAACTGCCATACCCTGCTCGCCGATCTTCGCATATTCATTAATTTTATCCTGACTCAGAGGTTCAGGAGTTTCGGTGGCAGTTGTGGGAGGTGCACTGCCCATCTTCTATAGGGCATGGAGCAGATGTCTATTTTGCTCTTTCAGTAGCCTTTTCTCTTCTTTTGCTTCTTGAAGCTTCTTTCAGAGGGCATCGACTGCAGATAGGGCCTCTCCCTGAAGGCTTTCAAAGGATGTCCCCATTGTGACTTGAGTCACTTTGTAATCTGTTGAGGATAGATCCTTTTTATCCTTCAGAGGGGGGTACGCGATCTCCATTACCCTCTCTCCCGAAGCACTCTGAGAGAAGCGTGTGATGGGCTTCTGCCTCTTTTCCCCTTTTGACAGGATTATGGAGAAGTCCATCGGAGTGATGGGAACTTTCCTTTTCTACGGACTCGAGTCTTTGGGAGATCCAGGTTGGACTTATGGGAGAAGGACCGAGAACGAGAGAAGGCGGCAGCTACAGTAGTAGAAGGGAAAAACATGGAGACACTTGGAGGTGACATCGAGAGGGAGGCCGAGGAAGTGCTCACGGGAGGAAGAGATAGTGCAGGAGAGGAAGACATAGGAAGGGAGGGGAGCTTAGAGATGAGGGAAGAAATGGAGGGGGACAAGTCCGCAAGAGAAGAGAAGATGGATGAAGAAGCAGGAGAAAAAGTAGAAGAAGGGGGAGAGGACACGACCAAAGGAATGGTCGCTTGAGTCACTCGAGGAGGGGAAGGAGGAGAAGGAGAAGGAACAGAAGGGACCTCAGTTGTTATAGCCGTGGCCACATCCTGAGTGGATATGCCTATTGGAACATCTTCCACCACTTCTTCTTTGTGCTTTTTGGGATTTCAACCCGTTCTTGTGAAGCGGAAGGAGGGCTTTCTGGAGCTTCCTCTTGGGTGGAACTGGATTCACCCTCTTTACCTTTACCCTTGCCTTTTGGCTGTTGTTTTGATCAAGGAGGTGCATTACCCAATGGAGAGGTTGTGAAATCGACCCCGAGGTAGATGAGCCCGTTCATTCGGCACCAATGCTCTATTCTGCGTAGAGTTTCCTTGACCCTTTCCTCAATTGTCTGAGGTGCTTTAGTTCTATCAATTACCGCGAAAGGCCAATCGTCCCCACCTGTGTCAAGATACACTTGATCCACTTCCTCCTCAGTAGTTTGGTAGCCTTTGGGGATGATGGCCACCCCGTACTGGATGATTTTTTCTAAGGTCAAACGAGAATGGTCCTTCCTCCTAAGCTCAACCTCATGATATATATATCGATGTAGATATCTTTGATCTGAGGGATATGGATCGGATCAAGCTTAGCCCTAGGTAGACAATTTCTCGGGTCGAAGGTGGGCCTTGCTGGGAAGTTATGTTTCAGATTTCGGTCAGCTCCAGCTCTGCAAACATGTCTTTTGCCTTGTGGTGAGTGAGACATGTATACCTACCCACTGTGAGGGGGAAAGGAGTTCCACCCTTCTTTCTCTTGAGGCATTTCTCATGGTAGGTGATTAGCTGTCTTGACAGCTCTAGCAGAATCAATTTGGGACCAGCATACCTTGGTAGTTTAGTTGGTTCCCCCAAGAAGTTAGCCGCCCTTAGATAAGTGAATGTGGGGAATTGAGTGAACAGGGCCCCCCATTTCTCCGTGGCTGCCACGATGCTCTTGATCGTGCGACCATGAGTCATATTCAGCCTCAAGAGGCTAGATGATGCCATAGAAGAAGGCATCGTTGATCTTTGTAAATTGGGGGATGCTATTTTCCAGCTTCAGTTCTGGATAATATTCATAGATTTTAACCTGGGGCCAAACCCCACACCGCATCAGAGCTGGGTAGTCCCTTTCTGAAGCTGCAGCGTAAACAACATAGGAATTCATGTAGAACTTCCCTGTTGTGGCAAGTTGTTGTAGTTGCTCTGATATTGTGCTGCTTATGATTTCTGCCCACTCAAAGTGTTGATCGGGCACATTTTTGTTCATTGTTTCCAAATACCGCAGCATCCATTTGTGAAAATAATGGGCATCAGGAAGCCCAAAGACTCTGCTCAGGAATGTAATGGTGTCGCTGAGTTCCTCTGAGAAGTCACTGCGATGAATGACCTGTGGCCACCGAGTCACCACCTTTTTATTTTTCAGATATACCTCGTTCATCAGCTGCATGCACTGATCTTCATTGTCATCCCAGGCTTTGATGCAGTCTTCCCGGCTTACGGCCACAAAGTGCCGATGGTGAGGGATGTCGAGCATTAATTCAAAGTGGCGGGCAGTGAGGTTGATTATGACCTCACCCTTCTCATTTACGACACATCTTGTGTCTTTATTGTAGCACCGGGCAACCACCATCATAAATTCATTATTCACGGCACTTACTGGGATTCCTCCAGCAAAGTGCAGCGCACTGCCTATCAATTTGTCCATCCATGGACTTCTTGTGACCTTTTGAGTTCTGACCCAGAACTCCTCCATATCAATATGACCCAGCTCTGAGTCTCTGATGTCCAGGTCACACTCGGTCACTCCGGGACTTGGACATTCTGACCCTCTGATATTTATACTTCATTTCTTCTTCTATGAGCTTGGCCTTGCCTTTGGATTTGGTAGGTCTCTTGCTTGATGTTGACATATGTTCTTCTGAACTTAGTTGCTGATCTGCAACAATAAGAAGTGAAACCCAATTGAAGAAAGCCGTGTCAGCTGTTTGATTTTCCATTGAAATGTTGACAGAAGAAAGAGTTAGCAATTTAAAGGCCTCAGGGCGCAGGGCACATGAATACTGCAGGTTACATTCTTTGTTGTTGTAAGCACAAGTGTGCCTGTGCCATATGTATGTGTTTTATAAAGGGCATATGGATTCTTTATGTTACATGAGAACAGGATGCGCCCGTGGCGCATATAATTTTATGTTGCATGGAACTTTGGTGTCCAGAGGCGCATATAAGGTTTGTGTAACATATGATTTTAGTGCGCTAAAGAGAACTTGGCGCGGCGCATGGAAGTTATGCATAACATTATGTTGTTGCAATGAGGGATGCACTTGCACCATTTAAAGCTTTGCACTTGGCGCAGGTTTGACTGGTGTTGCATAGACGCAGGGCGCGCTAAAGGGCGTATGTTTTAACGATGCAACAAATGAGTTTGGCACACCATGAGGGGGCACGAGGAAAGCATTTGCAACAAACTAAGGAAGTGTGCCTTGAGGGCGTAGCTTTTCATGATGTAGCGGGCAGGGAATGTGCATCATTGGCGCAGCTGCTCTTTGTGTAACAGGGGTGACAGATGCGCAAAGGAGAAGAAAAATATAGTTTCTTTTTAGGCTTCAGTTCTTTCTCGAGGGGTTTTACATATGGTTTAGCTCCTTTTGCAGGGTCGTTTGGGTGATGAAGGGGCTTAAACAAAGGGTTTCAAGCCATCATTTCAGGACAGAGTTTCCTCTACCAGCAGATCTGGAAAGAGGGGGAAGAACATGGGGGAGAATGGAAAAGACAGCAAGGAAGGGGGGAAAATTCATGATTCACAGTCCTTCCAATCCAAACCATACCAACAAGCAGCCAAAAACCACAAACACAAAAATGCATAAAAGATAGAGGACCTCTTACCAGGATAAATAGTGGAGAAGTGTGCAAACGGGTCCACGAAAAGATTCGAAAGTGATAGGCAGCTGCTAGTTGTGCACAGAGAAAATAATCACGTGATTGTGTTTGGTGACAATGACAGTGCAGACACACCTATTTATAGGCGAGGTGATAATAAATGTGCCACCAAATTTTCAAGTGGCACACCAAAAGAGCTGTCAACACAAGAAAACATGTGCCCTTTGGCGCACCAAAACGTTTGCCAACACAAAGCAAATATGCGTGCCTTTGGCGCCCCAAAGTGGTGTTGACAGAGGAATATGTGCGCCCTTGGCGCACCAAAAAGTGGTGCAACAAATGTTCTGTTGACAGGAAGGCACATGTGCCTTGGCGCATGCAAGGAAGACTCAACATAATGAGGCGCACCAAAACACATATTGACATGAGAAAGCATGCGCCAAAGGATTTAAAGGGGGCGCATCAAAAGTTGATGTTGCATAGAACTTTGGTGCGCAGGCACCAAAAAAGACCAAAAAAGGCTAAGTTCGGAAAACTAGATTTCCCGGGAAGGGATTTTGCAACGTTAGAATGCAAGGGATCCCCGACGAGGACCGGAACAAAATTTCATAGAAGGTTATCGAGTAAAATTGCCCTTGCAAATTTTACGGGATAACAATAAAGAATCCGTAACCACATTGTCTTATTCCAATTTTGAAGTGAATAGATATGTTCAGGATTCGAGTACAATAAATTAAAGAAATAAAAGACTTTCTACAAAGAAGAAACATCTTTGGTATGGCAGAATATGAAATATTTTGCAAAAGGATTTGAGTTTTAAAAAGCCGAGAACACCAAGCTGAGGAAAAATTCATTTTAGCCAGTACAGAAGTTCTTTTCTATTTCCAAAATTATTAGTGGATTACAACTATTATTTTGAGATGGAAATTTCCAAATAACAAGAAACCAATGGCATTCAAGTTTCCAGAGCTTGAAAGTTTTAGTATAAAAGAACAATGATCCATTTCTTAAGGAAACCCAAAAGGCAGTATTTAGAATAAGCCACAGGAACTAAAAGTCTAAAATGACAAATGATAATCTCTTTGAAGTGAAACACAAATACCCAAATCAAAAACATTTAGATCTGGAGTTAATGACATAGAAAAGCTATAATGAAATAATGGAGACCCAAACAAATTTTGAACCCAAAAATGCAAAGCTTATGGAAGGCAGAGAGTTTTAGAAATCATTAATAGTAGTATACGTCATAAGACACTATAGTGTGGAAGACTCAAAACCCTCATGACAGACCAACCGAGGTGCCTGAAGCTCATATCACAAAACATAGAATGCACAAAGAGAGTAAACCCAAATGGAAATAATAAAGACTCAGATATGTCTTCATTTCAAGAAAAGCAAAGCAAAATATAGATACCCACAACTCAAAAATACGCAGATATATATATGGTCATTATTTTATGACAGTAGCCATCACAAAAATCCTACCTCAAAAGAAGAAGAATAATGTAGAGAAATTTCATACCTTTGAAACAACGGCCATGTTCTTGCTCGAAGATCGAGAGAGAACAAAAGAACAAAGAAAAGTTGAGCTTCGGACTTCAAAAAAATGGTGACGATTAAGAAACTAGAGTTTTCAGAGTATACAGAGCTCGAAATAATCAAGATGGTGGTCACAACTCTGTAGAGTTTCCAAAAACCGAGTCTCGAATGACCACAAGGAGCTAGAGATCCTCATAGAGCTCATGAGGCCAAAAGAAACAGAAAAACCCAAGCTCACAAAGCTCAATGATGGCAGCCAAGAGAGAAAGTAGCACAGCCGAGACCAACAAAGGAACCACAAGAATGTAAACATCATAGAGCTCAGAAGGCCAAAGTGTATAGAAGTGCTAACATCCAAGTCATCAATAGCGGCGAAAAATTCAAATGGCCCCAAAAACAGAAATAAATAGAGCTTTGTAACGACCATAAAGGCCATACAAAGAGTATCACAGGCTGAGCTCCAAAAGAACAACAATGGCATAAAAAAATTTTTGCCAGGGCTTCACCCGCATACCAAAAATCCAAATGAAATGATGTTTAGACCCAAGCTTCCTTTTACCACCCGAGCCCAAGTATGGGTTGAGTTCGAACTCAACCATGGTTCGATAATCAACGATCACAAATCAATGACAAAGATCAAATGGCCGAGGATTATGCTCAGAGCCCAAAACAAATAACCACGGTTAGTTCCTCACAAACCACATTCAAAGTTGATTCAAAAACCCTAACTATGAGTTTAAGAATCAATGGCATCAAAACAGAGGTACAAAGATCAAGGACCCAAGATCATCACTAGATATCAAAGCAAACTCAACCTGAGTTAGGTTTCCACCGAAAAAAGTGTATGAGGGGTGAGTCACCATGGGGAAGGGGCCAGCCCACGTCACCAAACAAATAATCATTGCCATGACTTTCAAAGTCTGAAACTATAGTCCATCCAAAACAAACAAAGCCGACCAAATCATACCAATAATGATCACTCAAAAGGTAGGTTTAAACCTTATTCACCAAGTATTATCCAAATTGCAAAGGCCAAAAGTTATACAATACATGTATATAACAAAGGTGGTAGACTATAGTATGGCGTGCATAAAGTTCACAAGGTGGTCAAACAAAATGGTTGACCTTTGTATTTTCTAAGTCCACCAAGGTGGCCAAACCAAGTAGATTGGAGGTGGTCCCCACTTCAAGGAGGTAATTGGTAGTATGTCACTATTGTGACCTTTTGGAGCCAAAAGAGATGTCAACATCAGAATATATACACATGGCAGGTGGCCCCACATTAAGTGTTTGTTTTGCAAATATTGCAAATATTTTGATTTATTTACTCACAGGCATAGAATTAATTTTGTTGCATGCTTCACAAGAAGACAAAACAGAGAAGAGACAAAGTTGCATGTCATGGAGAGAGACTTGCCTAGCAAGCAATTTTATTTTTGGCAAAATTATTCACCCAACTTTATTAAAAATAGAACAGTCAACTTCAGTTGACTGAGATGTAATCAAAGGCTATTAATGCCTCTTGTACTAGTTTGTATTATTTTATCCCTTTATTTATTATTAAATAAAGGATAAAATTAGGATGCATGGGTGAGTACAAGCCTTAGTCTATTTTTAGGAAGGGTGGGAAAATTTATTTTGCTATATATTGTGTGCCTTTACAAAGAACAAGGAGCTAGCTAGAGGACTTTTGGATATACAAGTCGAAGTGATTTTTTCCAGTTTTCCCTCTAAGTGTGAAGTATTTTCTACCTTTCCAAGTTATTTTATAGTCTTGTGTATGTTACATTAATCTTGTGAATGCAAATTCCCTGATCAACCACTTTTCCCTGCTGTAAATTTCAGTCCTTTTTGCTTCATTTTTAATGTGCATGTTAACTTATTAAGTCTTGTTGTGATCCTCCTCGGTACAATCAATTGTTTTACCCTTAGATATTCTACATAAAATAACTATTGGTTCATGCATCAAGAATCCTTCACAGATCAATTATGCATATACTCAGTCAAATCTCTCATATAAATTTGGTGTATCACCTTAGTTTTAATCATTTTATAGTCACGTTTTACCTCAAACTCACATAAAAATTTTTAGGATACACCAATAAGGAACCAACCTTGATCTGGAGACTCACCTCGAAATAGGTATACCCACGACTTGAGGTGTTTCCATTGTATCTACGAAAGAGAGAGATCAATTGTGCAAGTCCTAGAAAAACCTATAGCCATCTCTCAATAGGGTGCACTTTCGAGAGAATAGTTTTGGCGTGCCCAAAGTGGGACAACGAATCAGATATGCATGTGAGTTTTAGACTCTACAAAGCAGACCTTACAACAAATTAAAAGTCACTTTGGGAGCAAACTGCAGCTAATTTTTTCTAAAGATTTTATGATCTTTTGGTGACTCCGTAAAGCTGATTTCAGACTAGTATTGCAACATGTTCCATGCCTAAAGTGACTACAAGATCATCGATAAGAGAAATTCCTTCTAAGTTTGTTTCTTTACCTTTGAATTCTGCTAGAAGGAGAAGAGTTGGTAATACTTTACCTTATAATAGACCTGGTTTTGGTAACCCTCCTCCTAATATTCCTTCACCACGTATCAATTTCTCAATTAATATTCCAGTTTTTCAAATGGCTATCCAACCTCCTAGGAATTTTGTGACCTTTACTAATGGCAGCCCATTAGTAATCCCAATTTACCATGACATTCCTAATGTTTCCATGAAAATTTTTGTCATCATTCACAGGTGAAAATCAAGTTACACCATGCTGAACATATCAAAGATGTTGCAGCCCTATGTGTAGTCCATAATATCACTCATGAAGATGTGGCTCTAAGACTTTTAGCTACATCTTTTAAGGGGAAGGCCTTGCAATGGTATAGAAACCTAGAAATTGGCAGCATAAGAACTTGGGATGACTTAGGTGAAAAATTGTTGAAATAGTTCAGGATAATTGAGATCATTTTTCTCTCATCAAACAATTGTCTACTATTAAAAGAGCTCTAAATAAATTTATGTCCAATTTCAATATCCACTTTTCCAGAACTTGGGAGAGAATTCCAGCAAGTGTCAAGCCTCAAGTGATCATTCTTTCCTTTAATATCTTAGACCATTAAATAATGATATCACAACTATGATTCATTTAATGGGTGGAGATACACTCCCAATAACTTATGATATTGATATCCGAGCTGAAAATAGTCTTTTCAAGCTAGAAAATTGGTGCTAAGGCCATCAATGCCTTTTTGGTAGATTTAGCACCTATTCCTCGCCTATTACAATCATAGAGCCTTTGTTGTAGCTCCATTAGATGATGTATTCAAAGCTTTACAGACTATGGGAAATAAATTGAATTCGATTGAGAAAAAAAAAACATTACCTAGTAGACTCTACTAAGCTCCTTACCAGCCCTATCAACATAATCAACAAAGCAGGCAGCCCTATCAACAAAATCAAAATTACTAAGCAGCCTTACCCGAAAGCAGTTTGACACAAAGGCTCCTAGTTCATCTAATGCTTTATTCCTAGTTAATATGGCTACAAAAGAGTGGTGCCAACCTTGTAATCAACCTCATTCAGCTACAAGTTACCTAAATGCTTTTCTGAACCTAAATTTTGTTGCACAACCTCAATTTGAAACATTATTTATGCCTCAAATGGAGGGTGGGCGAAGAAGAGACTCATGTTCGTAAAGCACATGAACATAATTTAGTCAGTTTTAATGAGGATGATTTCATTGCAATCACTACTAGGGCTCAAGGGAGGGCTTTGAAAATCAAAAGCAACAAAATAGGCCTATCTAGCCTATTGCCACCGACAAGACACAACATCTACATCTCCAAAGTCAACTAGCAACCCTGTGGTTCCTAAAAAATCAGAAAGTGTCCTAGTTGATAAAAGTCATCAAAGAAAGCTACAACCTGATCTAAGAAGACTATTTATACCTCAAATATCCAAGGCGGTTTGACGAGAATAAGTTTTCGCTAAGGCCTACTCTAAGATAGTTGATTCTGTTTCTAAGACAGTTGTTTTTTTAACATTATTGATGTAATGAAAAATCATAATGTTAACATCTCAATGTGGGACACTCTAAGTATTCTGGACAACAAGATTTACTTTCTCATGAACTAGCTAAGCTGCAGATTTCTTCAAATACAACAGAAAAGGAAGTTCAGAAGACAGAAATGGTTCTTGGAACTTTTGAGCAAGACCATATTAAAGAAGTTAAGTGGATGGTTTAGAAAATTCTAAATGCTCATGACATAAAAAAACCACCACTCTTTTATTTATAACTGATTATTGGATAACATTTAGTTCATAATTGCATGGTGGATAGTGGCACAAGTAGCACAGTTTGCCAAAAGTGATTGCAGAAAAAATAGGCTTGCGGTATGAGCCAACAGAAAGGAATGTCTTATAGCTTGATGGAACTGCAACTAATACGGTTGGTATAATAAAAAATTTAGAGGTAATGTTATATGCTTGCCCAAATGTTTCTATTCTACAAGATGTTACTGTTGTGGACTTACCTCCATACTTTGCCATGTGCTTATCTAGAGATTTAACAACAAAAATAGGAGGTTATCTCTCTTCGGATTGGTCCTTTTTTTTTACTACATGTTATGGAACTAAGGTTACTATCAATTCAAAACCATAAACCAGATTCCATATTGAGCCTCATTCTCCAAATGCAGTAGCTAATTACTCAGCTTTAGAGCAATCTGATTTTGATGATGTAGCTCAGGTTTCAGCATTAGATGGTGTTTCTAACATGTTTATGGATAAAAATATAGTTGAAGAACATGCCCATGATCCTTTTAAGGAAGTTGAAGAACATCTTTTTGGTATGTATTGTATGCATGAAGAAAATACACCACTTCCCTTGTTTCCAAAACAGATAATTCAGCAGAAGGGATTTGGAAGCTTCATATTGATGGGGCTAAGAACAAGAAAGGACACGGAGCAAGTTTGATGCTCACTTCCTTGACAAATGAAAGGTATTTATCATCTTTAAGTCTCAATTTACATGCACTTGTAATGTAGCTGAATATGAAGCATTAATTCATGGCTTACTTTGGGCCAAAAAGAAAGGTATCAACACATTACAAATCTTTGGTGATTCTGAGTTGGTTATCAATCAAGTAAAAAACTTCAATGTTTGTAAGAATCCACTAATGAATTCTTACAGACATAGAGTTTCAAACTTAATGGAAGATTTCAACACCATTAATATTCAATCTATTCCTAGAGCTGAAAACAAGCATGCAGATAGACTTGCAGCAGTTGGTGCTAGTTTTGAAGTGTTGGAACAGATGGAAAACAACAAAATTTAGCCTCATATTAAGCTAATTGTCAGGCCCTCAATACCTGATAATGATTTAAATTGGCAATTTTTGAAAGTGATGATCAAATCTATAGGTTTTTACAGCAGGAAGCTGAATTTTCTGCAGTAAATTAGGATAAGTTACAACATTTATACGGTGATCAAATTGTTCAACTAAAGACAAATAAATTGCCTCGAGGTCTTGTCACTTTGGAAGACATCTTCAGTACTAATGATCAGTTAAGAAAAGATAAAAACAAGTTGTCAACTCATGCTGATAACTATGAAGAGGTTTCAATTGATGAAGGGAAAAAATTATTTCTTGGAAAGGTATGTTCCTTAACTGAAAAAAGTAGTCATTTATTAATCTTTGTAAGAGAATTTAAAGATGTTTTTGCTTGGAGATACCAAGAATTGAAAGGATTTGATCCCATTCTAGCACAACATACAATCGAGTTACATCCAAATGCTAAGCCTATAAGACAAAAACAAAGGCTAGTAAATCCAAAAATAGAACCTCTGATGAGGAAAGAATTATCTAAATTGATTGAATCATGTATTATCTTTCCAGTTAAGCATTCAAGTTGGGTATCCAATCTTGTTCCTATTAGGAAGAAGAATGGAGAAATCAGATTATGTGTGGATTTCAGAGATCTTAATAAAGCATCATTAAAAGATCATTACCCACTACCGAATATGGATCAAATTTTGAGAACAGTCTCAAGTTCAGACAGACTATCTCTTCTAGATGGTTACAACGGATATAATTAGATTTTATTCGAGAAGAAGATAGATATAAAACAACTTTTACCACCAAGTGGGGTACTTATGCTTATAAAATAATGCCTTTTGGTCTTTTAAATGCCGGTGCAACATTTCAATGTGCAATGGACATGGCTTTTCGTAGCTTATTAAATAAATGCATCCTTCTCTATTTAGATGATGTGACTTTATTTTCAAAAGATTCTAAAGAACATCTAATGCATTTAAAGTAGACTTTTCAACTATGAAGGTAGTTTAGAATATCTTTGAATCCTAAGAAGTCAATCTTTTCAGTACATCAAGGTAAATTACTCAGCCATATTGTTTCTAAGCAAGGTTTAGCAATTGATCCTTTCAGAATTGAAGTTATATCACAGCTATCATTACCTCATCATAAGAAGGCATTGCAAGGTTTTCTTGGAAAAATCAACTTTGTTAGAATATTTGTTCCATATTTTGTAGCATTGGTTAAACCGTTAATAGCTATGTTAAAGAAAGAGAAAACTTTCTCTTGGACCAGTGAAGGGAGAGAAGGTTTTGAAGCAATCAAAATAGCTATCTCTCAGGCTCCTACTCTTGCAAATCCAAATTTCGATAAATATTTTACAATGTATGCACTTGCAAGAGCTAAAACAATCTCAACTATTTTAACTCAAGTTAATGATGAGAATATTGAGCAGCCAATTTCTTTCTTTAGACAAAGTTTGCATGATTATGAAACAAGGTACACATTTCTTGAAAAAAAAGTACTTTCAGTAGTCAGAGGACTAAAGAATTTTAAGTACATGCTTTCAAATAATAAAATTCATGTTCTTGTTTCTCATCCAAGTGTGAAAGCTTTCTTTTTAAATAAATAATTGAATGAGAAAAGAGTAGGCTGGATAACAAAGGTTATGGAATATGATTTTGATATCCGGGTTCTAAAAGATGAGTTTGAGGTAAAGGTCTATGTGAGCATCTAATTGCTGATATGGAAAAATAGCAAGCTGCAGAGAACCGAAGATTCAAAACAACATGTTGAAATTGCGTATCAGCAATCAAATATCATGGTCCAATAAGAAAATCAGCAACCTAAACTTGCTCGAGAGATCCAAGAATCAAGGTGGATGACTGATTTAGTTAACTACTTACAACATGGTACCTATCCAGGAAGGTATGGATAAGAATAAAAGAAGATATTTTAGATTACAAGCAATTCCTTATCTTTTCATTGATGGTGTGTTGTTCAAAAGGGATATAAATGGAATCTTGTTGTGATGTGTTGACTATGATAAAATTCAGAAAATATTATCAGAATTCCATGAAGGACATGTAGGAGGTCACTTCTCAGCACGTACTATAGCCTTAAAAATCATGAAAGTAGGTTATTATTGGCCTAGCATATTCAAAGACTATTTTGAATGGATTAGAAAGTGTAAAAATGTGCTTTCTTTGTTGGAAAAGAATGTCTTGCTTTGTTGCCTTTACTGACCTATTTCAGTTGATCAACCTTTTATGCAGTGGGGTCTTGACTTTATTGGCATGATAAACCCACCTTCTTCACAAGGACATAAGTGGATATTAACTACTACAAATTATTTTACATGATGGACTAAAGCAATAGCCTTGAAAGATGTTAATGAAGCTTGATACTATCCTTTTATGAAGGAATAGTTTGTAGATTTGGTGTTCTAGCAACTATCATATCAGATAATGCTTTAGCATTCCTTGGTGCAAAGATAACAGATTGGGTTGTCAACCATGGAATATATCTAAGTTCTTCATCTAATTATTACCCACAAGGTAATGGATTAGCTAAAAGTACTAACAAGAATCTATTAAGAATCATCAGAAGAACACTCAAGGATAATCAAAGAGCTTGGCATCTGATGTTGAATTCAACACTTTGGGTTGATAGAGTGACTCCTAAGAGATTAGTAAGTAATTCACCATACAAACTTGTGTATGGAAAAGAAGCAAGAATGCCTATTTAGTTGAGTTACCCACATTAGACTTATTGTACATCAAATGGAGTTACTTGAGAATGAACCATTACATGTTCATTATGTAGAGTTAATGGAATTACAAGAGCTAAGAGATCAAGCTCATTTAAATATGGAAAAGAATAAAAAACAAATCAAGAAGACTTTTGACAAGAAAGCCAAATTTAGAGTCTTCAATGAAGGAGATATTGTGTTAAAGTGGGATGTTGATTGTGCAAAGCCAGGAAGACACTCAAAGTTTGATACACTTTGGAGTGGTCCTTACATGATTTCATCTTGCAAGGAACAAAACACTTTTCATCTTTCGAAGTTCAATGGAGAGGAACTTCCCATTCTGTATGAATGGTATGTTTCTCAAACATTGTTATTGAAAATCTTATAGTGATTGTTAGAGTAGGATTTCCCTTCAATAAGTCGGTTTCGCACATTGTTTCATTTTTCAATTCAATAAGTGCATTCATGCACGTGATCTAGTTTACTAGATCCTTTCCCAATTTTTGTTTTGTTTTGGAAAGGTTGGACTTTTCAGAAAAGGAAAATTATTATTGCATATTTGGACTCCATGCCCAATGGACAAGAGCAAGGCACTGGTATATAAGCTAGTAGGTAGCTTTCCCCGTAGGATCGCCATAAATGTTGACAATTTTTACACTTATGCAAAAATGGGCAACTCGAAACTTTGTTATGATGGATAGCATTGGTGAAGTATACCTAAGCTATGGGAGATTATATCAGATTATGTCATTATTGCTGATTTATTTAAAAGATTACATGAAATCTACAACTATGTGTGCTATTACAAAATGTAACAGATCACATAGTCTACAATTTCATGACCATCCTTAGCAAAATAACAAAAGCCCCGAAGGACAATTGTGTTGTCTTGATGAGGACACACCCAATTCAGAGAGTAGGTGAAGTGTAAAGTTTTGGAACATCAAACATAAGTGCAAATCACATAAAATCGAGTTCATTCATTTGAATGTTACAAGTTCTATTCAATGTTCTTTCCTTCATGATTAAGACATTCAATTATATTATTGAGTTGTTTAGTTCATTATAAAATCCATACAGAAAGAAGAAATGCAGAAAGAGATATATAACTCATTTACAAAATTCAATGTTTTATTCACAAGGAGAGTCAAATATTTCCCACACAAGCCATGGGATGTAACTGAAAAGTAAAATATAGCTATTGAAAAGAAATATACACATGCATGAAAGAGAAAGTAAAGGAGTATGAGTGAACCCATCATTTCCTTGGGGTTTCTATTCTTAGTTTGAAGTATCTTCATCTCCATCTTTTGTTTCTCTTTCATCTTCATTATAGAAGCCATTGTACAAAAGAAGAAAAGTTAACCTTCGATTATTAGCTCAAGGATCAAATCATATTCCTACACTATCCTACTTCCTGCATATGAATCTTCCCTAAGCAGGGAGATGTATTCTACTTGAAGGACAAACTGCATGCATGATTTATTCACTCAACAAGAAGAAAGTGAAAAGAAAGAAGAAAACATGGACAAGAGAGGCCAAAAGCCTAAATATTTCCTAACTATTTTCCTAAGTGTGCAGTAGTATGAGGTTGCGAAACCAAAGAGAGAAATAAACAAGTCATAAGTACATGCTAAAAATAAGGAAGAGTGCAATTGAAAGTTGAGAAACCATTTTGCAAATGGAAGAAGTTAGAGCTCAAAAGAGAGAATGGAAGATAGAAGTACATTTTTTCAGTTTGCAAAGAAGAGGGAGAATTAAATTTCAACAAGCTGAAGCTAAAAGAAAAAAGGATTACAGCTGAAACAGGATGAGAGAGAAGATTCTAGGAAAATTTTGAGGCTTCACCATGTAAAATGGACATTTACAACTTTTCATCATGTTGTTTTCAATTACTACATGCTTTAAAAGAACTATGCAAATCAAATAAGTGATACTGAGAAGCAAAAAAAGAATTACATGATCAAGATAAATAGCTAACATGTTTTCAGTTCTCAATTTCTATATCAATTCAGCAAGAAAAGTGTTACTTTTTGTTTTCTAGATCAGAACATATAACTACTATTTCTGAAAATGCATTAAAGAAAAAATTCTGAAAAAATTTTGCCAAGGGTTTTCCTTATAAAATCAACATTTCATATTTTTCAGCATACATATCAGAGTTGTAATGAAAGGAAATACAATATATAACTAGAAAATAAATGTATTGTACTTTCATTCATCAGATTGAAGTACTTGGAGCATTCTTTATAGCTTAAACAACTGAAGAGAATTGAAATTCCAAGATAATGTTATAAATTTCAGCTATTCTAAGTTGTAGTTTTCAAAAATGAAGCAAATATGAGAGCACAAAGATACTATAATGTCATTGAAGTATATTCATTTAAGCAAGTAGTACTCATTATGACATGATCAAAAGCCATTACGAGGTAAACAAAGGAGCATCTCATGATGACATTAGAAGTGTGAATTGATTCACGTAAAATATGATTATAAAGGGCTTTAAAGAAATTATAACCCAGATTTAAGGTATAACTATCTTTTGAGAAAGGTCTATATATATCCAGAGAGAAATTTTTAGAAATAATGAAATGGAAGATGATTGATTTTCTTTCTTAAAGGGTATTACAAATAAAATGCAAAGCTAAGTACAGAGGTTCATGTTAAAAGATTCAGGCCTAGAGGAGGATACTGATCATTGGCAGTATAGTATGACCAACTCAAAGAAGAAATTATACTGAGAATTTGACTAAAAGATATCTACTCGAGTATCTTCATGATGTAAAGAATCAGTAACCACATTGTCTTATTCCAATTTTAAAGTGAATAGATATGTTCGGGATTCGAGTACAATAAATTGAAAAAATAAAAGACTTTCTACAAAGAAGAAACATATTTGGTATGGCAGCATATGAAATCTTTTGCAAAAGGAATTGAGTTTTATCAAAGCCAAGAAACTTAAGTCGAGGAAAAATTCATTTTAGCCAATACTGAAGTTATTTTCTGTTTCCAAAATTATTAGTGGATTACAACTATTATTTTGAGATGGAAATTTCCAAATAACGAGAAACCAATGGCATTCAAGTTTCCAGAGCTCGAAAGTTTTAGCATAAAAGAAAAATGATCCATTTCTTAAGGAAACCCAAAAGGTAGTATTCAAAATATGCTACAGGAACTACAAGTTAGAAACGATGGCCATAATCTCTTTGAAGTGAAACATGAATACCCAATCAAAAATGTTCAGATCTTGAGTTAATAACAGAGCAAAGCTATAATGAAATAATGGAGACCCAAATGAATTTTGAACTCAAGAAATGCAAGGCTTACGGAAGCGAGAGAGTTTTGGAAATCATTAATGGAAATAGAGGTCATAAGACACTACAGTTTGGAAGACTCAAAACCCTCATGATGAGACCAACTTAGGTGAATAGAAGATCATATCACAAAACATAGAATACACAAAGAGATTAAACCTAGATGGAAATAATAAAGACTCAGATCTGTCTTCATTTCAAGAAAAGCAAAGCAAAATACTTATACCCACAACTTGAAAATACGTAGATATATATATATAGGGTCATTATTTTACGATAGGGCCATCACAAAATTCCCACCTCAAAAGAAGAAGAATAATGCAGAGCGCTTTCTTACCTTCGAAACAATGACCATGGTCTTGCTCCAAAGATCAAGAAAAGAAAAAAAGAACAAAGAAAATCTAAGCTTAGGACTTCAAAACAATGGCGGCTGATTAAGAAACCAAATTTTCAGAGTATACAGACCTTGAAATAATCAAGATGGTGGTCACAACTCTGCAGAGTTTCCAAAAAAACCGAGTCTCGAAAAATGACCACAGGGAGCTACATATCCTCACAAAGCTCACAAGGTCGAAAGAAATGGAGAAACCCGAGCTCACAAAGCATTAACGATGGAAGCCAAGAGAGAAAGTAACACAACCAAGACAAACAAAGGAACCACAAGAATGTAAACGTCTCAAGATCTCATAAGGCCAAAGTGTATAGAAGTGCCAAACTCCAAGTCATTAATAGCGGCCAACAATTCACACGGGGACCCAAAAATGAAAGAAACAGAGCTTCATAATGACCATAAAGGCCATACAAAGAGTATCACAGGCCGAGCTCCAAAAGAATAACAATGGCATAAAAAAAATTTCCAAGGCTTCACCCGCATACCAAAAATCCAAATGAAATGATGTTTAGACCCAAGCTTCCTTTTACGCTCGATCCCAAGTATGGGTTAAGTTTGAACTCAACCATGGTTCGATAATCGACGATCACAAATCAATGACAAAGATCAAATGGATGAGGATTATGCTCAGAGCCTGAAATAAATAACCACGGTTAGTTCCTCACCAACCACATTCAAAGCTAATTCGAGAAAATGCTAACCGTGAGTTTAAGAATCGATGGCATCAAAACAAAGAGTACAGAGATCAATTACCCAAGATCATCACCGGATATCAAAGAAAACTCAACCTGAGTTAGGTTTCCCAAAGACAAAAGTGTATGAGGGTGAGTCACCATGGGGAAAGGGCCAGCCCATGTCACCAAACAAATAATCATTGCCATGACTTTCAAAGTCTAAAACTATAGTCCATCAAAAATAAACAAAGTGACCAAATCATACCAATATGATCACTGAAAAATGGTAGGCTTAAACCTTATTCACCAAGTATTATCCAAATTGCAAAGGCCAAAATTTATACAATACATGTATATATCTAAGTCCAAACTATAGTGTGGCGTGCATAAAGTTCACAAGGTGGCCAAAAAAATCATCACCATTTTTGTATTTGCTAAGTCCACCAAGGTGGCCAAACCAAGCAGATTGGAGGTGGTCCCCACTTGAAGGAGGTAATCGGCAAGTATGTCACTATTGTGACCATTTGAAGCCAAAAGAGATGTCAACAACAGAATATATACACATGGCAGGTGACCCCACATTAAGTGTTTGTTTTGTAAATATTGCAAATATTTTGATTTATTTACTCACAGGCATATAATTAATTTTTTTGCATGCTTCACAAGAAGACATAACAAAGAAGAGACAGAGTTGCATGTCATGGAGAGAGACTTGCCTAAGAAGCAATTTTATTTTTGGAAAAATTATTCACCTAACTTTATTAAAAATAAAATAGTCAACTTCTGTTGACTGAGATGTAATCAAAGGCTATTAATGTCCCTTGTACTAGTTTGTATTATTTTATCCCTTTATTTATTATTAAATAAAGGATAAAATTAGGATGCATGGGTGAGTACAGCCTTAGTCTATTTTTAGGAAGGGTGGGAAAATTTATTTTGCTATATATTGTGTGCCTTTGCAAAGCACGGGAGGCTATTAGCTTGGAGGAATTTTGGATATATGAGTACTTGAAGTGATTTTTCTAGTTTTAACCTATGAGTGTGAAGTATTTTCTACCTTTCCAAGTTATTTTGCAGTCTTGTGTATGTTACATTAATCTTGTGAATGCAAATTCCTTGATCAACCACTTTACCTGCTGCAAATTTCAATCCTTTTTGCTTCATTTTTATGTGGATGTTAGCTTATTGAAATCTTGTTGTGATCCTCCCTCAGTACAATCAAGTGTTTTACCCTTAGATATTATGTAGACAAAAACTATTGGTTTGTACATCAAGAATCCTTCATAGATCAATTGTGCATATACTCAATCAACGCCCTCATACAAATTTGGTGTATCACCTTAGTTTTAATCATTTTACAGTCATCTTTTACTCTCAAACTCACAAAAAGTGTTTTAGGATACACCAATAAGGAACCAACCTCGATATCGAGACTCACCTCGAAAAAACTCTGTAGCCATCTCTCTACAAGGTGCACTTTCGAGAGATAACGATTAATAATTTTAAATCGCCAATCTTTAAAATATTAGGTATCATATTTGTTGCATGGAAGTTATAGTTTTTATCGTTTGATTATCCCCTCTCATTTTTTTCATTATTTGAGATATTTAAATAGCTTTTTTAAGCCAAGTGGAAGTGGAATTTTTTTGTAATTATAGAAGTTGTTTACCCTCTAAGGAGGAAGATGCTTATAAATAAATTTCTTGATAGTCAAATGATTGTTCAATTAGTTTTTTCAATATATTAAGTTTGTAATTTTTTTCAAATTTTCATAGATCTATTATGATTGATCAATCACTTTAGAATTTAGTTTTTCATGAAATTTGTATATGTGCAAAAGATATTTGCATATTCATAAATTAGATTGGTTTTACAACTTGCAGATACCTATTAGAACTATCAAGGTTATAATGTGATAAAACTTGAAGTTGTTTTATCACCTCCATGTCAACTAACCAAAAATGTGAGTGAAATATTAGAAGCCATAGATTTGGTACATAAATTTTAGGGATTATGTGGTTGGTGCAAGATAGGTAATCAAAATACATGGTCATATCTCCCTTTTTCTATTACAGAGTACAAATTTATTACTTATGCATCTCTTTAGGTTTTTACAAGACAACATTGCCCTTACACTAGTGTTCATTTTTAACCTTATATCTAAAATAGGTGGGACCCTCATGGTGATGTAAAATTTCATATTACAAAGAATACCAGAAAGTATAATCAGCCCAAGTATACATTATTCTTGATTCAAGATTATCTATACTATGTCAAAATTATCATTTCAAACATATTCAAATATATTTGAAACATTCCATTAATAATACATATGACTTGATCTACTTTTATTTCATTTATATTTTCATTTTATCTTCATATGGTATGCCTTACAAAAATATTTTACCTATAAAAATTCAATATCACTTTATAACTCACCTAGCACTCTTACAACCTCATATTGCAAATATCATTCCAAAAGTACTTAAAAGGTTCCATAATCCTAAACCTATCCAAATCAGATAGAAATCAATTAAGGAAGACCCTACAATAGTTATAAATAACTCGACTATAGCAAAAGGTTATACTGATTTAGGAGTTTTTATTTTTGCGAAGGTGATTA
Organism: Taxus wallichiana var. yunnanensis; assembly: GCA_018340775.1. Taxonomy (NCBI): domain Eukaryota; kingdom Viridiplantae; phylum Streptophyta; class Pinopsida; order Cupressales; family Taxaceae; genus Taxus; species Taxus wallichiana. Next base: position 835,718,829 of record CM031243.1, read on the forward strand.
CAAGTCATCTCAAAGTTGTGCAAGAAAGAGTGGCATACAACGAAATTCATTTCCAAAAAAGTGAAGCACATAAGAAGTTTCAAATCCATAATGTCAAATGTTTCAAGACTAGAAATGTTGAATTCAATATTGAATAAATTATTTTATGACCATATACTTGATAGATAGTCTTCCCCTTATCGGTTTCTAGTTACAAGATTTTAGAAAATAATTTGTAGTTTTGATATACATGTTTAACTATGTTTCACATTTGGAACATTCTTTCTCTTTCCTATAGAATTATGTTTCTCTCTCCTCTTTTGTATTTTCAAGAAATTACTATTATCTCAATTTTACCCCTGGAAAAATTGATCAAACATGACCCTGTGCAGAAATAAATTCAAGGGAAGGTTCCTCGTCGTACAAGCCCACATTTTAAATCCAACAAACAGTTTGTAGACAAGATCTAAAATGGAGGAGTAGGGTCGGGGAAGGAAGAAAATAATGTTAAAGAAAACCAAAGGCTCAAAGGAAAAGAAATGCAGAAAAATTTGAAGTCTTTAGGTTACGTGAACGATTCAGAATGAGCCCAAAATTGGCTAAGTATGGGAGAATCAACAGAATCTTCCACGTGCCTCATCAACGCATCTCCAAGGACTAAATTCAAAAAGCAGACTCAAATAAGTGTGAAGCTTCCACATGTCCTAGGACTGAAAAAGGATAGTGTCAGTTGTTGAAAAGTTTAAAGAAGAAGAAATAACCACGTGTCATGTTGGTGTAATTTCAAGATAGGAGCTTAAGGCAGAGACTCAAACTTGCACCAGCCCTCCACATGGCTAGAGGTCAATAGAGGTCAAATTCAAAGTGGGCCAAAAAAATTTAAGTATAAGAGTGTAGGAAGAAGGCACCACATGTCTTAACGGTGCACATTCAAAGGTGTAGCCCAAAGTGGAGACTCAAATGAGTGCAAGGCTTCCATGTGTCAACCTGGTGCATCTTCAAAGATAAATCTAAAAGTGGGTCCTTAGACAAGCACCAAGCCTCCACGTGTCCCTGGTCAGATGTATGGCCCCGCCAAACAAAGGAATTAGTAAAAAACATAAAGGAACAAATAAAATCCATGGAAGGAGCCACATGTCAGCCCAATGCAACTTTAAAAGTAAAATCCAAAAGTGGTCCCCAAATGAGTGCCAAACCTCCACATGGCCATGTTCCAAGTTAAAGAGGAAAGGCAGAGTTCTTAGGAGTAATTTTTACTTTTGGCTTCACTCCCAAGAGACATAAAGTATAAAAATGAGCCGTGCCTCCACCAATGCCCAAGGAGCCATGTGTTAGGCCCAAATTACATGCGGGTCGGCGGGCCTTGAAGTGATTTTTTTCCCATATGATAAAATGTGGACCGGCGGGCTCGAAGATGGTTTTTGACAAAAGGTATTGCGGGGTTGCGGGGTAATTTTACATTTTATATTTTTATGCCAAAATGGGGGGGAAAAGTGAATTTCAGGACCACGAGACCCATTCTCGCTAACTGGTTTCTACCATTTTTTATATGTGCCCGATTCAAATATTTAAATGGGCATATCTTCTGATCTAGTGCCTAAAATCCAACAAATTTGGCACCATTGGAGAGATCTTGACCTTGTCTACACCATGGAGATCTAAAAATTTAATTTTGATGAGGTTAGGTGGGTAAAAATGGAAAATATCTTTGTGTCATTAATATAGGATCCATTTTCTCAACAAAGCAAGATCGGATTTGATTTGATCTACCGTCTTCCTTTCAACGTTCGAACAAACAATCGAGGTAGATTTGACAGATTGTGGGTGGATTTATAGGGGCATTGATTTCGAGTAGCTAAGTTTTAAATTAGTTTTCCCACCTCTCTCCTTCTTACGAATCTATAAAATAGGGAAGCAAAGCTCATTCTAAAGGGTTGGACAATTATTTTTTACACCCTCCCTTCTTCCCTTGTCTACAAGAGAATTTGTGGAGCTTTCAAACCTCCCATTCAAGTTGTACTACAATTTTTTTGCCTGCAGGATACTTTAGTGTCTTGTATCAAATTTGGAGTAATAATATATGTTTTTGAATGATTCCTAACCCTTTTATGTGTTTATTGTTGTCTTTTGATATCTCATTATAGTTTGGTTATCTATGCATGATAGTTGTATTGCATTTCTATGGTTTTTGTTAAATTACAAAATAGGTGTTTAACATTCCTTTGGTGCATCACCTTTTTATCTTAGGTTTATTTTCCTCATATCTTCTTAACCATGTCTCCTTGGTAAAATAGAGTAGGCTTCGATTAGATCCTCTATAATTTATTTGTATGCACTTGAATAGAGAAATAAGTGTAGAAATTACTCGATCTAATACAAAGAATCCATGAAATAGCTACCACGACAATAATTGAAAACAAGTACTCTATATTATATTTTCATTAATTCATTATTTCAATACACTCCATTATATAGGAGATGTAAAATAACAATCCTTACAACAACATTTGTCTTCATATACAACCATACACCCATATGGTTTCAACCTCTCACCAATATAATAATAAAACAATACTAATTGTTTTATTATTCTAACTTACTAACTTACCATATACTAACCACATTTTACATTTACTATTTACATTTACATAGTAAATGTACTTTCACTAATTTACCATAATAATAATTACACATGTAATTATTATTCACCCATACATACAAATGGAGCACTAAGATATATTTCCTAACATTCCCCCCCTTAGTGCGAACATGGGAAAACCTTTGATCTTTGCAACGTGCCATTCACGTAGCATGCTCATGATCTGGATGGTTTCAAGGACAATACCAACAACCTAGGATGGTTTTCCAAGTGGTTAACCAACAACCACACAAAGATGGTTTTTGAGGACAAGTCAACAACCTTCGGATAGTTTTTACGGATAACTAACAACCACGATATCATGATGATGCAAAAAGAGTATCAACAACTCTCATCACTATCTCACTGCAGGGGAATAATATAGGAAATTCTAACTTGAAATATGTTGCTCGTACATACATAGAAAAAGCTAACATACATCTGGAAATGAAACATTGGATCATGTTCCCCCTCAATGTGAAATTTCCACTTATTCAAAACAAGATCACCGCAACCGAGGCACACCACACTTTGGAAGCACTAAAATCAAACCGCACACACACAATTGTCACCAAAGCGATATGCGCCCTTTGATCCGGCTGGCAATCGACGAGAGGTCGTTGAATGACCTCCAACCTCCGTTTGCCTCCATCCTCCAGTAAATTCACTTAGTATAGAAATTCTTTATAATTATAGTCAATTTCATTTGTTATTTGTTCATCTCTAGTTTCCCATTCTACAATTTTGCTTACATCTGTAGGTGCTTTTTCGTTTCCATCTACTATCCTCCATAGATTTTTATTCATTAACTGCATCTGAATTTTTACTCTCCATGTATGGAATTTCAACCCATTAAATTTATCTAATGGTGTATCCATTTTTTGAATCTAAATATCCAAAAAAATAATTGAATGCAGATTTGAATTACCTCGATTCTCTCGATTTCTTCAAAAAAACAAGGTGATCAATGTGTTGTATAGTAAATTGCACGTTTCTCCCAAATTACGAACTAGGTTTTGCTGAAATTTCTCTGTATGTTCCTGTATAATATAGATCATTCTACATGAAAATTTTGGAGAAAAGATCGCGAAACAAGAGTTACAAGATCATCTTTGAGATAGATTTAACTTGCTTTACTGGTACCAAATGTAGAAATTACTCTGATCTAATACAAAGAATCCATGAAATAGCTACACAGACAATAATTGAAAACAAGTACTCTATATTATATTTTCATTAATTCACTATTTCAATACACTCCATTATATAGGAGATGTAAAATAACAATCCTTACAACAACATTTGTCTTCATATACAACCATACACCCATATGGTTTCAACCTCTCACCAATATAATAATAAAACAATACTAATTGTTTTATTATTCTAACTTACTAACTTACCATATACTAACCACATTTTACATTTACTATTTACATTTACATAGTAAATGTACTTTCACTAATTTACCATAATAATAATTACACATGTAATTATTATTCACCCATACATACAAATGGAGCACTAAGATATATTTCCTAACAATAAGAACCGGCCTTCATTCGAAGAACTCTCTCAATTTCAAAGTCCCACACTTTGAGAGATGCTCCATGTTTTGCAATCACACTGAGGGTCTCAACTCATCTTGTTGCATAAATTTAAGGATATTGTGATTCTACGCTAATAGTTTTGGTATGCTCGTGGGACGAAGAGGTCTCCATCTTTATTAAAGAAACATTGATGTGCATTTGCTGTAATTTTAGATTTTAAGAAGCCTTGAAATTACACATCCTGGAAACTCAAAAGAGAGAATCCACTTTGCTTTCAATAGTCCAAGTTTTTCAAGTTCATGAGAAGAATGCAAACAAGGTCAAGAACTAGAGAGGAGGGACTATTTCTCTATCTACACTTGTCCCGGACATAGGAGAAGGGAAAAAAGAGCTCAAAGGTCTCCATCTCCACCAAACAGAACCTTGTCAACACCTCCTCCTGGTAGGCCATTTATTCAATCCACAAGGGTTCTCAGGTGAATCATAATGGTGCCACCACCCAATCCCTATGGAAACTTTCTTGGTAGAAGCCCACTCATCCTCAATGCAAAAATCTAATCTCAATTACAACCTTACAAAGAATCCCATACTTCACTTGAGAGATCTAGACTTCTACTAGTGACCACATTCAAGACATTGAAAATGTTTGTGCAATTCATGAGATCACTAAGATGGAGATTGTAGTCAAGTTGTTAGCCTCTTCATTCAAGGGTAAATATTCACAATGGTTCAGAGTCCAACAAGCAAGCTCTATTAAGACTTGGGACCATCTATGTAGAGCCCTCCAAAACAAATTTGGAAAAAATGAGGATAACCGAGTCCTTATTAGAGCATTTGACAACCATCAAGAGGGCCCTAATCAGTAGATGAAAAATTCAACTTCATATTCCAAAGCGACATGGGATAGGATTCCATTGGCTTTAAGGCCCGCAGATGAATGTGCTTTCTTATACTTTATTAGAGCTCTAAATTTTGATATTGCCTTAATGATTCAATCAATGGGAGGCACAACCTTACCTGCAACCTATAACATTTCCATAAGAGCTGAAAATTCATTAATTCAGGATGGAAAAATTGCTCCTAGGCCACCTGTGCCTCTATATCAATAACTAGGAGCTCCAAGCACTAGTCAGACACCCACATTAGCTCCCATACCTATTCCAAGAAATTAGAGTTTAGCTGAAGCTTCTACCTCATCCTCTAGCACTTCAAAAGAGCGACAAGAAGTCATGAAATAGCTATAGAACCTAGGGAATGAGCTAGTGACTATCACAATGCAACAAGCTAAGAATTCTAGGCCATATCAGCCTCAAAATCAATATATCGACTTGACCCCCATATCAGCAAAATAGAAAACTAGCTCGGGTTACAAATCGGAACCAAAACCAAGGACAACCTTGAGGTGCTAGGCCTTTTTGGTCACATGAACCAAACATAACTTCAACATCAAGGGCCTTGGTTCCAACAAAAACAATATAGCACGGGAATATGAGTGGTGTTTCCCATGTAATCAGTCCCACAACTAGTCAATTTGTTTCAATGGTGCACTAAACTAGGCCTTAATTGTATAGACCATTGGTGTGTCCCAAGAGTCTAGTCAAGAGGAAAATCAAAAGCAAGAAACTCAGCAAAAGGCACCTCCAAGTGAGAATTTTCTTGTCAATTGGCATTCAAAATACTTACGTAGAGTTAACCAAGCCCCTTCTTAAAGCGTAGATGCCAATACGGTCCAAGAAAAGGAACATTGGAGAGGGACAATCATCAAACTCAATTAATCCTCAAACTTATATTATTCCACAAGGTATTGGCACTCAAAATGCAACTCCCAATATGTAGAGTTAGCCCAAGCCACCTTCCAAACCCACTTAAGCACCGGTTGTAATGACCCATGTGCAAGAGAAAAATGTACTAGGAAAGGGGCAAAAAAAGGATAGCTCAACCCCATTTAACATCATCAAACAAATAAAGAAGACAAATGTGAATATTTCAATGTGGGATTCATTAGCCATTCTAGAAAAGAGGGATTTCTTACAGAATGCTATGGCCAATTGGTCAAGCTCAAATTAGGGCCCTAACCAGAAAGAGAAAGTGTTTACCAATGTGGTTTGGCCTGAGGGAAACCATGGAGAACAACAAGGTAAGAATCTGAAGCCCCCTCCATTCTATGTTTCATTGATCATTGGAGACAAATTGGTACATAATTACATGATTGATTTGGGGGAAAGTAGCTTTGTAATGCCAAAACAAATAGCCAATCAGTTGGGTCTTCAATACGAAGTCATCTCCAGGGGTGTAGTGTAATTGGATGGGACAGCGGTAATGAAAGTTGGAGTCATCAAAGATTTAAGCCTCACACTGCACACCTACCCCAATGTGACTGTATTGCAAAATGTATCAGTCATAGACTTTCCACCACATTTTGCATTGTGTTTGTCGAGATACTTTTGTTGGTGCTCATTTTGATCTCACACCATTTTCCCCTGATTTTCCTTTTATCTACGTGTTATGAAATGTTTTATCTCTTGATGTGGATGTTTGAAGCTTTTACCTCCATTTGAACTCCTTGAATTGTTTTGAGAATCCATTGTCATGCCCTTTTGAAGAAGAAGTTTCCAAGTTTTCCCTAATTTCTTCAAAATCCATTTTTTCCTATTTTTCCCCGACCATGGAAGCTCGAGAATGATCAATTTATATTTGTATGGATTTGAAAATACAAATCCATGGTTGAAATATGCTTGGAACCATGATTCACTTGGTTTTTTTCAAAAAAATCATCCTTAGCGAAAAATCGGATTCTAGGCATGAATGGTGAATTTCTGTGTTTTTGACGGTCTGACGGGTGCCTTTTTCCTGTCAAATTATTCCTCAGCATTCGGAAGTCACGTGGCTTCTTTTGGTTGGTCAGGGGATGGCAAGAAAATGTTTTAACTTGTTACTTTCTAATTTTTGGAAAAAAATTTTGGTCCCGTAGCTCCACTCAATTTTGATTGGTTCTTTTGGTACTTATGTGGCTTCTTCTAATTGGATGAGGCACGGTGGGTTTGTTTTATGAACTTGTTATTTTTGGCTACTTTGGAAAAAAAGTTTGAAACTCACCCGTGGCCCCGCACTAGGCTCGATTAAAGAAAAATTTAAGTGGTAGGGAATATTTCTTATTTTTGCCTCGAAGGTGTATACGTGTTCATTTTTGATTTGATGTGGCCCGATGGGTCTTTTTGGTGAAATTTTCCACTTTGGTCACATTTGTAAAAAATATCAAATTGGCCTCGTGGCTCGATAGCATCTAATTGGTTATTCAATAGATATGAAGTGGCAGGGAAAAAGTCTTACTTTGACCATCTCGTACCATTGAGGACACGTGGCGGTTTGAAAGTTAAAAGTAGAGATGTGAGCCTTCAAAAGAAACTTGGATTTTTTTCCCTTTGTTATATAAAAAATTAAAATCATAAAAATGACCTTGTATGGGTCCGATAGAGAATAGTTAAAAATTTTCTCGTCACCAACTAATGGTACAAAGGTGTGGACTTTTGGGGAAATTTGGAAAAATTTCTTTTTGGAGAAAGGAGTTAAAAGTGTAAAAGGAAGCATGGTTCCACTGGGACCCACATCAGAAACTAGAAGCGGAAGGGCAGAGCTACGGGGAAAACTTGGAAAAATTTCCCTTTTCCAAAAAAGAGGTGAAATAGTAGAATTTAGCCGTGGTTCCTTTGGGACCCACATTGGGACACATGTCAAGCCCATTTTTCAAAGGTGGAGGGGTGGAGAAAATTGAGAAATTTTGCATTTTTTCCAAAAAGGTGTAAAAAGTAAAAAGAACCCCTGGGCCCATCTTAACTTGGATCTCCCACGTGGATGGTCCAAATTCAAAAGAAATATGGAAAATGTGCATCTGTATCTGATTTTCTACCATTTTTCTCCAAAGCTCCTAGGGATGCGTATTTTTATGGTTTTTTATCATTTCTTAGAGTCTCTGCACGCCAAATGAAGAGGAACATTAATTTGATATCTTGGTTTGGTGGGAAAAATTTGAAAACATCTTTTTCCATTAAGATGTGATCTGACCATTGGCTTCGATCTGATTTTCTAGTTTTCCTTCCTTAGCATGCAAAGAACTAGATTTGAAAGATTGGAGGAGGAAGTAGTGTGCGCATGAGATGAAAAAACTTACCAGGTGAAGAATTGAATGTTAGAAATATTTGGAGAGATTTTCCCTCTACACACCTGAAAACCTTTTTGTAAATCTGATTATGGGAGTCATGATCAAGGTTGTAACATGCAATGGTGCTTTGAATGTTTCTAGTTTTGGGGAAAACTCTATTGTAAATGAAGTATTATAAATTACATGAATTTTTCATGCAAATGGTTGGAGTGTTAGAGGTCGGGACTGATTTTTCTAAGAGAAAAGCTTGATAGAACCCATCCTTCTAAGAAACCATCTGAAGAAACTGTTTATCTCCTTTGTGTTAAATTTGATCATGTCAAGGTGGTTGCGAGTGTACAACCATTGAAAAGCTCTAATATTGTTCTAGAAACTTTCCCCTCTTTGATAAATTTAATCAAACTTGAGTTAATTTGCGTTATTTTTGGGAAAAATTTGTGTTTGCTTCATTTTGAATGTCTACAAGTAGTTTTCTTGTTCCGTTGCAATCTTACATTGAAATCTTTGTGAATCACACAAGATCTTATCCTTGTGATAGTTTGGTGGCATTTGCAATTTCATTTATCAAAAGAGCTTTCATTTGATAGTGAAATAAACAAATTTAAAATCATTGTGACTCCTAGCATGACTATAAGATTGTTTGTTATCCTTTGAGGGTATCTTAGGCATGATGAAACAGAGGTTGATAATGTTTAGTTAAGTTTTCCAATTTGAGCCTTCATTTTGGATCCTTGAAGTTTGTGTGAAAAGTGTTGATCTGGGCCTCCATTGAAGCACATATTCTGGTTAAAGGAACATCCTAGCTATCCCGAAGCATTTGTTGTTCAAGCTCTCCATTTTTGTAAAAGTTTCTCAAGGATCTGGTGAATCAAGTTCATCTCTGCCTCACCTCCCACAAAAATTCATTTAAAAACAACCAATCATACCCATACTACCCCTATTTTTCTGTGTGTGTACAAATGCATAATCTTTGTTACTAAAACATATAGAAGCAATCAGGTTTTCATTGTCTTTAGTAGCTTGAACCTTGCTTAGAAAATATCTCCATTATCTAGGTGACAACTCGTGAGAGTTAGATTTTGTTATATTGATCATATTTTCTTCAAGGTCTTCTAATAACTTTGCAACGAAGGACATCTCCATCTCCTCCACAAACAACAGGCTACAAAAGGGTCCTCTCACCTGGTTGAAAGGCACAACCATAAAGTAGTGAGGATAGATCAAATCCTCTTGAGGGTGTTACCCATTTCTCCACATCTAAGTGACAAAGAGCAAGATGCATTCCTTCCCTGGCTACAAAATGACACACAACATGCTCTTCTTGCCTCTAAGCTTCTTTTCAAAACTGTGATGTTGCTTAGCCTTCTGAGGAGAATCAATTTGGGTACCAACACCGATTGGTGCCATTGTCGGGGACATAGTGGTTACAGTTCATATTCAGACCCTGAGTAAACACTTCTTATATGCTCTAAGTGCTAATACATTTTTTCAAACATCATCTTGTGTTCGGCCTGTAAGAAGTTATTCAAAGTTGTAAGTGTTGTGTGTAATTCTTTCAGTTTCTACACCTAGTGCACTAGCTTTCATTGATAAATTTGGGTAAAGAAAAGTCAGATCTTTCCATTTCCAATTTTTAGTATTGATAGACATTTGACAGATCATATTTTAGTGCATTTACACAACTAAGGTGGAAATCCTTAGTGGCGACTCCCTATTGATCTAATTCTTGATAAGTACTAGTGTCTTAACCTCTGTCAAGTGATATTTGTTACTAATCTTTATAAAGCTGGAAGGAAGAAGATATTTCTTTGTTAGGGATCCTACTAGGACATTATTTCTAGAGCTAGGAAAAACAAAGTCAGAAGGAAGAAAATCCTGGAGAGTTGTTGGAGATCAACAGATCAAGAAAAGGGATCTCCATTGATGAAAGTGATCGGCCTATCATTGAAGACTGCCATTCAAGTGCTTCTGAATCAGGTAGCCTCTTTGTGGAATTGAATTCTCCAACTAGAGAGGGGCCTTCATTTGAATTTGAAAAGTTTGCTTCTCATTCTACCCTTGTCTTTTCAAAAGTTGATAGGGTTTTCCAAGAAACAAGGCCTTTAGGGGATATCCATTTTGAAATTTATACTCCTGTGTTTCAAAGACCCTCTGCCCCTTATCAATTTGTTTCTCCTCCAGGGTCACCTCCTCAAAACAACATGGCCCTAGCCCCCACCCAGACCTCCATTTGTTGTAAACACCTTTGGTCCTATAAATTTATAGGGATGGTTGGTTATCCAAATGCAATTCCCTAGGATGTGAGAAATAGATTACCAAATTTCCAAGGAAACAACGCTATAACTGGTGATCAACATTTAAAGCATTTTTATCAATATGATGGAAGACTTTGAGATTGAATATGAATATGTATATATCAAATTGTTTATCCATACTTTGGAAGAGGATAAGGGACTGATATAAAGCTTTTCTAGATAATTCCATTGATTCTTGGAAAAAGATGAACAATGCATTTAGATTGTAGTATGGTGATAGAAATGACCCTAGGTTTCTTCTATCATAATTTGAAAACATCAAGAAGAATCCTAATGAGTCAGTACATGATTTCAACACAAGGTTTAACAAGACCTTGAGGAGATTTCCTGTTAGCTTAAGGCCATGTGATGAATCATGTTTGATCAAATATTCAGATGCATTTGATAAAAAATCTTCTTACTACTTGAGGGACAAAAACCCTACTAATTTGAGGCAGGCCTTCACCATGGCTCTGTAAATTGAAAACAACATCAAGGCAATTAGAAATCCTCCAAAAAGGGAGGGTGTAAAACTAATTAACCTAGAAAAGCCTCAAACAAGTAAGGTTGTTGATTTGGAGGAAGTTGTGAAAACTTTGGCAGGGGTTGTCAAAGAAATATCATACAAATTAGCCCAGGGTAGAAAAAGGAATTGGGTAGAGTTCACAAGGTCAGCACAAGCAACAAGGCCAAGACAGGTTTACAAATCATCATAGAAATGATTAGAGATATGATGATAAAGGCAAGGGACCTGTTGGATTTGGAAATAAATAGTCCCTTTCGGGAAAATAGAATGGTACCTGATCCTTTGGCTACCAGAGTTGTTGTTGTGGAGGAGACAAATGTCATTGATTGGTGTGACAGATGTTTCATGCCCCATGCTCCATGTGAGAAGATCAGAAGAAGAAGAAGAAGTGATGATGATGATAATGATGATGATGTTTGCATGATGGGTTGCTCCACGAGCTCACAAAGGGGAAACTTCAATTGAGGTAATAAGTGCTAGAACTGCTTTTTGATTTTGGGATTGCATCCATTGGGTACCTATTCTTCCTCCCTCTCATACTTTAGAAGTAGATATTGTACAAGATTTTGAATTACCTAATAATGAATTTGAATATTTAAGAGCTTTAATGATAAAGAAGTATGATGGAGGAATCCCATCTGAGGAGGACAGGAAGTTATTGATGAATGATGTTGTTTCCCAAGAGAAGGAGTATAACACAAGAAGTAGGGTTGTCAAAGGGCAGGGCCTCAAGCCAAGCCAAAAACTCCATTGCTTTCAAATATTCCTAAAGAGGCTCCTAAGAAAGATGCATCTACCAAGGGCCTTGTTATCCCAAACAAAACTCATACCCCTCCTCATGCCCAAGCTATCAAAAATCTTGTGCCATCTAATGAGTGTGTCAATATTCCTTCTAATGCTTCCTTGCCAAATTTTGTCCCTTATGATATTGCCCAAGTCTTGAGTCAGATCAAGATCTCAGTTCCAATTGTTGAGTTGCTTAGGATTCCTAAGCACAAGAAAAGGGATTTTGAGTATTTGGGGCTGAAAGAGGAGAAGACTACCCTAGGTAGAAATATAAACATTGTGGAGACTCCACCAGTCATTGAAGAGTTAGAGACACCACCAGTGTTGGAGGAACTAGGTGAACCACTTGAGGTTTATTTGGGGACATCCTTGGTGGATTCTCAACTAAATGTGGATCCATTCTTCACCACTCTAATCATTAAACATATTGCTACACAATTGTATGTTTGACTCAGGGGCATCATGCAATGTTATGCCTCTAGAAGTCATGAATGAGCTGGATATCAAAGTAACAACAACATATGGGAAGTGTACTGCTATGGAATCTAGAGAAGTGCCAGTGGTGGGATGTGTGAAAGGTCTAGTGGTGCAACTTGCAGCTTACCCAGGTAAAAACCTGATGCTTGATGTTGTTATTGTTGATTGCCCAACCAAGTGGGGTATGTTGTTATCTAGAAAATGGGCTGCAAGTGTTGGTGGGAGTGTTCAAATGGACATGTCCTATGCTACCATCCCAATTGAGGGAAGCCTTGTCAGGTTATATGGAGAAAAGAAGATGTTGCACCTTATTGAAGATCCCAACAATGCATCTTATGAAGTATTGTACACAAGTGTTGATGCTGATAACTTTGTAGGATTTGTTGATGGAAAAGAGCACAAGATTGAAGAATGCAAGTGTCTTGAATAGGAAGGCTCTCCTTGGACTTTATTGTTTGATGGAGCTTGCTCCAAGTTTGGAAATGGTGTTGGTGTTGTTATGATCTCTCCGGGCAGGAAGAATTTGTCTTTTCCTTTAAACTCAACTTTGAGTGCACTAACAACATTGTTGAGTATGAGGCACTGTTGTTAGGTTTGAGGATTTCTTGGAAATATGGTGTTAAAGACATCATTGTTAAAGGAGATTCAAAATTAATTGTAAAGAAAGTTAGAAAACTTTATGCCACAAAAAATCAGCGAATGAAACAATACAAGCATGCAGTTTGGGATCTCATTGAGATGTTTGATTCATTCAATATTGTGCATCATGATAGGAAGTTCAATGATTTGGTAGACAAACTTGCAATATTGGGATCTTGGTTTGATAATTATACAGTATCCCCATATTGTGAATATGATGTTGAGGTATTAACTAGGCCATCTGTGCCTGACAACATTAAACATTGGAAAGTTTTTTATGATGATGCTCAGGTCAGAATATTTCTACAAAATAAAGGGAGTTTACTAATCAAAGTATTGATTAGGAGCCAATGGTGTGTAGCAAAGGGTAAAGAAACCTTGTTTGGCAAAGGCATCATCCAACTAAAGACTAATACCATTCCTAGAGGGTTGGTTGCTCTTGAATCCAACTTTGATAATGTTGATCACATTATTAATAGATGCATAGCAGCCTCAAGGGATGTTGAGGAGCATGACCTTGGCACAAAGGAGAAACCAAGGAAGATCTGGTTGGGAAGCAATCTCAACAAGGAGGAAAAACAGTCTTATGTCCAATTGCTGAAAAAATATCAAGATTGCATGGCTTGGACTTATTTTGAACTAAAGGCATACAAAGAGTATCTTTCAACATGAGATTCCCTTGGAATCTAATGAAAAACCATTCGGAAGATACGAGATGACAATCAATCCACTACTATCTCTTAAAATGCAAGAGGAATTGAAGAAACTGAGGGATGGAGGGATTATTTAGCCTACAAGGTATTCTTCTTGGGTTACAAACCTAGTACCAGTTAGAAAGAAGAATGGTGACATCAGGTTGTGTGTGGACTTCAGAAATATGAACAGAGCATCAATGAAGGATAATTATCCTTTACCAAACATGGAAAACATGTTGCAATTAGTGACTAGATTATGAGATACTATCTACCCTGGATGGCTTCTCTGGTTATAACCAAGTTGTTGTAAAGGAATTAGAAAGAATTAAGACAACCTTTACCACCCCTTGGGAACATATGTATATGTCTAGATTGCCCTTTGGACTGATGAATGTTGGAGCAACCTTTCAAAGAGAAATGGATGTTTCTTTTGTTGGTTACATCAATGATTTTATTGTTGTCTACCAAGATGATGTAACTGTGTTCTCCAGAAAGAGAGGTGATCATTTGCAGCACTTGGAGAAAATGTTGATAAGATGTAGAGAATATGGCATTTCACTCAATCCAAAGAAGTGCCATTTCGAGTTCGAGAAGGAAAAAAAATTTTGGTCACATTGAGGGGTAATGATTGATCCAGAAAGGGTAGAGGCCATAAATAAGGTCCCAATTCCGAGAACCAAGAAGGGGATTTAGTCCTTCTTTGGGAAAATAAACTTTATCAAGAGATTCATATCAAACTTTGTTGAGTTGACCATTCCAATCATTGGCATGCTAAAGAAGGACTAGACCATCAAATGGGAGGAGGATGCATTCAAGATTTCAATGGGATCAAGGAGGCATTAAAGCATGCCCCTATTTTAGTAGCTCCTAGATTATAAGAAGCATTTCCAACTATTATCTTTTACTTCATAGAACACTATTGCATATTTCTTGTTGCAGAAAGATGATGAAGGGGTTGAGAGGCCAATTGCATTTTTTTAGTAAGGCATTGTAGGGGGCTGAGCTGAAATACACTATTATGGAGAAACAAGCATTTGCCTTGGTAAAAGCAACAAAGGTTTTCAGGCCTTACATTTTGAGCTCTAAAATTATTGCCTATGTTCCCCACACTATGGTGAAAGACATCTTATCAGAGATGGAATTCTCAAGAAAAAGATGCAGATGGGTGAACAAGTTGCAAGAATATGACATGGATATAAAACAATGAAGTTGGTGAGAGGTTTATGCTTGGCTAAGCTTATGGCTGAGAGAAACTTGTAAACTATTGAGGTAAATGAGGTATAAGAAGGAAGGGTATATGTTTTTGAAAAATTGATGAGTTCTGAGTGGTATAAAGATGTAATGTTTTATCTCAGACATTTATAATGCCCTTTGTATTTGAGTAAGATAAAGAAAAGAGCCCTTAAGTTGGCTTCCCAGAAATATGTCATTACTGATTATGGGTTAGCTTGGAATAACCCTAAGGAGTTCTCTTATCTGTAATCATCTTGAAGATGAAGCCCCCAAGATAATTTTTGATCTCCATGGAGGAGTTTGTGGGGGCATTTTGCTGGAAGAGTCACAACACACAAGATCTTGAGGGCTGGTTATTGGTGACCATCTCTCTTCAAGGATACAACTCTTTTGGTTAGAAGATGTGATAGTTTTCAGTGCTTCTCTGGAAGACTAAAATATTCGGGCTCCCTACCTTTGAAGCATGTATCAATTGAAATGCCATTCAAGAAATGGGGAATGGATTTCATTGGTTAGATTTCAAACCCTTCAAGTGTTGGCTATAAGTGGATTCTTGTAGCCACTGATTACTTCACCAAGTGGGTGGAGGAAATCCCCACCAAAAGAGGAACACACCAAATTATCATGGATATTATGTTGAAACATATCATCTGCAGGTTTGGAGTGATGGTTAAAATTGTAGTTGACAATGCATGAGCTTTAGAGCTAAACCTTTGGTGGCAATGTGCAAAGAATACGGGATAAATTTGACATATGCTTCTAATTACAATCCCCAAGGAAATGGATAAGATGAGTCCAGTAATAAAAATTTGCGAGAAGATTATCAGAAGAACCTTGGAGTTGAACAAAAGAAAATGGGGTGAACAACTGAAGTTCATTGTTTGGGCTGATAGAATTACTATTAAAAGAGCCACTGGAAAAATTCCATTTGAATTGGTGTATGGCACTCAAGCTCTGCTACCCCTACATATGCAACTATCCTCATATCAGTTCATTCAACAACTAGAAGATCAAGAATTTAGTCCATATGAGGCTCGCATTAACCAGATTGTTGAACTTGATGAAGAAAGGAGAGCATCTCACCAAAGGCATGTGAAGTTCGAGAGAAAAATTGAAGAAGTTATTTGACAATAAGGTCACTCCCAAAGCTTTCAAAATTGGAGATCTTGTGTTGTTGTGGGATAGTAGACATGAAGACAAGGGCAAACATGATAAATTTGATCCATTTGGATGGGCCCTTACTCGTTGACATTCATATTGGTGAGCATACCTTCTTCTTGAAAGATTTGGATGGTGAATTTCTCAAATTTCTGTTAATGGCAGGCACTTGAAACATTTCCTAGATTGATTCCCTAGAATCAAGGTGAGCATCATTTGTATAGTGTACAACTTGTTGGTTGCTTTTTATCTTTTGTGTTTTTGCTCATTCTGGTCCTCGGTGACTTGGTTTTGTTGGTTTCTTGGTTTGGTTTTGGAGGATGGTTGTGGTTGTTCCACTATGCTAGCTTATTCTTTGACTCCATTTCCCAATGGTCTATTCTTGGCACTTGGTCTGTTAGTTCTTGTGGCACTCGCAGGAGTGCCCATCCCCGAGTCGGAGCCGATGTTGGTGCTCATTTTGATCTCACACCATTTTCCCTAATTTTCCTTTGATCTGTGTGTTATGAAATGTTTTATCTCTCGATGTGGATGTTCTGAATCTTTTACCTCCATTTGAATGCCTTGAATTGTTTACAGAATCCATTTTCATGCCCTTTTTTAAGAAGTCTCTGAGTTTGCCCTATTTTTTCCCCTAATTTCTTCAAAATCCATGGGCTCTACCATTTTTTCCTATTTTACCCCGACCATGGAAGCTTGAGAATGATCAATTTATATTTGTATGCCTTTGAAAATATAAATCCATGGTCGAAAGATGCTTGGAACCATGATTCACTTGGTTTTGTTTCAAAAAAATTCATCCTTAGTGAAAAATCAGATTCTGGGCATGAATGGTGAATTTTTGTGTTTTTGATGGTCTAATGGGCATCTTTTTCCTGTTAAATTATTCCTCAACATTCAGCAGTCATGTGGCTTCTTTTGGTTGGTTAGGGGATGGTGAGAAAATGTTTTAACTTGTCGCTTTCTAATTTTTTGGAAAAAAAGGCATTTTGGTCTTGTAGCTCCGCTCAATTCTGATTGGTTCTTTTAGTACTTATGTGGCTTCTTCTAATTGGATGAGGCACTGTGGGTTTGTTTTATGAACTTGTTCTTTTTGGCTACTTTGGTAAAAAAATTGAAACTCATCCCGTGGCCCCGCCAAGCTCTGATTAAAGAAAAATTTAAGTGGCAAGGAAAATTTCTTATTTTTTTCCCCGAAGGTGTATATGTGTTCATTTTTATTTCATGTCAATCAACGGGTCTTTTTGGTGAAATTTTCCACTTTGGTCATATTTGTAAAAAATATTAAATTTTCCCCATGGCCCCGATAACATCTAATTGGTTATTCAACATATATGAATCGGCAGGAAAAAATTATTACTTTGACCTTGCAGAAGGACACGTAGAAAAGTTAAAAGCGGAGATGCAGGCTTGTTGGTACCCAAATTACTTCTCCTTCAGGAAAGTGAGTACCATCAAAAGTTTGGCGGGAAGCATAGAGACAAGCAGAGCATATAGTGTGTCAATTTGTAGTTGGGGATAAAATGCATCTTGCTCTTTGTCACTCACATGTGCGAAATGGGTAGCACCTTGAAGAGGATTTGACCTATCCTCACTACTTTATGGTTGTGCCTTTCAACCAGGGTGAAAGGACCATTTTTAGCTTGTTGTTTGTTAAGGAGATGGAGATATCCTTCATAGTGAAGTTATTAAGAAGACCTTGGAGAAAATATGATCAATACAACAAAACCTAACTCTCACGAGTTGTCACTCTAGATAGTGGAGATATTTTATAGGCAAGGTTCAAGGCTACTAAAGACATTTGGAATCCTGATTATTTCTGCATGTTTTGGTGATAGAAATTATGCATTTGTGCACACATAGGACAAACAGGGGTAGTATGGGTAGGATTGGTTATTTTAAATGAATTTTGATTGGAGGTGAGGCAGAATGAACTTGATTTTCTAGATCTCTGAGAACTCTTACAAAATGGAAAGCTTAGACAACAAAATGCTTCAGAATAGCTAAAATGTTCCTTTAACTAGAATATGTGCTTCAATGGAGGCCCAGATCAGCACATTATCACACAAACTTTAAGAGTTCAATATGAAGGCTCAAATTGAAAAACTTAACTAAACATCATCAATCTCTATTTCATCACGCCTAAGATACCCTCAAAGGCTAACAAACAATCTTATAGTCATGCTAGGAGTCATAGTGATTTTAAATTTGTTTATTTCACTATCAAATGAAATCTCTTTTGATAAATGAAATTAAAAATGCCACGAAACTATCACAAGGATAAGATCTTGTGTGATTTTAAAATATTTCAAAGTAAGATTGCAACGGGAACAAGAAAAACCATTTACAGATACTCAGAAATGAAGCAAACACAATTTTTCTCAAGATCAACACAGAATAACTTGGATTTGATTAAATTCATCAAAGCACGGGAAAGTTTCTAGAACAATCTCAGAGCTTGTCAATGGTTGTACACTCACAACCACCTTGACATGATCAAATTTAATACAAAAGAGATAAACAGGTTTCTCAGACGATTTCTCAGAAAGACGGGCTCTGTCAAATTTTCCTCTTGGGATTTTTTCGACCTCTAACACTCCAACCATTTACATGATAAATTCATGCAATTTATAACATTTTACCATAGATTTTTCCCCCAAAAACCAAAACATTGAGTGTACAGTGCTTTCCATGATCTCAATCGCGATTTCTAGAATCAGATCTACAAAAAGGTGTCAGGTGCTCAGAGGGAAGATCTCTTTGAATATCTCCCACATTCAACTCCTCCTTCTAGTAGATCACTCTTCCTTCTACTCGCCAACCACTTCTACCCTAGTCTGTCAAATCTGGTTCTTTACATGCCTTGGAAGGAAAAATGGAAGATCACATCGAGCCCAAGGGTCAGATCTCATCATAATGATAAAAGACATCTCCAGATCTTCCCACAAAATTTAGATATAAAAATTAACTCTCCTCTCTATTTGGCATGTAGGAAATATCAAGAAATCATGAAGACTCACATCTCTAGGATCTTTTTAGTAAAAATGGGGAAAAATCGACACTGAGACTTACAACTTCCATTGATCTTTATTTTGAATTTGGGCCATCCACATGGAAGATTCAATTTAAAATGGGCCCGAGGGTTCCTTTTGACCTTTTAAAACCTTTTGAAAAAATGGAAAAAAATTCCCATTTTGCTCGCCCCTCTGCCTTCAAAAAATGGGCCTGACTGGTGTCCCAATGTGGGTCCAGTGAAATGCGCTCTCTTTTTATACTTTAGCTCCTTTTTTCACAAAAGGAAAAATTTCCAAATTTTCCCCAAAAGTCTGCACCTCCGCCACTAACTCTAAGCAATTTTTACCTTGATTCTTTATGTGGGCCATTTTGATGTTTTAGTCATTTTGATGACAAGAGGCAAAAATACAAGTTGACATAATGGTTCGCTTCCTCACCTTTTGACTTTTCAAAGCCAAACATGACCTCCCTTTTGTCGGAGCTTATGGGCCATTTTGATACTTTAATCCTTAAGAGGAAAAAATCTAATTTTCCCTCGATGGTGCGCTTCCCCAACTTTTGAATTTCCAAGCGCCACGCGTCACAATGATGCATCTATAGATGGTCCCAAAAGTTGAGACCTTGAATGAGTGCATGCTCACTAAGTGTCTTGGCCTAGAAACAATTGTTTGAAGGCTTAAAGCTCAGTAGAAGGTGCCATGTGTCAGGGTCCAAGGTAATCTTCTCCTTTGGATGTTGAAAAGTCCAAGTAAAATGTAAAGTGATCGGAGGCCTCCAAGTGTCCTCCTTGTGCTTCTTTAAAATAAAACTCAAGGTCTCTCCATGTGTCCCAGGCTGCTCAAAAAATAGTTAGAAAAGTTTAAGTATGGTAAGACCCGACAAAAGCCTCCATGCATCCAAATGGTGTAATTTCAAAATGGTGCCCAAATTTAAGACCATGAATGAGCGCAGGCTCACCACATGTCCCTGTCCCGCATAACTATATTGGCTACATAAAAATTTGTCTAAGTGTGGGAAAAGCAAAGCAGAAACCTCCATCCCAAAGCATTACTCCAAGGCCAAAGCAAAAATCAAATTTTCAAATGAGTGTCGTTCTCTCACGTAGACATGTTTTTTAAGTTGAGGTGATTCATAAAATTTTGAAGTACCCTATCGAGCCTCATCTAATAAAAAGAGGCCATGTTTTTTGTTGATACAAGGATGTAAATTTGACTGGGAGAAATTCCGTCAAACCGTAAAATGTAGAAAAATGACCATTTGAGCCCGGAGATGAAATTTTCTCCAAGGAAAGAGAATTTAGAAATGTTACAAGGCTCAAATACATTCTCTCAAGCTACATCCATTCATTTTTCTTCAAGTATTTAGGGAAAAAATGACAAGGACAACAAATCCCAACTGTGGAAAATGGAAAGAATGGGAGAGCCGAGTTTTTAGATGAATAGAGAATGGGAGACCCAAATTACAGACCCTTTCTAGATAAACAGAGAAACAAGGAAACAACTATGGATCCATATGTGATCCTCGGCCTAGAACGGATTGATTATGACAATAAAAGGAATGAAAACACTTCTTAGGCACTACCGATGGTGAATCACAAGCACCCATGAATATCTCGCAACTCGATGGGTTGAGACTCTCAATGCGATTGCATAACATGGAGCTTTTCCCAAGTGTGGGACCTTGCGAAATCGAAAAATCTCTCTGGATGAAGGCGTTCCTATTCCTCTGTTTAGATGCACATGTAAAAATGTAGAGGGTTTACTCAAAAACCTAAACTAACTTTCCCAGGATACAAGGTAAGAAAATGCATAAAATAAAACCTAAACTAACAAAGGTGATGCATCGAGGAATGAAGAACACCTGTCTTGCCAATAAACACAAACCATTAAAATGTAATGCAAGATCATGCACAGATAACAAAATTTGTAGTGAAAGATCAAGAGGATGCAAATGAACATAGAGAGGGTTGAGAATCATCCACATACATGCATTATTTTCTCCAAAGATTGATACAATACACTACAAAATGCCAAGAGGAAAATTTGCATTACAGTTTTAGATGGGAGGTTTGAACTCCACAAATTCACCTGCTAAAGAGAAGAAGGGAGGGGCAAAACAAGAATGTCCAACCTTTATAAAGAAGCCCCTCCTTACAATTTATAGGAAGAATGAGAGAGGGAAGAGAGAGGAAATCCAAATCTACCCCAACCACGTCAAAGCGCATTTAATTCATCTCATTATGGTGGTAGGTGAGAACCCTAGCAAACCCAAAAAATGGTGAATTGTATTTTTCATTTTGAAGAACTTATTCTCACCTAATTAAAGATGTCTAGTCATATTTGGATAGAGGACCTCGTAATCTTTCTGAAAAGTCCAACCTTGCGTGAATCCAAGCTCCCTGTGAAAAGTTATGGCCATCTGAATATCTGCGTTAGGGTTTGCTTTCTATCGGGGTGTCAACGCTCAAAATGTTGCGCCCCCTGAAGATGCACCTCTTGAAGATGTGCCATAGGCACTAAAAATGTGGTGTCGACACTTTGTGCTGTGTGCCCCTAGCCTGCGCCTCTTGCAAAAATTTTCACATGTCGACACTTTGTGTTGTGCGCCCCTAGCCTACGCCTTGGCGCAGAATTTTCACATGTCAACACTTTGTGCTATGCGCCCCTAGCCTGCACCTTGGGTGTGAATTTTCACATGTTGACACTTTGTGTTGTGCGCCCCTATCCTATGCCTTGGGTGTGAATTTTTACATGTCGACACTTTGTGTTGTGTGCCCCTAACTGCGCCTTGGGCACAAATTTTCACATGTCGACACTTTGTGTTGTGTGCCCCTAGCCTGTGCCTTGGGCGTGAATTTTCACATGTCGACACTTTGTGTTGTGCTATATTTGCCTGGGGGGAGATATATACAACAGGCATAACACGGGGAGATAAAATATGGCAGAATCCAGTAAATTGATAGATTTTCAATGGAAAAATGGGGTGAAACTATTTTGATCACCAACATCAGCTCCGACTCGGGGATGGGCACTCCTATGAGTGCCACAAGTACAAATGTATAACAAGTGCTAAAATATCCATTGGGAAAAGGATTCAGATTGCGGAGAGCGCAGAGAAATAGAGCCATCTCCCAAAAACGAATAGAGAAACCAACAAAAATAGGTCACCAAGAAAGCGAGCAAAAACACAAAAGATAGGAAACAAACAAAAAGCTATACACTTTGCATAAAAAGATATTTTACCCTGATTTTGTGGAATCAATCAAGAAATTCTTCAAATGCCTACCATTAACAGTAGTTCAAAGAGGCTTCGACAACAAGTGGTGTAGCTGGATTTTCTCGTGTATCTCGACCCCTTGCTTCTCTATACTTATTAATGGTATTCCAGCGGGTTTCTTCAAAAGTAGCAGAGGTATCAGGCAAGGTGATCCCCTGTCACCTTTCTTGTTTGTTCTAATGGCGGACTCTCTCAGCAGAGCTTTGGAAGCGGCTAAAAATCAATCCATCATTTCTGGTTTGAAAATCACTTCAAATTGTCCTTCGACCACTCATAGTCAGTTTGCTGACGACACCTTGCTGCTGAGTCTAGCCTCTGTTATTGAAGCGGGGCAATTATGGATATCCTCTCTCTTTATCAATCAGCTTCTCAGCAAACTGTCAACTTCAACAAGAGCAGCATTTCCTTCATAAACACGCCCCCTAGGTCTCAGAGAAAGATTGCTGATATCTTTGGTTGTATTATTGTTGATCTCCCCGCCTCTTATCTTGGCATCCCTCTCTTCCAAGGAAGGCAATCAAAAAATTTATGGAACCCTGTCATTGAAAGGTATCAAAAAAAGCTGGCTGCTTGGAAAGGGGCCCTGCTCAGTCAGGCTGGCAAGCTCCAACTGGTGAAAGCCACTCTTCAAAACCTGCCTACTTACTTCATGTCCCTGCTCAAGATTCCTAGTTCTGTGAGGGAGGTTGTGGAAAAGATTCAAAGGAACTTTCTGTGGTCTGGATCTGAAGATAAGAAAAGGATCCATCTGGTGGCTTGGAAAGAGGTTTGTAAGCCAACTTCTCATGGCGGACTCGGTCTTCGAAAAATGAATGAAATGAATGGAGCCCTTCTGGCCAAACTTGCTTGGGAAGTGGCTAAAGGGGACTCTTGTTGGGCCCATCTGCTCAGAGCCAAATATCTTGCTAATAACGAAGATCTGCTCACTTCCATGCCTATTAGAGGTTCTGCCATATGGAACTCTATTAGTAGCTCTCTTCCCATCATTCGTGCTGGCACTAAATGGAAATTTGGGAATGGTCGCCTCATTGATTTCTGGAGGGATTTTTGGATTGGAGAAGAACCCCTTGATCTTGATCCTACCTGGAACCCTATTAAGAGAAGCATCATCAATAAACATGGTAGACTAGCTTCGGGCTATTGGAAGATGGTGAACTCCACTCCCTCTTGGGATATTATGGAGTGGGATGATATCAACGATCTGCAGCGTCACCTGCTGTCTTCGCTCAAAGCGGTTCTATCTTCCATATACATCCCTTCCTCCCATATTGAAGACGAGATTATTTGGCCCCTCTCCCCGTCGGGCTGTTTCTCTGTTAAGGCTGCTTATCTTTCTTTGCATCGTGCTGACCAAGGTCCCCCCTTTCCAAAGTCTGGCCAAATGAGATCACCCCCAAAATTGGTTTTTTCTCTTGGATCTCCTCCAAGAATGCTTTCCTCTCTGGGGAGAATCTAAAAAGAAGGGGTTTCTCTCTCCCCACAATATGTGTGTTATGTGCTAATGAAGCGGAGTCCTCTGCTCATCTCTTGATCCATTGCTCTTTCTCGCAAATTATTTGGCAGTGGCTTTTATCAAGGTTGGGAGTTTCTTTGGATCTTCCCGGATTCCATTCAGGATACCCTTTCTCAATGGAGCTCTCCTTTCACTCATCCGATTTTGAACTTGGCGTGGAAACTCCTCCTCCCGCACGGATTATGGGGCATATGGAAAGAAAGAAACAGAAGAATCTTCAAAGAAAAAAGTCTTGATCCTGGTCAGGTGGCTATTCAGATTGCTCTGGCTCTCCAAGAAAATATCAATCTGACCACGTGGACCAAATATCAGCAAAAAATCCAAATATGCTATTCCCTGGAGTGGCAGAAGATATTATCCATTCAATGTAAAAGTACTCTCACTGATCGTAATTTAGTCTGCTGGACCCCCCCTCCAAGGGGATGGAAAAAACTCAACACGGATGGTGCCTCGAAAGGCAATCCTGGTATGTCTGGAGGAGGTGCCATTCTCCGTTGCTCTTCGGGCTATATTGTTGCTGCCTCTGCCCACAATTTTAATATTGGCTCCAACCATCGTGCGGAAGCTTTGGCAATCCTCAAAGGTCTTGAGATGGCCATCATTTTGGGTAATGATCCTCTCCAAGTTGAAAGTGACTCCCTCAACATCATCAATCTCCTTCAGACGAATGATCCTGGTCATTGGTCGATTAGAAACATCATTGCTGATATCAGAGTTCTGCAAAGATTTTTCCTTCAAGTCCAGTTCCAGCATATTCTACGGGAAGGAAATAAAGCGGCCGACCTCCTTGCTAATATTGGTGTCCATATTGAGAATCAGCAAAGGTGGACTGATAACTTCCCGAATGATCTCAGCCAAATCGTTCATAATGATACTCCCCATTGCTGACTGGCGGAGTAAAGGGCTGACTCGGGTCTCGGCTATCTTGATTTGGCCTCATCAAAGGATGGCGGTAATTATGGCGAAGTTAATGGATGGGACTCTTATCGAGGGGCTTTTGATTAAGGTGCTTTGTATTGATGCGAGAAATCCCCGCACGAACGGGCATTATCGCCACATTAATCATCTGAAGACGTGGCGAAAGTGCAATGATTTCTCGTCGACTGCTATCCTGACCTGTTTAAGCTGGTTTCACCCTCGTTTATTCTACTTTTCTGTAACTATCCTAGCGTTCAATCCATGGGGGGTCAATCTGAAGCGCCTTGAGCCCGACAATTGCGAGCCGATTAAGAATGATGAAGAGGTGTGGAATATTTTATTGGAAAATGGTATAGCCACTTTCTGGAAAAGATGACCGGTTATTCTGCGCTGGTTTCCTATGCGGTCACGGCCTCCTGGTCGAAGGGTCGGGTCCAAATCGGCAACACCCGCTTCACCATTTCCACGAATGCCATTGCTGACGCCACCGGCCTTCCTGCTGCAGGTGATATTTACTACAAACGGTCGCTTCACGCGGAAATTCAAGATTTTAACGCCCCTGGTGACAGGCCGAAGAAATATCTTTCTGGTTATACTCGGGATTCCCTGCCTGCTCCCTGGGACAGAGTGGCGGAGGTTATTATGCGATATTTCACTATCGACGGCAGATACAGGTTGGTTTTCGGTCCTCACCTCTTCATCCTCTCTCATCTCAGATGGGGGAAGAAAATCAATCTTGCTGCCTTCTTGTTTCAGTCTCTTGAACATTCGGTGCAGTTAGCTCGGGAGGGCGAGGGCGTCATCCTTCACCAAGGTTTACTTTACCTGCTTTTCTCTGTCGCCGCTTCTCACTCTGATTTTCTCCGCTTTCCCCCCAAGTTGGGTCGCCGCCGCCGCTCCCCTTCTCCTTCTCCTCGCCCCTCCTCCTCCTCCCTCCGCTCCTCTCGGCGTAGGCATCACCTGCTTCTCTCCTCTGCTTCGGACTCTGACGTGGCTATTGTGAGTCCCCCCGTGCTGCCTCCATCCCCCCGGACATTCCTTCCTTTCCCACGCCCACTCCCATCTCGTGCTTTTTCTTGGAAGGCACTGAAGCCAGTGGTCGAGCCTCTTCCCCTGTTTCTAGCCCTGATTACTCTCAAGCCGCTGATCTCTTGGGCTTGGCCAAGCTATACCCCGACTCCCCGGGTTCGGAGCAGTGTGATGTCTCTCAACCGGTTGCGGATCCCATCTCCCAGGCTGCTGGTTCCAAGGCTCTCCTCGACGAAAAAATTTTTTTGCCTTGACACTCTCCACTCCACTCCCTTGATGGATTCAAATCCTGCTGATTCTGAGTCTGCTGACGCTCATGGTGATCAATGCAGAGCCGACATGGTCTCCTCTATTCTGAGCAAGCTCCAGCGTGCCTTCAAAGCGCTGAAAGATTGGGAGGCCTTCACGGAATCCACTAGAAATGCTATTGCGAATGATTGCGCGGAGCTTATCAAGCTGGCTGACCTTATGGCTAACGACTCAGGCTCTCCTAGAGCTAAGAAAGCAGTTTCCGAGCTGAAAAAGCTCTTCGATGTATAGTTTCTTTTTCTATTTTTGCTTTTTCTCTTCCTCCTTTTTTGGAATCTACTCGGGTATTTTGACTCTGATTATATTAATGCTAAATCTGGCCTGATGGGCTCATTTGTATAAGGTTGGGGGACCTTCTAAAACCCTCCTTTTACCCAATATATTCCAAAAAAAAAAAAAAAAAAGCAGTAGTTCAAGCAATTACCCATCCAAGTCCTTCAAGAAGAAGGTATGTTCACTAATCCTAATATCAATGGAGTAAGGGCCCATCCATAATGCATCAAATTTTCCATGCTTGCCCTTATCTTCATGCCTGTTATCCCATAGTAGCACAATATCTCCAACATTAAAAGCTCTAGGAGTGACCTTCTTATTAAATAACTTCTTCAGCTTTTCTTTTAACTTTACATACCTCGGCGGATTCCCTCCTTTCTTCATCAAGTTCAATGATCTAGTTAATGCAAGCATCATATGGACTAACCTCTTGATCTTCCAGCTATTGAATGAACTGATATGAGGATAGTTGCATATGCAGGGGCAACAGGGCTTGAGTTCCATACACCAACTCAAATGGACTCTTTCCAGTAGCTCTCTTGATAGTGATTCTATCAGCCCAAACAACAAACTTCAATTGTTCACCCCATTTCCTTTTATTCAAACTTCAAGGTTCTTCTAATAATTTTCAACAATTTTTATTACTAGACTCAGCTTGTCCATTCCCTTAGGGATTGTAATTAGAATCATATGTCAAGTTGATCCCATACTCTTTGCACATTTCCACCAGAGGTTTAGCTTTGAAACTCATGGCATTGTCAGCTACAATTTTAATTGGCACTTCAAACCTGCAGATAATATGGTTTAGCACAAAATCCATGATAATTTGATGTGTTACCTTCTTGGTGGGGATTTCCTCCACCCATTTAGTAAAGTAATCAGTGGCCACAAGAATCCACTTATGGCCAGCACTTGAAGGGTCTGAAATCTCACCAATGAAATCCATTCCCCATTGCTTGAACAGGGCTTCAATTGATACTGAGTTGGAAAGCCAGGAGCCTAAAGCTTTCAGTCTTCTAGAGAAACGTTGAAAAATCTCACATATTCTAACTAAAAAGGTTGTATCCTTAAAGAGAGTTGGCCACCAATAACCAGCCCTCATGATCTTGTGTGTTGTGACTCTTGCAGAAAAATTCCCCCCACAAACTCCTCCATGGAAATCAACAATTATCTTGGGGGCTTCATCTTTAGTAATGCACCTTAAGAGGACTCCCTCTGGGTTCTTCCAAGCTAACCCATAATTAGTAATGAAATATTTCTAGGAGGCCAACTTAAGAGCTCTTTTCTGGTTCTTACTCAAATACTCAAGGCAGTATAAATGTCTGAGATAAAAATTACATCTTTGTACAACTCAGAACTCGTCAAATTTTCAAAAACACCTACCCTCTCTTCTTCTACCTCAATAGTTTGCAAGTTTCTCTTAGCCATAAGCTTAGCCAAGCCCAAACCTCTTACCAATTTTCTGGTTTAGATATCCATGTCATAATATTGCAACTTGTTCACCCATCTGCATCTTTTGCTTGAGACCTCCATCTCTAATAAGATTTCCTTTACCATGGTGTGGGGAACATACGTAACACCTTTAGGGCTTAGAATGTAAGGCCTAAAAACCTTTGTTACTTTTACCAAGGCAAATGGTTTCTTCTCCATAATAGATTATTTCAGCTCAACCCCTATAATGCCTTACTGAAAAATGCAATTGGCCTCTCAGCCCCTTCATCATCTTTCTGCAACATGACAGATGCAATAGTATTCTTTGAAGCAAAAGAAAACATTTGAAAAGGCTTCTTATAATCTGGAGCTGCTAGAACATGTGCATGCTTTAATGCCTCTTTAATCCCATTGAAATCTTGAATGGCATCCTCTTCCCACTTGATGACCTGGTCCTTCTTTAACATGGAAGTAATTGGAATGGTCAACTCAAAAAAGTTTGATATGAATCTTCTAATGAAGTTTATCTACCCAATGCCGATGGGGTGGAAGTGGTGTGGTCAAGACACTTGGTTGTGTGCTTGCCCACCCGGTTTCAAATCCCCGAGGCACGATCCTCCTCGGAGGTGGTTTCACCGCTAGAGGTGGCATCTCTGCTCGTGCTGACACTGGTGTTGACCCGGTGGCTACTCCTCTCGTTGTTGAAATTGGTGGCTCCTTCTCCTCTCGCCTGACGCTTGTGGCTGCTCCACTTTCTGGTGCTACTCCTCTCGCTGCGGTCGTGGCTGCTCCTCTCGCTGCTGACACTTGTGGCTGCTCCACTTGCTGCTGATCCTAGTGGCTGCTCCTCTCGCTGCCGATGCTGGTAGCTACTCTAAATTATCCCACTCGTTGTGGTCGTTGTCGACGGTCACTGCATCTTCACTTCAGTTTCATGGTTGCTTCAATTGGGTTCCTATTAAGTGGTCCCCTTCATTGTAACCAGGTTGTGGATCCTCTCAAAAATCCTCATGTGTACAAGGATGTGGGTCCTTTCAAACACCCTCAATTTACCCTCAATCCAAAAAGTTTATCTACCCAAAGAAGGATTGAATTCCTTTCTTAGTTCTTGAAATTGGGACCTTTTTGAGGGTCTCTACCCTTTCTAGATCAATCATCACCCCTTCTTGTGACACAATATGACTAAGAAACTTTACCTTCAACACTCCAAATTGGCACTTCTTTGGATTGAGTGAAATGCCATATTCTCTACATCTTATCAAAGCATTTTTTCCAAGTGCTGCAAGTGATCACTTCTCTTCCTGGAAAACATAGTTACATCATCTTGGTAAACAACAATAAACTCATTGATGTAACTAGCAAAAGCAACATCCATTTCTCTTTGAAAGGTGGCTCCAACATTAATCAAACAAAATGGAATCCTTACATATACATAAGTTCCCCTAGGAGTAGTAAAGACTTTCCTAATCCTTTTTATTTCTTCACCACAATTTTTATAACCAAAGAAACCATCTAAGGTGGAAAGTAACTTAGAACCAATCACTAATTGCAACATTTTTTGCATGTTCGGTAAAGAATAATTATCCTTCATTAATGCTCTATTTAGATTCCTGAAATCCACACACATCCTGATGTCACCATTCTTCTTTCTAACTAGTACTAAATTTGTAACCCAAGAAGAATACCTTGTGGGCTGAATAATCCTTCCATCTCTTAGCTTCTTCAATTCCTCTTGCATTTTAAGAGATAAGATTGGATTGTTTGGCCTCTGTTTCTTCCTCAATGGCTTTACATTGGACTCCAAGGGAATCTCATGCTGAAACAAATCCTCTCTGTATGCCTTTAGTTCAGAATAGGTCCAAGCCAGGAAATCTTGATATTTTTTAACAATTGGATGTAGGATTGCTTCTCCTCCTTGTTGATATTTCGCCTAATCAAATCTTCCTTGTCTTCTCCTTTGTACAAAGATCATGCTCCTCAACATCCCTTAAGGCTGCTATATGTCTATTAATAATGTAATCAACATTATCAAAGTTTGATTCAAGAGCAACCAGCCCTCTAGGAATGGTATTAGTTTTTAGTTGGATGATGCCTTTGGCAAACAAGGTTTCTTTTCCCTCTACTACACACACCATTGGCTCCCAATCAATGTATTGATCAAGTAAACTCTGATTTGTTCTACAGGAATATTTTTACCTGAGCATCATCATCAAAAACTTTCCAGTGTTTAATATTGTTAGGGATAGAAGGTCTTGTCAATACTTCAACATCATATTCACAATATGGGGACCTTGCACAATTTTCAAACCGAGATCCCAACACTACAAGTTTTTCTGCCAAATCATTGAACTTTATATCATGATGCACAATGTTGAATGAATCAAACATCTCAATAAGATCCCAAACTACATGCTTATATTGTTTCATTCACTAATTTTTTGTGGCATAAATTTTTCTTACTTGCTTAACAATTAATTCTGAATCTCCTTTGACAATAATGTCCTTGACACCATATTTCCAAGCAATTCTTAAACCTAACAACAATGCCTCATACTCAACAATGTTGTTAGTACACTCAAAGTTGAGTTTGAAGGAAAAAACAAACTCTTCTTGGTCAACACCATTTCCAAACTTGAAGCAAGATCCATAAAACAATAAAGTCCAAGGAGATCCTTCCTATTCAAGACACTTGCATTCTTCAATTTTGTGCTCTTTTCCATCAACAAATCCTACAAAGTTATCAACATCAACACTTATATACAATACTTCATAGGATGCATTGTTGGGATATTCAATAAGGTGCAAAATATTCTTTTCTCCATACAACCTGACAAGGATTCCCTCAATTGGAATGGTGGCATAGGAAATATCCATTTACACACTCCCACCAACACTTGCAGCCCATTTTCTAGACAACAACATACCCCACTTGGCTGGGAAATCAATAATGACTACATGAAGCTTCAAGTTCTTACCTTGGTAAGCTGCAAGCTGCACCACCAAACCCTTCACACATCCTACCAATTGCACCTCTCTGGAGTTCATGGTAGGGCACTTCACATATGTCATTGTTACCTTGATATCCATCTCATTCATGAATTCCAAAGGCATAACATTGCATGATGCCCTTGATTCAAACATGCAGTTGTGTAGCAATTTGTACTTAATGATCATAGTGGTGAAGAATGAATCCAAATTTAGCTGAGAGTCCACCAAAGATGTCCCAAAATAGACCTGAGGTGGTTCACCTAGTTCCTCCAATGCTAGTGGTGTCTCTAACTCTTCAATGATTGGGGGAGTCTCCACAATGTTTACATTTCTGCCTAGGGCAATCTTCTCCTCTTTCAGTCCCAAGTATTCAAATGCTCTCCTTTTGTGCTCAAGAATTCTAAGCAACTCAACAATTGGAACTGAAATCTTGATCTGACTCAAGACTTGTGCAATATCATATGGGACATTCTTTGGCAAGGCAGCATTAGAAGGGAGATTAGAAAACTCATCAGATGACATAGGGTTCTTGACAGTTTGGGCATGAGGAGAATTATGAGTTTTGTTTGGGACAAGCAAGGCCTTTGGCAGATGCATCTTTCTTAGGAGCCTCTTTAGGAATGTTTGAAAGTAAGGGAGTTTTTGGCTTGGCTTGAGGCCCTGTCCCTTTGACAACCTTACTTCTTGTGTTATATTCCTTCTCTTGGGAAACAACAACATTCATCAACAACTACTGTCTTCCTCAGAAGGGACCCCTCCATCATACTTCTTTATCATTAGAGCTCTTAAATACTCAAATTCATTATTAGGTATCTCAAAAGCTTGTACAATATCTATTTCTAAAGTATGAGAGGGAGGAAGAAGTGGTACCCTATGAATGCAGTCCCAAAAAGTGGTAGCAGTCCGAGCACTTATCACTTCAGTTGAAGTTGCCCCTTGTTGTGAGCTCGTGGAGAAACCCATCATGCAAACATCATCATCATTATCATCATCAACTTCTTCTTCCTTTTGATCTACTTCACATGGAGCATGGGGCATGAAACATTTGTCACACCAATCAATGACCTCTATTTCTTCCACAACAACAACTCTGGTAGCCAAAGGATCAGGCACCATTCTATTTTCCCTTCCTGGGGCTGTTTATTTCCAAATCCAACAGGTCCCTTGCCTCTGTCATCAGATCTCTACTCATTTCTATGATGATTTGTAAATATATTTGGGCCTTGTTGCTTGTACTAACCTTGTGAAATTTTCCCAGCTCCTTTCTCATCCCTGGACTAGTTTGGAGGATATTTCTTTGACAACCCCTACCAAAGTTTTCACAACCTCCTCTAAATAAGAAGCTTTACTTGTATGAAGTTTTTCCGGTTTAACCAGGTTCACACCATCCCTCTTAGGAGGTTTTCCAATTGCCTTGATATTATTCTCAATTTGTAGAGCCATAGTGAAGGCCTTCCTCAAATTGGTAGGGTTCTTGTCCCTCAACTAGTAAAAAACCTTTTTGTCAAATGCATCTAAATATTTGATCAAACATGATTCATCACATGGACTCAAGTTAACAGGTAACCTTCTCAAAGTCTTATTGAATCTTGTATTAAAATCATGTACTGACTCATTAGGATTCTTTTTGATATTTTCAAATTCTGACAAAAGAAACCTAGGGTCTGTTTTATCACCATATTGTAATCTGAATGCATTATTCATCTCAGTCCAAGAATCAATAGAGTTATCTAGAAAATCTTTATACCAGTCCCTCACATCCTCTTCCAAAGTATGAACAAACAATTTTATGTATACATCTTCAAACTCAATCTCAAAGTCTTCCATCATGTTGATAAAAAGCTTTAAATGTTGATCACCAGTTATAGCATTATTTCCTTGGAACTTTGGTAGTTTGTTCCTTACATCTTGAGGAACTGCATTTGGATAACCAACCATTCCCACAAAATTTATAGGTCCAAAGGTATTTACAAAAATAGAGGTCTAGGTGGGGGATGGGCCATGTTGATTTGAGGAGGTGACCTTAGGGGAGAGACAAACTGACAAGGGATAAAGGGAATTTGAAACACAAGAGTATAACTTTAAAAATGGATATCCCCCAAGGTTGTCTCTTGAAAAACCACATCAACTTTGGAAAACACAGGGGCAAAATGAGAAGAAAAATTTTCAAATTCAAATGAAGGCCCCTCTCCAGATGGAAAATTCAATTCCACAAAGAGACTACCTGATTCAGAATCACTTGAATGGAAATCTTCTATGATAGGCTGATCACTTTCATTAATGGGGATCTCCTTTCTTGACTGTTGTTCTCCCACAACTCTCCAGGCTCTTCTTCCTTCTGACTTTGTTTTTCCTAGCTCTGGAAATAATGTCCTAGCAAGATCCTTAGAGAAGAAAGATCTTCTTCCTTCCATCTTTGCAAAGATTAGTAACAAATATCACTTGAAAGAGGTTAAGACACTGGTATTTATCAAAAATCAGATCAACAAGTGAGTTGCCACTAAGGATTTCCACCTTAGTTGTGAAAATGCACTAAAAATATGATTTGTCAAATGTCTGTCAATGCTAGAAACTAGAAATGAAAGATATGACCTTATTTTTACCAAGATTTATCAATGAATACTTGAGAAAAATTGTAGAGACTAGAAAAATTGCACACAACACTTGTAACTTTGAAACTTCTTACAAGCCCGAACACAGGATGATGTTGAAACAAGGTTCTAGCACTTAGAGCATATAAGAAATGCTTACAGGGTTTTCTTATGAGCTGTAATCACAATTTCCACGGTAGCGGTGCCAAATTGGTGTTGGTACCCAAATTGATTCTCCTTCAGAAGCTGAGCAACATCACAAGTTTGGCAGGAAGCTTAGAGACAAGTAGAGCATGTAGTGTGTCATTTTGTAGCTGGGTAAAATGCAGCTTGCTCTTTGTCACTCAGATGTGGAGAAATGGGTAGCACCTTCAAGAGGATTTGACCTATCCTCACTACTTTATGGTTGTGCCTTTCAACCAGGGTGAGAGGACCCTTTTGTAGCCTGTTGTTTGTGGAGGAGATGGAGATATCCTTCCTAGTGAAGTTATTAAGAAGACCTTGGAGAAAATATGATCAATACAACAAAACCTAACTCTCACGAGTTGTCACTCTAGATAGTGGAGATATTTTCTAGGCAAGGTTCAAGCTACTAAAGACATTTGGAATCCTGATTGTTTCTGCATGTTTTGGTGATAGAAATTATGCATTTGTGCACACACAGGACAAATAGGGGTAGTATGGGTAGGATTGGTTGTTTTTAAATGAATTTTTGTTGGAGGTGAGGTAGAATGAACTTGATTTTCCATATCTCTGAGAAATCTTACAAAATGGAAAGATTAGAAAATAGAATGATTCAGAATAGCTAAAATGTTCCTTTAACCAAAATATGTGCTTCAATGGAGGCCCAGATCAACACGTTATCACATAAACTTTAAGAGTTCAATATGAAGGCTCAAATTGAAAAAATTAACTAAACATCATCAATCTCTATTTCATCACACCTAAGATACCCTCAAAGGCTAACAAACAATCTTATAGTCATGCTGAGAGTCACAGTGATTTTTTATTTGTTTATTTCACTATCAAATGAAACCTCTTTTGATAAATGAAATTGAAAATGCCACCAAATTATCACAAGGATAAGATCTTGTGTGATTTACAAATATTTCAATGTAAGATTGCAACGGGAACAAGAAAAACCATTTGCAGACACTCAGAAATGAAACAGACATAGTTTTTCTCAAGATCAACACAGAATAACTCAAATTTGATTAAATTCATTAGCACGGGAAAGTTTCTAGAAAAATATCATATCTTTCCAATGGCTGTACACTCGCAACCACCTTGACACAATCAAATTTAATACAAAAGAGATAAATAAGTTTCTCAGACGGTTTCTCAGAAAGACGGGCTCTGTCAAATTTTCCTCTTGGGATTTTTCGACCTCTAACACTCCAACCATTTGCACAATAAATTTGTGCAATTTATAAAATTTTACCACATATTTTCCCCAAAAACCCAAACATTGAGTGTACCAAAGGGTTACCATGATCTTAATCGTGATTCCCATAATCAAATTTATAGTAAAGGTGTCGGTGTTCAAATGGCAGATCTCTTCGAATATCTCTTGCATTCAACTCCTCCTTCTAGTAGATCACTCTTCCTTTTACTCACCAACCACTTCCACCCCTAATCTATCAAATCTGGTTCTTTGCATGCCCGGAAGGAAAAATGGAAGATCAGATCAAGCCCAAGGGTCAGATCTCATCTTAATGGTAAAAGATGTCTCCAGATCTTCCCCACCAAATTTAGATATCAAATTAACTCTCCTCTCTATTTGGCATGTAGGAAATATCAAGAAATCATGAAGAATCACATCTCTAGGAGCTTTTAGTAAAAATGGCGAAAAATCGATACAGACGCACAACTATCATTGATCTCTACTTTGAATTTGGGCCATCCACGTGGAAGATTCAATTTAAAATGGTCCTGGGGGTTCCTTTTGACCTTTTACAACCTTTTGAAAAAATGGAAAAAAATCACATTTTCTCTGCCCCTCCTTTGAAAAATGGGCCTGAGAGGTGTCCCAATGTGGGTCCCAGTGGAAATGTGCTCTCTTTTTATACTTTAGCTCCTTTTTTCACAAAAGGAAAATTTTCCAAATTTCCCCTGAAAGTCCGCACCTTCACCGTTGACTGTACACAAATTTTGATTGATCCTTTATCGGGCCTATGGGCCATTTTGATGTTTTAATCCTTTTGATAACAAGAGGCAAAAAAATCCAAGTTGCCCCCGATGGTCTAATTCCCCACCTTTTGAATTTTCAAAGCCAACCTTGACCTCCCTTTTGTCGGGCTTACGGGCCATTTTGATATTTTAATCCTTAAGAGGCAAAAAAATCCAAGTTGCCCCGATGGTCCACTTCCCCACCTTTTGAATTTTCAACTGTCATGTGTCACAATGACGCATCTTGAGATGGTCCCCAAAATTTGAGACCTTGAATGAGCATGGACTCACCACATGTCCTAGCCTGGAACTTTTTTTTTTGAAGGATAAAAGCTCAGCGGAAGCCGCCATGTGTCAGGGTCTGAGGAAATAACCTTTGGCCAATGAAAATTCCAAGCAAAATGTAAAGTGAGTGGAGGTCTCCAAGTGTCCTCCTGACACTTCTTTAAAATAAAACTCAAGGGCCAGTCCTAAACATGCGCGGTCTCTCTATGTGTCCCAGGCTGCTCAAAAAAAAGTTAGAAAAGTCTAAGTATGGTAAGACATGGCGGAAGCCTCCATGCGTCCTCATGGCATAATTTAAAAATGGAGCCCAAGTTTAAGAACTTGAATGAGTGCGGGCTCACCACATGTGCCTATCCCACCAAACTGTATTAGCTACAAAAAAAAATGTCTAAGTTCGGGAAAAGTAGCAGAAACCTCCACGTGTCCTCTCAAAGACTATTCCAAGGCCAAACTAAAAGTCAAATCTTCAAATGCAAATTGTTCTCCCATGTAGACATGTTTTTAAGTTGAGGTGATTCATAAAATTTTTAAAGTACCTGTCGAGCCACATCTAACCAAAAGAGGCCACATTTCCTATTGATGCAAGGATGTAAATTTAACAGGAGAAATGCCCATCAAACTATAAAATGTAGAAAAATGACCATTTGAGCCCAAAGATGAAATTTTCTCCAAGGACAGAGAATTTATAAATGTTACAAGGCTCAAATACATTCCTCTCGAGCTACATCCATTCATTTTTCTTCAAGTATTTAGGGCAAAAATGAAAAGGACAACAAATCTTGACTGTGGAAAACAGAAAGAATGGGAGAGCCCAATTTTTTAGATGAACAGAGAATAGGAAACCCAAATTATAGAGCCTTTCTAGATAAACAAAGAAACAAGAAAAC
Organism: Taxus wallichiana var. yunnanensis; assembly: GCA_018340775.1. Lineage (NCBI taxonomy): Eukaryota > Viridiplantae > Streptophyta > Pinopsida > Cupressales > Taxaceae > Taxus > Taxus wallichiana. The sequence continues at coordinate 835,755,647 of CM031243.1, forward strand.
AACTATGGATCCATACTTGATCCTCAGCCCATGAATGAATTGATTACGGCAACAAAAGGAAGGCAGAGACTTCTCAGTCACAACATGGGAGATAAAATATGGTAGAGGCCGTAAATTGATATATTTACAATGGCAAAATGGGGTGAAACTATTTTGAGAACCAAGAGGGCCTTCGGAAGCAACTTGAATTTTTCACCCTTGTTATTTAAAAGATTAAAATCATCAAAATTACCTATGGGCCCGAGAAAGAATAGTCAAAATTTTGCTCCAGTCAACAACGAGGTATAGACTTTCGGGAAATTTGGAAAATTTTCCTTATGTGGAGAAAGGAGTTAAAATCATAAAAGGAAGTGTGGTTCCATTGGGACCCACATCATAAAATAGAAGCGGAAGGCCGGAGTGCATGGGGAAAAATTTGAAAAAATTTCCTTTTCCAAAAAAAGAGTTGAAATAGTAGAATTTAGTTGTGGTTCCTTTGGGACCCACATTGGGACACATGTGAAGCCCATTTTCAAAGGCGGAGTGGAGGAGAAAATTTATAAATTTTTCATCTTTTCCAAAAAGATGTAAAAAGTAAAAAATAACCCCAAGCCCGCCTCAACTTGGATCTCCCACGTGGATGGTCCAAATTCAAAAGAAATATCGATGACAACTATACATCCGTATCGATTTTCAGCCGCTTTTCTCCAAAGCTCCTGGGGATTTGTATTCTTATGGTTTTTTTTAATCATTTCTTGGATTCTCCTGCATGCCAAATGAAGAGGAACATTAATTTGATATCTTGGTTTGGTGGGAAAAATCTGAAAACATATTTTTCCATTAAGATGTGATCTGACCATTGGCTTTGATATGATTTTCTAGTTTTTCCTTCCTTGGCACGCAAAGAACCAGATTTGAAAGATTGGAGGAGGAAGTAGTTGGTGCACGAGATGAAGAATGACTTACTAGGTGAAGAATTGAATGCTGGAAATATTTGGAGATATTTTCCTTCTTTACACCCGACAATATTTTTGTAAATCGATTCGGGAGTCACTTTGTAAAGGTCGTAACACACAATGGTGCTTTGCATGTTTTTTGTTTTCGGGGGAAAATTCTATTGTATATGAAGTATTATAAATTGCATGAATTTTTCATGCAAATAGTTGGAGTGTTAGAGGTTAGGTCTGATTTTTCTAACAGAAAAGCTTGATAGAACCCATCCTTATAAGAAACCATCTGAAGAAACCTATTTATCTCCTTTGTGTTAAATTTGATCATGTCAAGGTGGTTGCGAGTGTACAACCATTGACAAGCTCTAATATTTTTCTAGAAACTTTCCCCCTTGATAAATTTAATCAAACTTGAGTTAATCTACGTTATTTTTGGGAAAAAAATTTGTTTGCTTCATTTTTCAATGTCTGCAAGTAATTTTCTTGTTCCCGTTGCAATCTTACATTGAAATCTTTGTGAATCACAGAAGATCTTATCCTTGTGATAGTTTACTAGAATTTACAATTTCATTTATCAGAAGAGATTTCATTTGATAGTGAAATAAAAAAATTTAAAATCACTGTGACTTCTAGCATGACTATAAGATTGTTTATCGCCTTTGAGGGTATCTTAGGCGTGATGAGACAGAGGTTGATAATGTTTAGTTAAGTTTTCCAATTTGAGTCTTCATTTTAGATCCATGAAGTTTGTGTGAAAAGTGTTGATCTCGGCCCTCCATTGAAGCACATACTCTCGTTAAAGGAAAATCCTATCCCTCCCAAGGCATTACGTTGTCCAATCTCTCCATTTTTGTAAAATTTCTCAAGGATCTACTGAATCAAGTTCATCTCTACCTCACCTCCCACAAAAATTCATTTAAAAACAACCACTCATACCCATACTACCCTTGTTTGTCCTATGTGTGTAGAAACGCATAATCTTTGTTACTAAAACATACGAAGCAATCGGGGTTTCATTGTCTTTAGTAGCCCTGAACCTTTCTTAGAAAATTTATCCACTATCTAGGGTGACAACTTGTGAGAGTTAGATTTTGTTGTATTGATCATGTTTTCTTCAAGGTATTCTCAATGAATCTGAAATGAAGGACATCTCCATTTTTCTCTAGAAATAGTAGGCTACAAAAGGGTCCTCTCATCCTCATTAAAAGGCACAACCATAAAGTAGTGAGGTTAGATCAAATCCTCTTAAGGGTGCTACCCATTTCTCCACATCTGAGTGACAAAGAGCAAGTTGCATTCTTTCCCCATCTACAAAACGACACACAATGTGCTCTACTTGCCTCTAAGAAGCTCCTGTCGAAACCATGATGCTACTCAGCCTTTTGAGGGAGAATCAATTTGGGTACTAACAACTTCACTACTAATATTAGAGGCTATTTTTCTAGTGATTGGTCACACATGCTTTTTAGAACAAGGTATAGAGCTAAGGATACAATTAGATCTGAGCCCATTGCAGATTACCCTATTGAGTCTTATGTACCCAACCCAATCAATGCCAATTGTTCAACCTTTGATTAGGAGGACCTCTCGAAACATTTGTGAGGTAGATACCAAGATTGGGTGTATTCCAGACTTGACCCTCGATGAGTGGGAAAACAAGAAGCATGCTTTTGACCCCTATAAGGAGATGGAGGAATCTGAACTAAGAGTCTACTTTTTGCATGAGGAGAATCATCCTCTTCACAACATCATTAATATAGACCATAGAGATTATAATGATGTATGACGATTGTCCTCGATGGCTCAAGAAGTAGACAAGGAGTCTGGAGGAGGAGCTATGCTTATTTCTCTGAAAAGTATGAAGTATTACTCGGCTTTGCATTTCAAATTTTTTTGTTCAAACAACATAGTAGAGTATGAGGCCTTGATCCATGGACTGCATTAGGAAAGGAAAAGAGGAATCAAGAACTTGTAAGTGTTTGGAAACAGTAAGCTATTTGTAAACTAATTCTGAGGACAAAATGCTACCAAGAATGAGTTGTTAAAGAACTAAAAGAACCGGGTATGGGACCTCATCAAGGACTTTGAAGCATTCGACATCAATTCCATCCCAAGAAATAAAAATGAAGCAATGGACAAATTGGTAGCAATTGGGGCATTATTTGATGTTGTAGAGAATATCAACAGTGATAAGTCTCAGCCCCATATCAAAGTTGTTGTGAGACCAAATGTCCCCTGAAAACAACACAAGTTGGCAAGTCTTTGAAAATGATCAACAAATTGTCAACTTGAGTACAAGAAGAGGTTTATTTTTCCTCTAGAAACCAAGATAAACTGGAGCAACAATATGGCGACCAAGTGGTGTAGCTAAGAACCAACTAACTACCAAAAGGGTCTTGTAAATTTGGAGTCAATATTCGACCCAAATGAGAAATTTTGAAAGGGGAAGGTGAACATTTAGGTAAAGGGTGAAGATTCGAGCTCATTTTCATAGAAGCTAGAAAAATGTTGTAGATTGGCAAGGTAAGCACTCAACAAGAAAAATCTGAATTTATTCAACTTTGCCAAGAATTCACAGCTGTCTTTTCTGGACTTATAAAGATTTAAGAGGTTTCAACCCAAATTTGGCACAACACACTATCGAGTTGGATCCAGGAGCCAAGCCTTTCAGACAAAAGCAAAGGCCAATAAATCCTCACATTGAGCCTCTCATGAGGAAAGAGTTGAACAAGCTAATTGAGGCTAGCATCATCTTCCCTATCAAGCACTCAAATTGGGTTATAAACTTGGTGCTTGTGAGGAAAAGAAATGGAGAAATCAGGCTATGTGTGGACTTTCATGATCTGAACAGAGCATCACTCAAGGATCACTATCCACTCCCATTAATAGAATAGATCGTACCTATTGTGGCTAGATCCGAGAGGTTTTCACCTTGTTAGACAAGTACATGGGCTATAACTAGATAATGGTGAAAGAGGAAGACAAATTTAAGACATCCTTCACCACCAAATGGGGTACATATGCTTATAAGAAGATTTAATTTGGACCGTCAAATGCCGGAGAAACATTCCATTGAGATATGTACATGGCATTCAAAGGCTTGATCAATAATAGTGTCTTGGTGTATCTAGATGATATAATCATCTTCTCGAAGAATGTTCGAGACCATCTCTTCCACCTCGCAGACAAGGTATTCCAAAGGTGTAGAAGGTTAAGAGTATCACTGAATCCAAAGAGGTGTATGTTCTTGGCACATAAGGGGAAATTTTTGGGCCACATTGTCTCAAGAGAGGGGTTGATAATTGACTCTAAAAGGGTTGAAGCCATCTGGACACTTCCATTTCCACAACACAAAAGTCTCTCCAAAGCTTCTTGGGGAGAATTAAATTTTTTCACAGGTTTGTACCTGATTTTTCCACTCTTGTGAAGCCTTTAAGAATGATGTTAAAGAAGAGTCTCACCTTTGAATGGTCAACAGAAGGCAAAGAGAGTTTTGAGGCCATCAATCTCACAATATCACAAGCTCCAACTCTCATTAACCTAGACTGAAGAAAGACTTCATGTTGTATGCTTTTGGAGGGTCAGATACCAGCTTAGCCATATTGGTCCAGCCCAACAAGGAAGGTTTAGAACAACCCATATCGTTCTTCAGTCAGAGCTTGGAGGACTACAAGGTAAAGTAATCTTTCATTGAAAAACATGTCCTTTATGTTATTAGGAGCTTGAATAAGTTCAGACACTTGGTCTCAAACAATAATATTCAACTACTAGTATCTCATGTTGGTGTCAAGGATTTTCTCTTGAACAAGGATTTGAATGAGAAGAGAGAAAGTTGGATCACTTGAGTAATGGAATATGACATTGAGATCAAGGTGACCAAACTGGTTCATGGAAAGGGTCTATGTGAATAGCTCACCTCCAAGCAACAAGCTGAGTCAGTGGATAAAAAAGAGGTTTTCTGCTATTGTAGAATGATCAAGAGCAACTAGCTAATGATGCACCTATTCCATGTTGGACTCAAGCCTTGGTGCATTATCTCCAAATAGGTTTGTGCCCTCCAAAATGGAACAAAGCAAAGAGGAGATACTTTAGGTTACAAGCCATTCCATATGTGCTTGTTGGTGGTGTCTTGTTTAAAAAGGATATCAATAGTGTTCTATTGAGGTGCATTGGGACAAGCCAAATTGAGAGAGTGTTGCATGAGTTCCATGATGGAGAAGCATGAGGTCACTTTTCTCCTTGAATATTAGTTCTAGAGATCATGAAAGATGGTTATTATTAGCCTACGATTTTCAGGGAATGCTACTCATGGATCAAGAAGTGCAAGAAGTGTGCATTCTTCATAAGGAAATAAAAATTAGCAGCCCTGCCCCTTCACCCAATTTCAGTGGATCATCCATTCATGCAATGGGGACTAGAATTCATTAGGTTGATTAACCCAAATTCAAGCCAGGGTCACAAGTGAATACTTATAGTAACAAATTATTTCATGAAGTGGAATGAGGCAGTGGCACTAAAAGAGGCAAATGAATCCAACATTTTGGATTTCTATGAAGGAATAACCACCAGGTTTGGAGTCCCTGGGCCACTATTATATCAGATAATGCATTGGCATTCCTTGGTATAAGGATCACTGAATGGGTAGTTAGGAATGGTGTATACATCAACACTTCATCAAAATATTACCCTTAAGGTAATGGCCAAGCAGAGTCCACAAATAAGAACCTATTAAGGATTATCAAAAGGAATATTGATGAAAATCATATAACATGGCATAAAAATCTAAAATCATCTCTATGGGCTGATAGGATCACATCCAAGAGGTCCATAGGTAACTCCCCATACAAGCTTGTATATGGAAAAGAGGCAGTATTTCCCATATCATTGGAGTTTCCCACTTTGGAGCTCATAAAGTAGTTGGAACTAGACGAGTTTAGACCCATGGAAATTAGGTATGCAGAGCTGATGGAAGTAGGAGAAGGAAAAGAGCATGTATTACAGAGCATTGAAAAGGATCGGGAATTGATCAAGAAGATCTTTGATAAGAAATAAAGAATGAGGACCTTTCAAGAAGGGGATTTAATTTTGAAGTGGGATGCAGATCAAGAAAATCCAGGAAAGCATTCCAAATTTTATGCCATTTGGAGTGGACCCTACATGGTCACAAGATGTACAGTAGCAATTCCTTCTAGCTGGCTAAATTGGATGGCAAAGAATTGCAGATCCCAGTAAACGAGATATATCTCAAACATTTCTACTAAAAAGGAAAATTCCACCCTTGTAAATATTAGCATAGGATTTTAATTTCCCTAAGTGTGTATGCACATTGTTTTGTTATAGCATAGGTTTTGTTTCCCTAAGTTCTCGACATAGGTCTTTGTTGCTCCAGGTTTGCGTCGTTATACGATTAAGCGTGCCTCTAGGTGACTACGCAAGGACCTTTAGCATTTGTAACAGGGAGACCCATAGTTGCCACAAGAGTTGCTCATTTTTAAATTGAACAAATACAAAGAAACTAAAATTGGGTTTCAAAGGGTCCATTTTAATAAAAATAGGATCAACATTGGGTCGTCACCCATGACTCCATGCCCAATAGATCTGAAGGTAATTGATCTCTTCATCTAGTAGACAGACATCCCCGTGAGTCGCCAAATTGCTATCTCAATTTTTCCCTTGGCAAAATTGATCAAACATGACCCTGTGCAGAAAGAAATTCAAGGGACGGTTCCATCATACAAACCCACGTTTAAAATCCAAAAAACAAGTTGCAGAAGGTCTCTAAAATGGAGGAGAAGGGTTGGGGAATGAAGTAAACAATGTCAAAGAAAACCAGAGGCTCAAAGGAAAATAAATGGAGAAAAACTTGAAGTCTTCGGGTTCTGTGAATGATTTAAAATGAGCCCAAAATTGGCTAAGTATGGGAGAATTAGTGGAATCTTCCACGTGCCTCATCAGTGCATCCTGTTAGGGCTAAACTCAAAAGGTACACTCAAATAAGTGCAAAGCTTCCACATGTCCCAATCCCAAAAAAAGGATAGAGCCGGCCATTGAAAAGTCTAAACAAGTAGAAAGAACCATGTGTCATCTTGGTGCAATTTCAAGATAGGAGCCCAAGGTAGAGACTCAAACTTGCACAAGCCCTCCATGTGGCCAAGGGTCAACAAAGGTCAAATTCAAAGCGGGCCCAAATTGGTTAAGTATAAGAGTGTAGGCGGAAGGCGCCATGTGTCTTAACGATGCACATTCAAAGGCGCGGCCCAAAGCAGAGACTCAAATGAGCGCAAGGCTTCCACGTGTTATCTTGGCACATCTTCAAAGATAAATCTAAAAGCAGGTCCTTAGACAAGCGCCAAGCCTCCACGTGTCCTTGGTCAGATGTATGGCCCTGCCAAACAAAAGGACTTAGTAAAAAACATAAAGGAACAAATAAAAGCCGTAGAAGGAGCCACGTGTTAGCTCGGCACAAATTCAAAAGTAAAATCCAAAAGCAGTCCCCAAACAAGCGCCCTCCATGTGGCCATGTTCCAAGTCAAAGCGGGAAGGCGGGTCGCCAGAGGTAATTTTTACTTTTGGATTCATTCCCAAGAGACATAAAGTATAAAAATGAGTTGTGCCTCTGCCGATGCCCAAGGAGCCACGTGTCATGCCCAAATTACATGCGGGATGATGGGCCTTGAAGTGATTTTTTACCCAAATGAAAAAATGTGAACCGGTGGACCCGAAGATGGTTTTTGACAAAATGTATTGCGGTGATACGGGGAATTTTGCATTTTGTATTTTTGTGCCAAACGGGGGGAGGGCAAAGTGAATTTCGGGCCCACGGACCCATTCTGCTAACTGGTTTCTACCATTTTTTATATGGGTCTGATTCAAATATTCAAAAGGGCATATCTTCTTATCAAGCTCCCGAAATCCAACAAATTTGGCCCCATTGGAGAGATATTGACCTCGTCTACTCCATGGAGATCTGAAACTTTAATTTTGACGAGGTTAGGTGGGTAAAAATGGAAAATGTCTTCGTGCTCGTTAATATAGGATATATTTTCTCCAACAACTAGATCGGATTTTATCTCGATCTCCGTTCTTCCTCCTTCAACGTGTCGAACAAGCAATCGAGGTAGATTAGGCAGATTATGGACATATTTATAGGGAATTTATGGCGGGTATATGTGCATGGTAGTTATATTACATTTCTATGGTCTCGTGTTAAATTGCAAAACAGGTGTTTAACATTCCTTTGGTGCATGACCTTGTTAGCTTAGGTTTATTTTTCTTGAATCTTCTCAACCATGCCTCCTTGGTAAAATAGAGTAGGCTTAGAGTATATCCTCTATAATTTATTTGTATTCACCTAAACAGAGGAATAGGAACCGGCCTTCATCCAAAGAGCTCTCTCGATTTCAAAGTTCCACACTTTGAGAGATGCTTCATATTGTGCAATCACACTGAGGGTCTCAACTCATCTAGTTATAAACATTCAGGGGCACTATGATTCTACGCTAATATTTTTGGCACACCTGGTGGGACCAAGAGGTCTCCATCTTTATTGCGGCAAGACTGATGTACACTTGCTATAATTTTAGCTTTTATGAAGCTTTGAAATTACACATTTGGTGACGAGAGAGGAAGGAATGTTTTAGTTCCATGTTTTTCAAGTTATAATGTAACGCCTATAAAAACAACCCTTGAGACATAAGAACAACCTAGGATTAGTTAGGAAAAATTATGGAATATTTTTGTTTTGTTTAAAAGAGTCTACAACTAGGTTACAAGACAACAGTTGTCGCAAGTAAGTTTCAAAGCCAAAAACTATTAATATCTTATAGTTTTATTAATACGAAAAATATAAAAGATCAAAAGGTCCAAACTTAGGGTTAGATTAATCAATTAGGTTAAGAGGGTAATTTCTCACTATACCAATCTCTAACAGGCTTAAAATATTCAACTTGATATTTCCCAAAATTAACACAATTAAAACTTCCTAAAAACATTCCAATTAGATAGGAAGTTTCCTCACCTTTCAGGTGATATAAAGAATTCCTCCTAATTCGTCATATTTCTCAAGTTATGCTCCAACAGACCTTGGGAGGAAAATTTTCCTAAGAGTGAGTCTGCGGGCTTGTGGAAGAAATTTTTCCCATGCACGGGCCAGCGGATCGGGGAGATTTTTAGCACAATTTTTGTTTTTGGAACAAAAGCATGATCTTCCTCTACATGCCCACGAGCCCGAAGAGGACATGTGTCGGCATTTCTAAACTCTGGTGGAAAATCGGGCCATTGGAGGATTTTAAGACAATGATCCTTTTTAGTTGAAAAGTGCTATGGAATGAAACGATCCACGCCTCCACCGATGCCCAAAGTGCCACATGTCAAGTGTTGATTGGTCGTGGGAGAAATGGACTTATGGGGAAACTTAGAGATTTTAGACTTTAGGGTTAAAATCACAAAGGATTAAAATAGCCCATGCCTCGACTTCCCGAATAATGCCACATGTCAATCAATGGTTGGTTACGGCTCGTCGGGGGCCGTCGAGAAATTTAACAAAATTTAACTTTTAGAGAAAAATTTTAAAGACTTAAAATCTCCATGCCTACATGGAGGTGTCGTGAAGACACGTGTCATCCATCCATTAGATGCGGATCGGCGGGCGGCTGGAGAATTTAGGAAAATTTTCCCAAAAAAATTCCAAAGTGCTAAGCTAAAAGAGATTTTCTTTCCTCTCTTGCCTTGTGATGCCACGTGGCAGCATCTGATTGGATGTAGGCCAACGGGGTGGTGGATGAAACTTAGAAAATTTTCCCAAATTATTTTAAAGGTTAACTTAACTTTTGTGGGGCTTGCACGGCTACGTGAAAAACAACCAAAATGGCAAAAGTGGGGCGGCGGGTCCGCTGGGAATTTTTCCAAAAATTTTTTTTTTGAACTTAGAGATTTTTAACAAAAAGAAAGGCTTGTGGGTAGGCAAAGTGGTGGGGGAATTCATGCCTTTGGCATTTTTGACCAAAAATCACTAAGGAAAATTTGGGCCCGTGGTCCACCAAGGAAATTTTTCCAATTTTTTTTTTTTTGATAGAATTATTTTTGACACCAAATGAAGAAAAACTTCAGAAGGCCATAACTTTTTATTGGGAGATCATTTTTGGGAAAATGAGGACTTTTTGGAAATCTCTCAACGTCCTATTGGACAAGAATCATTAATTTTTTTATTTTGATAATGTTAAGGGGTAAATTTCATGAAAACGATCTGCAGACTTTTAAAAGGCAAGCTAGTAAATTTTAACTTATGAAATTTTGATCAATTGATTTTCTTCCTCTCTCAACATGTCAATTAGACATGGATAATTGTTCTTAGATGGATTTAGGATGGATTTGGAAGGTAAGTTTGTTTGATTGACTCCAATTTAAAAAAATACAACTTGACAAAAAAACGACAACAAAATGGTTTGAGCCCGATTTTGCTAAGTTTTCTAAGAAATTCCTTAAGTGTTTTTGTCCAATTGAATTCGTTTAGGGCATAATACTTAAATTTAATCATTTAATTTGTTATTTCATTGTTGCGGTTGAACTGTGCATTTTTGGATAAAGTATTTGCCATTTTGAAAATACAAACAAAGATCAAATTTTAAAGGATCTATTTGCCATTTTCATCTTCCAAGTATTAGAATTCATTCCAATTCTAATCTAATACATTTGGTTGATTCAAATCAAACTATTCAGAATCAAAATACAATTTTGATTTCCAATTTTACACATTTCAAAAGACAAAGTTTTGTATTTTCCTCACACGCATTTCTTCCTTTCAAACAGAGATTTTAATTACATTTCAAACTCAGATTTTAAACAACAGTAGTTTGAATTGTGGAAAAGAATACAACTTTTATTGAAAATAAAATATTTCCTTCTTTTACAACTTCTCTTTTCTGTTGATTTTCACAATACAATATGCAAAATACATCTCTTTCTTTCAAGATAGAAAACAAAGTATATCTCTCCTTTACATTTCAAAATTACAACTTTCATATTCAATACAACATATTTCCATTACAAAACATATACAAGTTCATCCACTTCAAGTGGGAAAGGTTACAATAAGATTTCATTTCAACAAGGGAATGTCAAACTTTTTTTCTTTTTTTTCTCCGAACAACAACATGTAGATTTATCATTTTTCTAATTGTGATCACAATAAGGGCAAGAGTAGGGGAAATGTAATTCTCTCCACACAACCAAGACATCAATGAAAAGGATAATCAATCCTTCTTCATTGGCCCCCAAGACCCAACCATAATGTAATAGAAGATGTGACTCAACTCATGGCAACAAAGGCTTCCACAACATACAAAAAGCATTTTCACATTTAAAACATAGTCAAAACAAAACTACAAGTTTCAACCACAGATAAAAACAATAAACAACACTCAGGATTCCTCATGCAAGCCAAAGGAGAAATAAACTATGGGGATTCTTCTTATGTCTCCCAAGTCGAAATGGGTATCACCACCGAGAACAACCGCCATATATATATATATATATTTCAAATATCGACACACCCTTATGCTTCCCAAACCTCTTATGGAACCCCATAATGAGTAAAGAAATGTAAGTTATTTCTTTGTAAGGTGGAACCCAAATCCCAACTCCCTCCACACTTATACCTCCCAAAACACTTATGCCTCCCACAAAAATACCCCATAGTTTTCTCCTACACCATCCATAGGCCATCTACCCAAGCAACCAAAACAAATGTCTAAAAATTCACAACAATAACATTTGCACAATAAAGAAGGGCATTTCTAGATCCAAGATCTTACCTCTCATAATGGAGTTTGTTTCAAATTCTAAACCACAAGCTTTCTAATGTAAATAGCCCAAGATCAATGAAAGACAGTCTGTAAAAATCTACAACATTCTTCAAAATCAAGAGCTCTAAATAGCAAAAGAATTGCCCCCAAAATAATTATGCAAAAATAAAGCAACCAAAAGATTGTAACCCCCAATCAATAAAATGAATTTGAATATATAGAAGGGGGAAGAGAAGAGGATGAGGTGGATCTTTGTAGGATGCCACGTCACATATCCTCAACTCCAACTCCCAAATCAACTTCAATCTCCAAGACACAATAAATAAGTAGGTGAATAATATGATAGTCTTACTTACACACTCAAATCAAGCCCATATCCCAAAGGAATGAAATTAATTTCAAGTAAGAAGTGCAATTAAAACATTCAGTTAAGCTTAAAAAAATGTATAATGAAAGTCTAAATTTAACTCTCTAACCATAGGTATGGTTGGTAAATACATTTAAGAGGTACGAGATAAGTTTAACTTGTCCCAAAAGCCTCCAAAATCAGCCTTCACAGACAAATTCAAATTTCCAATAAGGTGGAGTGTTTCATACTCTAAAATCAACTTACACATCTCTTACACATCTCTTACAACACTTAAAACAAGACCAACAACTCTATTAATTACATTCTCATGAATCTTTTAATTAATTAACTTAACAACATGATTACTCACAATATTAACACCACATTAAATAAATAATGAAAGGGATAAGTACACCACATAAAACACATGAAAACATTAAACAAAAGGGACCAAATAAAAGAAAAACATAAATCCCTTGGTCACATTTAAAGGTGATCCCCCATGAGAATTCCTAACAAAACAACCACACACAAAAATAGAAGTTGTCATGGTGACCTTGTTGAATTCAGATAGAATTCCAATATTGTTGGTCTTCAATCCCTCAATGTTTGTTGTGATATTTTAACCTGCAAAACACAAATACCTCATTCATCCTCATGGCCATATTAGGTCATCAAATGAATATAAATATAATTTTAAGATCATCGACATATATGTGAATCATAACAATCATCAAGACAATTAGTAGTATCACTTACAATTTCATCCACAACTATCTCATCATCAATTTTAATTCAATTCTCATTTTCTAGGTCTACTCAAAATATCCAAATATCACAAGTTTGGTCAACATCTATAATATAACCATGTCAAACAATATATCCACATCAATATCTAAAATGTCTCTAATAGTCATCATGCACCATATTTGAATCAAAGTCCACAATAAACCATGATCTAACATCTAACATCATACTAAATTAAACTATAACAATGTCCATAATATAGTCAGCAGTATCAGGATCAATATCACAAGGTGTCAAAGGGAAGCGGGCACTACATCCCCCTCCCCTTAGACTCGACTTCCTCCTGTAAGTCATTAGAATAAAACTCAAAACAAAGTAGCATCCTCCCATGTAGTAGCTACAGTCTCATCATATCTATCCTACTACACTCAGACCTGATCAATCTCTTTACCTCAAAGGGCCAGGGTCCTACGATCTATAATGCAAATGGGCTCCACCATCACCTACCCTTGATCCTGCACCTGTAATGATGTCCAATCTAGCACATGAGAAGGATTTGTAATATATCTTCTAAGAATGAAACATGAAACACATCATGTATACGAGACAAGCTAGGTGAAAACTCTAGACGGTAGGCCAAAGGGCCGATACACTCCAAAATCTCAAAAGGACCAACGAATCTAGGAGCTAACTTAGAATCTTTTCCATAATGGATGGGGCTCTTGTGTGGCCTGACATGAAGGAAAACCTTCATGCCCACATTAAAACTATGGTCATTCATATGTTGATCTACGTACTTCTTTTACCTGTCTTGTGCCTCTTGTAGCCTTTGTCTGATCATAACCACCTAGCCGCTCCATGTCCTACAATAAAACTAGTCCTAGAGAAACCCTGTCCTCTAACATGTCCTAACTAAGGGGTGTCTTGCACTCTCTACCATACAAATCCTAAAAAGGAGCCATGCCTATAGAACTCTGAAAACTATTATTGTAGGAAAACTCCACCAAGTACATGTACTCCTCCCATTTGGACTGTTGGTCCATAACATACATCCTAAGCATGTCCTCCAAGATCTGATTCACTCGCTTGGTTTAGCCATCAGTCTCACGGTGATATGTTGTTCCAAAGTTGATCATGGTCTTGAAGGCATACTTAGCATGGTGGTCCAAAAATGGGAATTATACAAAGGATCACGGTCACAAATGATCTTCAGTGGAATCCTCATGTAACCTAACAATCTCATCAAGATATACTTGTGCCACTGCACTAGCTATATAAGTGGTCTTTACCGAGAAGAAATGAGCCACTTTTGTTAATTTATCCACCATGACCATGATGGCATCGTGGTGGTATCTCGACATCGGTAGCCCAACAATGAAGTCCATGGAAATGGTATCCCACTTCCATTTTGGTATAGCATGAGGATAGAGAAGGCCAACTGGATGCTGATGTTTGGCCTTCACTTTTGGCACTCTAAATAGCATGACACAAATTGAGCCACATCTCTACGAAGTCCCCTTTAGATAAAGACTTTTTCAAGGTGGCGTATATCTTCTTCACCCTAGGATGGGCTGAATAGGGTGCACGATGTGCCTCTTCCAAGATGTCCTACCTCAAGCCTCCATCTCTGGGAACATGAATCCGACCTCTGTGCCTAAGAAGGAAATATTATTCTAAAGATAAACCATCAAACTTCCCCTCAAGGGGTCTCTAAGACTCGATCTCTGCTCTGGATGCAATGTAGAAGCTATCGTGAGGAAGCTACTATAGAATCTTGCTCCATAAATTTGTGCTCACTAAGGTGGCCATAGCCACATGTCTCTATCTGCTAAGAGTATCTACAACCACATTCTCATTCCCTTTCACATGTTTTATCTCCATATCATACTCACAAAGCAACTCCATCTAACGTTATTGGTGAGCATTGAGATTGGGCTACATGAAGAGGTGGTGAAGACTCAAGTGATCTATCCTGAGTGTGAATATCTTACCAAGAAGAAAGTGCCTCCATCAAACCAAAGCATGCACAAATTTTGTAATCTCAAGATCATGAGTTGGATAATTAAGCTCATAATATTTGAGTTTGTAAGACTCAAAAGCCACCACTCTGCCCTCCTGCATCAATACACCTCCAAGTCCTACCAAAGAAGCATCCGTGCATATGAAAAACTCACCCTATGATACGACACTGCAAGAATAGGTGTTATAGTGAGACATTCCTTTGAGTGTCTGAAATTTTTTCACACCTGTCTAACCAAAAAACTTCTTCACTTTCTGCTAAAGGGAAGTGATGGGGTGTGCAATCTGAGAGAAGTCTTGAACAAATATCCTGTAGTAACTTGCTAATCCCATGAATTTGCACACCTCATTCATAGTAGTGGGTGCTAGCCAATCCATGATATCTCTAATCTTTGAATGATTGACGATGATACCTTCCCTAGAAATGATATGACCCAAATACTACACCTCCATCTGAAAGAATGCACACTTCTCCAAGTTCCCATAAAGATGTTTCTCCCGAAGACACTAAAGAACATAGCGAAGGTGCCCCTCATGTTCCTCATGCATACGTGAGTAAATCAAAATGTCATCAAGGAATATGAGCATGAAGTGATCTAAGAATGTCCTAAATACCCCATTCATCAAACTCATAAACATTGTAGGGGCATTCGTCAAACCAAAAGGTACCATTGTGAACTCATAGTGGTCATATCTCATACAGAAGGTAGTCTTATGAATGTCGCCTCCAAAATCCTCAGCTGATGGTAGCCTAACTTAAGGTCTATCTTAGAGAAATTTGTGGCTCCCTTCATCTGATCAAACAAATCATCAATGCGCGCAAAAGGGGATAACGATTCTTGATCGTTACTTTGTTCAGTTGGTGGTAATCAATACACAACCGCAAGGATCCATCCTTCTTATTTACAAAGATCACCTGGTGCACCCCAAGGGGATACACTAAGATGAATTAGGCCTTTCTCCAGAAGGCCCTCAAGCTGCAACTTGATCTCGCAGAGCTCAGGGGTAGTCATCCGATAAGGTGCTCGTGAGATAGGCTCTTCTCCCGAAACCAAGATCTATATGAAAATTTATCTCACATGGGGGTAGTAACCCCGGTAACTCCCCTAGAAAGACATCGAAGAACTCTCTCAAAATGGGATGGTCATCTAGCGATGGTCCACTAGACCCATCCTCTAATCACTTATTAATTATGACAACAAACATCTGACAATCTCGTCGCACACACCGCTTAAGCTACATAGTGGTGATGGTGTGAATAGAAACGGGTCTCCTGACCCCCGCTATCACTGCCTTAACTCCTAGATCATTTGTACAAGATATGATCTTGTGGTAACAATCCACTCTAGCTCTGTGTGTAGATAACCAATCCATGCCTAAGATGACTCCATAAGATCCCAATGGAAGGATACAAAGATCCGAGGTAGTGGTGAAAGGTCCCAAATCCACTACACACTCCTTAACTAAGGAGTCTATAGAGATCTTGGCTCTAGAAGCCATCTCAACATCCCAACTATGACCCTGCCTAACTACCACCAGCTTGCATCACTCTACTAAAGATGGTGCAATAAAAGAATCAAAAGAACTAGAATCAAACAAAAGGAGGTAGGAATACCACCAATGCTACCTATAGTCTCAATAATTGTACTCTGATGTTATGCCTAGTGTTTCTCGACCACTGTGTACATCTTATGAATGTGCCCATGTCACCAATAGTAAGCTCTAAAATATGTGTCTTACCCTTGTTATTAGGGTTCTATGGGAAGTCTCTCCAAAATGTCCAAGTAACACCACACCCAAAACAACCACCTGATCCTCTCCCCTAAGTAAGCAACTCTAGTTGGTGCCCTAGAGGGTGTGTTATGGATCTTGATGACCCAACTATGGAATGTTGAGGTCTCTGCTAGTGAGCTTCTATTGACTGAGCTCTAGGTGCTCCTTGTGTCCTAATGGGACCCTAGGAGGAGGCCCCATACTCCGGCCCCTCTATGCATCAAATCTATGTGGAGGTCTATATGGTGGGTGAGACTACTGCTTGTTGCTCTGCGTGTGGTCTAAAAAGATATGAGTGTGATGAACCATGTCCACCATGAGGAGGAGGTACTAACACCCCTTGATCTATCATCCTACATCTATGTATATGGCTTTGGACCCAGTCTCTAGCCTGCTAGGTCTTTCCCTGAGTATCCTCTGCTATATAGGCCTTCTCAACAGCCTCAGCCAATGTCTGTGGACAATGGATCTACACTGTACCTCCAATGTCTAGATTAAGGTCAGTGAATGAACCTATGGATCCACACCCACTCATCCGCATGTAATCAAAATACTAGAGTAGATCTAGAAATCTACCCTCATACTCAACCACTGTAAGAGATGCCTGTCAGAGGTCATGAAACTCATCAATCCTTTATTGTATGAACCTCTGAGATAAATATCTACTTATAAACTACTCCTCAAAGAGCTCCCTGTAAGCTGTCTCAGAATCAACATGGAGCTTCTGCTCCTCCATCCTCCACCACACACCTGCTCTATCCCTTAGAATATGGATCACAACACAAGATTTCGTGTTACTAGAACAAGGGAAGAGCTTGAAGCATCTATTAAAGCTCACTAACCAGGCCTCTTCCTAAAATCCACCTATGTCACTAGAATAATAAGTTGGCCATAGCTTCAGGATCTCCCTGATATGGTTTGCAGTGGTGTTCCGGTGACCCCTAGGCCTTTCTACATGCTCACCCCTAAGCTTAGGGCTCTGAGACCTATTTTTGAGTCCTAAAACCTGGTCTCTCTATCCCCTCTATAGTGAATCTTCTCTGACTTAATCCTCATGGGATTTCTCTCCTCTATGCTCCTCGTTATGCCAAGGAGATGCATGAGCCTCAATGGATGTCACCCTATCATGTCCGATTGAATGTGCTCCTATGGTCCCTCTGCGTAGAGCGGCATTAACATCCTAAAGTGTCTGTAAAATATGTGGTAGGATAGCTACTACAACATGATCTAGTGGTGGTAAGTCTAGGTCTATGTGAAAAGACCCCTTGTCCCATATGCCTCCTACATAGACCAAGGCGAGAGTTAGTTCATCTTTCTAATTTTTATTTAGTTTCCATGTTTACTAAAATATGTAATTTCCATGCAAAGTTGTTTTCTATATTCAAAAGTGTGCTAGGTTAAAGTTCATGTCTCAATTTTTATAGTGTGCCCAAGGGTCCAAGATCTTGAACCCATGGCTCTGATACCAAGTGTAAAGCCCTTAAAAACAACCCACTTGAGACCCAAGAACAACCTATGATTAGTTAGGAAAAATTATGGAATATTTTTTTTGTTTAAAAGAGTCTACAACTAGGTTACAAGACAACAATTGTCACAAGCAAGTTTCAAAGCCAAAAACTATTAATAGCTTATATTTTTATTAATACGACAACTATAAAAGATCACAAGGTCTAAACTTAGGGTTAGATTAATCAATTAGGTTAAGAGGGTAATTTCTCACTATACCACTCTCTAACAGCTTAAAATATTCAACTTGATTTTTCTCAAAATTAACACACTCAAAAATTCCCAAAACATTCCCATTAGATAGGAAATTTCCTCACCTTTTGGTGATATAAAGAAGTCCTCCTAACTCCTCATATTTCTCAAGTTATGGGTCGGCGGACCTTGGGAGGAAAATTTTCCCAAGAGCGGGTCTGCGGTTTGGGGAAGAAAATTTTCCCATGCGGCCGGTGGAGAGCATGAAAATTTTTAGCACATTTTCCCTTTTGGAACAAAATCATGATCTACCTCCACATGCCTGCAAGCCTAAGAGGACACATGTCAGCATTTCTAAACTCTAGTGGAAAATCGGGTCGTTGGAGGATTTTAAGACAATGATCCTTTTTTCCAAAAAGTGCTTTGGAATCAAATGATCCTCACCTCCGTTGATGCCCAAAGCGCCACATGTCAAATGTTGATTCATCGTAGGAGAAATGGACTTGTGGGGAAAGTTAGAGATTTTATAATTTAGGGTTAAAAGCGCAAAGGATTAAAATATCCCGCACCTCTGACTTCTCGAACGATGCCACATGTCAATCAATGGTTGGTTGCGACTCGTCGGGCCATCAGATCAATTTAGTAAAATTTGAATTTTGGGAGAAAAAGGATTAAAGACTTAAAAATATATACACCTCGGATGTGTCGTGAAGACATGTGTTAGCCATCCATTGGATATGGATTGGTGGGCCGGTAGGAGAATTTAGGAAATTTTTCCAAAAAAATTCTAAAGCGCTAAGCTAAAAGGGGATTCGCTCCTCCGCCGACGCCTTGTGATGCCATGTGGTAACACCTGATTGGCTGTGAGATGGGGTGGTGGAGGAAACTTAGAAAATTTTCCCAAATTATTTTAAAGGTTAAGTTAACTTTTGTGGGCCATGCCAAGAAAAACAACCAAAATGGAAAAAGTAGACGGGCAGGCGGGGGAAATTTTTCCAAAATTTTTTTTTTGAACTTAGGTGATTTTTGACAAAAAGAAAGGCTTATGGGTCAGCGGAGTGGCAAGAATTTGTGCCTTTGGCATTTTTGACCAAAAAGTGCTAAGGGAAAATTCACGCGAGTCCGCTTAAGGAAAATTTTCCCAAATTTTTTTTTGACAGTTAAATTATTTTTGACACCAAATGAAGAAAAATTCAGAAGGCCATAACTTTTGATTGGGAGATCATTTTTGGGAAAACGAGGACTTTTTGGAAAGATCTCAATGTCCTCTTGCACAAGAATCATTAATTTTTTAATTTTGATAATGTTTAAGGGGTCAATTTCATGAAAATGATCTGTAGGATTTAAAAAGGCAAGTTGGTAAATTTTAACTTATGAAATTTTAATCAATTGATTTTCTTCCTCTCTCAACATGTCAATTAGACATGGAGAATTTTTCTTAGATGGATTTAGGATGGATTTGGAAGGTAAGTTTGTTTTATTGTCTCCAAAGTTTTAAAAAATACAACTTGACAGAAAAATGACGACAAAATGGTTTGAGCTGATTTTGCTAAGTTTTCTAAGAAATTCCTTAAGTGTTTTTGTCTAATTTAATTTGTTTAGGGCATACTAATTCAATTTAATCGTTTAGTTTTTTATTTCATTGTTGCAGGTTTGAACTGTGCATTTTTGAATAAAGTATTTGCCAGTTTGAAAATACAAACAAAGATAAAATTTTAAAGGATCTATTTTCCATTCTCATCTTCCAAGTATTAGAATTCATTCCAATTATAATATAGTACATTTGGTTGATTCAAATAAAACTATTCAGAACCAAAATACAATTCTGATTTCCAATTTTACACATTTCAAAAGACAGAGTTCTGTATTTTCCTAACACATTTCTTCCTTTCAAAAAGAGATTTAAATTACATTTCAAACTCATATTTTAAACAATAGTAGTTCCAATTATGGAAAATAATGCAACTTTTATTCAAAAGACAAGATTTCCTTCTTTTACAACTTCTCTTTTCTGTTGATTTTCACAATACAATATACAAAATACATCTCTTTCTTTCAAGACAAAAACATAGTATATCTATCCTTTACATTTTAAAATTACAACTTTCATATTCAATAAAACATATTTCCATTACAAAACATATACAATTTCATCCACTTCAAGTGGGAAAGGTTAAAATAAGATTTCTTTTCAACATGGGACTCTCAAAAAAAATTTTTTTCTCTACTCCAAAACAACAACATGTAGATTTATCATTTTTCCAATTCTGATCACAACAAGAGCAAGGAAAGGCAATGCTCTCCACCTAACCAAGACATCCAATGAAAAGGAGAATCCATCCTTCTTCATTGGCCCCCGAGCCCCAACCATAATGCAATAGAAGATGTGATTCAACTCATGACAACAAAGGCTTCCACAACACACAAGCAACATTTTCACATTTAAAACACAGTCAAAAAAAAACTACAGTTTGTAACCATAGATAAAAGACAACAAACAACACTCAGGCTTCCTCATGCAAGCCAAAGGAGCAAGAAACTATGGGGGATGTTGTTTATGCCTCCCAAGGGGAAATGAGCATCACCACCTATGAGAAAACCACCATATATATATATATATATATATATATATATATATATATATATATATATCATTTCAAATCATTTCAAATACGACATGCCCTTATGCCTCTCCCAAGTACCCCTTATTGCTCACATTTCCTTATGCCTACCCAACCTCTTTTGGCACCCCATAACGAGTAAAGAAATGCAAGCTATTTTTTTGTAAGGTGGAACCGGAATCTCAACTCCCTCCACACTTATACCTCCCCAAAACACATATGCCTCCCATAGAAATACCCCATAGTCTTCTCCTACACCATCCCTAGGGCATCTATCCAAACAGCCCACACAAATGTCAAAAAAATCAACAATAACATTTGCACAATAAAAGAAGGCATTTCTAGATCCAAGCTCTTACCTCTCCATAATGGAGTTCGTTTCAAGTTTCAAACCACAAGCTTTCCAATGCAAAACAAATAAATATCAACGAAACACAGTCTATAAAATTTTACAACTTTCTCCAAAAGCAAGAGCTCTAAATAGAAAAAGAATTCACCCCAAAAGAAGTATGCAAAAATAAAGCAACCAAATGAGTGTAACCCCAAACAATAAAATGAATTTGAATATGTAGAAGGGGGAAGAGATGAGGGTGAGGTGGAGCTTTGTAGGATACCACGTCACATATCCTCAACTTCAACTCCCAAGTCAACTTCAATCTCCAAGACACAATACATAAGTAGGTGAATGATATGACAGTTTACTTACTTATACACTCAAATCAAGCCCATATCCCAAAGGACTGAAATTAATTTCAAGAAAGAAGTGCAATTAAAACATTCAACTAGGCTTACAAAAAAATTGCATAATGAAATTCTAAATTCAACTCTCCAACCATAGGCATGGTTGGCAAGTAAATTTAAGAGGTATGGGATGAGTTTAACTTGTCCCACAAGCCTCCAAAATCAGCCTCCAAGGAAAATTCGAATTTCCAAGAAGGTGGAGTGTTTCATACTCTAAAATCAACTTACACATCTCTTACAACACTTAAACCAAGACCAACAACTCTATTAATTACATTCTCATGATATCTTTTAATTAATTAACTTAACAACATGATTACTCACAATATTAACACCACATTAAATAAATAATGAAAGGGGTAAGTGCACCACATAAAACACATGCAAACATTAAACAAAAGGGACCAAATAAAAGAAAAACATAAAATCCCTTGGTCACATTTAAAGGTGATCCCCCATGGGAATCCCTAACAAAACAACCACACACAAACAATACAAGTTACCATGGTGACCTTGTTGAATTCATCTAGAATTCCAATGTGGTTGGTCTCCAATCCCCCAATGTTTGTTGTGATATTTTAACCTACAAAATACAAATACCTCCTTCAACCTCGTGGCCATATTAGGACATCCAAATGAATATAAATATAATTTTAAGATCATCAACATATATGTGAATCATAACAATCATCAAGACAATCAACAGTATCACTTACAATTTCATCCATAACTATCTCATCATCAATTTTAATTCAATTCTCATTTTCTAGGTCTACTCAAAATATCCAAATATCACAAGTCCGGTTAACATCTATAATATAACCATGTCAAACAATATATCTACCTCAATATCTAAAATGTCTCTAATAGTCATCATGTACCATATTTGAATCAATGTCCACAATAAACCATGATCTAAAATATAACATCATACTTAATTAAACTATAACAATGTCCATAATATAGTCAACAATATCAGGATCAATATCATGAGGTGTCAAAGGGAAGCGGGCACTACAAACAAGGTAAAGAACAAGAGAGGAGGGACTATTTGTCTATTTGCACTTATCCCCAGACAGAGGGAGAAGGGGAAGAAGATCTCAAAGGTCTCCATCTCCACCAAACAAAACCTTGTCAACACCTCCTCCTAGTAGGCCATTCATTCAATCAACAAGGGTTCTCAGGCCAATCATAATGGCACAACCACCCAATCCCTATGTCAACTTCACTAGCAGTAGCCCACTTGCCCTCAATGCATAAAATCCAATCCCAATTACAGCATTAAAGAGCATCCCATACTTCACTAGAGAGAACTAGACTTCTCCTAGTGACCACATTCAAGACATTGCAAATTTCTATGCAATTCATGAGATCACTGAGATGGACATTGCATTCAATTTATTAGCCTCTTCACTCAAGGGTAAAGCTTCACAATGGTTCAGGAGTCTAACAACAAGCTCTATTCAGACTTGGGACCATCTGTGCAGATCTCTCCACAACCAATTTGGAGAAAAGGGAGATAACCTATCCTTGTTAGAGCATTTGAAAACCATCAAGAGGGCCCCTAATGAGCAGCTGACATATTTCAACTTCAGATTCTAAAGGACATGGGATAGGATTCCATTGGTTGTAAGGCCCATAGATGAAGGTGCTTTCTTATACTTTCTTAGAGCTCTAAATTTTTATATTTCCTTAATGATTCAATCAATGGGAGGCAAAACCTTACCTGTAGGCTACAACATTTCCATAAGAGCTAAAAAATGTTTTATTTAGGCTAGAAAAATTTATCCTATGCCACCCATGCCTCTATATCTAGAACTAGGAGCTCTAAGCACTATTCATATACCCACATTAGCTCTCATACCTACTCTAAGAAATCGAGTTCGGTTGAAGCTTCTACCTCATCCTCTAGCACTTCAAAAGAACTAAAAGAAGTCATAAAATAGCTGCAGAACCTAGGGAATGAGCTAGTGACTATCAAAAGGAAACAAGCTTAGAGTTGAGGCCATATCATCCTCAAACTCAGATCGTGCCAGACCCCATATCAGCAAAATAGACAACTAGCTCAAAGCTACAAATTAGAACCAAAACCAAGAACAACCTCAAGCTGATAGGCCTTTCTGGTCATATGATCCAAACATAACTTCAATATCAAGGGCCTTGGTTCCAACACAAAACAATATGGCACAGAATATGAATGGTGTTTCCCATGCAATCAGCCCGACAACTATTCAATGTGTTTCAATGGTGCACTAAACCAGGCCTTGATGGTACAGACCATTAGTGTGTCCCAAGAGTCTAGTCAAGAGGAAAATCAGCAGCAAGAAACTCAACAAGAGGCACCTCCAAGTGATACTATGCTTGTCAATTGGCAGGCTAAAGACTTCTGTGGAGTTAACCAAGCCCCTTCTCAAAGCATAACTACCAATACCCGGTCCAAGAAAAGGAATATTGGAGAGGGAAAATCATCAAACTCAGGTAATCCTCAACCTTATATTATTCCACAAGGTATTGGCACTCAAAGTGTAACTCCCAATATGCAGAGTCAGCCCAAGCCACCTTCCAAACCCACTTAGGCACTGGTTGTAATGACCCATGTGCAAGAGAAAAATGTACCAAGAAAGGGGCAGAAAAAGGATAGCTCAACCCCATTTAACATGATCAAACAAATGAAGAAGAAAATGTGAATAATTCAATGTGGGATTCATTAGCCATTCCAGGACAAGGAGATCTATTACAAACTGCTATGGCCAATTGTTCAAGCTCAAATCAGGCCCCTAACAAGAAAGAGAAAGTGTTTACCAATGCGGTTCAGCCTGAGGGAAACCATGGAGAACAACAAGGTAAGAATCTGAATTCCCCTCCATTATATGTTTCATTGATCATTGCAGACAAATTGGTACATAATTAAATGATTGATTCTGGGGCAAGTATCTCTATAATGCAAAAACAAATACCTGATCAATTGGGTCTTCAATACGAAGTCATCTCCGTGGGTGCAGTGCAATTCGATGGGACAATGGTGATGACAGTTGAGTCAACAAAGATTTGAGCCTCAAACGACACGCCCGGCCCAATGTGACTTTATTGCAAAATGTATCGGTCATAGACTTGCCCCCACATTTTGCATTATGTTTGTCGAGAGACTTGGTGCTAAGATTGGAGGCTATTTGTCTCGCTAATTGGTCACACGTGATTTTAGAACAAGGTATGGAGCTAATGCTACAATCATATCTAAGCCCATTATGGATTACCATATTGAGTCTTATGTACCTAGCCCAATCAATGCCAATTGTTCAGCCTTTGAACAGGAGGTCCTCCCAAACATTTGTGAGGCATACACCAAGGTTAGGTGTATTCTAGACTTGACCCTCGATGAGTGGGTGAAAAAGAAGCATGCTTTAGACCCCTATAAGGAGATGGAAGAATCTAAGCTAGAGTCTCGTTGTTTACATGAGGAGAATGATCCTCTTCTCGAAATCATTAAGATAGACCATGGAGATGATATTGAGGTATGGAAGTTGTTCTTCGATGGCTCAAGAAGTAGACAAGGAGCCGAGGAGGAGCTATGCTTGTTTCACCTCAAAGTATGAAGTATTACTTTGCTTTCCATTTCCAATTTGCTTTCTCAAACATCACAACAGAGTATGAGGCCTTGATCCATGGACAACATTGGGCAAGGAAAAGAGGAATCAAGAACTTGCAAGTGTTTGGCAACAATGAGCTAGTTATGAACCAAGTCTCGAGGGAAAAATGCTGCCAAGAATGAGCCATTAAAGAACTACAAGAACCTGTGTATGGGACCTCATTAAGGAATTTGAAGCATTCGGCATCAAATCCATCCCAAGAAAGAAAAACAAAGCAACAGACATGATTGGAAGCAATTGGGGCAACATTTGATGTTGTAGAGAATATCAAAAGTGATAAGTCTTAGCCCCATATCAAAGTGGTTGTGAGGCCAGCTGTCCCTGACAACAACACAAGTTAGCAAGTCTTCAAAAATGATCAACAAATTATATACTTTCTACAAGAAGAGGCTGAGTTTTCCCCTAGAAACCAAGACAAACCTGGAGCAACAAGCAGATGGTGACCAAGTGTTGTAGCTGAGAACCAACAAAATACTAGAGGGTCTTATAACTTTGGAGTCAATCTTCAACCCAAATGACCAATTTCGAAAGGAGAAGGTGAACATTCAGGTAAAGGGTGAAGATTCAAAGCCCATTTTCATATAAGAAGGAAAAACATTGTAGATTGGCAAGGTAAGCACTCAATAAGAATGCAAACAAAAAAATAGCTCATATGGAACTCACACCTCTTCATTCAACTCGTAGTTGATTGCCCCTTTTCACCTATTTTTCATAAATCAAATGATATGTATGGATATTTTGCATTGATTAAGGTATTTGACAAAAATAAGGTAACACCCTATTTTTTCCTATCTCGAAAATGTCTATTTTTGGACATATGTGCACATGCATTTTTGAATTACATTTATAGCTAGCATAATTGGTGCACTTTGACCCCAAAAATATAATCACTCCCTTTTAAGATACATGTGCATGCATGATTATTAGTTCATCTTTGGCTAAGGCACTTTTTAATATGCAAGTAATTGTGATATGCCATGGATTTTTTATGGATTGTTCCTACATTTTCTCTAAATTTATCTCCAATTTAAAGACTCCAAGCTCTATATTTTACATTTTACTTGAAGGATTCGTGTCTCATCATTAGCCTCCATGGAATTGGTTCGAATATCTACTTTTATTTACTTCTATTTCAAAAATTCTAGCCAACATTATCCCATGTAGAGCTCTATTCAAAAGGTATATGACCAACATGGTTTGAATGTTGATGGCTCTAGTTTGAGCTACTGTGCTTCTTGTTTCAAATCATGCATCTATTTGGGTTGAGTCACTATTTTTTGGCTAGTAAAGCAGTTATTAGCTCCATATTTTTGCTACTAGAGCTTGGAAATGCTTGCTCGAACCTGCCCTTTATATGGCTTTACACAGCTTGATGAGATGGGCTTTGTGCGGCTCAAAATTTGATCTCTTAAGTTCGTATTCTTTTGGTACTCTACATTCTTGGTGTTTTTGCTTCGAACCATGATGCCATGCTCAACATTACATCTCTATTATTTCACCAGGGTCACCATTTTACAAGGTAAACTTCTAATTTTTATTTTTCTCATTCTTGGTTCTTCTATGCTCTTCTGGGTCAATTTGTGTTTCGTGAGCTCATATTCTCTATTAATGTGACCCAACTAACTCTCTTTTTGCTTGAATAGCTCAATGTGAGCTCCACTAATAAGGTAAAACTCTATCTCTCTATTTTGTTGTGCTTTAGATCTATATTCGGTTTGAATGCTTTGTCTCTTTTGTATGAGCTCGCTTTATTGGTGGACATTAATCCAAAATATGCATCATTAGTTTTATTTGTAGGGTCAGTTTGACATTAGAATTTGAGCTCTTTGTAGTGGTAGTGGTGGGGCTTCTATAATTTGTTTTATACATTGGCCATCATTGATGGTTATTTCTACGTTCGGGTTGTATTATTTAATCTACGTGACATTCCATTTAGTTGGTTCACATTTTTTTGTACTTATCCCCGTTAAGAACTCAGCCTTTCAATTTTCCACTTGGGACAAGCTTGTATCAACCTCGAGAGAGTTTATAATGTGAAAGTTTGTTTGTTGGTGATTTGGTAGTCATTTCACAAGTTTTGGAGCTTGTGAATATTTGCATAAAGTTTCTCAAGTTGTATGTCCACTGCCAATTTTGATGGCATAGAGCCTCAACATCTAAATTTTGGGATTTAGCTATGATGGTTACTCTATTTCTTCCTGGAGCTCTTCTTCGTTGTGATTTCCTTATGTTGTGTCATTAAAACTTTTCTCGCTTTCGAGCTATTTGTCTTTCACTTGAATTTCAATATCTGAATTTTCTATCAATGTCTAGTTTCCCATCAATTTTCCATTATTTGTAGAACTATATTTGGATTATACAACACAAAATCTCTCCTTCTAACAGTTTCTCACTTTGATTTATTTGTTTATAGTTTTTTTGCTTTGATTTCCGTATAGAAAATACAAAATCTATGTATTCACGAGCTCACTCGCTTCGGGTAGAGCTTAACCTCACCCTCTTGGTGCCTTCCGACAACCCGGGATTCCAATACTCGCTTTATTTTATGTATTCTAGGCATGAGAATTATTCATTGATTGAACCCTTTCGTGATTCACTAATCAACTAATTTCCCTCTCTTCGTGATGCTAAATCTACCGTATTTACATATTCTAGGGAATCCATTTCCTAGGATGTTAGCATTTGGAGGATTTTGCAGCTTTTTTACTATGTTAGCATGATTGAAAGTGGGTAACGTTGTATTTGTGCTTTCCTTCCATAACATGACTAAATTACCTTACCTACCTTTATTGATTTATTACAAGTTTCCTTTGACTACTCCATGCTCCACACAACAAAATTTACTAAATACCCACGGATTTTCACTTTAGAGATGAAAGTTTTTATGACTTGTACATCCTCCATCATGTGACTCAAATCTTCTTTTCCTTAATTCATAGACTGGAGATTGCTTCTTGAAATGTGATTCTAATGGCATTTGATCTCATTTCCTTGTGCAAGAGTATGGTTGAAAGTTCATTTTCCAACTCACCTCAAAGAGTTTGATCATAAAGAAAACATAAATCTATTTTATTTCTTATATGTGGTTGTCCTTTTCTTTCTCAAAAAATTATCAATCAAACTTGAATTCCTAATTAATAATTATACACTTTTGTATTCCACCTCAATGTAACTTGGAATTACTTTCGCTTTGTAACCTTTAACATCAAGCGCTTGTTATGGAATTGTGATAAGTACATTAGTTGATGTTGATACAGTTGTCCCTTTTATGGTTGTTTGTAATGCATAAATTTTCACATTTGCATATTTTTTTATAATAAGATAACTCATTCTTCTAATGTGATATGACAAAAACTATGTTTTGTGTCAGCTTGTAGATGTTCATTCCATGCTTGGAGAAGCGTAGCCTTTGCATGATTAATTTTTCCTTGTCATTCATTCTGAAGTGGCTTGTTACATGGATCAGTAATAATACTTTAACTCGACAATTTCCTCAAAATAAATCGTTGTAGTTGAGAGTGAAAATTAAATGAATCCTCCTTTTTGTGAATGTATGAGCAAAGCACGGCTCAAATGTGTTGTACCTTAATTTTCTTCATCTTGAACACATTAATTGTTTCATGTATCTAAATTGTTTTAGAGAAAACTCCCCGATTTGAGATTTAATTGGATTTTTATTTAATAAATTTGTTGCAAAGATGCACTTACATAATGAGTCTAAGATTAATTTTATCTTTCTTTCTGAGATAGCTTGAGGGGAGTTCTTCAATAATCATATTTGTTTAACTGTTGTAGCTTAGAATTTCTTCAAAATATGTTTCTCACAACTTACTCAGCCAAGCACATTAATCGTGTGTCTTCATATAAATATCAATAAGAATGCATTTTCTTATATAGAAGCTTTCTTACATAGCATTTATCAATGATCCCTCCTTGATCTCTAATATTACATTCTAAGATTGAGAAGTGGCATTTTTTCTTTGTTTTTATGAATATAACTCTCTCCGCTTCAATATGCATTGGTCCGTACTTTGTATGAATATCATAACTTGAAACTTGTCTAGTTCTTACAAAATAAATAAGTTGAGTGCTCATCTTAAAGATAAATAATCTAAAAATGATGTTGATTCCTTCATTCAATTTAAAAATATGCCTGCAAGGTCAGTAACATGCATTCGAATTCGCTTGAAAACTTGTACCGCACACTAAGAGAAATATTTAGAAAAACAAGTGATGGCTAAAAGTCTTTCTTTTACTACTCATTTCTTCTTGTGACATGCTCCTAAAAATGATATTTTGCTCTTGTATTCCTGTCTGTAATTTTTTATTTTCATGTATATCTCAAGAAAGTCCAGTTGTCTGAAGTTTTGAATATGATAGAAAGTAAAATTTGGAGTTATAACAATCTATTACTCTTCTTTCATGCACCTTCTGAGGACGAGAGAAGTGCAGGAAGTGGAAATTTAAAAAAGGATCTGTGGAAAAATCCATCTGAAACAAGAAATGATGGATGTTCCCTTCTCTTTTGTTCATAGCTTTATACACATGTACTTTCTTTTACTATACTTAATTTTTATTTTTATTCCCATGGCTTGTGTGGGTCCATTGTACTTTTAATTTGTGAAATAAATGAAAACATCTTACCGTAATGAGTCAGTAAATGTTTTTTTACATTATTTTTCATTAACATGATGTTAAATGATTTCTTTGCATCTCGTGTACACTAGGATTTTTTCACTTAATCATAGTTAATGAACTCAAAGTAACTTGATAAATATGAACTGTGAATAAAATATAGGCAATAACCTACTTCAATTTATGAAATGCACCATCCCCTGGGCAAGCTTTGGGATGTCCATCTTCAATCTTTGATGTCTTTCCCATTTGTTTCAGTGGTCTTGTATCGGTTCTCGGCGGGCTGATGCATGATCATGATGAAGATGTTATATGGAAAGATGACTTAGGTTGAAAGTTGACATTCTCAAATGAACACAAATAAAGTTCAAACTCTTTTCCCTTTAGTTAGGCCCCAAGCCAATTCCTCCAATATGAGAAACAAAGTTTTGAGTTGACCTCTTGCATAGATACAAAAATGTCAATAGTTCTGAAAATTATGTGGGATTAGCTACCTTCTAGCTTTAATACCTGCATTAACCTCATCCATTGGGCATGGAGACAAGGCCTAAACAATTTTTTTTCCCTTTACTAAAAAACTTCCTTTTCGAAAATAAAAAATAAAGTCGGAATAGATCTCAGTAAAACCAAATCTTGTGCATGAAATGCACTTATTGAATGAAAAATGTTGCAAGTGTGTGTGAGCACTTTATTGAAATGGAAATCCTAAACTAACCTACTCTTACTAGTTGCATAAATGAAGTTACAAAACCCGACACAAGAAGTGATAGATTTCTTCAATTTCCCAATAATTGAGGCCCCGCGTTCAACATGGAAAATAAGTAACATGACAAAGCTTGAAACAATATATGTACCTTTATTTTTCTCCAAAGACTAGTCCAAAACACGAATAATGTCTTAATCAAATCTGTGAAATTGTTTTAGAAGGTTTTGGGGCTTGTTTCTAAGAATCTGAAGCTCATTCTTGTGCTCTAAAATAGGCACAAATTCTGGTACTATTGAAATTGGCTTCAAACCAGCCAATTACTATATAAGACATGGCCTCCTAACAACGGACAAATTGATTGTTCTTATCTGCATTGTTTCATTGATTTTCTCTTCATCACTAAGTACATTCTCAAATTTCTTTGAAGTCTTTTCAGCTTCTTCAAGTTGTTGTACCACATCTATCATGACCAATTATTTAGTAGTACTGTCAAAAATTTTCCTTTATTCGGATC
Source organism: Taxus wallichiana var. yunnanensis (assembly GCA_018340775.1). Lineage (NCBI taxonomy): Eukaryota > Viridiplantae > Streptophyta > Pinopsida > Cupressales > Taxaceae > Taxus > Taxus wallichiana. Next base: position 835,786,828 of record CM031243.1, read on the forward strand.
CACCATGCAGCCTATAAGATAAAATTCATCTCTTTCTTCTTCATGTTGTCTAATCTAGGTAGAAAGTTGTTCTTGTATATTCTCCTCCAAAATTTATTTTCAGAAAAGGGGAAAAGAAGGATCTTCATTCGATGGAATTTATTTCTCCTTTTCAAATAAAAGGGAGACCTTATTAACAAGATGCTCTTTATTTTGGAGAAAAAATGGTGAAACTGTAAGACTAGTGTGTTCTATGGGTTGTTCCTCACCAATGCAATATTCCAAATCTGAGAAAAAATCAACCTCTTTAGGACCAAACACTGCAACAAACTCTTCTTGGATCTCAACCTCATTATGCTCCTCTTTAATTGAAATTGATTCTTCTTCCTTTTCGACTTTGCAAGTTGTGATGGATCAACAACTCGTGAATATGGTACCAATATGCACACTACAATTAGAACATAAAGATGGTTGATCATACTATTTCTTCTCTAAAAAATCAAACTCCCTACTTGCATACATTTTTTCTTCAACTATGGAACATGATCAAACTGAAATTTTGAGACCCATCCTTACAAATTTGTCATAAATTCCAACTAGTTGTCTTGAATGCATTGCCCCTCCTTACATCGATTTTCTAATCTTCACCTTCATGAGTTGAACTTGTGGATGAAGGAGGAGGGGTGGGCTAGGTATCAAATTGATTTTGTAATTTTTGGGCAAAGGAATGGGGTTCAAAATATGCATGTGAGGAAAGGGGATTTGTAATTGCAGCAGCAGAAATAAAACTTGGAAACTAAAAATTAGGCTTAGATGGTGATTGGGAATAAAAGCGGAAGAATTTACAAAGAACCTAAATTTTTGAAACTAATAAAGGGGCTGCATTGGCTAGCAAGGAAGGTATATAGGAATTGGATTCTGATGGGGAAGGTAAGTTGGAACATCCCATTGTCTGGGTTCCTTAACCTGATGTATATCATTCTCTAATGCTTGTAATTTTTAAACTTGTTCCTTGATAGCTAAATATGTCTTCTTAAGTTCATGAAACTTGATTTCAAGATCCTTCTCATGTGTATAATCAAAATAACCATCTACATAACCTTGGTCTTGAACAACATAATGATTTTCATACTGATAATCATATTGATTAGCAAGGTTCAAGTTATGGGGATATTCTTTTTTATTAGGTCGAAGACCGATCTGGATGGGAATATGGGTAAACATGTTATAGATCTGATGGATACAACTCTTGGATAGAATAATTCCACTGAGGAATTGATGTCATGATTGCATGACCTCATCAAAGATGTAAAAATGGAAAAACAAGTTTGTTGCTCATGAAAATAGGCTGATAATAGAAAAATAACATATCTATTTTTTTGAAAAATACCTCAAAAGGTCTGTAACTAAAAGACTTGATGTCACTTTAGGCTTGAAAATCATTGTACTAGTATGAAATCATCTTTTTTGAGTCGTTAGATGAATTCTTCTTTGAATCTTCAATTGTCAAAATTAATCAATTTTTGTTTCATCGACCGGGCATGACAGAAACTATTATCTAGTAGAAGTGCACCTATTTTGAGGGGTGATAGATTTGTGCATCTTTTATTTTCCTCGCTTCTACTGACAGTATACAATTGAAACACCTCATGGGATGTGGATCTACTATATGTTAGCTGAATCTCTAGATTACTAAGGGTTGGTTCCTGTACGTACCCAAAATTGTAGGGTACTGCGCTACCCAAACAACGTAACACGCTCCCCAATGATGATACAGGTCTCCTCGCAAGGTGTTCGGGATCCGGAAAATCTCTCCAAGAATGCGTTAACATCCCGCATGCCCTACTTAGCTCCCGCATGCTTTGTTTTTCCCTTTTCCCCTCTTTTTTGGCCTTCTGCTCTTCAGTGACGAAACCACCGCCCTGCCTAGGCAGCGGTCCTTTACGTGTTTTCCAGAAATCTCTTTTAACACGACTCATGTAAAAATCAATGATTCACCAGCTTTTTTCACCGCCATAAGCTTGCATTAATGATTCTGGTTCCCTGGAATAGTGTTTTGCCATTGTTTATAGTTTAAGAGTTCTATTTGGTTTTTACCTTGGGTAAATGCAAATGCTATAAATAGTTGGCTTGTGCTCAAGCAAATGGCCCCTCAAATTTGCCTCTGAATTTCTCATTACAATAGATTAGTCTTTCATTTTGCTTAGAATTCCTAGTTTCTTTCATTGCATGCTTAGTTAGTGTCGTTTTGCTGTTAGTAAGCCACATATCCATCTTGTGCAAATGCTATTGACATTTTATCCAATCCATTGGAGTAAAATTGCAGGTGTTTTCAATAGGAAGCCATTAAAGTTGCAGGTTTTGCTCTTCAAACAGGATAGTTTCAGGTTCTGGACGTTTTATATTGCATGACTCGCAATAAATCCCGCTAGGAATTACATAAGCCAAGCTTTGTACTCTTGCGCTATCCCTCTCCTACTCGCATTGTATTCAGTCTGTATCTTGAGCTACCTTTGTCCCAATATCTACTGCTGATGCTAGCATTACACGCTTTTCTAGATCCACGTGAACACGAAGGAATGAGGAGATCACACTGAGGGGACAAGATCACACACACCATCAGATTCACCACTATTCTGCAGAATCCAGGTTCTAGCTTTCAAAGTTCTAAATTAGAAACATATCAAATAGAGTAGTTAATCACTTTATTTCAGTCAATTTTACTTTCGGTATTGCCGGGGAAGTTGTGGGGATTGATAGTTTCTGAGAGACTATGATTCATTCCTCACTTCTGAGGTAGGATCGAGAGTCTTGCAAATAGACTAGATCAAGTATTTCATTATTTAGAATAGATTCACAATTACACAGACAAATAGCTATACTCGGTTATCTTGTTTGTTTTAATTTGTTATTCTAAATCATCAATTTCTAGATATATTAAATAGTTACTCTTTAAATTCATTCGAATAGTTCATCAGAAAATACAAAAATAGAGAAATCATATATGCTATAGATATACTTAACGTAGTTAAATTTCACTTTGCTGCAGTTAATTTTCATTGTTGCTTTTGTATGACAATCACGGGACCTAGAGAACCCAGGGAATACATATTCAAGCCTATCGTGCCCCAACCCAATCTCGTCACAGCCATAACTGATATAGATCAGAATCTCAGGATCCAAGTCTTCCGAACAACGGTAAACTTGCAACAAATCGTTTCCAACTGCACGGGTTAAACATAGAAGACGACCGAGCACACACATTTTGGTCAAATCAACCAAACTACAGATTACCTTAGATTTATATCTACATGACTGTAGAAGGGTTTGAAAGAGAGCAGACATTTGATTGTGATCCTTTGGTTCCATAGCCAGATGCAGGAGACACTCTCACAGATATAGATACCAGCCTAAGAATCCAGGTTGCACGAACACCTGTAAGATATTCTAAGAAGATCACACAGTTATTGATTCTGAATATAGAAGCTGAGAAAGCATACGATTACTGGATACTAGGGATTAGGGACTGATTCCATACATGACCATAGCAGGACCGCAACAACCACGAATCTACGGTTGTGACCCACAAATCCCACAGCCCAACGAATCCATAGGTGAATCAGACATAGATGTTGGCCTACGTACACTAGTATTTAGATCTACTCCACTTCCACCTATCATTATCAAACAGTTATCCTGGTTAGACATAGCAGCTAACAAAGCTAAGGAGTTCTGGACTAGGCCAGAGAATCGCCCATAGAGTCAATTATACCATCTGCCCTATGACCTTATCTGGAGATATACACGAAACTATCCCAGGACATTTTCCACGTATTCCACAACCTATAGACCGAATCACGCCAGAGCTCGATATTGATTGGAGCCTTCGAGAAGTCATCCTTGCTGATCGATCTATCACACCAGTTCAAGTTAGGAGGGCCTTCTTTGCCTTAGATTCACAATTTCCACTAGTGCGTGTCGAAGACATTAGATTGCCTAACTAGTTTGTCTGTATCCCACGCATATTCCATCCCCACCACTATCTCGGCATGACCTCGGGAGGTCGGGTGCGAGGAAGAGTTACTTGTAGATTCCCAAGCTCGCTTGTCACTTTTCCGTCGTATAGTTCCCTTTTGGAGTATCCCTAAACTAGATCTGTGGGGTTGAGGGTAAGAGGATGAATAATAAACTAAAAAAATGGTGATACACCAAAGTTATTTGAGGGTTTTTTTGATAGAGAACATACACAATCTGATGAGAGTAGAGATGAAGTGAACATGATCCAGGGGTTTGTTGTTAACTTCAAGGAAAATACTAATATGTTAAGGGATTGCTCACAATAACAACACAAAAATTACACACTAAAATGAACACAACACCTTATCTACAACAAGGTAAAATAGCTCAAGAAAAGATTAATAATTCAGGGAATTAAATTCACAAAAATAACTATGATCATACACACCACCGCAAAGTTCGGAAAGGCCAATCAATGGATTCTAATAAAAGGTAAATATGGAAAAAAAAGTCAGCCACTTTGTTACATCAAGAAGTCACCCCACAATGTTTGAAAAAACATGAGTAAATAGGAAAATCACCTCGCTTACACTCCAAAAATAGCCACTCAAACTCTATGTAGTGGTCACTCTAAAATTAACTTTCGATGAATGTAAACCCAAAAATAGCTAGTATGGAACTTGGAAACCTCTTTGGTTAACTATAGTTGACTTCCCCTTCTCACCTCTTTTACATAAATCAAATCATGTGTATAACTATTTTGCATTGATTAAGATATTTGACAAAAAAAAAAAAAAGGTAAAACCCTATTTTTTTCTATATGAAAAAATCTATTTTTTGACTTATATGCACATGCATTTTGGAATTATATGCATAGCTAGCATAATTGGTGCACTTTGACCCCAAAAATCTTCATGATTATTAGTTCAACTTTTTTAATATGCAAGTAATTGTTATATGATGAGAAAGGTCTACCCTTCCTCGTATACATGGCTAATAATAGGCTGTATGGACTTTGTAAAACTAACCCACCATGCAATTGATTATCCCTGGAGTGATCCCATTGTAGGTTAAGTTAACCAGTGGTTTTCCTTGGTATGGTTGGCTTTTACATTAGGCTTCAACCTTAAAATGTGCTCTCATTTGGTTATATCATTTTGGGAGCTTATCGGGAGACTGTTGAAACCCTAGACGGCATGGATTTTCAATGGATTGTTCCTGTATTTTCTATAATTTCATGTCCATTTCAAATACTCCATGCTCTATATTTTACATTTTTCTTAAAGGCTATGTGTCTCATCATTAGCCGCCTTTAAATTGGTTCGAATATTTGCTTTTCATTACTTCAATTGTTGAAACTGCTGACAGCCATTATCATGAGTAGAGCTTTGCTGAAAAGGTATACAACCTACATGGTTTGAATGTTGAGGGATATGGTTTGAGCTACTGTGCTTCCTGTTTCAAGTCGTGCATCTATTAGGGTCGAGATCATTCTTTGTTAGTGGTGAAAAGTTATCAGCTCCAGATTTGTTCCTGCTGGAGCTTGGAAATGCTTTCTCGAACCTACCCTTTTTATTGATTTGTAACTTGATGAGATGGTGATTTCTAGGCTCATGCTTTGAGGTCTCAAGGCCGTATTCATTTTGTACTCTGCACTATGGGCATTTCTGGTTCGAACCATGATGACATGCTGAACATTAGAGCTCCGTTATTTCACTAGGGTCGCCATTTTAAAGGGTAAGCTTCTGATTTTTATTTTGCTCAGTCTTGGTTCCTCTATGGTCTTTTGGGTAGATTTGTGTTTCTGTGAGCTCGTAATCTCCATTAATGCGACCCGGCCAATTCTGATTTACTTGCAATAGCTCAATATGAGCTCAACTTAGAAGGTAAAACTCTATCGGTTTAGTCTGTTGTGCTTTGGAGCTATATAGTCGCTTTGAATGCTCTATCTCTTTTGTACGAACTCGCTTTATTAGTTCGACGTTAATCCAAGCTGTCCATTTGAGTTTTTTTTTCTAGGTCAGTTTGACATTTAAATTTCAGCTCTCGGTAATGGTCGTGTTGGGGCATATATACTCTGTTTTATACACTGGTTGTCATTGATGGTTATTTCTGTGTTCTAGGTCGTATTATTTGATCTGCTTGGAATGCCATTTAGCCGATTCATATTTTGTTATCATTATTTTTGCAAAACCCAACATTTAAATTCTTCACTTGGGACAAGCTTGTATCAACCTTGAGAGATCAGAATGTGAAAGTTTGTTATTTGGCGATTTGGTCATCATTTCACCAGTTTTGGAACTTTCTGTGCAAATTAGGATCTGTTTGTGATTATATGCATAAAGTTTCTCAAGTTGTATGTCCACTGCCAATCTCGAAGGCACAGAGTCTCAAATTCTGCATTCTAGGATTTAGATGTGCTAGTAACTCTAAATCTTCCTGGCACACTTCTTCGTCCTGATTTTTTTGTGTTGTAGCGTTAAAACTTTTCTCGCTTTCAACTTATCTATGCTTCCAATTGAATTTTAATCTCTGACTTTTCTGTCAATGACTGGTTTCCCCTCAATTTTTCATTATTTGCAGATCTATATTTGGCTTATACAACACAACAACTCTCCTTCTAACATTTTCTCATTGTGATTTCTCTGTTTATAGTTGTTTCACTTTGATTGTCGTATATAAAATAAAAATACGTGTATTCACGAGCTCACTCTGCTTCTGGGCAGAGATTTAACCTCGCCACTTGGTGCCTTCCAATGAACTGTGTTTCCAATGCTCTTCTTTGTTTTATGTATTTTGGGCATGATCATGATTCGGTTATTGATTGATTTGCTAGTGAACTGATTGCCCTCTCCTCGTGATATTAAGTCTGCCATATTTGCATATTATGGGGAATCTATTTCCTGAGAAGTCACCATTTGGAGGATTTTGGAGGTTTTTTATTATGTTAGTATGATTCAAAGTGGGTAAGGCTGTATTTGTACTTTCCATCTATAATATGAATCGCTTCCCTTACCTGCCTTTGTTGATTTATTACATCTTTCCTTTGACTTATTAATGCTCCAGACCGAAAACTTTCCTAAATACCTGCAGATTTGGACGTTACTGCTGAAACTTTGTATTTCTTGTACATTCTCCATCATGTGACTCAAATCGTCTTTTACTTAATTCGTAAATTGAGATTGCTTCATTGAAATGTGATTGTAATCGCATTTGATCTCATTTCCTTGTGCAAGAGTATGGTAGAAAGTTCATTTTGCAACCCACCTCAAAGAGTTTGATCAGAAAGCAAACATAAATCTATTTTATTTCTTGTATGTGTTTGCCCTTTCCTTTCTTAAAAATGATCAATCAACCTTGAATTCCTGCTGAAGAATTATACACTTTCGTATTTTGCCTCTCAACAACTTGGATTTACTTCCCTGCATTGTAACCTTTAGTATCAAGCAACTGTTATGGAATTGTGATAAGTACATTGGTTCATGTCGATACAGGTTGTCCCTTTGATGGTTGTTTGTAATGCATAAATTTTCACATTTGCATAATTTTCTGGAACAAGATAGCTCATTCTTCTAATGTGATATGGAAAAAACTATGTTCTCTTCCAGTTGTAGCTCTTCATTCCTTTCTTGGAGAAGTGTATCCTTTACATGATTAATCTGTCCTTCTCATTCATTATTGAAGTGGCTTGTTAAATGGCTCAGTACTAATAATTTCCTCAAAATAAACCATTGTAGCTGAAACTGAAAATTAAATAAAGTCTCTTTTGCTGTAAATGTACGAGAAAATCTTGACTCCAATGTGTTGTACCTTATTTGTATTTATCTTGAACACATTAATTGTTTCATGTACCTAAAGTGTTTCAGAAACACCTCCCTGATTGGAGATTTAATTGGATTTTTCTTTAATAATTTTTTTGCAAAGTTGCAGTTGCATAATGCCTCTAAGATTCATTTTAGCTTTTCTTTCTGAGCAATCTTGAGGGGAGTTATTCAATAATTATCTTTGTTTAATTGTCGTAGGTTATCATTTTTGGAAAATTTCTTTCGCAAAACTAACTCAGCCAAGCACATTAATCACATGTCTTTGGATAAATATGAATAAGAATGCATTGTCTTTTATAACAACTTTCTTACATAGCTTGTATCAAGGATCCCTCCTTAAGAACTTATATTGCATTCTAAGACTGAGGAATGGCATCTGTACTTCTTTTTATGAATATCACTTCTCTCTGTTTCAATCTGAGCTGCATCTGTACTTAGTATGAATATCATAACTTAAAATTTGACTAGTGCTTGCACAATACATAAGCTGACTGTTCATCTTAAAGAAAAATAATTTGAAAATGATGTTGATTCCTTGATTCAGTTAAGAACATATACCTCAAAGGTTGTAACATGCATTCTGAATTCTCCTTGAAAATTTTTTACCTCCACACTAAGAGAAACAGTTAGAAAAACAAGTGAATGCATAAGAACTTGTCCATCTTCAATCTTAGTTGTCTTTCCCATCTATATCAGGGTATTGCATCAGTTCCTAAGGGGTTGATGCACGATCATGACGAAGATGTTATCTGGAAATATGACTTAGGTGGAAAGTTGACATTCTAAAACCAACTTAGTTGTAGTTTAAACCTTTTTCTATTTAGTTAGGTCCCTTAATCCAATCGCTTCATTATGAGAAACTAAGTTTCAAGTTGACCTCTTGCACAAGTGAGAGAAATGTCAATAGTTACTTATATTATGAAACTATGAAAACTATACATGTGTGGTGTTTTCTTATTGCTTCACACTTTAGTGTGAAATATGCCTAGCTGAAGAATCATATGATAGAAATAGTCAATAACAACCATAGATATGTGGAGCCTTCTTACAATATTGTATTTCACACTTTGTGAGATGGTTCTTACAAAGGAAAATAACATACGAAGCTATTGAATTTCACCACATGTAATTAACGATACTAAGTTTTAAAGGTGAGAATATTGGAAGAACTTGTGGGAATACAAGATGCAAAAAAAGTTGAAATTTTCCCATACTAAGGCGTCGATATTAGATCTATTACATAGATTTTGGATTCCAAATTAAAACAATTATGAAGAAAAATAATGTATCTCTATTTTTCAAACATTAAGAACTTTTCATATCACAGTTCAAGTATTTCTATGTTTATCATCTAGTAGAAATATGAAAAAGATATTGTTAGAATAATGTATTGATTATTTGAATATATTATATTAGCATCTATATCACATATCAACAAATAGAATATTACAATGTATTAACAGTTGACCACTTCTCATTATTTGTTAACAATAATGCATGTAATAGATCCGTATCTATCTCTAATAGGATCATCTATTGTATTTGTGTAATTCTTATTAGCCCCTTTCCTCTCATTAATTAACTTCCATATTTCTAAATCCATGTCATAGGGAAAATTATTCAATTCGTACCATGATGTTTAAATTATCATACAATTTTCCAAATATTTTTCAAGCTTATTTCATAATTTTGACTTTGTAAAGGACAAGGCGCTGAAAAATATATAATATTCAACTGAACCCAAAATCATTGTTATAAAGAGAATATACAATGAGAAAAAAATCAGTCATGGTTTCAAAAAATCATAATTATCCCAAATTTTTCCATAGTCAAGTTATTGTTGCACATTTAAGGGATTATATAAAAAATTGAATTATTCAATTATTATAGAGGAGAATTCATGGGATTGAACAATAAAACTATCCTTATAATACCTAAAAATTGTTTCATTTGATATCAACATGCTTATAACAATGTTAAATCAAAGTAGTTAATATTTTATGGTAGTCTTCCTACAAAGATTTTTCATTTTAGACACTATTCGAATATGGGAATTTAATAAATTCGCTTCTTCAAGTAAATCATACCTACTAAAATGCTCCATCATTTTTCTAGTATGCAATACTTATTTCTCAATACCTTACCCTTTTGATGATATAATTTTATCCAATATTTTCCATGTGCACTTACCTTCTCAACCTTACCAATTACTTTTGAAAGAAGTGCATTGGTATCTCATATCCTCGTATAAAACCACATACTTATCCAAACAAGTTGAACTTCATAAATATATTTGGATAAATATGATCTTTATCGAATTATTCCAACTATAAAATTTTTGAACTCGGAAACTTAAGTCTCGTTGAGAAATAAATATTCTATTTCCGAGAGGAACACATTTTGTCAAACTAGAAAAATTAGCAATATATTTAGTTGTTTCTTCAATTTTTTGATTAAACAATGCATTTCATCTAAGATGGGATGTAGACTACACAACATCAACAATATCTCTATATCAATTAAACAATGTATCAAATCATGATCCTTATCCATTTCCATGTGATAATGACACATTGCTCCCAATAAGGATTAATACACGCCCTACACCCTACAAACCATTTGATATAATGAGATCCATCTAGTATCAACATTATTTAATATTTTTTTCTTGTTTCTCATTCTTTTTCAAATATTTTGAGTTACATATAACTTTTAGGACTACAACAAAAGTAAGGATGCACCTCTCGAGCATGTTCTTCAACTTCTTCTACAATTTTACATTTTCTAACAATTTTTACGCTACATTCATTCTATGATACATATAATGAATTTAAATCATATATGAGAAATTATAGGTTTGGAGTCTTACACATAGACCCTTAAGATGACCTTCAATCTACCCCAACACATATGGTATCTTTGTTGCAATTATAGAATTATCCATGCCACCGAACTCCTTCAAACTTATTATTAGCATTTCACAAAGGTTTTCAACAATGGAGTTCTCTCTCCTGTTGTTAGTAGAAATAAAGTGAGGTTGTATCAGATGAATCTCAATACTATAAACATACATAAACAACATAGTTGTATTATCCAATAGGTTAACCTCATCAATAAATAAAGACACATCATGTAGACTTAATTTTCTCTTTCAAGTCTTCTTTCTCTACCATAGCTATGCAATTCACCCAATCCTAACCACTAAATTTAGACTAGTGTGAATAAAAAAGTGCGGGAAACCAAGAAATGATGTCATCTTCTTATGTTTTGGAAAATGTTTTATAGGATGACCTTTTTACAAAATGTAAAAAACAATAGATAGTTGAACAATGTTCCCTAAAAGATTATTTTGAATGATCTTGTTAAATTGAGATGTAATTGTCCCTTTATTTTATATAACTATTATTACATTTCTCTTGTGCTTCTAAAAAAATCATACCTAATATGTAATCAATCATCTGTATTTTTCCATATGACAACATTCTTTACAAGTTGATCTATTTTTCTTTCCATATATCTTTCTTATGTGTTTCTAATAGTATCTAGTTTAGGTTGCATTATCTTGTCCCTTCTTTATTTCCATATACATATTGTACATTTTCATTCTTTGAGATGTTCAAGTGTTATTTAAATTTTCAATAGGTTCAATAAATAATAATTTATAAACCCACTCTAACTTGAAACTCCTTCCTAAGTCCCATTTTCTTACATTTCTATTTTTGGCACAAATAGGTCTTCCTGAGGAGTATTTTGTGTGGTGTAATTAAAATTTTGTTGACTGCTAGAAGTTTTACCTCCAAAATTCAATTGAGAAGGTGAGGACATTGTAACACTAGATTATAAATGTAATCATCCAGGATGCGCTTTCAATTTAAGTTAATGGGATATGTTCAAGAGGAGGCATTTTACTTTCATAATCATTGATAAGTGTCATCCATCAAATCATCAATGAAATATTTTTGAGTTTCATTTAGAATGCAATCATTATCCGTTGATAGTGGTGGTCTTGCTTGAAAATGTTGGGATTTCATGATGGTTTCTCAAATTAAGATGTGATTTTTTTATGCCAATGCCAGGAGATATGTAATTTATTTCTTTCATGATGTTCCCGTTTTACTTGTCAATTTCTGTAAGGATCATTTTTGAGTTGGCTACGATGAGATAAAAATTAACTAATGCATTGCAGTATTGCATGACATGGAAATAAATGACATTGGTGATGATGCACATATACTAGTCAAATCATAAAATCAATAAATCACATATTTTAGTATATTATAGCATTGTTAATATCCCAACAAAAATAAAATAGATAACGTAGTCCGACATGATCATACATAGCTTTGAAATTGGACTAATATTGAATACAAATACCTCCAATGAGTCCTTATAAGATTTAAACCATAATTATATATAAAAATAAATGTATTTATTTAATTGTTTAAGAAATATGGTGAATCCTTTTCTACCACTTCAAAAATTCGCAAATCGGAAAAGATAAAAATCAATTTTTGTGTGATTTGCCTCGAAACTATATATGTATGTATGTATGTATATATTGAAAATTTAATAAAATTCACAATTTTATCCATAAAATGTCGGCGAATAAGAACAAAAGACACATATAATTCTTTGTGATCCATGAATGTTTAGAAATCGTGCCCTATCAATTATGCACAATAAATTAAAAATAGACTTTGGGATTAGAGATATGTTGGTTATTCATATGAGAAAAATTACTCTTTGTGGGTTTTTTGGGTGAAATACAAGCTATGACATAGTCATCAAAAATAGCCAAATGTATATTCCATAATTCCTACTAGACAATTTTTTTTTCTTGAAGTTCCTTTTACTTGCCAATTTTCTATAAGGACAATTTTTAAGTTGAGTACGATGACATAAAACCGACTAAGGCATTGCGTAAAGATTACATGACATGGAAACAAATGACATTGTGATGATGCACATATACTAGTCAAACCAAAAATCAATAAATGACATATGTTAGTATATGTAGCAGCATGTTAATAGACCAACATACAAAATTAGATACGTAATGTGACATGGTAGTAAATAGCTTTCAAATTGGACTAATATTGAATAGAAATACCTCCATTGACTACTTGCAGGATATAAACCACAATGCTATAGCCAAAAATACCCCGATTTATTTATTTTTTTAAGCAATGTGCTAAATCCTTTTCTACCACTTCACAAATCGAATAGATTATAAAATCATTTTCTCGTGTGATTTGTCTTTAAAATATGTATGTATGTATGTATGTGTAACGCCCGCAAAAATAATGTTCTAGGAACACGCTAACACGTAACACTTATCCCAATAATCTCGACAAAAAAAAAATTGAATTAAAAAGGTTAAGATAAGGGAGGTTACAAGGGTGTTAATCCCCTAGGGTACATCAAATTAACTTACACCACTAATCTCAACTTTACGATTGAAGAACCAGGTCTAGTTAAAAGATTTAAATATTCTTAATTTATCTCTAAGGTCCATTAATCAACATTCAACTAGGAAGGTGCCATAATTTAATTTACTTAGTTAAATGTTTTCTCCTCTTTAGTTAATGTTCAATCCTAATATGGTTAACCTCATGCTTAATTAATTTAATTTCATTATCCTAATAGCTTAAAGTCCTTTTTATTAAATTCCTAAAACATACTAAGGACTAATAAATACTTTACATCCTAAGGCAATTAATTGGCCCCATTCACCCATCTACACATACCCTTAATTTTATTTAAAACATTTAGTAAAAGTCATTCCTACCAAACAAAAGTAGGATTGATCCTCAACCCTTGGATCAATCCAATCTTGACCACTAGATCCTAGGGTTCCAAACTAACCCTAAAAATCCTTAAGCATTCTTATTAAAACCTCTTCTTACCCTATTCTCCTCATTTGGTCTATTTTATTTTGTTAAAAATTGCAGGTTGGAGAGAAGGAAGCCATGGGAGCAAGAGAGGAAGAACTATGGAGGATTCTACAAGGAGATCAAGCTTAGATTAGTTTAGATTGTAGTTTTATTGTTGTTATTACTTTCATTCAAGGATTGGGGGTTTCTTTCACCAATATGGTTTGTTTCAAAGCCATTTGTATTTGGGGTTCTCTATTTGGGGCAAACCCTACCCCCATTAATATAAATGAAAAAGAGATGTGTTTAATTACCATTTGTAGGTTTAGTTGTTTTATACAATAAGATTTGAGCATTATTTGATTTCTGGTAGTTTCTTAGTTAAATTTACAACTTAAAATTTAGTATATACCACTTGAAATTTTGTATAGGTGCAATTCCGAGAAGATCTCGCATAAGTGATGTAACCGCCATCCAGAGTAGGTTGGCAGTCCGGGACCGCTGCCCTACCTGGGTGACAAACCATGAACCGCCACTATACTTTCGAGCGGTGGTTCCGAGAAGGCCGCCTTGCCTAAGTGGTGGTTACACATCGCCACTCTACACAAGGTAGCGGTCTTGTTTCATAAAAAAAAGAACCTTAATTCTGAAATTTTCCCAAAAGGAAAAAGTTACTAGCATGTACTAAAATGCATTATGAGCTTAATTATATACACCTAAGGTTTCCAGTTGTAAGGTTTAGTTCCATTTATTCATTTCTTAGTTAAAATTACTCATTTAAAGCATTTTTAATCCAATAGTGGCAATAACAACTACAAGATCTATGTCATTTTATACAACTAAATTTCTTGCAAGTCCCAAAGTAACAAGGATCTAAATTTACTTCTAGTATTGTTATTTTTACTTACTACAAATGTAACAAATCTAAATAACCATACACTTCAAATTTGTTGCCTTCTTCCATTTCTCACTACAACTTATATATTCAAAATATCTAAAATCAACTTTGTTATTCATTCAAATTTACTATGCACACATTTTTACATCTTACAATTTCTACATTTCTTCTTTCTCATTTACAATCATAAACTTCACAATGAAAGTAAACTCTCTTTCTCACAATACAACTTCCAACTAAACTTTTATACAAGATTTCCATTTTGATTCTTTTCTTTCCATACTACAATCTAAGAAGAAGGAAAATTTTACAACTCTCCAATGAACTTCTTCAAATAATATTACAACTTATAATACAACATTTCTTTTAAAACAAAATACAATATTACAATCTTCCACCTTGAGTGGGAAAACAAAAAGGCTTCTCACAAGAAGGAATTTCTTAAGGACTCCAAAAAATATCCAAGCTTCACAACACCAACAAGAGAGATCCTTCATGATTTTCTTGATCCACACAAAATGGGGGAGAGGCAACACTCTCCACCCAACCAAAATATCCAATGAGGAGGAGAATCCATCCTCCTCATTGGCCCCCAAGCCCCAACCACATTACAATGAGAGGTGATTCCAACACATGGCAACAAAAATATTCCACAACACAACACCAAATATTTTACAACCATTCCAAATACACATTCAACTCAACTTCAACACAAGAAGGAAAAACAACCAAAATAAACAAGGCTTAAAAATGAAATCCAAAGGAGCAAGAACCTATGGGGAGGCCACTTATGCCTCCCAATGGGAAATGGGTGCCCACCTTAAAACCTCCAATGCATATCTCAAATCCCCTACATACTCTTATGCCTCCCTCAAGTACCTCTTATGCCTCCCACATACTCTTATGCCTCCCTCATACAAGAACAAGTAAGAAATGCAAGCATTCCTTGTCCAAGGTGGGGCACCCAACCCAAACTCCTCCAAAAAATAAATAACTCTTATGCCTCCCTACATGAATTCTCCCCATAGTCCCCTCCTACACCACACTTAGGAAATCTACCCAAGCACCCAACAAGCATTCCAAAACACTCAAAAATAACAAGCACATATACACAAATAAAGGAAAACATAAGCAAGAGTAAAGATCCTACCTTTCCATAGTAGAGCTTGTTCTAAGAGTCAATCTCCAAGCTCCTTCAAACCCAAAAAATCACCCACAAGATCCAACAAATACCACAAGCTCTCAGAAATCCTCTAAATCCCAAAATGTAAGAGCACAAAAAATAATGAAGTAACCCCCAAACAAGTAAAATAAATTCAATAAATAGAAAAGGGAGACATGAGAGTGAGGTGACTCCGTGTAGAATTTCACATCACACATCCTCAACTCCACCTCACAAGTCAAACCTCAACCTTAATGCATCATAAATTAGTGGGTGAGAGGAATGATAAGTTACTTAGACACACAAAACCAGTCCACACCACCTAAGGACAAATTTAAATACAAGAAAGAAAGTGCAATAAAAATTTTACCTTTTTATCTTCCCAAAACACCTAATGGGGTCTATTTTTGACCCCCAACCCATAGGTAGGGTTGGTATAGCAATTTAAGAGGTGTGAGATAAGTTTGACTTGTCCCACAAGTCTCCAAAATTGTCCCTTAAGGCCAAATTTGAATTTTCATGAAGGGGTAGAGTGTACAACACTCAAGATCCCAAGCACTCAACATACAACAAAAAATCCAAGAGAAATCTAGTCTAATAAATGAACTTCTTTTGGTCACATCTATAATTAGTTTAGGACAAGATTAAATTAACTTTAATTAAGACACTTAGACCCATTAAGATAAAGGGAAAAGAACACATCATTTTTAAATAAATAAAACAAGGAAATTACATCACTAAAATTCACATACTACATCAATTAAAGGAAACTAAATAAAAGACAACACATAACCCCTTGGTCACAATTTCCCCCTAACAATAATTCAAACACACACACAAATACATGTTGCCATGGTGACCCTTGTTGAATTCACCTAGAATTCCAATGTGGTTGGTCTCCAATCCCCCAATGTTTGTTGTGAATATATTTACCTGCAAAACACATAACACCTCCTTCGGCCTTGTGGCGCATCAAAACATCCAAAATAAAATGTGTAATATAAATCCACAATCATCTATATATGCATCAAATCATCATCTAGGAAATTACGATATCATTTACAATTTCTAACAACATCTCTATTCTACATTTCATCCATGTCAAAATGATCACAACATTAGTTCAATTATCAAGGCCTACTCAGTGTGATGAAAATATTGCATGTCGAAATATATATAACCATGTCAATAGCATATCATCATCAATATCAAAATGTCTCTAATGATCCAACACATCATATATGAATCGAAATCAACAACAGTCCAAAGTATCTCTAACATCTAACATCATGCTAAATCAAAAGCTACAATAATATCCATAAGTATAGTCGAAACTATCAAATCAATAAAAAAGGGGTGTCGAAAGGAAGTGGGCACTACAATATTTATGTATGTATGTATGTATTTAAAATTTAATCAAAATTCACAATTTTCACCATAAAATGTCAACAAATGAGAACAAAGGCTACATAGAATTCTTGATTATGCAAGAATGTTTTGAAATCCCGGCTTGTCAATTATGCACCATAGATTAAAAATATACATTGAGATTAGAGATATGTTGGTTATTCACATGCGAAATATTACTCTTTGTGGATTTTTGGATGATATATGGGCTATGACATAGTCATCAAAATAGCAAAATCTATATTCCATAATTCCTACTAACACAATTTATTTATTTTATTGAGGTTCCCTTTTTACATGATAATTTCCTATAAGGACAATTTTTGAGTTGACTACGATGAGATAAAAATTGAATAAGGCATTGCAATATTCATGGCATGGAAATAAATGACATTGTGATGATGCACATACACTGGTCAAATCGTAAAATAAATCAATGACATATTTTAGTATATTATAACATTGTTAATAGCCCAACATAAAAATTAGATAGTGTAGTGTGACATGATAGTAAGTAGATTTCAAATTGGACTAATATTGAATAGAAATACCTCCACCAAGTGCTTGTAGGATTAAACCAAAATGCTAGAGCCAAAAATACATTAATTTATTTAATTGTTTAAGCAATATGGTCAATCCTTTTCTTCCACTTCACAAATTCACAAATAAGAAAAGATAAAAAATCATTTTCTACATGATTTGTCTCTAAACTATGTATGTATGTATGTATGTACGTATTTATTAAAAATTTAATCAAATTTCTCCATCAAATATCGGTGAATGAGAACAAAGGCTACATATAATTCTTGGTGATCCAAGAATGTTTTGAAATCCTCGACCTATCAATTATGCACAATAGATTAAAAATAGACATTGGGATTAGAGATCTGTTGGCTATTCACATGGGAAAAATTAATCTTTGTGGATTTTTTGGGTGAAATTTATGGGCTACAACATGGTCATCAAAATAGCCAAATGTATATTTCATTAATCCTACTATAAATTTATTAATATTTATCACTAAAATTTTCCTTTTGTGGGAATGATACATACGTTTCTAACTAAATGTTGTCTTTTCCTTATCTATTTTTACTTGAGATTGATCCTTGTTCCATTTGTGTTTCCTTTAGTTGGAATAAGGATGAAGCTACAAAACTAAAAAGTGTATGCGATTCTCATGATAAATGAAATTTAAATTTTACTTAGTGAATATTATAATAGAAATACATATGAAAAATAATTAAATCAAGGATATAATTCACATGAATGATGTGAGAGAAAATATAGAATTTTTCCAATATTGTTTTTACCTTGCAGATGGTTAGAAGAGTCGAGTGTGATCAATTCCTAAACTTGTTTAAATAAATTGATGATTTAGGCATCCTGTCACCAAAGGAAGAGGGTTAGGATAGCTACCTTATTTTCTCTCAATCCATTGATTTTTCTTAAAGGGTAATTTCGACATGAGATGGTCTTAAACCCAAGAGAAAATATTCACTAATGACACATTGTTCAAGAAATATTATTGTCCTACATATTACCTAGATGCCACTCCTTATTTCAAACTGGTAGAAAAGATGTAAATTGAGAAATAAGAGTAATTAGTTCGGTTTTCTCAAATTATGGAACTTTTCACTAATTGTTTTCCTATTGTAATGGAAAGTACCCTTTAACCGAGTATATATTGCTATATTTTGAGAAAACATGTCACTAAGACCCTATTCAACTTGTGAAGTACCTACTTTTTTACCCATAGGAAAAAGCTTCCCAAGTGAGGCACTAGTGCCAACTTTTACTTTGTGTATTTTGGGAGCTTCTTTCCCTCTAGATATTTTCACCAAGTTTTATTTTGAACCATTTTTGGTCCATCTTATTTCTAATTATTCTTTGTACGATTTATTTCTTGGTGTTTGAACTCCTAAGAGGGTGAAATTATTTCATTGATTTTTTGTGGCGAGTGAGATAAATCTAGGTGAATGCAGACCAAAGAAGTGAACCTGAATTTGATGTACACATTTGAACAATAAATCCTACAAGGGAAGTAGAGAATGTGCATGGTAACAACCATGTCACATGTAAAAAAATGGGTAAAAAGATAGTAAAATGTGTTAGTGATAAAAACCATGACATAATTTAATAGAAACTAGTCTAACACATAATAACATATCAATGAAACAATGTAGTAGCTAGTGGAAAACATGGTACATGACACAAGATGTTACAAGACACTAAGTGCATTAAAGGCCATAAAAGAAAACAAGAAATCAAGCATTGTGTAACGCCCACAATTTCGACGTTCTAAAACCACATTAATCCTTAAATAATTATCTGGGAAGTTGTGGATTTTTTTTTGTTTTAAATAAGGTTGCAAGGTGTCAAACCCTATAAACGTTTAATTAATTTCCACCAGAAATTGCTACATTACAAAGGATAGATCAGGTCTATATTATTAATTAAATATTCTTAATCCATTTCTAATGTCAATTTAATTATCATCACTAGATAAGTGTCCATTAATTTCTCTTACTAGGGTAATTAGTTTCCCTCTTGGAAATTAACATTCATCCCACGTTTAAATAAACCCTTATTCCTAGTTACCTTAGTTCTCTTAAATTATTTTCTTTAAAGTCCATTGAATTAATCACTAAAATCTACTAGAAGGGTTATTTTTTAATTGAACACGAGATAGAGCCCTAAGTGGCCCCATTCACCCATTTACACATACATTTGATTTATTTAAAATTTACAACCATAATATGAATATTCTCACCTAACAATTGTAGGGTTGATTCTTAACCCTTGGATCAAATCCATAGGGACCACAAGATTATATCTACCCAAAATAAGCCCTAATCATCCTTAAGGGATTCTTCTTAAGCATTTCTTACCCTAAGCTCATTCATTTGTTTCTCTTTGGTTTACAGGTTGAAGGAGTGGATGTCATGGATCTAGGGAAATCATGAAAGAGTCTTCTTGGAACCAATGTGCAAGAAGAAGGGGATTCCATCCATTTGGATCCTCCTTTAGAATAGTTGAATCTTAGATTAATCATGTATTCTTAGTTATTTTATTGCAATACAAACATCTATCCTAGATCTAGTTTGAGATCTATTGTTGATTTGTTCTCTTTTTTTTCATTCACATGAAAAACCACCATTTTGTAGATCAAGAGTTTTATGCATTTAAATCCCTATATGCAGGTTGGAGTATGGGTCCAAACAAGCATACATGGGCCTCACAGGATGGATCTACATTTAGGTGAATTTTAGATCCATAAGAGCCAATGGTTTGGCCAAAACACATTTTCAAAAAAATATGTCCACGCAGGTGACCAACCGAGGTAACCAATGTGCTACCAACGTCGGTTCCACTACCGGCATTAGTTCCTGTGTTAATGATAAGTTTTTGTAGAATATTGTTTTAAATACGGGGTAAGAGATTAATTCCATGAGAAACTTCTTATTCAGTTTTAAGAAAGTATAACAATCTCATAAGCATTTGATATAAACAAGGGCACAACAAATGACTGTCAAGTTTGCAGAAATGAAATTTGTGTAGTATCTAGTGACCGATGTTGGTCACAAGAATATCGATGATGGTTAAGTTGTCAACACCGGTTATTGTCGGATGATTCCATTTTATAAATTTTGACATATCTTCAATATTTTGTGCTTCACACTTATCTAAATGACTTTTCCATAATTATTCATTGAATTTAAGGTTGATGTGCAAGCCATGATATCATTTAAGTTGATAACTAAACTTGAAGTTAACATTTTTAAAACTTGCAATATGAAACAGTGAACAATGTCAGTACTGAGTACACCGATGTCGGTTAAGAATGACCGGTTTCGGTCACTGTGTAGGGTAGAGAAATCTAAAAATGAATATATAAAAGAACATAGATATCAAAGGATAACTTTAACTTTAAATATATCAAAACCAAAGAGTGTTTAACTGTTTCAACCTGAATAAGGCTATGACAACCTCCTAATTCACATTGTAATCAAAACATTAAGATTTATAACTTTATTTCCTTTCAACACAAGATAAAATTTAAACATGATATCCATTTAATTCATTCCTTTACATAAAACTAATTTGAAGAGAAAGGAAAGACACATTCTCTAATGAACTTCCTTCAATTATAATATTACAACTTGGTAAATAAAACTTGCAAAACACCTTTTCTTTTAAATACAAGTCTACTAGTCTTCCACCTTAAGTGGGAATTACAAGAAAATTTCTACAATGAAGTTTTTTTTTACTTCAAAAAATGCTCCAAATCCCAAATTATTCAACAATAGATCCACCATTTCTTCACTTTAATCACAACAACCAAAAATGGGGGAGAGGCAACACTCTCCACCCAACCAATAATCCAATGAGGAGAAGAAGCTATCCTCCTCATTGGCCCCCAAGCCCCAACCAAAATGCAATAAAGGATGGATCCAACTCATGGAAACTATACAATGCTTCAACATCACAATACAAAATTTCACAACCATATAACACACATTCAACAAAAAATCAATCACAAGAATGCAACTTTCAAAATACACAAGGCTTGAAATGTAAATCCAATACAACAAGGATCTATGGGGAGATCACTTATGCCTCCCAATGGGATTATGTTCCCACCTTAAAACCCTCCAATATACATCTCAAAACCCCTACACAAATATTATGCCTCCCTCAAGGTCCTCCTATTCCTCCTACATTCTCTTATGTCTCCCTCAAAAGAACTAAGTAATAAATGCAAGCATTCTCTTATCTAAGGTGGGGCACCCAACCCAACTCCCTCCCAAAACATGAAATAAACTCTTATGCCTCCCTACATATAATATCCCCATAGCCTTCTCCTACACCATACTTAGGCATTCTACCCAAGATCCCAACAAGCACATAAATCATTCACATACATGCAATACACACATATAAAAACAAACAAGTAAAAAGAGTGTAGCTCCTACCTTTCCATAGTAATAAATTGATCAAGGAATCACACTCAAGCACCTTTAA
The DNA here is from genome assembly GCA_018340775.1 of Taxus wallichiana var. yunnanensis. Lineage (NCBI taxonomy): Eukaryota > Viridiplantae > Streptophyta > Pinopsida > Cupressales > Taxaceae > Taxus > Taxus wallichiana. The sequence goes on from CM031243.1 coordinate 835,809,010, forward strand.
GTGCAATCTAACTCCAAAAAGATCCAATAATTCAACAAGAACTTCAAAATAAAATATATAACTCCCAAGCTTACAAGTGAACAAATGAAATGAAGTAACTCCCAAAAAAGTAATTAAACTTGCATAAATAGAAAAAGGAGAGAGGATGGTGAGGTGGCTCCATGTAAGATGCAACATCACTCATCCTCAACTCCACATCTCAAGTCAAACCTCAACCCCAATGCACAATAAATTGGTGGTTGGTAGAAATGAAAAGCCTTTTATACACACAATCCAAACCCAAACCCTCTAAGGAAAAAGTAAAACCCATGTACGAAAAGTGTAATAAATGTCACTTTTTACCATACAAAACACATAATGGGGTCTATTTTTACCCCCAAATCCATAGGTAGGGTTGGTATATGAGGTTTAAAGGTGTGGGACTAGCTTAGCCTGTCCCACAAGCCTCCAAAAATGGTCCTTAAGTCCAAATCTAAAATTCCTAGGTAACGTAGAGTGTACATCACTATAGTCACTTACACTCAATCAAAATCCAAATGACCAAATACTCTAATAAATGGCCCCTTTTTAACATCCCCATATAACTTAATAACATGATTAAATTTATTAATAAAGACATATTAATTAACAATGATTAAATAAATTACATCAGAAATGAATCACATGCTCTACGATAAATAAAATAAAAAGAGAAAGAATTACACACATAGCCAAAGGTCACAATTGGAGGTCATCCCCCCCATGGGGATCCCCTAACAAATTAAAAAAAAAACAACAACATTACATAAGTTTCCATGGTGACCTTCATTGTATCCATCTAGTATTCCATTGTGGTTGGTCTCCAATCCCCTTTTGATTTTTGTGATATAATAACCTACAAAATAACACAATACCTCCTTCGGCCTTGTGGAAACATCAAAACATAAAAGATAAAATATACACACATAAATAAATAACAATTCACATATAGCTAAATCATCATCTCTACTAAAAATGCTATCATTTGTCTAAAATTTCAACAACATCTCAACTCTGTCTTTTATCAATATCAAAAAGATCACAAGATTAGTTCAAAAGATAAATCCTAGTCAACACGATGAGTATTTCGAATGTCAGTAATATATATGCCAACAACACATCATCATCATTAATATAACAATATCTCTCTATACCTCTAAGAAACCACACAATCATACTATGAATCACAATCCATCAATAGTCATAATATCTCTATCATCTAACATCATGTTAAACTAAAATGATACAATAATATCCATGTCTATAGTAAAAATAACAAAAATTAAAATATAATAAATGTCGAAGAGGAGTGGGCACTACACATTGGGAATAACCCGCACAAAATAGAAAATAAGGCACAAGATATGAAAAGTAGATAAAGTGGTTGGAAGTGAGTCTGCAAGATAAATGATAAACATAAATCACCCATTACCATGTTAGAATAACTAATAGTATGCCACAATGTATGTAGATGAATTAAATAGAAATGAAAGGAGTGGATATTATAATGATATCACCTAAATGTGGAAAGATAGGGATAATAGATTCCCCACAAGCCTTAGTGGGACTACAGAGAAAAATGATGAACATCATACATCTCGTGATAACCTATACATAGATTACATTCATAGTATCACGAAAATGCACGTGTATATGTAAAATTATAAAGCATACTAAGAATAAATCTATTGTGATAATCTAAGTGCAACATGGAGTAATATAAGCAAGAAAAAATACATCTAGCAATATCTAAACTAATGTTTTTGTAATTTTTACAAATATTAGATTATTTTTATATTTTTAGATTATTAAATACTATGATAAGGGAAAAGATGAAATGTTTCCCTAGTGTATGTGTGCAAGGTGAGGTTAATCTAGGTAAGTGCACCATCAACATTCATGTTTGAACCTAGAATAAGAGTGTTTCATTGGATACCAAGGGCCTAATAATAAAATAGCTACCATAGAATGGTGTACAAAAATGAAAGGATAACCCTTTGGAGACCAATATCCCAACTAAATGAGTAGGAGATGTATAAACAATAAGAGTATTTACATTATGAGATACTAGAATAGGTGGAACATTTGGCTTGTTGGAAATAGTGGAAAAAGTAAGTAAAAACATAAGGATCAATTTGTGAATCAAGAGATGTGAAACATATATATTGTTAGGAGGTTTTCTCATATTAACCTTAAACATAAGAATCATAATAAGCGATAAGTAAAATTTGGGAAGAATGGAAACTTTAAAGTTGTATGTAGTAGCCCCTATGATCATAGAAATAAATATGGATAGAGGGGAATTGATTTACCCAAGGATGTAACAAGATGAGGTGTAGCCATAGTAAATGAGTCATGTATAGAATTTTGGAAAATGAGCGAGGGAAAAAAAGAATCATTATCAAATTATCACACTTCATTCTTACTTGTGGTGAGGAGGTTAAATTAAGTAATGTAACAGTGAAATCAACGAGAATATGATCATTATAATTGAATTGATAGTTGATCCAAGCATCATATTTGAAATCAATTGTCATGGTGACATTGTGGAAGGGGAATTTAGTGTTAATAGAAATTTAATTGAATCTAAATCAATTGTACTATAGTCCAACACAAGAGTATAATGATTTATAATGTAAGTAGTATCTTCATCATCATGTATGATAGGGATATCACAAAGAGTAACAACATGAGGTGTGGATTCTATTGTAGCATTATCCATGAAAGAAGGTGTGGTAAGGGAATTATATGTTATGGAATGGCTAGAAGGGATTTTATCCATGGTATGTAACCAAGGATGACCTATTAGGATATTATGATTGAGATTATTAGGCATAAAATGTTGTAGAAAATTAAGAGATTAAGTTCCCATACTAATAGGTAGAGTGATTTCTCCTAATACTCAATTAGGTGTATTATCAAACCCAAAATACTATAATTATAGAAGAAGTGGTTAAATAAACAAGAGAAATCCATAGTTGATGGAGAAAAATTATGTTTCATATATTAATATCATATCCAACATTAACTAAATCATGCTCAATAAGAAAATTATGAATACAAACCTGAATATACAATAGGGAGTATTGTAAATAGTTGTTAGAGAATTAACAATAGAAGAAAGAGCATATGTGATAGATGAAGATGCATGGGAGCCATGATATTTACTTGATATGTGTGTGTGTGTGTGTGTGTGTGTGTGTGTGTGTGTGTTGATAATTATCCCTTAGAGTCTACATGATGAATTAAATATATTCAAATCCGTAACCAAAGAAATAACCCCCAATATTTCTAGGTTTGGATGAAGCAAATTAAATCAGTGATCCTATGAAAATATAGGGTTCGATAAAAAGTGAGTTTTCTAAATTATTTAACAAAATTAAATCTTTATGAGAGGACTACTATTAGCCGATAAATAAAAAATACACAATATATAACATGCAATGGTAAGCAAGTATAACTAACAATAGGGTGAAAGTGACTTAATTGATTCATTCCTATCTAGGATGAAATTATAATGAAATATCCAAGAAATAGGTTGAATATGCTTCGTATATAAAATAGAGATCTGCAAGTCTTCTAGATAGTAGCACCTAGAAGGGTATATGACCTCCAACTCTAGTGTCTATACTAGTGCACTAGTGTCCTAGTAGTGAGTCTAGATCTAGTATGTTCAATGTCTAATAATTTCACCTTCACTTCATTTTTTGTCACTCTAACTTCACCATAGGTTTTACCGTCACACATGTTCCTACAAAAAAACCTAACTACCTATATAATGCCCAAGTACACATTATATGTAAGAAATAATTCATAGGCTTGAGTTATATTAACTCGACGCTCACTCAAATGTGATTTTCATAAAGTATTACACTACATTTCAAAATAAATGAAGTTTTTTATGTGTTCTTGATAGAATCATGTCCCTGAAGATAGAATTCCCTTTTCTAGTTGCACCAAGATAGTGGGAAACAACTAATTTTCCCTAATATGAATATTTGCAATGGAATTTTGGATTTTCCCTTCCTATGTATTGAAGAATGCAGCCCAAATGAATTATTCAAGTGTTTCTCTTTACAAAGTTCTAGATAGAAAAAAATTATCCAAATTTCCTAGTTTTACTCTTTCTCCTTAGAATAGATAATATTTCATGTACATAAGATTCCCTTGTTTGAATCTCATCGTTAAAAACTCTAAATTTTGACATAAAGTGATAATTAACATTTAAGAAAAGATAATAATTTATGATTTATTTCAAATATAAGAAAAATGTAGAAAATGAAATAATTTTCCATGGGAGACAATAGTTCTTGGGTACTCTTTCCCCTTCTAAGAGTTGGTGTTTGGATAGCTCCGTAGATAAAACATGAAATACCGAGTTGGGTAAGACATTGTTTTGTGTCTAAGAGAAATGGGATAATTGTAGAAAATAAATAAAAAAAGCATTTTAAGATAAATCAATTTCAAACTAAAGAAATATAAGTGTTGTAAACCTTAATTTTTATCACCTCGTAATCATGTAGATAATGACACACTAGAGTCATGTTGTAATAGTAATAAGTGCATAATTTTATGTCCAAAATCTAATAGTTAAAAACATCATCATAAATTTGAAGAACGTCTGCTATTAACAGAGAGACTTAGAATTTTTTTAAGGACGAGCCAAATAATTAATGATTCAAAATGAGGTTGTGAGATCAGTAGAGGAATCCTTAAGGTGTATATTCCATTTTGCTAAGCGTATACTTGGAGTATTAGCTTCCTTCAATAAAACAAGAAATATTTTATGTAAATGTTATCTATTTAATGAATAAAATAGAACCATAAGAAACTAATTAAATACAAATTCTTGTTAAAAAAACATCATGAGAATTTGAATTAGTTTCCATTTTGTTTCGATGAATGCAACATATAATTTATTAATAGTAATTAAGGTTATGAAGATTTATTCTTACTTAAAAAGATGGTTTTATACTTTAAAGTCTTTTCTATTTTCAATAGATACTTTTAAGGTTGTACTAGTTATACTTATGTTATTGAAACACATAATAATATAATTAAAAAATCCTTAGAGTTATAAATAACTTAAAAAGGAAGGATATTTATGCTTACAAAACTTATTAAAATAGATTTAATACTAAAAATATTATTGACAGACAATCATTAGTGTTAATTAATAATATATAAGTTTGTCAAGGAATAGTTTTGAACGAGTTTTAATTTAAATTATTATTTGTTCATGAGGCCAAGTACGACCAAGTGAATGGAAATAAAAAAAGAGAAATGAATTTTTTTTAATTTTTTTTTTTTTTTGTTACGATATTTCAATATTTATTTGTAATTGTTGAGTGTATAAGTCTCTAGATAGTCTCACTAATCATATTTATATGTTTACACATTAGTGTATTATCATTGGGTTGACCATCGCCCATAGATTCACCTACTAGAATCCCCTTCAAATATAAAATGAAACTTGTGTTCACCTTGTGTAATGCATGATATTTTTATTGGAAACACAATCAAAGGTGTGAATATGGATTTTAAATCTTGTGTTGTTCCTACATAACGTAAGAATCTAACCAAAAAATTCTTGATTAATAAAGTTATTGGTAGAAAGTAATGGTCTAACAAATTTGAATATAAAATTTCAAGTCCAACACTTGTATGATAGTTGCATACTATTTAAATTCCCTTGTCAAAATTAGTTCCAAAAAAATTAGAGTCCATATTTGAATGACAACTTATATCATGAATAACCACAATAATACATTATTGATTTATGTCATTAATTTCTTGAAGGAAGAATTAAGGTATATAAAATATGGATCATTGATCTCAAGGTTAATATATTTTTCCATATGTCCATCACATAGTCTACTCTTGTTTTATATTTAAAAAAATTACAAAATTTATATTCCATACACATGTTACTTGAAGAAAGAATAGGATTATAGAATGCAAAGGATGGATTTGAGTTCTTGGGGGTTAAATCTGGTTTTCCCTCTTTTTCCATTTGTGTTGTGTATACCTCATGGAACACATGATATAATTTTAATAAATTATATTATGAGGTGAGATTTTTCAAACTATTCACCATTGACATATTAACTATCTATTGTAAAATGCCCTAACTTGTTATTTCATCTTTCTTTGAAAGATGGACATAATTACAACAAATAAAAGCAACATGAAATCAAATAATTATCTCAGTATTTCATCTAAATCTTCTTATTCTTCCATTTCACGTCAAAAAATATAGATGTGGTAAGATTCTAAGTTCCCTATAAAATCCCACATAGAAGGAAGGTGAACAAAGCCATGATTGTCATGTTAAGATGTGAAAATAATAAGAACAATGCCATGTTGCATGTTTAAACATTTGGGATAACAATGTTATCAATGTAAAATTTGGATTAAGCGTTGCGATTATTTAATTAAAAGGTTTGACTTTAATGTTTATCTTTAGATTATGTTTCCTTAAGAATTTTTCCTCTCAACACATTTCTCCTTCAATAATTTTACACAAATGACTTGTGGTCCATATGCGACTTTTGAAAAAAATAATACAATCACCTTCCTTCCCTATACAACATTTTTCCTTCCTTGTAATTTTCATCCCTCTAGCTCGCTCATCATCATGCATCCTTTGCTCCTCCAAATTATCGTATCCATTACATTGTTCACTTGTGTGTGGTTTCTATGTGGGTATAAATTCAAACATGGTTTCAATGAAATACTATATAAATGGTGTATTGAAAACAAGAACATTTATTTAATGGATTAAGAATAAGAGAAATTACCTAGTATGGTCTACATCAATGTCATGAATATTCCATTGAAAAAGAAACATTATTTAAATTGATTTTAGTAAGATATATTAACAACTTGTGCCACATAGTCACTTGTTTTTAAGATAACTTATTATAGTCCAAGTAAATCATGTTATCTTGTATTTAATGTATGTTGCTAGTAATTGATATAGAAGTATATATTATACTATATGTAATATGATTTATTTATGAGACGATTTTTATATAAAGGTTTTTCTAGAATATAAAGTATTAGTATATTTAATTGAAGTTGATGAATGTATTAGAATATAAAGTATATTAGTATAAAGGTTTTTCTAGAATATAAAGTATTAGTATAATTTTAAGGGTGCTATATAAACATCAAGATATGTTCAATTTTTTCTAATTATTTTATTTTTAACATATTTTTTTAATATAAAGTATTATTATATAATAGAGAGAGTGTTGATCACCATTATAAATTTTATTGATTATGCATGGATAAGATTCATTACCTTGAATTTAGTATATTAGTTCACAAGTTTTTTATTGTGTTAGTGGGATGTTAAACTTAGTAGACACAAATACATAGGAATGTTAATTCATGACATTATTTCTAAGGAAAAAAATCGCAAGGATTGTTTGGAATCATCTTTACAATTTTTATGTAATTCAAGTTATAACAATTATGCAACATTATTGTCAATGACCCAAATCAATTAGTAAACAAACATTATTTTCTATTTGTACCAAAATTATCAGATCTTTGTGGCATTATCATTCTAGTCTAGAGGTTTATAAGTTCCTACTTCTTATCTTAGATATTTTTGATCATGCTCATTGGATATTCCTTTATTCCTATAGACTACAAAAATAATTTTTTTGACATAATTATTAATGCAAAAATACTTGTATTCAGCATGCTATCATAATATCAATTAGTTTGTTAATTTTTTATGCGAATATGGCTTCATTCATATGCAATATTTTGAAATTTCAATTTGTACCATGTAATGGAATAATACAAAATAGAAATGTTGATTGACATGATGAATCCAACATATCATAAAGACAAAAATATTAGTTGATGTGACATAGTCAACAGATAATAATAAATATAAAAATGGTTTATGGGACTAGATATACTTGTTTGTATCAATTTATTTATGTTTTTATATTATAAATTTTTGACATAATAAATGAAATTTTCCATAGTAACACTCTAGATGCATATTTAATTTTATTCAAATGCAAAAATTTAGAATATTTAGACATGCAAAAGCTAACATAAAATTGGTTAAATAAATTAAATTGTTGCATCCAATGGATGTTACATCATCCAACATTTAATAAAGTTAAATATTTTAATTGAATTTATGTACCCAACGTATAATCTAGTTATTATTTCTATTTTTATATTTAAATTTATTTATATTATAAATGAAATATTTCATTTTATTCTAATGTCAATATTTGGAGTTATTACTTAACATATGGAAAACGTCATCGTATATTTAGTTAAATACTTAAATTTTTGCACTCAATGGATGCTATTTATTTATTTCGACGGGATAATAAGTAGTATATGAACTATTGACTAAATAATAAGTAATAGATGAACTATTAGGTTAGGGGAACAATGATGAACTAGTTTAACTTATATGCATGGGAGAAAAATATTCCCATATTACATATAGATATTCCACTATAACTCTACAAGGAAGGTGTTTATTTTGAGTATAATTTTTCATTAACAAGTGCATTATAATATAGCAAAATACATTATAATCACCATGTATACAATATGTTTCAAATATAGGATAATTGATATATTTTTGTAGAAATAATGTAAATTTAGAGTGATATAGATAATATTGAGATTTTGGGGGAAATTATCCGAGATAGGTGTGTAAAACAAATGAAAACATTGATGTGAAGAAAATTGTAGTGCCCACTCCTCTTCAACACTTATTATATGTTGATTTTGATTACTGTTGACTTTAGACCTGGATATTATTATATCATTTTGGTTTAGCATGATGTTAGATGATAGATATATTCTAATTTTGATGGATTGTGATTCATAGTATGATTGTGTGGATTCTTAGATAGATAGAGAAACATATTATATTTGATGATGATGATGTGTTGTTGATATATGTATTACTGACATTCAGAATTCTCATTGTATTGAGTAGGATTTAGCTTTTGAACTAATTTTGTGATCTTGTTGAAATTGATAAAAGATAGAATTGAGATGTTGTTGAAATTTTAGACAAATGATAGCATTGTTAGTATAGATGATTAATTAACTGTATGCGGATGGTTATTGATTGATATGCGTATGTTTTATCCTTAATGTTTTGATGTGGCCACAAGGCCGAAGGAGGTATCATGTATCTTGTAGGAAATTACATCACAACAATCAAAAGGGGGATTAGAGACCAACCACAACAGAATACTAAATTGATACAACTAAGGTCACCATAGAAACTTATGTTAGATTTTGGTTTGTGTGTTTTAATATTTTTAGGGGGTTCCCATGGAGGGATGACCTCCAATAGTTACCATGTGAATGTGTGCACTTTTTCCCTTTTATTTAATTATTGTAGTGTATGTAATTTATTTGTGATGTAATTTATTTAACCCTTGTTGATTAATGCGATTCTATTTGTAATTAAATCAATCTATTACGTGATTTGGGGATGTGAAAAATGAAGTAATTTATTAGAATTATTGGTTTTTTGACTATGTGTTTTTAAGATTGAGTGTAAGTAACTTGAGTGTTGCACACTCTACCTTACTTGGAAATTCGGATTTGGTCATACGGGCCATTTTTCGAGGCTTTTGGGACAAGCTAAGCTTATCCCAAACCTCTTAATTTCTTATACCAACCCTACCTATGGATTGTGGGGTTAAAAATAAACCACATTAAGATTTTTTTAAGACAAAAAGTGGAATTTATTGCACTTTTCTTACTTGGGTTTTTATTTTTTTCTTAGGGGGTGTGGGTTGGGATTGTGTGTGTAAGAGGTTTGTCATTCCTCTCAACCACCAATTTATTATGCATTGGGGTTGAGGTTTGAATTATGATGTAGAGTTGAGGATAAGTGATGTGGCATCCTACATGGAGCCACCTCACCCTCCTCTCTCCCTTTTCCACTAAAACAAGTTCATTTGTTTGTTTGGGGGTTACTTCATTTCATTTGTGCACTTGTATTTTGGAGTTGGAGGATTTTGGAGTGCTTGTGGATTTTGTTGGAGATTTTTTTGTGTTAGATTGGGCTTGAAAGGATCTTGGTGTGTTACTCTTGGATCAAGCTCTACCATGGAAAGGTAGAAGCTACACTCTTGTTTTTTTTTTTTTTTTTTTTTTTATATGTTTATGTTATTGAGTGTTTTGGTATGCTTGTTGGGTTCTTGGGTAGATTGCCTAAGTGTGGTGTAGGAGAAGGCTATGGGGATCTTATATGTAGGGATGCATAAGAGTTTATTTCATGTTTTGGGAGGGAGTTGGGTTGGGTGCCCCACCTTGGACAATACAATTCTTACATTTGTTACTCGATTCTTTTTATGAGGGAGACATAAGAAATTATAGGGACGCATAAGAGAATGTAAGAGGAATAAGAGTTATGTAGGGGTTTTGAGATGTATATTGGAGGGTTTTAAAGAGGGAACATAATTCCCATTGGGAGGCATCAATGATCTCCCCATAGATCCTTGCGCCATTGGCTTTGCATTGTCTAGCCTTATATATTTTGTTAGTTTCCTTCTTGTGATTGTATATTATGTTGATTATATTTTGAAATGGTTGGAGTATTTGTAATAGTTTCCATAATTTAGATATATGTTTTATTGCATTATGGTTGGGACTCGAGGGCCTGTTGGTTCTCAAAATAGTCTCGCCCCATTTTTCCTTAGAAAATCTATCGATTTACGGCCTCTGTCACTTTCTTTTTCTCGTGTTGTGCTTGGTTAATCTTTGTTGCCATTTTTAATTTGTTCCTAGGTCGTAGATCACTTATGGGTCCATGATTTTCTACTTGTTTCTTTGTTCCTCCGGAAAAGGTATGTAATTTGGGTCTCTCATTCTTTGTTCATCTAAAAACTCGGGTTCTCCCATGTTCTTCATTCTACACACATGTGATTTGTTTTCCTTGTCATTTCGAACTAAATACTTGAATAAAATTGAATCAATGTATCTTTGAGGAACTTATTTGAGCCTTATAACACTTCTAAGTTCTCTATCCTTGGAGAAATTTTCATTTTCGGGCTCGAATGATCATTTCTCTATATTTTACGGTTTGACGGGTGTTTCTCCTAGTAAAATTTACATCCTTGCATTGACAGGATGTGACACCTTTTGGTTGGACGTGACTTGGGTACTTCAAAATTTCTATGAAAGGCCTCAACTAAAAAATTTTCCACGTGGAGGAATGACGATTGTTTGAGGATCTACATTTTGGTTTGGCCTTAGAGTAGTGTCGGGAGGACACATGGAGGTTTCCGCTACTTTTCCTAGACTTAGAAAATTTTTATGTAGCTAAAACAATGTGGCAGAAAACAGGGACACGTGGCAAGCCCGCGCTCATTCAGGGTCTCTGCTTTGGGCACCATTTTGAAATTGCGCCATGGAGACACATGGAGGAACCACACATGTTTGGGGACCGGCCCTTGAGTTTCATTTTAAAGAAGTGCCAGGAGGACACGTGGAGGCCTCCGCTCACTTTGCATTTTTCTTAGAATTTCAATGGCCAAAGGAAACTACCTCGGAGCATGACACATGGCACCTTCCGCTAAGCTTCAAGCATTCAGAAAAACTTTTCCAGGGCCAGACATGTGGTGAGCACGTGCTTGTTCAAGGTATCAAATTTTTGGGACCATCTCAAGGTGTGCCATGGTGACACGTGGTAGTTTGAAAAGTCAAAGGGGCAGGGAGGTAGACCATTGGGGGAAATTTGGATTTTTTTCCTTGACATGCAAATGACTAAAAACATCAAAATGGCCTGTGGGCCCGATAAAGGAAAGGTCAAAGCTTGCTTCGGTCAATGACTTAGGTGCAGACTCTTTAGGGAAATTTGGAAAAAAATAGTTTAAAAGTAAAAGGGGAAGTGTGGTTCCACTGGAACCACATTGGGACTCGTATCAGGCCCATTTTTCAAGGGTGGACATGCAGGGAAAACTTGGAAAAATATCCTTTTTCCAAAAAGAGGATCAAATGGTAGAATTTATTTATGGTTCCTTTGGGACCCACCTTAGGACACGTGTCAGGCTCATTTCCCAAGGGCGGAGGTGCAGAGAAAAATGGAATTTTTTTCCATTTTTCCAAAAGTTGTAAAAAGTTAGAGGAAGCCCCTAGGTCTATTTTTAAGTTTTAATCTTCCATGTGGATGACCCAAATTCAAAGTAAAGATCGACGACAGTGAGAGTCTCGAATCTTATTTTCCCCCTTTTTATCAAAACACAACCGGAAGTGTGAGTCTTCATTAGTTTCTAGTATTTCCTACACGCCAAGTAGAGAGGGAGTTAATGTTGATATCTAAGTTTTGTGGGAAGATCTAGAAGACATCTTTCACCATTAAAATGGTTTGACTATCATGCTTGATTATATTTTCCATTTTTATTCTCCCGAGCATGCAAGGAGACAAATTTGAAAAATTAGGGGTAGAAGTGGTTGGCAAGTTGAAGAAAGAGTGATCTACCAGAGGAAGGAGTTGAATGTGAGAGATATTCAATGAGATCTACCCCCTCAAGCACACCTGGAAACTTTTACAGATCTAATTCTCGAGAATCACGGTTGTGATCATGGCACGCACCGGCAAAGACTCAAGGTCTAGGATTTTGGAGGGAAAAAGGGGTCCCTATTGTAAATGTTATAAAAGGAAGAAATTTTTCATGTGCGAATGGTTGGAGTGTTAGGGGTCGGGACTGATTTTTCTAATAGAAAGCTTGATAAAGCCCATCTTTTTATAAGTGTTTAAGAATAATGTATATCTCTTTTGTGTCCGATCATGTCAAGGTGGTTGCAAGTGTACAGCCATTAAAAAGCTCTAAGACTATTCTAGAAACTTTCCCCTATTGATAGATTTAATCAAATTCGAGTTATTTTGTGTTGTCTTGAGAAAAATGTGTTTGTTTTATTTCTGAATGTATGTGAGTAGTTTTTCTTGTTTCTGTTGCAATCTTGTATTAAAATCTGATTCAATCACATAGGTCTCAATCCTTGTGATATTTTAGTGGCATCTGTAATTTCATTTCTTAGAAGAGCCTTCATCTGGGAGTGAAATAAACAATTTAAAATCACTTCTCTTTCATCTATTTGACAGAGATTATCTGTAAGCCTCTGGGTGTACCTTAGGCATGATTTGGCTTAGATCTTGATGCTTTGTTGGGTTCTCTAATTCAAGCCTTTGTGTTAGATTCTCATAGATTGTATGAAAAAGTGTTGATCTGGGCCTCCATTGAAGCACATATTTTGGTTAAAGAAACATTTTGGCTATTCTGTGGCATTTTGTTGGTCTAACCTTTCATTTTGTAAGATTTCTCAAGGATCCAGTGAACCAAGTTCATCCTGCCTCACCTCCCACCAAAATTCATTTAAAACAACCAATCCTACCTGTACTACCCTTGTTTGTCCTATGTATGCACAAATGCATAGTTTCCATTACCTAAACATGCAGAAACAAATCAAGATTTTAAATTTCTTTAGTAGCTTGAACCTTGCCCAGAAAATATCTCCACTATCTAGAGTGACAACTTGTGAGAGTTAGATTTTGTTGCATTGATCATATTTTCTCCAAGGTCTCCTTAATCTCTTCATTAGGAAGGATATCTCCATCTCCTCCATAAACAACAGGATACAAAAGGGTCCTCTTACTCTGGTTGAAAGGAATAACCTAAAATAGCAAGGACTAATCAAATCCTCTTGAGGGTGCTATCCATTTCTCCACATTTGAGTGATAGAGGGGTTAGATCTCATCCCCGGCTACAAAATGACTCATCATGATCTAATATGTCTCTAAGTTTCTGTCAAGTCAATGATGTTGCTCAAACTCTGAGGGAGAATCAATTTGGATACAAACACCTAAGTGGTGCCGCTGCTGGGGAATATAGTTGATACTCATACCCCGGTGTCTTTGTGTGTAAATTTTCCAAACTGCAGACAAGTTTTTACACTAGCTTTCATTTGATAAATAAGGGTAAAGAAAGGTTAGAATCTTTCCATTTCTAGTTTCTAGCATTAACTGACATTTGACATATCATATTTAGTGCATTTGCAAAACTAGGGTGGAAATCCTTAGTGGCGACTCCCTATTGATCTAATTTTTAATAAGTACTAGTGCCTTAAAACTCTGTCAAAGTTAGATTTGTTACTAATATTGGCAAAGCTAGAAGGAAGAATATATTTCTTTGTTAGGGATCCCGTTAGGAAATTGTTTTCGAGAGATAGGAAAAGCAAAATAAGAAGGAAGAAAAGCTTAGAGAGTTGTGGGAGAATAACAGACAAGAAGATGGATCTCCTTTGATGAAAGTGATCGGCCTATCATTGAAGATTTCCATTCAAGAAAATCTTAATTAGGAAGCCTCTTTGTGGAATTGAATTCTCTACCGGAGAAGGGCCTTCATTTTATTTTGAATGGTTTGCTTCACATTTTGCACCTGTCTTTTCTGAGGTTGATAAGGATTTTCAAGAGACAAGGCCTTTGGGGGGTATCCATTTTGAAAATTATACTCCTGTGTTCTAAGGACCCTCAACCCCTTATCAATTTGTCACCCCTCCAGGGTCACCTTCTCAAATAAACATGGCCCAACCCCCACCTAGACCCCCTTTTATTGTAAACATCTTTAGACCTATAAATTTTGTGGGAATGGTTGGATATCCAAATGTAGTGCCTCAAGATGTAAGGAATAGAATGCCAAAGTTCTAGGAAACAATGCTATAACTGGTGATTAGCATCTAAATATTTTTATCAATATGATGGAATACTTTGAAAATGAAGATGTATATATCAAATTGTTTATCCGTACTTGGAGGAAGATGTGAGGGACTGATATAAGGCATTGCCGATAACTCTATTGATTCTTGTCAGATCGAGATGAGCAATGCATTTAGATTGCAAGTATGGTGATAGAAATGGCCCTAGTTTTATTTTGATAGAATTTGAAAACATCAAAAAGATCCTAATGAGTCGGTCCATGATTTCAACACAAGGTTTAATAAGACCTTGAGGAGATTTCCTATTAGGATAAGGCCTTGTGATGAGTCATGTTTGATCAAATATTCTGATGCATTTGATAAAAAGGCTACATATTACTTAAGAGACAAGAACCCCACAAATTTGAGGCAGGCCTTCACCATGGCTCAAAATAGAGAAAAACATCAAGGAAATTGGAAATCCTCCAAAAAGGGAGGGTGTAAAATTGATTAACCCAGAAAAACCTCAAACAAGTAAAGTTGCTGATTTGGAGGAGGTTGTGAAAACTTTGGTGGGGTTGTCAAAGAAATTTCCTACAAACTAGCCCAGGCTGAGAAAGGAATTGGGTAGAGCTCACAAGGTCAACACAAGAAACAAAGCCAAGATAGGTTTACAAATCACCAAAGATCTGATGATAGAGGCAAAGGACCTATTGGATTTGGAAACAGGCAACCCCAAGGCAGGAAAATAAAATGATGCCTGACCCTTTGGCTACTAGAGTTTCTATTATGGAGGAGACATATATCATTGATTGGTGTGAAAAATGTTTCATTCCTCATGCTCCTTATGAATAAGATCAACAAGAAGAAGAAGAAGCTGATGATAATGATGATGATGTTTGCATGATGGGTTGCTCCACAAGCTCACAATAAGGGGAAACTTCAACTGAGGTGATAAGTGCCTGGACTGCTGCCACCTTTTGGGACTACATTCATAGGGTACCTATTATTTCTCCCTCTCATACTTTAGAAGTAGATACTGTACATGATTTTGAATTGCCCAATAATGACTTTGAATATTTAAGCGCTTTAATGATAAAGACGTATGACGAAGGAATTCCATCTAAGGAAGATAGACAGTTACTGATGAATGTTGTTGTTTCTCAAGAAAAGGAATATAACACAAGAAGTAAGGCTATCAAAGGGATAGGGCCTCAAGCCAAGCCAAAAGCTCCCTTACTTTCAAAAATTCCTAAAGAGACTCCTAAGAAAGATGCATCTCCCAAGAGCCCTGCAGTTCAAAAAAATCATACCCCTACTCATGCCCAAGCTATCAAAAATCCTATACCACCTAATGAGTGTGTTGGATTTCCTTCCAATACTACCTTGCCAAGGAATGTCCCATATGATATTGCCCAAGTTTTAAGTCAAATCAAAGTCTTTATTCCAATTGTTGAGTTGCTTAGGATTCCTGAGCACAAAAAGAGAGCATTTGAATACTTGGGATTGAAAGAAGAGAAGACTGCCCTAGGCAAAAATGTAAATATTGTGGAGACTCCTCCAATCATTCAAGAATTAGAGACACCAACAAAGATTGGAGGAGCTAGATGAACTACCTGAGGTCTATTTGGGGACATCCTTAGTGGACTCTCAGATGAATGTGGATCCATTCTTCACCACTAATCCCTCCATATCTCAGCTTCTTCAGTTCCTCTTGCATCTTGATAGATAAGAGTGGGTTGATTGGCCTCTGTTTCTGCATGAATGGCTTTGCATTAGACTCCAAGGGAATCTCATGCTGAAACAAGTCCTCTCTATATGATTTTAGTTTATAATAGGTCCAATCCATTCAATCTTAGTATTTCTTCAACAATTGGATGTATTATTGCTTCTCCTCCTTGCTGAGATTACGACCTAACCAAATTTTCCTTCGCTTCTCCTTTGTCAAGGTCATGCTTGCTTCTCAATATCCTTGAGGCTGCCATGCATCTGTTAACAATGTGATCAACATTATCAAAATTGGACTCAAGAGCAACCAGCCCTCTAGGAATGGTATTGGTCTTTAGCTGGATGATGCCCTTGCCAAACAAGGTTTCTTTTCCTTCTGTTGTACATACCATTGGCTCCAAATCAATGCATTGATCAATAAAATCTCCTTGTTTTGCAGAAATCTTTTGATCTGAGCATCATCATCAAAAACCTGCCAATGTTTAATGTTGTCAGGGACAGAAGGTCTTGTCAATACCTCAACATCATATTCACAATATGGGAAATTGTACAATTGTCAAACCGAGACCCCAACATCTGCAAGCTTGTCTTCCAAGTCATTGAATTTCCTATCATGATGCATTATGTTGAATGAATCAAACATCTCAATAAGATCCCAAACTGCATGTTTATATTGTTTCATTCACTAATTCTTTGTGGCATACAATTTTCTAACTTGTTTTACAATTAATTCTGAGTCTCCTTTGATAATGATGTCCTTGATACCATATTTCCAAGAAATTATTAAACCCAACAATAGTGCCTCATACTCAACAATGTTGTTGGTGCACTCAAAGTTGAGTTTGAAAGAAAAACATTTTTTTCTTGACCAGAGAAAGTAGAACAACACCAGCACCATTCCCAAACTTGGAGCAAGCTCCATCAAACAATAGATTCCAAGGAGAGCCCGCTTGTTCAAGACACCTGCATTCCTCAATCTTGTTCTCCTTTCCATCAACAAATCCTATAAAGTTGTCAGCATCAACATTTGTGTACAATACTTCATAGGATGCATTGTTGGGATCCTCAATAAGATGCAACATTTTCTTTTCTCCATACAACCTGACAAGGCTTCCTTCAATTGGAATGGTGGCATAGGACATATCCATTTGGACACTCCCACCAACACTAGCAGCCCATTTTCTTGATAGTAGCATGCCCCACTTGGCTAGGTAGTCAACGATGACAACATCAAGTTTTAAATTTTTACCTGGGTAAGTTGCAAGCTGCACCACCAAACCCTTCACACATCCCACTACTGGAACTTCTCTGGAATCCATGGCAGTGCACTTCCCATATGTTGTTGTCACTTTGATATTTAGCTCATTCATGACTTCCAAAGGCATGACATTGCATGATGCCCTAAGTCAAACATGCAGTTGTGCAACAGTCTGTCCTTAATGATCAAAGTGGTGAAGAATGGATCCACATTCATCTGAGAGTCCACCAAGGATGTCCCCAAATAGACCTCAGGTGGTTCATCTAGCTCCTCCAATGCTGGTGGTGTCTCTAATTCTTGAATGATTGGAGGAGTCTCCACAATATTTACATTTCTACCTAGGGCAGTCTTCTCTTCTTTCAATCCCAAGTATTCAAATGCTCTCTTTTTGTGCTCAAGAATCCTAAGAAACTCAACAATTGGAACAGAGAATTTGATTTGACTTAAAACTTGGGCAATATCATATGGGACATTCCTTGGAAAGGTAGTATTGGAAGGAAAGCCAACACACTCATTAGGTGGTACAAGATTTTTGATACTTGGGCATGAGTAGGGGTATGATTTTTGTTTGGAACTGCAGGGCTCTTGGGAGATGCATATTTCTTAGGAGTATCTTTAGGAATGTTTGAAAGTAAGGGAGAGTTTGGCTTGGCTTGAGGCCATGTCCCTGTGACAGCGTTTTCTTGTGTTATATTCCTTTTCTTGAGCAACAACCACATTCATCAGTAATTGCCTATCTTCCTCAGATGGAATTCCTCCATCATACTTCTTTATCATTAAAGCCCTTAAATATTCAAAGTCATTGTTGGGAAATTCAAAATCATGTATAGTATCTACTTCTAAATTATGAGAGGGAGAAATAATAGGTACACTATGAATGTAGTCCCAAAAGGTGGCAGCACTGGGCACTTATCACCCCCTTGTTGTGAGATTGTGGAGCAACCCATACTACAAATATCATCATCATTATCATCATATTCTTCTTCTTCTTATTGATCTTCTTCACAAGGAGCATGAGGCATGAAACATTTGTCACACCAATCAATGACATCTATCTCCTCCACAACAACAACTCTGGTAGCCAAAGGGTCGGCAACATTCTTGTTTTCCCTACCTTGGGGCTTCTTGTTTCCAAATCCAATAGGTTCTTTCCTCTATCATCAAATATTTGGTGATTTGTAAACCTGTCTTGGATTTGTTTCTTGTGTTGACCTTGTGAGCTCTGCCCAATTCCTTTCTCAGCCCGGCTAGTTTGTAGGAAATTTCTTTGACAACCCCTACCAAAGTTTTCACAACCTCCTCCAAATCAGCAACTTTACTTGTTTGAGGTTTTTCTGGGTTAATCAATTTTACACCCTCCCTTTTTGGAGGCTTTCTAATTTCCTTGATGTTTTTCTCTATTTATAGAGCCATGGTGAAGGCCTACCTCAAATTTATGGGGTTCTTATCTCTTAATTAATATCCAACCTTTTTATCAAATGCATCAGAATATTTGATCAAACATGACTCATCGCAAGGCCTTATCCTAACAACAAATCTCCTTAAGGTCTTATTAAACCTTGTGTTGAAATCATGTACTGACTCATTAGGATTCTTTTTGATGTTTTCAAATTCTATCAAAAGAAACCTAGGGTCAGTTCTATCACCATACCGCAATCTAAACACATTTCTCATCTCACCAAGAATCAATAGAGATATCTCGGCAATGCCTTATACCAGTCTTTGGCATCTTCCTCCAAGGTATGGATAAATATTTTTATATATACATATTCATGTTCAATCTCAAAGTCTTCCATCATATTGATAAAAATCTTTAGATGTTGATCACCAGTTATAGCATTGTTTCCCTGGAACTTTGGCATTCTATTTCTTACATCTTAAGGCACTGCATTTGGATATCCAACCATTCCCACAAAATTTATAGGTCCAAAGGTGTTTACAACAAAAGGGGGTCTAGGTGGGGGCTGGGCCATGTTGATTCAAGAAGGTGACCCTGGAGGGGTGAAAAATTGATAAGGGGCTAAGGGTCCTTGGAACACAGGAGTATAATTTTCAAAATGGATACCCCCAAAGGCCTTGTCTCTTGGAAATCCCTATCAACCTTAGAAAAGATAGGTGTAGAATGTGAAGCAAACCATTCAAAATCAAATGAAGGCCCTTCTCCAAAGCTGGAGAATTCAATTCCACAAAGAGGATTCCTGATTCAGAGTCACTTGAATGGTAGTCTTCAATGATAGGCTAATCACTTTCATCAATGGAGATCCCTCTTCTTGTCTGTTGTTCTCCCACAACTCTCCAGGATTTTCTTCCTTCTGATTTTGCTTTTCCTAGCTCTGGAAACAATGTCCTAGCAGGATCCCTAGCAAAGAAAGATCTTCTTCCTTCTAGATTTTCCAATATTAGTAACAAATATGACTTTGACAGAGTTTTAAGACACTGGTACTTATTAAAAATCAGATCAACAAGGAGTCACCACTAAGGATTTCCACCCTAGTTGTGCAAATGCACTAAATATGATATGTCAAATGTTTGTTAATGCTAGAAACTGGAAATGGAAAGATTCTAACCTTTCTTTACCCAGATTTATCAAATGAAATCTAGTGTAAAAATTGTAGAGACTGGAAAAGTTACATACAAAAGCACTGTGGTCCGAGTATAATCTATATTCCCGTAAATGGCACCACTTAGGTGTTTGTATCCAAATTGATTATCCCTCAGAGTTTGAGCAACATCACTGACTTGACAGGAAACTTAGGAACATATTACATCATGATGAGTCATTTTGTAGCCAGGATGAGATCTAACTAGCCCTCTATCACTCAAATGTGGAGAAATGGATAGCACCCTCAAGAGGATTTGATCTATCCTCACTATTTTAGGTTGTGCCTTTCAACCAGGGTAAGAGGACCCTTTTGTAGCCTGTTGTTTATGGAGGAGATGGAGATATCCTTCCTAATGAAGAGGTTAAGGAGACCTTGGAGAAAATATGATCAATGCAACAAAATATAACTCTCACGAGTTATCACTCTAGATAGTGGAGATATTTTCTGGGCAAGGTTCAAGCTACTAAAGACATTTAAAATCCTAATTTGTTTCTGCATGCTTTGGTAATGGAAACTATGAATTTGTGCATACACAGGACAAACAGGGGTAGTACAGGTAGGATTGGTTGTTTTAAATAAATTTTGGTGGGAGGTGAGGCAGGATGAACTTGGTTCACTAGATCCTTGAGAAATCTTACAAAATGAAAGGTTAGACCAACAGAATGCCACAGAACAGCCAAAATGTTTCTTTAACTGAATATGTGCTTCAATGGAGGCCTAGATCAACAATTTTTCATACAATCTATGAGAATCTAACACGAAGGATCGAATTAGAGAACCCAACAAAGCATCAAGATCTAAGCCAAATCATGCCTAAGGTACACCCAGAGGCTTATAGATAATCTCTGTCAAACAGATGAAAGAGAAGTGATTTTAAATCATTTATTTCACTCCCAAATGAAGGCTCTTCCAAGAAATGAAATTGTAAATGCCACTAAACTGTCACAAGTATTGAGACCTATGTGATTGAATCATATTTTAATACAAGATTGCAATAGAAACAAGAAAAACTACTCGCATACATTCAGAAATAAAACAAACACATTTTGCTCAAGACAACACAAAATAACTCGAATTTGATTAAATCTATTAATAGGGGAAGTTTCTAGAATAGTCTCAGAGCTTGTCAATGGCTGTACACTTACAACCACCTTGACATGATCAGATTTAACACAAAAGAGATATACAAGCTTCTCAAATGCTTCTCAAAAAGATGGGATTTATCAAGCTTTCTATTAGAAAAATCAGTCCCAACCCCTAACACTCCAACCATTTACACGAAAAATTCATGCCATTTATAAAATTTACAACAGGGACCCCTTTTCCCTAAAAATCATAGACCTTGAGTGCTACCAGTGCTTACCATGATCACGATCGTGATTCTCAGAATCAGATATGTAAAAAGTCGCTAGGTGCTCGAGGGGGCAGATCTCATCAAATATCTCTCGGCATTCAATTCCTTTCTCTGGTAGATCACTCTTTCTTCAAATTTCCAACCACTTCCACTTCTAATCTATCAAATCTAGCTCCTTGCATGCTCGGGAGGATAAAAATAGAAAATATGATCGAGCATGATAGTCAGGCCATTTTAATGGCGAAATATGTCTTCCATATCTTCCCACCAAACTCAGATATCAACATTAACTCCCCTCTTTTCTTGGCGTATATGAAATACCAAGAAATCATGAAGACTTGCACTTCCAAGTGTGTTTCAATAAAATGGGGGAAAATTAGATTCAGACTCTCAGCTGTTGTTGATCTTTACTTTGAATTTGGGCCATCCATATGGAAGATTCACACTTAAAAATAGACCTAGGGGCTTCCTCCGACTTTGTACAACTTGGAAAAATGGAAAAAAATTCCATTTTGCTCGCACTCCACTCTTGGGAAATGAGCCGAAACGTTTCCGAGGTGATTCTTAAAGGAACCACAGATAAATTCTACCATTTGACCCTCTTTTTGGAAAAAGGAAAGCTTTACAAGTTTTCCCGTAGCCCACCCTTGAAAAATGGGCTTGACACGTGTCCCAATGTGGTTCCAGTGAACCGCTTCCCCTTTTACTTTTAAATCTTTTCTCCCAAAAGGAAATTTTTCTAAATTTCCCCAAGATTTCGCACCTCCGCCGTTGACCAAAGCAAGCTTTGACCTTTCCTTTATCGGGCCTGTAGGCCATTTTGATGTTTTTAGTCATTTGCATGTCAAGGGGAAAAAAATCCAAATTGCCCCCGATGGTCCGCCTCCCTCCCCTTTGACTTTTCAAACCGCCACATGTCACCATGGTGCACCTTGAGATGGTCCCAAAAATTTGATACCTTGAATGAGCGCGGGCTTGCCACGTGTCTTGGCCTGGAAAAGTTTGTCTGAATGCTTGAAGCTCAGCGGAAGGCGCCATGTGTCATGCTCGAGGCAGTTTCCTTTGGCCATTGAAAAGTCTAAGAAAAATGCAAAGTGAGCAGAGGCCTCCACATGTCCTCTTGGCACTTCTTTAAAATGAAACTCAAGGGCTAGTCCCCAAACATGCGTGGTTCCTCCACGTGTCTCCATGGTGTAATTTCAAAATGGTGCCCAAAGTGGAGACCCTGAATGAGCATGGGCTTGCCACGTGTCCCCTTTTTTGCCACACTATTTTAGCTGCATAAAAATTTTCTAAGTCCAGGAAAAGCACTGAAACCTCCATGTGTCCTCCCGGTGCTACTCCAAGGCCAAACTAAAAATTAGATCCTCAAACGAGTGTCGTTCCTCCATGTGGAAATTTTTTTAGTTGAGGCCTTTCATAGAAATTTTGAAGTACCCAACCGAGACGCATCTAACCAAAAGGTGTCACATCCCTTGTCAATGCAAGGATGTAAATTTGATTGGGAGAAACACCGTCAAACCGTAAAATACAGAAAAATGATCATTCGAGCCCGAAAATGAAAATTTCTCCAAGGACAGAGAACTTAGAAGTGTTACAAGGCTCAAATAAGTTCCTCAGAGATACATCCATTCATTTTTCTTCAAGTATTTAGGGTAGAAATGACAAGGAAAACAAATCCGACCATGGAGAATGGAAAACATGGGAGAACCTGAGTTTTTAGATGAATAGAGAACAGGAGACCCAAATTACAAACCTTTTCCAGAGGAACAAAGAAACAAGGAGCAAACCATGGACCCATAAGTGATCTACGACCCAGGAATAGATTAAAAATGGCAACAAAGATTAACCAGCACAACATGGGAAAAAATAAAGTGACAGAGGCCATAAATCGATAGATTTTCAAAGGCAAAATGGGGCGAGACTATTTTGAGCACCAACAGGCCGAGAAGGAGGATATCTTCTCCTCCTCATTGGATTATTGGTTGGGTCGATAGTGATGCCTCTCCCACATTTTTTTTTGGTTATCAACTGAAGACATGGTGGAGCTCTCATTGTTGATCTGAAATTTAGAGAATTTATTGATGTCCAAAAGAAATCCTTCCTTGTGAGAAAACCTTCTTGTTATTCCAACTTAAGGTTGAATACTTCTAGTATTCTATTTTTAAAATAAATGTTGCATTGTAAGTTCAATTTACCAAGTTGTATTATTATTATGAAGGTAGTTCATTGAGGAATTGTGTAATTTCCTTTCTCCTCAAATTGTAGTGTGTAAAGGAATGAATCAAAATGGAAATCATGTTTAAAAGTTTAGTTGTAATTGTATTGTGAGAAATTAAGTTATTTTCATTGAAATAAATGAGCTATGCTCAAGGAAAAGAAAGTTCATTATCATTGTTGAAGTTGCATTATTATAAAAAGGAAAGAAAGAACATAGAAGTTGAAAAATAACTAATAGTGTATGCATGGAAAACTTGAATGTGGAACAAAGTTGTTAGTAGTTATTTGAACAAATGATTGTAGTGGAAATGGAAAGATGCAATAAATTTTAAGTAAATTATTATGTTGAAATATTGCATTTTGTTGTAAGGAAAACAATAACATTAGAAGTAGATTTAGTTTCATTTCTACTTTTGAACTTGAAAGAATTTTTTTGAAAGAAATGAAAATGATCTTGTAGTTGTTGTTTGTTACTATTGAAATAGGAAATCCTTTAAATTTAGTAATTTAAGTATGGAATGAATAAATGGATTAAACCCTTCAACTGGAAACTTTAGGAACATAAATTCAAGCTAAGGATGATCCTTAAAACACTCTAGTGAATTTTGTTTTTTTAATCTTAAAATTGAAGGTTTTATTTTTAAAGAATAGGACTACCACCCTATGCAGAGCGGCGGTCTCTAAATTGCCACTCAGGCAAGGCGGTGGTTCGTGAATCACCACCTAGGTAGGACGGCGGTCCCAGGACCGCTAACCCGCTTCGTGTGGCGGTTTCATCACTCACGCAAGAAAAATTTAAATCTACTCCTATCCAAATTTTAACTTAGTATAACAGAAAATTTAAGCCTGTAAAGTTAAAGAGGAAACCTCCAAAGCAAGTAATAAAGGCATAAATTCATTGTTCTAAAATTGTAAATCCTCAAATGGGTATTTAAAAACATTCAATCTCTTGGATTAAAAATGAATTAGGTTTTTCCCATGTAGGAAACTAAAAATGGAACTAACTTTATAATAACTCCAGATTTGGATTGGAAACCTATATAATATTCAAATGAAAGGCAATACAATAATAATTCCCAAACTTAAACTAAACTATGCTTGATTTTGTATATTCCTCAATCGTTCTTCCTTTCTTCCTCCCATGGATTCCATTTCTCAAATCCACATTTTTAAACAAAGGAAAAGTGACCAAATGGGAGGCTAGGGCAAAGAAAAAGGTTTAATAAGATTTCTTAAGGATATTTAGGGTTAGTATGGAACCCTAGGATCTAGTGGCCATAATTGAATTGATCCAAGGGTTGAGGATCAACCCTACAATTGTTTGGTAGGAATGAATATTATGGGTGTTTTAAATAAATTTAAAGGTATGTGTAAATGGGTGAATGGGGCCATTTAAATACCCTTGTGTGCAAATTCATTTATTTAGTTCCTAGTATGTTTTAGAAATTAATGAAATGGAAATTAAAGCTATTAAGATAATGGAACTAAAGTAACTAAGTATAAGTTTATTAAGTATGGGTTTGAATGTTAATTAAGGAGGAGAAAAACATTTAACCAAGTAAATCAATTTATGGCACCTTCCTAGTTGTTTGTAATTAATTTGACCTTAGAGATAAATTAAGAATATTTAATCATTTAACTTAGACCTGGTCCATCCTTTGTAATGTAGTAGTTGTTGGTAAAAATTAATTTAACGTATACTAGGGTTTGACACCCTTAAAACCTTATAGCTTTTATATATATATATATATATATATATATATATATATATATATATATTCTCTAACTTTCAAGATAATTGTATAAGATTTAATGTGTTCCTAGAACGTTGTTTTTTGGGTGTTACACTTGGTATCGAGACGTAATTTTTCAATGCTTAGACCCCAGGGCACACTTGGAAACATAAGACATAACAAGAAAACATAGTGCAACTCTAAACCTAGATCACACAACTTGAATGATAATTTAAATGTAGAAAACCTAGAAAACTGAAACTAAATTATAGAATAGTAAACTAACTCTCACCTTGGTCTATGCAAGAGGTTTGGACTAAACGAGGGGTTCTTGCATGTTGACCTAGACTTATCACCTCCAAATTAGGTAGTAGTGGCCATTTTACCTCAGATACTTTAGACGTTACAGGATGTTAATTCTACTATATGCGGAGGATCCTTGGGAGGGAGACACAACAGATAGGATAGAGAGCCATCAATAGAGGCTCATGTACCTTCCCAACATAGTGATGAGAATAGGGAAAAGAACTCCCACGTGGATTCAATCAGACAAGATTCACCACTGAGTGGTCATGGTGACATGGGATAAAGTACTTAGGGAAAAATCTAGGATCCCTAGACAACATGATGATCTTGTCAAGAGACCTAGAGGTAGACAGTATATGGTGGAAAATCACATCAGAGATATCTTGAAACTCCATCCATCTCATTTTGTTGGAGACACTGGAGGTTTTCAGGAAGAGGCGTGGTTAGTCAGCTTGATTGGATGCTTCTAGCTATGTTTATGTACCAGCAACACGAAGGATCATTTTGTCATCCACCTTTTGAGAGACAGATTCATAGTTTGGTGGAGGAATGAGGAGCAGAAGCTCCATATAGATTTTGAGACAGTCACTTGGGAGCTCTTCGAGGAGTGGTTCAAGATTAGATACTTTTCCAGGAGGTTAATTTAGTAGAGGATAGATGAGTTCCATGACCTACGTCAAGCATCTATGACAATGGCGGAGTACGAGAGTCATTTCTTGGACCTACTTCAGTATGTGGACTATATGCAAGATGAGTAGGTGAGGATCCATAGGTTCATCAAGGGCCTAAACCTAGACATTAGAGGGGTAGTGCGCATTCATTTCCCATAGAAATTAGTAGAGGCCGTTGAGAAGGCCTATATTGTGGAGAATATTAGGTGAAAATACCGCTGGTTAGACTTAGAGTGCATAGACGTATCCAGAAGATGCAGGATAGCATATCCAGGGGGTCAACTCCTCCCCCTCGTTGTTGACATGGTTTTGCATAGTCTTCATTCAGACCACCACATTAGCCACCTCAAAGCATCACAGACTCATCCTCCATTTAGGCCTCCACAGAGATTTGATGCTTAGAGGGGACATAGTATGGGGCCTCCTCCTAGGGGACTAGTCAGACTCGATCGACTAGAGCTCGCTTAGTAGGAGCTCATCAACATCAACCACAACAGTCCATAGCAAGATCATCACGATCCACAACACAGACTATTAGAGTACCTGTAGGATCTTCTTCTCATTAGAGGGGACCTGTTAGTTGCTACAGGTGTGGAGTAATTAGGAATAATTGGAGAGATTGCCCTCATAACCCTAACAAGAAGGGTAAGGCACCAGTTTCAGAGCCTACAATAGGAGACATGGCTAGGACTGATAGGATATATGCAGCAGTCAAGAACTACTAGGAATACCACAAGAGCATGGTGATTGAGACAATAGGTAGCATTGATGGTATTTCTATTCCTGTCTTATTTGATTCAGGTTCCTCAGATTCTTTTATTTTCCCTTTGTAGTAGAGTGATGCAGGCTGGTGGAAGTTAGGTAGATCCATAGTTTGGATGTGGAGATGGATTCTAGAGCCAATCTCATAGTGGACTCCTTAGTCAAGGAGTGCATAGTTGACCTAGGACCCTTTTCCACAACCTTGGATCTTCGTATCCTTTCGTTGGGTTCCTATGGGATTATTCTGGGCATGGATTGGTTATCTACACATAGGGCCAGAGTTTATTGTTACAGTAAAGTAATATCATATGCAGATGATTTGGGAGTGGAGTCAGTGATAGTGGGAGTTAGGAGACCCACCTCTATTCGCACCATATCCATTATGCAACTTAAGCGGTGTGCATGATGAGGTTGATAGTTGTATGTCAGTGATTAGTGACAAATCAGATGATGAGTCGAGTGGCCCATCACTTGATGATCGTTCTATCTTGAGAGATTTTTTAGAAATTTTTCTAGGGGAGCTACTGGGGTTACCTCCCCCATGTATGATATCTTTTCACATTGATTTGGTTATAGGAGCAGAGCCTAACTCATGAGCACCTTATAGGATGACTACCCTTGAGCTCTGTGAGCTCAAGTTACTACTATAGGGCCTTCCTAAGAAAGGTTTAATCCATCATAGTGTATCCCCTTTAGATGCAAAGGTGATATTTGTAAAGAAGAAGGATGGATCTTTGCGGTTGTGTATCGATTATCATAACCTGAACAAACTAACAGTCAAGAATCATTACCCCCTACCATGTATTGATCATTTTTTTGATCAGATGAAGGGAGCCATGGTATTTTCCAAGATAGATCTTAAGTTTGGATATCATCAACTAAGGATCATGGAGGCATATATTCATAAGACAACCTTTCGTATGATATATGGTCACTATGAGTTGATGGTAGTCCTTTTGGTATGATAAATGCCCCTGAGTATTCATGAGTTTGAATAATGGGGTATTTTGGAAATTTGTTGATTACTTTGTGTTTATTTTTCTTGATGAAATTTTGATTTACTTGTGTATGCAAGAGGAACATGAGGAGCACCTTCGTTAGTTTCTGCAGGTGTCTTCGTGACCGGAAGCTTTACGAAAACTTCAAGAAGTGTGCATTCTTTCAGTCAAAGGTGTAGTACTTAGGCTACATCATTTCTCGGGAAGATATCATCATCAATCCTTCCAATATTTGAGCTATTATGGATAGCTCTGTGCCAACTAGTGTGATGTAGTGCCCACTTACATTTTACACATTTTGATATTGATTATGACATTGTTGACTATATTTATGAACATTATTGTAGATTTTGAGTTGGTATGATGTTAGAGATCATGGAATGTTGTTGATTTTGATTCATATATGATGCATGTGGATAATTACAAACATTTTACACTAATGTTGTTATGATGTTGACATGGTTGTGTGTGTGTGTGTGTGTGTGTGTGTGTGTGTGTGTGTGTGTGTGTGTGTGTTGACATATGTTATTTCGTCATATTGAGTAGACCTAGAAAATTGAATTAATCTTGTGATCTTATGATTATGGATGAAATTGTAAATGATGTCGTTACTTGCTTGATGATGTTTTGATTTATATATAGATGACTTTGGAGTTATATTGTATATTTATTTTGGATGATTTGATGTGGCCACAAGGCCGAAGGAGGTATTTGTGTTTTGTAGGTAAACATGTCACAACAAACATCGGGGATTGGAGACCAACCACATTGGAATTCTAGATGAATTCAACAAGGGTCACCATGGCAACGTGTATTTTTATGTGTGTGTGTTTGAATTGTTGTTAGGGGTTCCCATGGGGGGGTCACCTTCAAATGTGACCAAGGGGTTAGGTGTATTCTTTTATTTAGTTTCTTTGTTTAATTTTGGTATGTGATTTTAGTGATGTATTTCCCTTTATTATTTATTTCATTTGTGTCTAGATTAGTGAGTAATCATGTTGTTAAATAAATTAAATGGGTCAAAAGAATGCATTTATTAGATTTTTTGGCTCTTGGTTTGTGTTGTAAGTGATGTGTAAGTAACCTTAGGTGTGAAACACTCCACCTTCCTTTTGAAATTTGGATGTCTTTAGGGATTGATTTTGAGGCTTGTGGGACAAGTTAAATTTTTCCCACACCTCTTAAATTGTTACACCAACCCTACCTATGGGTTGGAGGGTAAAAATTATCCCTTATTATGTATTTTGAGAAGACAAATCATAGGTTTTTATTGCACCTTCTTGCATAAAATTAATTTTGGTCCTTAGGGTGTGGACTTGGATTGTGTGTGTAAGTAAAAGGGTCATTTTATTCACCCACTTATTAATTGTGCTTTGGAGTTTGAAGTTGACTTGTGAGGTGGAGTTGAGGATGAGTGATGTGGCATCCTACATGGAGCCACCTCATCCTCCTCTCTCCCTTTTCTATTTATTTGAATTATTTTGTTGTTTTGGGGGTTACTTCATGGGGGTTTACTTCATGTTGGTCTGTGCTCTTGCAATTGGAGAGAATTAGAGGATTGTGAATGCTTGTAGATTTGTTGGTGCTTTGGGACTGTTTGGATTTGAAGAAGCTTGTTGTTGAACTTGTGGATCAAGCTCTATCATGGAGAGGTAGGAGTTTGACTCTTGTAAAAAGGTTTTCTTTTTTGTATTGTGCTTATGTGAATGTTTTGAATGTTTGGTATGCTTGTTGGTTGGTTGGGTAGATTTCCTAGGTGTGGTGTAGGAGAAGACTATGGGGATATTTTTGGGGAGGCATAAGAGTTTTGGGGAGGCATAAGAGTTATTTTGGAGGGATTTTGGGTTGGGTGTTCCACCTTGGACAAGAAATAGCTTGCATTTCTTACTTTTGGGGAGGCATAAGAGAATGGGGAGGCATAAGAGGTACTTAGGGGAGGCATAAGAGTATGTAGGGGTTTGAGATGAATATTTTGGTGGGTTTTTAAGGTGGTCACCCATTCCCCATTGGGAGGTATAAGCATCTTTCCCCATATATCTTGGTCCTTTGGCCTTTGTGTGATGAGGCCTCATACATTTTCATTACCTGTCCTTCTTGTGATCAGTAATCGCACTTTATTTTGACCTGTGATGTGTTTGTGAAATTTGTGTTGTGATGTGGAATCTTGTATTATTGCCATGATTTGAATCCATTTCCTATTGTAATGTGGTTGGGGCTCGGGGGCCAATGAGGAGGACAAATTATCCCCTTCATTGGAATTCTTGGTTGGGTGGAGAGCGTTGCCTCTCCCTCTATTTTTTGTGACCAAATGAAACATGGCCGATCTCTTGTTACTATTCTTGGAGCTGTGTATAATGACCTATTTTGCAGTTTCTCCTTGAATTCCCTTATTGTAAAATTTCCCACTCTAAGTGGATGACTTTGTAATAATATTTGTACTAAAAAGTTTCTCTATTTTTGGATATGAAAGTTGTATTTGTATGTAAAAAAAAAAGGAATGAGAAATATTTATTTGACATATTTTGGAAAACATAAAAGAATTGTAAAAGGAATTATTTCATTTAATTTAATGTTGATTCACCTTTCATCGAATGGTGTTACTCTTGTTTAAAACTTGTTGTTGTATGTATATTGTAAACTCTCTATTGAACGTTGGAAATGCTTGTGTTAAAATTATTACATTCCTCTATATTATTTGAAGGGTACATTTTGAAAATAGAATTACATTCTTGCTTTTCACATATTGATTGAAGGAAATTTGAACATTGTAAATTTAGAATGGAATGAACTTAAATGTTTAAAGCATGGCAAATGAAATAGATAAATATCCAGTTTGAAATACGTGGATCTCTATTAGATTGTTTCAAACCTGCAATAAAGGTTAGAAAAATATAGAGAGTATGCTATAACTATGAAAGAAAAATGAAAACTTAAAATGAACTAAGGATGATCAAAACGCATCCCAAAATAGTTTTTATTGCTCAAGAAATTTACTTAGAACTTCATTAATCGAGCTAGAGGCAGAAAAACAACTTGCAAAGAAAAGAGAAAAGAATTTTGTTTAAACAACTCAACCATTAACAATTGAACCCTACAATCCATTCAAATTTGGTCAAGTGCAACTCCCCATGTTTGTTTGGAAAGTAAAGAAGAAAGAATGGCGGATCGAATCAAGTCTGGTTGTTGAGAAGGTTTAATTCACGTTTTAATGGCAGGAAAGACATTTTATTAAAACTAAATCACCCACCTAAGTTGTCAAAAATGAATTTTGAAGGTTCCTATATAAAGTTGAGTTCGAGCCCTCTTCGAAAAGTACTCATTTTCCCAACTGAGCTTCTAGTCGAAAGTTAACGCCTTCAATAGTTTTTACTTCACTTAGTTTGAAAAAAAGGAGGAAAATTTTTGTAAATCAGACCCGTAAGCTCAAAAATTACTTACGGCACTTTTTGTGAAAAAAACAAAAAGTCATAAATCCCTCCGCGGCTCCACAGCCCTACCAATTCACTTTTGGGAAAATGCCTTTGCGGGTTTACAGGCCCGCACTTTCAAACTTTACCTTTTAGAAAGAGCACGGAAAATATTTAGTATCCCCACTGATCCGCTTCCCCACCTATCACTATGGGTCTGACATGTGGCTTCTTCAGCGTTAGCGAAGGTGCGGGTTGTTTTTAACCTTCGCATTTTTAACGTAAAATGCTAATATTTCTAAGTTTTCCCGATGGTCCGCTTCCCCACTGGAAACTTTGGGCATGACATGTGGCGTCCCTGGGCATCGGCGGAGGCACGAGGGTTTTTGAACCTTTTTCCCTTTCAAAAAAAAAGAGTTAAAATCCAAATTACCTCCGATGACCCGCCTTCCCACGTGGGCTTAAAAATGTGCCATGTGTCCCTTGCGGCTTGGGAAAATTTTCTTCCCTAGGCCCGTCGGTCCGCCCTTGGGAAAAATTTCTTTCCCAAATCTGTAGGCCCACCTTTGGGAAATATTTCTTCCCCATGCTTGCATGACTGCCTTAGAGAAAAATTCTTCCCTAGGTCCACAAGCCCACTTTTGGGAAAAATTTCCTCCCATGGGTCATCGGCTGTAACTTAAGAAATATGAGGAGTTAGGAGGACTTCTTTATATCATTGGAAAGGGGAAGAAATTTCATATCTAATGGAAATGTTTTCAGGAAACCTTAAGTTTGTTAATTATGTGAAAAATCAGGTTGAAGTTAAAATATGAGTCCGAGAGTAGGTAAGTGGGAAATTACCCCTTTTAACTTAAATGTTTAACTCTAAAGCATGGGTTGACCTTTTAAGGAGTCATGTTATGTAATAAGAGAATGTTTTCTATCCCATGTAAATAAGAACCTTGGTTATTATTTAGACCTAGTGAAATTAAAAACCTTGGGCATTTAATTGCTTTGGCCCTTTGACCCTCTAAAATTAATTAAGGAATATTTAACTATAGTGTTAATTTAATTTTTTTTTTTAAATTAACACCTAAGAGAAATTTAACTATATTTGGATTAATTATACTCATTAATTTTGTAATGTGGATCTAATGTTTGTTACAACAGAAAATTTCATTTATTAAATTTTAATTGACTTTGAATCTTTGTTGTGACAACTGTTGCTTGAAGCCTGGTAGTGGTCATGCTTTTCAAAAAAAATTATTCCATAATTTTTCTATCTAAACCTAGGTTGTTCTTGGGTCTCGAGTGGTCATTTTTTTAGTGGACATTACATGTGACCGAGGTGCATTTCATGGGGCTAGAAGGGTACTATAGGATATTTTTTCAGAATTTTCTTGGGTTGTGTATTCCCATCACTTCCCTTTAGTAGAAAGGGAAGAAGTTATTATGGTCGATAGATGTAATAAGGCCTTGAGGACACTAAAGGGATGTCTTACGTCAAAGACTCGATTCTTGCATTTCTAAATCAACATGGAGAGTTCTTCATTTGTATAGATGCTTCCTTGGTAGGATTAGGTGGTGTTTTGATGCAGAGGGCCATGTGGTTGCATTTGAGTCTCGCAAACTCAAAGATCATGAGCTCAATTATCCAACTCATGACCTTGAGCTTGCAACAGTTGTGCATGCTTTGGTTTGATGGAGACATTTCCTTCTTGGCAGGAGATTTATACTCAGGACTGATCACTTGAGTCTTTGTCACCTCTTCACACAACCCAATCTCAACACTCATCATGGGCGTTAGATGGAGTTGCTTTGTGAGTATGGCATGGAGATAGAGTATGTAAAAGAGAAGGATAATGTTGTTACCGATGCTCTAAGTAGATGAAGACATACAGATTTGCCTACTTCAGTAGGTATAGATTTACGGAGTAGGATTTTGCAGCAGCTTCCTCATGATAGTTTTTACCATTCGGCTAGAGTAGAGATTGAGTCTCAAAGACCCCTTGAGGGTAATTTTGATGGATTTTATTTAGATTCGGATGGATTTATCAGCACAAAGGTTGGGTCTATGTACCTAGGGATGGAGGGTTGAGATAGGATATCTTGGAAAAGGCTCATCGTGCACTTTATTCAGCCCATCCAGGGGTGAACAAGATGCACGCCTTCTTGAGAAAACTTTATCATTGGAGAGGTCTTCAAAAAAATATAGCTCACTTTGTGTAACTTTTTTTAGAGTGTTAGAGGGTGAAGGCTAAGCATCAACATCCAGCTAGCCTTCTTTACCCACATTCTATCCCGGAGTGGAAATGGGATGTCATTTCCATGGATTTCATAGTAGGGCTACCGACATTGAGATACCACCATGATTCCATCATGGTCATGGTCGATAGTTGAAATTTTTTTCTCATTTTTCTCCGGTGAAGACCACCTATATAGCTAGTGCAGTAGTGAGAGTGTACCTAGATGAGATTGTTAGACTGCACGAGATCCTGTGGAAGATCATTTGTGACCATGACCCTTTGTACACATCACACTTCTGGAATATCATGCAACATGCTCTTGAGATGAATATCAACTTCAAGATAGCTTATCACCTAGAGACAAATGAACAAAAAAAGTGGGTGAACTAGATTTTAGAGGACATGCTTTAGATGTACGTCATGGATTAGCATTCAAAGTGGGAGGAGTACTTGTATTTTGTGGAGTTTTCCTACAACAACAGTTTCTAAAATTTGATTATGTAGTGCCCACTTCCCTTTGACACCTTTTGATACTGATCATGACATTGTTGACTATATTATGGACATTATTATAGTTTTGATTTAGTATGATGTTAGATGTTAGAGCATGGATTATTGTTGACTTGGTTCATATCTGATACATGGTGTTATTGGGGACATTTTATACATTTTATATATTGTTGTTGATATACTGTTTGACATGGTTATATTATAGATGTTGTTCGGACTTGCGATAATTGGATATTTTGAGTAGACCTAGAAAATGAAAATTGAATTAAAGATTGATGATGATATAGTTGTTGATGAAATTGTAAGTGATATTGTTGATTGTCTTGATGATTGTTGTGATTTATATATATATTGATGACTTTAGAAGTATATTATATTCATTTGGATGTTCTAATGTAGCCACAAGCCTGAATGAGGTATTTATATTTTGCAGGTTTAAAATATCACAACAAACATCGGGGGATTGGAGACCAACCAATTTGGAATTCTAGATGAATTCAACAAGGTCACCATGGCAACTATATTTATTTTTGTGTGTTTTTTTGTGTTAGGGATTCCCATGGGGGGGATCACCTTCAAATGTGACCAAGGGATTTTATGTATTTTCTTTTATTTGGTCCCTTTGTTAATGTTTGCATGTGTTTTTAGTAGTGCATTGACTCCTTTAATTATTTATTAAATGGTGTGTTAATATTGAGGTAATAATATGTAAAGTTAGTAATAATGTTGTAAAGTTAGCTAATTAAAATATGTCACAAGTAAGGTAATTAGTAGAGTTGTGGGGTTAAACTTGTCCCATACCTCTTAAATTTGTATACCAACCTTGCCTATGGTTGGAGGGTAAAATTTAGACCTTCTTTATGCATTTTTGAGTCAAGTTGAATATTGTAAGACATGTGTAAGTGATGTGTAAGAGATATGTAAGTTGATTTTGGAGAGCTAGGAGCTTCCTCTTCCCTTCTTCTATTAATTGAAATGCCATTTTTCTTCTTTCTTTTATTCTATATGAAAATGGATCTTGAATGTTATTGGACTTGAAACAATCTCCATGTGGAATGTTCTAGATTTTTTGTTGGTTGTTGGGTAGATGGCCGGGAATAGTGTAGGAGAAGGCTATTGGGTTCATTTTGTGGGAGACATAAGTGTTTTGGGAAGATATAAGTGTAGAGGGAGTTGGGATTTGGGTTCCACCTTACAAAGAAATAGCTTGCATTTCTCTACTTATTATGGGGTGCCATAAGAGGTTGGGGAGGCATAAAGAAATGTGAGGAATAAGGGGTACTTGGGGAGGCATAAGGGCATTTAAGGGATTTGAAATGTTATATTTTGGCGGTTTATTCTTAGGTGGTGATACTAATTTCCCCTTTGGGAGGCATAAGTAGCATCCCCCATAGTTTCTTGCTCCTTTGGATTGCATGATGAAGCCTGAGTTTTGTTTGTTATGTCTTAATGTGGTTGTAAACTACATTTCTGTTTTGGACTGTGCTTTTAATGTGAAGTTTACATGTGTGTTTGTGGAAGCCTGTTGTTTCCATGAGTTGAAACACATTTCTTATTGCATTGTGGTTGGGGCTTGGGGCCAATGAAGAAGGATGGATTCTCCTTTCATTGGATGTCTTGGTTGGGTGGAGAGCGTTGCCTTTCCCCTGCCTTTGTTGTGATCAAAATTGAAGAATGATGGATCTGCATGTTGTTGTTCTGGAGCAAAGGAAAAGATAGTTTTGACAGTCCCTTGTGAGAATTCTATTTGTAAAACCTTTTTCCCACTTGAAGTGGATGACAATGTAATATATTTTGTGATGGAAATAGGTTTTGTATTGGCTATGAAAGTTATAATTCGAAATGTGAAAGAGATGCACTCTGTTTTCTATTTTTGAATGAAAGAAAAGAAAGATTTGTATTCTGTCCTTGGGAATGAAATGAAAGAAGAAGTTGTAAAGGTATATTTTTGAATCAATAAAATATTGTATTACTTTACTCAAATAGAATTATTAGGTATTGAAATCTGATTTTTGAATGTATTTTGAAATCTCTGTTGGAAGCATGAAAAAGTGAATACATATGAAGAAAATACATTACTCTATTTTTGAAGAAATGCATGATTTGAGAAAAAAATAGATGTTGCATTCTTGTTTCTACATTTGATTGAAGGAAAGATAACTATTTAAAACTAGCATGGAATGAATTCAATGTTTTTATAGTGTGGAAAAATAAATAGATTAATCTCTGTTTTGAAATGTATAAACTTCATTTTTATTTCATTGTAAACTCTACAAATTTTTATCGAAATGTATAGAATGACCCTGCAATAATGAACAATAAAATGAAACATTGAATTGAACTTAATATGTTTAAGGTGCCCCCAAACAAACTAAACCACTTAAGAAATTGTTAAGGATCTTTTCAAATCGAACAAAGGCAAAACTACAGTTGTTTTGTTGTCAAAATTGAGAAATTTCAAATCAACCTTCAATCTAACAATTGACCTTTGAAATCCATCCTAAATTCCTCTAAGAGAAACCCTCCATGTCTGTTTGGCATGTTGGGAAAGGAAGGAGGTCGAATTGAACAAAATTTTATAAGTCGAATGTTACCAGTTTTCATTTTATAAGCTTGCAGAGCATTTTCTCAAAATTGACCCTTAAAACTTTATCCAAATTAAATTCTTAAGGTTTTTGTGCAAAGAGGACGTCGAGATATTTCTGAAAAGTCCTCATTTTTCCAAAAATGAAGTTCCCTATCAAAATTTATGGCCTCCTAAAGTTTGCAGAAGAGGAAAAGCCTCTTGCGCACCCATCTTGCGTGCACTCCAAAGCCTCTTGTGCACCCAAAGCTTCTTACGCGCTAGGGAGAGAATGAGTCTCTTCTATTCCCTGTGGAAATTTCTTTCATGCGCCCGCAAGAATATAATCTATCTGTGCTTGGGATGAATTTCAATCTCTTAGTGTTTTGTAGGATGTTTTTATGACTATTGTATTTGACTCTGGAAATTTTGTTGGGAACACTTAAAAAGAAAAAAATCCTTAACTTTTCCTAACTAAACCTAGTTTGTTCTTGGTCTAGAGTGGTTGTTTTAGGTGGCGTTACATGATTGATAGGGCACCTTTTCAGGCATTGTATGGTAGAGAGTGCAAGAAACTATTGAGTTGGGATAGGTTGGAGGATAGACTATCTCTTGGCCCAACCTTCTTACAGACACGAAGCGTAAGGTTGTTTTGGTTCATCGTGAGATAACAAGAGGCACATGATAGATAGAAGAAGTATTTAGATCAGAGGAGAGTTAACCGTAGTTATGAGGTGGGCACAAAGGTGTTTCTTCATGTCAAACCTCATAAGAGTCCTATCCATTACGGAAAAGGCTCTAAGTTGTCTCCTATATTTGTGGGTCCATTCAAGATCTTGGAGCAGATCACGTGCATGATGTGTTTCACGTATATTTTCTTAGGAGATATATCCCAGATCCATCTCATGTATTGGATTGGACCACATTGTAGGTGCAGGAGTAGGGGTAGATGATGGTGGATCCTATGCATATTTTAGAGCGCAAGACCCTGGGCCTTCGAGGCCAAGAGATTGATCAAGTGTGAGTCTAGTGGGACAAGTATGATGAGACTTCTGCTACATGGGAGGATGCTACATTTCTACAAGTGTAGTTTCCACACTCCTCTTCAACACTTATTACATGTTGATTTTGAAGACTATTGACTTAAGACCTTAATATTATTATATCATTTTGGTTTAGCAGTTGTTAGATGATAGATATATTTTGGTTTTGATGGATTTTGATTCATATTATTATTGTGTAGATTCTTAGATAGATAGAGAAACATATTATATTTAATGATGATGATGTGTTGTTGATACGTCTATTACTAAAATTCAGAATTCTCATCGTGTTGAGTAGTAGTTAGCTTTTGAACTAATTTTTTGATCTTGTTGAAATTGATAAAATATAGAATTGAGATGTTGTTGAAATTTTAGACAAATGATAGCATTGTTAGTCTAGATGATTAATTAACTATATGCGGATGTTTATTGATTGATATGCATATTTTTATCCTTGATGTTTTGATGTGGCCGCAAGGCCGAAGGAGGTATTGTGTGTCTTGCAGGTAATTATATCACAACAATCAAAAGGGGGATTGAAGACTAACCATAGTGGAATACTAAATGGATAGAACTAATGTCACCATGGAAACTTGTTTTAGGTTTTGGTTTGTACATTTTAATTTTGGTAGGAGTCCCCATGGGAGGACAACATCCAATTATGACCATGGGCTTGTGTGCACTTTTTTCCTTTTTATTTAATTATTGTAGAGTATGTAGTTTATTTGTGATGTAATTTATTTAACCCTTATTGATTAATGTGCTTCTATTAGTAATTAAATCAAGCTATTAAGTGATTTGGGGATGTGACAAATGAAGTCATTTATTAGAGTTGTTGGGTTTTGGAATATGTGTTTTTAAGATTGAGTGTAAGTAACTTGAGTGTTGTACACTCTACCTTACCTTGGAAATTCGGATTTGGGCTTAAGGGCCATTTTTGGAGGCTTGTGAGATAAACTAATCTTATTCCACACCTCTTAATTTCTTATACCAACCCCATGAAGTGTTTTGTATGACAAAAAAATTGGAATTTATTACATTTTTCTTACTTGGGTTCTAAATTTTGTCCTTAGAGAGTATGAGTTGGGATTGTGTGTGTAAGAGGTTTTTCATTCCTCTCAAACACCAATTTATTGTGCATTAGGGTTGAGGTTTGACTTATGATGTGGAGTTGAGGATAAGTGATGTGGCATCCTACATGAAGCCACCTCACCCTCCTCTCTCCCTTTTCTATTTATGCAAGTTTATTTGTTTGTTTGGGGGTTACTTCATTTCATTTGTGCTCTTGTATTTTGGAGTTGGAGGATTTTGGAGTGCTTGTGGATTTTTCTGGAGATTTTTTGTTTGGATTGGGCTTGAAGGATCTTGGTGTGTGACTCTTGGATCAAGATCTACTATGGAAAGGTAGGAGCTACTCTCTTGATTAGTTGTTTTCTTTTATTTGTGTATATGTTTATGTTATTGAGTGTTTGTGTATGCTTGTTGGTTTCTTGGGTAGTGTTGTGTAGGAGAAGGCTATGGGGATCATATATGTAGGAAGGCATAAGATTTTATTTCATGTTTTGGGATGGAGTTATGTTGGGTGCCCCACCTTGGAAAATAAAATGCTTGCACTTCTTACTTGGTTCTTTTTATGAGGGAGACATAAGATTGTACGGAGGCAAAAGAGAATGTGGGAGGCATAAGATGAACTTGAGGGAGGCATAAGAGTTGTGTACGGTTTTGAGATGTATATTGGAGGGTTTTAAGGAAGGAACCTAATTCCCATTGGGATGAATAAGTTATCTCCCCATAGATCCTTGCTCTGTTGTCTTTGCATTGTCTAGCCTTGTAGATTTTGTTAGTTTCCTTCTTGTGATTGTATTTTGTGTTGATTGTGTTTTGAAATGGTTGTGAAATCTTTGTATTATGATGTGGAAGCTTTGTAATTGTTTCCATGAGTTGGATCTATCTTTTATTGCATTTTGGTTGGGGCTTGAGGGCCAATGAGGAGGATAACTTCTTCTCCTCATTGGATTATTGGTTGGGTGGAGAGTGTTTCCTCTCTCCCATTTTTTTGTTGTTGTGATCAAGTGAAGACATGGTGGATCTCTTGTTGGTGATGTGAAATTTGGAGCATTTTTTTATGTCCAAAATAAATCCTTCCTTGTGAGAAAACCTTCTTGTTATTCCCACTTAAGGTGGAAGACTTGTAGTATTGTATTTTTAAAATAAATGTTGCATTGTAAGTTTCATTTACCAAGTTGTATTATTATTTTGAAGGAAGTTCATTGAGGAATTGTATAATTTCCTTTCTCCTCAAATTGTAGTATGTAAAGGAATGAATCAAAATGGAAATCATGTTTAAAAGTTTAGTTGTAATTGTATTGTGAGAAAGTAAGTTCTTTGCATTGAAAGAAATGAGCTATGCTCAAGGAAAAGAAATTTCATTATCATTGTTGAAGTTGCATTATTGTAAAAGGAAAGAAAGAACATAGAATTTGAAAAAATACTAATAGTGTATGCATGACAAACTTGAATGTGGAACAAAGTTGTTAGTAATTATTTGAACAAATTATTATATTGGAAATAGAAAGATGCAATAAATTTGAAGTAAATTATTATGTTGAAACATTTTATTTTTTTGTAAGGAAAAATAATAAAAAGTAGAAGTAGATTTAGTTTCATTTCTACTTTTGAACTTGAAAGAAAATTTGTTGAAAGAAACAAAAATGATCTTGTAGTTGTTGTTTATTACTATTGAAATAGGAAATCCTTTAAATTTACTAATTTAAGTATGGAATGAATAAATGAATTAAACCCTTCAACTGGAAACTTTAGGAACATAAATTTAAGCTAAGGATGATCTTTAAAACACTCTAGTGAATTTTATTTTTTTTTAAATATCAAAATTGAAGGTTCTACATTTTTAAAGAACATGACCTACGCCGTATGTGAAGCAGTCTCGAACGCCACTCGTGCAAGGCAGTCAGTTTGTGAATCGTCACCCAGGTAAGACGGCGGTCCCAAACCGTCACCGCTTGGGTGGCAGTGGCGCCAATGATGGCAGAAAAATTTAAATCGGCGCCTATGTAAATGTTAACTTACTCTAACAAAAAAATTAATACTTTAAAGTTAAAGAGGAAACCTCAAAAAAACAATAAGGGCATAAATTCATTGTTCTAAACTTGTAAATCCTCAAATGGGTATTTAAAAACATTCAACCTCTTGGATTAAAAATGAAGTAGGGTTTTGTCCATGTAGGAAACTAAAAATGTAACTAACTTTAACAACTCTAGATTTGGAGTGGAAACCTCTATAATATTCAAATGAAAGGCAATACAATAATAATTCCCTAACCTAAACTAAACTAATCTTGATTTTGTAAATTCCTCCATGGTTCTTCCTTTCCTTGCTCCCATGGCTTCCATTTCTCCAACCTACATTTTTAAACAAAGGAAAAGTGACCAAATGGGAGGCTAGGGAAAAGAAAAAGGTTTAATAAGATTTCTTAAGGATATTTAGGGTTAGTATGGAACCCTAGGATCTAGTGGCCACAATTGAATTGATCCAAGGGTTGAGGATCGATTCTACAATTGTTTGGTAGGAATGAATATCATGGGTGTTTTAAATAAATTTAAAGGTATGTGTAAATGGGTGAATAGGGCCATTTAAATACCCTTGTGTGCAAAGTCATTTATTTAGTTTCTAGTAAGTTTTAGAAATAAATGAAATGGGCATTAAAGTTATTAAAATTATGGAACTAAAGTAGCTAAGTAAAAGGTTTTTTTTTGTATGGGTTGGAATGTTAATTAATGAGGAGAAAAATATTTAACCAAGTAAATCAATTTATAGCACTTTCCTAGTTATTTGTAATTAATTTGACCTTAGAGATAAATTAAATATATTTAGTCATTTAACTTAGACTGGTCCATCTTTTGTTATGTAGTAGTTGTTGGTAAAAATTAATTTAACCTCGCAATAGGGTTTGACATCCTTACAATCTTATAGCTAACTTATATATATATATATCCTATAACTTTCGGGATAATTGTATAAGATTTAATATGTTCCTAAAATCTTGTTTTTGTGGGAGTTACAAAAATCTAAAAAATTATCAAAAATATATACCCTCAAATAAAACAATAATAACTTTTTTTGTAAGAATCCATCCATACAAGTATAATTCGATAATTAATAGATCATAGTTTTTTATTAAATTTGGAAAACATGCTCATTTACATTAGGGGTCCAAAACCTCAATCTCTTTTCTATATTTCAGTTTGAGTCCTTAAAAATATCATTTTTCCTTGAAATCTAAATACATGTTAAATGTATTAATGACTATTTTATAAATTGGATGGACTAATTAATGGGGGCATTGTTATCCCTTCATTATTATTAAGTCATTAGGATATTGAATAGTTTGAAAAATCTAATACAACAAATATTATGAAGTTAAGAAAGAAAGTAATTGTAATGTAAGTTTTATAACCATAATACTATGGGTGCTATAGTAAATGCATGAAATAAGTTCTATAGCCTCTTCTCTAAAATATTGAAATATTCCTTTCGCAATGGCATTCTCTTGAAAAAAATAATTTTTCATTTTTTCCAAATTCAATGGTTGTCTATACTTCCAAGCCTTTAATCAATAAGTGTACTAATGCACTTATATCTTTGTATCTTTGTATAATTCTTGAATTGTGATCAGGACCCAATTGATATGCCTGATTTAATACACAATAAGCAGAAAAAAATATAAAAAAACCAATATAACCAAAAATAAATAAAAAGATTTAAAAGACCCCAAAAAATAATTATAATCTCCCAACCTTTCTTGCAATGACTTCAAATCATACTTTTGGTACACGATGGTTCAAAAATAATACGTTTTGTTTCATTAAAACTTCAATGTAGATGTTCATTCACATAATTTTTCCCTTTTTCGTAAACTCACTAGTGAAATTTGAATTTTATGGACCTATTAAACAAAATCGAGGACCCTATTAGCACTACACCTAATGTGACATTGGAGAATTTTAAATGGAATGAGAAATTTCGGTGATGTCTGATTGTATGTGAGTATATTTAGATTTGAAACTTGTAAAGAAGTGTATGGTGGGCGAGTTCAAAGGAAAGGAAATTTTTAAAAATTAATTTATGTATATTCTAAAGTGTTTAACAAATTTCTGTTTTTAGTGAAAAATTTTCCAAATAATTTTTTTTTTTGTTAATCATTAATTTTATTTTATTTTGTTAGAAAAATAGTTATTTGGTTAAATTTATCATGAAAATACCTTGTTGATATATTATGGGTGGAAGATGAAAAATAAAATCCAATTATCTTAGTGAAATGAAATTTGTATCAAAAGAGTCTAGAAAAGTAAAAATTACTATTGTCGAGAGATTAAACCATTTTTTTGGGGTATGGAAATAATTGTCACCATATGAAAATTAAAATGGTCATAATCAAGCTAAAAATTAGGGAAAATAGAGAGGAAACATAAGAAAAAGGAGGCAAATTTTAAGAGACAAAACAAATTAACACATAGAACAATAAGAATTTAGTAAACAAAATATTGGAGTGAATGACACAAGAGA
Source organism: Taxus wallichiana var. yunnanensis (assembly GCA_018340775.1). Taxonomy (NCBI): domain Eukaryota; kingdom Viridiplantae; phylum Streptophyta; class Pinopsida; order Cupressales; family Taxaceae; genus Taxus; species Taxus wallichiana. The sequence continues at coordinate 835,852,701 of CM031243.1, forward strand.
AATATATCATAAATTAACACACATAAAAATAATGCACAAATGAGATTCTAATTTAATCCAATAATCTATATACAAATAAATACAAATCCAAAATGAAAATTAGATTGCTATACTATGGATATGATATTAAAAATAGAATCTAGTACTTGAACTTCTCCTCAAACAAATATATACTGGAATCAACACATTTAATGGCCCATAAACACCCATATTTACATTTCTACAAACCTAGCTAGAATAATTGTATAGAACCAAAGCAATAGACTATCAACATGAGAACATATCGGCCATTCGGCTAAAGCTTTAGGTGTTGATTTTTGTTCAAACATTGAACATGAAGGTCACATAAACCCTCGGTCTCTTAAACATTATTTAAATCTCCAACCATGTATGATGAGTGAGTAAGAATATATAACTTAAAGAATCTTTCTCTATCGGACTATTTGTGATGCAAAATTCACCGTATTGTTGTCAAACATGTGAATGAAATATTTTTCATGGAATTAATGGAAAATAAATAGTAAGTTAATAAAGTTGGCTCACATATACGAGTTCAAATTTAATATGGAAAAAGGCATCATGTGTTCAATAATATAACTACAACATTTAGGATATTACATTAATGGTTTATTTTACAGAAGCCATATGTGAAATTGATAGATGGTAGACATACTTTTTACTAGACAAATTTTAATAGGACACCTAACTGAAAATGTGTCTTATGTTTTAACTATAATTTCGCAGCTTCTCATTCTCTGTCACTAAATCAAGTTAATTTCAAGTGGCTTGAATTTCCTATCTAATATCATCTCTTAAATGATCAAATGGTTTAGAGGTGCATCTAAATATAAGGGATTCTATTGCCCCAAGAATCATTTAAGGTTCCAAAATCCAATTTTTTTGAATCATTATTTATTAGAGCCTCGAGTTATTAAAAAACAATATTGGTATATAAAATTTTATTGCATTTTAGTTAACAACTCCAATTATATATTTTCCCTTTTGCTAAAACTAGTTAAAATAGCCAAATTTGTCAAAATTGACAAAATATGACACTAGTGCAAGGTGGCCTTTCTACATAGTAATTTTACACTGATTATTTTGCATAACTCAAGTAGATTTGGTAACCTCAAATATTTAATGTGAGATAACATTCATTCCCCATCATGACCCATAATATTGGGTTTGTTTTTGTTAAAAACTCTTCCCGTAACTTAGCTTCATCGAAATACCTCCTTGGAGAAAATGGAGGTAGAAGAAAACATTGTTTAATAAATCACTTTCATACTTCCCAAGTAGTTGTATTCGGTTTATTATCATGATTACATGAAAAATCATAAATTATACGACAAAACTTCACTAAGTATGGACGCTCGAGGCAAAGGAAAGACTTTGTGTGAAAACCAGCAAAGGTGAATGAAGTTTCAAAGTGCGTCTTGCCGCACTTTGGAGCACTTTTCTTACACCATTGCACCCTTGGTGTCCTAATGGGTTGAAATTGCACCTCTATCTTATTGGTAGAGATATTTGTAAGAAAAAACCAAAAAATTACAAAAAAAATCATATAGTTGAAGGAAAAGGTCAAGTTTTATTTATACGTGGGCCCCACCCACTCATCTTGTTGCACATTGGAAGAATATTTACACCTTAGGTGCACTTTTGAGGTGAAATTACATTCCAAAAGTGTCCCCAAGATTGAAGAGGTGCCCATAAAGATTCCAAGGAAGCTCTTGAGAATCTAGTTGAAGATACTATTGTTAGTCCTAGTACATCTCCACTCTCTCCACAACCACTAATCACCATTGCTCAAGCTATGGTTGAGCCATGGTACCTTCAAGTTAAGACACTGTCCATAGGATTTGAATCCTCCAATTCACGAATTACCCAAAGGATTGATAAATAAATTTCCCAATTTATATGGATATGGAAAACAACATCCCAATGAGCATAGTACAACTTTTATTACATCATGTGGCATTCTTCGAGTAGGAAATGAAGATGTCATTTTTTAGATTTTAATGGAGTCATTACAAGATGATTTTGTAGAATGGTTTTACTATTTTTCACCTTGTTCAATCACTTATGGGGCGGATATGAATTTTATGTTTGAAGAATGGTTCAATTCAATAGAAGATGCTCCTACCCTTCTCACCCAATTGAGTGAAATGAAGAAATATCTACATGATCCCATGAGAAAATTTGTGGCCAAATTCAACAAATTGATTAACAAGATTACTACTAGTGCTAATCCTATTATCGATAAGTAAAAGACGTTCTTCATAAATGCTCAATTTCTAAAAATGGGTTCATTTAATGTTGAAGATATTGATATTGATGTAGTATATGATCTTATCATGTCAAACAACATCACGAACCATTCAACGAAAAATAAGGTCAAGAGTTCCCTTTATGAAGGCATTGATTGGATGCTATAGAATTTGGTCAATGATCTGAATATAATTAAGAAGTAAATGGCTCAGCTTGTTCCATATAAAAATGAGATCTGGAATAAAATTTTGGAGCACCCCAAAGGTTTTCCTTTGAAGATTTGTGTATAAATGCAACATGTCGAGCAATAAAAGATAAATAAGATGAAATTTTTGAAGAAAATATAGGAGAAGAAGTTGGATATGTAGAGATTGGGTATTTTAAATACTCATTGAAAGAAGATCTATAGGATTCGAGGTTTTATATGAATATATACTCTTATGCAAAGTGTTTACTCACTCACAATCACATAAATATGCCTCTTCCTCCACTACCCAAGCGAATCATCCTGAATCCTCCAAATGATACTTTGTAGAAGAAGAAAAAAACAAAAAAGGAGGATTACCACTACCCACTTCCATGGAATTATCCAAGAATATGCCCAAGAACACCTCATCCAAGGTCACATCTAATTATCTAGTCATGTATCTTTCCTATCCCTTGGTTAAATCTGTTTCTACTTATACTTTTTTCTTCTAATAATGTAACTCCTACACCTATCAAGGATGTCATTGCTTTGGAAGTATATAATTCTTCTCATTTTCACTTCATTTACCATATCAAGAAGTCTATAGATAAAATTAATGAGTTTGAGTACTTGAGAACTCACCCCAAGTAATTCGATAAACTTGTCTAGTTTATCAAAAAAATTAGTTCAAATTCATGTTCAAAAAATTTAATTAACAAAGTTTAATTTCCCTCTCCAGTAACACTCCTTCTGAAAACCTTCTTTCCTTGACATCTTCCACCTTTGATAAAGTAGAAACCTTCTACCTCTCTTTGTTGATAAATGGGTATAAACTAAGTAACTATATCATTGACTCTAATGCCTTTGCCAACATCATGATCAAAAAAATTTCTAAGGATCTTGATCATATGTCATGCCCACAAATAAGTACATCTCATTAGCGATGTAAAATATGCTCAAGTGGTATTTTTGATTTCAGGGATAAGAAAGTCAAGATAAAAATACTTTTATCCAACATTCCAGCATCATATGGGATGTTGTTGAGCCATAGTATTTGTAGGGATATTGGCAGAGATATACAAATTTATTGGTTATATGTCACCGTATGATTCAATCATAAAATGAAGAATCTCATTTGTATAATAAAGATGAGATATGGTGTTCAAAAGGAAGATTTCCAAATGATAAAAATTTTGTACCAATATTTGAGATACGGTAACTTTTTCAATGCTTCATAGGAATATGTTGAGACATAGTCAGTTGAGAAAATTCATGTTGACTTGATGGCCTTGGAAATTGACACTTTTCACTTCCCATTGAATAAATGGTACAAGTTTCCTACTTGGTGATGATGAGGATCATAGATATCTTAACTTTCCATGTATTAATCTTGAGATGATAAGCAATACTTATCATGGAGATAAAGTAATGTCAAATTTATTCTTGGCATATGATCCCTAGGTTTCCAATTGTCTTCTCAACATTCATCATGTGAACTTAACTCGTGAGTATGATTGTGAATATGAAGCTTTCTCTTTTCCATTTGGAGAGGAAGACCTTCCCAATGAAGAATATATAGATGAAAATGTATTTCAATGCCTTAAGAATGATTTCACTAGAGAATAGTATATCTTACTCATAAAGATTACTATTGTATGTGAAGATGATAAATATGAGGAAAGTGATGATCTTGATATTTCAGCTCCAACATTTTCCTTGTTCTCCTTTGAAAAGGATGAAGCACTATGTACGTCACACCATAACGAGAAATAAATCAAGAATGAGACAAGTATGTTTGAAAGAGGATTGTTTAGAGAAATTGGGAAACATGGAGCACTAAGAATGCTATGATACCATATCAAGAGTCCCAAAATCTCTAACAAGAACCATTTCATAGAAATAATTCTCATGTAGAGCATGAAAAGAAAATATAAAATCCCCATTTGCAAGCACAAGACTAGTTATGGACATGACAAGCTAGTCATGATCACGAATCAATGTTGAAGTATCTATAAAGTAAGAAATGGGAAATCAAAAGAAGGTATAAACCTAAAAATTAACTAGAAAATGGAAATGGAATTTCGGAATAGAAAATACAATGGGCGCTCTTGATGGAATTTAAATTTCCTAAATATTCATACAAACTTCATCATGAAGAAACATGCCACTTTATCTTTCTCAGGCATATGGAGATCTCTTGCAATAGCTAGCTTTCTTAAGAAGTTGAGGAAGGGGTCTTACTTCATTGAACTAGTGAATGGGTTTTGGAGCATCATCATTTGGTACTATCCATGCATGGGTAACATTTGGAGGAGAACTACAAGAAATGAAATTGGTTTTCCCCCAAATGTACCATAACTTATTTATGTGTGTTATGTTTCCCCCTTCCTTGTTATGAGTTTTTACCTTTCTCATTGTGTGTTTTGTTTCCTTTCTCACTATGTGGTGTGTTTTCTTTCATATTATATGTGTGTGTGTGTGTTTTTGTTCGTTTTCATTATGTATCCTTGTAGAGACTCCATTTCCCATTGGATAAGGAAATGTTCTATTAAATCCTAAATTGATATTTTGAAGTTTGTTCTTGCCTCATCTTAATTTCCTCTCAAACCAATCCAAGTCCCCAAGTGTGAGCAAATTACTATCATATAATTTTTCTCTGGATTTTATTTGACAACCACATTGAAACTTTTTCCCCCTTTTGGTAAAACTAGTAGAAATTGTAAAAATTTCTTGCATTCAAAGTTTAATTTTTGGGAAAGGTTTTAGGAGGTTCAAAGCATTTCAGAAGTCCTAGTTATAGTAAATGGAAATTTCAAGGAGTTTTATCCATGACGGTATGATTTATTAATAATTTGGGAGCTCCTAAATTGTCTTGCAAAAGATTTCTTTATAGGCACTTTTTGGGGAAAAGGAGTGTTCATGCTTCCTTGAAGATTTAACTTCAGCAAAGGGTTTCGGGATCCTCGTGTGTTTTGGGAGTTTAAATTTCAATAAATGTAAATATTTTGGAGTTTATTATATTATGAAATAAGTAAGGTAGTATTTTATGGTATAATAAGCATAAACCTTTCAAACACCGGCACAACGTGGTCTTTCTACACGAAATTTTACACTCGAGCATTATGGATATCTCAAGTGGAGCTAGGAGACTATAAATGTGAAAGTAAGATAAAGTTAAATCTCATTAATGACTTGTAAGTTTTTTCAGTTCATATTTGTTGGAAAATCTTTCTACAACTCAAGTCATCAGCATACCACCCTAGGTAAAAATGGACGTATGATTAAAAAATATTGAAGTATAGTTTTTGAAACTTCCTAAACAAGGCTGTTAGATTAATTTTATCATTGCCAAAATAATATATTATATGGCCAAAATTCATGAAGTACTGAGACCACTGGGAGAACGAGAGGAAATGAAAATGAGGTTTTCATAGTGCTCTGTGGTGTATTGGAGCACTTTTCTTACAAAACTGCTCCCTTGGCACACTTATGGTGTGTAATTAAACCTCACAAGTGGAAAATTATTTGATTGGTGGAGATAATTGTAAGAAATAACCCAAAAAGTAAAGAAAAAAACATAAATTTTAAGGCAAAGGTCAAGTTTTATTTGTAAATAGGACCCACCCACTCATCTTCGTGAACATTGGAAGAATTTTTACACCTTAGGAACACCATTGAGGTGAAATTTCACCCCAAAAGTGTGCTAAAGATAAATGAGGCACCCATGGGACATGAAAAGACCAAAGTCAAATTGTACATACAAATTGCATCCTCCATCAACATAATTAAGCTTGCTCACAACTTTTTTCCATCTAAATCTTTATGAAAAAGGGGGTACATTAAAGTACCTTTTGATGTCTCATTATTCATCCGTCCATGATTTTTAAATCCTTGACGTGACATAGGAAGACCAAGAAGTATTTTTCCCATATCTCATGATCTCTCTACAAAATCAATCAAAATTTGAACCATAAATTCCTATTAAAAACACATTAATGATGATCTAAGATTTGTTTCATTTGATCCCTCCATTCAAAATTTATTCATTACATTTTTAAAGCCATCATACCCTTGGTTTTCCTAAAACAACTGATTTTGCAAATGAGATGAAGGATCGGACAAATAGAATATTAATCAAATGCCTTCAATTAACAATCATAACATGCTAATATATACAATAAAGATTGAACTCGAAGGAGAAGGGACACGGTTGGAAGGATAACCATTAGAAGGTTACAGTGCCATGAAGGTGAGAATAAAGCCTAACCGTCACATTTAAATAATGGATTATCCTATTTTCTATTGTATTCCTCCCCTTAATACATTATTTCTAAACATCATATTTCCAAATAGTGGACCCCCCTTATTCCAAACACAATAAAATTTTTATTACACTCTCCATGTAGCCTGCTCACTTTTGAGGTGACATGACAACATCCGGATTATTTTTACGGTGAAACCTTTCTTTTTCCCCATAGGATTACCACAAACCTGGAAGTGACTTGAGCACATCCATCCTTGAGAACACCTCGCTCAATAAGAACCCGAACGTGACTCCGATGCCTCAATTATACACTTCGGTGGTTTCTCAGATTTCCACAAACCATTTACACAAGAACCAAGTGCTACTTAGTGTTTTTGATCCCCAAAATGGCCTTCATTCATTAGGTAAAAATAGAAAAATGCTCTACATATTTATTGAAAAGCACACAACAAAAAACAACATTAAGCTCAACAAAAACAAAAACATCACCAAAGCTATACTAGAACCCCATGGCAAGTGACTGAAGAGAGGATGTCAATTATGCTCGACCTTCGTGTATCCTCCATTCTCTAGTAACATGCTACTTAATTAGCAAATATGAATTTGAGGCTCATCGATTCAAAACAATTTCTACATGTCTCCTAATCTTTTATAGACTCACTCCTCGAAAAAAATCTTTAGAAAGAAGGTTGTATAAGCTCCATGGAAAGTCCCATCTCTATAGTTATTTCGTCAAGTAGTTCAGAACCAAAAAAAAAAATATGTATGGTTGTGGCTCCAGGTTTTAGCATCACCTAAAACATATCTCGGGTATGGTGTCTTCTTCTGCCTTGAAAAAGAAATAATATGTACGTGTTTCTTGCTTAGAGGTATTTTATCTCACATTATTCTCTACCAGCCAAGGCATCAACATAGGTTCCAACACAAACACCAACGCCTTCTTATTCTAACATCAACACGCTCTTCAACAACCCATTGAGGAGATTTCTTCTATTACTCTTGTTATGTACTTTTTCCATACAAATGTGATTGAATCTTTGGTTGCTCTTCCCAAAACTCCTTATCTTCTTAGACATGAAACGTTACCATGGATACCTCCATGTTTTCACCGCACACAACAATCCTCCTTGGTCGTTGTAACTTCGATAAAGAAGTTATACAACATTCCACAAAACTAATAAAATGATAGGCTTTCTCCACATCTACTGACTTTCCACACAAGCCAAGAGATTTGGCTCTAATACCATTGAAGGCTCCAAAGATGAAATATTAATGGAATCCCTTCAATTGATAATCATAACATGCTAATATATATAGTAGAGATATGTTGGAAGGAAAATCGTTGGAAGGTTACAAATGCCACAAAGGAAAGAATAAAGCCTAATAGTCATAATTAAACAATATATTAACCTATTTTCTAGCAGATATTGTGAAAAATCTCTAAGAGGGTATCTCACAGAACTTGGAGCATCTATTCCCATCATGAATACCTTTTTTTTTTATATTTTCATGATCTAAGATAAATAATTTATGGACTTATGATAAAAATCACCATCCTCTACTAAAGCCACTTTCAAAACTGATCATGGACTATTTGTTACCTTTGGGGTAGAACTTTCCTCTTCTGGTTGTTTTTGTTGGAGCTAGTTTTTTTAGTTAGGTTTGTTTAAATCCTTTGTAGGTCTTGTTTCTCCTATTTTTAAGGCTTATAGAAGCCATAATCCCTACTTATTACCCTATATAATAAAAAAACTTGAACCCCATGTGCTAAAAAAATTGCTTTGGCATTTTTTCTCAAAGCTCGAGAGAAAATTACTTCAAAATTGGATCATTTTTTCCTTTGAATTAAAAATAACTCAAATCATACAAACCATTCTCCCGCTCTGAGGAAATAAAGTATTTCCCATCCTTCATTAATGTATTTTTACAATCTTTCCACTTTATCCGAACTTATTTTCAAATTACCTATTGATTTTGAGGAGGATAGAAAAAATTGTGGATCATCTATTCATCTTGGGAATATATTTCCAACGAATTAAGTCATGCCAAATTTGGATTTGATTTTCTCTTACTTTTCCCAAAATATGGATTCAACCGCCCATAACATTAAAATTTATTCAAGTATGTCTCTTTTCATAAAATTTTGTGGAATATATTTTCTCTTCAACCATGGAATTATCACCACTTTCTAAGACTAGTGAGATCATAAAAACTTATAATGAATCTCTAATAATCTACATACGAGATCGCTTCAGTTTTAGTATCTAAGCACCATAAAATTGGGGAAAAAATGTATAACATGTAAATTTTAAAGTTCTGAAGAAGAGGATGGAAGAATAAAATCTCATTTACATACATGATTTAGAGTGCATGGGATGATTATTGACCACAAAACATCCAGTTGAAACAATTTATGTATTTCATGATGGTAACCATGGTCACGGTGTATTTTCTTCCTCCTCATCATTCTCCATTCAAAATGTGAGAGATGTAGTTCTTATATCTTTCAAGTTAGAATTATCTATTCAATTTTTCCTTGGTGTCAACTCGTAAAGAAAATGTGTTTTTGTATCAGAGGTTTTCTATGTTTCCGCCTAGGATTCTCAAGAATATATGATACCATCAAATCCAAGTGTGCTCATGGTTACTGATTATGGGTCATGTGTGGTATGTGTACATTCTTCATGGTGATATTAAGATGATTTTTTTCTCATATGAAATAATGGAGATCATTCTCATCAAAATTATTTTATTTTTCATCCTACGATTGCTCACAGAGCTAAAGAGTTTAAGAAGAGTTTCCCAACCATGAACAAAGATGATTAGTAAATACAAGGTATGAAACATCGTTTCTAGGTCTTAAATGAGATATGTTCTGATTAGAGAAGCATTTAAGGAAGATATTATCTAGTTATTTAGTATTCATTTCCATAATGGAGGAAGAGTGGGACATCATCCTATAGAATCTATCCTATCTCCTCTACTCTCTTTTTCTCTCTCTCACATTTTATTTCTCCGTTGATGAGTAAATTTTTTGTTTCTTCATTTTATTTCCTCATTGAGAATGTATTGTAAGTTGAAAGGTCACTTGGGAATGTGAAGAGCCATAGTGTAGTCCCCACTTCCCTTCAACACTTTTGATATTGATCATGATATCGTTAACTATATTATGGGCATTATTATAGTTTTGATTTAGTATGGTGTTAGATGTCGAACATGGATTATTGTTGACTCGATTCATATATGATGCATAATGATTGTTAGAGACATTTTATATAGATGTTGGCATAATGTTGGACATGGTTATATATATTTATGGATGTTTTTAGGACATGTGATATTTGGATATATTGAGTAGACCGAGAAAATTGAATTTAAAATTGATGATTATATAGTTGCTGATGAAATTGTAAGTGATATTGTTGATTGTCTAGATGTTGTTGTGATTCATATATATATTGATGATTTTGAAATTATATTATATTCATTTGGATGTTCTGATATGGCCACAAGGCCGAAGGGGTATTTGTATTGTGCGGAGTTACAAAAATATCACAAAAACATCGGGGATTGGAGACCAACCATATTGGAATTCTAGATGAATTCAACAAGGTCACCATGGTAACTTGTATTGTTTTGTGTGTGTGTATTTGATTGTTAGGGATTCCCATGGGGGATCACCTTTAAATATTACCAAGTGTTATGTATATTTATTTATTTGGTTCCTTTTATTGATGTTTGTATGTGTTTATTAAGTGATGTGTTTACCCCTTTCATTATTTTTTTATTGTGGTAAATTAATGTGAGTAAACATGTTGTTAAAATTAATTAATCAAAATGGGACATAAGAAATTAATTATTAGAGTTGTTGGCCTAAAATTAAAGTGTTGTAAGAGATGTGTAAGTTATGTGTAAGTTAACTTTTGAGTGTGAAACATTCCACCTTCTTGGAAATTGAATTTGTCCTTGGAGGATGATTTTGGAGACTTGTGGGACAAGTTAAACTTGTCACATACCTCTTAAATTTATTTACCAACCATCCCTATGGCTGGAGAGTGGAATTTAGACCTTCTTTATGCATTTTTGTAAGTCAAGTTGTATGCTTTTATTTCACTCTCTTACATGCTATTAATTTCAGTCCTTTGGGGTGTGGGATTGTTTTAGAGTGTGTAAATAAACTGTCATTTATTTAGCCACCCATTTAATGTGCCTTGGAGATTGAAGTTGACTTATGAGTTGGAGTTGAGGATGTGTGATGTGGAATCTCACATGGATCCACCTCATCCTCTTCTCTTTCCTCTTATATATATATTCAAATTCCTTAGCTTGTTTTGGGGTTACTTCACCTTGTATTGCTTCATTTTGGATGACTTCTTTTGGTTTTGGGAGCTCTTGCAATTTTTAAGAAAGTTAGAGATGGTTGAATTCTTGTGGATGATTAATCTTGGACTATTTTACATTGGAAAGCTTGTTTTTGGAACTTTGGAACAAACTCCATCATGGAGAGGTAGGAGCTTGGCTCTTTAAAATGCTCTTCTCTTATTTATGCATATGTAAATGTTGTGGATGTTTTGATATTGCTTGTTGGTTGGTTGGGTAGATGGCCTAAGTATGGTGTAGAAGAAGACTATGGGGATTCTTGTGGGGAGGCATAAGTGCTTTGGGGAGGTATAAGTGTGGAGGGAGTTGGGATTTGGGTTCCACCTTACAAAGAAATAACTTGCATTTATTTACTCATTATGGGGTGCCATAAGAGGTTGGGGAGGCATAAGGAAATGTGAGGAATAAGGGGTACTAGGGGGAGGCATAAGGGCATGTTAGAGATTTGAAATGATATATATTTTGGCGGTTTGCTTTCAAGTGGTGATACCCATTTCCCTTTGGGAGGCATAAGTAGCTTCCCCATAGTTCTTGCTCCTTTGGCTTGCATGATGAAGCTTGAGTTTTGTTTGTTGTTTTCATGTGGTTGCAAACTGCATTATGTTTTGGACTATGTGTTGAATGTGAAAGATTGTTTTTGTGTTATGGAAGCTTGTTGTTGCCATGAGTTGAAAAACATTTCTTATTGCAATGTGGTTGGGCTAAAGGGAAAATGAAGAAGGATGGCTTCTCCTTTTCATTGGATGTCTTGGTTGGGTGGAGAGTGTTGCCTTTCCCCTGTTTTGTTGTGACCAAATTGGAGAATGATGGAAATTCATAATGCTGTTCTAGAACTGAGAAAGAAGACAGTTTAACAGTCCTTGCTGAGATAATTTATTAATGTAAGCTTTTCCCACTTGAAGTGGATGATCTTGTATATTATTTGTGATGGAAATATGGTCTATATGGGTTATGAAAGTTGTAAATTGAATTGTGAAAGAGATATACTTTGTTCTCTATTTTTGAATAAATGTGGAAGAAATTGTATTATGTATATTATAATTGAGGGAGAAGATAAAGTTTTGACAGTCCCTTGCGACATTTGTTTTGTAAACCATTTCCCCACTTGATGTGGATGACAATTTAATATACATTTTGTGTTGAAGAGTTACTATGTTTTGGAAAATAAATCCCCTTTGAATGTGAAAGAAATATACTTTGTATTCTATTGTAAAAAGGAATGTAATGAGAAAGAGTTGTGATTGTAAAGTTGTATTTGATCTATATAAATAGAAGTGGTTACTTTTTTCAAATGATATTGCTTTCATTGGAAGTCTGATTGTTGAATGTAATTTGAAATCTTTGTTGGAAAGATGAAAAAAAAGAATACGTATGAAGAAATGTCATAATGCTCTATTCTTTAGAAATGAAAGTTTTGAAAATCAGAATTGTAATTTGGCATTTGAATACGTTGATTTGAATCAACTTAATGAGTTAGATTGGATTTGGAATGATTTCTAATACTTAAAAGATGATAAATGGAAAATAGATTCTTTCGAATTAGATCTCTATTAGATGTTTCAAAATTGCAAAATATTTTATCAAATGCATAGAACGACCCTGCAGACTAGGAAAGACATTTGAAACATTAATACAAGCTAAGAAAGATCAAAATGATTCCAAAAAAACTATAATACTTAAGAAATTTTCATAGAACCTTTCAAAATCAGGCTCAAACAATTTCTTAGTCATTTTTGCTGTTAAATTGGGAAATTCAAATTGATCTTCAATCAATGATTTAATCCTTGAAATCTAGCCTAAATTATTCTAAGTGAAATCCTCCATGTCTGTTTGGTATTTTGAGAAAGAATAAATGTCGGATTTGAACAAATAATTGATAAGTTAAAAATACCAGTTCACTTTCTAAGTGACAGAAAGACGTTTTCTCAAAATTGAACCCTTAAAATTTATCAAAATCAAAATTTAATGATTCTTGTGTAAAGAGGACATTGAGAGATTTCCAAAAATCCTTGTTTTCCTAAAACCGAGTTCTCTATCAAAAGTTATGGCCTTATGAAGTTTTTCTTCATTTGGCGTCAAAAAAATAATTCTAACTGTCAAAAAAAAAAAAAAATTGGGAAAAATTTTCTTGGCAGACCTGCATGGGTCTAAATTTTCCCTTAGCACTTTGCAAAATGTTTAGAAAATTTTCCTAATTTTCCTGCCGCTTATCGCCCGCAGCCAATCAAAGGCTACCACGTGGCACCACGAGGCATTGGTGGAGGGGCAGATCCCTTTTAACTTAGCGCTTCAAAAAAATTTGGGAAAATTTTCTAAATTTTCCCACCACCCCACTAGCCCATAGCCAATCAAGAGATGCCATGTGGCATCATGAGGCATCAACGGAGGAGTAGGTTCCTTTTCCCTTTTTGCATTTTAAAAAAAATTAGAATTTTTTTCTAAAGTTTCCCCACCAACCCATAGCCAATCAGGAGCTACCACGTGGCATCGCAAGGCGTTGGCGGAGGCACGGGTGAATTTTACCCTTTTTACCCTTCGAGGTGCTAAAACTCTTTTATCCCCACCGCCCGCTTTCCCCACACTAGCTTAGGAGGTGCCACATGTCCCTTACGGACTTGCGAACTCATAGGAGCGCGGATGCAAATGTGTATTTTCGCCCCCTGTGCAGGAAATTTCCAAAATGTCTTCCACGGCCCCACCGAATCAACTTCTCCTCTAGGAAATATTTCTCCCGCGGCCTGCAAACCCACCCTTGGGGAAAATTTTCTCCCTGGGCCCACAAGCCCGCTCTTGGGGAAAATTTTCACCCCAAGGCTTGTGCCCATAACTTGAGAAATATGAGGAGTTAGGAGGACTTATTTATATCATTGGAAAGGTGAGGAAATTTCCTATCCATTGGGAATGATTTAGGGATTTTGAATGCATTAATTTTGAAAAAATAGGTTGAATATTTTAAGAGAGTTCAGGAGTGGGTAAGTAAGAATTTACTCTGATGATTTTAAATATGTATTCTTTTCCCCCACTATAATTAAACCTTGCTCTTGTCTCAGATCTTGTGGAATTAAATACCTTGGGTATTTAAGTTTTTTGGTCCCTTAACCCTAAAATTTTAATCAGGGAGTATTTAGCTAAAATGTCAATATAATCAATGATTAAATTAATCCCTAAGGAGATTTGAGCTAGGTGTGGACTTATTACACTTGTTGCTTTTAATGTGGAATTAGTAATTGTTTTAATGGGAAAAGTTATCAGTTGAATTTAATTGTCTTTGGGACTTTGGTTGTAAACACTTAATCAAATAAATAAATAAATTATTCCATAATTTTTCCTAACTAAACCTAGGTTGTTCATGGGTCTCAAGTGGGAGATTTTAGTGGGCATCACACTTGGTATCAGAGCTGTGGGTTCAAAGCTTGGACCATTGGACACAATAGAAAACTTGAGACATGAACTGTAAACCTAGCACACTTTTGAATCTAAGAAAACAAACTTGTTTGAAAATTGAAAAAGAAATATGTGTGAAGAAATATTACATTACTCTATTCATTTGAACTACCAGAATTAAAATCATAATAAAATAACAAGTTGTTTGAGTTGTTGTGCTTACTTAGTGGCATTTTGTCTAAACCCGGGTAACTAAGAATGTCAAATTAAATTGATGTTTGTGAACTTATAGTGTAGTGGAAACTTGGTTCCCCTTTGAAAATGTGTTGTTTTTACAAGTCCTAAATCTTGATTTAATTGTATGATGCGTTAAGCCCTTTTGAGACCCTTCCTTATTAAATTTGTTGGAATGATAAGTTGTATGGTGTGATTCTTGTGGTTGGACAATAGTGGTTGTGTTCTAGGTCAAGAAGAGTTAATTAGAAGCTTTTAGAGCTTCCTTCCTTCAGTGGTTAGGAAATTTGGTCTAGTTATCAATTTTTCATCGGTTACCCGTATGGGAAAGTGGACATTAAGTCTGGGTGTTGTTTATGACCCAATCTTGTGTATGTGTCTTAGAACTAACCTTGAGGCAAAGTACCCCTATTGGTGGCCATGAAGGGCTGTAGAGTGAATGTGGTGTTAAATTTTGTGTTTTACATTCGTAATATTGTGTTATTTTATCAAGGACTAGCATCTTATTTTATGATTGATTTGAGAAGCTCTGAGGCTCTTTTATTTATTTCATATTTTTGCGATAATTTTAAACTTTTGCAATGTGGCTACTTAGCCACTTTCCTTGATTGCCGATATTTCTTGGATTTTATTTTGATTGGTGACTCGGAGCTCATTATGTTGTTGGCTACTTAGCTAAACATTACATGGTTCCTTCTTGCATGATGATGAGCTGGTTCTATGCTTTTTGTATTGTGACATTTCGTCATATGGGGGTACACCCTAGGTGTCTTGAATGTCCTCTTAGGTGCTTAAAGTTATGCCTTGGTTTTGGATGCACGAAACCTTGAGGGTGTCTAGGATCTTAGAGTGACTTTTTTTTCATTTCTTGACCTTGCTAGATAGAGAGCTCATTGTGTTGAGTGTTCTAGTTGGCAGTTTGTTAGTGGTGGTGGTGATTCTCTTACAATCTGGTAAGAGCTTGAACCTCGTCGGAGTAGAGGTGTTTAATTGTGGGTTGATGAATTATGGTGGGATCGGTTTGCTTTTGGTTGGTTGTGGATGTTAGTGGAAAAGTGTTTATCTAGTAGTGGCTTCTCTTTGATGGCATGCTAAGTTTTATCAGGATTTCCTTATTTCATTATATAAAGTAGTGATTTGTGGACTGTATGCATCTTGGTAATTATGGTTAGATTTAATTCCATTCGATTATTGTGTGTAAATTAAGTGTGTCTGTTTTCCCTCTTGACCTATAAATAAGTCTACCCTTTCCTTTTTTGTTACTATGAATAATACTCTATGACCTATTAATTTTGGATTACGTGGAGACACTTATGGATGCTTTGAGTCTTTTGGACCATGCCACTAGTGATGTTAGTGTAATTAGACCTTGATGAATTAATCTCAATGGTATCTTATAATGGGATTCTTCTTGTGAAACTGTAACTCTTGGTCGTAAAGCCATGTTGAATAGATAGCTGATTGTCTGCTTACATTTGATGCTTTCTAGTGAGTATGTAGTGTTTTTATAGTTAAAATATTTCCTTGTCATTTCGATTTCTTTGTTGGTGGTATTATGTGGTAATATGGGTGTAGATTTGAAAATTTTCCTTGTCTTATCATGTGGGTAAAATGTTTTTTCCAAAACAACAAACATTGTTAAACCCTAGTAGATCAGTAAAAGTAATTATGCTTCCTTAATGGGTCTTCCTTGTAACTTCCTTTGAGAACTTGTAGAAACCCACTAGGAATGTTTTATGATACTTGTAATTAGTGGAAAACTCTAAAGTATTGTTGTGATTCATGTTGGTTGATTGTTTCCTAGTTCTTACAAATTAGTAATGTGTTTTCTATGTTGAATGTCCCTTGTTTCCTTAGAATTAAAAATGTGATGTGTTAACTTACCTCTCTCTCCCATAAAAGTAATAGTGTGATATGTTTACCCTTCCTTCTCATTAAAAATTTTAATTTGAAAAGTTGACTCACCCAAACATCATAAAACTATAATTGAGGAGATTTGGCCTTGAAGCTTAATAAATAAACTGGAACATAGAAAGAGAAAATGGTCCTCGCTTTAACCTGAGTAGATTAATAGAAGAAATAAAAACATGTAGAGGAATAGAAAGGAAACATTGTCCATCTACCTTCCCTAGGAGTAAAATAAATACTTTTTCTCTTTTTTACCTTTACAGAATGGCGAGATATCATGCCCCTTAGTGGTCCTTATAACACAAAGTTGTGATGTCATAATAGGAGGAAGTTTAATTAAGAAAATCGTAAAGGAATGTGCTTAGAAAATGAAACTAAAACTTTTGACTTAATTAGTTGAGTTATAAAATAAGTAAGATTTATGTGTATTGAGTGCAATGTTTAGTTGAACCTGTAGTTCTGTCACCTACCTGAAATTGTGAAACACCTAGTGGATAGCAATGTGTTCTAGTTGCTTAGTACTTTCTTATTCATAGATGTATGTGCCTTTCTTGTGGTAGTTTTGGGTCATCATACCCTTATCATCCTATAGCTCGATGAGTGTGAGTTGTGGTCTTTTGGATTGAGACTTATCTGTTGTTTAAGAAGAAACCTCCTTGCGTGTTGTCTTGTCCTTGGAGACCTAAGTTATTGTAATTTTAAGGCAACATATGTTAAGGATATAAAATAACTTTGGGAAGTCTTATTTTCTTCATATTTTCTTGGGTCACCTTGTTATTGTTTCCCCTTTTCCATTAGGATGGAAAGTGCAAGATGATGTTATTCACTTTTGATACGATGCACCCTTGGATTGTAGTTAGACCTTGTGTTACTTGTTCTTCTCCCTAGTGACCTTGAGTGGTCCTTGGTGTTTCTTGTGCTCTCTTTATGGTTATTCTGAGCTTGAGTAGGAAATAAGATAAATAAATCCCATCGTGCTATAAATGTATGGTACTTCTTGTATTGATATATGTTATTCTAGGGGATATATATATATATATATATATATATATATTTGTTTTTTTGTTAGATGGTTGAATTCTTTAGATTTGGTTAGTATGGTGTGTTCGATTCTTAAAACAAAAGTGTAAAAAAATTAGACTATAGGAAAACTTTTGGTCTTGACTTCGCTTGTATTACCATGAAAAGTTAATTGTACCCTCTCAAGTTATAGAAGTGTTTTCCATAAATAGTTCCTCGATTGTAAATGCTTGCTGATTTAGGTGTCCTTCCTTGTTGATTAACCTCATCTTGTGTGACCTCAAATTGTGGGACCTTGAGTAGACTTGTTCCTCATGCAAATTTGGTCATAGTTGATTTTTGCTAGCCTTGTCTAGACAACGAACCTTGAAATTAGGGCTTAAACTTAGTAGAAACCTTAACTTTTATTATTGTAGTATGTTGTATTCCATGGGAAACTATGTGGTCATTCTCAAACTCATGGAATTCTCCTTATTATTCCTCTACTTGGTGGTTACTCTTAAGACTCTTTTGAACTCTTCATGTTATATTGTTATGTGTGGTATCTTGGTTGATAGCATAAATTTACTCTCTATATTTAAGTGTTTGTAGCCTTGCATGTAGAAAGTTTAGAACTCATCCCTTACAATATCCCTTCTTCTTTTGAATTACATTAGACCAAACTTAAGTTCTATAGACCCACCTTTGTTTGAAGCAAACAATCCCATAATGGAGTGATCCTTTTTCTATTGCATTTGTTCCTATCTCTCTTTCCAATGACTTCCAGAAGGAGGTCGAGTCTAAGGGGAGGGGGATGTAGTGCCCACTTCCCTTAGACACTTTTGATATTGATCATGATATTGTTGACTATATTATGGACATTATTATAGCTTTGATTTAGTATGGTGTTAGATGTCAGATCATGGATTATTGTTGACTCTGATTCATATATGATGCATGATGATTGTTAGAGACATTTTATATAGATTTTGACATGTTGTTGGACATGGTTATATATATTTATGGATGTTGTTAGGGGATGTGATATTTGGATATATTGAGTAGACTGAGAAAATTGAATTTAAAATTGATGATTATATAGTTGCTGATGAAATTGTAAGTGATATTGTTGATTGTCTAGATGTTGTTGTGATTCATATATATATTGATGATTTTGAAATTATATTATATTCATTTGGATGTTCTGATATGGCCATGAGGCTGAAGGGGTATTTGTATTGTGCAGGTTAAAAATATCACAACAAACATCGGGGGATTGGAGACCAACCACATTAGAATTCTAGATGAATTCAACAAGGTCACCATGGCAACTTGTATTGTTCGTTTGTGTGTGTGTTTGATTGTTAGATATTCCCATGGGGGCATCACCTTTAAATGTTACCAAGGGTTATGTGTATTTATTTATTTGGTTCCTTTTATTGATGTTTATATGTGTTTATTAAGTGATGTGTTTACCCCTTTCATTATTTTTTTATTGTGCTAAATTAATGTGAGTAAACATGTTGTTAAAATTAATTAATCAAATTGGGACATAAGAAAGTAATTATTAGAGTTGTTGGCCTAAAATTAAAGTGTTGTAAGAGATGTGTAAGTTATGTGTAAGTTAACTTTTGAGTGTGAAACACTCCACCTTCTTGGAAATTCGAATTTGTCCTTGGAGGATGATTTTGGAGGCTTTTGGGACAAGTTAAACTTGTCCCATACCTCTTAAATTTATTTACCAACCATACCTATGGTTGGAGAGTGGAATTTAGACCTTCTTTATGTATTTTTGTAAGTCAAGTTGTATGCTTTTATTGCACTTTCTTACATGCTTTTAATTTCAGTCCTTTGGGGTGTGGGCTTATTTTAGAGTGTGTAAGTAAATTGTCATTTATTCACCCACCCATTTATTATGCCTTAGAGATTGAAGTTGACTTATGAGTTGGAGTTGAGGATGTGTGATGTGGCATCCCACATGGATCCACCTCATCCTCTTCTTCTTTCCTCTTCTATATATTCAATTTCTTTGGCTTGTTTTGGGGTTACTTCACCTTGCATTACTTCATTTTGGGTGACTTATTTTTGTTTTGGGAGCTCTTGCAATTTTCGAAGAAATTTAGAGATGGTTGAATGCTTGTGGATTATTGATCTTGGACTATTTTACATTGGAAAGCTTGTTGTTTGGAACTTTGGAACAAACTCCATAATGGATAGGTAGGAGGTTGGCTCTTTAGAATGCTCTTCTCTTATTTATGCATATGTAAATGTTGTGGATGTTTTCATATTACTTGTTGGCTGGTTTGGTAGATGGCCTGGTTATGGTGTAGGAGAAGACTATGAGGATTATTGTGGGGAGGCATAAGTGCTTTGGGAGGTATAAGATTGGAGGAGTTTGGATTTGGGTTCCACTTTACAAAGAAATAGCTTGCATTTATTTACTCATTATGGGGTGCCATAAGAGGTTAGGGAGGCATAAGGAAATGTGAGGAATAAGGGGTACTAGGGGGAGGCATAAGGGCATGTCAAGGATTTGAAATGATATATATTTTGGTGGTTTTATTTCAGGTGGTGATACCCATTTCCCCTTTGGGAGGCATAAGTAGCTTCCCCATAGTTCTTGCTCCTTTGGCTTGCATGATGAAGCATGAGTTTTATTTGTTGTTTTCATGTGGTTGCAAACTGCATTATGTTTTGGATTGTGTGTTGAATGTGAAAGATTACTTTTTTGTTTGTGGAAGCCTATTGTTTCCATGAGTTGAAAACCATTTCTTATTGCAATGTGGTTGAGGCTCGGGGCTCAATGAATAAGGATGGATTCTCCATTTTCATTGGATGTCTTGGTTAGGTGGGGGAGCGTTGCCTTTCCCCTGTTCTGTTGTGACCAAATTGGAGAATGATGGAAATTCATCTTGTTGTTATGGGCGAGAGAAAAAGATAGTTTGAGAGTCCTTCTTTGAGAACATTTCTTAATGTAACTGTTTCCCACTTGAAGTGGATGATCTTTAATATTATTTTGATGGAAAGATGGTTTTGCATGGGTTATGAAAGTTGTAACTTGAATTGTTAAAGAGATATACTATGTTCTCTGTTTTGGAATAAATGTGGAAGAAATTGTATTTTGTATATTGTAATTAAGGAGAAGATAAAGTTTTGACAGTCCCTTGAAACTACTTTTGTAAACCATTTCCCCACTTGATGTGGATGAAAAATTAATATACATTTTGTGCTTTAAAGAGTTACTATGTTTTGGAAAATAAATCCCCTTTGAATGTGAAAGAAATATACTTTGTATTCTATTGTAAAAAGGAATGTAATGAGAAAGAGTTGTGATTGTAAAGTTGTATTTGATCTATATAAATAGAAGTGGTTACTTTGTTCAAATGATATTTCTTTCATTGGAAGTTTGATTGTTGAATGTAATTTGAAATCTCTGTTGGAAAGATGAAAAAAAAAATACATATGAAGAAATGTCATAATGCTTTGTTCTTTAGAAATGAAAGTTTTGAAAATTAGAATTATAATTTGGCATTTGAATATGTTGATTTGAATCAACTTAATGAGTTAGATTAGATCTAGAATGATTTCTAATACTTATAAGATGATAAATGGAAAATAGATTCTTTCGAATTAGATCTCTGTTAGATGTTTCAAAACTGGCAAATGTTTTATCAAAAGCATAGAACAACCCTGCAGACTAGGAAAGACATTTGAAACATTAATACAAGCTAATAAAGATCAAAATTATCCCAAAAAAACTATAATACTTAAGAAATTTTCATAGAACCTTTCAAAATCAAGCTCAAACAATTTCTTAGTCGTTTTTGCTATTAAATTGGGGAAATTGAATTGATCTTCAATCAAACAATTTAATCCTTGAAATCTATCCTAAATTCTTCCAAGTGAAATCCTCCATGTTTTTTGGCATGTTGAGAAAGAATAACTGGCGGATTTGAACAAATAATTGATAAGTTAAAAATACCAGTTCACTTTCTAAGTTGAAGAAATACGTTTTCTCAAAATTTACCCCTTCAAATTTATCAAAATCAAAATTTAATGATTCTTGTGTAAAGAGGACGTCGAGATCTTTCCAAAAAGTCCTTGTTTTCCCAAAACCAAGTTCTCTATCAAAATTTATGGCCTTCTGAAGTTTTTCTTCATTTGGCGTCAAAAAAATAATTCTAACTGTAAAAAAAAAAAAAAATTGGGAAAAATTTCCTTGGTGGACTGCGGATCCCAATTTTACCTTAGCGCTTCGGAAAATATTTCTAAATTTTTTTCTAATTTTCTCTGCCATGCTCATAGCAAATCGAGGCTACCACATGGCACCACGAGGCGTTGGCGAAGGGTGGATCCCTTTTTAACTTAGCGCTTCAGAAAATTTTTGGGAAAATTTTCTAAATTTTCCCCGGCCTACTAGCCCATAGCTAATCAAGAGATGAAATGTGGCATCACGAGGAATCGACGGAGGAGCGGGTTCCTTTTTACCTTTTTACATTTTAGAAAATTTTGGGAAATTTTTTAAAAGTTTCCCTACCGCCCGTAGCCAATCAGGAGCTACCATGTGGCATCACGAGACGTCAGCAGAGGAGCGGGTGAAATTTTACCCTTTTTTCCCATTAGGGCACTAAAAATATTTTATCCCCACCACACGCATATGCAGGGGTGAAGGCGTGTAAGACATTCAGTATTATATTCTTTCCAAAATTTAGTGGGCGTCACACATAGTTTCAACTATAAATTGCAAGGATATCTCCATTCTAAGGGATTAAGTTTTTCTCTCATTTAGTAAACTATTTTCTATTGTTCCTCTCTACAATTTCCTCCATTCTCTCAACTTCATACTTAGTTGATTGTATTACAAACTATTCCCGAGAATGAAAATATTTTTACTTTTCTCATGGATTGAAATTGCTAATTTAACTTTATATTAATTTTGATTGTTGTTTCATAGATCTTACATAGTTGTGCATGTATTTTCCTATTTATTTGAATTGAACTAGATGTATTTTAGGTTATCGATTGCTGTAATCTACAATACTACCATTAACATAACTCCTTCTCCCTCTTTAGCAACTATTTGCCTCGTAGTTTTCTCCTCTCTCGGGTCATGAATTTCTCCCTCTCTATGTAAACAAAATCACGCACTTTGGGTAATTATCTAGTCGTAATTGTATACTACTATTCATATGATTCATAAGTAAGAAAAGTACTAATTAACCCATGTAATGGCCACCTTTGTCTTTTGTTTCTCCTTTCAAGATTGCACCCTTATTTTATCAATATTCCTTATTTATACGTCTACATTTATCATCTTAGACACCAACACCCAGCCAAGACACAAAGCACAAGGCCCCTCATCCCCTCTAGGTGCCCTTGACTCCTTTATATATTTATTGACACTTTTAGTTCTTTTCTAGCCATTTGAGCATCTCATCTTTTAGGTAGTCAAAGCATTTTTGGGTTATTTATGAAATTAAAGAAAGGGAATCATATGAATATAAATTTATGTGATCATAATAAAGGACCAAGCACTAAGCATTAGCATCACCACCTAAGGTTGCATCCATCAAGAAACTAAGATCTCCATGGAATCCATCTTGTAGTGCCCACTCCTCTTCGACACTTATTATATTTTGATTTTGATCATTGTTGACTATAGATATGGATGTTATTGTATCATTTTGGTTTAGCATGATGTTAGATGATAGATATATCCTGATTTTGATGGATTGTGATTCATAGTATGATTGTGTGGATTCTTAGATACATAGAGAGACATGTTATATTTGATGATGATGATGTGTTGTTGATATATGTATTACTAACATTCAAAATTCTCATCGTATTGAGTAGGATTTATCTTTTGAACTAATCTTGGGATCTTTTTTATATTGATAAAAAAATATAATTTAGATGTTTAAATTTTAGATGAATTATAACATTATTAATAGAAATGATGATTCATATTTTATCTTGGATGTTTTGATGTGGCCACGAGGATGAAAAAGGTATTGTATGATTTTGTATGTAATTATATCACACCAATCAAAAGGGGATTGGAAACTAACCATAATGAAATACTAAATGGATACAACTAAGGTCATCATGGAAACTTGTGTTATATTTTTTTAGTTTGTTAGGGGGTTCCCATGGGGGGATGACCTCCAATTGTGACCATGAGATTTTTTGTGCACTTTTTCCCTTTTATTTATTTATTGTAGAGTAAGTGGTTTATTTTTGATGTAATTTATTTAATCCTTGATTGATTAACGTGCTTCATTAAATAATTTAATCATGTTATTAAATTATTTTGTGATGTGATAATAGAGTCATTTATTAGAGTTGTTATTTTTTGACTGTGTGTTTTTAAGTTGAGTGTTAGTAACTTTGAGTGTTGTACACTCTACCTCACCTTGAAATTTCGGATTTGGGCTTAAGGGCCATTTTTGGAGGCTTGTGGGACAAGCTAAGCTTGTCCCACACCTCTTAATTTATTATACCAAACCTACCTATGGATTGGGGGTCAAAAATAGACCCCATTAAGTGTTTTGTAAGACAAAAAGTGACATTTATTGCACTTTTCTTACATGGATTTTAAATTTTTTCCTTAGAGGGTGTGGGTTTGGATTGTGTGTGTAAGAGGTTTGTCATTCCTCTCAACCACCAATTTATTTTACATTGGGGTTGAGGTTTGACTTGTGATGTGGAGTTGAGGATGAGTGATGTGGTATCGTACATGGAGCCACCTCACTCTCCTCTCTCCTTTTTCTATTTATGCAAGTTCATTTTTTTGATTGGGGGTTACTTTATTTCATTTGCGCTCTTTTATTTTTAGATTTGGAGGATTTTGGAGTGCTTGTGGATTTTATTGGAGCTTATTGGTGTTGGATTGGGCTTGAAGGATCTTATTGTGTGACTCTTGGATAAATCTCTACCATAGAAAGGTACGAGCTACACCCTTGTTTAAATTATTTTATTTTATATGTGTACATAATTGAGTGTTTTGGTATGCTTGTTGGGTTCTTGGGTAGATTTCCTAAGTATGGTGTAGGAGAAGGCTATGGGGATCTTATATGTAGGGAGGCATAAGAGTTTATTTCATGTTTTAGAGGGAGTTGGGTTGGGTGCCCCACCTTGGATAAGAGAATGCTTGTATTTCTTACTTGGTTCTTTTGAGGGATACATAAGAGATTGTAAGGAGGCATAAGAGAATGTGGGAGGAATAAGAGGATCTTGAGGGAGGCATAAGAGTTGTTTAGGGGTTTTGAGATGTATATTGGGGGTTTTGAGATGGAAACCTAATTCCCATTGGGAGGCATAAGTGATCTCCCCATAGATCCTTGCTCCATTGGCTTTGCATTTTCAAGCCTTGTATATTTTGTTAGTTTCCTTATTGCGATTGTTTTTAGTGTTGATTGTGTTTTTAAAATGGTTGTGAAATATTTATATTGTGATGTGGAAGCTTAGTAATAGTTTCCATGATTTGGATCCATATTTTATTGCATTTTGGTTGGGGCTCGGGAGCCAACGAGGAGGATAGATTATTCTCCTCATTGGATTATTGGTTGGGTGGAGAGTGTTTCCTCTCCCCATTTTTGTTGTTGTGATCAAGTGAAGAAATGGTGGAGCTCTTATTGAAGAATTGGCACTTGGAGCTTTTGTGAAGTCAAGAAATCCTTCTTTGTGAGAAAACCCTTTTTGTAATTCCCACTTAGGTGGAAGACTTGTAGTATTGTATTTGAAAGAAAAGTTGTATTGTATGGTTTGTTCATTAAGTTGTAATACATTGTTGAAAAGGAAACTCTTTGCATTGTAAGAGAATGAGTCATGCTCAAAAGAAAAGGAAATTCCATTGCTATTGTAAAATTTTATATATTGGAGGCGTTGCGAAGGAATTCACTTTTCCTCCACCCACCTCCTTCGCGTGAAAACTACACATAGTGGTCGAGGCCAGTGAGCCCACTAAGCCCAACAAGTGCAAACCGAGCCCAACAAGCCCACCCGGTGTGGCCATTGACGACCAATGAGGCCATTGACGAGCACCAGGATTGGAAATGGTTATTTTATTGGTGAAAAAGGA
This sequence comes from Taxus wallichiana var. yunnanensis, assembly GCA_018340775.1. Classification (NCBI taxonomy): domain Eukaryota; kingdom Viridiplantae; phylum Streptophyta; class Pinopsida; order Cupressales; family Taxaceae; genus Taxus; species Taxus wallichiana. The sequence continues at coordinate 835,878,408 of CM031243.1, forward strand.
GGATCCCATGTATTTGAGCATAAAATAATTGAAACCATAGCTCGTGTTTTGCAAAATCGCCAATTCAATATGTTTTTGACTAATAGTTTGTAACTGAGCTCTTTTCATTTTGATCTACCTCTATATTAAAACCCTAGCTCGTTTATTTGAAAAACCCCATTTAAAATCTCTTGTATCATGACCAGGATTCATGAATTTTGGTGTTCAGTGTCCAACACGAGTATGTAATGGTGTTGTGAAAACTGTAATTTCTGTTGTAATGATATATTAAATTTAAAATATACCTTCTGTAGAATAATGGTGTTGTTAAAAATGTAATTTATGTTGTAATGATATATTAAATTATAAATATACCTTTTATAGAATAATGGTGCTATGAAAACTATAATTTCTACTGTAATGATATATTAAATTTAAAATATACCTTCTATAGAATAATGGTGCTATGAAAACTGTAATTTCTGCTATAATGATATATTAAATTTAAAATATACCTTCTATAGAATAATGGTCAGTGAAAACTGTAATTTTTGTTGTAATGATATATTAAATTTAAAATAATAGGTTTGGAGGCATTTCAAGTCAAGCTCTTTGATTAGTTCTATTGGCATCAACCTTCCATATGACAATAAGCTCAGTTATCCTGATTTGACAGTATATTAGGACAATTATCTATCATGATCTCATGGAATTTCAACTCATATGTAACAACATAGAGAAATATGGATAGTAAGAAAAGTCTAACTCCTATTCAAAGATAGATCCTCTAGACACTACAACCATGCATCTAGTTTCATAGTTCAATCCATGGGATTACTTAGCCTCGTACTCAAACCATCTTATTCTTATTTCAACTCTTATACCCATGTCCTCAAAAAATTTACCCTCTAGCTTTTCTTCAATCATACAGTCCCATATTTGTATACAAGGATTGGTTCCCTCTTCCTAAATCTCAGTCATTATATTCATTTTATTTCTTCTCATCATAGAAACTCAAGGACAACTACCCCTACAATGATTGTTTCATGATGGCTTCCACTAGTACTAGGAAAGAGTTTTCATTTCATCATCCTAGTTGAGAAATATTATGTAATCTAAATCAAAACGGTTCTTCAGAGCTATGAAACAAATAAAAGGATTTTCATACCTGAATAATACCATTAATGCCTAGAAAAACTCCCATATACCCTTAAGAACCTTTCTCATATACATTTTGTCTTATTGACTATTGAGACTCTGTCTTTTTCAAGACCGTGGGGTAGTAATCGATCAAGAAGACATGATTTTACCATTTATCAACATGAAAATCTTGAGAAAATGTTAATACATTATCAAGACCATTATTGTACTTTAATACATGAAAAATTATCCAAAATTTACATCAATTTCTTCATGAAATATGATCACTGTGTTAACCTACTATTTTCCCGAATTTATGATATCGATATCTCTCTCCTCACATGCCCATTAACTATGAAAATTTTTGGTCATGCTTTATATGCTTGGGTAGATATTTTTACAAAGTTTTATCAAATTCAACCAACTATTGTATAAAAAAATTCATAATACAAACTTGCAACTTACATTTCTAGAATTTGGTCTATTGTTTTGTCTCTCTTTCCCTATTACCACCTTTGTTCTTATACAGTTTGGCCTCTATTGTTTCTTGTTCACTCCATAACATATTTAACCCTATTAGGTATGTTATCCACTAGGTTCTCTCGTAGGTTCTGGATCATGTATTGGAACTATGTAATAAAAAAGAAATCTATATTAAAATTTAGAATGCAAAATTAAATATGAACTAAATTCTAAAGGATAAACCATGAATTGTACATTAAAAAAAAGTTTAAAATTCTAAAATAAATATAGAGAACTTACTATCCCGAGGCATATGCAACTTTGATATTATGGCTTATGAATAATTATGATTTGTAACAAACATTTGGATATTGTTTCCCTGTTATATTTTCATAATCCACTCTATTTTTCCCATCTTGTGAGCATCAAATTGAATGAATGGAATGCACAAGGCATATAACAAATGTCATCTTATGCAACATCAACCAATAATTCTAATCTCTAATTTTTAGTGTTATTTTGAGGACTTGGATAATGTTGTGCATACCCATTGACTTAATCACCTCAATAAGGATTTTAGCATTAAAATTCATCCTTGTCTTACCCATTATAATGAACAATCTGCAAGAACATAGCTCCTCTGGGTGACACATCAATAACATTTCTCAAAGGCCAGTTTTCACATTTTTCCATGCATCGATATTGTTGAAAACCCACATTCTTTCCACAAATTCCTTATTAGGATTGATGGAAACATCAAAGTCTTGCCTCATTCTTAAAGGGTTGCAATTACCTCTCCATGTTTTCATTCTCTTTGACAAATAGTGTGTTCTTGACCTATCGGTAACTAGGGCATGGATATCTTGATATCTTTAGGGGCTTCATTAATGCTTATGACCATCTCCTACCAAAAATTAAAATAGTATTTCACTAGGTTAAAGAATAGCCCTTTGGCATAAATGCATCAGGCCATCAGCTCATCAATTAACTCCCTTGCCTTCTTTTTCACTAATTTTTCCTAGGGACTTGTGTTTTTTGTTATTTTTGGTGTAGTTATTTCCTAGTCCCCTTTTCTTTGAAAGAGTTGAGATTGTCTATAAAATTGGGAGTGTAGTAATGGTAGGGCTTGAATGTAGATTTGGTATACCATTAATACCACCAACAAGTCGAGGTCTCCTTTAAAGTTGCATGAGAAAGGAAAAGTTGGACTAATGGACCTGTCAACACACAAAATCTTTTTCTTCTTCTCCATAATCAAACCTAAAATTTTGGCTTTAGGAAAGTCCATTTATTCTTTGGATTCAATCTTGGGAAAAATATAATCATGTTTTATTTTCCTTCACACAAGTAGTCTTTAACCCTAGTTATAGGAGATTGCACTCCTTGCAAATCCATTAAATGCTCCACCACCTGCTATATTTGGAAAAATACAAACATGTGTCCAAACTGGAGACTTTGGATCAGATGCAAATCCACAATTCTCCCCACTACCTATAGCACCTCCTCCCATAGAAGAAATTGAAGCCATTTTCGGCAAAAAAATAGCAGCCCCCAAATCTGTATTTTGATGCTATGAAACTCCATTTTTCTCAATCACCTTCAAAATTGTCCTTAAAATGATGGTGTATGGTTGGAACACACCCTTCAACATTTGGAATAGATCTCCAACCTGAAAAGATAGCTCCTAAAAGCTACTTTTTGAAATCATAAAACCAAGTGTGTGAAATGAAAAATAGAAGTTATATTTTTATTTTATTTTACGGAGTTGCGGAAGGGATGGTGGTGGTTATAATTGTAGCTAGGGTAGGGTTTTGTTTTTGATACTTAAGTCAGATATTGGGTAAGCCATTTACAAATGTATTTCGGTAGCTTGAATACATTTCCAGTAGCTTGAATGCATTTCTAGAGATGTTTCTACAGCTTAGATATGTAATTGGATTGACCACTGATAGACTACAATGTATCCAAAACTCGGGTGGGGGTGTATCTATATCCATTTTGGATGAGGGTAAACACAATATGGCCCCTTATGGGAATTTTCATAGAAATATTTGTATGTCTACAAATATTATTATATTGCCCTCTATTCCATGTGGTAAATTCCAAAATAGAAAGAGAGACGAAGCTAAGGTTGATGCTATTCTACATCTATGAAAATAAAAAATGTCTTGTTTATGTTGGAGGTCCACTACTGCCGCTAAAAAATGCCCCCTTCCCAAATGTCCAAGTTAATTCTTCGTGCGTCCCTGAATGAATCTTAAAGTGCATAACCACAACAAATTAATTTATGTGCAAATAGGTTTTTGCATTACACACCTTTGAGTTATAACATCTGCCATCTTTTTGCATTTGGAAACTATTCTTCAAACTCAGGCATACATAGTTTTACACAAAATTTCAAGATGTCTTGAAAGTTTGGTTTTCACATGGACTGTGGTGGCTTCAAAATAATATTAGGTAAATCTTTTCTAGCCATGATTTGCAGTAAGTGATAGTAAGAATATATATTGGCAAACCCTAAAATCAATTTGTATGGAGATAATTCTTGATGTTCCCTATTAATTTCTTTTTAGGTCCAAATATTTTTCCTCGTGTGTGTTTTATATTTGAGGATCCCTACAAATCTACGTGGTTCCTAATTCTTATTCCTTGGGATTTTTGATAAGGTGGTGGATTAAAAATTATATTTTCACTAGGTACCATATTGACCCTTGTGACATTAGTTAATTACTTATCCTTACACATTCTCTCTAATGTGGGATAGTCTTATGTGTGATGTTGTGTAGTAAATCTACATTTTGTGCAATGCATTTCTTGCATTTGATTGGATGGGAAATTTTGTAAAATGTGATTTGTAATATGTGTAATATGTTTCTTTCATTTGATTAGATGGGAGTGTTCTATCCCTAATTATAATTATGGTATCCCCGTATGGTCCTTAAGGTTGAGTAGTGTTACAATGTGGTTGATTCTACGATGAAGGAGGTGCCCAACCTATAATTTTTTGTAAATAAGGTGGATCCCATATTAGAATTTTATATGGATATGGTGGAGTCCATTGTACATTGTATTGAGGAGATGGAGCATAAATTATTACATGAGCCATTTATAATTCCGACGTAGAGGTTTGTGGATTTAGGGTCAATTATGCTTGTACTATGAAAATATTTCTAGTTACTTCCTCCTTCATTAAAGATTTTAAATCCTTAAATTCATGCATGGTTGACTTATAAAAAATGCATGTTACATTATAGATAATTCCTCCTTTATTTCCATTAAATCTATGTGATCCTTACACTCATGCATGATTAATTTATAAGGTCTAAAACTACCTTCTTGTACAAATAGATTTGTAATGAGAATATCCATCCATCAATTCCCATAAAACCCTATCTTCCACACTGGGAACTCCCCAAAATTTCCAAGTTCAATAGTAAGGAGGACCCATAACAAAATCTTCATTCCTTTAGGCATGCATGTTACCTTATTGCTCACGACCAAGATCTTATGCTTTGTACTTTCCCTATGTTGTTAGTTTAGACCTGCTTTGGACTTGTTGGCTAGAAAATTTTCAGGTGGAAAAATTGATGGTTATCTTGCCAATGTCTCCAAGACTCTAGGTCCCTTTACTTATGTGGTGTAGCTCTACTTTATTGTGAATGAACAAAAATGAAAATTTGTTGTTGGCAAGGAGGCCGGGGATCGCACACTCCATTGTACCTACAGAAAATGCTTACAAGGTCACCTTAACAACTTCATTAGGAAGGATATCTCCATCTCCTCCATAAACAACAGGCTACAAAGGGGTTCTCTTACCTTGGTTAAAAGGTACAACCTAAAATAGTGAGGATAGATCAAATCCTCTTGAGGGTGTTATCCATTTCTCCACATCTGAGTGATTAAGGGCCAGTTAGATCCCATCCCCGGCTACAAAATGAATCATCATGATCTATCTGTCTCTAAGCTTCCTGATAAACCTGTGATGCTACTTAGACTTTGAAGGAGAATCAATTTGGGTACCATTAAAGAGTATAGTAGAAGTGTGTCGAAGGACTAGACAAAAGCGTGGAATGATAAAAAGATGGAGGAGTGTGGAAACTATAGATGAAAAATGCACAAAGAAAAAGTGATGAAAGTGAACCTAGGGAAAAACACATGTGTGTAGCCACCACATAGTGTAGTGTACCTACATAAAAGTGTGATGTGTGTGCTATAGTATGCTACCGCATAATGTTTTTTTCGTTGTTGTTTTTTCCCCTATTTGACTACTTGTTTCTCATATGGCAGAACCTGTAAGGAGAAAATGATCAAGTAGTCAAATATGTATGTATGTAAGTGTAAAAACGCTATGTAAAAGATGCATGTGTATGTAAATGTAAAGTACACAAATGTAAATGGAAAATGTAAATGTAAGGGTAAATGGAACATGTGCACCTAATCCATGTCGAGAGAGAAAGTGTAGAAAGATATCTTGTACTACAAGTTTTGGGCGATCTCACACCATAGGTTGAAGAATTGTAGGGAGGAAATGCTTTGTATCCACCAAAATCTAACTACTTCCTAGAAATGTGTGTAGAGATCTTTATATTGTCCTAGTTTTTGGGTGATTCGATGCCACTGATCGAAGTAGTGTAGAGAGGCACACCAACTGTAACCTCCAAGCATGTAACTACTTCCAAGAAATGCTAAGGAAACCATGTCCTGTAAAATCCATCATGTATGGGGTTCGTAGACTGGTCTTAACCCACTCGATGTATGTAACCCACAATGCCAAGGGTGGAAAGTGCACTAAAATGAACTGGTGTAAATGTGTTGCATTAGTATAAACCCCCAAAATTTTTCCCCCTCTTTGGGGGTATATGTGATGTCGTTGATAGGAGACATGTGGCCCCAAAATGGGACTAACCACATGTATGCTGAACCCTGGAAAGTTCTTGGTAGAAACCAAGGCACACACAAATAAGAAGGCTAGCAAAACAAGTGTAAACACACATACATGTAGAAAATAGTGTATAAGCTACGCAAACAGTGTAAAAGCTACCAAGCAAAGTAGTGTAAACATGCAAGAAGACAAGTAAGCCACATAAAGAGAACTTCAAACATGGGACATCACTCACGATGTCGCAATACACACAAGGCCATCATGGCCGCAAACAACAAACAAGTGTGCACACCAAACATAGGGCAAGGCCTGCAAACAAAAACAAGCAATAGCAATGGAACAAATAAGTATGGAAGAAAATATCCCTGCATAATAAATTCTCCATATGAAGCACCCATTAGCATATTAGAAAGATAACTAGTATGTCAAAAGTGTGTATAAGCAAGTAATGTGAAGTGCTAAGTAAAAAATGAAACAATAGCACTGGAAGAGACGAATGTGGATACCCCCAATGGCCAATGTAGGAAGGGTAGAAGGTGAGCATTTGTGCTACATGTAAGAGACATGTATCTCGTGATCATAACTAAAATAAGGCATGAACATGCATTGATTGATGGTATAGATAAAATACATATAAGTACTCAAACTAGCATGTGTAAAAAGTGATCATGAACACCAAAAGTAAGCAAAAATATAAGAAACCATATTTGTAGTATGTTGTGGATGGATATAATGGAATGATACGAGCCATGTGCCCCCCGAGTGGATGGAAATGTATGCAATGAGGTACATTTGGTTTTCCCCCTCATCAATCAAGAATGAACTGTAAATAAGAGTGCGTCATTGGCAAATAGTCGAGTAGTGTGTGTTGTATCGAAAGCGTTGTTATGAATGTGCATACGTAGTGATGATATGCAACCTAGCAATGACGTGTTTGAACCTTATAGCCGAAGTGTATATCTCTCTTGGATGAACATATAAGTGATGATTTATCTTACGCGTATATCACTATAAGATGAATGGATGAGTGATGATTTATCACTAAGCGTATATCACTACAAAATGTAAGGAGGGTGTGGTGATATAACCTAAGGTGTAGACCACTAGAAAATGATAGAATAGGTGATGATGTAGCCTAAAGCATATGTCACTAAAAAATGAATATTAGGGAGTGGTGATGTAGCCTAAGTTGTATACCACTACAAAAGGATGGAATGGGTGACAATTTAGCCTAAAGTGTATATCACTAGCCTAGAAATGTCACAAGGTGAAAGGTCGAATAGTAAATGTGTAAGGTCCATTTGATTTGTAAACCCTCGATAGTTGAGTATGGACCGATGAACTAAAGTGCATCATTGGATGGTGAGTCCAATGTGCATAAGACAATGTAGTATATGTAAGGATGAAAAATGACCATGTGATGAGTAGAATATGTAAATATGTGATGTGTAGAATGCAATGCAAAAGTGTAGAATGTGTGAAATGTAATGTATAGAATGGCATGTTATGTATGTGGATAGACTAGTGGTGTAGTATGTATGGTATGTAGATGTATGCAATTATCATGATGTATGAGGGGTAAAGACGTAAATGACTGAATGTTTTAGAATGTATAATGTGTAATGTGTGATGAAGTGCAATGTGTAATGCCTATAATGCAGTGTGTGGGGTTCAGTGTAGTAGTAATCCCTCAACAATCAAGTGTAAACTGAAGCAAAAGAGTGTGTTATCAGGTATTGATTGATGCTAAAACATGTGATGAGTATGTCTCATCTAGGATATTGATGTATGATAATGCAAAGATGAGAGATAAACCTATGTGAATATGAAGGGTGGATTTTATGAGTGTTATGCCCCTAATTTTACTATGATGTAGGAGGTATATTCTACAATGTAAGAGGTTTCATGCCATTATCGAGAGAGTGTTATCTATTTTGTGATAAGAATGAGGGCCAACACAATGGTAGGCCGAAGCAATAGTAGGACCATGCAATAGTGGTGGCATTTTAAATGTGTCTTGGCCATCAGTAGAAGGAGTAGTTGCTTGGAAAAAAGTGATTGGATGCAAAAGTGGAGTAGGATGGGGAGGAATATTGAATGGTGGTAGCTTTGGTGGTATTGGTGATGTTGCAAGAATACTTGATAGGAGAAGAAGGTTGGTTGATTACGGGAGGTGGTGATGTGGTTTGACTTGGTGAGATTGAAGATGACTCAGTAAGAGGCGGTGTTGAATTAATTTTGAGGGACAATGGTTGCTTAGGAGGTGCTTGACTTATTGTAGAAGGATCTTGAGTAATGCCACTGATGCTCATTAGATATAGATGGATCAAATTTAGGAACCCAATGGGATTTATCATTTGTATTATAATGTTGTGCAACAAATGAGAGAAAACCCTAATGTGCAAGGTACTTGATACTTCATTGTAAAGCATAAAAATCATTTTCATTATGTCCATTGATTCGGTGATAGTTGTAATATGGAAGACCTTGATACTTGGCAAGCCTATAAGGAGGATAACCATGAGTAGGTGGCAATCTAATGATTCTATGAGTGATGAGATGTGGAAGAATATCTTGTTTCTTAGCATTGAGATTAAACATGAGAGGCATAGGGAGCGATACGACTTCGGGTTCACTAATATGAGCACATGTAGAAGACATAGGATGAATATGAGAAGAATAACAATCATGAGCCTAAGAAGTATCCTTAAGCTGTTGAATTTCATATTTAAGAGATGTGATTGTGGATTCCATAGCCTAAAATTTATCTTGAAATAAAGAATGAAGATCTTGGATGGATTTGCAAATAGATTGATTGGAATTGGAATCAAGGGAGTCCTCAGAAATATGACCAATAATAGTATTGACTTGGGTAGGCAATATTTTGATAGGAAGACGCATAGTCCTTAGGGTTTTTTGAAGAGAATTTTTACAAGATGGGTGAATTTGAATTAATCGAAGAAAATATTCTCGACAGGACATTAGAAGCAATGACAGAAAAGATAAGAAAATCCCTAGAACAAAGGTGTATTTAAAGGTCAGGTTCACCAAAATGATTAACTAAAATTGACTAAACTAATGTAGTAAAGTATAGTTAATATAATCTAGGAGGACATATAAATGCAACAAATAAGTGTACTAAGACAACATGTAAATGAGATAAGTAAATAAACTAATGAAATTAAAAACCCTAATGTGCAAGAAGGGAAAGGAAAGAACTTAGTTGATAACTGATGAATTTCGGACTATGTCACAGTGATGTATAGAAAATCGAAAAGTAGGAACAACTATGCAGAGTCTGCAGAAAGGGATAGATTTAGATGTTGCGCCAGATCGGGGCACTGGAAGAGGACCAGGATGCCCACGAATTCTCGGCGGGGGGAATCTGGGTGCCTTGGTCTAGGAAAATGTTTGGAACCGGTGTTCACGAGTGTCGGAAGGTGATCTGAAACTCTAACTTCCCGTCGCATTAATTTTTTTGTATTGCATCGAATGCTCCAAATATTCCAAGAGGAATAAATAACCTACAAAAGGCCAAAATAAAGTTTCAAAACCATAAAAAAGAAAGATGCATGATGAAATGGGTCAAACTGACCTCATACGCCACAATAGTGGGCTTACTAACTGAGTGTTGCACTACATTTCAGACCTAGATGTAGTTCTAGTGTGTGTGTGCATGTCATGCCCTAAGTGCTCTTGTGCCATTCACACTTTGTGAAGTAGTGAGAAATAGCTAAATGTAGACAATGTAATAGAATGTGTGCATGAAATAAAATAAAATCCCTCCCCCTATGAAGTATGATGCATATTTCCTAGCTTGTGCCTTGATGATGGAGCTATGTGGATGCCAATGCAATAGATGGATAAAATTATAGATGAAGTGATAGTAGTAGATGATGTTAGTTCCCTCATCATGGTCTCGTAACTTTATATTTATAGGGTTATCTTATTCTAATTTCAGAATTAACCCTGAAAATTTCGACCACAAGAAAGATAAAGATGAAAAACATTTAGAAGAGGCCCAAAACATAGCGGGAAAGTGTTATAAGAATCAGGGTGCCCCCAAGAAAGATGGCAAATGACGGGGTTAATTAGTAATTTCTTTACTCAAGAACCTACTAAATAGTAGTATGAGACTGGGATAAGTAAAAAGTCTAAAGTGCATGATTTTGTGACTACGGTAGTGGTGATAAGTGTGAAATAATTACTATAGTAAAAGAGGTGATGAGAAAGTAACTATAAGTAGTAAGTGAAAAACTGTTTAGTCACTTCATTTGTTTGGTACGCGATTGTGAGAGTGTGCGAAGTGAGTGAAGATTTCGCAAGTAGAGTAGTGTTTCCTATTTGTTTTGAGAGGGTGGCGACCATCGTAGCATCATGCATGTCGAGGAGTTAGTAAGTACATTGTTTTTGAAAAATGCATGGTGTACTAGTCATTTTTTGCAATTTTGAGCATTTTAATTTTCTCAGTGTTTTATACCTGGATAATAGTGGTAAGGGCATTAGTAACCATTGGGATAGGAGCACCTATATCTGGGCACTAGTGTCTTGCTCCCTGGCACCTCGAGCCTTACATCTAAGCGCCCTAGTCTAGAATGTGGGCATTTGATGTATAATAGGGTAAAACATGCTTCTAATACAATAAGAGAGCGTGGTTAATTTTGGAATATGTTCTAATGTTGGGTTTTGTTGTTATTTTGTGGTGTGCTAAGGGATATACACTCGAGGGAGTTCTACGGTGGGTGTCACATGAGTACGTTGCTTGGATTGGGGTTGTTGGATGATGATTGGGATGTGATGGACCATGTCGGTCTATGACACATAACATGGATGGGGGATGTGACCCATAATATGCCCATGGTGAAAGCACTCTATGAGAGATGGTGTGCCAATACATGTACATTTTGGTTTCCTACAAAAGAGATGATTGTTATGCTGGAGGATGTATATCACATATTGCGATTGCCAGTGGTTGGGGAGAGAGTACGAGTTATTCCAATATAGGAGATGGAGTGAAAAATGCAAGTGGAAAGATAGTATTTTGTGAGGAATCAGGTACATGCTGAGGCCCATATCATTTTAGATGTTATATTACGGTGCTGGGGTTCCGCGCTTGCGTAATTTCATAGTGGTTGTGATTGCTTCATGTATAATTGTAGAGGGAGGAGGTGTACGCATCTTGTATAAGGTGCATGACATATGCCAAAGTGGAAAGAGGATGAGGGTAATATATGCATGTGGGCATGGTGTGTGTTGGCCGACCTATATTGATTTACGCACAAGGATCATGGTGGAGGGATAAGAGCCACTTGCACTATTGCATGTATGGGCATATGAGCACATAGTCATATTGAGACTAGTTAGAGGTCCACAAGGAGAGTGAGTTAGGCCAGAGATCTATATATAGAGGTGGATTGATATTTGTGGTAGGAACATGAACACATATACCTATAGGGCACTAATAGATAGGATGGGGCTTGAGGCAATCATATGGAGGCCATATCACAACTATGGAGGATAACTCAAGGATGTGGTAGAGTTGCAATGTATTTAGAGGATGATGTGGCCTAAGGATCGATTTTCAGGTGTGGCTGATATTTTTAGGTTGAGAGAGTATCACGTCGAGTTTACATTAGCTTAGGACCTACCCGAGAGCCATATATATGGTTACAAGCTATTAAAGCACCTAAGAGGGCTGGAGCTAGACCAAGGCCCACAACAAAGTAGTTAGTATCGCGGGGCCGGATGAAGTGTGTTGGTATCCAAATTTATTCTCCCTTGGAAGCCGAGAAACATCATATATTTAACAAGATAATCATAGATAGACAAATCATAAGTCATTTTGTAGTCGGGGAAGGGATTCAACCGGCTCTTTGTCACTTGAGCGTTGGAGAAATGGATAGCACCATATAAAAGGATTTGATCTCTCCTCACTACTTTAGGTCATGAGTTTCAACCAGGGTAAGAGGACTCATTTTGTAACCTTTGTTGGTGAAGGACATGAAGAGATCCTTCTTTGCACAATTTTCAAGGGAACCTTGAGAAAATATGAACAATACACCACAATTTAACTCTCACGAGTTGTCACTTCTAAAGAATGGAGATATTTTTTGCATAAGGTTCGGGCTACTAAAGAAACTTAAAACTTGCTTGCTTCGTATATTTTGGCCATAGAATTTGTTCATTTTTGGATACAAAGCACAAATAGGGGTGCTTCAAGTAGGATTCATGGTTATTTGAAATTTTTGTGGGGAATTTAGCAAGATGAAGTTGACTTCACTAGATCTTTGAGAACCTTTACAACAATTGGAAAAATAACAGATAGAATGCTTCATAATAGCCAAAAAATTCCTTCAACCAGAAGGTGTGCATCAATGGAGGCCCAGATCTACACGGTTTCACACAATATTTAAGAATTTAACACGAAGGCTCGAGCTAAAGACTCAATTAAACATTAACAACCCCTAGTTCATCATGCCTAAGATACACTCATAGGCTTACAAATAATATTTATCAACATAGTGGAAGTAAAATGATTTTAAATTTTTATTTCATTACAGATGAAAGCTCTTCTCATAATGAAATTGTAAATTCCAAAATACTAACACATGGATGAGATCTTGTGTGATTCGAGAGAGATTTTAATATAAGATTGCAACAGGAAAAAGAAAAACTATTTGAAAGACATTCTGAAATAAAATCAAACACAATTTTGCCCAAGATCAACACAAATTAATTCGAGATTTATCAGATTCATCAGTAGGGGAAAGTTTCTTGAACAATCTCAGAGCTTGTCAATGGTTGTACACTTGTAACCATCTTGATGTGATTGAAATCTAAAACACAAGAAATTAACAGGTTTCTCATATGGTCTCTCAGGAAGATGGGCTTTCTCAAATTTTCTCATAAAATTAAACCCGACCATTTGTAAGAGTATTCTCATTGCATTTATACAATTCACTCACTCACTCATCCCAAATTTTCCCCCAAAAAGAAGAATATTCAAGGAATCCTTTGCTTGTTACAAATTTGTCTTAGAAAGTGATGTTTAACAAATTTACACCCAAAGCTGCCAGGTGGAAAATCATGAACTGATCATGTTTCTCAGACCCTCAACCATGACTGGGATGCCATGCCATAACTTTTTGATAGTCCTTCTAATCATTCTTTTATTCTTTCGTGTAAGAAATCCCCTTTTAATAATTCATAGGTGGCTCCATATGGTTGGATCTTACAAGAAATCCTTTTCACCCTCAAGAATACACCTTGAGAAATGAGTGCCCTCGCATGGATACCTACATTCGTGCCTCTCATAATTGAGTGCCCCGTATGGATTATATCATATATCTGCATTTGTGAGTCTCGAGAGTCACCAAGTACAAAGAGAAGGCGGAACTACAAAGGTGAAGTTCAAAGGTAGGTTCCCAAATGAGCATGGGCCCTCCACGTGTTTAGAACCCTAGAGAGTTTCATGCGGTTGCTAAAAATTCAAAGTATGGGAAGGTCCAAAGGAAGCTTCCATGTGTCTGTTTGGCACAACTTCAAAGATGAAGTCTAGAGGTGGGACCTTAAATAAGCACGGAGTTCTCCATGTGCCCTGGGCCCCAAGAAAGTTACCTCGGCCTTCGAAAAAGTCCCAATATAAAAGGAGCTAGTGAAAGCCTCCATGTGTCTCATTGGCGCACTTTTGATATGGTGCCCAAAATCGAGACCCCAAACAAGCATGGGCTCACCACGTGTCTCATCCTGGAAAATTTGTTTGAAAGAGTTTAAGGACTTCAGTGCCATGTGCCTAGTGGTCTAAGAAAGTTTCCTCAGCCATTGAAAATTCAAAGTATGGGTGGGGTGGAAACTTCCACGTGTCCCCTTGGCGCTCTTTCAAAAAGTAAAATTCAGGGGCAAATTCCCAAATAGGCACGGGCCCTCCACATGTCCAAGGCCTTAGAAAGTTACTTGAGAAGTCTTAAGTATAGAGACGAACTAGTGGAAACCTCTACGTGTCTCATTAGTGCAATCAGTAAAGGTAAGACCCAAAGCAGATCCTCAAATGAGCGCAAGCCCTCCACGTGTATAGGGTCTAAAAAAATTGCACCAGACATTTGAAAAAAGTCTAAGTATGAGCAGAGCTAGCGGAAGCCTCCACATGTCTCCTTGGTGCAACTGCAAAGGTAGGACCAGAGGCGGATCCTCAAATGAGCGTAGGCCCTCCATGTGTCCATGGTCTGACAAAGCTGCACCGCCACTTGAAGAAAAGTCTAAGTATGGGCAAGGCCAGTGGAAACCTCCACGTGTCTCCTTAGCGCAACTCCAAAGGTCAAACCGAGAGGCAAATTTTCAAATGAGCGCAGACCCTCCACATGGACAAGCTTTGAGTTGAAGCAGCCTGAGAGTCTCAAAATGCCTCGGTGACCTACCTCTCCACTTCTAACTTTTAATGTGGGCCCTAACAGAGTTGTGGATTATTTCATAACTTTTCTCCTCGTACAAAAAGGAAAAAATCTATAAAAGGCTCTAGCGACCCACCTCCCCGTTATAACTTGAAAAACTACCATGTGTCCTTCTTCGGGGTCAAAGTAAGAATTTTCCCTACCGCTTCATATTTTTGAATAACCAATTAGATACTATCGGGGTCGTGAGGCCAATTTGGTATTTTTACAAATGTGACAAAAGTGACAAGTTTCACCAAAAAGACCCGTCGAGCCACATCCAACCAAAAAGGACCATGTTTCCATAGATGTTGGGACAAAAGTTGAAAGGAAAACATGACTATGGAAAAATATAAGGGGAAACCTTGAATTCACGCCTAGATTACAAATTCTTTCTCATGGATAGGGAAATGAAAAACAATATCTGGACTCAATGTGACCTTGACCAAAGGAAAGGACTGACCATGAAAACCAAATGAAGGAAAAATATTTCACACATCAACACAGGGAGACAGAGAAAACTTCAAACCATGTGGATTGAGATGTTTTGAACAAATAGGGTGAGATTAAATTGAGCACCAACATCAGCTCCGACTCAAGGATGGGCACTCCCTATGATTGTTGCAAGAACAACAGACCATGTGCAAAAAATCCATTGGATAATGAAGTCAAGAACAGGATTACAAAGTAGAAAACCAATAACCAATCCCCCAAGAATGAACCGAGAAACCAACAAAAACTGGTCACCAGGGACCAGGAGAAACTGAAATAGAAAAACGTGAAAATAGAACAAAAACAAAAGACTATACACTATATAATGATGCATGCCCTGATTATGAGAAATCAGTCAAGGAAATTTTTCAAGTGCCTTCGATTATAGATATGACCATGCTAAGTAGTTCTGATATGTCTTTAACAATTGGTCATATGATTATTTCTCTTTTCCATCCAAGTTTCTATCTGACAACATTTTTTTAGGCTTATGCTTTGTACCTAGGTCAAGTTTTTCAACATCTCTCGAGGCTGCATCAAAAATCAAAGTCCCAGGAAAATCAACCGCTCAGGATATCTACATTGATCAATTTCACACTCCCTAAAAATAGCATAGCTCACAAAGTTATCAACATCAATATATACGTGTGCAATACTTCATAAGAAGCATTGCTGGGGTCCTCAATGAGATATAACATTTTCTTTTCACCAACTAACTTCACAAGGTTTCCCTCAATTAGTATGGTTGCATAAGACATTTCCATTTGCACACTTCCACCCACACTAGCTGCCCACTTTCTAGATAATAACATCCCCCATTTAGCAGAGACAATCCACAATGACCACATTCAAGGTTAAGTACTTACCTGGATACACTACCAATTACACTACTAAACCCTTGACACATCCAACTACTAGTACCTCTCTTGAATCCATGGTAGTACATTTCCCATAATTTGTTGTTACTTTGATATTTAACTCATTCATGACCTTAAGAGGCATTACATTACATGAGGCTCCTGAATCAAACATGTAGTTATGTAACATCCTATCCTTAATAATCAAAGTAGTAAAAATGGATCTCCATTCAACCGAGACTCAACCAGAGAAGTTCCCAAATAAACCTCGGTGGTTCACCCAATTCCTCCAATGCTTGTGGTTTTTCTAATTTCTGTAATGGCGGGAGGAACCTCTACATTGTTTACATTTTTACCCCTGGTGACCTTTTCTTCCTTAAGCCCCAAATACTCAAACGCCCTCTTCTTATGCTCAGGGATTCTAAGAAATTAAACAATAGGAATAGTAATCTTGATTTGACTCAAGATTTGGGCTATGTCACAAGGAACATGTTTGGGTAAGTAATTATTAGGAGGAAGGTTTACAAATTCATCTGATGGCACAAGATTTTTCACATTCTGAGCATGGGGAGGAACACAAGTTTTATTTGGGGTGAAAAAGCATTTTCCATATGCATATTTTTTAGGGGTTTCCTTAGGGATATTAATAAGTAGTGGAATTTTTAGTTTGTCTTAAGGCCTTGCCCCTTTGACAAATTTTCTTCTTGTATTATATTCTTTTTCTTGGGCAACTATTGCATTCATTAACAACTGTTTGTCCTCTTCTGAAGGAATTCCTCCATCATACTTTTTAATCATTAATGCCCTTAAGTACTCAAAATCATTATTAGGCAACTCAAAATATTGTACCATATCAATTTCAAAATTATGAGTGGGAGGAAGAGGTAATACCTGGTGAATGCAATCCCAGAAATCAACAACAAGTTCTGGCACTTATTAGTTCAGTTGAGGTTGCTCCTGTTGTGAACTTACAGAGTAATCCATCATGCATGCATCATCATCTGTCTCATCATCATTAGCTTCCTCAACTTCTTTGTCTTCATCACATGGGGAATGGGGCAAGAAACATCTATCACACCACTCCATATCATGGACCTCTTCCATAGTAGCAACTCTAGAAGCTAAAGGATTAAACACCAATCTTTTCCCGGTGGTTGGGGCTGCCTATTTCCTGATCCCATGAGCCATTTACCCCTTTCATCTGATCTATGATCACCTCTAGGATGATTTGCAAATCTTTCTTAACCTTGTGGCTTGTGTTGACCTTGGGAACCTTGTCTAATCCCCTTCTCTACTCTGACCAGTTTATAGGATATTTCCTTAATAGCTCCGGCCAAATTTTTACAACCTCTTCTAGATCCACTAGACTTACTTGACCGAGGCTTCTCTGGATTGATCATCTTGATACCTTCCCTCTTAGGAGGCTTACCAACTACTTTGATATTGTTTTCAATCTACAAAGCCATGGTGAAGGCTTGCCTCAAAGTTCCTAGGTTTTTGTCCCTTAAATAATAAGCAGCCTTTTTGTCAAAAGCATCAGAATATTTTATTAAACAAGAAACATCACTTGGCCTCAAGATTACAAGTAGCCTATTCAAGGTCTTATTGAACCTAGTATTGAAGTCATGAACATATTCATTAGGATTCTTCTTAATATTCTCAAATTTAGACAAAAGAAACCTAGGATCTGTCTTATCCCCATATTGCAATCTAAAAGCATTTTTCATTTCTGTCCATGAATCTATTGAGTTATCGACAAAGAATTATTCTTATCACGTGCATCCTCCTCAAGGGTATGAATAAATAGTTTTATATACACATCCTCGAATTCAATCTCAAAGTCTTCCATCATATTGAAAAAAGTCAGAAATGTTGATCGCTAATGATAGCATTATTCCCTTGAAATATAAAGTCTATTTCTAACATCTTGTGACGCTATATTTGTATATTCAGCCATACCTCTAAAATTTATAGGACCAAAATTATTCACAAAGAAAGGAGGTGCAGGTGGAGGCTAAGCCATACTATTTTGAGGAGGTGATCTTACGGGAGATAAAAATAATGAGGGATAAAGGGTCTTTAGAACACGGGAGTATAATTCTCAAAATGAATGTCCTCTAAAGACTCAATTTCATGGAAAACCCTATCAATGTTGGAAAATACGAGGACAGAGCGAGAAGCACACTTATCGACACAAATGAAGGCCCCTCTCTAGTTGGAGAATTCAGATCTATATGAAAATTACCTGATTCAAAATCACTCAAAGAAGAATGGTAATCCTCAACCACAGGTTGATCATTTTTCACAATGGATAACTCTTTTCTTGATTCCTGATCTCTAACTATTTTCCAGACTCTTTTCCTTCTGAATTTGTCTTTCCTAGTTCTGGAAACAACTTTCTAGTAGGGTCTTTAGTGAAGAAATATCTTCTTTGTTTCAGCCTTGCAAAGATTAGTGACAGATTTCACTTAATACAGGTTAAGGCACTAGTATTTATCAAAATTTAAATCAACACAAAGTCACCACTAAGTATTTTCACCTTAGTTGTGAAAATGCACTATAAATGACTTGTCAAATATCTATCAACACTTAATTCCTGCAAAGCTTAGCAAGATCTGACCTTCCTTTACTAGTATTTATCATTGATGATATAAATTTAGTTCAATAACCACTAGAAACTAGAAATATTGCACACAAAACTTGTAACTTCACATAATTCTTACAAATATCAAAACAGGATGACGTTTAAACAACACATTTTCACTTAGATCATGTAAGAAACATTACCGATTCAAAAGTATGTGTACACCTTTGTTCAAATACTCCCCGAAAACGGCGTCAATCTGGTGTTGGTATCCAAATTTATTCTCCCTTGGAAGTCGAGAAGAATCATAGATTTAACAAGATACTCAGAGAAAGAAAAATCATAAGTCACTTTGTAGTAGGGAAAGGGATTCAATTGGCTCTTTGTCACTCGGTCGTTGGAGAAATGGATAACACCGTATAAAAGATTTTGATCTATCTTTACTACTTTAGGTCATGCCTTTCAACCAGGGTGAGAGGACCCATTTTGTAACCTCTGTTGGTGACGGAAATGAAGAGATCCTTCTTTGCATAATTTTCAAGAGGAACCTTGAGAAAATATGATCAATACACCACAATTCAACTCTCATGAGTTTCCACTTCTAAAGAATGGAGATATTTTTCGAATAAGGTTCAAGTTACTAAAGACACTTAAAACATGTTTGCTTCTGTATATTTTGGAAGTATAATTTGTTCATTTGTGGATACACAACACAAATAGGGTTCTTCGGTAGGATTCATGGTTATTTGAAATTTTTGTGGGGAATTAAGCAAGATGAAGTTGATTTCACCATATCTTTGAGAACCTTTACAACAATTGGAAAACTAATGAGACATAATGCTTGAGAATAGCCAAAAATTCCTTCAACCGAGAAGGTGTGCATCAATGGAGGCCCAGATCTACATGGTTTCACACAATCTTTAAGAATTTGACACGAAGGCTCGAGATAAAGAATCAATTAAACATTAACAACCCCTAGTTCATCACACCTAAGATACACTCATAGGCTTACAAACAATATTTATCAACATAGTGGAAGTAAAATGATTTTAAATTGTTTATTTCATTACCAGATGAAAGCTCTTCTCATAATGAAATTGCAAATGCCAAAATACTAACACATGGATGAGATCTTGTGTGATTCAGAGAGATTTTAATATAAGATTGTAATAGGAACAAGAAAAACTATTTGAAAGACATTCTGAAATAAAAGTAGACACAATTTTTCCCAAGATCAACACAAATTAATTCAAGATTTATCAAATTCATCAACAGGGAAAGTTTCTTAAACAATCTTAGAGCTTTTCAATGGTTGTACACTTGTAACCATCTTGACGTGATTGAAATATAAAACACAAGAAATTAACAGGTTTCTCAAATGGTCTCTCAGGAAGATGGGCTTTCTCAAATTTTCTCGTAAGAATTAAACCCCAAAATTTTACAAGAGTATTCTCATTACATTTATACAATTCACTCGCTCACTCATCCCAAAATTTCCCCAAAAAAGAATAATATTCAAGGAATCCTTTGCTTGTTACAAATTTGTCTCAGAAAGTGATGTTTAACAAATTTACACCCAAAGTGGCAGTGGAAAAATCATGAACTGATCACGTTTCTCAAACCCTCAACCATGACTGGGATGCCATGCCATAAATTTTTGACAATCCTTCTAATCATTATTTTATTTTGTCGTGTAAGAAATCCCCTTTTAATAATTTTCAGGTGGCTCCATATGGCTAGATCTGATAAGAAATAATTTTCACCTCGAGAATACACCTTGAGAAATGAGTGCCCTCACATGGATACTTGCATTTGTGCCTCTTAGAAATGAGTTCCCCACATGGATTATATCATATATCTACGTTGTGAGTCCGAGTCGGCCAAGTATAAAGAGGATCCAGTGGAAACCTCCATGTGTTTCCTTGCAACTGCAAAGGTGAAGTTCAGA
Source organism: Taxus wallichiana var. yunnanensis (assembly GCA_018340775.1). Classification (NCBI taxonomy): domain Eukaryota; kingdom Viridiplantae; phylum Streptophyta; class Pinopsida; order Cupressales; family Taxaceae; genus Taxus; species Taxus wallichiana. The sequence goes on from CM031243.1 coordinate 835,899,178, forward strand.
GGCAGGTTCCCAAACTAGCGTGGGCCCTCCACATGTTCAGAACCCTAGAGAGTTACACTAGTTGCTGAAAAGCCAGAGTATTGCAAGGTCCAGTAGAAGCTTCCGAGTGTCTATTTGGCACAACTTCAAAGATGAAGTCTAGAGGTGGGACCTTAAATGAGTGCAGGTTCTAAAAGGAATGATAACCAAATCGTGCCAAGCCAAGAACATAGATGCTAATCAAACATCACGATCAATAAGATGAAAGTAATTCACCAGAATAACTTTACATAAACCTTTACAAACAAATGAGAAACAATATCATATATTATTATGGAACTCAATGAAATACAATGCGAATGGGCCTTGTTTATATAGGCAAGGAATAACAATCTAAGAACTAGTCAAGGTCGTAGATCAACCCATAAATCATGGAAAGAACTAGTCAAGTCCATAGATTTATGAGAGAACTAGACACCAAAGATCTAGTCAATACCATAGATCAAGGAAATAACTATACCTAACAACTAAATAATATCTCCTAATATCTAAATAAATAAAAATAAATATCCACACAAATAAGTGGGTGAGGCTAAATACAATAATGTACCTAGGTGAACATGAGCTAAGGTAAATACCTACTCTAACACCCCCTCAAGTGAAGCTAGGGGCCAAAATAGAAGTGGCATGTCCACAGTATGAGTCCTAGAAACTAGGCCTAATGAGGTACTCATGTACAATATATCCATGAAGAAATATCGAACCAAAAGAAGGAAAGAATCCTGCTAGAAGGAAAGAGAAAGAAGAAGAAGGAAGATGTTCTCACGAACACCCCCCAAGAACAACTTCCGAAACCCCAAGCATTCCACGCAACTCAAGGTAGCAAGGTGATGCAAAAGGCTTCGTAAAGATGTCTACAACTTGTTGTTGAGTTAGAATGTACTCCAAGCAAATAACTCCATCCTGTGCTAACAAATGAAGTGGATGTGTATCTCAATATGCTTGGTCCGTTGGTGCTCAACTAGGTTGTGAGAAATGTGAATTGCACTTTGGTTGTCACACCAAAGTACAGTCAGTGAATCCTGTGGGAATCCAAACTCTGTCAATAATTGGTGAAGCCAAAGAATTTGTTGACTCATAATTGCTGCCCTATACTCTACCTCTGAAGATGAAAGTGCAATAGCCTGTTGCTTTTTACACACCCAAGCAACTAGAGAAGAACCAAGATAGAAAAGATATCCAGAAGTGGAATGTCATGTCATCAATAGAACCTACCCAATCTGAATCTGTATACCCAACCAACTGAGTAGAGCCCCTAGTGTATTGTAGGCCAAAGTGGGAAGTGCCATGCAAATAGCGCCAAATACTTTTTAGCTTTGTCGGTGATTATTATGAGGAGAATTTGCAAACAGAGATACAAGCCCCTACGTAAATAAAATATTAGGGCAAGTATGGGTCAAGTACATGAGACTCCCAACCAACTGCCTATACAATGTAGGATCACAAAGTGGTGTGGTACATGTGGATGTAAAAGTAACTCCAGACTGAAAATGAGATGGACTTGGCTTGTAATCAGCCATATCAAAGCGCCTAAGAAGATCATGGGTGTACTTTTCCTAACTCAAATGAATCCCTAAATCTGTCTGAGAAATCTGCAAACCAAGGAAATAATGCAATAGCCCAAGATCTGTCATGTCAAAGCTGTAGAAAGAGCCCCTCGAATACTGAATGTGGGAAGAAGAGCTACCAGTAAGTAATAGATCATCAACATACAAGACAAGTATCACAATATCCTCACCAACATGTTAGAGATACACTGTATGATCAGAGTGGCAATGAACAAAACCAATAGATAGAAGAAAATAATCCATCTTCTCATACCAAGCCCGAGGGGCTTGTTTGAGACCGTAGAGAGACCTTCGGAGCTGACAAACAAGAGAAGAATCCTGAACAAATCCAATCGGCTGCTCCATATATATTTCCTCTTGTAGATCTCCATGTAAGAAGGCACTCTTCACATCCATCTGGTATATGGGCCACCCTTGTGATGTAGCAATAACAAGTACAAGGCGTACAAAATCCATCTTGGCAACAGTGCAAAAGTCTTAGAGTAATCAATACCTTTGACTTGTGAAAAACCCTTTGCAACAAGATGAGCCTTATACTTGTCAATGGACCCATCACTGCGTATTTGGTTTGGTATACCCACTTACACCTAACCATATTTCTTCCTTTAGGAAGAGATACAAAATCCCAAGTATGATTCTTCATCAAAGAAGAATACTCATTGTCATTACATCATCTCACTCTGGTATCCCATGAGCCTTTGAAAAAGACTGTGGATCCTCAGAAACTACCTGACAAAAAATTCTAGAACCTATAGAATGTGCGTGATGATGCCTAGTGGGTGGAAGATCCTCTATGAAAGGTACTACCTCAGAAACTGTAGTACAAGCCCACTTAGGCATAATGACAACATCAGTGGGAATAGGATCCTCAATGACATCTATAACCTCTTCATCAATCTCCTCAAAGAAATGATACTCAAGATGAGATGAAGAAGAAGAAGGAATGGAAGAAGATGAAGAATATGAGGAGTGAAATGCTCATCAAACTGAACATGTGTTCAAAAAAGAACATCATGTGTATCAAGATCTAAAAGATGATAAGCTCTCATGTCCTCACAATACCCTACAAAGATCAAGGGTTTACTCTTCTTATCCAAAGATTTCATTTTCTTCTTTGGCACAAAGGCCCAAGCATGGCTCCCAAAGACTTGAAAAAATGAGACATCTGGCTTAGTGTTTGACCAAGCTTCCTTTGGAGCCAAATGCTCAAGTGCTCTGTGTGGTGTGTGATTCTAAATATAGTTAGCACAATTAATTGCTTCTACCCAATAGATAGGAGGTATATCTCTAGAATGCATCATACAATTAGCCATTTCCTTCAAAGTTTTATTCTTCCTTTCTTATAATCCATTCTGTTGTGGATTATGAGGAACAGAATGTTGGTGAATAATGCCTTGAGTTGCCAAAAATTCAGAAAACTCATTGCTGAAGTACTCCCCCCATTATCAGTGCAAAGGTTCTTTATGCTACTAGAAGATTGTTTCTCGACCAAAGCCTTGAAGAATTTGAAGTGTGAAAAAACATCACTTTTGTATTTGAGAAAATAAACCCAAGTACACCTCGAGAAATCATCAATAAATGTAAGTACATACTTAGCTCCACTAAAAGATGGGGTAGGAAAAACCATCAAGTCACTATGCACAAGCTCAAGTGGTGAAGAAGCTCTCTTAGACAAATTCTTAGGAAAAGGATCTTGGTGTTGATTCCCTAATGCACAACCATGACAAACTCCCTCAAGACAAGAAACTCTATGAAGACCATCTACCATACCATGAGTGCTCAACTCCTTCAAATATATTTAATTGAGATGTCTAAATCTTTCATGCCAAAGCTTACTCTCTGAATCTGAATGAGAAACCAATCTTGTCCCTATAGAAGAAGTGTCATCAAAACCCTCAAAGTGATATAGTCTTGAACTATGATCAACAATACCCTGAGCAACAAGTGAATAAGGCTCCAACAAAGTTCTTACTTCTACCCCATGTGGTGTAAAAGTCACTATTTTCCCTTGACCAAAATGAAAAATTTGATATACATAAAGCAAATTTGTAGTGATGTTAGGAACATATAGTGCATCTTGGATATTGCCACCATCAAGTTGTATATCACCTTTTCCCTCAACAGAAAGAAAGGAAGAATCTCCAACCTCAATTTTGGAAGTAGAACTCAAACCTAGAGAAACAAAAGACTCCTTGGAAGAAGTCATGTGATGAGAAGCACCATAATCTATAACCCAATTATCTGTAAGTGGTGACGGAGATCTTCCAACAACATTAAGTGTTTTTCCATTTTGATTAGAAGGAGGTGGAGTGGAGATAGAAATTTTGTGTTTCTTGATTGCATCCTCTAAGGCTTGCATTCACTTATAACACCTATTTTCTTCATGATTACTACCCCCACAAAAAGAGCATGAACGACTAGAATTATTCTTGGATTTAGAAGACTCCTTGAGTTTTGAGTTGTTTTCTTTGGGTTTAAGAGCATTTTGAGATGGAGAAGGTGTGGATTTGGTTTTATTATTTGGTTTTCCCTTGCCCTTAGGATTAGATGCAACTAATGCCTTTTGAGAGGTGGAAGACTCAAGGTGAGATAATTTGGATTCTTCCCTAGTAAGTCTTTCACAAAATGTTTCTAAGTTAGGCATTTTGAAGGTGTCACCTAAGGCATCCATGTTAGAGAAAAAGGTAGAAACAAATTTTTTGAATGGTCCTCTAAACTTCGATAGAATCAAGTAAACACACTCGTTTATATTTCTTATCTCTTCCACTCCCCTTCAATTGTGTCAACAAATGCTTGAACTTGGTAAGATAGTCTATAATTGTTGAAAAAAATTAGAATTAAGAGAGATGATCTCAATTTCAAGTTGTATGACTCTCATATGATCCACCTTACCAAATAAATCCTCCAATTTCTCCCATATTTTGAAAGGAGAGTCACACTTTTCCAAATGAAATAAAAGACTGTCACTTACATAAGTTCCTATCAAACCCATACACTCATCAAATTTGCATTGGTACTGAAATTTCTCATATTCTCTAGTGAACACTGGTTGTTCTAAAGAAGTTAAAGCCCATAATCCTTTCCGCTTGATTATTGTTTCCATTCTTGGTTTCCATGTGTAGTAATTATGTGTTGTTAATGGCTCAACATTATCTAATGCAGAAGTAGATAAAGATTCCCTCCTCAAAAAATCATCAAAAGAAATGCAAGAACCAAGCAATGCAACAAGACCCCCAAACAATGCAACAAGAGCCCCCCAGATTTTGACACTTTATAATGAGTGCGTGTTACAATATGGAACTTTATAATTATAGTAAGATTCTCAAAATAAATATTTCCAATGGAAAGAGCATAAAAAATTACGCGCTTTTACAAAAAACGACACTCAAAACTGAGTTACCGATTGAAAGATACAAGTTTTTCAATATTACGCTCTACTAAGTAGGAATCACAAGATTTAAGCCCACATATGACCCTACCATATGACCAGGGGCTAAGGATTTCAATGGGTGTGTGCAACTTACTATTCTGGGGTGTGTTACTGGTTTTCGAGAAAGTCACATCCAACTACTTCTTCTGGTAAAAACTACTATTTGTGGACTATTCTGAAAGTGACATTTTCTCGCCCAAAATAGTAGTCTACGGATTTTCTTGAAATAGTAATAGTCGTGCACATCATCCGTGGACCCTGCCAAAACAGAAAGAAACGACTTTTCGAAAAAGACCTCTCGCTGAGCAAACCGAAAATGCTAAGCTGCAACAAAAAAAATAGATCAGATCTCAAGTAACCCAAAAAAATTCTATATTTCCTTTTCCGTATGGCACGAATCCCGAGGTGAATCCAAGTATGTTTCTCACAACAAAAAAACCAAAAAACGATTGCCTCCCGAAATGGTCGAGTTTATAGTCGATCTTAGGGTTTTGCTACCTTCCAGATCCAATGGAAGCCTCTATTTTACATAAAAATGCACACAAAAACAAAATACAAGCAAATCTGAATATATAAAGAATTTATTTACAAAATAAAACTTACAGATGAATTTCAATAGCAATCTCTGCTTTGATACTGTAGTTAAGCACACCAGCCCTAGAGTAGTGGTTGGATGGGTGACCTCCCGGGAAATTCCGGTGTCACTGCCTCCTAATAATGTTGGGCCGATTGAGTGTATACTCGGCTCCATCGTGCGGGGAGGGTGTTGGCGTCAACAACCGTTTAACATGATAAGATACCTCTCCACCATTAGTTTGAGATTTTGGTGTGACAAAGAAGTCATGTAGCTCTAATACGATAAAAAGAACGATAACTTGAGATCATGCCAAGCCAAGAACACAGATGCTAATCAAACATCATGATCAATAAGATGAATTCAATTCGCGAATAACTTTACATAAACCTTTGCAAAAAAATGAGTAAAGAATATCATATATTATTATGGAGCTCAATGAAATACAATGAGAATGGCCTTGCTTATATAGGCAAGGAATAACAATCTAAGAACCGATCAAGGTCATAGATCAAGCCATAAATCATGGAAAGAACTAGTCATCAAAGAACTAGTCAAGTCCATATATTTATGAGAGAACTAAACATCAAGGATCTAGTCAATACCATAGATCTAAGAAAGAACTAGTCAATACCATAGATCAAGGAAAGAACTATACCTAACAACTAAATAATATCTCCTAATATCTAAATAAATAAAAAGAAATATCCACAAACATAAGTGGGTGAGGATAAATATAATAATATACCTAGGTGAACATGAGCTAAGGTAAATACCTACTCTAACGGAGTTCTCCACGTGCTCTAGGCCCCAAGAAAGTTGCCTCATCCTTTGAAAAATTCCCAATATAAAAGGAGCTAGCGGAAGGCTCCACGTGTCTCATTGGTGCACTTTTGATATGGTGTCCAAAAGCGGAGACCCCAAACAAGTGAGGGCTCACCACATGTCTTGGCCCGATAAAGTTGTTTGAAAGAGTTTAAGGACCAGCGAAGGTGCCACGTGCCTAGGGTGCGAGAAAGTTTCTTCTACCATTGAAAATTCAAAGTATGGGTAGGGCTGGTAGAAAATTCCACGTGTCCCCTTGGTGCTCTTTCAAAAAGTAAAATTCGAGGCAGATTCCCAAGCAGCGTGGGCCTATCGACACTAAAATTTTCCTCCGTAATTTCTATTTCATTAATGTATGTATTAGGAATAGGATGTTGTTAAGTATAATTAGTAGTAGCGTCTGATAGAAGATAACGGTGCCGTCAGTACGGTGCCGCCAATAATGTGGAGTACGGTAAATTTCAAAGTACAATAGGAATGTTGTAAAAAGTAAATATTTGTCGTAAGTGGTCCGGTAATGTTAAAATGTCAAAGTTTGGGTAATTAGAGAAGTAGGGTCTACGTGATTAGGAATTAGAAATATTATATTGGTAATAAGGACAAGGAGTGAGGTCATAAATATTTTGTGTATTTTATTTGTAAAAAGTCTAAAAATGTGGAACCCATGTAAAATGATAAGGTTTATCTTATCTTAGAAGATAAGCTTACATGTACGAGATAAGAGTTAAGGTATGGAATATGATTCGTCAGAGTGCATTTCTTATCTTATCTTAGAGATAAGATGGATAAGCCTAGAAGTTCTATAAATAGAGAGGCCACCCCCTCATTTAGCATAGAAGGAAGTAGTGAGAAATATTGCGGGAAGTGTGCGAAGGAAGCCATCAGTTTAAAGGTGTGTTGAAGAAGCCATTAAGAGGTGTAATTGTAAAGTTTCTCCCATAGTCTTGGTGAAAGGCAAGTGAAGTCAATAACACTTGAAGTACCTCATGGGTGAGATTGTAATGATTTCATCTTAATATTATAATTTATTTTGATATTTTAGATTTGTCATCATTCTGTCTTATCATAGTCGATGGTATTCTTGTGTTATGTTGTTGTTTTGTTTCCAGATTACATCCACCAAACTAAAGGTTGTGCATTAGTAAATAATCATAGACGAGGAGTTCGGTGAAGAATTATCATAGTGCCGAATTGGTGATGACATTTTGGTTCTCATTGCGGGACCATTCCTCGTTGGTGGATTTTACGGAGAGATATTCCCACTTAGTCAAAAATCAATTGGAGGGTAACCTTGTTTTTTTCGTGCATAGTAAGTTACCATGGTAAAGTCATTTTTACCGTGAATAGTAGTTACCATGATAAAGTCATTTTTCTGTGAATAGTATTTATCACTGGTAAAGTCACTTTTACCATGAATAGTATTTACCACAAGTAACTTCACTTTTTACCGTGAATAGTGTTTACCACAAGTAAAGTCGATTTTTACCTTGATAAGTCAAGTTTTACCATAGTTTACCGTGGTCATTTCTATTTTCTTTGTAGAAAGGTGTAAAGTCACTTTCTAGTATAGTGATTCCAATTATTTGTGCACATAAGTCTTGTTAATTGTACTTGTGGGTTGGTATTTCACGGTGGTTATTTTTGAAAATGGGAAAAATTCCTATTTTTCAGATTCAATCTAATGAAGATGCTTCTTCTTTCATTCAAGAGTTTAAACGATCTTGTATTTGTAATGGCCTTATAAGAAGGGAACAATGGACTGAATTTTTTCCTACCTTTTTGGATGGTTCGACACTTGGGTGGTTTGAAACACGAGGTGATAATGTGAAAAATTCATGGGATTTATTAACTGAAAGTTTTCTTGAAGAATTTGGTGAACAATAGAAATATGCAGATCTCATGATCAATATCACAAAGCTATCCCAAGGAGAGAAGGAGAAGATAAGGGATTATCATGCTCGTGTTCTAGAGCTAAGGAGGAAGCTCGATGCCCAGATCGGAAGGAAGGATTAGCGGATGGGTTGATGAATGGCATGGATAATCTCCTCTGTAAGCACTTCATTCTTGGGATGAAGCCAGATATTAGACAACGAGTGAAGTATGACCGCCCAACTACCATTGAACAAGAAAAGGAGATTGCAAGAAGGCAAGAAGAAAGCATGGAAGAGGAGCTCAAAGAAATTGTTACTAAAGTAGAGCCTACACCAAACACCTTTGGTCAGAATCCACAACCACTCCCGGTGAGCACAAATATTTCTCCTAGTACATCTACTGAGTATGAAGATCTGCTCAAAAAGATGGGTCAATTAACTATTAATCTTCTTCAAGGAAAGGAATTTAGTTCTCAGGGAGGAGATAGAGGTCCAAAAAGAAATATTTTGAAGTTGTTTGTTATGGTTGTTATAAAAGGGTCATTATAAGTATAATTGTCCAGATAGAGCTTCTACATCTGGTAAAGGAGATAATGATAAAGGAAAAGCACCTATGAATTCTTTTGATGTAGTAGATAAGAGCAGAAATAATGAAGTAGATGTGTTTGTAACAAAAAGAAAGAAAGAAAAAGATAATCAAGATGGAAATGATCCTAAGAAGATGAAAGAAGAAACTAGTAAGTAAGAAACATAGAGAAGAAAGTTGGGTGTGCAAGATTTTTGATTTCACGGGGCAAGGACCATACTCCATCTTGGAAGATATGTCCAAAAGGATTGCAAATATTACATATGGTCAACTCTTGGCTATGTCTTCTGAGAAGAGGCGGGAGTTGTGAGGTGGACTCAATGCTCGAAGAAGGAAGGAGGTTGAGGTCCCTGTTTTGGAGGTAGAGGTAGATCCCTATGCTCCACAAGCTGAGGTATTATGTAATGGTATTTCAATTCATGATGTCTTAGTTGATGGAGGTGCTGCAGTTAATGTAATGACCGAGTCTATAATGAATATGTTGGGTTTAAAAATTGATCGACCTTCAACACTTATGTTAAAGTCATTAAATAAAGGAAAAACTAAACCAGAAGGTGTAGTTTCAAATGTGGCAATATCTGTTATGGGTGTGGTATGTGTGGTACACTTTCGGGTGATGAAAACTAGTACTTGTTATGTACCCAATCTTTCTTTGGGAAGACCATGGCTAAGGAGAGTTCATGCAAGAAACTACTGGAATTAAGGTTTCATGACACTTAGACGTGGTAGAGAGAGGGTGAAGATAAATGTGATCCCTCGACATCATAAGGTAGAACCTGTGGATTCAAGTGTTGAAACTGATGATTGGACATTCTCTGATTACTCTAGTACCAGTGAAGTGGACACTGAAGATGAAGAAAGCGAGGTGGATGTTTCAGTCATGGATATCCTTCCACCACACCAACTCATGACCCCATAAAATTATACGAAGAAGAAGTTGATGATCATCTCCAACAAATAAAGATTGGTGATGCTGTGATGGAGAGTGAGAAGGAATCCTACCTCCAGCTCTTTCGAAGGTACATACACCTATTCACTTTTGATTACAAGGAACTCCGTCAAGTAAGTTGGGTAGAACATTCTATTGAGCTGGTAGATGGTGCTAAGCCCATAAATAAAATTCCATATAGAATGAATCCTAATTTTTCCAAGACTGTAAAAGAAGAAATAAATAAGTTGCTTGATGCAGGATTCATATTTGTTGTGGAGAATTCAGAATGGGTTTCTCCCATTGTGATCTCAATAAAAAAGAATGGGAAGCTACGCATTTGTGTTGATTACAGGAAGCTCAATAAGGCAACAAAGAAGGATCATTACCCTCTTCCATTTTCAGATCAGATCTTGGATGAAGTAGCTGGCCAGGAGTGCTATAGTTTTGCTGATGGATATAGCGGCTACAACCAAGTTCGTATAGCAGAGAAAGATCAGCTGAAGACCACATTCACCACTCCTTGGGGAATGTTTGCTTATAGAGTTATGCCTTTTAGGTTGTGTAATGCTCCAGCAACATTCCAACATTTGATGAATAGGGTGTTCGAACCCTACATTGGGACCTTCATCAGAGTATTTATGGATGATTTTTGCATCTATGGGAGTAAGTTGGACCACCTGCACCAAATGGAGAAAACATTTCAAAGGTTAGATGAAGCACAAGCCTCACTAAACCCTACAAAGTGTGTCTTTGGATGTTCTAAAGGTGTTTTGTTAGGGCATGTTGTATCCAGAGATGGTATTGGTATTGATCCTGATAAAGTTTCAAAAATCAAAGATTTACCATTTCCTCTTAATAGAAGTAAGTTGAGATCATTTTTAGGCCATGTGGGTTACTATAGAAGGTTCATCAAGAATTTCTCAAAGATTGCATAGCCACTAACCTAGTTCTTGAAAAAGGATGTTACTTATGAACCAGGAAATAAGGCGCATGAAGCTTTTGGACAACTGAAGGAAGCCCTGGTGTCTTCACCTATTTTGAAGAATCCAGATTGGAGCAAGCCATTCATTGTGTACACTGATGCCTCAGATGCAGCATTGTGGGCATATAGGGCAACATCAAAGTCAGCAACAGGATACTCCCCATTTCAGTTGGCCTATGGCATTGATCCAGTTCTTCCTATTGAGTTTGATATTTCCATTTTGAGAGTTATGAAAAATGAAAGGATGGATGAAAGTGATTCAAGAAAAGAAAGGTTGGTACATCTTCATTTCTTTGAGGAGGAAATGAGAGAAATAACAAAGGATACAAGCCATAAGAAGAAAATGAAGCGAGAAGGAATACTTTGATCAAAAGATTCGGTGGTCTCCATTTCATGTGAATGACTTGGTTCTAGTATATGATTCAGATACAAAAAAAAAGACAGAGAAAATTTCTTCCAAAATGGATGGGGCCCTACAAAATAGCAGATTGTGCATGAAAATGGTACGTCTGATTGGAGGAATTAGATGGCACTCCCATTACGAAATGGGTCAACCACGACAAGTTGAAGATTTTCCAAGCACGAGAATAGTCTACTCAGAGGACGGAGTAGAAGCTAGGAAGGGGAAGATGTCGACACTAAAATTTGTATGTATTAGGAATAGGAAGTTGTTAAGTATAATTAGTAGTAGCGTTCGATAGAAGATAACGGTCTTTGTCGATGCGGTGCCGCCAATAATGTGGAGTACGGTATGATCAAAGTACAATAGGAATGTTGTAAAAAGTAAATATTTGTCGTAAGTGGTCCGGTAATGTTAAAATGTCAAAGTTTGGGTAATTAGAGAAGTAGGGTCTACGTGATTAGGAATTAGAAATATTATATTGGTAATAAAGACAAGGAGTGAGGTCATAAATATTTTGTGTATTTTATTTGTAAAAAGTCTAAAAATGTGGAACCCATGTAAAATGATAAGGTTTATCTTATCTTAGAAGATAAGCTTACATGTATGAGATAAGAGTCAAGGTATGGAATATGATTCGTCGAGTGAATTTCTTATCCTATCTTAGAGATAAGATGGATAAGCCTGGAAGTTCTATAAATAGAGAGGCCACCCCCCTCATTTAGCATAGAAGGAAGTAGTGAGAAATATTGTAGGAAGTGTGCAAAGGAAGCCATCAGTTTAAAGGTGTGTTGAAGAAGCCATTAAGAGGTGTAATTGTAAAGTTTCTCCCATAGTCTTGGTGAAAGGCAAGTGAAGTCAATAACACTTGAAGTACCTCATGGGTGAGATTATATGATTTCATCTTAATATTATAATTTATTTTGATATTTCAGATTTGTCATCATTTCGTCTTATCATAGTCGATGGTATTCTTGTGTTATGTTGTTGTTTTGTTTCCAGATTACATCCACCAAACTAAAGGCTGTGCATTAGTAAATAATCATAGCACGAGGAGTTCCCGGTGAAGAATTATCATAGTCTTTGGATTGGTGATGACAGGCCCTCCATATGTCCAAGGCCTTAGAAAGTTACCTGAGAAGTATTAAGTATATAGAGGAGCCAACGGAAGCATCCACGTGTCTCCTTGGTGCAATTGTAAAGGTAAGACCAAAAGGTGGATCCTCAAATGAGCGCAGGCCCTCCATGTGTCTAGGGTCTAACAAAGTTACACCAGACAATTGAAAAAATTCTAAGTATGAGCGGAGTTAGCAAAATCCTCCACATGTCTCCTTGGCACAACCGCGAAGGTAGGACCCAGAGGCGGATCCTCAAATGAGTGCAGGCCCTCCACGTGTCCATGGTCTAAAAAAGCTACACTAGTCACTTGAAGAAAAGTCTAAGTATGGGAAGGGCCTAGTGGAAACCTCCACATGTCTCCTTACCTCAACTCCAAAGGTCAAACCGAGAGGTAAATTTTTAAATGATCACAAGCCCTCCACGTGGATAAGCTTTGAGTTGAAGCGGGCTTGAGAGTCTCAAAATGCCATGACAACCCACCTTTCCACTTATAACTTTTGATGTGGACCCCAGTGGAGTTGCAAATTATTTCATAACTTTGCCCCCTTATATAAAAAGGCAAAAATCTACAAAAGGCTCCGTTGTCCCACCTCCCTACTTGTAACTTGAAAAACTGCCACGTGTCCTTCTTTGGGGTCAAAGTAAGACTTTTCCCTGCCCTTCATATTTTTTGAATAACCAATTAGATACTATCGGGGCCGCGGGGCCAATTTGGTATTTTTTACAAATGTGACAAAAGTGACAAGTTTCACCAAAAAAACCCATCAGCCGCATCCAACTAAAAAGGACCATGTTTCCACACGGATGTTGGGATAAAAATTGACAGGGAAAACATAAGTGTGGAAAAATAGAAGGAAGGGGAAACCCCGAATTCATGCCCAAATTACAAATTCTTTCTCATGGACAGGAAACCAGAAAACAATATCTAGACTCAATGTGACCTTTGACCAAAGGAAAGGACTGACCATGACAACCAAATGAAGGAAAAATATTTCATGCATCAATACAGGGAGACAGATAAAACTTCAAACCATGTGGACTAAGACATTTTGAAAAAACAGGGTGAGATTAAATCGAGCACCAACAAGGTGGACACAACAATAGATCATGTAGACTCGAGCGATGTAGGTAGAACCAAGGAGTATTGCACATGGTGGGAAATTCATCGGTGGGTATTGTTATTCCCATTCTTTGCTAGTCAACAGGGTTACCACCTACAAGAGGAGGACATGGGGAGGTACATCCCCGACCCTATAGTAGCATATATAGTATAGCGTAAGTATTTATGTAGTTTTGTACATTTGTTGTATTTATATTGTTATATATGTGGCTTTTAATGCATGTTGTATTTGTTGTTTGTAGGTGATGTGTATTGGTCATTGATTGTTAATACATCTATCCGAACATTAACATGGAATGTCTGACTGATGTGCTTAGTGGATGTATACTTTAGCATGTGGATGATATCGTTGTGAGCATACCCATTTATTTGAGCCGGTGGCCATAGCGGTGGCGTCATGTATTATGTTGTTAGGTGAGAGGGACAAGGCACACGAGGAGACTCAAGGAGCCCAAGAGGCGATAAGTGGTGGTCCCTTGGCACAAGATGTGTTTGCACGATATGTAGATATGTAGTGCCGGTTTTACGAGTAGGCTACGAGAGATTATCCTGCTATGGAGACAAGTCGATAAATATCGATGCGCGAATAGCAGCATCATGTTGGTGGAGTGGCATCTAGTTCTAGGGATCTCGCAGTACCTGAGAGTGACAGTGATGATGAGATCTGATATGTACTATGGTATATGATGTAGGGGAGTTTCCCACCAAGTGATGAGACATTTTTTGTTATGATGATTATATTTGAGATATGTGTATGGACACATATTTTGATATATGATAATTTTATGTTGTTGTAGATAAATGTTGCAATGTGTTGGATGATGTATGATTCGATGTTTATTGTATGTGTGGCATATTATTTCATTAGTGTAGACTCGTATTATAATTTTTGTAATGGTAGAAAATATGTCTATCTTGAATAATGGTAAATAATAAATGTAATGTGATTGATGAAAATTTTTATTTGTAACGCGTAGTTAACGTAGGGATGATAGTAGAATAGGATGTAAAAATGGATGATGTATAATCGCTAAAGAAAGTAACATGTTATGTTAAATGATGAGAGGATGTGATCGTAAAATTTTAATATGATGAAAGTAGGGGGAGCGAACAATGCCCCGGTGTGTGGATGAATAGACTCATTGAGTTAAGACCCCTTAGTAGTCAAGAATGAGCCACGTAAGAAAGAGTACATCATTAGGATGCGCTAGATGAGATGATGAAGCGCATGATGATAGGTTCTTAGAAAAATACTTCAACAATCATGTAAGAACCGTAAGAACATAAGTGCATCGTTAGGGGGTAAGGTGATAACAATCATGTACCAAATATCAAGGTGGAATGAATCGATAGAAGCATGTGGGATGGAAGCAACATGAGTGTATGAACTGAACTAAATTTCATATGGAGTTGTGGTGGGATGTGCAAGAGAGGAATGTTGTGGAAGCCAATGTGAATGAGTAGCGTGATGTGGTGGATAGGGTGACTGTGATAGATGAGATGGATGAAGTGAATGTAATGATACAGCGGTGTATGGACGCGGTGGAGAATACATATGAGTAATAGACTGTGGTGGACGTACCGAAGTGTGAGCACCATATGTAGGAGATGACTCATCACTAGTAGAAACTTTTGGACGAGGTAGAGGAGAAATGGAATGATCACGTGAATGATATCCAAAGGATATGATGCCCTTATCCTCTAGTTGTTGTAATCTATCATGAAAGGAAAGACAATCATTTTCCTTATGGCCATTTATGCAATGATAGTTATAATAAGGTTGGTCATGTTGGTACTTGTAATCGTGTTGTGGATGATGTTGGTTGGAGGGTAGGTGAATTAATCACTCAATAAGTAAAACACACAAAGCACATCATGTGGTCGAAGCATGATGAGAGAAATGTAAAGGCTCACGTGACCTAGGTGGAGTGGTAAGAGAATACGTTTTCACACGAGAGGTGAAGGAGTATGTTTTTATGGTGGAGTGGGTTGAGCTTGTTTGTTTTACTTGTGAGGAAAAGGTGAAGATTGTGTTGGATGCTCAATCAAAGTCACGACGAGAGAACTAGATGAGGTAATAGCCGTAGAGATATGTTGAGGCTCTATGATGTGTGATGAGAGAAGATTTTGTTTTAGGTCAATAAATTTATAACATAGGAGAATAAATGACTCACATATACCATATTGTAATCTTTTCTTGAGTGGAGGAATTAGGCCATGATAGAAAATGAATTGCTTTTCTAAATCAATAGGTTGGAATATTAGTTGGTGTATATAAGCATTGAATCGTAATATATAATCCTTGATAGGTTCAAACAAGTCCTGTTAGCTAGATTTTATGCACAACATAAAACCTAGGTATTCATGAGATAAATCTCCCTCATTTGACGGTGAGGCTCCCGTGTAATATTTTTTATTAATTTAGTAAGGGTGAATCCTAATAACTATTTTCGGGGATTTTAGTGTAATTACTTCAGCTCGTGAACCACATCCGAGCAATTTTGCGGTAAGTAAGCAACTATGATTGGAATATTTGCAAAAGGGGAAATAATAGAATTTAGGAAAGAAGAAAGGAAGATGTGTTGAATTAACCAATAGTTAACAGAATTAGTCTCATCCACATAGATTAAATAAATGTTATAACATTCAATAGAATGAAAAATAAATGAATTCTAACCTAGATCTGAGATAAAACAAATTTTATCTAAAACCTTAAATAGAAGTGATCAGCAAAGCACCGTAGATAGAAAGTTCTTCAGAAAATCCACCTTTTCTTCAATCCCAAGCCTTCACAGCAATCACACCAAGGGTTCTAGCACAAAGTTTGAAGACTTGAGAATGCTCAAATTGTAAAAGCTCTTGTTAAACAAGTTATGCTAAAACAAATTGTGTTCTTTTAACCTGTAGGATCTTCCTCTATTTATAGTGCATATAGGTCAATTACAAATAGGAATATTTTAATTAATTCTCGCATGTGAAAACTATAAAAAGGATACGTTGGAAATCCTTCCCCTATAATCCCTCTTTGCATGACATGCATGATTTACAACTGAAAATAAAACCTTTTATTCTGCATGTTTACCACCTATTTCCAAGTAATTGACTTCTTCCAGTAACTTGAAGTAATGGTTTTTACACCAATCACTTAAGTTTTACAATTCAATTGATTACTCAATTACTTTGTTGGAGAAAATAAGAGAAAGAAGAAGAAAGAGGAGAAGAAATTAGAAGAAAGTTGCAACACTCTCAGTCTTGTTCTTCTTCCATACTCTGCATGCTGATCCAACCTGTATTGCACTTCCACCTCATGAATGATTTGAATGATATCTCTGCCTTGAATCTAAGATGTTTTTTCTCCTACATGTGGTTGAATCCTTTCCTTTTATTCTCACCAAACTAGATCTAGGAGTAGTTGACCATGATTTCCTTGTGGGTGTTACCTCTAACCTGTCTTCTCCTCTTATCCTTGAAGCTTTTGCAGTTCTTCTCAAGTATGAACACCAGTGAAATGCTTGTCGTAAGAAATTCAGAAAAACTAATCACCCTTTTATTTTTAATTGCATATGAGAAAATTTTAATTCAGAAAGCATTTAGGTGAAGGAAAATATAATTAAACTCCATGGGGCTTAACACGGAAGATTGGGAGTACATGCACAAGCTTCAAAGGTGTTTTGCATGTAATGACTTCATCCATAACTTTGGCACCAACACTTAATAAAAATAATTAAAAGAAATCACTTTTTTAGCATGTAATTATGCCAAAGTGGGTCGCACTTTTTGGCTAGAATTTGTGTGAAAAACATGAGGGCAAGGCAGTGTTAAATTTCAACCTGCCAGGAAGCTCCAAATTTCACACTTTTCACTTAAGTCATGGCGTTAAAACTCAACCTGCTAGGTAGATCCAAAAAGTATGACTTACATAAGTGAATTAGCTAACTTTTGTGTGAAAACATGAGGGCAAGGTAGTGTTGAATTTCAACTCCGCCATGCAGATCCAAGTTTCACACTTTTCACTTAAGTCATTGTGTTAAATTCCAACCTGCCAGGCAACTCCAAAAAGTGTGACTTGCATTAGTGAATTAGCTAAATTTTGTGTGAAAAACATGAGGGCAAGGCAACATTAAAATTGAACCTTCTAGGCAGCTCCAATTTCCACATTTTTCACTTAAGTCATGGTGTTAAATCTCAACCTACCAGGAAGCTCTAATTTCCACACTTTTCACTTAAGTTATGGCATTAAATTCTAACCTGGAGGACTTGCATAAGTGAATTGGCTAATATTTGCATGGAAAACATGAAGGAGAGGTAGAGTTAAAATTCAACCTGCGGGGAAGCTCTAATTTCCACGACTTGCACTCTAAGAAGCAATTTTTTCCATTTTTGGATTTTTGGTGAAGAAAACACAAGCATAGAATTAAATTTTCCCTTTTTGGAAAGGGTCCAAGAAGATGTAGCAGAAAAAAATTGCAAGTGCCATAAATTTCACTTCGTGGCTCCATTTTAGGTGTCATTTTTTCTAAAAGTGCATATTTTCTTGAGCTCTATGCATTGGTGGCAGTATTTTTCTTATTTTCATAAAATCCATTATTACACCTTTTTGGACCAAGCAACCTCTTGCAATCTCCTGAAGGAATCCTAAGCTCTGGTCACCTTTAGACAAATTAATTAGCAATTAAAACATTGGATAACTTTTCAAAACCCTAGGTATGGGAAAAGGTATGGCAGGAAGAATGAATAGGCTACGAGGATTGCTGAATGAAAAATGGAGAAAACCAAAACACAAACAAAAATAAATAAAAACAAAACCCAAAAGAAGTTGCGGGTAATTGCTCAAAAAAATCTCCAATTAGTTGGTCTACAAAAATTATTCCCCCCGGGTGAATGTTCTATGGTAATAATGATGGGGTGAAGTGCTTTATATAACCTAAATCCTCCAATTTTAGCTCAATCTATTTTTAAAAGAACTTTATTTATTTAATATAAAAATAAATAAAATGCTTTCAAACAAATCCTAGCGAAGGAATTGAGTGAGCTTTTGCATGTGGGTTTTTGACGACGAGACTCTATGACTTCCTAAAGGTATCTTTGAGCAATGCGAGCAACCACAGGCAAAACAAAACATGAAATATACCCATTACTTTAAAAAATGAAAAATTTAATAGGGGTAGTTCCATATTTTAGGGTGAAAATCTCAAGGACACCAAACCACGATGTAAAGTAGGTATGTGATCATAAGTGACTTTAGGGCCATTGTTGATGATGAAATGGTAGAGGAAAGTGTCTTCCATGTCATATAAAGTACTAATGAACCCAAAGGGAAGATGAGTGTACCAATGTAATGCCTCATCAACAAGACTATATGAAAGTCCTTAAGTAATAATCTATCATTAGAATGAGAGGCCATAAGCATGTGGTAATGTAGAAGATGAGCATGATGGTCACTAGTACCGTTAAAACATGTGAAAGTAGGAATGATAAAATCTTGAGAAAATTCAAAGTTATGAATCTTCTTAGAGACAGGATTACCACATAATGAATTTTTGTCAATAGAAGCGTAATAAGCCCTAATTTCTAAATTGAGGGAGTGAACTGAGATTGTAATTGACTATGACATGCATGAGAGAGATGATATCCTAGGAAGGAATGGTGGAAGATGACAATAATGTATTAAGCAGATGTAACTTGCCATTTTGGGTAATCATAGGAATATCAAGCGGTGACAAGGAAGATTTTGATGCTAAGGAACACTAGGAGTAGGTTCAAGGAAGTTATAAAGGTAAAATAGATGGAATATCCATAGTTGTGGTAGGACTAGCATCAGAAACAACCTTAATAGATAAGGTGACCGATGGAGACACATATATAGGAGAGGATGGACTAGGAGATGCATATGATATAACAATAGGAGATGTAATAGTAGGAGAAGAAGAAGTGATAGATGGCGGTGACTCATGCATAGTGGTAGATGTGATCTCAAGAGAATGTAACAATGAAGTAGGAGAACCATGACTATCACTTGTCGCACCATGAGATCGAGATAGAGACTCAGAAATGAGAATGTTGCTAAGAATACTATCAATAGGATCATCAACATAATGTGAAGGAACATGCAAACTAGTAGGAGATGTATCAGGAGAAGAAATGTCAGAAGTGGTAGAATCATGAGAAGGAAATATATCAATGACCGATGAAAAGAATAATTAGTATGTACATGTGAATGATTGTCAATACAAAGCAAGTAATTAATAAGAGAAACATCTAAAGTTTCCAGTGAAAGATCGAAGGAGGATCACAAGTAGTCATATAGCATGGTGTACAACAAGTAAAGGCTATTGGATCCTCAACAATGCTAATGCCTATAGGAGAATCTTCAAAAGAGTAGGCACATGTTGTTGGCCATCTAAAATTTATTATTTGATATGATTGGGTGTAGTAACAGAGTACTATATAGAGCTTTGAGCTCAGCTATGGTAGCCTCATCATAGATAGGGTTAACGCTAAAATGAGACATGATGGGAGAAGAAGATGAGCTATCTTTAGCCATTAGGGTTTGATTGGATCCTAGGGCAAGCTATTCAAAAAGATGGGTTCACCAAAATAATTAACTAAAATATGAATTTTAGAATCTGTATTCTAAGTTAATCTAAGTAGGTATAGAAATGCAATAAATGATGTAAACTAAAATTTGACCAATCTAAGTAGGTTAGGATAAGGTACTAACCTCGTGCTTTAGACTTGAATAGGATGATGTGTGGAAAAGATAGATTATGAAGGTGCTTACCTAGGAAATTACAAAGAATCGAAGATCTGGATGGTGTGGCACCTCGGAGAGGGGGGGTGCTTGTGGGTGCCTTGGTCTATAATCGAGAACTTTGGTCTATAGGATAGCTTAGGATTTGAATTTGACAGTTTCGTTAGGTCTTCACAAAGTGTCTTTATATTTTTACTTGATATGTTCGCTTATGTCGCCATGAATTTGATACTAAGATCTACTTACAAAACCCATACAAAACATCAAATCCCAAAAAATAAATTTGGATATGAAGGGGTCAGACTGACCTTAGCTTCCATAATGGTGGAATTACAGCTACGCGTTGTACTACATTCTAGACCCAATGTAGTTTTATGTGCTTGTGTGTGCAATTGTGTTCCTAGGGTTCCCTAGCATCAATGACACAAAAGTAGGGGTAGTAACTAGATGTAAAATGTAAATGGTGGATGGAATAGAATGAATACAACCCTTTCCCCCTATGGTTATGTGATGTAGATGTAAATGATGCCCAAATGTAGTCCTTTGCCTTAGTAGATAGCTAGATCTTTATAGTAGATAGTTCACCCATAAGATAGTGAGTATGCTATGTTTATTTAGGGATCTCTTGTTCAAATTTCGACGTTAATGACCTGACATGCCGACTATTACCTAGGGAATGAGAGGGATTTAAGTGCATTTGACCCATGCATGATATAGATGATAAAACGTTTTGGATAAATTTGGATAACTCATTAAGACTCCACTAAACCGATTGGGAGAGGGGAAATAAATGGCAACCTGACTAATTGCTTTGGCCACAATGTGGCATTGTGAACATTAATATCCATTAATACCTCGAAGATGGTGAAGCTTCTTCAAGAAGTTACTAGTGCATGTGTTAGGGTTTCATTTGAATGTTTTGGTTTTCTATTGTTGAGGCTTTGTCAATGAGCCATGCATGTGGTGCTTCGATATGGTTGGTTAAGAGATTAGCAAGAGATTTAAAGAACAATTTTGTGGGAATATAAACTCTATTTTTATTTTTATTATGGCATTTTTGGCATATGCAAATCTGGTATAGATACTTGGAGATTTCCGTGGAAAAGATGTGGATTTTTCTAGTTATTCGGTTGGAAAATCTTATTTAATTTTAAGCGAGAATGGTTTTATCACCCTTCCTCTCGGTTCTTCATCTCAAAATGATTGAATGGATTATGTGTTAATTTAATCAAAATATGATAATTTATCTTTCATGTATATGTAAACAATATTATTAATAAGTCTCTCCTTCTTTATGGATTTCAAACAATAATCATGATTGGTTCACTAAGGACCCAACTCAACATTAAAAATGACGTTATTGGGTATGATGAGTTTCCTTAGTTTGGTTAAGATGTCCAGTAGTTAATGGGTTAAATATTCATTTAAACGTAGTTTGAAGTACAAACTCGATCGAGGTTTAAATTGGGAAAAAATGCAGAGTAATCGGTCGTTACACGGTTTTTGTTATATGATGAAGCTTTGAATTAGTGACAATAATGTGCAAGATATGGTTTTTATGTGTGTGTTTGTATTTTCCATTCGTAGTAGTGGATTGTGTGTAGTTAATTTAAGGGAAACCGATTTATGTTTAGATACAATCCTCCTAAGGAGTATCTTTCCCTGGTTGTTGTTGAATCGGAGAGTAGAGTTTTGATTCGATTCTAAACCCTTATTTTTCGTCCATAATAGTTGTGGAATCTCTGCATCAATGTAATATGGCATCTATGTTCTTTCCTTTAAATGGTCCGGTGTTGGTTTGTTTAGCTTATTTTATAAACGTGGATGTGTAATGTATTCCAAAACTTTTGAACATAACCGAACTTGTTAAGGATAACAATTGAGATATGAGGTATGTATGTTTGATGTAATGAGTTGTTGATATTTGTTCATCAAATGTTTGGAATGTAATTATTACTAAAATAAGCCATGGAATTCAGCTAGTTAAGCATGCATTACATTAGTGAATTGGTTATTTAGTTTTAAGTGCTCAAAAAAATTATGTCACGCGTTGTGTGTTTTAAGGAAAGAAAAAGGGAATATTTATTATGGTTTTGTTGATGATTTTAGATCGATCAAGCTAGAAGAAACTAAGGGAGAGGAGCCAATAGTGGAGCATGGACCAAGTAATGGTGAGGGTATTTGTGAAGTGAGTGACTAGTACATGTACATTTGTCATTCAACATTTGAAAAAAGTAGCTAATAAAATGTGTCACATCAAATCACATCAAAAAATCACCCAATCATATGATGCCACATAAGTGGAAAAAAATGCATGACATAATGCCCTACTAATGGTCCACCCTTTTTCCTTTGTATGAAAAACTACTTGATTTAAATCCATTTAAAAACCACTTTCCATAAAATAAAAATATTCAAAAAAAAAAAAATTAGATTAAGAATTTTTATTTTTTTAAAGGGTATTTTTTTTTCAAAATTTGATATATTTAAATGTGTGTTGTACACCCCTCAACTTGGGTGCACAACTAGTGGCTCCTCTCCCTTATGTTGTATATAAGTCGAGTGGACCGCTTTGTTGATAATGATTTAAATATTATATTGTGGCTTTTATTAAGGTCTTTGATTTTACATTTGTTCCCATAAATTACATAAGGCATTTTTGCACTTTGAAAAAATAAATAGATGTTGAAGCTAACAATAGATTATGTGATTTACCTTCATAGTCGTGATGGGATTCTTGGGTAATCTATAGAAAATTTAAAAACGGGAAGTGGGATTACCCGTTGATGGTTTATTATATTGCTAGTTTCAAACCGTTTAGAAGGCAATAATGTGTGGAAGTATAACTCATATCTATGAATAGGTTCATTGAATAGAAACTTAGTTGTGTTAACCTTATGTTAAGTGGACCTCTGGGATGTTTATAACTTAATTTTTAGATGATGACCATATTAAGGATCAATAAATTATTTCTTACTTATTTCAAATTATATGATTTCTTTGAACTATATGAAGGTAAACAATAAAATTTTAATCATTTTGTGATGTAATAACTAAATAAAGGGTTATAATTCCATGTCGTTATGTTGGAACTAACCATGTTGTATTATTATTTTTCTAATTGCAAGTTTATAAAGTATTTGAAATAGAAAAGTTTGGTTAAATCGGAAGATTGTTGTATTTCCGATAATGTCATAAATGTATTGTATTTAATTTAAAAAGCAAAAGTGTATATTTGCATGATGTAATGAGGCTTAAAAGAATGTTGTACTTATTAATGCTTTCATGTTCATTATGTACTTTGAAACAAGGTTTAACCTCCATATTATGAATATGTCGTTGTCTTACAACGTACTTGTGTTTCATTAAAGTGTTATGATGCCAAAATTACGACAGGATATCAATGCATAATTACATGTAAAATTTGATGATTACTATTGTGTGATTTGATACTATTGTATGTCATAACGAAACATTAAAACACGATAAAACAATAAAACTATTAAGATGCATTGAAATTGGCTTAACACAACAACATGTTTAACTATACTCTAAAAGATATAAGAACATCAATTAATTATATGATAATGATTAATCGTAAAAATAATGTCGACACCCTATTTGAATTAATATGAAAGAGATAGTCATGAAAAATGATTTTCGCTCTCTGCAATTTGGTCATTAATAAATGGTGAGTAATAAAATAAGTGTACCTTATGTGTCATGAATATCCAAATATGAAATAAATAACGCTACAACTATGAGTTGTGAAGCAACACGATGACATCTCGATCGAGCCAACTTGGAATGGCTATGGGAAGGGTGACGATATGTGATGACGTAAGTCATCACTCAACTGCAACCTTTCCCATAGGTATTCTAAGAGGGTTCATCATGTGTGTTGTCAATGGGCTTAAATGGGTCCTAATTGCCACATGACGTAAGTGAATCGAGTTGATAATGAATAATGCACGAAGGCGGGTAACACAACACCATTTCGAGTCTTATGTGTCATACTCACACCGGAGTTAGGTTGGCTACAGGTAGAGGGGTGGACACTTAATGACCTAAGATCATTACAAGGACACATATTTTCCTGTAGGATTCCCGAAGTGGTGTCGGCATGAGTCACATGACCTGAAAGCCAAGTTGTGGTAACTGTGGTTTCGGTGTGTGAACTTAAAATCAAATACATGATTACTTAAGATGTCTAACAACAAATTTAATAACTTAACAATGGAAATGAATCCTGATGACTATGAATGAGATGGTTGTGGGTGAAGGGAAGACGAGTTCTATAGGCTTATGTGTGGTCTTGGAACTAGCTTGCTACGCAACACCAAATAACTATGGCCATAATAGTGCATGTAACTAGATGCATTGTTTGTTCACCAAGTCTTCTTGTTATGGTGTTAATATTTGGAAGTGTACTATAGTAGTAGCTATCGAAGGATGCTAAGAAGACTCACAAGTTCTCTTAGATTGTAATAAGGCTTAAACAAATGATCAATAGGCATATTGGCTCCTAATGAGTGTTTGATGGGGATCGGGTAGGATTTGTAAACCTTTAGTTGCACATGGTTATCATAGATTATTTCTTTGGATTCTAAACATTAATTGATGTTGGTTTAATTAAGTTGTTGTTGTAAATAATGTTTTCATTTCAATAAATATAACTAAAGGAACTTTACAAACTTTGGTATGCAAAATTTAAGTGTTGCGTGTTTAATTCTGTAAAGGCATTAATGTATTTGATGAGTTGGTATAGAAAAAATTCCCTTAGTTTTTGATGTAGTAAACAAAGGTGTTACAATAGGATCCACGACAAAGGCAAGAGAAGAGTTATGCAGATGGTGAAAAGTTGATGTCCCGCGGATTTCCAAATTCACGGAAGCATGTGAGGCCAAAAATCACGACAAAGCCACGTAACACCCAAAGGCCACAAAATTCCCATTCCACTGAAGATGTAGAAACAATGTTTGTTCTAGTTCATTCATGATGTCCGACACTATTTCAACTACCCATATTTAATGAAGTATGGTGTCATCCTATGTTGCTTGATGGTGTGTGATTGATTCGAGGTGCCCATGCCGAGGTAGTTGGCTCTTTCGAGATGGAACCCATGTTTGTATTTCAAAATTCATGGCACCCATGCTCGATCAACATGATTTCAGGGATTGGTACTCCAGGATGGCAGTCATCCTTTCCCTCTTCTCTTTCTCTCTCTTCCTCAAAGTTCTATAAATGTAAGTGCTTAGGCACATTATAAGGGTTATTTTATGTTGAATTGAAGCTCCCCTTTATGAGCTTGTGAAACTCTTTTCGTAGCCTCTGTAATTTGCATGTGAAGCTTTCCTTCCTTGACTTTGTGTTGTAAAATGGTTAGATGTTGATATTTATGCAAGTGTGATCTCATTCCTTTAAATGCTCTGCATCTGATGTGAATACTTCTATCCTCTTGCACGCCTTTACTCTTTTCATTTTATTTCTCTTTTAGGTGTGTGTGCCTTTTAAATATTCATTTTGCATATTTGCATATGTGTCTTCTAGAGCCGTAATTGATCCATTTCAGTTTGGTGCATCATCTCCCCTCTATTTGTTTAGTTTTATTTTCCTTCTAACTCTGTCCCCTTGGAATTATTAGCTTAGGTTAGATTGTATTCCGCGGATTCTCCTAGCTCGCGAATCAGAGGAAGTCGACATTCTCGAAGGACTATCTCAAGCCGCAAGTCCCACACTTGGAGACAGTCCCATGTTGGCCTAAAATTCTTGATCTTCCATGATCAAATCTAGGGTGCAATTTTGAGCCCCAACACAACTTTTGTTGGAATAACATTTCTTGAGGCTACACGATAAATCGTACATTTATTCAACCAATAATCTCCAATGAAAAGGGAACATAAAATGGTTCAAAAATTTTCGTCACATTTTGAGGATGATGCTATAAGATTTTGAGAAAGAAGAGTATACGATAAATAGATTTTGGGTTGACTAAACAAGTGTAGTGAAAGAAATTATCCACGGGGGGTTCACTTAGTAAAAGTGTTGTATAGCACGTGCGTTCGAAGAGTATTAAAGAATACCTTAATTCTAGTTTCTACATCTAATTATTCAATTGATAATACCCCCTCCTCTTATATTATTAGAATGAAAATACCTCCTATTTTTTCCATGTACCTTGCTTACCCATTTTTCAATTATAATTTTATTTACCCCTTTTTATTTCTACCCTAATATATCGACAAAAAATATATTATATTTCTCACTTATTATTTTTTATATGCATTTCCTCTCAAAATATAGTTTGAATCCATTGAAGACCTATCACAAATCACCTTATATGTGTTAAGTTTTAATCATTTATCAATAGTTATTCAAATAATTAAGATGGTGAAATAATATCGCTTGTGTTGAAAAACATACTCAATCTTAGTTTTCTACTATCTTATTATTTCTTAGTTATGAATCTAGATTTCTTTATTAAAAAAGATATTATAATTTAATTTATGACCACACTCCTTTTGCAATTTTAAGGTATTTACATTTAAAAACTAGGGTTCAAATGTTTTAGTTTTATATTAAAATTAAACTTCCCTTTCCTTTGGCCCACATCTCTAACCTACCCCCAATACCTGATTCAAAATATTAATAAATTAAACCCTTTCACCCCCATGTCTCTGGGCATATTGACTTTAATTTTATTAATTTGAATTACCTCAATATGAAACCCCGTCATAGGATATTGCCTAGCTAATGAAGCCCCGTGAAATTATCTCCCTTACACATTTTTAATAACCCTTACAATCTGATAGAGATTTGACTTAAATAATGTAAGCTGTAAGATTTGAATCTTAGATTTTTCCATGTAATCTATGATATCAAAAAAGTTTGATTGTTCGTAGGGATAGATTTTGAGTGAACACATGGAGTAACATATTGTAATATTTCAGGTTGATTTACCACTTGCTACTTTAGGACATTTACGTCAGAAGTAAAATAAATAAATATTTATGTTGTGCACCTTCAAATGAACTTTGGGGAGAAGAAGAAGGGTTGACAATTATGTCCTTTAAATGCCCTCATTAACATCCTTTGCTTTACACGGTTCTTGCGGAGTTATAAAATTTATTTACAATTATCTCCTTTCGAGCACCTCATTTATATCCTTCATTTTCAATGGGCCTGGCAAGGTCTTAAGATTATATTATAATTTGAAGCAAGAAAAATAATTTCCTAGTTATGTATAACAAATCTAGGAAAAACAATTGAGATATTCATAACCTAAAAGAAAACCTAAACTGAAATTACATCTGTCAAAGTCATATTCATATATATATATTTTCGGTACTTGAGGAGTCGAGGTGCGCTAAAGTCATATTCATATTATTTTGTAATGCATTATTACAGCAAAACCATTTTGAACATCTGAAATTACACAAAATACTACTCATATGAGTTACTTGTACAAGGAGATTGAAATTAACAAAACGAAACAGGGGATATTGCATTAGCACTAAAAGTGAACCTTGGGAAATACATCGTATTATCTAAAGCATAGCGTGTAAAATATATGATAATATATTTCATGGCCTTTCCACCTGAAACAAGCTTCCAAACAGTAAGCACTCACCATTGCTAGGGTATGGTGCGGGAATTGGATGAAGACAAGGTAGGAGAAGTGGTGATTGTGGTGGCGGAAACTGGGGTGGGCAGGCTCGGCGGAGGTGTGGGAACATTAGAACTACTTCCCCTTCCTCCTCGTTGAGATTGGGCGGGCGTGGTGGTCTGAATCGACCACTCCCGCGGCCTCTCCGATTCAACATCCCCTTCCTTCCTCGCCTCTTTCTTCTTCACACCCGCAACAACAACGCACGCCGCTCCGATCAAGAAAAACAGCGCCGCCGCTCCCAGAACCATCCCCGCCACGGCCCAGTTTGACAGCCTGTCGCGATGTGAACACCCTCCGAAACCGCACGGGAAATAATGCGGCGGCTCTTTATTCTCCGCTCCGGGAGGGCGGATCCGCTCGGGCGGGGACGGCCGCAGCGGCGGCGGCGGAAATGGCGCTCTGTCGAGCACCTGCATGAGGTTCACATCGTCCAGGTGGCAGCCACAGGCGGCGCAGCCTCGGAAGGCCAGCTGCACCTCACTCCCCAACGCCTGGAACGACACGTGCATCGTCGTCCACGTGGTGTTTCGCAGCTCCACGTCCAGGTGGACGTCCGTGGACGGGTAAGGGTTCACGGACAGCGTGTCGGTGTCGTTGCATTGGATGGTTCCGTCGTCCTGGGCCAGCGGGCGCGGCGTGGCTCTCGCGACCTTGAAGACCAGGGTGTAGAATGCGCCCGTCGACGTCAACGTGTTTTGCTTCACGATCCCGTCTTTCAGGTACAGGCTCCGGGTTCCCTCCGCAGGCGCCGGGTCCGGGCCGCCGCGGAGCGAGGCGTCGGACTTGATTACCTGCCAGCTGCAGGGGCTGAAGGGATCGGGCGAGCTAATGGGGAACTCTGCGCTTGTGTTGGGGAAATCGTAGCTGCTCTGCTCGAAACCCCCGTTCCGAATGAAATTGAAATTCTGCGTGTCGTTGCCCGGCCTGCCGAGCGGCGCTTGCAGATCTTGGGCGCCGTCCACCATGGAAAACGTGGTGGTGAAAGAGCTGTTGCGGGGCCGCGCAGAGGCGGAGATCGTGGCGTGACGCCACCCGATCGGCCCGTCGGAGGTGTTGAGGAAGCCGGCGAGGCTGTAGTTCATGGCCAGGTAGCGCGGAGGATCGAACGCCATGCTCGCGATGGAGTTTTTGGCGACGATCCATTTCTGGTTGGCTTGCCTGGTGCAAGGCGCGACCTTTAGGGTTTGGTTGGAAGTTATAGGGTCTGGGTGGAGGCAGAGGATGGCGCGGCTCTGCCCTTCCGTAGCGGCGGTGGCGTTGAATTGGATTGTGATGCCCCCTCGCCTTGTTCGTCGCCCTTGAGCCATTGCTGGTTATTGTTATTGTTGTTGGAATCAGAAGCGGAGCTACTGTCGCTGCCCGAGGCGGTGCCTTTGCAAGCCACGAACACCGCCGCCTTGTTCTCGTACTCGCCATCGCTGGAATCGTTTACGGCCAGGCAGCGGCCTGGGCAAGCCGCTGTAGAATTCACGCTGTCCGCTAGTATCCAGAACCAAGTGTCGCTCTCCTGCGCCGCTACCCGTGGCAGCAGCAGAACACACCAGAAGAGCACAAAAACCGCGGGGTTTTGGATTGCGCCATCAGGGGAGGGTCGCTTGGTAGAGGGAAATATTAGGGTTGATGAAAGAAAAAGATTAACAACAGTAACACAAGCAGTAGCGGGTGGAGCTCCAGTATGAGCAGAGGAAGACACAACGCGGCCGCCACCAAGATCAATGTCACCATTTCCGGATTCTAAAATTTGTTACACTCGTTTATATAAATGCGCGTCTCTGTGTGGTAGAGAAAAGCCTCTATTCTCAAGTCAAACCAGACTGAGAAAATGTAACGACTAGCGAGTTGTAAGGAGCAGCGAAGGTACTCATCAAATCCAGGTCAAAGTCGGGGAATAAAAACAAGATGAAGGAACTGTCATGGCCCTAACCTCGACTTTGACCTCGACTTTTTTTTTTTTTTTTCATAGAGTGAGACTTACGTGAGGTCCCGTGAAGATTTTTCCAACCTGCTACATGAACCTGCAACAAGTACGCTCCTACCTTATTCCATTATTGTGAAGAAAAGTTTGGAATTTTTTTTGGATGTTTTAAATGGAGTAAGCAGGCACCGTTGGAAAAATTTAAGAACCTTTTTTAATTTACGTTTGCTTTTAGACTAAATAAAATTTAAAAGAGACATTATAGGTACCATGTTTTTAGGAACCTTTTTAAAATTAGGTGGTTTTATAGAGTAAATAATTATTATAAGGAATATGGATGAGGAAATGTAGGAGAAACATTATCGAAACCTTATGGTACCATGTTTTTAGGAACTTTTTAAATGAGGTAGTTTTTAAGAGTAAATAATTATTATAAGGAATATGGATGAGGAAATTTGGGAGAGATATTATAGGAACTTTATGGGACCATGTTTTTCTTAATTTAGAAAACATTGTCATTCTAATAGAATATATATATAATTAGATCCACACGTGTAAGAACATCACAACCTATATTCATATGCAATGGATCACCACAAATAAACATATGCACACAAATATGGATCCCCGTAAATAAACAATATGCACACAAAATTTAGTCCAATATTGTAAAGTAGAAGAGACATGCACTCAAAGTTTTGTTCAATGTGGTAAACATGAAGATGCACGCAAAAGTGTGTCCAACATAGTTAATAAGGAGCGCACAAAATTTTGCATTTATATGGGAAACACATCTAATTATATTGTCATAAATTGTTTTTATGTATGCAGTAAAATACATTATAGTTAACAAAAGAAATATTATTATGTCGAGAGGCATTTTATAGTTGTAAAGGGGCATAGTTCTCATGACAAGACCATGTACATAAAAATAAATTACAACCGATAGATTAAAAATAAAATATTTATATAACTTATATAAATTACAATTGACATAATAAAAATTTAAAAATGCATATATACGACCGACGTAAAAAAACACATATAAATACAAGTACTCAAACCAAATCAAATATGTAAAAAAACATAAAAAAGTAAAGGAATCAACGATAAAAAGGTAGAAGAAAATTAATAAAAACAACTAGAAATCAACGATTAAAAAGAAATAGAAATCAACCATAAAAACGCAGAGTCGGGAGGAAGTAGTTATATATAATATTGTATAATATATATATTTTTTCAATAAATAAAGAATTTGCAACTAAAATTTGCTCCAAAACTTCAAAAATTTTTTTGCCTAAACTGCTCACAAAGTATGGAAAATATCTTAAATTACTTTCTGGGTTATATTCCCCTTGATCTAACTTTTCCAACACATTTTGAAATTTTAAATTTTGTTTAGAAATGATAAAGATATCATTGTTTTAATATGTATATAAAGTATAGGGTTCAATATATATTAGGTATTGTAAAACATTAAATTATTTTTTCCTATAAATAAAGAATATTCAATTAAAATTTGTTCCAAAACTTTCAATTTTTAATCTGCTCACAAAGTATAGAAAATATATATTAAATTACTTTTTGAGTTATATTCCCTTGATCTAATCTTTCCAACACATTTTGAAAATCTAAAGTTTGTTGGAGATGATAAACATATCGATGTTTTAATATGTATATTAAGTATAGTGTTCAATATATATTTATAGCTTAAAATTAACCCCGCCTATTTTAATCTTAGTAATATAACTTTCATTCATAAAAAGAAGTTGAACATTTTGTAAAACTAGATTTAATTATTAATATTTTCTAATAGTTTAAAACTATTTTGTTCAGTAAATTACTTATAAATAATTATAAACTATAAATATTATATTATAATATTATATTTTTATATCATAGATTTATTAAAAGTATTATGCATTATTTGATATTATGTATGATATAGAATATCAACATTAGTATAGTTATAACTACTATATTATATATTTAAAATATGTATGTGTGTGTATTTAAATTGTTCGAAATTTTAAAATAAACTAAACTAACTAATAGTTTAAAGAAAATAAGAATTATATTAATTTGTATGTATTAACAACTATTTCTTTGCAAATATCTCAAAGGTATGGGTTTACGCGATTGCAATTTGAAAATGAAGAGCAACAAATATAACACCAAAGAGAATATCAACGAGAATATCGAAGACGACAATGAAAACAAATGACAGATGCACAAAAAGAGGAATAAAGAAAACAAAGAAATGATAATGATAGATAAAGAATCGCTACATGTAGAGCCAAATTGACAGTTGAAGAATTGGAAGCACAAAATTGATAACATGTTGATACGATGAGAAGTTTTCATGCACACACATCTCAAAATGATCAAATAGTGTTGAGAAGATGGATATAAAGACAAATGCATTCAAATCAACTGAGTGAGTTTGAAAGACAAGAAATACATGAACAAACTCGTTAATCAACTCTAATATATCCTACACCTAATTAAATTGACCTAAAATTGAATCAAGGGTTAAACATTTTGGTGAACCCGACGTTTCTTGTGCAACATTAACATCTATTGATTCACATATTTCACTCATGTTGGCTAGTACATCATGCAGTATGCTCTCGGGATGAAGATCAACTTCAGCACAATGTATCACTCGAGACAGACAGACCGGATGCACCGAGCGAGTGAATCAGATCTTGGAGGACATGCTTAGGATGTACGTCATGGATCATCAATCGAGATGGGAGGAGTATTTGTACTTGGTGGAGTTTGCCTATAATAATAGTTTCTAGAGTTTAATAGGCATGACTCCTTTTCAGGCACTTTATGGCAGAGAGTGCAAGACACCTCTTATTTGGGATAGGTTAGAGGACAGAGTTTCTCTTGGGCTAGCCTTATTGCAAGATATGGAGCAACATATTATTATGATCGGGAAAATATCAGTAGGAGTGCAGGACAGATGGCGGAAGAAGTATGCGAGAAAGCATAGGACAAATCATAGTTATGAGGTGGGCACGAAAGTGTTTCTTCGTGTCAGGACACTTAAGAGCCCTATCCGTTACAGAAAAGGTTCTAAGCTTGCTCCTAGATTTGTGGGTCCCTTTGAGATCTCAAAGCGTATCTGTCTCCTTGACCTACCATGTCTAAGCATTTCTAGCTAGCTTGTCTCGCATCCACGATGTGTTTCATGTTTCTGTACTTAGGAGATACATTGTTGATCCTTCTCATGTATTAGATTAGACCGCATTTGGTGCAGGATCAGTGGCAGGTGATGGTGATGGTGGAGCCCGTCCGTATTCTAGAGCGTAGGACCCTGGGCCTTCGAGGCAGAGAGATTGACCAGGTTTGAGTCTAGTGGGACAGGTATGATGAGACTGTTGCTACATGGGAGGATGTTACATTGCTACGAGTCTAGTTTCCACACTGTTCTATTGACTTCTAGGAGGAAGTCGAGTCTAAGGGGAGGGGGATGTAGTGCCCACTTCCCTTCGACCCTTATTACTGTTGATTTCGATATTGTTGACTATACTTATGAATATTGTATCATTTTGACGTGAAGATGATGTAGATGATAGAGGTAACTTGAAATTATTGTCGAATTTCGATTCATAGTATGATGTGTGTGGATTATTAGAGACATTTTATATTGATGATGATATGTTGTTGACATAGTTATATATTTCTGACATGCGATATTTTCATCATATTGAGTAGACCTTAACAATTGAACTAATCTTGTGATCCTATTGATATTGATGAAATGTAGAATCGAGATGTTGTTAGAAATTGTAAATGATAACGTTACTTGCCTAGATGATGATTTGATTCATATATAGATGATTGTGGATTTATATTGTATATTTTATCTTGGATATTTTGATGCGGCCACGAGGCCGAAGGAGGTATTATGTGTTTTGTAGGTAAACATATCACAAAAAAAACAGGGGATTGGAGACCAACCACATTGGAATGCTAGATGAATTCAACAATGGTCACCATGGCAAAATTTATTTGTTGTGTGTGTGTTTGAATTGTTGTTAGGGGGTCCCCATAGGGGATTACCTCCAATTGTGACCAAAAGGTTTGTGTGTTGTTATTTTAGTTAGTTTATTTTATTTTATTTTAGTATGTGATTTTATAGTGATGTATTTTCCTTGTATTAATTATTTAAATTGTGGTGTATTTTTCCCTTTATCATTAATGGGTTTAAGTGTCTTAATTAAGTTAATTAATCATGTTACTAAACTAATTATGGATGGGACAAAAGAATTCATTTATTAGATTTGATGGCTCTTTGGGTTATGTGTTGTAAGTTGAGTGCTTGTGATCTTGAGTGTTGTACACTCTACCCCTTCATGGAAATTCGGATTTGGCCTTAAGGGCCAATTTTGGAGGCTTGTGGGACAAGTTAAACTTGTCTCACACCTCTTAAATTACTATACCAACCCTACCTATGGATTGAAGGTCAAAAATAGACCCCATTATGTGTTTTGTAAGTCAAAAAGTGGCATTTATTGCACTTTTCTTACATGGGTTTTAAAGTTTTTCCTTAGGGGGTGTGGGCTTGGATTGTGTGTGTAAGAGGTTTTCATTCCTCTCACCCACCAATTTATTGTGCATTGGGGTTGAGGTTTGACTTGTGAGGTGGAGTTGAGGATGAGTGATGTGACATCCTACATGGAGCCACCTCACCCTCCTCTCTCCCTTTTCTATTTATTCAAGTTCTTTTGCTTGTTTGGGGGTTACTTCATTTCTTTTTGTGCTCTTGCATTTTGGAGTTGGAGGATTTTGGAGTGCTTGTGGATTTTGTTGGAGCTTGTTGGTGATAGTTTGGGCTTGAAGGAGCTTGGTGTGTGACTCTTAGATCAAACTCTACCATGGAAAGGTAGGAGCTACACTCTTGTTAAATATTTTCTTTTATATTGTGTATATGTGTATGTTTTTAGTGTTTTGGTATGCTTGTTGGGTGCTTGGGTAGATTGCCTAAGTGTGGTGTAGGAGGGGACTATGTGGATCTTACATATAGGGAGGCATAAGAGTTTATTTCATGTTTTGGAGGGAGTTGGATTGGGTGCCCCACCTTGGACAAGAAATGCTTGCATTTCTTGGTTTTTATGAGGGAGACATAAGAGATAATAGGGAGGCATAAGAGGATCTTGAGGGAGGCATAAGATTTGTGTAGGGGTTTGAGATGTATATTGGAGGGTTTTAAGGTGGGCACCTAATTCCCATTGGGAGGCATAAGTGATCTCCCATAGATCCTTGCTCCTTTGGCTTTACATTTTGAAGCCTTGTATATTTTGTTGGTTTCCTTCTTGTGATTGTAGTTTGAGTTGATTGTGTT
This sequence comes from Taxus wallichiana var. yunnanensis, assembly GCA_018340775.1. NCBI lineage: Eukaryota > Viridiplantae > Streptophyta > Pinopsida > Cupressales > Taxaceae > Taxus > Taxus wallichiana. Next base: position 835,934,314 of record CM031243.1, read on the forward strand.
TTGGTATGGTTGTGAAATCCTTGTATTGTGATGTGGAAACTTGTTTTATTGTTATGAGTTGGATCCATCTTTCATTACAATGTGGTTGGGGCTTGGGGGTCAATGAGGAGAATAACTTCTTCTCCTCGTTGGATTTTTGGTTGGGTGGAGAGTGTTGCCTCTCCGCCCTTTTTTGTTGTGGATCAAGTGAAGCATGGTGGAGATCTCTTTGGTGATGTGAAACTTGGAGCATTTTTGGTGTTTGTAAGAAATCCTTCCTTGTGAGAAAATCTTCTTGTTATTCCCACTTAGGGTGGAAGACTTGTAATATTGTATTTTTAAAGAGAAATGTTGCATTGTAAGTTGTATTATTATTTTGAAGGAAGCTCATTGAGGAATTGTATATATTTTTTTTTTTCTATATGGTAGTATGTAAAGGAATGAACCAAAATGGAAATCATGTTTAAAAGTTTAGTTATAGTTGTATTGTGAGAAAGAAGTTCTTTGCATTAAAAGAAATGAGCTATGCTCAAGGAAAAGAAAGTTCATTATCATTGTTGAAGTTATAATATTGTAAAAAAGGAAAGAAACAACATAGAAGTTGTATTATACTAATAGTGCATGGCTTGGAAACCTTGAATGTGGAACAAAGATTGTTAGTGGCTATTTGAACAAATGATTGTAGTGGAAATGGAAAGATGCAATAAATTTTAAGGAAACTATTATGTTGAAATAATGCATTTTGTAGTAAGGAAAAACAACAACATTAGAAGTAGATTTAGTTTCTTTTCTACTTTTGGATTTGAAAGAAAGTTTGTTGAAAAAAATGAAAATGATCTTGTAGTTGTTGTTACTATTGAAATAAGAAATGCTTAAAATGAGTAATTTTACTATGGAATGAATAGATGAATTAAATCTTGCAATGGAAACTTTAGGCACATAAATTTAAGTTTAGAATGACTCTTAAAACACCCTAGTGAATTTTGTTTTTGAAAAATCTCATATTTGAAGGTTCTATTTCTAAGGAATAGGTCGTCGCCCTATGCAGAGCGGCGGTCTCGTAACCGCCGCTCAGGAAAGGCGGTGGTCTCAGAACCGCCGCTCAGACAAGGCGGCGGTTTGTGATTCGTCACCGTAGGTAGGTAGTGGCAGTCCCATGACCACCGACTGCTTTGGGCGGCGGTTTTGTCACTAACGGTGGAAAATGTAAATCTGCGCTTGTGCAAATTTTAACTTGGTCTAAACAAAAATTTAAGCTTGTAAAAATTAAAAGGAAACCTCTAGCAAACAAATAATGGTTAATTTTCATTGTTCAAAACAAATAAATCTTCAAATGGTTAATTAAAAGTACTCAATCTCATATATATTAATGGAGGTAGGGTTTTCCCCAAATAGAGAACTCAAATTAAAAATAATTTTTAATAACTCCAGATTTGGAGTGGAAACCCCTTCAATCCTTGAATGAAAGAAATTACAATGATAAATCTACAACCTAGACTAAAATAAGCTTGATTTTGTAAATTCCTCCATAGTTTCTTCCTTCCTTGCTCCCATGGCTTCCATTTCTCCAACCTGTAAATTAAACAAAAACAAAGTGACCAAATGAGGAGACTAGGGTAAAGAAAATGATTTAATAAGAATGCATAAGGATAAGGATATCTAGTGGCCATAATTGAATTGATCCAAGGGTTGAGGATCAACCCTACATTTTCTTGGTAGGAATGAATTTTATAAATGTTTTAAATAAATTTTAAAGGTATGTGTAGATGGGTGAATGGGGCCATTTAAATACCTTGGTGTGCAAAGTCATTATTTAGTTCCTAGTATGTTTTAGAAAATTAATGAAATGGACATTTAATTTATTAAGATTATGGAACTAAAGTAACTAAGTATAAGGTAAATATTTTAGGGTGTGAATGTTAATTAAGGAGGAGAAAAACATTTAACCAAGTAGATTAATTATGGCACCTTCCTAATTGATTTTAATTAATTGACCTTAGAGATAAATTAAGAATATTTAATCATTTAACTTAGACCTGGTCCATCCTCTTGTAAAGTAAAGATTATTGGTGAAAATTAATTTAATGTACACTAGGGTTGACACCCTTGTAACCTTAAACCAAAAAAAAAAATTCCGCAAGTTTTGGGATAAGTGTTTAAGATTTTAATGTGTTTAACGCGTCTTTTTATGGGCATTACACTTTGACACTCTTGTTTCCTCCATGTTTGTTTGTACATGTGTTATTGTTTGTTTGTGGCATATGTGCCTTGATTGTCTTGTGACATCATGGGTGTCCCATGTTTGTGATATTATGACTATTTTGTTTGCAAATTGTTTGCTCTTATTTGTAGGCCTATATGCCTTGATTGCTCTTGCGATACCATGTGTGTCCCATGTTTCAGGCCATAAACCCTTTTATATGTTTTTATATAAAATCATTATAAATTTTTACATATTTTTATTTGATTAAAATATCAAGACTACTATAATATGAAATATGAAATGAAAATTGATATAGGAACACAAATCTCAATTTACTTTTTATGCAAATCAACAAAGAACACTCCAGGTTGGAAAGTGACCATTATTTTAAAGAAGTTATTGAGACTTATCACTAACAAAAAACAACCTAAGTTAAGGATGAGTTCTATGGTGATTCAATTTTATGTTGGTTGGTGTCAAGAATTATAATTCAACCAAATAAGGATCATCAATTAAATTTTTTTATGTACATAATTGTAGACACCTATAATTACGCTCAAGCAATTTAAATACTTAAATTGCACTAATTATCTCCTTTCTTACAAATTGGCGACATATCATCAAAAGTGCTCATCTTCTCTCCTATCGTCGTTAATTAATTACACTACGCTAATTAATTAAGTTACCTATCCAACAAATACCCTAATTAACGACCTTCTGTTAATTAATCCTTCCTTCTATCTAGACTAATTAATTATTATTAATTAATTAGCTTCCCCTTTCATTAAACCAATAAATCAATATTTAATTGATTTAATCCCCTTCTATAGTCTAAATCATGCTAATATTCCTCTAAAAAAACTTTTATAAGCTTGCACATCTATTAATTAATCATCTTGATCAATTAATAAACCCCTTTATCCACATGAGTCACTAAAGGACAAGCTAAACTCTCCTAAGGTAACTCAACCCTATCTAAACCCCCTTATCCACAACTAACTCAACATCTCTATTATCCCACATGCAAAGGGATGTAGTGGTTCCTTTATCCATTGGGCTATATAAAGGCCCTCCTCCTACCTTTTCACTTACACCTAAATTGCTCGAGAAGATAAAAACAAAGCACATAGCAAATAGACTATAAGCTTCTTTGTTATTCTTGAGAAATTCACCATTTGAAGAGCTAAGCCTATTTTCTTGCATTTTCTAGTCAAGTGCTTGGGTCATATGGGAATAGTCAAAAAGGTCTTGTAGAATGAAGCTTTGATGAGCTCCCATTCCTAGGTTCTTGAAGATTAAAACAATCAATTTGATTTCCATGGGATCTACATAGGTCCATTTGATTTTGTTGTCAATCTAAAGAGTAGAGGTTCTTGATAATTAGCATGTTAGTTTGATTTATGCTTCAAAGTTATAATGCAATAATGTTGTTGTCTAACCTTTCTTAGCTCTTATCTTGATGGTGTTTTAGATTTTGATTTAGCTTTATTAATAAGACTATTAGGTAATGTTGTTGTCTAACCTTGCTTAGCTCTTATCTTGATGGTGTTTTAGATTTTGATTTAGCTTTATTAATTAAGACTATTAGGTAATAATCTTAATTAACAAAGCTAAATCAAAATCTAAAACACCATCAAGATAAGAGCTAAGAAAGGTTAGACAACAACATTATTGCATTAGAACTTTGAAGCATAAATCAAACTAACATGCTAATTATCAAGAACCTCTACTCTTTAGATTGACAACAAAATCAAATGGACCTATGTAGACTCCATGGCAATCAAATTGATTGTTTTGATCTTCAAGAACCTAGGAATGGGAGCTCATCAAAGCTTGGCTACAAGACCTTTTGAATTTTTCCATATGACCCAAGCACTTGGCTAGAAAATGCAAGAAAGGAGGCTTAGCTCTTCAAATGGTGAATTTATCAAGAATAACAAAGAAGCTTATAGTCTATTTGTTATGTGCTTTGCTTTTGTCTTCTCAAACAATTTAGGTGTAAGTGAAAAGGTAGGAGGAGGGCTCTTTATATATCCTAATGGATAAAGGAACCACTACATCCCTTTGCATGTGGGATAATAGAGATGTTGAGTTAGTTGTGGATAAGGGGGGTTTAGATAGGGTTGAGTTACCTTAGGAGAGTTTAGCTTGTCCTTTAGTGACTCATGTGGATAAAGGGGTTTATTAATTGATAAAAATGATTAATTAATAGATGTGCAAGCTTATAAAAACTTTTTAGAGGAATATTAGCATGATTTAGACTATAGAAGGATTAAATCAATTAAATATTGATTTATTGGTTTAATGAAAGGGAAGTTAATTAATTAATTAATAATAATTATTTAGTCTAGATAGAAGGAATGATTAATTAATGAAAGGTCGTTAATTAGGTATTTGTTGGATGGGTAACTTAATTAATTAGCGTAGTGTAATTAATTAACAACGATAGGAGAGAAGATGAGCACTTTTGACGATACATCGCCAATTTGTAAGAAAGGAGATAATTAACGTGATTTAAGTATTTAAATTGCTTGGGCGTAATTATAGGTGTCTACATTTTTCCCTCTTTGGGTTGGCGTAAGCAATGCCACTTCAAAGATAGTAGACAAATGAAATTTTGAAGGGATAAAAGAAAAATTAGTAGAAGTGAGAGATACCCCCTTGAGTGTCGATGGGGTGATGAAGGAAGATGATCGACGATCGAAAAAGTTGAGAAATTGATAGAAGAATGGCCGGGGCATAATGCTTGGGTGAAATGGAAGATTAGGGGTGAGAGGAACATGATGTAGAAGAACTATGAAGAAGTGGAGAGAAGAACTAGCCTCTAGCCTTTGTATTAGAACAACTTCAATGTCATCATATTGCCAAAAGATCTACGTCATTGGTCCTTATGAAAAATATAAGCATACAACAAAAGTAGAATGACATGAAAATTCATACTACAAACAATTTTCCATTCTTTGAAAACACCAACTCCACGCAACATACAAAATGCAATGCAACATCCTTATCATCCTTAATTTCCATGTCTGCAGCCAACTATTGGCATAATCCCTTGCCTCTGACAAGTTTAGTAACTTTAATGTGTACATCATACTCCATTACTTTTGTGATCCACCCAACACATTTCTCATTCATCTCCTTATTCAACAAAAACTCTTTAATGCCAGGATGAGAAACCATCAAGTGTACCTTGTTGTTGGACAACATGTGCTTGAATTTTTCAAAGCTCGAATGACCGCAATGACCTATTTCTAGACGAAAGAATACTTGAGCTCATATTCCTTGAGAGATTGACGGAAAAAGGAAATTGGTTACTCCATCAGATCATCATTATGTTGGGTGAGGATAGCTGAAATACTCTCATGATTTACAAAAGCATAAAATCTTTGTCAAACCGGGGGTTTACCTGTGTAGGAGCTTGGGAAATAATAGTTTTGATAGCCTCTAAGCTTTCTCTCCCTACCTTTTTCCAGGAGGAAGGAATATTATTTTTAAGCATGACTGTTAGTGGCTTGGATAACGCTGCAAATTGGGGAATGAATCTCAGAACAAAGTTTATAGTTCCCAAGAAACTTTGGAAACCTTTCTTGTGACTTAGAAGGGATGGAGACAAAATTGACTGAATCCTGGCTGGGTCGATTGAGATTCCTTCAACTGAAACAATATGTCCCAATAATTTTCCTTCTTGAACTGTAAAAATATATTTTTTAGGGTTTAGTAAGACCCCGAACTCTCTACATCTTCAAAAAACTTTCCTTAGATGCGTAATATGATCTTGAACGTTTGGAATAGACAGTTATATCATCAAGGTAAACCAAGATCATATCATTAATGAGTCCTTTAAATGCCATGTCCATGGCTCTTTGAAAATTAGCCCCTGCATTGGACAATCCAAATGACATTTTGTTGTATGCATACGTGCCCCACTTAGTGGTGAAAGCCGTTTGAATTGATCAGATTCTTGGACCAGAATCTGATTGTACCCTGAATAGCCATCCAACAGAGAAAACCTTTGAGCTCTAGCCACTATCTAGAGGATCTGTTCCATTGATGAGAAGAGGGTAGTGATCTTTTAATGAGGCATAGTTTAGATCCCTGAAATCTACGCACAACCGAATTTCACCATTCTTTTTCCTTACAGGCACTAGATTAGCTACCCATGATGAATGTTTGATTGGAAAAATTATGCAAGCTTCGATAAGCTTAGTTATCTCTTTCCTCATTAGTAGCTCAATCTTGGGATTGATTGGCCTTTGTTTTTGATGAACTGGCTTAGAGTTTGGATCCAGTTTAATTGTGTGTTGAGCTAGGCCTGGGTCAAAACCACACAGGTCTTTGTAGCTCCATGTGAAAATATCATGATATTCTGACATAATTTGATGAAGGCTTCCTTTTCCTAAGCAAGTGCATACCTTACCAATTTTCAGAAACTTCTCGCTTGCCACCTCAACCTCTTCAAAATCTTCCTGCTTGACCACCATGTTCGTACTTTGCTTGGCTTGGTCATCCAAATTGAAAATAGATTCCAATGTAACCAAGCCTTTTGGAAATTTGTTTCCTTTCAACTGAATGACCTAGTCACCATAGGATTCCTACAATTTACCTTGATGTTTGGCAATGAACTCTGCTTCCTGTTGTAGAAAAAGAACAATCTGTTCATCACTATAAAAAACCTACCAACTACTTACATTATCTCGGTACTGTGGGACGGACAACCATTTTGACTATTTCTACCCTTCCTTCATGATGTCCATAGGTATATCATATTGGGATCCGATAGTAGTAAGCCTGTCAGCATTTTGATTTTGATTTCTAGGAACCACACGAATTCGAAAGCTTCAAACTCCTCTATTAGGTCCCAAACATGATTCTTATATGATCTTAAGAGATCATTTTTCGATGCACTTTGGGTTATTACTTGATGAACCACCAACTTGCTATCGCCAAAAATGATCAGGGATTTGATTCCTCTTTGTTGAGCCAGTTGAATTCCTTGTATAAGAGCCTCCTAGTCAGCAAAATTGTTAGTGCAACTGAACTGCAATAAAAATATGAGACCCTCCTAGAGAAATTAACATAACCCCTACGCCAGATCTGTTTTTACTTTGTGAACCATCAAAGAACAATCGCACAAATCCATTTATATCACTTGATGCTTTAACCAACTGAGGTATGATGGCATCTTCTTCATGAATGTAATATGTACCTAATCCAGTCTCCTCCAAGAACAACATACCATATTCTTCGTTAACCAATAAATCAACATACGGGTCGTATTGATGGTCTATACTTATCTCATCAAGAAATATATCAGGTACCTCCTCCATAAGATTAGTTGGTTCATGATCCGCATCCTCATCTTCGTGATCAAAAATAGCATAATTACCTTCTATGGTTTTGGATGTGTAAGGTTCCACATGATTGTGATAGATTGGTTCTGCCCTTATAGTTACCTTCATCCCATAACAAGCCTCAAGATCATATGTGACCAATCTAATGACAAATAACTTCCCATTTTTGCGGTGAAATCCCGCGATAAAAAAATGGTAAAAAGGGGAGAAAGGTCAATGACATATATGTCCTGTGTAAATGACAGCTAGGACAAGCGTGGATGGTAAGTTGAAGCCCTTTAATGACCGCCACAGTTTGGACTACAGTACCATCAAGTTGAACAACCCCTCTTGTAATTGGAGTATATGGAATCTGCAGTACATCTGCGACCTACTTAGGCATTACGGAGTTCTTTGGCTCCATAATCGATCATACAATTGTGCACCAAATGCTCACCAATAATTAACGAGATATAGAATGGTGGAGGCTTGTTGATCTTGGTGTGTACTTTTGTCTCGGGTTGGCATAAGCTAGTTACCACTACTTCTTGACCTGACGATCGGTTAGTAGTGCCAAAACTATTCAAATCCTCTTACAGCAAGTTCCTTTGAGAAGGAATTGAGAGTGCATCCCACATTGTGACACTCAAATTGGTCTTCTTCATTTGCTCCATAATGTTGAATGGGATTGCTCCCACTTTGCTAATGCCTTTTGGGGCATTGGGGTCCTCCTTTGGATAATGCTTATTAGGCATCGTGATACTTGAAGTTCCATCTTTCTTTGTAGACTGATCAACGGATATTTCTGATGATTTCTTTTTCATGTCTTTACCATCTGGTACTTGTGTTGGGGACTGAGAAGTAGATGCCTGATCAGTATTGGAAGACTGTGGATCTATTTCCCTCTTCTTGGAATGTGTGTTGGATGCTACAGTGGAGACATCATCATTTAAACCACAAAATTCTTCTTCTTTCCAATTTAGTAGTGTGGTTTCCTCAGGAGGTTGGTCTTGACTTTCAGAAGTGGATGGCTCAACAGATGATTCAGTAGAGCATATATACTTTGGACCATAATAGCTTGACTTAAAACTCCATTTGGGTAGAGATTCTGATTATGGGGCTGAGAGCAAGGGTAGCACCATTCTTAGTCTTGGATGAGGTTGTTCTAGACTAGAACTATGGCTCTATACAAGCTGACAACTGAAGGGTTTTGAAAATTCAAAGGCTTCACATTTACAGCTTGGGTTATGGCTTGGCTCTGTGGTTGACCATTTCCTTGAAATGGAGGATGATTTGTTTGATATTGGGATTAGAAGGGGCACGTATATTGGGACTACTACCTCTTCATTGCTACGAGTTCATTCTCAAAATTTGTAACAATGACTTCACTTCAAGCAGATCATTTGAGGGATTGGACACATGCGTAGCTATTGGAGTAGAGGTTACCGGAATCGGGAAATGACTAGTTGTTGGCCTGAAAGTTATACAAAAACATGAATAGGAGGCCTAGGAGAAATTTTACCTGCTTGATTTAAGTAATTTTCAGCTCGCATGGTAATTTTGTAAGCGTCAGGGATAATAGTTCCCCCCATGGATTGAATCATGATAGCGACATCACTATTTAATGGTCGTAAGTAATAGTGTAAATGCACTATCTGGGGATGGCCTTACAAGTGTTGGGATCCGTTTCCAAGTATTATCAAAATGGAGGTTGAAATCACTCATATACTCTTGAGGGGACAACTTGATTGTATGGAACTATTCCACGAGTGAAAGATGATCACTTTTGTCTTCGAACTGCTTATAAAACTTTGTGCTTGACTCGTTCCAAGTTGTATGAGATCCAACAGTTAAACTCTCGAAACCATTAAAGTGCTCTCTGCCTTTGAATGAGGTAGCTAGGATTTGAACTACCACGTTATCTTCGTGATATTGTGTACCATGTAGATCTTTGCTACATCCAAGATGTGTGTTCGAGATGAAACATTAGTCTCTCCATTATAAAAAGGTAAAATTTTCAAGGCGGCCATTTGATATAGCGTCTCTTTGTGCTAACAAAGAAAGGATTTCTTGGTATTGAAAGGGGGACAAGTGTTGGCTGCCATAGATAACATAGGTCGATTCGACTTGGTGAGGGAAGATGTCTTTTAGGGAAAGTTGACTACCATCTATGAGGTAAAGTGGTGGGTGGTGCCACTGAAAGGCTTCTTCCTCTTCTCCTTGGGGAAGACAAGAAAAGTTCTTTATGTTGAAAGTTCCCCTGTCTTGAAGAAGCTCTTGTCCGAATCCTTTGCATAAATTTTAATACTGAACTTTGAAATCCAGAGAGATGGAGTCACGTGTACTTTGTCTAATGAAGATGAGAAGAGAAGTACCAACTCGTCCCCACTGGCATGCCAAAAACTGTTGTCACTAAATCACTGCACCCCTCGAATGGCCTGGGAATTAATCATGACATTCGGTGTGATTGGGAAACATGGGATCACCTCTCAAGCTATGGGACTTGGGCTCGAGGTGAACCTCTGGAGAAGGCTGGCTTCCTCTTCCTAAACTAAACACAACACTACTTCTAATGCAAAAAAATGGCTAACTAGTCCTATGCTAGCACTTCATGGGATTAGGGAAAGAGGTCTGCAAGGAAATAAAACCTATACTAGAAGTGGTGATGCACCTATTTTGGGAATATTCAACATCTGGAAGGGTTAATGTGGGAATATTTTTGCATTATTGACCACCTTCACCTTTAGCAACTAGAAAGGGTACAAAATACCACAAACCAATGACAGATGTTCCTCTGTTAAACCTTAAACATACACAATAGAAAGATGAGCTTTGATTTGATACACAGATAATTTATCAAGAGGATAATCACAAACATGTGTTAAGCATTCACTCAAGTGACAATAATAATGCAACTTATAATCAACAGAAGGAAAATGGTTTTTTCAAAGTCGACAAAAGATAATCACACGATTCTTTTCACAATATGAAATAGATAATTGTAATAAAGGTAAATTAATCAATGATGCCAAGGAATAACATTCACAAAGCATATAATGACTAATCATCCAACACAATAGAACAGATCTTCACGTGCAAGGAAATTCTAAATATAATTAAAAGGTTTTAACAAAAATTAAAAGCACTCTTCCAAGCTTCAAGAGCAACTTCATTATAAATATCTCAAAAATGTATATATCAAATAATGGAAGCATTCCAATATTTATAAGTTCCTAGGATGAGCCATTATAAATTTGGGCCTCTAACCAACCTTGACTAAAAATAGTAATGTCATTAATAAAAGGGAACAAGCTCCCATAAAAATAGAAAATTTGTTGCAAAAAGTTGACCAAGTCAACCCTGTAACTTTGACTGATTCTGGAGCTTGAACCTGTCCTTTCATGGCCACTCAGCTTTGGCCTAATTCACCTGCATCTCCTTGTCCTATAATTTTTGTTGTCCTTCCTCCCAAAAATCCATTCGATGTCTATACTCGAAGAAGCGCTTGACAATACCCTGAGTTTCTTCATCTCCAGGACCACACACATAGTGATTCACTACATCTACTGTCTCAATCTCTTTCGTGATCCTATCCGGAAACCTTCGAAGCTTATTCGTGACTTTCCTTAGTCTCCCTATGAAATTATGACATAGAATCAATCGATCAATGGAGTCACTATTGAAATTCCTCGTAACATCGTTGTCCTGATTCACCAAATATTTGAAATTTTCTTTAATTTGGTCTTCGGGAAGAGCATCAATATTTTCATTAAAGAACTTGTAGTTGGCATTGTCAAAATCCTCCGAGATATCATTAAGGGTGTTCGTAATTTCCACTGTTTATCCTCCAATTTCTTAATCGATCTTTGCAAAGACTCGACACCGAATTCCATAGCCTTTTGATATTCAAACAATTTAGAGGCATCATCAATTACCTTCTCTGCTAGAAGTAAATCAGAATCTTCTCCTCTAATGTCACTCCATGTTGCCAAAGTTAAGTTCAAGTTATTATTATCTTCGGAGAAAGATTCATCCATCTTAGCAATGGTGGTTTTTGCAATTTGTAAATCAATATAAATCTCAATGGCTTCCTTAATCAAAGGATTGGCCTCCTGCAAGATCCTTTCCATCCATCCATTCACTGTTCTCCCTTTCTAGCCTAGCTTCTCGAGCTCATGATAGGAAATATCATCGATTGTAGATGAAATTTTCATGGCCATAGTAGTTGAGATGTCAGTGGATGGAGTGGGTTGGGTTACTCTACGCAGCAGTGCAATGAGTTGCTCGACTTTGGCCTTAAGCTCATCCTTGGTGGCCTTGTCTTTGTCGTATTTCTCCAAAAGGGCCCCAAGATCGTGTGTACATCTTGCTTGGCTCCTTCATGAGTAGCCTTCCCAATGAGAACTTTGAGATCCGATAATCTGCTGCTTGTGATGGTTTCTTTAGTTTTCCCCTCAACAGGGGTAGCTACTTCTATCACACACTCTCCTGATGGATTAACCATCAGACTTGATACGGTTCTCGGTCTCTTGGCCTATATTTTGGGAATGGACTCCAATATATTGAGATCTATCACATCTCCCAGAGGAACCTTCTTATTTTGCTTGGGAGTCTATCTAAATAGCCACTCCGGTATGGCTAGAGCTAAGGAAGATGGAGTAACAGATCCAATACCTGAAGTATCAGTCAGAGCAAGATCACTAGAAATGCCATATGATATCTTAGTAGAGGTAGCAATGATGGAAGGTGTGGGTGTGAGGACAGCCATAGGAATTGAAAAAGTAATGCTAGGGGTTGAAATTGAAGAAAATGGAAGTGTCAAAGGAAGTGAAGAGGAAATGGGTGACCCAATATTTTCCCCAGCTGATAGAACTGGAAGTGACGAAAATACCTAGGCCATGGAAGGGGATGGGAAGGAATAAATGATGGTAGAAGTGGAAGGAACTGATATTGGAAGTGATAATGGAGGAAGGGGAAGATGTGATGGATCCTGAATGACACTAGGAGAGTCACTCACTTCAACTACCTCAGTAGTTAGCACTATAGATGTTGTAATCTTGGGAGCAGCAAACCTAGAAAGAGATGAGCCACCAACCACAAATGAGATCTTCTTTGGAATGGTAGGAACCCTTTGAGTCGACCTCTTGCCTTTTGTGGGTGTTGGTTGGTTTACTGCTGATGTAGACCCTATATTTGTAGGTTGATTTTCCCCTTTGGGTGAGATTCCCAAGGTGGCCAACCAACTGAAAGTTCTCCTTAGAATGGGTCCCGCCCTTTCTTTAGTATTTTTGCACTCTTCCACATACCAATCAACCCATGGCAGTGGTTGATTAGCGACATTATCATTCTTGTATGATGGATCTAGGACCTCATCATTGTCCTGCAAGTCTTTTGGCACATCAACCAATCCAAACTACCGCACTTCATCCAGAGTTAATCTCTCATAATATCTTTGTCGCACAATGTACTCATCCCGAAAATGAATCCATATGTCTTCTAATTAGGGCACATGAGCACTGGACTTACCTGTCTCCCGAACTTACCCCAATAGTCAAAATTAGTTCACGGATGGAAGGTCCACAGGGTTACTTCAGCCATTTCTGCATCTACATTCTTTGCCTTGTGGATAGTTGGGAAAGAATACCTGCCAATGGTAATAGGGAAATGCATTCCCACCTTGTGATGCTTATTTTGGATTTTATGGTAATCCAACAACTGCCGAACCAATTCTAGAAGAATCCATTTGTCAGTGGGGCACCTTGGAAACTTGCTTGGGGTGCCTATGAAACCCGGAATTTGAATGTAGGTGAATGTGGGAAATTGGAAGTAGATTGCTCCCCATTCTCACACTTCTTGGAAAGCCTCATTGGAAACCCTCCAATTATATAGCTCTTTGTTGAAGCGATAGAGGAAAATAGTGAAGAAGGTGTTGTTGATTCTTTGAAGTGCTTGCTCCCCTTGTCCAGAGTAAGCTAGGGATAAAACTCATATATTTGGGATGTGCTGTGAACTACCCTGGTATTAAATCCTGCAAAACCCCATGGCAGCAGCTACATATACTAGAAAAGATGTCATGTAGAAATTCTTGGTTTCTGACACCTTGCCCAACTGATAGTGAATGTTGCTACTAATATGTTCACCCCATCAGATAAACTTGGTATTCTTCTTGATGGTTGCTATGTACAAGAACATCCATTCTTGGAATTCCTTTTCATAAGGAAGACCTGAAACTCTACTTAAAAGTATAATGAGATCACTAACTTCCTAAATGAAATCCGATCGATGTATAGTTTTGGGAAACTTGGCAAAATTCTTACTCAGGTAATATTTCATCATGACCTTTGAGTATACTTCTTCTTTTTATCCTAGTGCTCTACTGCTATTTCAGGTGAGATAGTGGTGTAATCTTGAATGTTTGGAAGTTTAAACAAGTCTTCAAAGAATTCCGGGTCTAGATGGATTACCACCTTATCATCGCTATCTCTTACCAACATAGAGCCTTCGTCATAGAGGGCTGCTGCAGCTAGGACAAAATCTGGGCATTGTACAGATGCGGGAAAACCAAGGCAGAAGGGCAAGACCACTATCGAAGATGGCCTACATCCATGGATTTTTGTTTGGGGCCTTTAATCTTTCCTAGAACTCGGGAAGATCAATCATCCTAGATCGGTGTCCCTAATATTTCCTAAGTCAAAGGTCAAGTAGGATTGGGGAGCAACCCCAAGAAATGTGTACTTCATCTTCTCTTTTCCCTTTGAAGTGGAGGCAGACATCAAAACATGTGTTTTGGGAGTTGAGTGTTACAAAATTCCAAAAACCCGAAAGAAATAAAAACTTTGAAATCCCAAACTGAAAAAGTCTGAAAAGAATCATCGAAAGAAATATCTCGAAATGAAATCTCCGAAACTTTTTGAAATCTCCAATTCTGAAACCCAAATCTCCAATTCTCTGAAATGAGTTTTCTGAAGTCAAGAAGTCCGAAAGAAATCTCTGAAGTGAAAACTCAAAGAAATCTCTGAAATAGTTTCCCAAATCCAAAGGTTCGAAAATCTGAAAGCAATAATTCTCCGAAGCAACAGTTCTCTTAAATTTTGAAATGTGAAATCTCTAAAATTTGAAAATCTCTGAAAACATGCCTTGTGATTTTGCCGAAAGAATTCTCCGAGAAGGTTTTCTAAATAAGTCGAAAGGATGATATCTGGAGGAGACTGCAAAAAATAATGTTAAGTTGGAAATTGAGAAACAGGGGGAAGTATGACGGGCCTTGAAAAGATCCCTTGGACATGCTTGAAAAACTAGAGAAAAATCTCACAACAAAAAATGGTGAAAAATAAAGACACTACAAGCAAAAATAGAGGGAAAAGAAAAGGAAACCAAATTGGGGAGAAGGAGGAGGAAAATACCTAAACCAAAAAAACATACCTTGAAAAAGACATTGCAAAGTATGAAAGTGAATGTCAGAGCGAAAGTGTCAGGTAAAAAATAAAAGTAAAAATATGAGTTTATATAGAAATCCGACATTAATGGTAAATTTCCGATCCATACGGAGATATGTGGAAATTAATTGCACTCAGAATATCCGAAGCTCTGAAACCTGAAAGCCTAAAATTCTGAAAATTTGGGATTTTGGACTTCAAAAAAAATGGGAAGGAAAGATGAATTGGTGATTAAAAAGTCTAAAACCTAAAAACCGAAAGTTTGAAAATTCAAAATTTCGGAGTTTTAAACTTCGGAAGTCCGAGAGGGATTTAAACGAAATGAGTCAAAAATTTGAAAACCCGAAAGTCCAAAAATTTGGACTTTTAGAAATTTGGACTTCGGAAAACTTCGCGTAAAAATCCTAAAAATGGCTCGGAGAACTCTGAAAACCCGAAACCCAAAATCTGAAAATTCAGACTTTCAAAGTTTTGGTCTTCAAGTCCGAGAGGGATTTAAACAAAATGAGCCAAAAATTTCCGAAACCCGAAAACTGAAATTCTAAAAATTTGGACTTTCAAAAATTTGGACTTCAAAAATTTCAAAAGAAATTCCAAAATTGAGCTTAAAAAATCCAAAAGAGAAAAACTCTGAAGTGTAAAAATTGAAAATTTTTGATTCTCATCTTAGCAAAATTCGTGGTGTGAGGATTTTTCTAAAACATTAGTCCGACATACAACCTTCTTCAGGGTAGGTTAAATGGTTAACAATTTGCTCCACCGAGGCTGAGGCATTTCTAAATTGGTCCCTCTACTGATTGTTGGCTATAGGAAGGTTCCCACCGCTCAGTGAAACTACCTCAAAGTATAAAGATCTATAGTAAGATGCTCTACACTTTACGGTAGATAGATATCGTGAGTTTGGGTTGTCACCGTTGTGCCCTCATGCGTTAGAAGGATGCTATCTCTGCTGATCCTCGACTAAGCTCGGCTCGAATCACTAGTCACTCCGCTCTCACCTATCTTGTTCTAGTATTAAAGGTTGTAGTTGGGCATGTGTGTCTGCTAATATAGGATCATCAATTGAGTCATCTATGGCCATCTCACAAATCTTCGAAAGTGAATAACACTGTCATCTTGTTGGCCAATTTGGGCTCGGCCTGCTTCTCTCTCTCGCCGTGGCTCGGTCTCTCTCTGTTAGGGCTCGGTGGAGCTGCTTTGCTATAAGATGGCTATCGTGCCACTGGATGTAGCACTAGGGCTCGCCCCATGTGCGCCCGGGACGATTGTCCCTGCTCTCGTAATCTAAGATGGGGAAATTGTGTAGGTACCTACATGGCCTCTATCCCCTGTACCTGTGCTGCACCCTGCTCATTGTGTGATAGCCCATCAAATGGATCGGTTAGGTCATGAGCCTCTACATCATCTCTCCCATCCCCGCCATGAGGAATCTCTCTTAGTGGTCAAATACATGCTACTCGGGCCTTATCTCGAGATAGTCAAGTGCATGGTGGTAACACGAGCCATATACCAAGCCATGTAATCCGTAGTGGTCCCTGGATCTCTAACCTGTCGAGCTGGATCCCATACCTATGGTGTCACCTATAAAAAATTGGTCCTAGCTCAGGTCACCTGTATGTGCAGCCCCATGGTCACCTCTCGAGTCTCGGCAACGAGCATACCACAAGTCTAGTTGTGGAACCCCCACCATGCCACCATGCCCGACATCTATCTACCCCTGTGCAACTCAATGATATAATCGTGATCGCCAAGAAGGAATTGCTCCAATGTGTAAACAATGAGCTCTCCGCATCATCAGCCACTTGTATATGCCTATAGGGTCTCCATATGATATCCCTGTCTAGTAAATAATCGAACTCTTGTTGATATCTATACAAACTGCCTAGGTGACCTCGTATGTCATCACCTACTGAAACCCATGCCATATAGGATGCCTCCTCTGGAGCTCGGACATGTAGTGTGCCTATGGGGTGCCTGACAGCTATGTCATCCCATGACCAAATATGAAGTAGAGAGGTAGGCCCCACTATCTTCTACTGATGGTAGGTAATAATATGTAAATCCCAGTATGCACCGGCCCTAATAGTAATGATCGCCACTAAATATCTCATGCACTAGGGTCATTAGACCTCTAGGGAAGGATGTCCTGGTCTTATCAGTGAGCAAAAACCCACTAATAAGAGACATAACGTATAAAGGGCCCCGGTGCAGTGTTGGATCCATAATGCACTCATGAAATGTAATTGTCACACCGTCATGCGGTATATCATCTCCGTCGAACAAATCACTGACAGCTGCCCTAATCCGCCCCAGTCGCTAGTATACTCGATTAATGAGCCTAAGATAGGCACATGGGGAATCTACCACATGTCCTCTAATGTCACTGTCATCTCTCTAGTAGGAAGGCTAAAGCACTGGCTCTCACTTTGTGCCACCGCTCAGCCGGCCAGTGTAGTAAGAAGACCATGATCCAAAGTAATCGAAGGCATTCGAGATACGAGACCTAGGCCCACTATCTCTAGGAGTATCAACACTGCACGCTAGTCTTGTCAGCGCATGCTCCCCTCCTCTCCGTAATGTGTGAATGACGCTCATGCGTTTGAAGCATGGGAAAACATCTCTGCAAAGATCATTCCATTCGTTAGCTACTAAAATTTCTTCAAATTCTACCTATCATTTTTAGGGTTAACCCAAAAATCCTAAATTTTCTTCTAAGTGCCATCATTTTTGGCATTTTTGTCCTGTCCTCCGACTACTAAGTGTGTGCATGCGTGGCCTTTGGGGTGTGTGAGCCATTCTTTGGTGCATGCACGTGTGCATTTGTTTATGGGCATGTGCATCATCATTTCGGTGCGTACGTGTGCGCACGCATACTTTTGGAGTGCTTTGGCGCCATTTCCAGGTACTGTGCGTGCGCATGTGTGGCTTCCTCTATGTGTCTACTACTATGTAGTGTGTGCACATATGTGCACATGTGCAATGTATACGCATGCGTGTATACGTGTAGACCAGGTGCTACACATGTGCACATATGCACTGTGGTGCATGCGCTCCCATTAGGGTGCCTACACCATGATTAGTGCACTGCACTCATGCGTAGGCACACCAACGTGACCTCTAACCCTAGTTTCCTACTTCTACAAGCATTAATTGCAAAATTGATAGAGAGGGTTAGGATACTCATAAAGACGCCATTGTCTAGCTATCGCACGTACCCTCGGAATGTGTCCGATCGTCTCAGCTTGATCTTGTGCTCTCACCATTGTCCTCATCACTATCAGAGCCTCATGGTAAAAATTCAGAAGTGGTTAGTAAAAATGAATTGGTCACAATGATTTACCCCCAAGTGGGGTACATTAAGCTATTTTTCATCGGATGTGATGTTTGGAGGCTCGTTTTGACCGCCATTTTCTCCTCTGTTCACTGTAGAATAATTATTTTAATTAAATAATTATTTTTCTTTCATTTTTTACTGTCTTTGGGAATTTTTTCCATCTAGTACCCCTTTCTTCTTATTAGGACAATTTTTATTGCTCTGGCGATTTTTCCTCTCATCCACACTCTCTTGAATAATTTTTTTATTTTAAAAATAATTATTTTTATTAATTTTTCCACTATACAGAGGACATTATTTGTCGCCGCTTTCTTCTTTCTTCCCCCGTGACATTTTATTTTTGCATTTAGGCACTTCTTTCTATTTCTTCTCTTTTCTTCTACTCTGTCCACCGCATTTTAGAAAATGAAAAACCAAAACAAATATATATATATATATATATTTTTTTTAGATGTTTTGATATATATATATATATATATATATATATATATATATATATATATATATATATAAAACAAAAACATCTCCACAAAATCTCCACAAAATCCTAAAAAAGTAAAAAAACCTACAAAAATAGGTAACCTACTTATTACGAGCTGAAACTTGTGTCTTGCACATGGTATTCTTTCCATATCCTACTAGTTTGTTTCACATCTTCCCGATTAACACGACTCATAGATCACCAGATTCACAACCATTCACAAAGCTAGCTGCTTGCTTCGTCTGTACTCTGGGGCACGTCTCGTTGCCTGGTGTTGTTTCATTGTGCATGAATTTTTCTACTTGGACCCAGTATCCATCATCATTTCCCCTTGTATGTATCATTTCTTGGGGGCATCATTTTTAACCCTTGTCAATCATGAACATGTGGACCTCTTTAGCTTGATAATAAAACATTTGTACAACTATCTTGACCGTTGTTGGGTTGGATATGTGTGTTCGTACTTATTTTCCCTGTTAAATTGGAGGATAGACGGGTGGAAATTACGAATTCCCTCAATGATATCTCAGAGGAGTTTGACAATGCCAACTGCAAGTTCTTCAATGAAAATATCGATGCTCTTCCCGAAGACCAGATTAAAGAAAATTTCAAAGATTTGGTGAAGCGAGATGACGATGTTGCGAAGAATTTCAATAGTGACTCCATTGATCGACTGGTTCTATGTCAAAATTTCATAGGGAGACTAAGGAAAGTCACAAATAAGCTTGAAGGTTTCCGGCCAGGATCACGAAAGAGATTGAGACAACGAGACGTAGTGAATCACTATGCGTGTGGTCCTGGAGATGAAGAAACTTAGGGTATTGTCAAGCACTTCTTTGAGTACAGACATCAAATGGCTATTTGGGAGGAAGGACAACAAAAACTTGTAGAAAAAGGAGATGCATGTGAATCAGGCCAAAGCTAAGTGGCCATGAAAGGATAGGTTCAAGCTCAGAATCAGTCTAAGTTGTAGGGTTGACTTGGTCAACTTTTGCAACAAATTTGCTATTTTTATGGGAGCATGTTCCCTTTTATTAATGACATTACTATTTTTAGTTAAGGTTAGTTAAAGGCCCAGTTGTAATGGCTCAACCTAGGAACTTATAAATAGTGGAATGCTTCCATTATTTGATATATACATTTTTTGAGAGATTTATAGTGAAGTTGCTCTTCAAGCTTGGAAGAGTGCTTTTTAGAATTTTTGTTGAAACCTTTTAATTATATTCAGAATTTCCTTGCACGTGAAGATCTATTCTATTGTGTTGGATGATTAGTCATTATATGCTTTGTGAATGTTATTCCTTGGCATTATTGATTAATTTACCTTTATTCTAGATTATCTGTTTCATATTGTGAAAAGAATAGTGTGATTATCTTTCGTCAGTTGTGAGAAACCATTTTCCTTTTGTTGATTAAAAGTTGCATTATTATTATCACTTGAGTGGATGCTTGACATGTGCTTGTGATTATCCTCTTGATAAATTATCTGTGTATCAAATCAAAGCTCATCTTTCTATTGTGTATGTTTAAGGTTTAACAGAGGAATGCCTACCATTGGTTTGTGGTATTTTTGTACCCTTTCTAGTTGCTAAAGGTGAAGGTGGTCAATAATGTAAACTTTGTTCCCACATTAACCCTTCCTGATGTTGAATATTCCCAAAATAGGTGCATCACCACTTCTAGTATACATTTTATTTCCTTGCAGATCTCTTTCCCTAATCCCATGAAGTGTTAGCATAGGACTAGTTAGCCATTTTTTCTACATTAGAAGTAGTGTTGTGTTTAGTTTAGGAAGAGGAAGCCGACCTTCTCCAGAGTTTCACCTCGAGCCCAAGTCCCACACTTGAGATGTGATCCCATGTTTCCCAATCACATCGAATGTCATGATTAATTACCAGGCCATTCAAGGGTGCGTGATTTGGTGACAACAACAACCACGAGGATAGCAACGAGACCGAGCGATGCTCATGCTATGCCTCCATCATGGGACATGCCAGCCCACCCCATCCGAGGGCTCAAGTTAGTTTTGATGATTGCTTTGATATATGTTCCTCTTGATGAAGGCTTTTTGTATTCTTTGATCGATGTATACCCTCATTTTTCTACACCTCAAATGAAGGAATTTTTGATGTATAATAGTGATGTATATCTATTTTTGATACAGATATACCACACACATATATATTATATGAACATTTTTGACTTGACACATATGTTATGAGATGGACATTGTTATTTCTTGATTGAGTAAATGGATAGATAGATGTGTTTGTGATGTAAACTGATTTGATTTCACATATATATTTATCTTGATTTGTGATATATTGCATGTGTTTTGATTTCTAGATGATAGATCTTGTAAAGTATATCAAAGTATTTGCTCATGTGATGTTCCAGACTTAGTGGATAGGATGATATGATGATATTGGTGTGGGGGGGATAGATTTTGATATTTATGATCCCTCTTGCCCCCATTTGATGATACAATATGTGATGATTAGCTTAGCATTCATGTATGATGTATACTTAGCTTTTTCTTGATATATGATGTATAGATGATGTTAGATGTGATGATATTGATGGAAATATGATGATGTGATAACAAAACGATGCACATGCAACAAGAAAACACAATCAAATGCTAACAAAGAACATAATGAACCAATACAACAATGTATCATGACTCACTAACATGCAAAAACACACTTCAATATGCACAAGTAAGAATAAATCTAATCTAATCAAGAAAAGATGAATCCTAACAAAGCATGCCCAAGCAACAAACAATACAAACGTACAAACATGAAGCAACTATACAAGCAATCAAGAAAAGAAAGAAACAAGACAATGCAAGTAAACTAAAGTGAATGTTTTTGCAAGATTTGTTTTGTGAAACAATTTTCTATTGTTTAGAGTTTATGTGAAACAATTTTCTATTGTTTAGGGTTTTGAAATTTTTGAATGTTTTTGCATTTTTTCTAACATTTTAAAATGTTTTTGTATTTTGTGAAACAATTTTCTATTAGTTTTGTGTTTTTCTAACAATTTTCTAGAGCTATGCACAAGTAACCAAGAAAGTGTGGATGCCCCCAGCGTTAGATGGGGAATATACAAGGGCAAATGCCATGTGTTTATAAACAAATAGGTGAAGTGGCGAAGTGCCCCCACTATAAGATGGGGAATAGACAAAGACCATGCCCTCATAGACAAACAAAAGGAGACAAAGCTGGATCAAGGCTTGACAAGATTGGGCTCATAGGGAATCTCGGAGGCAGAACTAGCCCTAGGCTAAGTAAAAGTACCCTCTAGATGCAAGATGCTTGTGAACAACGAATCCTCCCAAGGTGCCAAAAACCGGTTTTCACCCAAGGACCTATCCAAAGTGCCACAATTGCATGGTTTTCACTTATGGATGACCTGTTTTCTCTTTTTCTTTTTCTCTTTTTGTATTTTGATTTTTTTACCATGTTTTTGATTTTACTTTTTGATTTTTGCTTTTCGATTTTTGCGCCATGTTTAAGCATAGAACTACTTAAGGTGCATGGCATTCATGGGCTCATGGAGCTCATCACCATTGGGGTGAGCAAGTTTGTATGCTTGTGTCATACTTGACCACTATAACATAAGGTCCTAACCAATGTGGTTCAAATTTTTCTTTCTTTTCTCGTTCTGCCTTGTGTTGAATTGATTCTCCTTCATGACCAAATCACCAACCTCAAACTAACGAGGTATAATTATTTTGTTGTAATTTATGGAGACTTTGTTCTGATACACTTTAAGTTGATTTAAGGCGTAGATGCATTTCTCATCCAAGAGTTTGAACTCTAATAGTCTAGCCACTCAATAATCTTCATCTTTATCCAGATAATCCCTAAGAGAGATTCTTAGGGAAGGAAGCTCAATTTCTAACGGGATGATAGATTTCATTCCAAATACTAGGGAATATGGCATCACACCTATAGGAGTGCGAATAGAGGTCCTGTAAGCCCAAAGAGATGGGTGGATTTGCAAATGCCAATTACGACATGTCTTACTTACCATCTTCTCCATTATTCGCACCAAATTTTTATTAGTGGCCTCACTTGTCCATTACCTTGGGGATAATATGGCATAGACCATTTTAACCTGATTTGGAACCGATGAAAGAGATCCTTTCTTGTTTTATTCTTGAATGAATTTCTATTATCAAGAATAATGGTTTAGGAATGCCATACCTAGGAAAATGATATGATTCATGATGAATTTGAAAATTTGAGCTCCTGTTACGTAAGTTAAAGGGACAACTTCCACCCACTTGGTAAAGTATTCAGTAGCCATGATGATGTGGGTGTGGCCATTAGATGAATTAGGGGCAAGCTTCCCTATTAAATCAAGTCCCCATTTAGAAAATGGCCATGGGGTGGTGATGGGTTACAACAGCTGTGATGGAGTATGGATGAAATTTCCATACTTCGACAAAGTACTCACTTCCTTACATAGTTCATAATAGTTGGTTTCCATGGTAGGCCAATAGTAGCCTAATCTCAAAAATTTTTGGAAAGAAAAATTCTATTAGTATGTTCTCTGCACACCCCTTCAAGCACCTCTTTGATTTCTTAGACCGACTCTGCCATATCGAGACAACGTAATGTGATTCCCATCGTAGCCATGGTGATAAAATGTACCTCCTAAAAGAGTATAACATGCTATCTCGGTGAATTAGGATTTGTTTCTAACGGGATATTTTGGGAGGGAACGTGTTGTCTTTGAGGTAGGTAAAGATGGGATCATACCATGGGGAATTAGGACCAACAACATCACAAGCCAGACATGATTCTGGCATGTCGTACGTAGGCTGGCATAGATTTTCCACAAAGAATGGCATGTCATTACTTTTTGGTAGAATGTAGAGCATAGAACCCATTGTTGTCATAACATCTACAGATCTGTTTTACGCTCTTGGATTTTTTCAAATGTGATGCACACAAAATACTCTTTCATAGTTTCTACCAGCTTCTTGTAAGGTATGAGTTTCTCATCCTTAACCTTGTATTCATCATTAACTTGCTTGATAATTAACTGAGAATCACCCACAATATTAACATGATGAATGTCCCATTTGATGGCGAGCTTCATCCCTGTGATAAGTTCCTCATACTCTGTGATATTGTTCATGTAAGGAAAACCTAGATGAAAAGCCTAAGGTATGGGGTCACAGAAGGAGTAATGAGGATCACACTGTGCCTGAACCGTGAAAAGTAAAAGACCCGTCAAAGTGTATCTGCCACATGAAAAATTCTTCAATGTATAACAATGAGGCATCTAGTAGATCCATTTTTAAAGGTTTGGTGCCTTGCAAAGGTGCTTCTGCTAATTGATCAATGAGTACTTTTCCTTTAACCAAATTTTGATGCACAAACTTGATGTCAAATTCACTTAGTAGAATGATCCAATTAGCCATTCTACCGGTGAGGGTGGGTTTAGACAACAAGTATTTGAGTGGGTCAACTTTGGATATAAGCTTGGTTTTGGTGTTCAACAGATAATGACAATTTTTTTGAAAGGTAAAAACTATAGCCAAACAAGATTTTTCAATTTGGGGATAGTTGAGCTCATAAGAGATGAGAGTGCGACTGAGGTAGTATACCGATTTTTCTTTGTGACCAAGGTCGTATTGGGCGAGTAGTGCACCAATAGCAAATTGAGTAGCAGAGATATAAAGTAGGAGCGACTCACTAGGAGTTAGAGGCATGAGGACATGTGGATTGGCCAAGTATTGTTTAAGCAAGGAAAAGGCTGTTGTTGCTGCTCTAGTATCCAAATGAAGGCGACGTCCTTTTTAAGTAGGTGGGTGAATGAATGAAATTTATCGAAAAGATGGAAGATGAAATGGTGAATTCCTGTATTTTTCCCTGCAAGCTGCATAGTTACTTAATGTTCTTAGGAGGAGGCATCTCAGTAATAGAAGACACTTTAGCATGGTCTACCTCAATTCCCCTTCTTGATACAATGAAACCCAACAATTTTCCTGATAACACGCCAAACACACATTTCTTTGGGTTTAGACGGACCTTGTACTCTCGTAGGCGTTCAAAGATATGCCACAAAATAACAGGGTGATCTTCCCTTGTCTTAGATTTTCCGAGGATGTCATCCACATAGTCTTCCATGATATCATGGATCATATCATGGAAAATTACTGTCATTTCCCTTTGATAGGTAGCTCCTATGTTTTTAAGACTAAACAACATTACCTGATAACAAAAGGTACCCAAGAAGTTGTAAAATCCATTTTGTGTTGATCTTCATCAGCCTATCTTGATTTGGTTGTAACCTAAAAATCCATCCATAAGAGATAGCATCTCATATCATCTTTGTTGAATCCACAATCATATCAATATTTAGCGGTGGAAAATCATCCTTAGGGAAGGCCTTATTAATGTCTCTAAAATGTGTGTAGATTTTCATCCCGACAAGATTTTTCGGGACAGAGACGATGTTAGATATCCGTTTAGAGTAATCAATGGGATGAATAAATCCCGCCGCAAGAAGCAATATTTATAATTCCTTTTTAACCGGGAGAGCCACCTATGGGTGCATCTTTTGAAGCTTCTACTTAATGGGCTTAGCATCGCATGCATAACTAAGTTGTGTACGACCAAAGTTGGATCCAATCTTGGCATGTATATATAGGACCATGTGAATACATCTATAAACTCCCATAGCAGCATGGTGAATGTTTTCTGTCTCGTGCCGAGACCGATGCTCTCAATTTGACTATTTTTGGGTCCTCTTCTGTGCCAATGTTTACATCGATAGTCTCCTCTACTAGTAACTTTGACAAGTCCTCCATATGTGTAGGATCAGGAGGAAGGTTGAGATCTTCATCCAAGGATGTCTCCATGAGATTTTCATCCTTGGTGTGGTCACTTTTATTGTCCTTTGATTTTTGCACCTGTTTGTCTGCCAGTGCCTCAAAGAGGTTTTCACTGTGCAACTTGGACTTTGATTTTTGTTGAGGCTTTGTGTTGGAACTTTTACCCTCGTTTTTTCTTATGTTTTTCTGACCATGAAGCTTAGCCTTCTCTCTGAAGTAGGTGCAGGTATCCAAGTCAATATAGAATCCTTTTTTGTGGTCTTCAATGGGAATTGTATCCCGGATGCCCATGAACTCTGCAATAGCTTCATCATTCTCAAATAGATCTAGTGAATTATGCCATTTTTTGTCCCATTCAACAAGGGAAGGGTAAATGAGGTCAAGTGTAGGTTCCATAGGGGTTATGGTTAGGACAACGGTATTCATGAATAGGTTCGTGGAGGTAAGATCCTCATATTGGTTATAATAGGAATCTGTATCCCTATCTAGATAGTCAAAGCTATCCTCACGTTTCGGAGCAGGTAACATCTTGATCATTAGGATGTGCCCCATAAGGGAGAATTCCAATGCCATATCTTTCTATTTTAAAATGTGGGAGAGGCACTAGTTATCACTTGTCCTTGCTCATTCCTTCCGCATCCTAGGCCCTTGTAGCCCATGGAGTACATCATTCTACTAGATTTATCGTATTTAGGGGTTTGATAGCAAGTTGGCTGAGTATCTTCGGGACCCAAGTTGTAGGTGGATCCAATAATTTTTCTTCAGCTAGCAAGCCTCCAGGTAAAAATGACCCAATAGTTTTCTCATTTCTAGGTCGTCTGAAATGATAGTTGGGTCGACCTCTAGTCTTAGGTGACAATGAGAGGTCTGAAACTAGGAGGGATTGTTACACATTATATTCTCCACATCCGTATTCTATAACCTTCATCTCCCATGAATCAAAAGGAGAATTTGATGTAGAGGCACCATGGGCGTAAGAACTAAGAGAATCGAATCTACCGGGACTCCATGGCTTTAGATTGGAGAGGAACAACTATATCGACAGAGGGACATGCATAGGTACCCTTATGTGCAAAACTATTGAGACATATAGTGAGTGAAGGGATTTGAATCTCCTTATATTGTGACAGTGTGTCCCTTGTGCTTCAGTTTAATGCATTGATGGAACGTTGATGGCATGACCTGCATGGCATGAATCCATGGTCGGCCTAGAAGCATATTGTATGGAAGTTATAAGTCCAGGACATGAAACTTTGTGTGATGACAAGTGGGACTGAATTCCATGGGCAACGTGATTGTGCCAGCTGAATCCCTTTCCGCATTGTTGTAAGTGGTTATGGTAATGATGTTTGACTCAAGGTCTACTTCAGTATGTCCCAGTTGCTTAACCAACTTCAGCGTGCATATATTCAACCTTGATCCATTGTCCACAAGCACCTATTTGATCTTCTTACGGGTAACAAATACCTCAATATACAAAGGGAGATTATGCATTGGATTTTCAGTGGGGATTTCCCTATGATCAAAGGCAATGTGTTTAGTTGGTACAATGTTTGCTACCATGGCCTGAAGATGTGTAGGATCTACCTCTAGTGGCACTCCTGACCCCTGAAGAGTTTGGTACAAAATTTCTTTGTGTACATTTGATATCTTAAGAAGATCCAAGATTGAAATCTTGGCAGATGTTTTCTCAAGTTGTTCTAAGAGGTTATACCTACCATTTTATGGGGTTGATGGAGAGGGTTCAGGAATCATGAGGTAGGCACACCTTATTACCATGACGTAATCCTTTCCCTTGATTCGGATGGTGTTGACATGGTCACTAGGAGAGCGAATACATCTAATAAGCGAATCATAATGATTGTTGTCTCTCTTGGTATATAAATAATTCATTACTTTATAACTCTGGGATGACTCTCCTCGATCTGGCTTTGACTCTTCTGATTTACCATGTTTGGGGAATGGTTCTTTATATATCCCCATCTTTTTGTTGGGTGTCTGAGTTTTCTCTGGGTTGTCCACCTCTATCTCCCCATTGTTGATGAGGTCTTGGATATAGTGACGAATTCACAGACATTTGTTTATTTTATGTCCCTTGACACGATGTAATTCACAATAGTCATGCTCCTTGTACCATGATGGTTTTGGAGCACTATCATCAAAGGGTTGTGTCGTGGGATAAGTCACCATGTGAGCCGCATCCAATTGTTTTAATATAACCGACAAAGGATCATTGAGAGGAGTGAACATTCTTCACTTAGGTGGTGGTTGAATAGGTCCTTTGGTCAGTTTAAAAGGTTGACCGGTTTTAACCTTTTGTACACGTTTGGAATATATGATCCCATCTCCCACCACGTTTTTATTTTTGTTAAATATCTTCAGATTCTCCATAGGTTTAACACTTTGATTATCTTTAGATTGTGACTTAAGAGTTCCTTTGGAAATAAGGGCTTTCTCTATTTGAACCCTTTTTCAACAACCTCCTCAAAAGTGTGAACA
Source organism: Taxus wallichiana var. yunnanensis (assembly GCA_018340775.1). Taxonomy (NCBI): domain Eukaryota; kingdom Viridiplantae; phylum Streptophyta; class Pinopsida; order Cupressales; family Taxaceae; genus Taxus; species Taxus wallichiana. The sequence goes on from CM031243.1 coordinate 835,962,435, forward strand.
CAATGCATTTGAAGGTGGAAAGCAATGTCTGGATTTAGGTTGGGCACAAAGATACTTACCAGCTATTTTTCAGGGAAAGCGCAAGGGAAGCGGCTAGCTATCCCTCTCCACCATTATAGGAAGCTGGCGAAAGTATCATTAGGGCATTGTTTGGTGCCACATAAATCTGCCATGGTGATATCACTCTCTATATTGTATGAGAAGTGTCATACAAACCTCTCTGCCAATTCTGGCCTAGGTAAAAATAGACCCCGAGGTAAACGAGTAAACCACTCCAAGGCTTGACCTCCTAGACTCTTGGGAAAGAGTCATATGAGATAATTATCACTATAGGACACCTCTTGACATGCCATATAGAAATCCTTGACATGATCTCGTGGGTCTCCCTTTCCCCTATATTTTTCAAATTTTGGCATGTTGAATTTTTAGGGAAAGGTTGAAGTGTCATAGCTTTTTCAAATGGATGGGGACATAGTTCTTCATATTGATATTTTCTAATGCTCCCCACATTTCTCTCTTGAAGGCTTGCGAGTGTTGCTTTCATAGATTGTACTTCTTGTGTGAGTAATTGTTCTTTAGTGGGAGAAGTAGGGATATATACACGATGATGCTCCATATTGTCTTCTCCTTGATTTTCCCTATGAAGTTCACTGATTTTGACCTTAGGCCTTGTATTTTGGACATTCTTGCTTGCTTCTTTTTGTACATGAGAGGTTAACAAGGCTAATTTTTGACTAAGGTTGCTAATTTGTTATTGAATGGTGACTTCTTCTTCCAAAGGTTCCTCTTCTTCTTCATATTGTGGAGGTTCTTCAACATTCTCATGTCCTAACCTGATTTTACGTGGCACTTTGATAAAGGGTATTCTATGTCCCACTACATTATCGTTTCTTGCATTGGAGGTAGAAGCATGTCCATGTGTTAAAATATCCTCCATGTTGATAAGAGGTCACTCCTCCTCATTAGCATTATTCATAGGTGGGATTGTTTCATTTTTAGTGGGCATTTTGGCCCCCAATTCTACAACCCTGCTAGCACCCTATCCTTGTTTCTAAAAAGGAACTTGTCTAATAAGGTGGGGTCAAAGTCAAACTCCACATGTGGGGATTCCAATTCATCACCACTATGATCTACCATGTCTTCTATCTCTTTTTTTGTGGAAAATAGAGGCCCTAGATCATGACCAATAAAAGGGTTTGACCCTTGTTTTTGAGGCTTCCCAATATTGTGCTTGTTGTGCCTCGTATGTTTTCTTCTTGAGCCCTAATCATGTTTTAGGAGCCATGATGTGCAATAGTTTCACTAAGGTAAGTTTTAAATGTGCTCAAAATTTGTGACCACACCTAAGTGAAATGCAAGATGAATGTCAAGAATATGAATGAGTATACATGTTATAATACCAATGTGATAGAGTGATAAATCAAAAGTGAAATAGTTGTTTGGTACCTAAACCTATCAAATGAATGAAGTAATTCCTAGATTGCACTTCAAAAAGAAGTTGGTGTCATAAGATCATCAAAAATGTCCTTACTTATGCCAAGTTCAAGGGAATAAACAAGACAAAAGTAAATACAAGAAGTTAATGTGACCTCATAAAAATGTATACTAGAAGAAAGCTCAAATTCAATTAATACCTATATCCTAAAAAGTGCTAGTTACATTCATAATTTGTGAGTGACATAACAATGTCACCAAGATATGTTAACCAAACTTTTTGTAAAGTAAGGTATTGATATCGAGATGATATTGATATAACACGCACAAGTGGTAACACGTAACACTCTTCAAAATTGAGGTAATAATAGAGTCAAAATAAAAGCTTAAAGTATAACTAAGAATTGTTAAAATGTGTATAGCGTAACCTTACAATATAGATATTTAGGTCAAGTTTACAAGAAACAAGACGTAAATACCAAAATTGTAGTGATACGATATAAACAAGGTAACCTTTCTAAGGAAGTTCAAGATGATGAACCACACCTAACTATGATGACGATCCTGACATGGGTATCAAGATCAAAAAGGCCACCAATGATATGAATACGCCTCCACACACTTTAGACGTTTAACTTACCCAACTGCAAACATGGATGGGCGTAAATGGACAAAAAAGTGGCGAAACAATCAATTGGTAATGCAAAGGTAGTCACCCTTCTTTTGATCAACAAAGTGTCAAAATAATGTGAAGGAAGTAGATCAAAATGGGGATGAAAAATGTTGGCTTTACTTTGGCAGAGTTTCACCTCGCCTTAAGGCAAGTGAAAAACTAAACAAAAGTAACGCTTCCCATGTTTTGTGATGAATGATGGCTCACAACTCAACACTATTTTGAAATGGTCAAAGTGGGCTCCTGGCCAAAGAATATCCTCCTAGGTGGTTCTCTCTTCCTAGGTGTTACAAAGATATCTTAAGCAAGGGTCATTTACCCAAATAGTCCCGACTATCTTGGGAGTATCTTGGATTTACTTTACCCCCTTTAATCACAATAGGCAATGAGTGTGTCTATGTGTACTATCACTGGGGTCGCCATACTGAGACAACTAGTAATGTTGATTCACAAGGAATGACTAGTCAAGTAGGTTGTGTGGAGCACTTCCTGTTTCTTCCACAAGGTTCCCTCTTACGTGGACTACTTTGGGGTTCATGGTACCACCCCATTGTTGTATCTTAAGGCGTTTTGCCAAAGGGGTTATGTTCCGATTGAGCGGATAGGGATGTACCCTTTCTCAAACCCGCAATACGGTGTTTTAAATATATTGTTCTTTTTATCTTGTATAATTTTGACGTGGTTTACTTGAACACCTTTTGGCAGCCTATATAACAACTGTATTAGTAGTTTTGACTTTGTTTTGATTACACCTTTCTTTGATAAGCATGTGTTTTGATCCTGCACAATGAGTTTAGTAATTTTCCATAAAAAGAGAAAACATCATTTCGATTCTCAAGATCATCCAAGGATGCAAGAGAAGAGCATACGTGACATTTTCAAAATCCAAGAAGATGCCAAATGGAAAAACACTTAATTCAAACACACCAAGTTAACTCATTCCAATTTAGATATTCTTAACAATTTCAAAGCATCAAAAGACCTAAGAATCATTTTTGATTCCCAAGATTGCCCCAAGGACGTGAGGGAAGAGCATACATGACCTTATTCTTATAAGCAAGCATGTAAAGTCTATCTAGTCTAGCAAAATCATGTAAACATACCCTGCAAAAATAGGCATTAATTAGATAAAACCTGCAAAGAAGTTAGCACTTTAACACCTTAATTTTAAGAAAACTAAAAGGAACTTCGCGCCTTGTTTAGGAATGTGTGTGCGGGTTAGGGTGGATGTGCCCTATGTGTTTTTCTCGACTTACGCAGTGCATCTGCGCCACACAGAATGACATGTGTGCTAGGATAGGTAAACATTGGTATTAAGATCTCGATAGAGTGCCTGCACCACCGAGAGAGGTGTCGTGCCAATGTTAGGGTGTGTACACTACAATTGATAAAAAATAGCACTAGATTTCGATAGGGCACTGTGCCACCAAAAAGTGCCTCGCACCACTGAGAGATGCATGCGCACTGGGTTAGGGTGTGTGAACTGGTTTGAGAGGTTTTTCCATTGCAGTGAAGGTACAGTATGAAATAGCGTTTGTACCCGGGTTAGTGTGCTTTGCCCTAGTTAGGGTATGTGCGTCGGGGTTGGAAAACAATGATTCAAGATTCAACAAAGTGTGCCTACACCACCAAAGAGGTTGCCTGCGCTGAGAATAAGTGTGCTTGCACCCCTGTTAGTGTGCCTGTGCCACTCCTGCAACCAAAGTATGGAAAAAAACACAACAAAGCTCACAATACTTCAAATTTTAACAAGTTAGTTTGAAATTGGCAACAACCCATTAAAATGATAGCTATAAATGAGAACCTACACATATAATACTAGTAAAAATCCCAAGAAATTGAACATTATTTACTATATGTGCATATAAAAGGTTATCCAAAAACAATAGAACTCAAACTAAAATGCTAAGGGACATCACTCCCACTAGGCGTGCCAAATGTGTGCATGGTTTTGTTTAACTAAGTTAAGGAAATTAAAACTAACACCTAGTAGTCTTAATTAACAAAGCTAAATCAAAATCTAAAACACCATCAAGATAAGAGCTAAACAAGGTTAGACAACAACATTATTACATTAGAAATTTGAAGCATAAATCAAACTAACATGCTAATTAACAAGAACCACTACTCTTTAGATTGACAACAAAATCAAATGGACCTATGTAGACTCCATGACAATCAAATTGATTTTTTTAATCTTCAAGAACCTATGAATGGGAGCTCATCAAAGCTTGGCTACAAGACCTTTTGACTATTCCCATATGACCCAAGCACTTGGCTAGAAAATGCAAGAAAGGAGGCTTAGCTCTTCAAATGGTGAATTTCTCAAGAATAACAAAGAAGCTTATAGTCTATTTGCTATGTGCTTTGCTTTTGTCTTCTCAAGGAATTTAGGTGTAAGTGTAAAGGTAGGAGGAGGGCTCTTTATATAGCCCAATGGATAAAGGAACCACTACATCCCTTTGCTTGTGGGATAATAGAGATGTTGAGTTATTTGTGGATAAGGAGGGGTTTAGATAGGATTGAATTACCTTAGGAAAGTTTATCTTGTCCTTTATCCACATGAGTCACTAAAGGAAAAGCTAAACTCTCCTAAGGTAACTCAACCCTATCTAAACCCCCTTATCCACAACTAACTCAACATCTCTATTATCCCACATGCAAAGGGATATAGTGGTTCCTTTATCCATTGGGCTATATAAAGAGCCCTCCTCCTACCTTTTCACTTACACCTAAATTCCTTGAGAAGAAAAAAGTAAAGCACATAACAAATAGACTATAAGATTCTTTGTTATTCTTGAGAACTTCACCATTTGAAGAGCTAAGCCTCCTTTCTTGCATTTTCTAGCCAAGTGCTTGGGTCATATGGGAATAGTCAAAAAGGTCTTGTAGTTAATCTTTGATGAGCTCCCATTCCTAGGTTCTTGAAGATTAAAACAATCAATTTGATTGTCATGGAGTCTACATAGGTCCATTTGATTTTGTTGTCGATCTAAAGAGTAGAGGTTCTTGATAATTAGCATGTTAGTTTAATTTATGCTTCAAAGTTCTAATGCGAAGAATGTTGTTGTCTAACCTTTCTCGAGCTCTTATCTTGCGGTGTTTTAGATTTTGATTTAGCTTTGTTAATGAAGACTACTAGGTGTTAGTTTTAATTTCCTTAACTTAGTTAAACAAAACCATGCACACAAAGAATGAATGCAAGATTTTTTTATTTTTTTCTATACTATTTTAAAGAATCCAAATAAAATGATACTTAATCAAAGAATACAAATAAAATGATATTTAATCAAAGAATCTAAATAAAATAATAGTTTAATAAAACTTTTAATGTTACTTAAGGAATTCCCCTTAAGGAATAACACCTTTAAACTATCCATTAGCAACACGTTGAATAAATTACATCTCTTATGTGTTACAACATACTCATTCTCATCACAAAATCCATACTTATGACCTGTCATTTTTATTTGGGAGGTTCATGTGGGTAATGCAACGCAACTGGATGTACATGTTCAACTTTCACTCTCTAACACTCTAAACATATAGAAACAAAATTTGCAACATTCTTTTTAATCCTGGCCAAAATTACAACTTGGATATGCCAACATCTTCATCACTGGGGTGACTGAATAAGGAGCATTGTGTGCCTCCTCTAATACTAGGGTCCTCAATCCATCAAGGTTAGGTACATATATTCTGTCGTGGAATCGAAGAATTCCATCTCTATCAAACTGATAACCCTCATATCTACGATCTCGGCTATCGATATCAACACAAATTTGACTTTCCCATAAAAAGTATTTGATAATAGCTTACTCAAAACATGTTGTTTGAAAGTGGTTGAACTAACTCAAAACCTAATTGTATGTGAGTAGATTTGTTGAACTAACTCACGAATATAGGAGATTAGGAGATATTGTAGGATTGAGTGGTTTTAGGATATTCCTTAATAATAGGAATTCCTCTCCTATATATATGTAAAATGTTTGCTGTATTAAGATATATAGGAGAAATATATTATTATTCATGTTTACTCTTTGCATCTCTATCCAATTTCCATCATCTGGTATCAGAGAAACATATGTTCTTGATCAAGATGTTGATTTTATTGCAAAACAACAATTCACTCCTCTTGATTTCTGTGTGCATGCATACTTATGCTAATTTTCCATTATCATGTGTATAATACATCATTCTTGGTGATCCACTTGATTCCTTCCTATTGTCAATGCCATACACTATAGGATCGCATCCTACGTCCTCTCTCCATTTTTCACATTCATTGTTTATGCACACAACTGAATAACCTCAAATTTAATTCAGGATACATTCCATTCACATTTTCTGCACTCGAACGACCTATCAACATTTTTCTTTGAGTCACACTCACCACTATAGTTCAACGCCATCCTCTTACAATCAAACCTGGAAATTGATGCTTCCGCATATCATAATTTTACATGCATCTAAATGTACAAGATGAGATTGGATTGCACCCAGCTACCCACAAAGAAAAAAATTTCTCTAAGAAAATACAACAGTGTTTAATTTGTTTCTATCAAATTCTATTTTGAGACAAGGGTGACTGAGATTGGAAGGGATTGGCCTCGCCAATTTATTGACTTCAGGTTCATATTCTTGTGCATAAATGACTATGCATTAGCTACATTGACAAAAATTGTAGTTGTTAGCTTCTTCATACGCATTTGCTAAGGGGACAAGCCTGCTCATAACGTCAACATATCAGTCTTCTCGCAACTTCCAAGTCAGTTGTTTATTGTTCTTGAACAATGAAAATTGTAGATTATATGTTTTTCGAGAATAATTCCTTCAACAATTGAGTACATCCGTTACACAATTTGCTGAGAACCATGCCTTTATTTGGGGCTGTGTATATCCTCCATTCATGTTTGGTGTATATTTTGTTCCATTAATAGTGTTATTGGGTTTTTCGACCTGGGTTTGGCTATTTTGAGTTGACATTGCATAAAGATCCTTTGGCTTGGCACCTCCATTGACCATGTCTTCCGATCTCGCCCTCTACAATGTATTATTTTGCTAGCATTTTCTATATTTTGTTCATTGAGTCATCGAAATAGTTTATTCACGTCTTACAATTTAGAGTCTTAAGTTAAATGTGTACCTTTGTATTGATAGGTCAACGTATCATTCCAAAATTGTTGTAAAGTGTTATTAAAAGAATTGAGATCATGTAAAAGAGTCAAAATATTATTTGGTATTGTCATAGTCAAAGTCATTTTCATTTAAAAAGTAATCTTATTATTTTTTAAAATTTCTAGTCGATTCCTCTTTTTTGAGTCAAAAGTGTCATTGCTAACTTTGTGAGTTGTCATCGAAAGTCGTGTCATTATAAAAATTCTAAAAATAATTTTTTTTTCCTTACTGTGGTTCATTTTAAGAAGACCCCCTGCAAAATTACTTTCAAATCATCGCGAATCTCATAAAACAAATTTGAATTGTAGGTGAATTTCCAAAAAAATGTTTCATGGTGAAGGCGATTTTACTGAGAGGATTGGTTCCTTGTTTTTTCACTTTTTGGCCGAAAGCGAGGTTGGACGGGGTTAGATGGGCGGGTTGGGTGGGAGGTTGGACGAGTGGTTGAATGGGTGAGTTGGACGAGTTGGGGTTGGACGAAAGTTAGATGGGTGAAGGGATTAGACGGGAAGGGGTTGCGGGGTGGTTGGGACGGGTGGAGGTTGGATGGGAAGGGGTTAGATGGAAAGAGGTTGGACGGGTGGAGGTTAGACGATGGGGTTAGATGGGAAGGCATTGGATGGGTGTGTTGGACGAATGATGGTGGGGTGAGTTGATTGGGCATGTGACGGTTGGATGGGAAGTGGTTGGATGGAATGTGTTGGGAATACCGTGATTCGATGGGTGGATTGGACGAATATAGAAATTTGGACGGGAGGTTGGTCGAGAAGGGATAGATGTGCAATGGTTGGTCGTGTGGGTTGGATGTTGTGACAAAGTTCATTCGGTGTTGTTACCAATCTATTTAATGCTCATTAATGATACCCCTGGACTCTATAAATAATGTTTCAAGGTTCATTTTTACAATTTTATCCGTAAATTTCTAGTGCTCTGAGTTATCTAATTTTACACCCAAATTTCACTCGTCCCTAATTTCAGCAATGACCGAGCACACATCTATTCCTCACCCAAATTTCAATACAAAAACCTCATGTGCCCACAAATTTTAGCTTTGCTAAAGCTAAAAGATGCCGCTAAAGTATTGGTTGGAAAATCAAAATTTTTCGGGCGTGTGAACATGCCCCAATTCGACATAGATTCATCCGTCCTTGATTACCTACTCGCCTCTTACAATGACAAAGATGGAAAATTTTCCGTTCTTGTTGTGCATCCGAAACGTCATCAAATTTCTTTTTTTGATGAACTTGAGGATGTGCATCAACTAATAGATTTACCTTTCCAAAATAAGTGACTAGCATTACAAAGGTAGTCCTTGAGGCGAAGACAAAGTTTTTGGAGTCTCATTACAATGTCCAAAGGTTGATGGTAAGTTTATTATTTTCAAATGATTTTTTTAACATTTCTTGACCACACAAGATCTAAAGTTTCCTTTCTCGTAATTACAACTCCTCTTAATTGATCATCAAGAGGCCTTCTTCTACAAGGTATTACAAACAATTTCTTTCTTGCGGTTGCATCACTTTTTTGAGCAGGATTGAATTATTACAAGCAGGATCTACAAACATTCCCTATTGGGCAGTTCAATATTTATTATGGACACTAGTAGGTCAATAATTTGATTGGTGCAGTTATTTGTCCAACCAAATTAAATCAGATACCTCCCATACCCACAAAGGTAATCAAACTGATAAATCAAGGATTGTATTTTCTTCTTGCAATTTTATTCTAACTTTCTATAATGAAGCGTACTAAAATTGACACAAAGATACGATTTCTACCGCAATCAATGATAAGATGATTGGTCTTAGTCTCGAAGAACAACAGTAAAATTTACATTTACTTGTTTACTTGTTATAAAGATTTCAATTTAAATATTTAAAATAAAATACTTAATGTATGATTATATTTTCAGTAGAGAAAAATTATAGCTGCAACATCTCATAAGGAGCCAATCTGCTCTGAGGTAAAGCCCCTCCATAGGTCTCGCTGATTGTGACATGGATTCAATGAGAATCAACACCAGTAAGACCTCGTCAAAAGTGACCTAGGGGGTCGATATGCACAACACGTTTACCATCACATTTAACTACATGTATGAATAATGAAGTTATCTTTATATATAAATTATAAATTCAAACAACTACTATAAATTATGTATTCTAATATTTCTATTGATCTTTTCTACATGTATTGTATTCAGAAACTACTGAGATGGATGATGAAGATCAAACTCATTATGACTCTGGAGATTAAAATATCATGATTGTGTCTCCGTCTATGCGAGGTATATTATACGGTAGTTTGATTCACATGTTTTGTTTCCTTATAATTTTTTAGCATTTACAAACACCAACCATTATATTCTAACAATTTGTTGTTTTCTCCATGTAGGTAATATGGCTTCAGGTCATATTCCACTTGCAAGGAGGCCACCAATTCCTCCAACACGTCAAGTAAAAACACAAAGGAGGACTTCAGGAAAGAATATTAGGTTTCTGCAGAGTCAGCAGGAATAGTTCATCCTGCTACAACTAAATTTCCTGGGCTATCACTAGGTGGTGTTTTAAGTGTAACAACCACACAACTTTTCAACAACATCACCCTTGATGAGGAGTATTTAGGCTTCGATAGTGGGGATGCAGCCAAGAGTAACTATTTTGACACCCATGACATGATTCAATCTACTCTGCCTCCACAACCAAAATGTGCAGGGAATGTAGGGCAGTGACTCTCCTCCTCTCACAACCGCTTACTCCATAAACAAATGATGAAAAAACACACTTTATTTTAGAAAATATGATATCACATAGCATGGGGAAACAATTGAAGAGGTTGTAATGTCTGATGTGGATTTGGTACGGTTGTGGGAAAGGTGAGCAAAATTTTTATAAAAGAAATTAATACTAGATACCATAATCATGCTCAAAGGCATTCATTGTTCACTGCCATAGAGAGCCAACCAACATGGCTGGATGTTTTGCTAAACAAATGTCAATCGGTGGACAATCTCATATAGTAATGATTACAATTATGAAATTGTAGACATAATGCTAAAAAGGTTGGAAAATATGAATCTTTGAAAGCACGGGCTTACTACAACAAATGGTCTAAAGACAAGACTAATGTTTTAATTGCAAATGCAGAAAAAAAGAAAGTTGTTGTAAGTGAGCATTTACTTTTACATGAAAAACTAAATATTATCTGATATTATAACCACTGCTATATATTTTTTTCATATGATTTGATAGACTAAAAATTTAATATTTCTATTTTATAGGAAAAATATGAAAAATTAAAGAAAGAGGCGTTATTTTGAAGCACATTTGAATAATGCCCACAAAACCCTGAATTCTTTTATACAGTTGAAGGAAAAACTCATTGTAATTAATAAACAAAATAATACATTGAGAAGGATAATAAAGGAGCATAATATGGATCCAGAAATCTTACTGAAGGAAAAGACAGATGCAGATGCAACACTTTTGTCTATAGGAGATGTAGCAAGGAGGAGCTGAGTATACTAGAAAATATCAACACTGCAGTAGGAGATCTTTAGGCATCAGGAGTTATTGCTCCATTTGATACATAGGAAAAATAAAAACCTTCACCTGCATCATAAAATTTGATAAATTAGTTGAGTTCACCATGTGACAGGTGTGTTGTCACAATTTTGACACTGGTGTAGGAATTAAAAGATAGTGGCCAACCCTTTTTTTAGTTTTTATTCCGTGTGGTGATGTAAGGACAACTATGATTTTGAATCATAGGTAGAAAAGAGGATGACCTCGTAATGTGTCCTTATATGACAGAACTTGTCCAGGAAGCTTTGAGATGTTATAACAACCCCTTTTTTGAATTGTATTGGCCGAAAATGCTTTATGAATTTGTACTTTTTCATAAAGTAATCGCCACATGAGAAATCAATTTCATATGAACTTTGGAAGTTAGAATTGTATAATGTAACTACATATAAATACAAACTATGTTTCTTTTGTATTGTTTATGTAAATGTTGCTTAAATTTACACTATTTTGTTTCATTACATTTCTGCATTCTTGCAGATGTAAAATAAATAAATTAAGATATAAAAGACAAATTTCACATGTTTTCTTATTTGGTCTCAATTTGAAATGCAATCATAAAAAAATGGCATTATTGAAAAAAATAATGTATTGATGACATTGTTGCAATGACGAATGATCAAATAATGACAAATATAATATTGTATTTATTGAAATTTGTAATCATTGAATGAAGTACATAATTAGTCTCAATAATGTATAGAAGAAATGAAATCTATGTGAATTCAAATAGTCCTGGAGCAACACTTTCATTTGTGTCTTGGAAATCAACTACAACATGATTTGTGGATGTGTCTTGATCCCCTAGGTCAGGTAGAATATTACTTACTCCTCTTCTTTCTACTAGTGAATTCCACAATTCAGGGCTCTATCATAAGGAAAAGACTCCACTGAGTAACTCGATACATACAATCTGAGACAACTTTCTAGATTCCTATCCAATCTATTTCAAACTTTTGACTTTAAAAAGGATAGTGCACTGAAAACCCTCTCATCTTCCACAGAACCTAGAATCATTGTTTGACATAGCTCATACAACTTAATATACTCGCTCAAATATTCACTTAGAATACTACTAGAACAGATATCCTTCCAAATCCTTTTCATGGCACTATAATCCTGTGGGTTTTGTAGAAGTTAAACTTGTTGTATCATTGTATTAGCAAAATCTGTTGACTGTGAACTAAGTAGTTTTCTTTCCAAAATTCCTTTTACTGAAACTCCATTTACCTCTACAATCTTACAGAAATGATCAGTAAGATCACCCATGATTTTGACAAATAAAGGATTGATATATGTATAAGGTTTTCCACCAGAAAAATTCTAGAACTGCGGATTTACAACTCCCATTGCTTCAAGTATTTTATCATTTTTAATCTTTCCCAAATCTCTTTAGCTAACGATTCAGAGATATTTCTCAACTTATTCCTTGTTTTGATTAATACTGAATCATATAAATTTTGTGTCACTTTTACTTCTTCTATTTCTGTGTAAGCCAAATCAATTCTATTTTGGTACGTATGAAGTGGAATCTCTTTTCCATGTCTTTGTTATATACAGATGATAATTTGTATTGTACTTTAAGAAGCACTTAGAATTTTTCAAATCTGTCAATGCATTCCAGTTTTCAAAAGCAACACCCTGAAAACTCCTATCATAAATATATAAAATTTATAGACTCCAAAAACATGACTTCTGAGTCTTATAAAGTTTGTAATGTAGAAAGACAAATCTTGAGCATGCTTCGTTAAAATATTTAGCTCCTCAACATGGATAAAATACCGCAAAGGGTTATTAAAGTTTCTTTGTTAGTTAGATAGCACAATAGATCTTTAGATTTATCTAAATCCTGCGGCATTTAAACATAAATCCTATAAGTGAAGGATATTAATCATATATTCTATAAGCGAGGTTAAATACATAGATATCCATCTCATATCTACATCTTTGAGAAGTTTTTTTCCCTCTGTCAGTCCAATAGAAATTTTTGAAATTCTAAAAATCTCTTAGGACTACAAGAATAATAGGCATGGAGATCACGTATCAATTCCTCCACTTTAGCTACATTTTCAAATGTGCTCACAATTTTGTATGCGAGATTCATTCTATGAGCCATGCAGTGGACAAAAACAATATACGGAGCAATAGTTATCTGAAGTCTAACACATAGACCATTTCTAGATCCCTGCATTATAGCTGCACCATCGGTTCGACACAAACTAATTTTTTTGCAATGGCATAGTCATCCATTCCGGTGATATCCTTCAGATTTGATACCACCAATTTATAAATATTCTCATAATTGCAATTCTCTGTCATTTTATGAATTTCAAGAGGTGTGGAGTCCTTGTTTCATTAGTAAATGTGTAAACATGAATACATATCCAGGATGTATTATCGACTGCGGTAACCTCGTCTAAAGAAATGGAAATATACTTTGCCTTTTGAACACACATTTTCAGATCCTCCTTCTCTACCAGAGCTAGACATTTTGAAATATCCCAACTATTGGTATCTGACCAATGAGATTGTGGAACGTTCTTTAAACCAATAACTTGATACAACATTCTATTTTCTTAAAAATCTGACATTGGTCTTCCCCTTTTCATTATATGAAATACGGTTGCAAATTGAATACCCTTTACTTGCATTTTTGCCTCCATAGCTTTGTTCAATTTTCCTACTATGGTCCCACCTTTTTCATTTACTTATTTGATATGTTTTTGTTCCTTTTTGTACTCTTCGTGTATTTGATATGTAGACAATCTTTTACATCTTTCCATTTATGAGTTCTGACTATGCTGCCATCCTTTTGATTTTGGGAAATGTATATTTTCCCATAGTTTTTTTCAATTGTGTCTAGTTTGAGCTGCATCGTGTGATCCTTCCCCTATTTCCAACCACATATTTTTCATCGACATTGTGTTGGAACACCATTACAATTTTCAGTGTGCATAGGTTCAGTAAAAGGATATTTTGCGTCCCATTCAAACTAGAATTTCCTTCCAATTGTCCAGTTTGCCATATTTCTTCTAACATATTTTCTTTTTCTCCCATGGGATTCAACTTCTGATCCGGGTCATGCCAGAAATATTTTGAATCTCATGTCTCTTCTTTCTGGAAATAGACCTTAGAGTAGAAGCTTCCTCTACTAGTGTTTCCTAGGAGTTTGATGAATTTTCCTGTACTTCTATTTCATCAAGGGACAATATGTTTTCCTCAACATATATCGGATCATCAAGATCTATAAATTGATTATTCTGTGAAGGAATTTCTTAAAATTAGTAAATAATTTTATAAAATTATTACTTATATTGTATTAATCTTATCTTTAGTTCAATTTTTACAGAGTGAAAATGTCAAAGAGTTCGAGAACAGTATTATAAACATAATTATTAAATTTTGTTAGATAAAATAACCGATAAATGACACTTGCCCCATATACCGATATTTTCAACCAAAGTAGAAAATGAATTTATCTTTTGTGATTTTCCAAAATAGCCAAGAAGAGTATTGGCACCTTTTTTAAACTGACTGAATTTGTAATCTTTTTGCCCTGATTTCTAGTATCCATGACCGCTACTACTTAGGGCCTTACTGGCAACTTTTATGTTCCAAGGCTCTAAGAATGGACTATAAAGGGTTAGACGGCTAAGGGTTGGATGGCTATAGGTCAGATGGCTAGGGGTTGAACAGATAGGGGTTAGATGGTTAAGATTTGGATGGCTAGGCCCCTAGGGCTAGATAGATAGGGGTTTGATGGATAGGGGTTAGATGGCTAGGGTTGGACACTAAGGGTTGGATGATGTAGGGTTAGATGGCTAGGGGTTGGACGGATCAGGTTGGATGGAATACAATTGGACATTTCAGATTGCAAAGTATTTCAGATCAAGGCTAGATGGATCAGATTCTTAGAGTTGGATGCCTTATGGTTGGATGGCTCAGATTTCAAACTTTAGTGTTGGTGGCTGATATGCTTACTTCGGTGAATATGGCAATATGCACACTATATGATTCGAAATGGTGGTAAATTACATTCATAACCTCTTATATATGTCTAAAATAGGTGAAAGGAATAGTATAAGGGACATGTTGGTTGAATTTTTTGGAAAATAAGTCGGTTCTAAACAACAAAATATTCTCCATTACAAATTTCCATAATCCTCGATTTTCACAAGTTTATGAAATTTTTCCTGTCCCTTACAGATGCATTTTCGGTGTTACCTGCATCGTCTAGAAAATAAATGATTTCACATTTTGGGAGGGAATAATAAACATTGTGGGAATCATTGAGATTCATATCCAAATCGAGTTAAGTTAGTAGCATGATACTGGAGGATGGAGGCATAAGAGATTGGAGGTCAATCAATGACCTATTGTTATTCACCAATGACGAGGCCACACTTTTAGTATGGTGACTTATTTTTCAGTTGTGTGGTGTGGATTTCATTTTTTCAGCTTGTTAGTGTGGTGTGAGAAATAAGAATAGAGGTTCATTCCTGTTCACTAGTATATGTGGCTATTCCTACATAATTCCTTGATGTAATAACATAGTGAAGAACAAATAACACAATGAAATGCAACATCATGATTCTTGAAGAGGTTGAATAGTCAGATGTGTTCTTGTTCATACCTAGGTTTTTAGTTAACCTCGGAAAACCATTGAAGGTTGTTCAAATGTGTTCCTGCTTGAGTTCCCACACTATCTAAGTCAGATGTATTCCCTAGAGTATTTGGTTGATAAGTAGATGATTCTTGAGCGTGTTCCCATCCTCTTCGGTCGAGATGTGCCCGATAGTGGATGGTTAATAATAATTTGATGTGTTACTTATTCTACCATTAGTTTGAGTGTTGTACTAAGGTCATGAGCGATCGGGGAAATCAAGCTAGAAAAAAAGTGTGATAGTTATTTACTACCATGTAAACATTAAAGGGGGAATGTTAGGAAAATTAATGTTCACATGATTGTGGGTGATTTACCATAGGGTAAAATATAACTTAGTTATATATGTTTGTTGTAATATTGTTGTGTTTAACAACAATATAACAATAGTTTGAATATAGGAGTTTTCTATTATATTATACATGAGTAGAGTTGTTGAACTAACTCACGAATATAGGATATTATGAGATATTGTAGGATTGAGTGGTTTTAGGATATTCCTTAATAATAGGAATTCTTGATGCAAGAACATCTTCATAACACTTGGAGGACATGAACATGCCATGATTAACCTTCTTTATGCATGTTCAATTTGTACTAGGGTGAAATTTAGTTTTTTCTCCAAATTCTAAGTTGAATAGTTGAGTTGTGATGGTTTTCACCATAGTGTAAGAGTAAGAGGTGAATATCTAAGAGACTTGTGTGGAAGTGAGGTGTCTTATCCATGTAGGAGGAGGTTTAAATTTTCTTAGATCAGTTTGTAATATTTTTCAAAAGGTCAAAACGGGAATTGGTTCCTATTCTCAAGCTATTTGATAGGAATATCTCTCAAATTAAGGAAATTTGATCAAAAATAGAAATAAGATAACAAAATTAGACTCTAATGAAGAAGATAAAGGAGCAGGAGGTTGAGCACTACTGGGAGGAAGACAAAGAGATGGGATTTTGGCATGAAAAAGACATCATAAGTGTGTAAATTTGAAGGAATGGTATGAAGATCCATGATGTAAAATTGTGTTTCAGTCATGAATGCTAATAAAATTGAAATGCATGAATCTTAAGATATCCTAGATCTCTCTTCTTACATGTGTTCAAGGTCCACAATACATAATGCATGATTTGTTTAACAAATATTATCTAGTTTGTATGATTTGAATAACCGTGATAGTGATTGTGATAGGACAATATATATGAAATCTTCCATATATTAAATTTGCATCAAACCTATATTTGATCATATGAAGGAGGATAATTTGACCACAAACTAAGAACAATTTATTAAATCTCTTGAAACTAAACTACAAGATTTTTATACACGTTTTCCTAGTCTCGGACTTGTGTTAGGGCTTAAATTTTATTTTCAATGGACCAATGGAATTCGATGAAATTTGGAAATAATCTCTACCTCAACATATAGAAGAGCTCTATAAATTTTCAAGGCATTTTTTCATGTGTCGAATGAGCATTCGATTACAAAAATTTTGGGAGACTGTGAGAAAATGAAGTGAACAAATTTTATAGGTAATTGATGCATATTTGATAAATTCTCATGTCAAAGGCTTAAAATTGGCATGAATAATATGTTAGAGTGATTTTAAGGTAAAAATGATATCTTATAAAGTTTAACAATTCATCTTTAGCACACTGTTATATCATAGTCTTGAATCATGCTATAAAAAGGATTGTCAAATCTTGTTTCCTCAACTATTAATCAAAGGATCCCTGAAATGATATACAATTTTTTTGTCTCTACAAGAATGTTTTTTTAATATTGGTAAATAGTTTTTGAAAGGGACTATACCCTTGTGTACAAAAGGAGGCCTAAAAGCGGGAATAAGAGAGAGGAGCTCTATCAAAGCAAGAATGTTGAAATAATAGACACAAACGAGAAATAATAATAGTAAACAGACTACTTCTTGGCCGCTTGATCAATACTCATCTTTACTTTTTTCCAAGCATGGTACATACATAATAGCGTGGTCTCTACAAGAATGTTGAAATAATAGATAAATAATAATTCTCTTAGTCATCATATAAAAAAATAAACTCAAGAGTAAAACCTATGAGTTATCAAACAAAAGGGTCCTAAAACAAGGATGTAGAAGAAATAGTTAGAAGGATGGCTTTCTCAGTACATAGTCATGATAAAGAGTCCATGGAGCAACTGTTAAGAAGGTAAAAGTGAATTCAAGTGTGATTTTTTCTCATAAATATATAGCTGGTGATGTACAAGTTAGAGAAGAAAAAAAGGATGACAGAGACATCAAGTAAAACCACTAATCATAGATGATTAGTGTCTAAGTGGATAGTGAAGAATACACCCAAGAAATAGGTGATTGAGAAGGCATGTTTGTTTGATAAGATTAATTTTTCTCATACTTTTGATAAGCATGAAAATTTACAAGATGATGGAAGGATAAACAAAGTTGATCTCTCGGCGTTAGTACAAAAATATGGTTATAAATTCCCTCAATGGCTCAAGAAATTAGATGGTAATGTGAAAAAACAAGTTTGGATGCCTAAGAGCATAAGAAGTGGTGGAGAAACATCTCAAGAAGATGCAGATGATGGTGAACATGAGAAGATGATAATAACACCTAGAAGCTTGTGGAGAAGAATTGAAGCTAGGTTCAAGCAAACAAGAGAATGAGGATGAAATGATGAGCATGGAAGAGGTATTCCATGAAGACAAAGAACATGAGAAGTATACCAGGGAAATGAAAGGTAAAGATATTGCTTTTGATGATTTGAATGATAATGATTGTGAATATATTTCTGATTTATCTTCTCAAATCAGTTTAAATGATGATATGTGGAATGAGTTGGCCATAATGACTAACATGCAATACGGTGAAAGTTCTAAGCTAGCTTGTGAGGATGATTGTTGTGATCAAGAAATGGTGGAAAGTGAAAGTATATTGAATGAAGGTGATTATAAATTATTGAAACAAGAGCTAATGGGAAAACATGTTGATGTGAACCAAGACTTGGAGGAAGAAAACAAAGATCTAGCACCTAGATTTGATGAAATTTATGATGACATGGATGATGTAACTTTGAGAGAAGAGTTTGAAAGGATTTAAGAGTTGTTAAATCCTTCTAAGGGGATGTGTTTAAGCTCAAAGAAAATTGATAATTACATGAATCATCTTGAGGAAGAGGCAAAGCAAGATGAAAAAAAATGAAAAATACCAATTTGAACATGGTAAATGAATAACAAAAAGAAATGAAGAATATAAATACCATGAAGACACTCAAGAGGCTGTAAGGCCAAACATTTTTAAATCTAAACTTTCTTTTGTTGTTATGATTATAGGTTTAGAAGACATTGAGACAAATCAAGCACTTAATTTGATAAGAAAGTTCATAAATGAAGAAGTACACAAAGACATGTATGAATATGAGATATGGACTTGTGAAGATGAGAAGGAAAACATATAAGAAGTGAAAGAAAAGAAAGAACATGAAAGGAGAATATCATTTCAAGGAAATACAATGACTAGAATCAACAACAAGACATTGGGATCCAGGCATATAGCAAATATTGAAGAATATTAAAAAGACATTTTATTTGAATGGAGTTAAAATATTTTCTATTGGGAGAATATGATGCAGGAATATCTTCATAATGTATGGAGGACATGAACAAGCCATGATTAACCTTCTTTATGCATGTTCAATTTGTAGTAGAGTTTTGTTTATTTTTTCCTCCAAATTCAAGGTTGAATATTTGAGTTGTGATGGCTTTCACCATAGTGTAAGAGTAAGAGGTGAATTTCTAGGTGACTTGTGTGGATGTGAGGTTTCTTATCCAATTAGGAGGAGGTTTAAATATTCTTAGATTATTTTGTA
Source organism: Taxus wallichiana var. yunnanensis (assembly GCA_018340775.1). Taxonomy (NCBI): domain Eukaryota; kingdom Viridiplantae; phylum Streptophyta; class Pinopsida; order Cupressales; family Taxaceae; genus Taxus; species Taxus wallichiana. The sequence goes on from CM031243.1 coordinate 835,981,816, forward strand.
ATAGTTTTCAAAAGGTCAAAATAGGGAATTGGTTCCTATTCTCAAGCTATTAGATTGGAATATCTCTCAAATTAAGGAAATTAGATCAAAACAAGAAAGAAGATAACAAATTTGGAGTCTAATGAAGAAGATAAAGGAGCAGGAGGTCAAGAACTACTGGGAGGAAGATAGAGAGATGGGATTTTGGCATGGAGAAGACAACACACGTGTAAATTTGAAGTAATGGTATGAAAATCCATGATGTAAATTTTTGTTTCAGTCATGAATGCTAATAAAATTGAAATGCATGAATATTAAAATATCCTAGATCTCTCTTCTTACATGTGTTTAAGGTCCACAATACATAATGCATGATTTAGTTAACACATATTATGCAGTTTGTATGATTTGAATAAGCTGTGATAGTGATTGTTACGGGACAATGTATATGAAATCTTCCATATATTAAATTTTCATCAAACCTATTGAATTTCATATAAATAAGGAGGAGAAATTGACCAAAACTAAGAGAAATTTATTAAATCTCTTGAAACTAAGCTACATGGTTTTTATACATGTTTTCCTTGTCTCGGAGCTTGTCTTTAGGGCTTCAATTTTATTTTAAATGGACCAATAGAATTCAATGAAAATTGAAAATAATATCTACCTCAATATGTAGAATAGATCTATAAATTTTCAAGCCATTTGGTCGTGTGTGGAATGAGCATTCTATTGCAGGAATTTTGGGAGGTTGTGAGAAAATGTAGTGAACATATTTCAGAGGTAATTGATGCATATTTTGATAAATTATTATGTCAAAGGCTTAATATTGGCATGAATAATATGTTAGAGTGATTTCAAGGTAGAAATGATATCTTTTAAAGTTTAACAATTCATCTTTGGCACTTTGTTATATCCCAGTTTTGAATGAGGCTATGAAAAGGATTGTCAAATCTTGTTTCCTCAAATATTAATCAAAGGATCCTTGAAATGATATACAATTTTTTGGTCTCTACAATAATATTGAAATAATAGATAAATAATAATGCTCTTATTCATCATATAAATTAATAAACTCGGGAGTAAAACGTATGAGTTATACAATAAGAAGGGTCCTAAAATAGGGATGTAGAAGAAATAGTTAGAAGGATGGCTTTCTCAAGTACATAGTCATGATAAAAACATCAATTATGAATTACAAAAATTATATCACCTCCTATTCTAATTCATTTTTCATCTATCCAAGAGAGGATATAGTTCAAGAGAGTAAGTTATCATGTTATAGTCACAGAGGTTGGTCATATATACAAATTATTTTGTGTTGACAATAATAGGATATAAATGTGAATGTTGCCATGTAGAGGAAAGAGTATATGGAATGTAAATGACAGGGATATAAGAACCCGGGGTAGGGTGGATGATCTTCATCTATAAAGTTTCATGATCATACTTCTTTAAAATAAGAGGTAATTATACTCAAACCTAAGATCTAGTTTGCTATCTAATATCAAGCGAGAAACTAGTCTAAGTAAGCTATCCAGACCTTCTCAATTATGCACGTACATGTATTCTATATCATATTGTTTTTTAGGATAAAGAATACACTCTAGAAGGATTCTGCGAGTACTCTAGAGAAAAAAAAAGATTTCCACAAGAGTATTATTATGATTAAAAGGAGAGTTGAGTGAAGCTTAACATTGTGATTCATATATTAACTCTTTATCCATTTATCGGTTTCCTATGTGATTCTTATTATGCATGTACATGTCTTCCATAAAGAAGAGATACAAGTATATGAACCTAATCATAAGTGTATTATAGAGTTCTAACCTTGCTTGATGAAAGTCGGAAGGATCAAGGTTTAGAATGGAGACTTGAATATGCATGATGTTGTCCGTGGGAAAAGTATGTAGTATTATATGATGATATACTCATAATGGAGAGCTAAGATAGATGTTTCATAAATTCCTCTCTTATATGTATGTAAAATGTTTGTAGTATTATAATATATAGGAGAAAGATATTATTATTCATGTTTACTCTCTGCATGAAAGAGGCATTGAAAACCTTGTATTAGCAAATGATGAAAAGAAGAATGAAGATGAGTTCTATGATGCCATGAGACATTTAGAGGAAGCTAGTAAATAACCTGCATACAAGAGAAATATAGTACAAACAAAAAAGAAGAAAATTGAGCTAAAGAGTCCATGGAGCAACCTGTTAAGAAGGTAAAAGTGAATTCAAGTGTGATTTTTTCTCAAAAACATATAGCTTCTGATGTACAAGTTAGAGAAGAAAACAAGGATGACGGAGACATCAAGTAAAACCATTTGAATAGATTCTTAGTGTCTAAGTGGATAGTGAATAATACACCCAAGAAATAGGGGATTGAGAAGGAAGGTTTGTTTGATAAGATTACATTTTCTCATACTTTTGATAAGAATGAACATTTACAAGATGATGGAAGGATAAACAAAGTTGATCTCTCAGTGTTGGCACAAAAATATGGTTATAAAGTCCCTCAATGGCTCAAGAAATCAGATGGTAAGATGAAAACACAAGTGTGGATGCCTAAGATCATAAGAAGAGGTGGAGAAACATCTCAAGAAGATGTAGATGATGGTGGACATGAGAAGATGATAATTACACCTAGAATCTTGTGGAGAAGAATTAAAGTAGGTTCAAGAAAACAAGAGAATGAAGGTGAAATGATGAGCATGGGAGAGGTATTCCATGAAGACACAAAACACAAGAAGTATACCAAGGAAATGAAAGGTAAAGATATTGATTTTGATAATTTTAATGATAATGATTGTGAATATATTTCTGATTTATCTTCTCAAATCAGTTTGAATGATGAGATGTGGAATGAGTTGGCCATAGTGACTAACATGCAGCGGGGTAAAAGTTGTAAGCTAGCTTGTGAGGATGATTGTTGTGATCAAGAAATGGTGGAAAGTGAATGTATATTGAAATAAGATGATTATAAATTATTGAAACAAGAGCTAATGGGAAAACATGTTGATGTGAACCAAGACTTGGAGGAAAAAAACAAAGATCTAGCACCTAGATTTGATGAAATTTATGATGACATGGATGATGTATCTTTGAGAGAAGAGTTTGAAAGGATTTAAGAGTTGTTAAATCCTTCTAAGGGGATACGTTTAAGCTCAAAGAAAACTGATAATTACATGAATCATCTTGAGGAAGAGGTAAAGCAAGATGAAAACAAAATGAAAAATACCAATTTCAACATGTTCAATGAAGAAGCAAAAAGAAATGAAGAATATCAACACCTGTAGACACTCAAGAGGAATTTGTATGGCCCAACATTTTTGAATCTAAATTTTCTTTTGTTTTTATGAGTATAAGTTTAGAAGACATTGAGATAAATCAAGCACTTAATTCAATAAGAAAGTTCATAAATGAAGAAGCACAAGAATACATGTATGAAGCTGAGACATGGACTTGTGAAGATGAGAAAGAGTTGAGAAGAAAAACATATAAGAAGTGAAAGAAAAGAAAGAACATGAAAGGAAAATATCATTTTAAGGAAATACAAGGACTAGAATTAACAACAAGACCTTTGGATCTAGACATATAGCAAATATTGAAGAATATAAAAAGACATTTTATTTGAATAGAGTTCAAATATTTTCTATTGGGAGAGTATGATGCGGGAATATCTTCATAATGTATGGAGGATATGAACAAGCCATGATTAACCTTCTTTATGGATGTTCAATTTGTAGTAGAGTGTCGTTTAATTTTTCCTCCAAATTCAAGTTTGAATATTTGAGTTGTGATGGTTTTCACCATAGTGTAAGAGTAAGGGGTGAATTTTTAGGAGACCTGTGTGGATGTTGAAATTTTCTTAGATTAGTTTGTAATAATTTCAAAAGGTCAAAAAAGGGAATTGGTTCCTATTCTCAGCTATTAGATTGGAATATATCTCAAATTAAGGAAATTAGATCAAAATAAGAGAGAAGATAAAAATTTGGAGTCTAATGAAGAAGATAAAGGAGCAGGAGGTCAAGTACTATTGGGAGGAAGACAGAGAGATGGGATTTTGGCTTGGATAAGACACCACACATGTGTAAATTTGAGGGAATGGTATGAAGATCCATGATGTAAATTTATGTTTCAGTCATGAATGCTAATAAAATTGAAATGCATAAATCTTAAAATATCCTAGATCTCTCTGTTAGGAATTAAGAGGTAAAATATGTGGAATAATACCTTACAGAATCGCATCTGTAGAAACTAATATGCGAGAAAATATTACAGATCTCAAATAAAAGTGCGAGAATATATAACACAACACGAGAGAGACAATAGTTAACATGGTTCACCCAATATGGGCTACGTCCACTAAGAATCACTTGCTCAGATTTTATTACAAGCCTCCACTCTCTCAATACAATACCTAGATCTATTTGGAGCTATGCTCAACAAACTCTACAGAATTCACACCCGAATTCAAAGCACATCTGTAATACATTTTCTTGTCTATCTATCATATGCATAAGACCATATAAATAGACAATTGCTTAAGCAATTTGATACAAAACCGTGGGTATCAAAACCATGGGCAAAACCGTGGGTATCAAAACAATGGGCAAAAAACTGTGGGTATCAAAACAATGGGTACCGAAAAACCATGGGCCCAAAAACAACCCATAATGGTTACCCATTACCCATGGGTTAATAAACCACCCATGAAAATTTGCTTCGGGGCAAACCCCTTGACTTACTCACTAGCGAGTGGGACCACCATAAAAATACCGAGTGTAACACATAGAAGGTGTACCACACTCTAACATGAAAATAGGCTCCACAAACATAACACTCTCTTCTTACATGTGTTCAAGGTCCACAATACATAATGCATGATTTGGTTAACAAATATTGTTTGGTTTATATGATTTGAATAAGCTGTGATAGTGATTGTTATAGGACAGTGTATATGAAATCTTCCATATATTAAATTTTCATCAAACCTATCAAATGCCATATAAAGAATGAGGAGAAATTGACCACAAACTAAGATCAATTTATTAAATCTCTTGAAACTAAGCTACATGGTTTTTATACATGTTTTCCTAGTCTCGGGCTCGTGTTAGGGCTTCAATTTTATTTTAAATGGACCAATGGAATTCACTGAAAATTGGAAATAATATCTACATCAACATGTAGAAGAGATCTATAAATTTTCAAGCCATTTGTTCACGTGTTGAATGAGCATTCTATTGCAGGAATTTGTGGAGACTGTGAGAAAATGTAGTGAACATATTTAGAGGTAATTGATTCATATTTTGATAAATTATTGTGTCATAGGCTTAATATTGGCATGAATAATATGTTAGAGTGATTTCAAGGTAGAAATGATGTCTTCTAAAGTTTAACAATTCATCTTTGGGCACTTAATTATATCACGAGTCTTGTTTCGAGCTATAAAAAGGATTGCCAAATCTTGTTTCCTCAACTATTAATCAAAGGATCCTTGAAATGAAATACATTTTTTTATCTCTACAAGAATTTTGAAATAATAGATAAATAATAATGCTCTTAGTCATCATATAAAACAAGAAACTCAAGAGTAAAACCTATGAGTTATCAAACATGAAGGGTCCTAAAAAGAGATGTAGAAGAAATAGTTAGAAGGATGGCTTTCTTAATACATAGTAATGATAAAAACATCAATTGTGAATTGCAAACATTATATCAGCTCCCTATTCTAATTCATTTTTCATCTATCCAAGAGAGGATATAGTTCAAGAGAGTAAGTTATCATGTTATAGTCATGGAGGTTAGTCATATATACAAATTCTTTTTAGTGACAATAATAGGATATAAATGTGAATGTTGTCCTGTAGAGGAAAGAGTATATGGAGTGTAAATGACATGGATATAAGAACCCAAGGGTAGGGTGGATGACCTTCATCTATAAAGTTTCATGATCATACTTCTTTAAAATAAGAGGTAATTACCCTCAAACCTAAGATCTAGTTTATTGTCTAATATCAGGTAAAAACTAGTCTAAGTAAGCTATCAAGACCTTCTCATTTATGCAAGTACATGTCTTCTATATGATATTGTTTTTTAGGATAAAGAATACACTCTAGAACGGACTATGAGTACTCTAGAGGAAAATAACAAGATTGTCACAAGAGTATGATTATGATTGAAAGGAGAGTTGAGTAAAGTTTAACATTTTGGTTATTATATTGAATCTTTATCCATATATCAATTTCATATGTGAAGTATTCCATAACAGAAGAGATAAAGTTATATGAACGTAATCTTAAGTGTATTACAGAGTTCTAACCTTTCTTGATGAAAGTCAAAAGGATCAAGGTTTATAATGGAGTCTTGAACATGCATGATGTTGTCATGTGGGGAAAGTATGAAGTATTATATGATGATATGCTCATAATGGAGAGCTGAGATAGATGTTGCATAAATTCCTCTCTTATATATATGTAAAATGTTTGCAATATTAAAATATACAAGACAAATATATTATTCTTCATGTTTACTCTCTACACCTCTGCCCAATTACCATCGGGGTGAATATATATTGTAGTCCTGAATTATCGTCTTAAGAACAAAAATCTTACGTGAAAGGTAATTGTTGTCAATTTTTGCCCCCGGGAAAAAATGGACAATATGATAATACTCTGAGACCGAAGATTCTTCCATAAAGATTTCAAGGTTATTAAGATAACTTCAATCTTTGAAAGCCTTATAGGATAACTCATTTCAGTGGTTGAATATACATTGAAATCAAGAAATCAAGACAGTGAGCAATGAAGGTCATGGAGTCATCACAAGACCGAAGCTCAGAACGAGGTATCGAGTTGAATCAAGCTTTCAGAGTTAAATTTTTGGGATTCTTTTGGATAATTCCGTTTCGGAATTTCAGAGATTTTTGGGATTAAAAATGTCGAGCGAGTTGAAAATTCCAAAGCCCGTTTCCTCAAAACTTTGAAATTCGAAAAAAAATTTGGGAAATTTTTTTAGAAAAATGTTTATACAAATTTTTAGAGAAACTTTTGGAAAAAATTTGGAGAAATTTTTGGAGAAAATTTTCAGAATTTTTTTGAGAACATTCTCGATTCTGTAGAATTTCAGAACTTTTGACTTCGAAGATTTCTTTCGAAACTTTCCTCTGCAAAATTTTGGAGATTTTTCTTTCGGGTTTTCGAAGACTTTATTTTCAAAATTTCTCCAACTTCAGCTTTCAAACATAGAGCTTAATGTCTACTTCCACATCAAGGGGAAAAGAGAAGATGAAGTAGGCTGTTGAGATATACAGTGAGTTACAGGGTGCAAGAACCACCATTTCTAAAGTGGATGAGTCATTTTCTGAAGATAGTAACAACTTGAATTTGAACCCAGATCAAGTTGAGCAGCCATGAGAGGACAGATTCGAGCTCTGAATCAGTCAAAGTTGTAGGGTTGACTTGGTCAAAACCTTTGCAACAAATTTTCTATTTTCATGGGAGCATGTTCCCTTAATATTAATGACATTTCTATTTTTAGTTAAGTGTTAGTTAAGGGCCCAACTGTCATGGCTCAGCCTAAAAGGCTTATAAATAGTTAAAGAAAGAGAGAGAGAATGAGGGATATAGAGATTTTTTTGAGAGGATTTTCTCTTCAAGCTTGGAAGAGTGCTTCAGAGATTCTAAGATACCTTTTAATTATATTCAGAGTTACACCTTGCTATTGAATATCTGATTTATTGTGTTGAATGTTAATCAAGTGTTTACTTTGTGAATTCACAATTCCTTAGTGAGAGTGATTATCTTGCCTTTATTTCAGTTGATCTATTTCATGTTGTGGAGGAATAATATTACTATTGTTTATATGTCGTTGTGAAAACCTTATTTTCCTTCTGAATTAATTTTATGTTACTATTATCCCTAGTTGCAAGAGATATATGTGTGATATATGCATGTGTGGTTTCCTCATGATGAATTAATTATGTATTGAATCTATTTTGATCTACCCTTGTGTATACTTGAGTTTAACAAAGGAACATCTGCCATTGGTTTGTGGTATTTTGTACCCTTTCTAGTTGCTAAAGGTGAAGGTGGTCAATAATGCAAACCTTGCTCCCACATTAACCCTTCTAGATGTTGAACATCCCTAAATTGGTGCATCACCGCTTCTAGTTTAAGTTTTATTCCTTGTAATTCTCTCTCCCTAATCTCATGAAATGTTAGCATAGGTCTAGTTAGCCATTTTTCTGCATTAGAAATAGTGTTGTGTTTAGTTTAGGAAGAGGAAGTCAACCTTCTCTGAAGGTTCACCTCGAGCCCAAGTCCCATAGCTTGAGAGGTGATCCCATTTGTCCCAATCACACCGAATGTCGTGATTAATTCCTGGGCCATTCGGGGGGTGCAATGATTTGGTGACAATAGTAATGCCTCCACATCTACAAAGTGTGCATTATCGTGCAGATTGAGATTGTGTGGGGCATAATTCAAATCACCTTGCCTAATATTTCACTACTCATAAGCCACTACCTGATTATCCTACATTAAAACTCCTCCAAATCCTTTACCTGATGCTTTTGTAACCACTGTGAACTCACCATTAGGATCTGTAACTTCCGAAGTGGGGGAGTAGTCAACTTATCCTTTAGGATTTGAAAGGCTTGTTCACACTTTTTGTCCATAGAAACTTCTTCCCTTTCTTTTACAATGAGGTAATAGGACTACCAATTCTAGAGAATCCCTCTAAAAATTTCTTGTAATAACCTGCAAGTCCCATAAAATTACGTACCTTGTGTACATTTTTAGGTGTTGTCCATTCCATGATTGCCTTTATCTTGGTCGGATCAACTGCAATTCCATCTATTGATATCACATGACCCAAATAATGCACCTTCCTTTGGAAGAAACTACATTTTGACAACTTGGCATACAACTTATGTTGTCTCAACCTTTGTAGCACTAGTTGTAGATGATGAATGTGTTCCTCTTCTGTTTATGAGTATATCAATATGTCATCTAGAAAAATAGCACAAAACCATCTAGATAGTCTTTGAACACACTATTCATTAAATTCATGAAGGTTGTTGGTGCATTCATGAGTCCAAAAGGAAGAACAGTAAACTCATAATGGTCATACCTTGTTCGAGAAAGTTGTCTTAGGTATGTCATTTTCCTTTATTCTCAATTGATGATACCTAGATCTCAAATCAATCTTAGAAAAACTGTAGCTCCTTGCATTTGATCAAATAGATCATAAATGTATGGTAAAGGGTACATGTTCTTAATTTTTTCCTTATTCAACATTCTATAATCAATGCAAAGCCTAAGGGTTCCATCCTTCTTTTTCATGAAAATAATCAGTGCTCCCCATGGCAAGACACTAGGATGGATCAATCCATTAGTTAGAAGATCTTGTAATTTTTATTTTAATTCAAATAATTATGTTGTGGTAAGTAATGTGCTTTTATTCGGCTCTGACCCTCGAATTAAGTCTATATAGAAATCAAATTCCTAAAAGGAACAATAACCAGATCATACCAAGCCAAGAACATAGATGCTAATCAAACACCACGATCAATAAGATGAAAGCAATTCGCTAGAATAACTTTACATAAAACCTTTGCAAACAAATGAGCAGCAATATCATATATTATTATGGAACTCAATGAAATACAATGAGAATGGACCTTGCTTATATAGGCAAGGAATAACAATCTAAGAACCAGTCAAGGTAATAGATCAAGTCATAAATCATGGAAAGAACTAGTCAAGTCCATAGATTTATGAGAGAACTAGACATCAAGGATCTAGTCAATACCATAGATATAGGAAAGAACTAGTCAATACCATAGATCAAGGAAAGAATTATACCTAACAAATAGATAATATATCCTAATATCTAAATAAATAAAAAGAAATATCCACACACATAAGCGGGTGAGGATAAATACAATAAAGGTAAATAATGTACCTAGGTGAACATGAGCTAAGGTAAATACCTACTCTAATACCACCCCTCAAGTGAAGCTAGGGGCCAAAATAGATGTGGCATGTCCATAGTATGAGTCCCAATAACTAGTCCTGATGAGGTACTCATGTATAATAACTGGGAAAAAAGGGACACTGCAAGGTACCCAAAACTAGTAACAACAAAGTGAAGAGAGTAAAGACCCACTCCAAGGCATCTCAAGAAGCTCAGCTCAAAAAACTCGTACAATGCTAAAGAAGTTTGGTGTGCACTGTGGTCTGAATCCATTGCTCGATCACAAAACTCAAAAACAACTAACACTGGGTTTCACCAAAATAGCTCCATATAAGGAGACTATCAACGAAGTGATGTCGAAAGTGCAAAAAAACACCAAACATAATTCGATCAACTGCTGCAAATAGGTGTGCCATGATCCAAAAATAATAACCAAAGCAACAAGGCAAGGACACAAACTCTAGAGTGTCACGATCCAAGAAAAGCTAAGGTAATAAGGCAAGGACACGAAACCCAAAGAAGCAGGATCAGCACCACACCCCCCCATACTACTGAATGGGTGGAGTGGCACTATAAATCTGTATGAGTTGCCCAAAATCAACTACTCGAACACTGGAAAAATAACATTAGAATTCACCAAAATAGATCCCCCACAAGAGATACTGTCAACATGCCTAAAGTGTTGAAAATACAGATACAAAATCTCTCAACAAACAAGAGAGATACACTACACCTGCTAAAGAAAAATGCTCAAAATAGGAAGCATCACAATGCAGAAGGTATAAAAAGTGGAGCAAGAGGCCAAATGGTGGAGGAGCCACACCTGTAGAGTCCTCTCAATGAATGCCTATGTCGCCACCACGAGTGATCAAATATCCACCTCAAACCAACATGGATGGATAAAAAAGATGCTGCGATATGACTTAGTGCAAAATGCACAATGGGTGAATGCAAAAGAACATCAGAATGTGTGTCAGATTGATCATGTCTGACAACTGAAGTCTCAAGTTTCTCAAGCCTGAGTGAAGGTGTAGAACTCATGTGTTGCTCATGATCCTTTCAAAGAGTTGAGTGAACAAAAAAAGGAGCTCTGTTAATGTGTGATCCAAATGAAGTATCTGCTTGAAAACCAATGTCATGACGAGAATTCCACTTAACATGTGGAATAGAGGAAACAATACCCTGTGAATGTCTTCCAATGACTCCTCTAGTGAGACTCATAGAATGGAGCATGTGAGAACTGTGCAGTGGTATGCTTCTTAAAAAATCCATACAATTGAGTAGAAGTAGGATACACAACATGTGGTACTGTACTAGGCACAGATGTGGATGAGCATGTAGTAACAAGCCTCACATGTTTAGAAGCATCAAAACCAGGTTCAAACTCAAAGAATGGTAGATCAATGTCAGTGGGTACAAGAGCTTGCAAGTGTACTAGGAGTATGGATATGGTTGTTCATAATATGATAGTGATGTTGTAGGCTAGCAAGTTTGTTCTGCAGGAAGTGTATTATTGTATCCTTTTCGTGAATGAGTGATTGTAGAAGAGAATTTTTCTTCTTGAGTGAAGTATTTTCTTCCACAAATTTTACAATATTCTCTTGAAGTCCACATACTTCAGAGAAAAGCATATCATTCTCAGAATCCATGATAGGTACAAACTACAACTCCCAGAAATTTAGGACGTCGGGTTCAACCGAAATTGTGTCTAGAATTGATTACAACACTCCTCCATATTTGACACTGTATAATTATAGCGCAAGTCTCAAAATAAATATTTCCAATGGAAAGAGCACGAAAAAACAAGCACTTTTGCAAAAAATGGCACTCAAAACCGAGTTACCGATCAAAAGTTAGAAGCTTTTTAATATTTTGCTCTGTTATTTATTTTAGGTGCCACTAAAAAAAAATAAAATGTTGTTGCCTTCACAACACAAATAAAATACCTCGCGGATTTTCCCGAAATAGTTAAAACATGCACAACATCCGTGGACCCCTACCAAAAAAAGAAAAGATCGAAAACCTTCCTGCGAGTAACCCGAGACCGATATGCCGCAAGGAAAAACCCAAAGACAGATCTCGAGAAATCCAACAAACCCAAATAAATAAAATCACATTTTCTTTTTCCCTTGGCTTGAATCCGAGGCGCACCTATGTGCTTCTCTACAAATATAAAAAACCACAAAAATGACCGCCTCAGAATTGGCCAAGTTTGATCAATCTTAGGGTTTTCATACCTTTTGGATCAATGGAAGCCTTTGTTTTGCATAAAAATGCATGCAGCAACAAAATACGACCAAATCCCAAATATATGAATACACAAATAATTTATTTGCAAAATAAAACTTACAGACGGATGTCAACAACAATCTCTGCTTCGATACCATGAAAGGAACGATAACCAGATCATACCAAGCCAAGAACATAGATGCTAATAAAACACCATGATCAATAAGATGAAAGCAATTCACTAGAATAACTTTACATAAAACCTTTGCAAACAAATGAGCAACAATATCATATATTATTATGGAACTCAATGAAATACAATGAGAATGGACCTTGCTTATATAGGCAAGGAATAACAATCTAAGAACCAGTCAAGGTCGTAGATCAAGCCATAAATCATGGAAAGAACTAGTCAAGTCCATAGATTTATGAGAGAACTAGACATCAAGGATCTAGTCAATACCATAGATCTAGGAAAGAACTAGTCAATACCATAGATCAAGGAAAGAACTATACCTAACAACTAGATAATATCTCCTAATATCTAAATAAATAAAAAGAAATATCCACACACATAAGTGGGTGAGGATAAATACAATAAAGGTAAATAATGTACCTAGGTGAACATGAGCTAAGGTAAATACCTACTCTAACAATTCCCAATGAGGAAGAAGTCTTGGTAATTATTTTGGAAAACTGTCACTAAAATATCAAAGGAAATGGTAGTCCTCTAATGTAGGTTATCTTTCCTCACCTACATCTTCAATATGAACTACATACATCAGAAGACCCTTCTTCCATGCCTTCTTCAACTCTATGGTCTATATTTGTCTTAACTTAGTTTCCTTTTGAATCCCTATGAAACTTTGATGCTCACCACTATCATTTTGGCACATCGCGGTTTTTGCATAACATTCCACCTTAACATGGTGTTGACATAAGTAGTTCACCCCTAAAATGACATCATATGTTCCCAAGGGTGCAACATATAAATTCACCTCAAGTGTAAAACCTAGTAGCTTTAATTCAGCTGCAAATACACATTGCTCTACTTTTTTCCATTCGATTTTCATACTGCACTAACCAAATTTTTTATCCATATAACCTGTCCGCGCCTAGAGATTTTCTCAAAATTTCCGGTGTAAAAAAATTAGTATCTCCAAAGTGTTAATTAGAATAGAAACGTAAGCACTAGAAAGTTTACCTAGCACTTCTACTAGGGTAGTCGAAAATCAACTTGGATATTATCAACTATAGCATTAATGTGATCTTGACTCGAGATTGTGCGAAGGTCCTCTAGTAGGGTTTTGGGAAAATTGATGGAATAATGATCCCCCACATTTGTAATATCATGTAACTAGCCATTTCTGAGCGGAAACTTCTCTCTCGACACACTCTATTTTGTCCATTGCCACCATTCCCACTTGGTTGGTTCCTCTAAAGAGAGTGCTACTTGGGAGGACTATGAAGAAGTCCATAGTGCATACCCATATTTATTTTATTAGTTACTTTGTTTTTGACTATTAATAATCATTGGGATGATGTTTCCTCTTAAAGGGAAGGATTTCACATCCCAAGAATTGATCATTTATTATTTTGATACAATTGGGGAAACTAAGTGGTGATGATTACCATAGAGATAATATGTTATTGATTGATTGATCTTGCTTCAACATTTTGATAGGTTAAGGATAAAATCATTTATTATTAGTATTTTTTCATGCAAAATGTATTCCATGAAAAATTGAAACTTTGAGCATGACAACTAAGCCCATAATTGAAAATTATGATTCACGATCCTTTGTGAACCCTTCCTTTAGCCAAAGATGTCTTCAATCCCACCCTCACCCAATATCAAATTAAAGTATTAAACAATTATTATTCAATGTGTTTTAGTTTTTAGGGAAGGGTGCCTAATGTGATTAGTGATCTCATTGAGATTCAATGAAAGACACTTTCCTCCAAAGGCCTAAAAAGGCCATTTTTGGTCATTTTACAATTGGTAAACATCCCTGGAAGAATACATGTTAAATCTAAATCATATGAGGGTAATTTTGGATAACATTTAAGGTTTCCAAGGTAATTTAGGAAAGTATAGGGAATAAAATTTGATTTAGGGACAATCTGTTCAACACCCGGTCACTTTAGGTGCAGGGAATGAAAGCTAAAATGGTGAAAGATGAATTCTCTAGATGATTTTCAAAGATATAGAAGGATTTAGGAGCCAAAAAATGTCATAAAATATCTCTTGAAATACTCAATAAGTTGGAAAGATAAAATTTTATGTAATTTTCTAATATTTCCCAATGTATTTAAAAACTCTGTGACTTCCCCTCTCGGTTCAAAATGAATATGACCTAAAATTTGAAATTTAGGAATAATTGGATTTTGGTAATTGTTTTAATGATCTTAAAATGATATTTTAAGTCAAGATAATATAATGTTTGACCCCAAAACATTTTTCGTAAGCTTTCATGGTGAAAACTCAAGTCCGGTGTCTAAATTTGGACATCCAAGGTAAAATATGCTTTCCTAGAATGGATAAGTCACACTTTGGATACCTAGGTGTCCCCTTTGTCCTCTATGGTAAAATTAGGAAAATGAGGACACTAAATTGTGACCTCAATCTCCTCCCCACGTAACACTTTGGACTCCCAGGGTCTCTCCATTGTCCCCTTTGTCCCCATGGTGTAAAAGGGACAAGGGTGACACCAAAGTGTAACCTCCCACCTTCTCCTAGCTCATAATTTGGTACCCATGGTGTCCCCTATATCTCCTATGTTCCTCAAGGGACAAGGGGCAAAAAAATTGTGACCTAGATCATTCATATAGCCCTTGGTCACCTAAAACACCTTTCTAGCCCTCGAAAACCCATATTTAAGCCCCTAGATCTCACTTTCAGCTCCTTCACACCTCAATTCACACTTTGGACACCCAAGTGTCCCCTCTTTCCCCTCTATACCCTAAGGGAAAATGGGGACATAAAATCTTGACCTCACATCCTTGTGAAATTTTTTCTAAGTGAGGACAAGTTGCCATGGCCACAAACATGTCAAAAATCAATAAGAAACTTGGCTAACTTCTCCCACCACAAATTTAGTCATTTCAAATTTAATATGGTTGTGTTTTTTCCTATGAAATCCATTAATGACCAGACATATTACAACATTAAGTTTCCTTTTTGATTCTATAGAGATCTGGTAGGTGAAAAACCCTGAAATTTAGAGTGGATGTTCCTCGTAAAATATGCTTTCATCCGAGTTGTTTCTTACATGATGAGGTGGCTGATTTTTGATATGTGTAGGACTGAGATTTATATCAGAATTCTTCCATATTCGATGAAATTATCATTTTCCCACTAATCCAAACAAGGTAATCATCTAAAATTTGGATGGAGCATCTTAAAAATCACGAAACTTTTGAGACTAGTTTCATATCAATTTGACACTGTAGGCACACTTTCTAAAAAGACCAGGTATTCATGGATGAACCTATCTAAAAATAGTAAGTTACCAAAAATAGTTATTCCCGGAATTTTCAATACTCGAATGATCAAGAAACATCAGAAGGTGAAAACTATGAAAACTTGCTAAAAATAGTAGTCTTGGATAAGACATGCTAAAAATAATAAGTCTTGGAATTGAGCCCAGAAAGTTGTGGAAACTCCCATTATTCTTATTTCATTTATTTTTTCCATCATTGCAAGGACATGAAGTTTTTCGTGGCCCAAACATGAAAGAAATCCCCATAGGATCTCAAACCATTAGTTCGAGGTGATCTTGCATGACACAATTT
This sequence comes from Taxus wallichiana var. yunnanensis, assembly GCA_018340775.1. Classification (NCBI taxonomy): domain Eukaryota; kingdom Viridiplantae; phylum Streptophyta; class Pinopsida; order Cupressales; family Taxaceae; genus Taxus; species Taxus wallichiana. The sequence goes on from CM031243.1 coordinate 835,997,803, forward strand.
GATGCAAGAAGATAGATGTTCCATATCATCCTAATTATGGTGGGAAAGAGTCATCCTGGTTGAATCCATCCATGTAAGGGAAATAATGTAGATCACAATGTGAAAAGGAACAAATTAGGGTGTCAATGTGTGTAAAATATAGTCACTTAGACAATGGGTGTAATCAGGGAAAATCACAAGGTCCGTGAAGGATCTGAAACATCAAGAGATCCATTGAAACTCAAGGTCATCAAAAGCATAATGAGATAAGATCACCATGAGTGATGATGGAATTCATTTTAGGCCCACAAACAATGTATATCTCATGAGAGTGTTCTAAACACTTGTAGACACAAAATCATGCACTTTGGGTAATTATCTAGCCCTGATTACATACTATTATTCATATGATTGCTAAGAAAAATTTTGGTCTTACATCGTTACTTGCTCGCTCAAAGTATGCCTTGTTATACTTTGACTTTTATCATCCTGGACAACAAAGCCTAACCAAGATGTCAGCATTAGGCGCCCTTTTTCCCTTTGGATGCACCTATCCCCTTTGTACTTTAATAAAAAAATTGGGTCCTTTATATCCATTTGAGCATTTTATCTTTTTGGTATTCGGCCTTTTCAGGGTTAATTATGAAATTCAAGTAAAGGAATCATATAAATATAAAGTTATTTTATCATAATAAGGGACAAATCACTAAGCATTAGCTATCACCACGAAAGGTTACATCCATAAAATATCTAAGAGATCTATTGCATCCATCTAACACCATGAAAAGGGACACAAGGGTTGGTTATTCTACATACACTTCATAGGAGGGAAGTTCATTCTATTCCATGCACACATCTATTAAATTTCTTTACATTTAGCTTACTTGTTTCGCTATCAAGTGCGACATGCACAAGAGCCACCTAGGGCATGATTCCAAACACACACATAGAAATACATTGGGTCTGAGATGTAGTGCAATGCTCATTCATAATTTCACCATTGTGAAAGTGAGGACAGTCCGACCCCTCATTTTGCATCTTTCTTTTTTAGGATTTGATGTCTATTTGAGGTTTTTGTAGGTTCATATTCCATGGAGGTTTCCAAAACCTTGGAGATCTTGGTGTGACCTTAGAGATATCAAAGGAGAAAAAAATAAAACAACTTACAACCACTTAGAGGAGGTTTTATAATATTTTCCATAGACTCAGAACCTAGAAATAAGCATAGGGCTCCCACAGTGCCCCTGTCCCTCTCTAAGCACCCTAGTCTAACCTATCTCTCTAGATCTACATTTTTATGGGTCTCTATGTGATGCTCCTATTGTTCTGTTCACCTGGTTATCACTTTGGTAAAGTTCAGAATTAATTGTGATTCACCTATGTACCTCTTTCTCCTCTTTGAAATTAGGGTTTTATAATTTATTGTTTAGTTGTTTAGGTGTAACTTTTATACCTAATTGATTCATTTATTTACTATTACAATAACATCATATTAGGATCTTAATTCAAATTTTAGCTTAATCATTTTGGTGAACCTAATTGCTCAAAACCCTACATATGAGTATGTCTTCACCTTATCAAATCATGACTCAATCGTCTTATCCCTCTTTCACACCCACTAAAGTTTTAGGCATGGTTACTACCGCTATTGATTTCATGCAAGTTCATACTCAACATCCTCCTCACTTTATTACACCTATGATTGATCCTTCTATCAATGTAGTAATTACTCACTACACTCATCCTCCTATGGCTCCACCTATTTCTATTCCACCACCCATCACTTCTGCGGCTTCTCCTACTGCTCCTACTTCAAAGGGTTATGATATCATTAAAAAATAAGAGTACGCCAACCAAAATCTCCCTCTATGAGTTATTGCATAGTGCACCTACTTGTCATCAAACATTAGAGGCTTCCCTTCATCCTATTCATATAGAAAGTGAAAAATTTTCTGTGGACTTAACACACCTCATTTAGTCTCTCAAAAAATTTCTGCGTGTTATATCATTTACTAATGATGAGATATCACCACTTGCTAATGAAAATCCATGTGTTCCTTTGCTTATCACCACTATTATCAATAACACTTGTATTAAATGTGTAATTATTGATAACTAATTGACCGTCAGCCTATGTGTTCACTCCCTTCTCAAACAATTGCGAATTAATGATAATCTAATTTCTAAGAATTCTACTCTTATTCAAGGATATGATTCAACTACTCACACATTCCTAAGAACTATTTCATTACATATTCAATTCGGGCCTAATATTTTCCTCACAGACTTCTTCATTATAGATGCTTCATTTTAATTTAATTTATTACTAGGTAGACCTTGGATTCATGCAATACAAGCAATTCCATCTCATTGTACACCAATGCGTCAAATTATTACATGATGGATACAAACATATTATTACTATAGATCTTGAACCATTCAAATTCTGTCACATAGACCCTATTACTACTATGCCTATTCCTCCTTCACAGCATATTCCATATAGTAGTATTGATACATATGACATTGGTCAATCTAGTGCTTCACAGTCTTCTTCCACTACTCCAAGAATTCTTGATATTTCTACTCATATTATTGCAATCATCTCACCTACATTATCTTCTTCGATTAACACTACTCTTGCTCCACTTGTTGAGGCTCCTATCGCTTCTACATCTAGTGAACCTCCTACAAATATCCTCAACACTGTTATACAACATGACACTACAAACAAAAACGATTTTGATGAATTTGGAAATGAAGTCGATACTATTGAACTTACTGATGAAACATTGGGAAAAATCAATTTCACTCCTATTGATATAGATGAATCTTATTTCAATGACACTTTTGTGGCTGATGGTCCTGGTGAATAAAAATTCAAGACCCCTCCTACTAATTCTATGGTACTTTATCAAGGGTTTGTCCATACTTTGGATGCTATTTCACCCTCTCCCTAGTAGTCTACATCTGTGCCACCTCCTTTCACATGCACGCTCTTCATCAACAACTCTTATTGGCATCACATTCCAGTGGATCATACTTTCTCTAATACTATTTTCATAGATGAAAACTTAACTAAGCTTAGGTTTATGCTCAATTACATTCTCCCATCACCTCACTCACCTCATATTTATCATGGATATTTTCACATCATGAATGCCTATGGTATTTGAGTGTTCCATTTAGCGATCTTCGTTGTACGTAACCATCGTACTTCTCCACAGACACACTCGGAAAAATTGGCTTGACTATATTGGGGGCAAGTTAGATTCCACTCACACTTATTTTACTTTCCCTATGCCATTTGGTATTATTACTATTAGTAGTGATTTATCTCCCAATCATTCTCAAAATATCACTCGGTGGTATGCACACGGATGTCCGACAACACCTTTCACTGATGAAGAATATGCAATGAATGTGTACACCTTACATCATATTGACTCTTTGTATGATCCAACTCATAGTATTTCCTATCATGTATCCAATGCAGCCACAGTTGGATTCGATTCAGACGATGACGATATTTTAGACAGTGGAACTTGATCTCTCTCATCCTTCACACACTGGGGGCATCACACCTATTTCTCCCCCTAGCATGGTCACACACCTTCATTGGCACAAGCATTGGGTGGAGGTCCTTCATCTTTCAATTTTATCAAATAGTGCACTCACCATCACACATTTTAGGGGCATCACACTTATTCTCTCCCCCCTCTAACATCAACATGTCTCTTATTCTCTCATCACATTACAGCTAAATCAATACACACAACATACACACTCATATTTCCATTCCCGATGATGCACTCTTGTGCTTTGGTTCACACTTGACTATTGAGGGCATCCTATACACATGAACCTCACACACAACACACTACACTACACATTACATATCACACATTGCACACTACACACTTCACATCTACAACACACATTTCCCATCCTACACATCTTTGATATCTTCTTCTTACATATACTATACATCTTATGCATTCTACCCATTACAAATCTTACACCTATAAAACCTCTATTTCTTCCTACACATCATACATATTGTGTGCTTTCTACATTTTCTATTCATATCTTATTCTATACATCATACACACTTTGTGCTACACATTATACACATCTTCAACATCATCTTCTGACATATACTAAGCATCATACACGCTTTGTGCCTCCCACACTTACACATAAATATTGTGCTACACATTACACATCATCACACTCAACACATTCAACACACATCTTTCTAGCATTTCTTAGTCACACTACATATTACACATTACACACCTCACACAACACACATTATATACACAAAAATCTTCCTCTCACGCAACACCTACTCTACACATTCACGATATATATTTTTGACATCTAATTTCACACACTGCGGTCATTACCCTATGATGCACTCTAGTTCCATGGTCCATACTCAATTGCTGAGGGTATACATCTCAAATGGACCTCATCACACTCATACATTTAATCACCTCGCTCATTCACTCACACACTTACACTCTACACTTTGCGCTTTGATGATCACATATTTTTAGTACACACATTCAAACCATTTCTTGATGACACACTCTCATTTATGGTTCATTCTTGACTGATGTGGGGCATAAATAAATGAACCTTACTACATACATATGCATCCCCTCGGGGGTACACTACTCCTATCATTCACATTGTATTCCATTCTGCCTCATCCATAACATATTGCATATCTTTATTACATTCTCTTGCTTACTTATGCTTTTATGTGTTTAATTTATTACACATGCTAGATAGATATCTTGTATGTCATTATATTTACCATACACACATGCACGTTAACTTGTTTTCTAGTTGTGATTGAAATTTCTATAGATATAAACATGTAGTATGGATGCTTGGCACAACACCTAGTACCATTCCCACAACGGATCCCGGGGCATCAGCTTTCGTACATTATAGGTGCTATTGTTTCATTTTGTTTCATAACACACTACTTTATTAGATTATACATGTTTTGACATAATTTTTATCTTTCTAACATACTAATGGGTGCTTTATGTGTAACATTTGTTATGCAAGGCTATTTGTTTCCATGGTTTTCTGTTACATTGTTTTCCATTGTTTTCTCTTTGTATGCTCTTGTTTGTGGGATTTTCCTTTGTCTTGTGTGCACACTTGTCTTATTGTTGCCATTACAGCCTTGATTGTCTTCTGACATCATGAGTGATGTCCCATGTTTGTAGCCCTATTTTCATGGTCTATATTTTCTTCTTACATGTTTACATTATCTTCTTGTGTCTTAGCTTACACATTGTCTACTTAGCATACACTTTGTCTTCTACATGTGTGTTTTTATTTTCTTATACTAACACTTTTCTCCTAGCCACTTTTTTTTTGTGTGCCTTGGTTTCTACCAAGTAAATCCCCCGTAGGTAATAATTTCAGCTCAGCAGTTGATCCTCTTTTGGGCCGCATACTCCTTCAATGACGTTGTATGCACCCAAATGATGGGGGGCATCATTTGGGTGAACCAGTCACCCCATACAACATTATAAAAAAATAAACAAGACCCATACAACACAATTTTTAGTTTCAGATAGAGCTCTCAATCAGAATTGGGTCCTTAGCATAGTGATTTCCTTCCTAGATGCTTGTAACCATGGGGAAATTACATAGTGATTGGTTGTTCAACACAGTTTATAGAACTCCACATAAATTTTTTTATAAGGAATACAACCCTTAGCACTTGCATTTGTACACACCATATGTAGTGGTGTTCCATATTTTGGGAAACAATCAAAGGATGGAGAATGACACTAGACCTTTCTCCCTACACTACATATGTCATGGCATAGGATCTCCAAAAAAACAAACATTCATCGTGCTCAACAATTCTGGGAAGTAGTCAAAGGTTGGAGAATGACACTAGACCTTTCTCCCTACACTACTTTTGTCGTGGCGTGATTTCCCTAAAAATCACCCTTCATCGACATCTTCAAGATCCTTTCTACACTCTTTTCTCATCATGGATCAGGTGCACATGTTCCTTTTTCATTTTCATACTTTACACACTTTCTTTACATAATTTTTACACATATGCATACATATTTGACTACTTGTTCATTATTCTCTTTTGCAAGTACATCCGTATGAGAAGTAATAGTGAACATCATCAACATCACACACAATCAACATCAACATCAAAATCAACATCAACAATAGGTACATCATGACATCTACACATGCATTTCCACCCTAGGTTCATTTTCATCACCACTTTTTGCACTTTCTCCTCCTTAGCATCCACGCTTCACATTTTTATCACTCCATGCTTTTTATAGTCCTTCGACATACTTTTGTCATTGATCTACATGGTTATCAGGTAAGCATCTCCATCTACTTTATGTTACCAAGCTTTTTTCTAACCAACATAAAATGGAGGAAAATGTATACACAAAATCATGCACTTTTGGTAATTATATAGCCTTGATTACATGCTACTATTCATATGATTCCTAAGTAAGAAAATTACTAATTAACCCATGTCCTTGGCTACCTTTTTCTACTTTTTGTTACCACTTATGGTCTTACATCCTTACTTTCTCAGTCTTCTATGTTATACTCCATCTTTTATCATCTTAGACACTAGCACCCATCCAAGATGCCAATGTCAGATTCCCTCATCCCCTATGGGTGCCCATGTCCCCTTTGTATTTTACTCACACTTTTTGGGTCATTTCTAGCCATTTGATCATCTTATCATTTTGGTAGTCATCCTTTTTAGGTTAATTAGAAAATTAAAGCAAAGGAATCATATAAATATAAAGTTATGTGATCATAATAAGGTACCAAGTACTAATCATTAGCTATCACCACCTAAGGTTATATCCAACAAGCATCTAAGAGCTCAATTGCATCCATCTAGCACCATCACAAGGGACACAAGGGATGGATATTTTGCATACACTTCATATGAGGAAAGTTCATTCTATTTCATGCACACATCTATTACATTTCTTTACATTTAGGTTATTTTCTTGCTATTAATTACAACACACACAAGAGCCACCTAGGTCACAATTCCGCACACACACACAGATAAAGACATTGGGTTTGAGATGTAGTACAGTGCTCTGTTGTAAGTTCACCATTATGACAATTGAGGATAGTCTGACACATCATTTTTCATCTTTCTTTTTTTAGGATTTAATGTCTATTTGAGGGTTTTGTAGGTTTTCGAAACCTCGAAATCATGGAAATACCTTTGAGTGATCAAAGGAAAATCACTTGTGACCACTCAAAGGAGGTTTTGCGAGCTTTTCCATAGACCTGTGCACCTAGAAATAGGCATAGGGCACCCACTGATGCCTTTGTCCCTCTCTAGGTGCCCCATTCCAGATATCTCTCCAGTTTAGCATTTTCCGGGTTTCTATGTGACACTCCTCTTGCTCTATTCACTTGCTAATCACTTTGGTATAATTCAAAATTAATTACGAATAAGCTAAGTACCTCTTTCTACTCTTTACAATTATGGTTTTTGTAATTTATTACTTATTTTCTTGGGAGTAATTTATGTACTTAATTTCTTCATTTATTTACTGCTATAATAACATTAGATTAGGCTCTTAGTTCACATTTTAGCTTAATAAACACTTAATTAGTGTTTGGTGATGTGCTCACATCTTGCAAGTCAGAAAGGTGGCATTTGTAATGCTTCAATGCAATTTGGAGATCAAGAACATGTAACTCATCCTCAAGTCTCATTTAGGATCAATCCTCCTATCTGGAGGAGGAAACCTATTTCCATGAGGAGAAAATGAGAAAAAGGTATTCATATACCACAAGCCTATTTTCACTCAGGTGACATCTTGGTCAAGAAGGTGAACTGTGAGGTTAAAAAGGGGTTATCATGTTCAAAAGTGAAATGGGAAGCTCATGGAGTAAGTTGAGGATCATCATATCTTGAATCTGCCATCATGTCCAAATCTCTCTGAGAAATAAGTCAAAATGAGATAATCAAGCTATCAAGGTACTCAGGACCATCATGTGTGAAGGATCAAGGAGTCATCTATTCTCTATGAGAATCATATGAAAAGAGGGTATATAAAAATCCTTCATTTGGACTCTATTCAAGGAGAATTATGGAGCTAGAAAGGGTAAGAGGATGATCTTCACATGGAGCACCATGTATGTAAGAATGAGAAATTATCTTAGTTTAACTTTATGCCATTCATTTGGTAGAGTTCTTAAATACTCATTCAAAACTTTGTAGTGCGATCACATATCAAAGGAGGAAGCACATTGCAATCACCTCATTTTAGTCCAATGGATGGTCATAGGACAAGAATATCATTCAAGAAGCAATCCTTTTGCATGTATGATGAAGATATATTTCAGTAAGAAATAGACAAACATAAAGAGGTTTAAGCATCATGGAGTTGATTTTTGATCACTAGCGTAAATTGTGAATTCCTAGAGAAGTAAGAAAGTGATCCTCACTCTTTCCATGTAATCAGAAGAGATCATTGTGTTCCCATCACAATGCAAATCTCATAACATTATTTTTGAACACTTATTCGATGCTTGAAATGTTTCCATTATCTCACAAAAGAAGTAGATTGTGATCACAGTGCTCCAAGTTAGCAAGTTATTCATCATTAAAATCTTCTTCTTCATCGATTGATCAACCCTTCTCTCTCTTCCTCCTCTTTCTTCTCTCTCCATATTCTAATTCTTCATTAATAATGTAATTTTTGTTATTTCGTCTTATTCACTTAAGTGACCTTCAACATTAACATTAACATTATACGAATTCTTTTTCACTAAAAATAAAATAATCATTGTTGTCTCCTAGGAATATGAAGGGTCACAAGTGATGAAGATAGGTGAAAAGTCATGTGGGGGAGATGAAAAGAAATGTTGTAATGTTATAAATTGGAATGGATTCTCCATTCCAAAGGGTTGACTATTGTGGATTGTTGTATGTTCTTCATATTTATATTACTACTAAATAAATAAATAAGAGAAACATTTCTTCTATGTCCTTTTCTATGCTCCTTTATTTTCGTTACTCTCCAAATTTTCAAGCATGGTGACCTTGTATAACCAAGAAGGAAGTTTGTGTCGTTGATTAATGAATCCATAAAACTTTGTGTGTCTAGTTTGTTAGTCTTGCTAATTTCTTGCATTATTTTGTTCTTCTAATTGAATGTGGACCTAATCTCTATTCTTTGTTGGTGAGAAACTGATAGTGCCTACTCATAACATCAACCATCCCTCTCCTTATTTCTCTAACTCTCATTTACCTCTCTTTACAACAAATTCCTCCCAATGTACTTTGTACAAACACTTTTCCACAAGTTTAGTGGAGTATTATTTTGTGATCCTCAATATAATGGCCACCCCACACCTTTAGTTAGTTTACATTAAATAATGATAGCCTCCCATACACAAGAAGGAGGGGATAAGCGTCATGACAATTGGTGAAAACCAATAATTTTAACTATAAAACATTATTTTGCCAAGATTTTTGGTGAATCCATTGGGGAAAGATATACCCTTGTGCACCCTTAAAGATCTCTAGAAAATTACAAAATATATATTCCAAAAAAATTAGATATCAAAATGAAAATCAAAATTTAAAGGAAACTCTATCAAGGAACAAATCCATGTCATGTTCATTTCCCGCATCACAATGATGAAGTTTCGAGATTGGTGTTCAACACCAATAAGTGACAAAAAAAATGAAGAATAAGATGACCACCAAGATATCTAGATTTATGATCAGCCATCATTCTAGACTAGCTCTTGCAAAAGTATGGGTTCTAGCACAAAAACGAGGTATCTTAATCCAACCAAAATCTACAATCAACAAAAGGAAAGAAGGTTAGTGACATTCCTAAAAATTTATGAAAAGGCTATCTAGAATAGATAAAATTTTTGCATATGAAGATCCTACTATCAAATATTTATGGCTTTAATTCAAGCAGACTTATGCTAAAGGAAAGAAAATGAGAATTACACTAGATGATGATAGATAATCTAAGATCATAATGAGAAGAATGCAGAAAAGATATGAAATGTTGTATGAACAACATAAAGATGAATCTCTAAACCAAGAAAGAAAATAAGAATATCTTAAAGGTAATGTCTTGAATTACACACAGATGACTAAGAAACTCAAAGCATTGTCTTTTGTCTCTCTTCCTTTGGATGATTTTCTTACTTATGGAGATGAAGAAATGGAAGCATTGAAAAGGGAGTATGTGTAAAGAATTTTGAGAGTTGTAGAAGGAAATTTTGATCCTCAAACCAATCTTGAAATTATAAATTATGTTGTGGCTATGTAAGAAAAAGTATGAGAAACTTGAAGCACTCCATAATGAAGAAGAAGAGATCCATCTTTCAGAAGAAGATTCTACCGAATCTCCATATTATGAAGTGTTTATTTTAGAAATATTGTTTAGTACTTCTCATGATTATCCTCTTCTTGAGCACTTTGATGCGTTTTAACTCAACACCTCGGTAGATGATGAAGGAAGCATAAAAGTTGAGTATCCATCCGTAGCTACACTTTGGCCTAAAGCATAGTCCTTTGAAAGAGCAATGTGCACATGAGATGAGAATTCTTGTCTCATAATAGATGATCCAGTGCTTGTTGAGAATTTCACCAACCATGAAGATGTTCAAGAGATGAATCCTCCTCCCCACCACAAGTTCTTCAAGAGGATGACTTTGAGGTAATTATGGATGATTTTCTTTCTCATTTTGGCTCTTCATTTGATGCACAAATTCCCAATGATGAAATAGAGAAAATTGAAGAATCCAATTCCCTTCTTGAATAAATTACATATGAATGCGTAACACATGATCTCTCTGATGATTTTTTTCCTTGTCATCACCAAAAGAGTTTAATATTGGTCATAATTGTGAACATGAAGTTTCCTCTTTTCCCTACGAAGAAGAGGAATCTGTAAGATATGTTCAAGTTGGTGTAAATGATCATTCTCATGTTGTAACCCAAACATTGTGTTCTTCATCCTTTCATGAGGATGAGTTGATGACTATTTAATATAAATTTTTACCCTTCCCAATCAACATGGATATTTCCTCTCTATCTAAAAAAATGATGAAGATTGCGTATGCCTTAACTTGCAAGAAGACAACCCCAAATGATAAGAAATATGGATTAGGAGAAAGAATATTTTTAAATGAGCTCTAGCCATATTTTTTCCAGGTTTCCAATAATCTCCCTAAGACCCAATGTGAAGATTATTCAAATGAATTTTAAAGAGAGTATGTTTCATATTTTAAGAAGGAATATGTGTAGTATATTTTAAAGGTTGTAGAAGGAATTGAAGTCCCTTAACTTAACCTTGAAATCCTAACTTATGCTATGACTATACAAGATAAGTATAACTCTAGTTTTGATTATTTTTATGATGTAAAAATTTCCTATAATGAGAAAGAATAAATAGAAGAGATAAATATTCCTCTTGAAACATTGATGGACAAGTATGAATGTGAAGATGAGTTCTTACCTTTCTAATTTTTGAAGAATATTGTATTCATGATGAATGGAAGGGAAATGAATTATTTAATATCCCATGGATGTATTCATTTATGAAGATAATACATCCATCACACAAACTGATATCGAGGTCAATAATGAGCCGGTGGGCACAAAAAGAAATCATTTGGAACAAATGGATGAGAATATATAAGAATCTTGTGAATGGAGTCAGAATCAGCTTGCTCTCACCATTTCCAAAGTCCCTGCTGATTTTGAATAGTAATCCACACTGTAAGCTTCACCTAATGATGATGAATAATTTCGTGACAAAAGAAGAAACTTATTTTTGAGAACATGGAGAAATGGCCTTTTATATTCACAAAGCATTAAGCGAGAGACTGCAAAAATTAAAATTTTCAATGGTCATAAGATGTAAAGGTGTTTTCTATACAATATAAATATGAGGATGGAAACTTGGTCTCTCTCCTTCTTCTCAAACCATACAGAGCCATCATGAGAGCATAACATGACCAAATTATTATCTTCAAGCTTCAGAAGTGGTATGAATTCAACCTACTATTTCAAGATTAAAGGTATGTTAACTTCTTCATAACATTAGATGTTGAGCTTCCCATGTTGATAGAGGAGTATCCAACTGTGATGGATCCAGCTAAAAAGCATCATGATGGATTGATGGAGTTAGAAATTGATAGTGGATTCTACCCACTGAGTATGTATGTAAATGGAGTTCATGAAAATCTTGGCTTGCAAAAAAAAAAAATCCCAAGGTGCCAAGTTACACGAATAATGGAAAAATAATGAATTCAAATAACTTCTTGGTAGGTGATTCCCATGTTTCAAATCATGTTCTCAAGGTTTAGCATGGAGACCCAATCAATGAGTATGATTGTGAATGTGAGGATTTCTTTAAGGAATTAATTCATAAATGAAAATATTCTTAGGCCTCTTGAAATTGAATCTACTCAAAAGAAAGGTGAATTTGTCATGGATATGAGTTCCCAAGTTCATAATTGTCAAGATTGGGAAAATGATGATCTCAATATTTTATCCCCAATCTTGTGCTCAATCTCCTTTCATGAAGATGGATACCTTGTCAATGAAGAACATAAAATTAATGGTACTATATTATCCCAAGGCTAATCTTGTTCAAAATGAAAACCTTCTCAATAAGGGAGGTATGAATAAGAATATGTTTACATCTTGCAATGTTGAATCCACTCAAGGAAATGATAATTTCATCATGAAGATAAATTTTGAGGCTTACAATGACCAAGATGGAATAGGTGATGTTCTTCATTTTTCATATCCGACCTTATTTTGATCCTCTTTCGAGATAATGAAACAATGTGCACACCACACCATATAGAGAAGTGAATCGAAAATGACAAATTTTTTATTAAGGATAATTTCTTGGAACAATCAAGAAACATGGACATTAAGAGGCTTGTGATAGTATTGAAACTCTTGAAACACCTATCAAGAACCAACTCATGGAAACAATGGTCATGAATTAGATGAAAAATCAAATTAAAATTCCTATTAAACGTCGTAAGTCTTAGTACGAAAATAACAAGCCTAGTATGACCAAAACTCATTCTTGTAGTAGTGAAGAAAAACTAGAAATTGGAATGAACTTATAAATAAGTGAGATAATGCAAAGAAGATGTCAAAGTAAAAAGGCAATGAATTGGTGAGTGTACCCTTAATTTAAAAATCAATCACATAAAGTTTCTCAAGAGATTGAGGAAGTGGTCATATTTCATTGGACCCATCAATGGATTTGTAGAAGAGAGGCATTAAATGATACCCATGTATGGGTAAACATTCAAGAAGAATTGGTGCTACGGTGAAAGTGAATTGTCCCCGCATGTAAAATAAGTAATTCAAGATGTTTTTGTCATGATATGAAGGGAATTTTGAAGTGAAGATGTTCTATAGACCTGTGTAAACCATGATGAACGTTCAAGCATCCCAAGATATTTTTGATGATATCAAGAACGTTAAAAATGGAGCTCATATGCAAAAGATACCATTGGTCAAAATTGGGTCAAACTTGGTTAATTGACCAATCTAAACGTAACATGTGGAAAAATTTTTTAAAATGGTAAAAAATGTAGAAAAAATTCTTTTCAATGTCATTTTTCATCACTCGTAATCGATGGGTGGCCTCTGCTATTTGTTGGCTAGGGCTCTCTCAGCCAGGGTCAACACACTTTTTATAAGGAGGGGTGCCTTTGCCACCTTTTCTTCATATTTACAATGTCATAATTTTCATTATATATGCCTTATATTGTCATTGCATTGTCAATGTGGGATATATATTATAGGGTTGGTGAGTATATTGTGCAGGGTCTAGCTCGTTTGAGCTATTCATTAACTCAAATCACCTTGACACTTATCTCTAACAGCCATCCCACATAACTCGGTGGTCAACATACTTGGCTTGACCACTTGGCCTCCAAACATTCCATGCTAGCCACATGTGTGGCTTACAAACTTGGTGGATGATCTTATCATATTGGCCACCTATGTGGCACAATCAAATATTCTTGGGTGCCAAACTTGGAAACATAGCGTGGTAGATCAACTTGGCATGGTCATTCAAACAACCCACTGCCTATCCACGTGGTCAACCCAACTGTCACCTTCCATATAAATGGATTAACCAATTCAATATAAAATGTAACTCTTGGAACATATATTTGGAAAAAAAATCCAAGGCATGGTCATATCCACTAGAAAACATAACAACCGAGCTTAATTTAAATACCCAACTCATCAAATCCCTAAAGAAGGTGGGATATTTACCACTTAGGAAAACAAAGGGGATAGAGGTAGTTATTTGGGATCAACCCCCTAACCTCATGGCTTGTAAAATATCAACTCGTTGTTAGACCAAAATATCTCATTGAGCTATATAAAGAGCTCACTAGCATTTAAAGAGGACCTTTTGTAGGTGCGTGGAAGGGACACAACAAAGTAGTTTACACAAAATAGTGTTTTTGAGCCATCAAAAGACTGACCAAATTTTGGTGTAAACTAGAGACTTGTGCCAAATTCCAAGATGATTCCAGTGATATAAGGTTTTGTCTAATATGGGTTTCATAAACTAATTTTAGGAATCTTTTTGTGTAGCTTATGTTAGTGAACTAAAGGAAAAGGTACCGCAAAGCCAAAAAACACATAGAGAGAAAGAATCTGATTGTTTCAAATCTTGTGGGTTCTTAAGGGACTTCTGGAAAGTTTATTGAGGTTAATTTATTTGATTTGTATAATTTAATTGTAATTGTAAATCTAAAATTAATGGATCTATTCTAAACGAACCCGAGGACGTAAGAGTTCCGAAACCCGTAAACAATCCTTTGTGTCAAATTTTTGATTTTTTTCAGTTTCTAATTATTCACATAATTTAAAATTCATAAATTGAATGTGGATGCACAATTAACTCAAAGAATTGACAATTTCAGGGAAATCGGTGAAATTGGGTAAAATTGAATTTCATGGGAAGTTTGTGATCAAAAAAGTGAAATAAGGGAATTTAATTTAGTTTTTGATCAATCACTATTCAGTTTTAAATCGAATTGAATGAATTTTGGATAAATAAAAGTCCTAAAAATTGATGAATCTTTAAGATCCTAGTAAATCGTTAAGAAATTATAATAATTACACGTGTTTATGGATCATGTTTGGTATCAGAGCAGGTTGATTCAAATGTGTGATTGCTTTAGTATTTGCAGTTGGTTAAGTGTGATTGAATAGGTATAGGTACACCATGGGAAATATGTCTAAACAATAAAATATCAATGAGATTGCGGCATTCAATCACTAGATCCAGGAAGATAACTCTCTCCTGAGACCGATGTATTATTCCTTAGAAGAGGAAAATGCTCAATTGAAATTGGAATTGCAAACCAAGGATGATCTCTTGGTAAAGTTGCATAGTGGTGAGTAGAAAAGGAAATACCCTTAACTTCAAATGCAGAAAGAATGACCAATGAATCCATGGTAATTTTTTCACCACTTGATTTTGAATCTTCTTCCCAATTAGGTTATGATACTTTTGGATATTTTCAAAAATATACTAAAGGTATTGGATCTAAATTGTTGACTAAAATGGGATTTGATGGAAGAGTCCTTGGTAAAAATGGACAAGGTGTAATTAACCCAATACAGGTCAAGGATCATCCTTGTTATGCAAGTTTGGGTTACCCTTTTGCGAGAATGGAAATTGGATAATCCTCTGAGCACATTGAAGGAAGACGAGCTTCAAAAGAAAGTGTATACCCCACTAGTACAAAAGGAAAAATTTGGTAAGAAAAATCAGCAAAGAGGTATTGAGATTCCACCTCCACTTTCTTATCATAATCATAAGCATGGGAAAAATTGTAAAACTTATGAGGATCCACTCTTTCATTTTAAACAATATGGTTTTGATATACAAAAAATGATGAATGCTTTTCCTTGCACTTTTTGTGGATTGTGTATTTATTCTTTTTCCTTCTATTAGAAAATAAAGTTTTTCTTACGAAGTGGTTTCTTGAAGAGATTAATGTGAAAACCAATCTCGTAGCTTTTAGGCGAGAAATGGAAAAAATATTTCCACATCCTTGAAGGAGAAAAATATGTTTTTTTCACTCATTGTAACATTAGTGGACAAGGTTGAAAAATTCTTGAAACTTCATCCAACAAGCCATCTAAGAAATGGTAAGAAAAATTTGGTATACAAGGTAAAAGAAGTTGTTAATCCACCAGTTAAGAATGAATCAACCTTGGATCTATCCATAGATAATCCACAGATGAGTCCATTTTACTTTGATATGGATAATGAAAAATCATGTGATTTGGATAGATTTATATTTGCATAGCTGTAAATGATGAATAACATGCATTATTTTTAGAGTATTTGTGGGATTCGATGAATGTTAAAAGGAAAAATTCCCATATTTTCATTTGCTTTGAAATTGGAAAAATGGTGTCACTTGTAGGGAAGATCTGAGGGACAAGTTAATCATACTCAAATTATACTTCTCATTTGTTAAGATGACAAAATCCATTTCTATTTTTAGCAAAAAGTATGCAAGTTTGATGGGCATGGGGATAAAGTTTTATTTTGGAAATTTACATTTTAGTATCTATTTTTGAATTTCACTATGCAAATCTAGACACCAATTTATTATTGTAATTAATATACAATCGTATTGTGTCCATATATGATAATTACACATAATTTAAGTCCCATAAATTGGGAATTTATTATAACTATCCTATATGGTTACAATTAGAGTGTACATTTATTGCACTAAAATCTTGGATTGCAGATATTGCCTGTGATATTCTATAGTAGAGATCAGTTTCACTATTTTTGGTATGCATATAGTTTGTTTATATCCTATTTACAATTTAGTTGTTGGGATAGATATTACATTTACAAATTCATGTGATTCAGTTTTGACTATAGCTATTTTTGGCATGTGTGGTCTAAACATTCTAGATCATGATATTTATAGTGTTGAAAATTTCATAGGGACAATGGACACTAGATATTTTGGCATGTAGTTATGTTTTTACACTGATCTATTTTGGTGGAATTGATTCTTTTAGTGATTGGCTGTATCACAAAGTATCAATTAGACACTTGATTTTTGTTGTTGAATGGGTGTTTTTATCTGATCAATTATTTGTGATGGCATCATAGTGGGATGAAAATATACATGATTTAGTGAGGCATTCACCTATTACTTGGGAATTGGTTTGTCTTTTTATACTGATTCAAGCTATTTGCAGAAGTTGATAGGGTCACAGAGTATTAGTGGATAGTTTCCTTTTGTGGCTTATAATTGTCTATTTTAACTGATCAATTTTTTGTGACTAGCTACTCAACATTTGCATTAATTTAACCCATAATGCTATTTATGGATCCTGTATGTGTTTGTGAAATGTAAGATGGTTTAACAACATTTGTGGGTGGAAAATAAATTTTGTGGACAAAAAGTCTTCCTAGTTGGGAGGAGTGATCCGAAGGACGTTTTGAAGTGTATATGTTCCCTAAACTTCCTAAACCATGACAGAATAGTAGAGAATCCTGAGATCTTTTTGACAATGTCATGAACATTAAAAATGGATCTCGATGCAAAATATACCGTTGGTCAATCTTGGTCAATCGCCAATCTGAACGTGACATGTGGAAAATGTTGAAAATGGGTAAAAATGTAAATTTTTTATTTTGAATGCCAGTCTTCATCACTTGTAATTATATGGTTGGGACCTCGCTATTTTTTGTTGGGGCCCTCAACCAAGGTCAGCACACTTTTTATAAAGAGGGGTGCCTTTGCTTCCTTTTCTTCATACTTACAATGTCACGATTTTGATCATACATGCCTTATATTGTCATTGCATTGTCTATGTGGGATATATATTGTATGGTTGGTGACTATATTATGCAAGGTCCATCTCACATGAGCTATTCATTAACTCGGCTTAACTTGGCTTATCCCACACGGCTCGGTGGTTAACATACTCAGTCTGACCTCTTGGCCTCCAAAAATTCCACGCCAACCACATATGTGGCTCACTAATTTGGTGGATGAGCTTACCATAATGACCACCTATGTGGCACAGTCAACTATTATTGGGTGCCAAACTTGGCAATATAGTGTGGCGAATCAACTTGGCATGTCTGTTCAAATAACCCACTACCTATCAATGTGGTCAACCCAAAAACCACCTGCCATATATGTGGCTTAACTAATTCAATCCATGATGTAACTCTCAGTGCATATATGTGGAAAAATGAGCCAAGGCGTTGCCATAGCCACGAGAAAACATAATGAAAAGCTTAATCTAAACCCCTAACTCATCAAATCCCCGAAGAATGTGGGATATTTCCCACATAGGAACAATAAAGGAGATATGGGTGGTTAATGGGGCTCAACCCCCTAACCTCATGGCTTGCAAAATATCAACTCATTGTTAGACCAAAATAGTTCATAGAGCTATATAAGGAGATCACTAGCATTCAAAGAGGACTTTTTGTAGGTCTATGGAAGGGACATAATAAAGAAGTTTTTAGAAAATAATATTTTTGAGCCATTAGTAGACCAAACTAGATTTTGGTGTAAACTGGAGAATTGTGCCAAATTCCAATACGATTCCAGTGATATAAGACTTTATCTGATTTGGAGTTCTTAGATTGATTTTGGGAAGATTTTTATGCATATTTTTCAAAGTGAACTAAAGGATAAGCTACTACGAAATCGAGAACAAACACAAAGATCAAGAATATGATTATTTCAGAGCTCACTGGTTCTTAAGGGACTTATTGAGGGTTTATTAGGGTTCATTTATTTGATTTGTATAATTTAATTGTAATTATAAATCCAAAATTAATGGATTGGTTCTGAAACAAACCTAGGGACGTAGGAATTCCAAACCCCATAAACAATCCTCTGTGTTGAATTTCTGATTTTATTTTTCAATTTTTATAATTCACAAAATTTTAAATTCATAAATTGAATGTGGATGCACAATTAATCAGTAATTAAAAATTATGGGAAATTAGTGAAATCGGGTAAAATTGAATTTTATGGGCTTTGATCAAACAATGAAATAAGGGAATTTAATTTAGCTTTAGATAGGTCATTATTCAGTTTTAAATCAAAATTCGGATTAATTTTTGATAAATAAAAGTCCTAAAAATTGATTAATATTTAAGATCATGGTAAATAGTTTAAAAATTATAATAATTACATGTGTTTATGGATCATGTCATGGTTTCCATTTTGTTGTGTATTTCCATTTTTGTCTTGTGTTGGTCATGTTCGTTTCTTAGTTATGCTTGTAGCTTTTCTTGTTGTTTGGTGTAATGAATCTATAACCTAATGAAAAAATCAGTCGTATGTTACCCCATGACATATATGAGGTTATATATTTCCCTTTCAGTCCAATTTCCCCAAGCTAGAGCCAACTATTGTCATGTAAAATGTTTAGCATAAAAAATTGAAATGTTGAGCATGTCAACTAAGCGCATAATCGCAAATTCTAATTCCGGTCACCGTGAACCTTTCTCTAGCCACCTATCTTCAGTCCCACCATCACCTAGGATCATAGTAAGTTATTGACATGATTATTCAATGTGTTTCAAGTGTGCAGGAATGATGCCTAATGCGATTGGTGATCTCATTGAGATTCAATGAAAGATAGTTTCCTCCAAAGGCCTAAAAGGACATTTTTGTCGGTATATAGTTGGTAAACATCCTCCATAAGTGTACAGTGGGAAATATAAATAATACGAGGGTGATGTAGGAGAACATTGAAGGTGTCCAAATAAATTTAGGAAACTTTAGGATTTTTTTTTGATTTAGGAATAATCTATTCAACACGTGGTCATTCCGTGTGTAGGGAATATAAGATAAAATGGTGAAAGCTAACACCATTTCCCTAATTTCATCTAATTCCACATAATTCACCTTTTTTCTCCTAATTTTACCTAGTTTTCCCTTATTTTGACTCATTTCCCCTCATTTTACATAATTTACCCTAGTTTAATGACATAATTTTTCATAATTTGACCTAATTTCCCCCTAAATTGACAAAATTTATCTTAATTTGATATAATTTACCAAAATTCCTCCTAATTTGACATAACTTACCATAATGTCTGATAATATAACCTAATGAAACTTGATTCAATACCCTAATTCGACAACTTAGCATGACACCCTTATTTAACACCATCGTTTAACACCCTAGTGTGACACTTTAATAAAACACCCTAACATGAAACACTAACACACCACACTAATGTGACACATTGACATGAATCCCAAATGTGACACATTAACAAGACACCCTAATGTGACATATTAATGAAATAACCTAACATGACACCCTAATATAACACATTAGAAGGACACCCTAATGTGAAACATTAACACAACACCATAATACACACTAACACGATACCCTAATTCCACACACTAACAAAAATGAAAATATTTCCCTTTATTTCAAATCATTCCACACAATTAACCCTATTTTCTCCTAAGTTAACCTATTTTCCCCATATTTTGACTCATTTCCCATATTTTGACATAATTTCTAGTAATTTTCCTAATTTGACCTAATTTATCTTGATTGGACAAAATTATTCAATTTTATTCTATTTTGACATTAGTTACCCTTATATCCCATAATATGACCTAATGAAACCTAATTCAATAACGTAATTTGACAACTTAGCATAACACCCTTATTTAACACCCTAACATGACACAATAATGTGACATATTGACATTTGACACCCAAATGTGACACACTAATGCAACCCACTAACATGAAACCATGATGTGACACACTAATGTGACACCTTAACATGACACCTTAATGCAACACACCGCCACAATATCCTAATGTGATACTATAATGCGACACATTAACAAAACACCCTAATATAACATACTAATGCGACACCCTTTCCCCTAATTTCACATAATTCCACATAATTCACCCTATATTTCTCCTAATTTGACCTATTTTCCCCTATTTTGACTCATTTAAGCTAATTTAATGACATAATTTCCCTTAATTTGACCTAATTTCCTAAAATTGACCCAGATTTCTCTTAATTTAACACAATTTACCCAAATTTCACCCAGTTTGACATAATTTAACATAATGTCCGCTAATTCCACCTAATTAAATTTGATTCAACGCCTAATTTAAAAAATTAACATGATACCCTAATTCAACACCCTTCTTTGACACCCTAGTGTAGCATGATAACATGATACCCTAACATGAAACATTGATGCAACACACTTATGTGACATAATGACACGAAACCCAAATACAACATTAATGTGACATACTAACACGACACCCTAATGTGACATAGTAACACGACACCCTAATACGACACAATGACATGACACCCTAATGTGACACACTAACATGCCACCCTTATGTGATACATTGATATAACACCCTATTTCCCCTTAATTTGATTTAGTTTTCCCTTATTTTGACTCCTTTCCCCTAATTTGACATACTTTACCATAGGTAATTTAATGACATAATTTCTTGTAATTTCCCATAATTTCTCCTAATTGGATATAATTTACCCAAATTATTAGTTTAACATAATTTACCCTAATGTCCCCTAATTTGACCTAATGAAACAGGATTTGACACCCTAATTTAACAACTTAGCACAAAACCCCTATTCAACACCCTCATTCGACACCCTAATATGATACCATAATATGACACCTCGAATCAACACCCTACCATAACACATTGACATGACGGACTAATGCGACACAAAACCCAAATGCGATACACTAACATGACACCATGATGTGACTAACTAACATGACACCCTAATACGAAACATTTACATGACACCCTCGATGCGACAATATTGATGAAACACCCTAACTTGACACCCTTTCCCCTAATTTCACATATTTGCACATAAATAACCCCATTTTCTCCTAATTTGACATAGATTTCCCTATTGTGACTCATTTCCCTAATTTAATGAAACAATTTCAAGTAATTCCCTCTAATTTGACCTAATTTCCCCAAAATTGACATAATTTCTCCTAATTAGAAAAAATTACCCAAATTTCCCTTAGTTTAACATAATTTACTGCGATGTCTATAAATTTAATGAAACATGATTCAACACCCTAATATGACAACTCAACACGACATCCTAATTCAATACTCTAATGTGACATCCTAATACAATGCCCTAACATGACACATTGACATGACACACAACATGACACCCAAATGTGACACATTAAGGTGACATTTTAATACACCACCATAATGTGATACCATAACACAACACCTTAATATGAAACACTTATAGAACACCCCAATGATATACACTAACATAACACCCTAATGTGACACACTAGCATGACACTATTTTCCGTAATTTCACCTAATTCCACATAATTTACCCTATTTTCTCTTAACACAACACTCTAATATGAAACCCTAACATGACACCCTAACATGAGACCCTAATATGAAGTTATAATATGATATCCTAAAATGATACCCTAATGTGACACACTAACACAACACCCTAATATGATACACTAACATGACATCAAATTGAGATACCGTAACACACACCTTAATGTGACACTATAGCATGACATCATAACATACCACTATAATGCAACACCAAAATACGACATCATAATGAAAAATCCTAACAAGATACCCTAAATTGATAACCTAACATGACACCATAATACAACATCATCCCTTTAGCATCTATGTTTCATCACTCAAATGCAACTACTAGCTATTATGACAATTGCACTTCACCATTTAATAAAATTCATTAAAAGATCCATAATTTTAAACAAAAACCACATGGAACTTTAGAGAAACTTAATGGGGATGTTAGGGAAACTTAAAATGAAACTTTAGGTTGTTATGTTAGGGGATGCTAGGAAGTTTTACTAATGTCCCATCTATCCTCTTATCCACAAATAAACAAAAATTAATTATGAGCCTCCAAAATAATTTTCACCCATTTCCATTATTTTGAGGCAATGTGAAGAATTTTTCATCCTTTTTGGACTACGTAACCTATTGAAAAGGAGTTTTTTTTGTTGTTGCATTTTTAGCTGTTATAGATTTGTGGGCCATTTTTACATGTGTTTGTTGCATATTTGTGGGGCATTTTGTAGGATTTTATGGAAGATTTTTGGTCCATTTTGTGGTGGTTTGTTGAATATTTGTGGACCAATTTAGTATGGGTTTGGTGGGATTTGCGGTAAAATGTCCGGTAGAGGAAATTCATTGAATGGATTGAAATAACCCTTCACCAAAGGAGGGAAGAAATTATTGACAAGAGGAGATAGAAAAATAGATAGCTCTCAAGGGGAATAAATGTTTAGAGTTTCCTCCGTGGTGGCGTACCAATTCCTAAACATTTCGAGGGGTATACATATGAAGATGTAGATGATTCTTCTTCAGATGAAGAAGAATATATTGAGGATACACCTCACAGGGAGAGGAATTTGGAGCAAATCCTAAGGATGAAGGAAAAAGACAAAGGTGAAAACCAACACAACAAAAAATCAAAGTAGAAGGTGACTAGGTAAACCTTATGCATCATTTATTTTATGTGCTTCAATATTTTTATTTAAGTTCTTAATGCATAAATAATATTCATTAATCTTATTGCTTCCTATGACAAACATATATTTTTGACAATAATAAAATATAAATCCCACCTAAACCTAAAATATCATGTTCAAGAACAAACATCCATATTGAGGAACATCCATTCTCTTTGACCACGTAAAAATACCTCTAAATAATTAAAAGTATATGAAAAGTTCATACAATAAAACCATGGAGGGTTAACCACTCTTAAGGAATATAATAGTAACACATAACCCATTTCTAGGTACTTAGAGTTAAGTCCATTCTATTTGAGATTTTTCTAACTCTCCCGCTAGTGCCAGTAACCTTTCATGATTTTTTCTTCCATGCGTGAGTTGGATCCCTTTCTTCTCATGGGTAGCCTAGTCTGTTTGGATTTGGGGAAGATGAAAAAGAAAAAGCTGATTTTCAGGTCTGGTTTCTTCACAATAAGTTTTTGGGTGTAGAAGAATGGGAGGGGACCTGGTTCACACTAAACCAGCTAGGTGTTCAGAGATCTCCAAGGATGCTAAAGATCTTTTGGAAATAGTGGGATTGTTGTCTTTTCTCAAAATTTCGAGGGCCATGATGAGAGTTTGAGCGAAGTGGTCACAAAAACATGGAATGAGGGCAAGGTATAGGTCGACAATTGTTCTCTCACAATTTCGCCCAAGCTCATCATCGCTAAAGTGACTGGCCTCGCGTTGGAAGGTAGATGTATTTTCAAGATGAAATATGACTACAGTCTTGAGATTGATTATTTCTTTCAAGGAAAAGGGGATCCCATCTCTCTGCATAATGTATACGCTTGGAGTAATTTACCTTCCCCTTTTGATGAAATTTCCAAACTGATAATGTCTTACATTACATTGGAATGAAGATATAAAGTTATCTATGGCTACCATTTCTTAATGTTAAACCATATTCACAATTCTAAACCATATAAATTTCCTTTCTACTTATTCTCTTCTTTGGCTAAATCTATAACTATGGTGAAGAAAGGCACTTTCATTCTCCCTTTACACCAAGGTCCGATCAAAACTATCATTCGGCTAAGCACTTCGTTGGGAAAAAATGATAAATTTGGGGCTTCGGCTTCAAACATCTCGTTGGGTAAAAGGACTGGGAGTCTGGAACCTAAGGATGATAGTTGTGATGATTTTGGTCCTAGGAATCTGGTGGCCAAATATACCAGGTCAAGCATGGGTAAAGGGGGGGATAAGATTCGGAAACAGAAAGTGCAAGATCCCGGTCAGCCGAGGAGGATAACATCACCTTTGTTGAGATGAATGCCCTGGTAAAACCCCAACCTGAAGGAATCCTCTCATGACAAAGTTGAAGGGGAAGGAGAGAGTAGTGAGGATGTGGCCAGCATAAAAGAACAAGAGTCTTCCGAGGACAAGCATTCCAAGAACATTGAGGAAGCTATCCACAGTCTACATAAAATTAAAATGGTTCAAATGGAGCTTTTCTTGGCCCAGAATCGAATTGTTAAAGCCGTTATGATCCTCATGTATGTATTTCACTAACGCCTCGAGGTTTTGGTGTAACAGTTCATTACATTTGGTATCAGAGTGACCACCCGTGTTTGAATCCCACTTGGTTGGTTACGTCATAAGCCGGGGCCCGTGGGGTTCCTAAACTTCAGTGAAGTGAGGCTCGTACGTATGGGAGTGCAGGTGCAAACCCAACCCAAGTCAAGCTCTACGGAAGCGTGGTGGGATGTTATGATCGTCATGTGTGGATTTCACTAATGCCTCGAGGTTTTGGTGTAACGATTCATTACAAAAACCCATGCCTTCATGAGAGAGTTTGAAAATTGCAAACCGAACACTGATATCAATAGGCACAAAATTAGCCTCGATCACTATAGACCTTAAGGAGCTACATGATAAAGTGGATAAAATTTATTCCCTTATTCTCAACAAAAACCTCAAAAATACCAATGCCAGAAGCATGGAAATGGAAAATGAGTTGCTGAAAATGAAAGGTATTATTATGCAAATCAGGGATGCACATATCCTTAATGTGAAAAGTACTATTTACCATCTCAAACTACTGGCCAAAATGATCCAGTCCATGGAGTTGGCAAAAGAAAAGGAAAAGGATGGTACGAGGGACGAAAGTGGCAATCAAAGAACCAAACTACAAGGCATCTTTGGAAGGAGACTATAGCAACTTTGGTCAAAGAATGGAATCAATGTATGGAGACGGTGGAATAACTGGTCAAAGATTAATGAAATTCAATGGTTTGGAATCTACTGTTTGTTTACCTTTATGTTGTTAGTTTTATCCTTTGACTGTTATATATTGTAAATTCTATCTAACGGATATCATATATTGTTGTCTTTGTTTTTGAAATTTTGGATCATGAATGGCCTTTAAAGGTAAATACTTTGGCCAATATGTAAGTATGTTGTAACTCTTTGTAATGGGGTAGGGTCCCCTCAACCCTAACTTTTACCTCTAATCAAGAAAAATAAAAATAAACTAGCTCCATACTTGGTTACATATCAATTAAATAAACATGAGACCTTTCATTAGGGCCCACAATTGAAATGATTACCCAATCTTATCAACCTTGCAATTTGAACTACCACACAATATTTTAGAGATATAACTAATATTCTCATAAATACAAGTGTCCATTAGTTAAAGCAATATAGATCTACTTATTAGTTCATAGAAAAATCATAGTAATCAATATTTTCAATAAACCCATACAATCCTAAATTCCATAAATTGAATTATGGCTAGGCTCCATTTAACATTATAAATTCTCCACATAAGTTAATTTTCACATGATGGCATACTTCAAAACATATTTTAATGATAATTTTGACTTTAAGATGTCATTCTAATAATTCATGTTAAGGTCTTAACGGAGAATATATAGATTTATAACCATTGGTTCTAAGCATATATGTTTCTTTATGTTCACATATTCATTATACCTTAAATTAATTATTAAGTTCAACTCCCTTAGCATGTTTTTGTAGACAATAATTCATATAAGGAGAAAGATAAGGTGTGGCCTAATAATATTCATTAAGTTTGGAGCACACATTAGTTGTAAAGTTGAAGAGAGATGTTATAGAATCTAATGAAATTACACCACTTTTGTCTTAAACCATGAATATTAAAATACTATTTCAAAAAACAACATGGTAGTTAGAGTAACATATTTTTGAACAAAATGCACAAAAATGGGTTACATATTTTGGTTTACAATAGAAGCATAGAAAACTTGGTATCAATGGAGATGATACGAAGCATTTTAGGTTTACCACACACATAGAATTTGGGAGTAGTGATACATATATGCATTGATTTTTCATGTATAGAAATACCTTTATAGAGAATGCACCATGAAATTCAGCTTGTTAGGTTATGTACACCAAAAATCATGCACTTTGGGTATTTATCTAGTCTTGATTACATGCTATTATTCATATGATTCCTAAGTAAGAAAAGTACTAATTAACCTATGTTTTTGGCCATCTTTTCTTTCTTTTTGTCACTAGTTTTGGTCTTACACTCTTTCTAGCTCAGTTTGTCTTTTCATACCTCAACATTTATCATCCCTGACACAAGCACCTATCCAGGACACCAAGGTTAGGTGCCCCCATCCCCTCTGGGCATCCCTGACCTCTTTGTAATTTGATCACATATTTTGGGTCCTTTATAGTCGTTTGAGCGTCTTATATTTTTGGTAGTCATCCTTTTTGGGGTTAATTACAAAATTCAAGCAAGGGAATCATATAAATATAAATTTATGTGATCATAATAAAGTACCAAGCACTAAGAATTAACTTACACCACCTAAGGTTACATCCAAAGGCTATTCAAGATCATTGAAGCATCCATTCTAACATCAATTAAAGGGTAAGGACTACATTATTATGCATACACTTCATAGGGGGAAGTTCATTCTATTTCAAACACACATCTATTACATTTATTTATATCTAGCTACTTTCTCGCTATCAAGTGTGACACGCACAAGAGACACCTAGGGCATAATTCCAAAAACACACACCTAAAAATACATTGGGTATGAGATGTAGTGTAACACTCGGTTGTAATTTCACTTGTTTTATAGTTGAGGACAATCCAACCCCTCATTTGTATTCTTTTATTTTTGGGATTTAATGCACTCTTGAGGGTTTTACAGGTCAATATTTCATTGCAGGTTATTAGCGACATCGATGATCATTGTGTGATATACTAGTGACTAAAGGAGAATGATAAAGAACACCTTGCGACCTTACGAAGGAGGTTTTTTTAGTTTCTTAGCAATCACACGGGCACCCAAAGTAGCTCTAGAGCTATAAGAGCCTCAATCCCTTTCTAGGCACCTTAGTCCGGGGAAGATCATCAACTCACACATTTTTCTAAGGATCTGTGTGACACTTCTCCCTCACTGTTCACCTGGTCATTACTTTGGCATATTCTAGGACTAATATCCAAATAGATAAGTCATCTTATCTCCTCTTTGCAACTAGGCTTTCTAGCTTAATTTATTTGTGTTTATTTTGTACTTAATTAATTATTTATTTGTTGTTATAATAACAATCAAATTTAGGCATTTATTTCCATATTTTCTTAATCATTTTGGTGAACCTGACACTCAAACCCGCACCCCATTTAGAGCTCTTATCTTCTTATCACTATGGCTCAATATTATGATGAATTTACTGAAGCCCATATTAAATACCTTAATGATCATATCGCTGAGCATCCTCAAGATCTAGACTTTATTTTATATGTTGCTCATGAGGAGGCCACCAATCTTGTGGAGCTTTGCTTCCGCTGCCATCTCCACTTCCATTACCACTCAACTGCCTCGCTGCCACTCTTATACCGACATCTCCTGCTTCTGTTTCAGTTCTTACCCCCACCAATCACTTCACTCCACCTCTTATTTATCACACACAAAAAGTTTCTTTTGCTAGCACTCAAGATTTATCCTCTCTTTATTAAGACCTCCAAACACAAATTCATCAATTGAACATGCTACTTCTCTTACATCTCCATCTTTGGATTCTACACTACTCCTTTCTCCTTTTGTACCCACCATTTCCATGTATGAACTTCCACCCAATTTCGTCACCCCAAAGTTTCCCATTTTTAATGGCCATGGTGACCCCCAAGAACATCTTCAAGTATTTCATGTGTCTTGTCTAGATTTTTGGATGATCATTTTCTCCTATCTAAGATCTTTCCTTTCATTCTTCATGATTATGCAATGCATTGGTTATATGACCTACCTATCCACTCGGTAACATATTTTACACATCTAGCCAATGATTTTCTCATGCATTTCTCAATCAATATCGACTCTAAGATATCCTATGCTCAACTGCTCAACTTAAACAAGGGTCTAACGAACATCTAGTAGATTATGTCTTACAATACAAAAACAACTTAGCTAAGATGTCTAATGTGTTTCATGGACTCGGAATTTAAGAAATATTTGTAAAAATTATATTACCACCTCTTCAGGATAATTTAATCTTTAATACCTCTCCATCATTCGACCATTTGTGTCACACTCTTAAGCTACGTGAAACAAAACTCTTATCTATAGGAAAGCTTAAGTATCAAGAACATGCTTCATCTTCTATGCGTTTCAAAATAAATCAACTTTCAAACCATCACCAAAACCTACTGAAGCTAAGGTCATTGTCAATGTTGTATCTAATACCAAAGAGCTTCAATGGAAATTTCCTAAGCGTACATACAAAAATTTATTTTTGCTCCACATCTTATATTACCATAACTTATTGAGAGAAATATTATTACGCTTCCTCCTCCACTCAACTTGGATCCATATCATCCAAAAATTTGCAATTAAATGAAAACATTGATGCAACTATCATCAATGTATTGGAAATTCTATAGATTGGTGTTTTAAACTTTGCAACCTCATTCAAGATCTTATTGATAATAATAAAATTGAGCTTTCTGAGCCTACAACCTCGGAACCCATCCATGAAAATCATAAACTAAAAATATTTAACAATCCTCTCCCAAAAAATGACTAACAAGTGGTTGATTCCTTAGAAAATCATACATATCGTGTAGTTTCTCCTCCTGCAGGTGGAGGATCTTGATTTTATAGTTACTCATACCGAGATATCCCCACCGCTCATTACCTTCTTGATTATGATTATCACGCTATGTTCTCTTTGGATCATTTACACATTCATGCTTCTATTGGATCCACTCCTATCAATGAATCTACATTTGATCCATCATGGTGCGTTAATGTATGTTCCATTCCACTCCTTGTTGCTATTGGCTATCCATTATTTAAAATCTCATATCCAATTTCCAAATCACATGGAGTTGTTAAACTTCCGGTCAGTATTGGTTCTCTCACCATGCTTGTGCCTTTTCTATGGTACCATCCATTGAGTGGTGCAACATGATCTTAGGTCTCCAATGGATCCACGCAACTTAGGCTATCATCTCCATGAATCGTTTATGTCTTAAGTTCATTCATAACAAAAATAATTTCTATCAATCATGTTCCACCATCTACACCATGGCCACAACCTCCTGTTGATATTGACATTGCATTGGATAAAGCATCTAGGTCCCTATGCCTCTTAAAACTAAAGTAAAATATGATCCTACCTCTCATATTTGACGCCCGACCTATACGGTATCATTAGCGAGCTATTTCATCTCACAATTTTAGGTCCAATACTTGCACCATTCCTTCACATCAATATAAATCACCGCTTCACTCTCCTACATATAGGTGTCCATCACCTTCGTGTTTGGTTACACATAGGTTTCCATCACTTCTACGTTCGGTTACACATAGATGGCCATCACCTCCATGTTATACTCTCATTTTAATGCATTTAGGATTTATTCACCCGAACATGGTGACTATCTCTTATAGCACCACTCTTCAAACATGGTCACACGCCTTCATCTCCACAAGCATTGGGTGGAGGAACCTCATATTTTACTTTCATTAGATAATGCATTCATCATAAAACACTTGGGGGGTATCACACTTATTTCTTACCCCCATTTGTATTGACACATGTATTATCTCCTCATCATTTCACATTCATTCTATCACATACATCATATTGATACATTAGTATCTTCATTCCCAAATGACACACTCTCATGTTACAATTCACACTTGAATGTTGAGGGCATCCTATACACATGAACCTCACACATTATGCAT
Organism: Taxus wallichiana var. yunnanensis; assembly: GCA_018340775.1. Classification (NCBI taxonomy): domain Eukaryota; kingdom Viridiplantae; phylum Streptophyta; class Pinopsida; order Cupressales; family Taxaceae; genus Taxus; species Taxus wallichiana. The sequence continues at coordinate 836,028,711 of CM031243.1, forward strand.
TCTTACACACTTGACCATATCACACATTTTACACTTAGTGCACTTTAAACACATCTCTTTAGCATTGCTTAGTCACACTACACATTACACATCTCACACAACACACTTTATATACACATGACATATTCCTCTCGTAGCTTCTATCACATAATAGGTTCATTACTTTACACATTCATGCTACATCTTTCTTACATATACTTCTACATGCTATGGTCATTACCCTATGACACACTCTATTTAAAAAATCCATACTTAAATTTAGAGGGTTTGAGTCTCAAAGGGACCTCACCACACTCACATGTTCAATCACTCACTCACTCACACACTCTCTCTATGATGTATGATTTATAGATCATATCTTTCTAGCGTGCATAATTTAGACCATTTCCTGATGATGCAATCTTATTGCATGGCTCATTCTTGATTGATAAGGGGGCATATATAAATTAAACTCATCTCATACATACACATCCAATCGGGGAATTGTTATCCTATCATTCACTCGCATTCCATTCCATCTCATTCACAACATATTGCATATCTTGGTCACATTTAGTCTTGCTTACATTTACTAGTTACATGTAAACTTTATTACACATGATATATAGATATCTTGTATGTCATTAGATTTACCATATACACATACACGTTCACTTCTATTTTTAGTTATGATCATAAATTCTACAAATCCATACATGCAGCATGGATGCTTGGTGCAGTACTTATTACCAGTCCCACAATGGCTCCTAGGGGCATCCACTTTCGTACACTATATGTGATATTGTTTCATTTTTCATAGCACATTACTTTATCATATTATACATGCTTTGACATACTTTTTATATCTTTAACATGCTAATGGATGCTTCATGTGTAACATTTTTCTTGCAATTCTATTTTCTTCCATGGTTATCTATTACATTGTCATTGTTTTCCATTGTTTGTGGGCTTTTTCCTTTGTCTTGTGTGCACACTGTCTACTTTCGGCCATCTTGGCCTTGATTGTCTTGTGAAATCATGAGTGATGTCCCATGTTTGTAACCCACTTTTCACGGTCTACATTATTTTCTTCGTATTATCTTACTCATTGTATTCTTGTCGACTAGCTTACATTTTGTTGTTTACATGCATATTTGTCTTATTTATACTAACACTTGTTTCCTAACCACTTTGTTTATGTGTGCCTTGGTTTCTACCAAGCACACTCCCTCCCCTTGAATGGCATAAATTTTAGTATAATGGTCAGTCCTCCTTTGGGCCGCATAATCCTTAGTGACATCACATGCCCCCTAAACGAGGAGAGAATCATTTGGGTGAATCAGTCACCTCATATAATACTTTACAGACACAATTCAACATAACACAATTTTTGTACAACATAGTCATTAGTCTCAGAAACAGCTCATAATTAGACTTGGGTCCTTAGCACAACACAAAAACAATGCCTAGACTAGGACGAGTAGCACATGGGTGCCCTTGACCCTTCCTAGATGCTTGTGACTAGGGGAAGTTACACAAAATTTTTCAATGGGGCCCAATCTACAACACTTCAAACAATGAATTTTATAGGGAATATAGTCCTTAACACCCAACATACATACATCATTTAACATTTTCTTATTCAACATTGGATTAGAATTGGTCAAACTGGATCGTATTTTTATACACCATTTGCAGTGGTGCTCCATACATTTTAGGAAGAAGTTAAAGGTTAGAAGATGACACCAGGATTTTCTCCCTAAACTACTTATTTTGTGGTGTGAGGTTACCCAAAATTTTTTACAGCAAATACAAGCGACGTGAGATCACCCAAAAGACTCATTCTTCTACATCATAATCAGGATCCTTTCTACATATTTTTTACGCATCTTGATCATATACATGTGTATTTGACTACTTGTTCGTTCTTCTCTTTTGCAGGCCCATATTTATGGGAAGCGGTAGTCAACATCATTCAACATAATCCTATATAAACAACATCAATAACATAAATCACATCAACATAGACATAAACAATGATACAATGGAAACATCTACACATGCCTTTTTGCCTTAGGGTCACCATAATCATCATCACTTTTTGCACTTTCTCCTCTCTAGTTTCCATGCTTCACATTTTTATCACTCCACACTTTTCCTTGTCTCTTGACACACTTTCATCATCAATCTACATGGTTATCAAGATACACATATCTTATCTACATTATGTTATTAAGAATTCAATCAACAACATAAAGTGGGGGAAAATCTAAACACAAAATCTTGCACTTTGGGTAATTATCTAGTCCTGATTGCATGCTACTATTCATATGATTCCTAAGTAAGAAAAGTAAAAATCAACCCATGTCTTTGGCCTTCTTTTTTCTTTTGTTTGCCAATTTTGGTCTTACACTCTTTCTAGCTCAGTTTTTCTTTTCATACCTCGATATTTATTATCTTGGACACCAAAGTGCCCAACCACGACACTAGCCCAAGGTGCCCCCATCCCCTTTAGGTGCCATTGACCTCTTTTTACTTGTTCACATATTTTTGGTCCTTTCTATCCATTTGAGCATCTTATATTTTTTTAGTCAGCCTTTTTAGGGTTAATTATGAAATTCAAGCAAGGATTCATATAATATAAAGTTATGTGATCACAATAAATGACTAAGCACTAAACATTAGCTATCACCACCTAAGGTTGCATCCAAAGGCTATTCAAGAGCATTAAAGAATCCATTCTAGCATCAATTCAAGGGAAAGGGACTACATTATTCTACATACACTTCATAGGAAGGGAAGTTAATTCTATTTCATGTGTACATTTATTACATTTCTCTACATCTAGTTACTTTCTCGATATCAAGTACAACACACATGAGCCACATAGGAAAATTTCCACACACACATGCCTAAAACTACATTGGGTCTAATATTTAGTGTAGTTCTTAATTTTAAGTTCACTTATTTGACAATTGAGGAAAATCCAACCCCTCATTTGCATTCTTTTCTTTTTGGGATTTTATGCACTTTTAAGGGTTTTACAAGTTGATCTTTCATTGTAGGTTATCAACGACATCAACTATCTTTGTATGACATACAAGTGACCAAATTTGAAGGAGAATGAACACCTTGTGTCCCTGTGAAGGGAATTTTCTAAGGGTTTTAGAAGTCATAGGCACCCATAGTAGCTTTAGAGCACTGCAGTGCCTCTACCTCTTTCCAGTGTCCCAGTCCAAGTAAATCATCAGCTTGCACATTTTTCTAAGGCTATGTGCAACACTTCTCCCTCTCGTTTCACTTGGTCATAACTTCAGCACAATACTAAATTAGGTGCATAACAACTAAGTCATCTTATCTCTTCTTTGCAACTAGGGTTTCATACATTCTAGCTTAACTATCTTGGGTCTATTTTTACTTATTTATTTATTTATTTCTATAATAGCAATCTGATTTTGGAATTTATTTCTATATTTTCTTAATTAGGTTCAGCATTAACATATTAAATAGTGAGAAATATTATACTCCAAATGAAAGAGGATTTTTTTTAGATTTTATTTTTTGTTAATAAATTACTGTGGCTTCACCTTGGGAGAGATCCATTGATAACCTAGTGAAGGTTTATACCAAAGCAATGGAGTAGATACATTTCAATTCAAATCTATACATAATTATGGATGATATTTGAGGCCATTTTTGTGCAGAATCCTCTAAAAATTCCATTTAGATCTAAGTAAGGGATTCAAAATATATATTGGTAAGTCAATATTTAACATTGATCTCTAAAAAAGGTGACCAAGATTTATATAATTTGTCAAATATGTTAGTAATAGTATAGTTTCCCTTCCTAAAAGGTGCAAAGGATCCAACTTAGTGAACTTATACTAAGTGGATACACTAAATATTTATAACTAGATATCACCATGAAGAGTGATTCTTAATAGAAAAATGTCCCTATAATTTTTACAGGTGCATGGGTGGTGCACTAAGTGTCAAAGATGAGCCCTTTCCATATGGCTTTATCATAAGATTTTCTTAAAGATATATATGTCTAAGATTTTTTTCATATATCTTTTCCTTAGATGACATGAGGGACTCACTTGAAAATTAATGCAATCCCTTACTTTTGATTGTCATTTAGCCCCATGCCTGCAATGTCCTTGGCTTGGACAAAGCTTTAAAACCACTATGTGAAAGCCTTCTTTTCCATTTTAATCTTCCTACATAATATGTATAAGAAACTTATCTAGCATGTTGTAAGTAACCTTGGAAGGAGCCCAACAAGAGGAGTAGTGAACATAAGTGGATACTAAAAATTCAAAACATATATAGTTTACTCTTGAGATAGAGGTTTTTTTATCCACGAGGAAAGTTTTTATAAACTCTTTGGAAAAGATAATTCTATAGATCATATTGAGAGAATTAGAAGACAAAGAGGATTCCCAAAAAAATGAACATATCTCTATGTGTAATATAGTTACATTCATACTTTTCAAGTCATCTAGGATTGTGATTAAAGGACCACCCATACCAATTGGTTTTCCTTGATTGAATGCTAAATCCCAAGACAAGGTGAAACATAAATAGACATTCCAAGGTTTTCTTGACCACTTCATCTTCCTTTGAGATATTTAGGAAGGATTCATTTTCAATGTGGCCATTAATAAGTTGAGATTACTGATAATTAAGAAGAGAGATGCACTTCATAATTCCTTTAGAAGTATGGTCTCCTTGAAAATAACCAAATCCTTCAACAATGTGGATATAAAGAGAGGAAGAAAGAGGGAAAAAACATCTTGTTATTACACTTCATACATTTCTAATGATCTTACACTTCATATACTTTATGTGATTAAACTTGATAATTTTTTTATAAATCTATAACCTTACAAAAATTCTTGAACTTTAGGGAAAATAGTTTAAAATTACATTTATTATTTTATGTAATGTCATAATTTTTAATATTACATAAATTTTTTAAATCTTAACATTTATTTTTTTGTTTTGTATTTTATGCAATTATTTAATCGGTTTATTTTCTAAATTCAAGAAAATCCTAACATGCTTGGCAAAATTATGGTTTTATTTTTTGATGCATAAGGTATGCCTCCTCCCTCCACCTACCCACATTCCTCTATATCACCTACTTTCATTCACCCAAGTTTATATGTTATTGATCCTTATATATCTGTCTCTGCTATTGATCCTTATATCAATCCACTTATCGTACCTCTCTCTATATGATGACACAAACATCAAAGTTATATACCTCACCCTACATGTACCAATACAAAACCATCCATATATATTCCATGAGATGTTAGAAATTCTTGATTTCTTAGTACCTTCTCCACATCCTTCCCCACACTTTGAGGTAGGACCAAATCTTGCACCTCATGGTTTACTAAAGAGAGATATAAGAGGTCTTATTTTGGCAATAAAAATATACTATATTATTGGATACTTTTGGGGATATCTACACTGATAGAAATGAAAGGTATATTAATATTTTTAAAAAGAAAATCATATTTTAAATGTAAATTATATTTTAGATTTGTATGCTAATTACAAGTTAATATATATTTTATTATGGTTTATATTTACAAGAAGTGAATGATAAAAATTGTTATGATGTAGAAATTGCAAAAAAACCATTAGCATGCTAGCCAAAAAGGAAACCAAATATTATTGTGATGTATTCTATGTTGATTTCCCAAAAAGTGTAAAATTTGGGTGTTCAAGGAAATTCAGGAAATGTATGGTCCATTGTTGGATGAGGGTAAGTTTATTTCTTGAATAAAATTATTTGAATAATAATTAATTTGAATGATTTTCTAATGTTTTATTACATTATGTTTTGTTTTCTAACTTATTTTTTACAATACAAACATGGTTCAAAGCTATGCCTCAAAGAGCATGTGGAGAGAGAGAGGAGAGAGATAAATAGATAGATAGATAGATAGAGAGAATATAATAATAAATATGAAGATGTATTATGACCATGATGAGTGGAAAACAACTGGGAGGTAAATGTTGATGTTTGACTAAGTCATATTTACTTTGTTATTTAATAAATGTGGTTTATTTCTTTATTACTTTTTAAAAATTTGTGTTAATCAAGACTGTAATTATAAATTATTTGCGAGGATTGCTAGGTACAAACCTCGATGCATAGTGTTGGTTGATTTACTATTGGGATAGTCATGATTTGGTGCAACCAAACCAACAACTAGTTACAAATTACTTATTGGAAGAAGGAATAAAGGTCACAAATCCCACGGTTCTATGGGATTCCTTGGAGCATGGCCTCAATTTGTAAGTATAATAGTTTAAATATTTTCTTGTAGTAAGTGTTCAAGTTTTATTTTGTTAATTACAATACAAAATTATTATTATATTTTCATTTTCCAACAGGAGGAAGACTATAAGTAGCCTGTAGATTCTTGGAATAAGGGTCATATTCATACTTACATATATGTTTCCATGTATTAGGAAATTTCTTACAATGGAGTCCAACCATTGTATGTATGTTATATAAATTTATTGTAAATAGGTGTTAAAATTAGTTATCTATTGTATCATAATTTATAAGATTATTAATGGTGCTTTATTTTGATTTGATGTATGGGACACATAATATCACTCTTGGGAGAAAGTGGTAAAATGCATTGAGAAATAAATGGGTTACAATAATTACTAGCGTTATCATTTAGATTCTACTTTGGGTAGTCGATATAGCGGGGATTTGAATGTTGGATAGGGTTGTCGAGGTTTTGATGATACTAGTGTGTGGGAAATGTTACTCGAAGCATGGAAGGGATGTAAGATGGGGAAAAATGAAGATAAGGACCTTGATATATGGAGTCAAAATAGAATATTATGACTATGAATTGTGGATTTTGACCCTAATATTGTATGGGGTCAATTATGACTCTATAACTATTTTTTATTATAATATTATTATGACTTTTGAGTAATTATTGAGTGGTTTGATTATAATGTTTAATTTATTATTGTTTCCTTAAAGTTTTTCTATTTATATTAATTTTTATATATTTTTAATTATGCTCTGTTTCAATTTGTACTCTAATATAGTTTTCATTTTTCATTTATATCATTAAAATTGACATTAACATAAAACATTTATAACTAAATTTGTATAATATAATAATAAAACTATCCCCCAATAAAGGGGTTGGTAAAATAATAATTCAAAAGAAACATCAAATGGAAGCCACTTCCAAATGAATTTATCAAATTCAATTTTGATTGAGTGGAAAAAAATAATCCTGGAAGGATTTGGGGTCGATGTAATTTTTGCAACTCATTGGGTAATCCTATCCTTGGAATTTTAGAATCTCTTGAGCATTGCACCAATAACCTCATAGAAGTGAAGGATCTATGGCGTGGCTTTAATATCTCAAAGGAAAAGGACTGGTATAATCTCATTATTGAAGGTGATTCACAGATCATTATCAATGTGGTAAACATGAAAAAAATGGATAGCTAGAATATTACTCGCATTGTGGAGGATTGTTGTTGGTCGAGAGAAATGACTAAATATTATCCATGCACATAAGTCCAAGATTTCATACAAGAGTGTGCACAAGGAACTAAGAGGAACAACTAAGGAAAAATGGGATGTGTGAAAACATACATGTGAGAGCAAGGAGAAAAGATAGGACGGTGCGTGAGGTCACACGCAACACAAACAAATAGGTTAGCACACAAGGGTTCACACACAGGCACAAACCCTAGACTTAGCTGATTTTAGACAAAGGCTAAAAATAGGAAAGAACAGTTGAATTGACACATAATCAAGGTCTATAAATAAGAAAGCACATGCAAAAAAGGATAGAGATGTTGCATGGAGACAACCAATTTATAGGATTAAAGTGGGATAAAGATGAATTATTTATTGCTCAATCTATAGTTAAGGAAAGTTGTAAAAATCATGTAGGTTAAGAATAACACATCTATTATTAAGAAAATGCATGTGATAAGTGAAGGGAAAGTCTCCACTATGTATAAATAGGTAATATAATATTGTATGTAAGAGATTTCAAACATGAGAATGTAGTTATAGGGTGTGAATTGATGTTGAAGTCTATAATGAGTTTTGTACGAGTGCATGAACATCATTGAACTATTAATGAAATCATCTTACTTGTTATGTAATCAATTATGTGTGTAATGGATAATTGTGTTGGGTAGTAAAGATGACTAGATATGAGTATGGAATTATGGGAATTCAAGTGTTATTTATCATTATGTATGTTGATTAATTTTCCTTATTATATGTGTTGGAAAATATTATATGTTGTTCTCCATTCTTTCATGTTGTAATGGTTATGATGAACATGTATACTTTAACAACATCTTGTGAGTGAACAAAGGAAGGACTTGGTGGATATGCGTGCTTGGGTGAGCTTTTAGACTATGTCTGGATGAAGTGCCGACATGCCTATGTAAGTATTGGTTAACAACAAGACTATATTTTGGTTCCGTTGTTTCGGGACCTCTTTTCATTCTCGCTCTCGGGATGTGGCATATACATGACATTTTGGTTGTCCTTGGAGAATATTGAGCTTTGAGTGCATGACGACCATGATGCATTTTCTCAAAGATACAACACTAGAATTGACTTTAATACACACAAGTGGATGGAAGGAAATATCTATGATTATGTGTATGAGGTGTTCTTCACTTCTTTCTAATATAATTGTACCGGTGGTTGGTAGCTTACATGGATAAAATAAGTGTCTAGATAGGAAGAAAATAAGTGTGGAGCCAAGACAACTATCAAGCACTCTCTCGATTTGGACATGCGGTGGACAAGAGTTGTAGATCATTGGTTAGAAGGTGTGCTTGGAATTTCTACTTTGGAGTACACAATTTCTACATAATCATTCCATGAGGAAGCGTAGTTCTATTTTTTATGCAAGCCAAGGGGATCATATTTGTGTACGACACCTTTAGATATGAAGATCTTGATGATTGAAATTGGAATAAAGAACCTACTAATGGTAGGATAAAACCCCACTGCGCACAAGGGTAAGAAGAAATTTTTGGAATGATGAAATTTTTTAAAGCAGAAGAAAGAGAAAGAGAGGAGAGATTGCACAGATATAACATTGTACAAGAGAGGATAGTTAAAGAGGAGATAAAAATAATGGGAATGCTAACTAGTGGTAGTGATGAGAACCCTGCAGAAGGAAAGGGACTACATGATTATTTATTTGTAGTATTGGGAAGTGCATTAGAAATACCCCTTTAGAATTAGATGAGAGTGATTCTAAGGAGATAATGAGAATATTTAGTGCACACCTAACCTAGCCTAGCCACCTAGCCCTTGCACAAGGTACTTAGAATCCAGAAGTTGTAGAATATCATCATAGTGAAGGTGAATAGGAAGGTAATCAAGTATCACCATGTTGGGTAGGAGATACAAGTAGGCACATATTGGTATCAACTCAAGAGGTGCAACAAATTAATGATACACACATGGAAGTTCAATAGGCACCCGCGTTTGGATAGAGCTTATTTAGAACCAATATAGGCAGATATGTCTTAAGGACAAAGTAGTGGTGTGCTACCTATTAGAAGTAGTACTATTGGTGGAGTTTTAGGAAAGACATTTGGTGTGAAATTTAGCACTACCATAGGGGTGTAAGGAAGTTCTTAAAAAAGTCTCGAGGTTTCAAAGTGGGAGGCTCACGAGTTCAATTCAGCCAAAACACGGAGGAAATCCTAAAGGATGACCAGGTTTAGGATCTGGCCCCACTCTAGGAAAAGGGCCAAAAATACATCCCAAAACCATTATAAACCACATAGTAGTAGACCCCTTAGATATTATTTGAGAGCTATCTTCATTTTTTAGAGTACAAAGGTGTAGAAGATGTAGCTGAGCATGTGCATAAATGTGAGTTATTATGGAGAGATAAGGGAATAACGGATCAGACCAAAATGAAAGTTAGTTTTCCACCACACTTCAAGGGTGTGTACACAATTGGTAAAAAAATATGACACAAATTAGACTGCATTTGATAATGATGCATTACGCACTACCTTATTGGCTAGGTTTTATATCCCTAAGTTTTAGCAACAGAGTATTAGTGCATTTGAAGGATATAAAACAAGGCTTATTTGAAAGTGTTAGAGAATATGATGCATGATTCAAGACCTTATTGTCTAAGATTTCCTATGATATCCATCAAAGCCACCATTCATAGTGGTTTGTAGGAGGCTTGTTAGCACCTTTTGAAGAGAAATCTCACACAAGACATTTCATTGATCTGCGTGAGGCCCTTAGAAGAAGCGCTACAAGATAAAGTAGTTAGAAGTGTAGACACTAGGGTAAGTCCATTTCTTGAAGCCCAAATTATAACAATGACTACTTAGTTTGAGAAATTGTATTCTAATTCAATACATGAGACATGTATCAAATTAATGTGCATAGATTGTGAATTGAAGGACATTTAAAGGATATCTACCCACACAGGAATGTGCATGTATTGTTGACATTGTGTGATATTTTTCATAATAATCATGATGTCCATAGCTTCCCACTTTTACAACACGTGACGCATAAGAATGTTTCTATGTATAGAAATATTTGTGATGTGCGTACCCATGATACATCTAACTTCATTTGATTGATCATATCCATGAGGCATGTTAAAAAGGTTACACTAGACAACTGTGGAAAGTAGTAGCTCGTAGGCACAAGAAGGAAAAACTAGTGAAGCACATAATAATGACAATAGAGGTTTTAGAGGTGGATTATGAAGCAAAGGTCATGGCATCCATGGAAGGTTCACATGAGAAACATGTTATACTTGTGAATCACCTAATCAATAGAAGAGTGAGTGTTTAAAGAACCAAGTTTAGGTGAACTATGGAAAGGCATACAAGGTTGAAGATTGTCTAGATTTGTATGCCCATATGTGAAAGAATAAAAAAGGACAAGGGCCAAGATATGATTAAAGTAGAGCATGCTAAGTAGGAATTTAGGGCACCTAAGAAGATGGTGGATCTTGAAAATCAACCTTTATTAGTCACTATGTGCATAGAAGAATCATGCATGCACAAAAAAGGTAAGACAAGACACCTCATCATAAGGGAAGAGATAATACATGTGAAGTATCTAGATGTATCCCAGTAGAAGGAAGTTTATCAGGAGACCATGGGTATCATCAGGGAGTTTCAAGGGATATAAAGTGTTTTAAAGAGCAATCACGTGAGAGGGAATGAGTGAGGAAACCGAGCTACTATAAAAGGATGTTGATGATCTTATAGAGGTATGAATAATGTTGATACAAGAGAGCATAATACCTCTTTTGGGAGAATGGTCATGAGATAATATGCTATGTGCATGTGTAAAAGAGAGCGTTAGATTCTTCATGTAATTTACCACCACATGACCATGAGTATGATCAAAGATATCACTTTGGATGAAATGATAAATGGTTTTTTGGTGAGTAACATTATTATTGATACAGGCATAGAAGTTAATGTTATCACCCTTGATGCTTAGAACCAAATGGGAAGGCTGCCATTGTAGTCATCTTCAAATGTGTTGTATATGGCTAACAAAACAAGGTCCATGCCCATTGGAGTGCTCAAGGATGCCTCTATCATTATTTAAGGAGCCAAATTTATGGGTGATTTTGAGGTGCTTGAGCTAGCATAAGAAGTAGATAAATTCCCTAGTACTTTTAGGCCGTCCATGGTGCTATGCTAATAATGGAAACTTGCGCTTTTACATGCATTATGTAAGATTTGAAAATAAGGAAGAGTGCATTGTAATACCTTTAGATGATGTGAAGTTTGGACCTTATATAAATCCTATTAATGAAGAAGATTTCAATAAAATATACATGCATATAGTGCAAAACCCCGAGAACATGGAGCCATCAAAGGAGGGTGTACTTCATTAGGAAGATTCTCAATCCATTAGTGATACTACTAGCGTGGCTTATGACAATTGGCCCATGACACTTATGAAATGCAGGTTTGAGGTACATGGAATGGTGTCAAGGATGATTAGGCCGTGCACATTAGGAGGTTGGGTAAAACTAACTTACCAAAGTATATTGGTGAGGAGAAGCCTTAGTCATTCTTACATGCGATGGAGGAACATTGGCATGATGAGGGTGATAGGAGAAACATGATGGTATACACATTACACGGGACAACAAAACATTAGTGGGATACCCATAGATACAATTATTGGATGGCACAAAATCAAAATATCATTTTTGGTAAGGTTTGCAAGGAGTAATCCCCCTTCATTAATACAAGATTATGATGGAAAGACCCCTCCTCTAGTACATGTTCACAAAGTTGTGGGAGGAAATAAACACAAGGGAAGATGATTTTCCACCATATCTATGGGTACATAAGTTTTATTCTACTTTGTGTGGATGTGCATGTGCTTGGTATGTACATACTGAGTTAAAGCAAGAGACAATGAGTTGGTGTGACCTGACTGAAGGTATTATTCATACTTTTGATTATTTTTCTACTAAACCACAGTTCATGAAGCCTTATATATTATGAGGCACATCACATTGGGGGATATCGTGAAGGATTGAGGAGCTTATGATTCAGTTATTTGGTGATGTTAATACTGAGGTGTGCGAGGACCTAGTAGAAACAAAAGAGACATAGTTTGGGTGCTCGTGGAAAAAAAAAAGAGAAGGGAAATTTTATACCTCATAGATGATGAAGAAGTTGAAGATCTAGATATAAAGCACAAATAGTGTGTGCATGAGGTGTTGGAATCCATAGATGAGAGGCGTGTGCATACCATGTGCCTTTAAAAGACTAAGAAAGTGAACATTGGGACTAAGGATGTGCCAAAGGAGGTGATTATCGTGAGATTATTGGTTTAAACTTGAGGTTGTAAATATTATTGAGATACTACTGCACAACTTTCAAGATCTATTTCCTAGGGGATATCATAAATTGAAGATCATACATCTATCATTGGGAAATGAAAATTAATCTTAAGGAGGGTATGCAAATATTTAGGAAGAGGCCTTACAACATGAATCCCAACATGTGCATCAATGTAAAAGAGGAAATTGATAAGATGCTCAAGTTAGGAATTATTGAGCCTATTGAGGAATTTGAATGGATAAGCCCCATGGTGATCAACATTAAGAAGGATGGAAGGATAATGATTTTTTTATTATATAGTTATTAATGCTTCATGTGTCATATATCCTTTTCCTATGCCATTCATTGAAGAGATCTTGGAAGGTCAGTAGGGCATGAAATCTATTCTTTTATAGATGGATTTTTAGGATACCATCAGGTGAGGATTGCATGTGAAGATCAGAGAAAGATCACCTTTTGAACTGAATGGGAAGCTTTTGTATACACAATCATGCCCTTTGGATTGAAGAATGCATCATCAGTGTTTTCATGCATAGTTGTTCAAGCATTTCAAGATTTTATTCACAAGTTTTTGCAGGTATACTTGGATGATTGGATATATGTATGGGTTAGTGAAAGATCATTATGAATTATTGATATTGATGTTTGAAAGATGTAGGAAGCTTAGCATCTATTTGAACATCAAGAAGTGAATTTTTGCAACTCCTTTTGGTACTTTACTTGGACATATCATTTGCAAAGAAGGATTGTTAGTGGACCCAACTAAGATTGCAGTTATTTTGGGGCTGGAAAAGCCAACAAATCAGAGTGAAGTGTGATTTTTCCTTGGGCACATTGGTTATTATAGGAAGTTTATTAAGGGATATGCCAAAATTTCCATGCCCCTTGAAAATTTTTTGAAATCCAAAGGAAAGTTTTATTGGGGTGACGTGTAACAACAAGATTTTGAGACCTTGAAGGAAAGGCTAACCACCACGCCTATATTATGCTTCCATTCTTAGAACAAGCCTTTTCATGTGCATGTAGATGCTTCTGGTATAACTATTGGAGCATTATTGGCATAGCTATGTGAAGGTAATGTTTATCATCCCATTGGTTTTTCAAGAAGGAAGTTGATGCCAACCGATCTAAAAACTATACCACTATAGAGCTTGAAGCCTTTTCAATGATATATATGCTTCATAAGTTTAGGTATAACTTATTGGCCACAAAATTTATATTCTATACAAAACATATGACATTGAAGTACTTAGTTAATAATAAGTTGGTTTTTAGGGATGCATCTTCGTTAGATCCTTCTTTTCCAGGAGTTTTATTTTTCATTTATATAAAGTTGGGAAAGAGTAATTTGGGACTTGATCATATGTCAAGGATTAAATCTGGAGAGGACATGTAAAGCATAGAAGATATATGCCGAGATACACATTTGTTCGATTAAACTACATGCCATCGATTTAGAAGACATTGTGTTCTTTCACACTATACGTGTGCATGAAGGAATGGAGACTTTGGAGAAAAATTAGCTTGTAATCTGTGTAATGCCATATCGGATCATTGGAGGAGACCTATACAAAATGGGTAGAGATGAAGTTAGAGATGAATGTCTCACACAGCATGAGTGTGAACATGATAATGAAGCTATAATGGAGGAACACATGGAGGAATAGCTGGAGAAGTCACTATGCAAGTGAAGTGACTAAGAGAAATATTTTACTGGTAAGTCTATGATGGGAAAAACTATATAAGGATATTAAGAATTTTTCAAGGCTTGTGGCCATTGTCAGAGGATAGGTAAGCCTGGAAATAGGGATGAGATATCACTATTCCCTATAACAAGTGAAGAGCCTTTTGATAAGTTAGAAATTATTTTTAGGCCTCGTTACACCACTCACGCATGCAGGATAGGTGTGTGGGTTATATCATCACATGTACAGATTACTTGACATGGTGGGCAAAGGTTGTGCCTACAAAGGATTGCACTTCAACACCAATAACTAGATTTATATGGGAGAAAATCATAAGAAGGTGTATGGATGTCCATTGATCCTTACAAGTGATAGAGGACTCATTTTTGAATGAGACAATAAGGATATTATTGCCAGAGTTTATGGTAACACACCATAAGACTACACCCTATCATCCCACAATACAATGACATTGTTAAAGCTTTCAATAAGATCCTGGGAAAAAATTGATAAAGATATGTGATGTTGGAAGGAAGAATTGGGATGATAAGGTATCATATGTGTTATGAAAATATACAACAACATATAAGAGGTTCAATAAGGCCACACCCTTTCAGTTGGTGTTTATGTAGAGGCAGTTTTACCAGTGGAGTTTATGTTACCCTCCCTACATATTGCATGTGAAATTATATTATGTGATGATAAATCAATAGAGGAGTGCATATAAGCTGATGTAGTTAGATGATTGACACATTATTGCAAGATGGAGTCGAGAAAAAAAGAAAAAGATAGAAAAAGGCTTGGCATGATAGGCACATTAAGAACAAGTCCTTTGTAGTAGGGAAGATGGTGCTTTTGTATGACTCCAAGTTTGTGCACCATCCTAGAAAACTGAAAGTGCATTGGTTGGGACCATTTTTAGTAACTAATATATTGGAATCAGACACATGTCAATTATAAGTGCTAGATGGAACTATGTTTGCCTAGTTATGTCAATGGGAGTAAGTGAAGAATTACTATAAATAAGATTATTTTGTGTTTGTAATAAGGTAGTATTTCCATCTTAGATTAGATTCCCTTTCTATTTTTTTTTTATGTTTCATGATAATAAGCGCATTCATGGGTAGGAGTTTATAAATTTATGTTATATTGATGCATATAGGACTACACATATGTTTAGTTGGGGTGTTTAAAGTGAATACAAGAAAAGAAAATGTGACATAACTACTCCTTTGGAAGATGATATATGAATGCACATGGGCATGAGTAAGAGGCACATGAAGGAAGGGTTATTGTGTGCGAGTGGAGATAGTATTAGGTGCACATTAAAGAAATACATTAGTGCATGAAAGATTGTGTTATAAAAGGCTGGATATGGTGCGAAGGTGCTTAAGGATGTTGAAACTTGAAGAAAATTGCTCGGATTGGAAACCACGTGAGTGAATATCCACACAATATAATGTGAAGTAGGAAACAATGAGTTAGACTACTTGACAAGTGGTACATAGGAATATTATGCGTGTGTAGGAAGTTACGTGTAAGATGGATTGTAACCTAGGATGTAGTAATGTGCCTAAAGGTTATGTTTGTTATGCATGAAAGAGAAAAAGAGAGGAAAAAAGCACTTTTAAAGAAAAATATAGTGGTAGGTGAGGATAAATAAATGTGAAAATTTTGAGAAAACTATAAATAGTGCACAAGTGAATTCATTCTTACCTTTCATTTGATAAACTTGTGTGATTAAAATAGAGAAATTTTGATTAAGTGTGAAGAGCGAAGTATAACAAGTAAGAGAAACTAGAAAGCTAAGATAAACTAGAGCATAGGGTATATGGTCTTGAGTGTGAGAGATCCTTCGGTGGAGGTGAAGCTTGGAGAGAAGGCATGAAGGTAGGAAATGAGTAGAGATTGGGGTTCACAGAGATCAAAATTGTAGAGCTAGGGTTTACAAAATTTGAAATCCAAAGAACTAGGGAAAAAATTTAAGGTAAACGAGAGAAAAAGATTGAGCAAGTGCAAGTATTGAATGATAAGATTGGGCATTCGACACTAGGGCATAAGATTCACAAGTTCGGGGTTTATATAGGGAAAAACAAAACAATGACATTAAAGAGGGCTCCTACAGATTAAGAAGTCACCCAAGAACAAGGAAAAGAATGTGGAAAAATAAATTTAATATTGGCATTATGAAATGCAATGCCCATGGATGTGGTAGTATGGAAGTCATGGGTCTCACACTTGAAAAATTCAAGATAAGTGATTATAATAATCACATTGAGGCCCATGTAGGAGAAATAAGGAAATATTTCATGAAACAACTGACCCAAAAGGACGATAGAAGGAAACTAGTCATTTATGAAAAGGTGAAGAAAGATCTAGAGAGTGCAGGAGTTGTGCAACTATATTAGTTGTCATAATTTGGGAAACCCAATTGCCCATACCAATAGTTAATGTCAAGGGTATGAAGGACTTCTTCTAATTCGCAAGAAAGAGAATATGCATCATTGTGTAATTAATTAGAAGGGTGACTAAATTTCACAACACTAGAGCTGAAATTGGGCTAGATTTGTAAGATGACGCGGCGGTGAAAGCCACAACTACATTGTTCAAACTATAAACGAGAGAAGGGTGAATTCACAATCACAAAAATAACCGATCCGAGGCACAAGGGTAGTAAGGAATCTTATGAGTTACAAAATGGGTGCATCTCGAATGCTTGATTGAGGTAAACAAGAATTGGTTTCATGTCACACACAAGATGGTGTAGAAGAACCTATACAATAGAACATTATATATTCTTTGAAGGAATATTCGAGGAGGTGAAGATCTAGGTGAGTAAAGGAGAAAATATAACCTAGGGAGAAATTCTTCTTTTGATTATTTTTGGGAGATGGGAGTACCTAATGGCATGATGGATAAGATGTGGGTTTATCCTATTAAAAACAAGTCCCCTACGCAAAGGTTTGCAGAGTTCACATGTGATGAAGCTATCGCATGTCCATATAAAATGTGCATAGAGAAGTAGTATATGAAAATGTACTAAACATTTGAAAATTAATGGTATGTACCTAGGGAGCTTTCTTCACTACTAGATGGACAAACAAATTTTCATCAAAAAAATTTTCTTGGATGGTTTGTACTTAGTGTAGATACCAATTTTAGTACCGTTGTCCGCCACCCCATGTTCACTCTCTTTTATCGTCATTTTACATATTCTTTTTCCCTTCCTATTTTAATTCCTCTTTCCTGCCCATGTCCTACTTATTCCCCTATAAATATCATTTTATTTACCCTAATACCATTTTAATCCTATCGTTACTCATCTCCCTTCATCCATCCCTAATCCCATATAATTATCCATTAGCTTATCCCTTATTTTAATCACCCCATTTATTTTTCCTCTATATCCTATCTTAACATTATTATTATTTGCACACCCCTAATTATATTTAATTAACCATTAATATATCCTAGGATTCTACCTATAAATATCCCTACTTATAACCCCTAGGGTTCCCTCTTACTGACATTTAACCCCCTTATCCTCCAACTAGACATTTATTCCTCTCATACACCATTAACTCATCGAAATAGTTGAAATCCTAATCTTAGCCCTTTTTAG
Source organism: Taxus wallichiana var. yunnanensis (assembly GCA_018340775.1). NCBI lineage: Eukaryota > Viridiplantae > Streptophyta > Pinopsida > Cupressales > Taxaceae > Taxus > Taxus wallichiana. Next base: position 836,046,900 of record CM031243.1, read on the forward strand.
ACCCCCATTTTTGAGATTCCCATTACCTCCACCTCCCAAGTGTGTAGTCCGCTTTAGTCATCGACGACTCATGCAAGTCTCCATCGACCCTATAAATATGACTCTACCCCTCTTCTACAAATTATAATTTTTGGATTCTCCGGATATCTTACGAGTTTTATTTTCTCTCTCTGTGATCAAAGTGGCCATCAACTTGAAAATATCTTAGATCCTTTGCATACTATTTATTGAGGTTTGAAGACTTAAAGCTTGTTTGAGCATCATTCCATTATTTTCATCATCTCTTTCTCTCACATGTCTACCCGTTTCTTGGGAACCCCACTTGTTCATCAACCATCTCCGATCCTCCCCATAGTCCCTTCCCTATCCATTTATCTCGTCAAAATTGCAAATCTTGTCTCGGTCATCATAGATCCAATCTAGTCACCATCAATCCTATGAGTTCCTTCATCAAATCTACCTTGGCTACATCCACTATGTTCCTCATCATACCAAAACTAAAATCCAACATCCCAAAATAGATTTCAGTTCTATTTTTTGCATCGCAACAATTTTCATCGATTGTATAGTCATCCTTGGGTCATTGTCGACTCGCTTAGGTTTGGTTTTATTTATCAACATTTTATATTTGTTAGTTCCATATCTTAGCATCATTAACATCTCCAATCTTTGTTATCGCATCCATATTATTCATTATAATTTATCTATATTTATTATAAAATTGGTTTGACATCCATCCTAGGAAGTTATCACTTCTCAAAGCAGACCTTGTCGACAACCCACCATCTTATTTACTAATCATTTTTGTGTTTAGGTTCTCTTTTTTATGTAGGTTTTCCATCTCTTAGCGTAAAAATATATTTTGCACTTGTACCTTCATCCCCACCATTTTCATCCACATCAAGAGGTAGCCTTAAACCACCCCATAGTTTTGATTTTCTTTTTTTCTTGTGTTATCTACATTAACATAGCAGTAGTAGAAAATATTATCAAAGACTTAACAACAGAGAAATGGGAACTTGGTGTAAGTTTCAATTTTTATGCATAGAAAAATACTTTCGAGCTGCAGCAGTGAATAGGTTAAAAGACGAGTGCAAACTAAATTTAAATGTAGACAGTTTTGAATTAGACTGCCATACCTTAAGCTAGACCTATGTCTACCCATCAAGCGCATCGTACATGGAGATGGTGGAAGCTGAAAAAATATACCTAAGACCCATGACTTCCATAGTGGGTAATCACACATTCATAGTATATATCTATCCTAGGCCCAATTTGAAGTATGGGAAGTATATCAACACGTGAGACCTTCATCTTATATAACCTCCACATAAAAAGGAGAGAGTTGGAATTGTAAAGAAAAGGTGCAGGAGACTCTTCCTCTTGAAGAGGAAAAAGAGGTAGAAGATGAAGGGGATGAAGAAGATGATGAAGAAGATACCACATTGGACCAAAGCCAAAATATGAAAATGCAATAGCAACATGAGAAGAGAGTAATGGTAAAAGCACATCGAGGCGCATAAGGGTTCACCAACAATCATGCAAGCCAAGCCAAATCCCTTAAAGACAAATCATATCCTGGTGAGGAATAAACCACGGGTGATTCATATCAAGGAATATGAGGAGGAATTAGAATATAGTATGTCCAAGGAGGTAGCACATGATAAGGCGTTACTACACGAAGATATACTAGTGCATGATGAGGAGCTAACATAGTAGGATGAGACTATCTAGGATGATGAAGAGATGTGTGATGCACATGAGGAAGGATCTAAGACGATGAAGAATGAGAGGAAGATCCCAAGGATGATGAATAGGAGGAAAAATGTGGTGGAGATCAACCAACCTGGGGAGAATTTAGGTGTTGTAGGAGGTAAAGGAAGTGACGTGCAACTAAACATTATGTAGGAGATGTCAAAGAGGAAGTGAGGCAATAGAAGAAATAAACATAAACCTTTGTAGGAACCCTAGATGATTTATATCGATGATCCCTCCAAGGTGCTAGGGGTAAGATTTCATAGCATAGTGCCTAATAAGGACCTCTTCACATGGGAATTGATCAATCAAGTAGGGGCTCTCTTGTGGACCAAGGAGATGTCGTCGTGGAGTATGGAGACCCATATGGAGGAGCTAAAGTTTGAAATAAATAAATAAATATTCATACTCCAAGATGCATTTGAAAAAGGATCCAAGTATATTCCTCACCACTATTGATCCTACAATTCTATCTAATGAGAAAGCATGCAATTCCCTCAATAAAATGGCCACCAAAGTTACACATAAAAATATAGATAAAGGGATTGTAATAAGAGTGATCTAAGGGGAAAATGAAAAAAAGTATAAATAGATACATAAACTCACATAGGAATTTAGAGATGAGAAGATTCAGAACACAGATTCCTATGATAAAGAAACTAATATAGTAAAAATCATCACGAGCATGCACCTAGAATTAGTCGAACAAGCCAAAGATGTATATCCCACAGTTTAGATTATGTAGAAGACCTTGTGCACATGATGTTGGCATAGTGGAAGAATGGACCGGGGATGATAGTTATGGATTTGGCAGAAATAAAGATGAAGAATAAAGTAGAAGTGGGGAAGTGAATAACGAGTATGCATATTTAAGCATGTGGAGGTTAAGCGGGTCGTGAAAAAGGTAGAGTGTGAATTTGAAAAATATGAAGATGAAGAAGAAGAGACCACCTTGGACCAGATTTGAATAAATAAAATGCGGTGACAACGTAGAGAAGATAGTAAGGTCATGAGCACATGAGAGGCACATAAGGGATCACCAATCTGTCATGCCAGCACCCAACCAAGTCCATTAAATAAAAATAAGAAGGAAGTGTATTTAGGCATTCGGGTAGAGGTGAAGGAAGTGGTGTGCAACTAAACCTTGTGCGGGAGATGCCAAAGGGGAAGTTGGGTGACAAAAGAAAGAAATAGGAATATATTTAGGTACCTTAGATGAGTTATATCAATGATACCTCTAGGTTCTAAGGAAAGCTTTCAGAGCATAGTTCCAACTAAAGAACTCTTGAGATGGGAATTAATTAATAAAGCAAGGGATATCTTGCATGATGAAGAAGATGTTATCATGACGTATGCGAGATACATATGGAGGAGCCTAAGTTTGAAATAAATAAATAATCATACTCCAAGAAGTGACTGAAAAAGGATTCAAGTATAGTCCTCGCCGCCATTGATTCTATAAAGCTATCTAGTGAAAAATCCCTGCAATGATCTCAATAAAATGGCCTCGAATTTGCATGCAAAAATATAGATAAAGGGGATGCAATAAGAGTGATGCAGGGGGACAAGGAGGAAAAACACAAAAAGATGCAAAATCTCACAAAGGAATTGAGAGACGAGAAGAAGCTAATTTCAGTTGTTTATGATAAAGTGGTTGATATAGTGAAAAACATCACGAGCACACACCTGCAGGTGGTCAAATAGGCCCAAGATGTTAGAGTTGTATTTTCTAGAAGACTTGGTGTGCATGATGTTCGAAGAGATAAATAATGGACTAGGGTGACAACTAAGGATTTGGAAAAAATGAGGAAGAATAAAAAGTAAGTGGGGAAGCAAATAATAGAGTATAAGGATTTAATCAAAGAGGTTAAGTAGGTTGCAAAAAGGTAGAGTGAGTATTAAAAACTATGAAGATGAAGAAGAAGAGACCTCCTTGGATCAAAGCCAAGGAAGAAAATATAGTGAAAGTCTAGAGAAGAGAGTAAGGGAGTGAGAACATCAGAGGTGCATAAGGGGTTACCAACAATCATGTCATCCAAACTATGTCCCTTGAATAAAAAGCGAGAAGGAAATAAATTTAGGTGTTGTAGGAGGTGAAGGAAGCAATGTGAAACTAAACATTGTACAAGAGATATCAAAGGGGAAGCGAGGTGGAAAAATAAAGAAACATGAACCTCTATAGGCACCCCATATGAGTTATATCGATGATCCCTCCAAGGTGCTAAGGGAAATATTTCAGAGCATAGTGCCAGCTAAGGACCTCTTCAGATGGGAGTTGATTAATCAAGTAAGAGATATCTCATAGACCAAGAAGATGTTGTCATGGAGTATGCAAATGCATATGGAGGAGCCAAAGTTTGAAATAAATAAATAATCATACTCCAAGATGCGGCTGAAAAAGGATCCAAGTATAGTCCTCACTACCATTTATCCTATAGAGCTATCTGATGAGTGAGCTTACAATGCCCTCAATAAAATGGATGTTTAAGTTACACGTAAAAATATATATAAAGGGGTTGTAATAAGAGTGATGTGGGGGGATAGTGAGAAAAAAGATAAGGAGATATAGAAGCTCATAGAGGAATTGAGATACAAGGAGAAATATACCATGGATTCCTATCATAAAGCCACTGATATAGTGAAAATCATCACCAAAGCTCACCCAAAATTGGTCAGACAGCCCAAGATGTGTATCTCGATAAATTTGGATTATCTATAATACCCGGTGCACATGATGTTGGTAGAGTGTAAGATTGGACCAGGATGATAGCTGAGGATTTGGAATAAATAAGGAAGAACAAATAAGAAGTAGGGAGTAAAATAGTGGAGTATGAGGTTTTAATTGCAGAGGTTAAGCGAGGTTGTGATAAATGCATAGTGTGAATTCAAAAACTACCAAGATTTTGAACCCATTCTTATGAGACATACTATAGGGAAGAGGTGGTGCTAAAGCAAATCCAAACCACTATGAAGAATAAAAAGGTATAGTGTAAGAAGGTTATGGCAGAGGTTTGCAGAGAAAAGGTAATTGATAAAGGCCTTGAAGGACACTATTGTTGAAAGACTCAAAGATATCAACATAGTGGTATTGTGCAAGATGGATGCACTAGAGGGTCCGACATCAAAATGGAGGTGGTGGTGAAAGAATTAAAGGAGAACGCTGACAAGCTAAACCTTGAGCAAGTATCCGGTATTATTGAATCCACACTAGATAAGGCAACCCAATATATTAAGGGGTGGAAGGAGTTACTGAGAATGTATAAACAAGGATTAATTAGATCTTCTCAGCCACCTCAGGCCTAATTTTAAAGCATGAGCACACATTATTTGATTCTTTGGGTAAATGCCCATATACCTTATTTTTTAGAATCTTTCATTCTTTAGAGAAGACATTATTTTTCTGATATAGTCGAGGATGGAAAATACTCTTAGTGTGGGGTAATGTTGGTTGAGATAAATGGATAATTATTATCCATGCATGAAATTCTAAAACTTTGTGCAGAGAGTGTGCAAGGAAATAAGAGGAACAATTAAGGAAAAATTAGATGCGTGAAAGCATGCACACGAGAGTAAGGAGAAAATATGGGATAGTGCATGAGGTTGCGTACAACAAAGAGGAACAAGTTAGCATGCAAGGAACACACCTTGAACTTAGCCGATTTTGGACTAAGGATAAAATAGAAAAACACATTTGGTGTAACATGCAAGAAAGATCTATAAATAAGAAATCACATGCATACAAGGATAAATATTGTGCATGGAGACAACCTATTTATAGGATTAAAGTGGGATAAAGCTGAGTTATTTATAAGTCTATCTATAGAACTAAGAAGAGTTGTAAAAAGAATGCATGTTAAGAATATCACATCTATTATTAGGAAAATGTATGTAAGTGGTGAAGAGAAAGTCCCCACCATGTATAAATAGGTAATACAATCTTGTATCTAAGACAGGTTGAGATATGATCATCTAGTTTGGGTTGTGAATCAATGTGAAGTCAAGTAACTAAGTTTTTTTATGCATGCATGGTTCAACGCATGAAGATCATTGAATTATTGATGTAATGAACTTACTTGTTATGTAATCAATTATGTGTGCAATGGATAATTACGTTGGGTAGCAAAGATGACTAGATACAAGTATGGAACTATGGGAATTAAAGTGTTATTTATCACTATGTATATTGATTAAGTTTCCTTATTATATGAGTTGTCAAATCTTGTATGTTGTATCTCTATTATTGCATGTTTAAATGGCTATGATGAGATTATTATGTATGTTGATTAAGTTTCCTTATTATATGTGTTGTAAAACCTTGTATGTTGAATCTCCATTATTGCATGTTGTAATGGTTATGATGAACATGTATACTTTAGCCACATCTTGTGAGTGAAAAAAGAGGGACCTAGTGGTTACGCACACTTGATTGATCATTTAGACCGTGTCTAAATGAATTTCAAGTGTTCCTAGCCAAGTATTGGTTAACAACAATACTACAATTGTATCGTTATTAATAATTCAAGGAAAATCCTCCACACTTACAGGAGCACTAATAAAGTTGCTGAATACCTTGCCAACCTTGGAGTTGATGTCAATTTCAAACATGAAAATATAGTTATATTGAAAACCAATTATATATTTAGGGATATTGGAGAATTAATTAAACAATATGGTCCTATCATATCAAAGAAAGCGATAGGAAAAATTTGACACAATTGTATATGCATTGATGATAGGATCACTACACGTATCTCTCCCACACAATATAATTATTTCCATATTTATTCACATTCACAAAGTAGTTTTGGCATGTGTGAAGGGTTTTAAATCACTCCCATTCATTTTCTTGTCATTCAACTTTAGCAATCTGATTACGGAGCTCTCGCGACTTTGCAGTGGGAAATGGAGATAGGAAAGAGTATGATAGGGCTTGCTAAGTGCACCAAGGCTAGTAAAGGGAAGACAACATCGAGAAAAATGGTTCATGAAATGAAGGAAAATATAATTCACAAATACTCCATCGATGACACCCACCGTTCTTTCCTTGGACTTGTGAATGATCTTAAATTACAACTTTTGAATGAGGGATGTTTACTAGACAAAGGAGCACGTGTCACTCTAAGGAAGCCATGGATATTTTGAGAAGACATTTATTGTAGGATTGAAGTAACCTAGAATGATCGAGATAGATTTCCATGAACCTACTCTGTGATCAACTATTGACCTATCTTGGGAGCTCGGATGTGGTGGATGAAGTGATTAAAGCCATGGGAGACCAAAGATAGTGATTGTTTGGATTGATACACTAAAAGTGGCTCAGATCACGTGGATTCAAATTATTCTTCTAGGGGTGAGCAACTCCTTTGTGATACATGAGGATATGGAGCAGTTAGGTTTTGACATTGTGCTTTGAATGGACCATATTTGGATGCTTTCCAAGGCTCAAGATCAAGAAAGCATCTCTTAGGGAAAAAATTGTTAGGAATAAAACTTAGCTTAATTCATCATTAGTTGATATTTGAATAAATGTAATAAGTTAAAGTATTTAATTTAAATACTTTAAAATTATGTCAAAATGTATTAGTTATTCTTAGTTATTAATTAAGTGATAGTGTTCTCATCCTAATGTTTGTGGGATCATGTTCTATCTTGCATATTTTGTTCCCAGATGATTTCTATGTGGGGAAATAGGGGCAGATAGGGGAAATATGCTATTTCTACATATTTTCTTAGATTAGTTGATTTGCTTCCATATATTGTGGATGAGATAAAAGCTATCCAATATCTATAAATATTGCAGTTCTCTCATTTGTTTGTAATGATTGATTTTAATATTAATAAAATACACAAGCACCATCTTGTTTATGTGGAAAGATTCTGTGTCAAATATTGTTTTCAAGTATTCATTATCAAGATTTGGTATCAGTGTAGACACTAAAATTAGGTCACACTCCCCTTTGGTCCATCAACAAATAAGCACCCTTCATCACATTCACCTAGCCATAGCCCCCTTCACCCCACTAATATTAATTTAATTAATTCATTATCCTCACCATATTTATTATTTAAATATCTTAATTTAGATAATATCCACATATACACCTCACCTAGACACCTCATCAGGCCAACTCACCCTAAGACCTATTCTTAGTAAGTTGCCATAACTAACTAAGACTTACCCAAACCCTAAAAATCAATGCCTACATTCCCTCTAACCACATTCCCACATGCTTACAAGAAGCTTCCAGTTTAATCCATAGGTTAATGACATGAGATCCGAGAAAATCAAGAGGATCTCCTTAGTTTAGTAAACCTAGAAAATCCTACCTTGGACCGATGCCGGTTATCCCTCACCATCACCGGTTAGGTGGAACCATAAATCCGTTACCCTTTTAACCCCCAAAACAACCTTATTTTCAAGGTTGGAAAATATTGGAGAAATTTGGCAAACATTAGCACATTCCAGAGAGATATCACATCTTCTGAGAGTGAATTTCAGTGAGAACACACATGCAAGGAAGGAGATCAAGCATTTTCTTCTACACAGCCATCCAACACTCACCCTAGTAATGATCTGATCTAACCAAGCAAAAGGAATGCCCATACAACCCATGCAGAATCTCTCCTACGATTGGTGATCACCTGTAGCCTTCAACCTCTTACCAGCACCTCCATCCCTCATTCACAGGCATCCAGGACCAGAATCCAAGTAAGTAAAATGTTATACTTCTCTAGTTCATTTCATTTCGTTATTATATTATCACCTATTGTTTACCTAGCCACCCATTGACCTCCTTCAACACTCCCCCTCCATATACCCATTAAAACCTCACTAAATCCCACCCAAGCTACCAAATACCTCATTTCGACCAACCAAAGTCCTTTGTGCAATCATAAAGGAGACCCAAAACTCATTATATGGCATTCCCAATTTTCCACAGTAACTAACACCGGTTACACCCAACCACCATCGGTCACCCTTAACCGGCATTGGTTTCTATATTTTCCCATACAACCTAGAATAATGACCTATCCACCTAATTCTACATCACCCTCATGTGCCTATGATCCGTCTCGAGACTTCGCCGACTGCAGAGACCCGCAACCGCCATTACTTGACCTTTGGATCTTATTTTAACCTAGCCTATTAGATTAGATATTTCTTATTGTGTTTTAAGTGAGATACCTAAATCATTTTAAACTATGATAGGATTTACTTTATTTCCCGTATTAAATTGTATTAAATAGTGGGATCGACAACCGTCAGGAAGTATCACACTTCCCGGATCTATCACACACTAGACAGTTCACTACACATACTGTTTAATTCTTTCGGTGGTCTTGTTTTTCATTACAGGTAGTTCCTTCAATCCAAAAGGAAGCTCTCACAATCAGATATGGATTCAAAAGTCATACACGCAAAATAACCCATCAAAAACATTTGAATAGGTATTCCTCATATGCCCATTACCCTATCTATTTTGCCAATACTTTAAAGAAAGGTCTAAGAGTTAGGTGAAACATTTTGGCACGTCCTGGTGGGACCCATCTAGGGTTCCTTTCATTTTATTCATTCCTAGGAAAAGTTGTGTGTTTTTTTCCCTTCGAAAAGCATACACATTAATTTTCTTCCTTGGTAACCCACCTTTTCTTTCTATTTTCTCTAAAGGTGTTGGTCATCAAAAAGGACTTTATCGAGAACAATAGTAAGGGGACAAATTCCCTCCTCTTCAATGGGAGAGGTTCCCTTATTTAAAGGGAAAACTTATTTACACATGTACATACGGTGTATAGTTTTAATGGGGAACTCAGATATCATGAAAGTGTTAAAATATAACAGATCATCATCGACAAAAGGATAGAGGAATTAAGAAGTGGGAAGGGGTAGAAAAGCACTCTCAAGAAATATAGATAACAATATAATTCCTTACGCATGCGAGTAATGAAATTATTAGAATAGAACCATTTGAATTTGAGACAATAAGATGTTATTTCAAAGACAAAAAGTTCTAGAAATTACATCTACAGGAATACAAATCTTCTTGAAGTAATCACAAATAAATGATTCAATAACATTTAACAGATAGTAATGAAAGAACAAAACTAGATAGACACGAAGCAAATATATTTTGTATTGATAGCTTTGTTACTCCTTACCAATATAAAAATAAACCAAGTTCCAGCCCCTTAAAATGGCGTAGAGAGCCCATTATATAACTTACAAATTAGTTACACTTGGTAACTACTTCTTTTAACTAAAATGTTTAATTAAGGAGATGCTTGACACAAAACCCTCAACTAATTACAATAAGCCCGATTTGAGAAAAAGAAGGAAAGGAGAAGTTGGGAGAGAAAACAACTGCCTATTGCTGAGGAGGGCCCACCAACTTGAGGATTCGTTGCCTGAACTTTTTAATGCTTCCGCTATGTCTTTGCCTCATGGGACTGATGTGTTGGTAGTAGCTTGAGTCTAAGTTCCTAAACATTTATCCATCTCCTTATCAAACTCAGTGTGTGCATGGTATTCTTTATTAGCTTCTTCAATAGCAAATTGAAGAGAGAAAATATCCTTTATCTTCTCTTTGGTAATTGATTCTTCCTTGAACAAGTTTTATTTAACAAATGCCCTAAACTGAGTTTTAATTTTTTTGAGAGAGAAAGGAACACCTAAAGTTTCATGTGAAGATGACAATGGATATCTTTGAAAGTGGATACAACACAAGTTTTCAAGGCATCTCCATTTCGCCAAATGTTCCTCAACTCTCCTAAAGCCTCCTCTAGAACCTTTATTTTCCATTCCACGCTAAAAACCCATGACCTTGATAAATTGTCTTTAGCATCATCAAAAACCTTGTTGGCCATCAATATAATTTCATCAGCCTGTCCCATTAGGCAAAGATCCACTATGCAGCTACTCCAAAGTTTGAGTTCTTTATCCATGGTCCCAATTGCGAGGAGAGCTTTGGTTACAGATTAGTTACCTTCTCATTGAGTTTGAAGGCTTCTATAATGAAATTCAAACCTACAATGATCATGTCATCCACCGTGGCCTCCATATCTCTCTTGTAGATGGAATACCTATGTATGTCTTTAATGATTTGAACTTCATCTTGAATAAGAATCATAGGTGGTGGAAGGGCAATTAGTGGAGTAGGATCCAAAACCTTGTCCTTAGTTAATAATGACTTGATGAAGCTAGAAAGAATTTGAGCTTGTTCCTCCAACTCGCTCTATAGTTTGTTTACCTTTTCTACTTTCTCAATAAATCAGTTATCAAGTTTTTTCGGAGGTTATGAACCTCACTCTCAGGGGTAGATTCTCCCATTGGAATCCTAGAAAGCTCCAGATTAGAGGCCAGTAGATCTTGTTCTGCCTTATCAACCTTAGGTTTTACAATCTCTAGAAATTGTTGTCCTTGGACATCTGTCACTATCATTGAGGTTGTTTTAGCTCTCTTTGCTAGAGTAGAAGGAGTAGTGCCTAATAAGGCTACCACAACATCAAAATTTGGCCCTATTAATTGAGAAGAAGGTTTCCTCTTCCTGCTATCAACCAAGGGTTGCACCCATGTAAAAGTGGAGGACAAAGAAGGAGGAGCAAGAGATCCAAGTGAAAGAGAACTCATGGCACTTAAAGTATTCACTATTGTTGCTTCCAGTAGAGATGTGAGTGGAGTAGGTGGGGCTTCTTGGGAAGAGGAATCAATGGTACCTAGAGGTTTAGTGCTATGAACTTCCTTCTCTTTATCTATTGTAGCTTCTGAAGTTCCTGCAGGGACTGACACTTCACTATAATCACTTTCACTAAGAATAATGATGTTCTATGGCCCCAAAGGTAGTTCTGAATGTTTTAATAGGGGATCTTCCTCAATCTACTCTTGTTTAACCTCTTTCACCTTCTTTTGGTATACTTGAGTAGATGAAGAAGGGGTGGATGATTCAAGTTATTTATTTGAGGAAGTAGGAGGTGTTTGTGCAGGTACCTCTGAGCTAGGTGTGTGTGATTCCTTCCTTGTTGTTGAAGTATCTTTGAAGGAAGATTCTCCTAGATTCTTCTTAAGATCTCGGACCTTTCTATCAAACCAGACCTTGGTTCTTATAAGGACAGGGGCCATAATCTTAGCTAAGTCATCCTTCTCCCTCTTGTACCAGTCTAGATCCTCTAAAGGAGTATGCTTGATCAATGTATCATATTCATATGACAATAGGTTTGTATTATCATCTTGAAGCCCTTCAAGAATTTGATATAGATTGAGCTCCTTTATCAGCTGGAGAGAGAATCTACCATAATGCCTCCACCTTGCTTCAAAGTCATCTGCATAATCAGCCCAATAGTCCTTAGTATCTGATATGTGATGATAATTAATTCTGAGATTTAGCTCAATGAACTTCTTCAAATCAAAATAGGTCCTAGGCCTGAAGAAGTGAATAGTGATGGGAGCAAGGGCCCTTTCTATGTTTTGAGCATCCAAAGCTGTTTTACATGTATAATTACCCAAGGATATGTGGAAATGTAGCTCAGAGATTTTCTTGTCTCTACAGGTTCTATACAACTTATAAAATTACCTGGATACTTCAATCAAAGCCATCTTATCATTACAAAACATAGGGAGTTTGAGAGGTGTGTTCTCATAACCAGCTAACTTGATATATGAAAATCTTCTGAACGGAATGAAGAAAGCTCCATATTTTTCTATCAGGTTCATGGCCTCATTAGAAAATCTTCTGGTAGTATCATTTTCCGAAGCCTCACAATGTACATGGTAAAAGCATCATTCACCCTCCTAAAGTTATGGTTGTTGGTTTCAAGGGTGAACTAAGGGTAGTATGCATAAATGGGTTCATCCTTCTGAACCTCGATATATGTGAAACCAAACCATTGCCGAGATGCTGCTAGGGTACACATAAGATAGGAAGTCATGTAGAACTTCTTGGTCTATTGCACATTAGACAACTGTTCTGTCAAATTCATGCAAATGATCTCTACCCAATTTATGTTCTAGCTACCTTCGTAGATGATGTTGATGAGTGGGAACATCCAAAAGTGAAATTCATTGGTGGAGGGTAAGCCCATGACACGAGCCAACAAGATGATGAAATTAGACAGTTCTTCGTTAAAATCAGCCCTAAATAGTGCCTTGGAAAGTCAAGATGCTCCCTTTTAGGGTTCTTCAACCATGAATTTGCTATCCTCACTTTGTATTTATCACTATGTTTCTCAAAAAGGGTCTGTGCTTGAGCTTGAGAGGTAACCATGGAGTTTTCAATTTCTGGGATCCGTAGACCAACAACAATGGTAGCAACATCTATTTTGGTGATCAGTTCCCGTGCTCATTAGATAGTTCATTTGTATCCGGTGAAGTGAGTTCTAAAAGCGAGCACAATGTCGGCACATTTTACCGAGATCGGAAACCTCGCAGTAAATGCAATACCACTATCATTGATCATTTGCGCCATGGAGAGAAGGATTACGTTTAGTTAACCTACTCCGAGAAATCACCAAAATATAGGTGATGAACCTCACTATCCCCGATTTCGAGAATGAAGATTCAAGCGGTGAAACATGTTCCTAACCCTGAAATTTGATCTTTATATTGGCAACGTACAGAGAAACAACCTTCATAGCTTGTCTTTGTAATGAAAAATGCAAAGGGAATGAGAGCATGAGCAATCGGTCTTAATTACAAGGATTTGAGTGAGTGGCAGCAAGCAAGTAGTGTGAAAAAATGCGTAGAGGGTAGTCCCATTAAATAGCCATTTTAGGAGAGAGAAGGTTATAAATGCGCATTAAATTCATATGCACCAACTCAAAAAGGAAAGCATCGAGAAGAGTAGAAAAAACTAGCCCGTATGGTCTTTGGAACGTTTGGGACATGAGGGACGTGAAGACGCGATCTGGACGATGTGGGCGATGTGAGTAATGTGGGAAAAAAGAGCACGGGAAGTCTAGGAACTTTGAAATGTGAGGGACGCAAAGACGTGATTCGCTACATTTATTGCATGCAATGTAATGGGCAAAGTGGGGATAGAATGCATAGGTGCTTTTAGGATAGATAAGGCAAAAGTACATGAAGGACCCAATACGGCTGATGTGGGTGATCAAGGAACAGAGAGCCCAGGTTAACTTAGAACATTTAGGACAAAAAGCTCAAACTGACTCGAAAGTTAACATATTTTTGGGGAAAGCGTTCGATTGGGAATAGAGCGTCGACATAACTTTGGACATATGGGACAAAAATGTCTGACAGACCCGTAAATCACTAAAATGACTCAAAAAACATGAATTTTTTCTAACTCCTCAACTTTTCTCTTCACTAGAACATCATAAAATGATGTTAACTCAATTTTTCAATTTTTGACTTTTGAAAGAGGGGAAATTTTGAGAGGACAATAGCTAGCTCTTTCTGGGGATGACTTGGCTAGATTAAAAGAATGAGACAAGGCAAGAACTCTCTAAAAGCTAGGGGAAGAAGACCAGTGCCTTATCCATTGGGCCACAGAGTCAAAAGCAAACCAATATAGAAGACAACACCCCAAACAAGGAAATAAAACACACCAGAAATAAGGGAAAGAAAACACACCCTATACATAATATACAAAAAGACTTCCTATTCACCTAGGAATTAAACAACTTTAGGTATCGACCACTATAAGGAAGCGAGAGAGAAGAACCATCCATGTAATGAAGATAGAAAGAACTCTCACCAGCAAAGTTCCTGATTTTGAAAAGACCGAGCCAAATAGAATCAATCTTACCATGGCTTCCTTGAGGTTCATGTCTTTTATCCCACAAAAACAATGTCTCCAACTTTGAAATCCCTAGACTTGGCCTTCTTATCAAACAAAGATTTTACCTTCTGTTGGTGAGCAGATATTCTATCAGCAACTTGTAATCTATCTTCATTCAACTTATGAAGATACATGATCCTTTTATCTAAAGAATCATTGAAGTTGGTGTCTTCAATGGCCTTCATTAAATACAAGGCTGGTATCTCCAGTGTTACTGGTAATTGAGCTTCCACACCATATACCACTTGAAAAGGGGACATCCTAATAGCTCTTTTAGGTGTAATTCTATCTACCCAAAGAGCATCATAGAGTTTCTTGTGCCAGTTCCTCTGAGATTCATTAACCAATTTCCTTACTATAGCCACTAGATTTTTGTTTGTTGACTCTACCTGTCCATTCCCTTGGGGATAATAATATGAAGAATGAGCCAAGGAAATGCCATATCCATAACAAAAATCCATCATCTCAGCTAAAGAAAAATTTGAAGCATTATCAGTCACAATCTTGTTTGGCACACCAAATCTCACCAAGATGTTTTCTTTGATAAAATTGCATACTACTTCAGAAGTAGTACTCTTTACTAGGATGGCTTCTACCCACTTAGTAAAATAATTTGTGGCAGTCAACACATGAGTATGTCTAGTGCTTGAAGATGGATTAAGTGTTCCAATAAAATCTAAGCCCCATTGTTGAAAGGGATCTTCAATCACAACTAGTTTAAGTGGCAAGGCAACCAACTTGGGTCTGCCCACAAAGGTCTGACAAGCTTCACATTTATCAATCCACTTTGATGCATCTTTGAACAAGGTAGGCTAATAGTATCCTGCACGAAGAATCTTGTGAGCAGTGAGAGTAGATGAGTAATGGCTTCCACATGCTTGATGGTGGAAAGCTGAAAGATGCTTGTTGCTCTTTATTAATGTATTTCAGAAATCTTCCATCCATCCCACGTTTGAACAAAGCATTTTCCCACAACACATATTGGGTTGATCTTAACTTGATAGCTCTTTTCTCCTTGGTGGTCAAATGAGAGGGACATTCTCCATAGCTAAGAAAATGTGTGATATCAGCATACCATTCATCAATTGAGCTGAGAAACAAAATAGTAGGAACATCAACTTCATCCTTAGGTAACTCATGGCCAACTCCTTCAGCAATGAGTTCACACAAGCCTTTACCATGGACTAGTTTGGTTATTCTGATGTCAATATCATATTCTTGAAACTTTGCCACCTAGTTCCCTCTCTTAGTTCCAAATTCTTGCTACGTAAGAATTGACTTGATGGTTGTATTAGGCACAAGTACTATGGAGTGAGAGTTAAGAATATAAAAACAAAACTGCTTGACAACTTTAACCACTGCAAAAACATGTTTCTCCATCATTGTGTATTTCAACTCATGATTTTTAAGAATGTAGCTCATGAACACAATTAGAAGTTCACGATCATCAGAATATTTCTGAGTCAAGACAGTAGCTAGGGTGTTATCTGTGGCATATCAATAGATAATAAAATCTTTTCTAAAACCTAGACGTGCTAAGATAGGAGTTTTAGCAATAGCCTTTTTAATACCTTTAAAGGATTCTTTCCTTTGAAAGACCAAGCAAAAATTTGTTTTCCTTTCATCATTTGGGAGATATTCAAAGTTAGCTCTACAAAATTAGGGATGAATCTTCTTAGAAAGTTGATCTTACCGAAGAAATAATGCACTCCCTTCTTGCTGGTTGGAAGAGGAATCTGTTGAATAGCTTGAACTTGTTCAGGATCAATTTTGATTCCATCTTTAGAGACAACATGCCCTAACAATTTTCCCTCTGTGACACAAAAGACATATTTCTTGGGATTCAAAGAGATCCCATGTTCTCTGCATTTCAAGAGAACTGTTTCCAGATGCTGAAAATGATCTGCTCTAGTTTTGGAAAACACGGTCAGGTCATCTAAATACACAACAATACATTTCCCTTTCAAGCTTCCAAAATCCAAGTCCACAGCCCTTTGAAAAGTTACACTGGCATTAATGAGTCCAAAAGGAATCCTCTTGTAGGAAAAAGTACCCTAGGGGATGTGAAGGTCGTCTTGTGTTGATCTATGGTATTGAATTCTACTTGATTATACCCTGAGAAGCCATCAAGCATGGACAAAATTTCATACCCCATAACATCTTGCAAAACTTGATCCAGCATGGGTAGAGGATAGTTGTCTTTTAAAGAAGCCTGATTTAGATTCCTGAAGTCAACACAGATACAAATCTCACCATTTTTTTTCCTGACAGGCACAATGTTGGCAATCCATGTCGAATGGTGAATAGGGAAGATGATTTTGGCTTTTAGCAACTTTTTGATTTCCTGAAAAATAGTGTCAACTATCTTTGGATTGTATTTCCTTTGCTTCTACTTGAAAGGTTTAATTCCAGGTTTGAGAGGGATGAAATGTTGCATTTCCTTTGGTTGAAAAGCCTTTAGATCCTCATATGAATATGCAAGGACATCCCTATACTTCTTTAGGAGGTTCACCACCTTCTTCTTTTCTTCTGGTGTACAACATTTTCCAACGTTCACCATCTTGGGGTCAGCAGAGCTCCCAATATTAATCTTTTCATACTCAGCAGATTGTTGCACTCTAGTAGAAGCTTTAGACTTAACATACCTATCATGTTTATCAAACAATTCTTCTAAACTCACCAGCCCTTTAGGAATCTTGTTACCTTTGAGTTTGATGCACCCATCTTGATCTATTTCCTCTTTGACACCCTCTTCATTGGAAGATACACTCTCACAAGGAAAATTGTCACTCCCTTCAAAGTACAATTGTTCAAAGTTATCCCTAAGCTCTAAGAAAGAAAGAAAATGCTGATCATCATTGAAAACTTTCCAGTTACTTGCATTATCAGGCACACTGGGCCTATGGATCATCTCAATGGTAAACTTATCTTGAGAGAAGTCAGGATGAGGTATTAGCAATGATCCTGAGACAACTAGTGAATCAGCCCTGGTGTTCTTTTCCCTAGGCACCACTTCAATGGAGAAGGTGTCAAGAAATTCAATAGAATCCCAAACTTGATTCTTGTAATGCTTCAACCTTCTATTCTTTACTTGAAAAAGGTCTCTGACTTGTTTAACAACTAGTTCTGCATCTCCACAAGCTAGAAGATTCTTCACACCTTTTTATTTTACCACGTTAAGTCCAAGAATGAGGGCTTCATACTATTTTTTATTATTGGTATTTTCAAATTGTAGCTTCAATGAGAAAGGATAAACCTTTCCCTCAGGAGATACCAACACTACGCCAACTCTAGAACTAGACGAGGAATAACTTCCAACAAATTCTAAATTTCAAAAACCATTAGGATCACGAAGTACTTCTTTGGGAAGCTAAGTTTCCTCCAGAGACATAATCATATAGTTACCATGACCAATATCATCATAAAGTATTTGTGCTTTGGGATCATCTGTCTTTTGTACAATATACTCAGATTGCTTCTCATGAAACAACTTCTTCATTTTTCCATTAACTGGTATGAGGGCATGTGACCAATCCATTTGAATTTCTCCTCCCACATCCTTGCAGAAGTTCCTACTTAACAACATACCATATGAAGGAGGGATATCTGCTACTAGAATAGTAGCCAAGACCTTTTTCTCAAGGTAAAGTAGCAAAAGCTACTTGTGCATCTTTAATTATTCCAACTAGGGAACCTCCTTACTCTCCATGGAATAGCAAGACCCATAAGTGCGTGTTAGAATAAGACCCAAAGCATGGGCTACTTTGGTAGGAATTACATTATCTGATGCTCTTGAATCTATGACATAGTTGTTGAGTTTATGGCCTGCTATAAGAAGGGTCACATAAAATGGTTTGATCTTCTCATTAGGTGAGGTGATTGTAGCTACTAGATTGGGTTGGGGTGTAGAGGATGGAGTAGGTAAAAGGCCTTTAGAGGAAATTTTAGAGTGAGAATTGACAAAGTGAACCATTTTGGAAAAATATTTAGGATGGGTTTGATAATACTCAGCCTCTGAAATTTGAACCTTTGTCTTTTTAAGGTGATCAATGATATTGAAAGATCCAGAGGTGGATGGGCTATCATCACTAGGAATCTTAGGTTTATCAGATTTAGGAGTTGTAGAAGAAAAAACTTTAGCAGTAGAATTAGGAAGAGTAGAATTGGCAGAACTCACCTTTTGTGTGGACGTAGTGGGGATAGGAGATCCTCTTTTTGTAACAACGGGGATAGTCATGAGATGCTCCTTAGATATTTTAATAGGCTGCATCACTTTCTCCCTTTTATTTGTCTACTCTCAAGTCATGATAGTGTATGATTCACTATTCATATCTGCTACTACTTCATCATAATCATCTTCTTCATCAACACCTTCAGTAGTGAAGAAATTAACTCGAGATCCCTCAAGTTCCTCTATCTCTTCATCAACTTATTCCTCAAGTTCTTCACAATCTTCATTAACCTCTTCATCTTTAGGTTCTTCAACCTCACAGGTTGCATTAACAAGGACCTTGATGGGTGGCCCCTCAAGTGCTAGCCTTGTTTGAGAATTAGGAAAACACTTTCTAGGTGGAAAATTCCTCCTTGGAACATCCGCATAGGGAGCGTGTTGAGCCAATTGTTTTTTATGGCAGTGAGGTCATTTGCAAGTTTTTGTAGTAATGGATTAGTATTAGGTCCGGGAGTGGAAGAGGAGGAAGAAAAATCCATAAATTTAGAAGGTTCTCTTTTCAACTTGCAAGACATAATCAAATCATATTCAATGCTAAAAGCTAGTCTCTGATCCTTAGCCAATGTTGTGAGATTGGCTCTTCTCAATGCCTAGCTAACTTCATATAATTGAGTGTTCAGAATAAAATTTTTTTGAATTTGATCTACAAGTTGAGTGTCTGGTGGGATTTTGTTAATCAACTTGTTGAATCTAGCCACAAATTCCCTCATGGGTTCTTGTGATTCCTTCTTTATTTGAGAAATTTGGGCCAGCAAAGCATGTACGTCCTCTGTAGGTTTGAAACGGTTCTCAAATCTTGTTCTCATCATGGTCCAACTAGTAATGGCCCTAGCAGGAAGGTGATAGAACCAATCCGCTGCATTATCTTGTAAATTCTCTACAAAAATCCTCACCAAGACATCTTCATGTTCAACTCTGAGGACTCCACATGCAACTATGAAGGCTGCGATATGTTCATCAGGATGCACCTTGCCATCACCTTTGAACTTGGGGAAGTTCTTCCTGTTACCCCTGGGTAACTCATGCAAAGGCTGAGGAAGGGCGAGAGGCCCAACACGATGGCCCCAAGGTAATGGGGCTGCCATCCTTGGAAAGACGACTTGAAGGGGAACCAAACACCAACAAGAATCAAAGCGCAGAGATTAGGGCTGAGTTTCTCTAGAGGGATACCACCTATAGGGGTTCTATCTTCAATAGGAGGAGTGCTTGTTGAATGAGATCTTCTATTTATTCCTATTGAAGAAAAAGGGAAACCTTGTAGCTCGAAAGCTAAAACTGAGAATCTTCAATACCAAGGGCCCTCCTTCCGCGAGTAAAACATAGAGTCGCTAGATCAAAGAATGATCAAGAAATTGTTTATAGAACTGGAATACGTTAAGAAAAAATGATTCCCTAGTGGAGTCACCAAAATCGTTGGTCATCAAAAAGGACTTTATTGAGAACAATAGTCAGGGGACAGAAATTCCCTCCTCTTTAATGGGAGAGGTTCCCTTATTTAAAGGAAAAATTATTTACACATGTACAATGTATAGTTTTAATGGGGAACTTAGATATCATGAAAGTGTTAAAATAGAACAGATCATTAGTACAAAAGGATAGAGGAATTAAGTAGTGGGAAGGGGCATAAAGGAACTCTCAAGAAATATAGATAAAAAAATAATTCCTTAAGCATTCCAGAATGAAATTATTTGGAACATAACCATTTGCATTTGAGACAATAAGATGTTATTTCAAAGACACAAAGTTCTAGAAATTACATCTACAAGAATACAAAGCTTCTTAAAGTTATCACAAATAAATAATTCAATAACATTTAACAGATAGTAATGAAATAACAAAACTAGATAGACACACGAGAAATAAATATATTTTGTATTGATTTCTTTTTACTCCTTAACACTTTCAAAATAAACCAAGTTCTACCCCCTTAAAATGGCGTAGAGAGCCCATTATATAACTTACAAATTAGTTACACTTGGTAACTACTTATTTTAACTAAAATGTTTAATTAAGGAGATGCTTGACACAAAACCCTCAACTAATTACAATAAATTTGATTTGAGAAAAAGAAGGAAAGGAGAAGTTGGGAGGGAAAACAATTGCCTATTGCTGAGGAGGGCCCACCAACTTGAGGATTCATTGCCTGAACTTTTTTAATGCTTCCGCTATGTCTCTACCTCATGGGACTGATGTGTTGGCAGTAGCTTGAGTCCAAGTTCCTAAGAATTTCTCCATCTCCTTATCAAACTCGGTGTGTGCATGGTATTCTTTATTAGCTTCTTCAATAGTAGATTGAAGAGAGAAAATCTCCTTTATCTTCTCTTTGGTAATTGATTCTTCCTTGAACAAGTTTTCTTTAACAAATGCCCTGAACTGAGTTTTAATTTTTTGAGAGAGAAAGGAACACCTGAAGTTTCGTCATGAAGATGACAGTGGATATCTTTGAAAGAAGATACAACACAAGTTTTGAAGGCTTCTCCCTTCTGCCAACTATTCCTCAACTCTCCTAAAGCCTCCTCTAGAACCTTTATTTTCCATTCCACACTGAAAAACCATGACCTTGATAAATTGTCTTTGGCATCATCAAAAACCTTGTTGGCCATCAATATATTTTCATTAGCTCTGTCCCATCGTGCAAAGATCCACTATCAAGCTACTCCAAACTTTTAGTTCTTTATCCATGGTCCCAATTATGTAGGAGATCTTTTGTTGCATATTAGTTACCTTCTCATTGAGTTTGAATGCTTCTATAATGAAATTCAAACCTCCAATGATCATGTCATCCACAAGTGGCCTCCATATCTCTCTCGTAGATGGAATACCTCTCGTATGTCTTTGATGCTTTGAACTTCAGCTTGACTAAGAATCATAGGTGGTGGAAGGGAAGTCAGTGGAGTAGGATCCAAAACCTTGTCCTTAGATAGTAATGACTTGATGAAGCTAGAAATAATTTGAGCTTGTTCCTCCAACTACTCTATAGTCTGTTTACCTTTTTCTACTCTCTCAATAACTTTGGTTACTATTTCCTGGAGGTTATGCACCTCACTCTTAGGGGTAGATTCTCCCATTAGAATCCTAGAAAGCTCCAGATCAGAGGCTAGTAGATCTTGTTCTGCCTTATCAACCTTAGGTTTTGCAATCTCTAGAAATTGCTGGCCTTGGACATTTGTCACTATCCTTGAAGTTGTTTTAGCTCTCTTTGCTGGAGCAGAAGGAGTAGTGCCCAACAAGGCTACCACAACATCAAAATTTGGCCCTGTCAATCGAGAAGAAGGTTTCCTCTTCTTGCTATTAACCAAGGGTTGCACCCATGCAAAAGTGGAGGATGAAGGAGGAGAAAGAGATCCAAGAGCAAGAGCACTCATGGCACTTAAATTTTTCACTACTATTGCTTCCAGTAGAGATGTGAGTGGAGTAGGTGGGGCTTCTTAGGTAGAGGAATTAGTGGTACTTGGAGGTTCAGTGCTATGCATTTCCTTCTCTTTATCTATTGTAGCTTTTGAAGTTCTGTGAGAGACCGGAACTTCACTATCATCAATTTCACTGAGAACAATGACGTTCTCTAGCCCCGAAGGTAGTTCTAAATGTTGTAACAAGGATCTTCCTCAATCGGCTCTTGTTTAACCTCTTTCACCTTCTTTTGGTATAATTGAGTAGATGAAGAAGGGGTGGATGATTTAGGTTCTTTATTTGAGGAAGGAGGATGAGTTTGTGTAGGTACCTCCGAGCTAGGTGTATGTGATTCCTTCCTTGGTGTTGAAGTATCTTTGGAGGAAGATTCTCCTAGATTCTTCTTAAGCTCTCGGACCTTTCTATCAAACCAAACCTTCATTATTACAATAACAGGGGCCAAAATCTCAGCCAAGTCATCCTTCTCCCTCTTGTACCAGTCCAAATTCTCCAAAGGAGTATACTTGATCAATGTATCATATTAATATGATAATAGTTTTGTATTATCATCTTGAAGCCCTTCAGGAACTTGATATAATTTGAGCTCCTTTATCAGCTGGAGAGAGAATCTACCATAATGCCTCCGCCTTACTTCAAAGTCATCTGCACAATCGGCCCAATAGTCCTTAGTATCTGATCTATGATGATAATTAATTTTGAGATTTAGCTTAATGAACTTCTTCAAATCAAAACAGGTCTTGGGCCTGAAGAAGTGAACAATGATGGGAGAAAGGGCCCTTTCTATGTTTTGAGCATCCAAAGCTATTTTACATGTATAATTACCCAAGGATATGGGGAAATGCAGCCCAGATATTTTCTTGTCTTTGCAGGTTCTATGGAACTTATCCAATTACCTGCATACTTTAATCAAAGCTATCTTATAATTACAAAACATAGGGAGTTTGAGAGGTGTGTTCTCATAACTGACTAACCTGATATATCAAAACCTTCTTAACTGAATGAAGAAAGCTCCATATTTTTTTATCAGGTTCTTGGCCTCATCAAAAAATCTTCTGGCAGTATCACTTTCTAGAAGCCTCACAATGTACATGGTAAAAGCATCATTCACCCTCTTGAAGTTATGGTTGCTAGTTTCAAGGGTGAACTGAGGGTAGTATGCATAAATGGGTTCATCCTTCTGACCCTCGATGTATGTGAAACCAAACCATTGCTGAGATGCTACTAGGGTATACATAAGATAAGAAGTCATGTAGAAATTCTTGGTCTGTTGCACATTTTACAACTGCTCTGCCAAATTCATGCAAATGATCTCTACTCAATTTATACTCTGGCTACCTTCGCAAATGATGTTGATGAGCGGGTACATCCAAAAGTGAAATTCATTGGTGGAGGGTAAGCCCATGACACGAGCCAACAAGATGATGAAATCAGACAGTTCTTCATTAAAATCATCCCTAAATAGTGCCTTGGAAATTCAAGATGCTCCTTTCTTAGGGTTTTTCAACCATGACTTTACTATCCTCACTTTGTATTTATCATTTTCGTGCTCAAAGAGAGTCTATGCTTGAGCTTGAGAGATAACCCAGATTTTTCAATTTCTTGGATCTCAGAGAGAAGTAGTAATGGCAGCAACATATAGTTTGGTGATCAGTTCCCCATGATCATTAGATAATTCATTCATGTCCGGGTTGAAGTGATCTCCACAAGTGAGCATAGTGTCGAAATTGTATTGAGATCGGGAAACCCACAAAAATGAAAGGCCATTATCGTTGATTATTTGCACCATGGGAGAAGGATTACGGTTAGTTAACCTGCTCCAGAAATCACCAAAATCTAAGTGACGAACCTCACTATGCCCAATATCGGGAACAGAATATTCGAGTGGTGAAACATGTTCTTGACCCTGAAATTTGATTTTCATGTTGGTAGCTTATAGAGAAATAGCCTTTATAGCTTGTGCTATAATGAAAATGGAAAGGGGAATGGGAGCACGAGCATCTGTCTTAGTTGTAAGGATTTGAGCGAGTGCCGCAAGTAAAGCGGTGTGAAATAATGTGTAGAGGGTAGT
Organism: Taxus wallichiana var. yunnanensis; assembly: GCA_018340775.1. NCBI lineage: Eukaryota > Viridiplantae > Streptophyta > Pinopsida > Cupressales > Taxaceae > Taxus > Taxus wallichiana. Next base: position 836,071,153 of record CM031243.1, read on the forward strand.
CCCATTAAATAGCCATTTTAGGAGAGAGAAGGTTATAAATGCACATTAAATTCATATGCACCAACTCAAAAAGGAAAGTATCGGGAAGAGCATAAAAACTAGCCCGTATGATCTTTGGAACATTTGGGACATGAGGGACATGAAGATGCGATCTAGTTGACACAGGTGATGCGGGTAATGTGGGCAAAAAGAGCACGGGAAGTCTAGGAACTTTGAAATGTGAGGTATGCAAAGACATGATTCGGCTGATGCGCGTGATGTGAGAAAAGTGGGGATGAAATGCATAGGAGCTTTTGGGATAGATAAGACAAAAGTACATGAAGGACTCGATGCGGCGGCCGACGCGAGCAATTGGGGAACAGAGAGACCAGGTGAACTTAGAACATTTGGGACAAAAGCTCGATAGACATGAAAGTTAACAGATTTTTGGGGAAAGCGGCCGATCGGGGAATAGAGGGTTTGGTAGAAATTGGGACGTATGGGACAAAAATGTCCGACAGACCTACAAATCACTAAAATGACTCAAAAAACATGAATTTTTTCTAACTCCTCAACTTTTCTCTTCATTAGAACATCATAAAAAGGTGTTAACTTAAAATTTTCAATTTTTGACTTTCGAAAGAGGGGAAATTTTGAGAGGACAACAAAAGGAAACCTTTCTACTTTGGTGTAATTAAAAATAACCATTTCTTCATTTTTTTCGCATTGTAGTGAAAGAGCATCCCTCTTCCTCTTCATCTTTTTGTGTCATCAAACTTCACAGTTTGATTTGGGCTTAAAAATAAGTGCATTGCATTCTGATTTATCACATTAGCTCACATTAATTGCGGGTAACCAATACACCGGAAGTCATGACCAGCTGATGGTTGACAAATGAATCGTAGAAAGCACTTTATTTATCTTTCTCTCTCTGAGTCTTACCAAACCTCACAAAAATTGAAAATACACACATTCTTAAACAAAATCTTACTTGGAAGAAGTTGTAGGTGATCACATGATCACGACACAGTGGGCACCCAGCTTGTTGCTCTATTGAGTCATACTTGAGCAAGGCCTACCCCCACCATAACATACCTAAAACCTCACCTTTTAGATCTCCTTCTTCGTAGGAATCCATCCTCACCAAAAAAATCTATTTCACAGTTCATGTGTCAGTCCTTAAATAGCATAAGCTAAACAAACATAATAGAAAAGGCACTCCTAGGATCACATTTTTCTTAGTGTTTCTGCTTGGCTTGCGTTTTGAGGTGAGAGATCACGTTATTCATTTTCTTGTTCATATTTACATACTCCTCATCACGGTTGGTGTACTTCAACTTCACCCGAGTGTTTCTTGACCATATTATCATCATTCTCGTAACTCGGGTCCGATTCCACATCAGATTTTAATTCACAACCACTATTAATTCATCACTATTTCAATTTCATAGTGAATGGTGTTGGTCTAACAACCGTCGTGCCGGCTATACCCAATCGACGTCGGTTCCAAGTCCTTTGTTAACCTACTCAAAGGGATACTTATTCATCTTCATCCTTGCTATTTATTCATCTTCTTCCACTTTTCACAAATCCTTTTCACTATTATCATTCCCATTAACATTGTAAACCTCATTAGATTGGGCATACCTATCGATTTGACCTTATACCTTGTTTTTCACTCGGTTTCCATTTTCTACAAAGTGACCGATATGATTACCCCTAACAAGCATCAGCTTTTCCCTAACCGGCATCATTTAGCTTGTTTCACTTTCCCACCAACATTTAGTACCGATACACTTTTACCGCCCGATTATTCACTGTTCTTGTTGTTTTTCTGTGTCATTTACAAAGAAGCAACCCTACGATCGATCTTGGTTCACATGGTGCTGACCAAGAGAAGCAAGCACACATTCGTATTCCATGCCATTTGTCAACCACTCCCACCTAGTCCTTCACCACCTTCCATTTTATCACCAGCCATGGATCCCATCTAGCCTATCACTATCACCACCAGAGATGAGGAGTTTGCATGACTCCTTGACCAAAACCTTACCACTTTGTAGTTTTACCTTTCCCACTTATCCACTCGAGATGTCTTGGGTCAGCGGATATACGACATGCCCGTATCTATCCCCCCGACTCTCACTCCCACTCCTACATCGGCCCCATCTGGCTCTGTTCTTCTTGCATCTACCTTACCCCCAATCATTTCACAACTAGGTTCTATACCTGCTTATGACTACCATGTCTGCCACCTTTGTGGCACCTTCCACATCCACCATACCCTTAATAACTACCCAAAACACAACCTCATCCACCCCTAATGTCTCACACATACCCGTAGCTACACTACCACCTCCGGTGTCGGTGACCCCTACCCCTTTTTAGAACGTGGTCCTTTCCATTCCACAATCATTAGCCCCCATTTCCACTAGGGTTACCATGACCCTTCCACCTCCATATACATACTATCAGTAGCCTCTCATTTCATCTATTATTCACTCCAGGTACATACCCCCTATTTCACTACCTTCTTCTCAATCAACCTACATGGCAGCACCATACACTAGAGTGCCACTGTACAATAGAAAAGTGACACACGAGCATGAGAATATACAAGCGGATTTTCTTCATACCCTACCTCCCGAGGTCATGTTGGGATAGTTGATGAGAATGGAATATATATAGATACAGACAAACTAGTTGGGAAATCTTATATCTTCAACATGCAATAATGGAATCTGTGAATCTAAGGAAAAGAAGGCTCTCCTAACCTGAATTGGTGTAATGGATCATTTGGATATAATAGATGCTCAAAGGCTCCAATTAATTTTGAGCTCTGCCGAGATCCTATTTATTAGCTATTAGATACGTGGAAAAAGACCTGTAGGTGTTTCGCGTATATTTCCAAATAAGATCATGGAAAATGGTGATGAGAGGTGTGGTGGATCCTCCGGAGTTTTATGGATAATTCTCTGGTCTAGTCCAGAAATCTCTAGCCTGATTGGCTGCTATGTTTAATACGGATAATTATGTAATGATATCTTGAAGAAGTGGTGAGGATTTGAATATTAGTATGCATAAACCAACGTCAATGTCTGATTGATTGGTAGGCCCGTTGGGTTGTGGAAGCGTGGATCAAAATTGTAATTTTGTGGTTGTGGTGGACCTCCTATGGTCATATGAGGAGTCAATCTCTTCTCGGACTATCTAATAGTCATAAAAAAATTTAGCCTCTATGTTTAGAACTAGAAATTGTATAATTTTTTTCATAATACCTTACAAGTTTTCTCGGAAACTTGAATACATAAGCCATTATCTATATCGATGAGGAGGTATTTTATGTTGGGTTGTGGAACTAAAGGATTGCAACCAAATATTTGTTCTCTTTCAAGTTCTTGTACGGTCATACGGATATCCTATCAAGGAAGTCTGTAGTTGGGGTGATTTGACCAGAATGTGTATGCCTTGTTGTCCTCAATATTCAACTCTCTCAATTGTTCACTAACTACTCGTAGGTTTACTGTTGTTTGAAAAACCTGAATCCTAAGGTCTTGATCTATATCAGAAAGTTTTTGGGGATATTTTTTTGAGGCACTATCGGTTCAAATACGTATTCTCTGGGCTCTCTAGGTCTCGTGATTTTCATGCAAAGATGATTCAATTTTAACTGAAACGAATAAGCTAATTATGAAAGATATATCTACACTATGCATATATTCTTTTATTTTTGTATTTTTGATGAAGTATTTTAATGAATTTAAAAGAGCAAACTATTCTAATATATTCAGAAAATGGACAATTAATCTAATAATAGAATCAAAACAAGCAACGTAGCCTGGTATAGCTATTTGCCTGTGTAGTTGTGAGTTTATCCTAAATATTTAAATAACTAACTAATTTTAATCGAAAGACTCTCAATCCTACCTCAGAAGTGAGGAATGAATCATAGTTTCTCAGAAACTATCATTCCCCATAGCTTCCTAGCAATATTGAAAGTGATTTTTATTCAAAATGAAATAATTTACTACTCTATTTGATATATTGTAATTAGAACTTTGATAGCTCAAACTTGGAGTTTACAGAATAGTGGTAAATCTAGTTATGTGTGACTTTTTCCCTTAGTGTGATCTACTCATTCCTTTGTGTTCACGTGAAGCCATAAAAGCATGTATATGATAGCGTCAATAGAAGAAGATACTCGAACAATGACAGCTTTGGATATAAACCGAATACAATGCAAGTAAGAGAGGGATAGTGCAAGTGAACAGAGCTTGACTATGTAATTCCTAGCAGGATTTATTGGGAATACAACACAAATACGCTGAGAATTCTAGAAACTATCTTTTGTGATAAACAAAACCTGCAACTCTAAGATGGATTTTAATTTAAAATGAAACTATCCTATGCTAAATTGATTGTATGGAACAACAATGAAGTAAGATGAAACAAGAAGATCAAATGGTCTCTAAATAACAAGGGAAGACTGATAACTGATGCAAAATATGAAACTATTAGAACTCTAAGCAAGAACTTCAAGAAAACTAAATAATTAAATAGAGAAGGAGAGGGGCCATTTGTTTGAAAACAAGTTGGTTATTTATAGCAATTGCATTTACTAGAGGGTAACTCCCAATTGATCTCTTTTACTATAAACAAAGGAAAACACTATTTACTGGGTGGCCAAAACATAAATGCAAGCCAAAGTGGGTGAAGAATGCGGGGAAAGTTGAATTTTAAGTTTGACGTATTCATTGGAGCATTCTAGAAAATGCGCTCAGGACTACCGACCTACACAGGTGGTAGTTATAGGACCGCCGCCCTATCCTGGGCGGTGGTCACGGGACCGCCGCCCAGTCCAGGGTGGTAGTCTTGTCACTTAAGACCAAAGTGCAAAGAAAAAGGGGGTAGAGGATAGAACGAAGCACACGGAGCTTGGATAAAGCATTTGGGATGCAAACATACACTTGGCAAGCTTTTTTGGATTTCGAACACCTTGCAAAGAGACCTGAATCATCATTGGGGCTTCTGTAACCTCTTTCCGATAGTATTGTACCTACATTTTTATGTACATACATATTGCCTCGTCGGGAAGCATTTTAGCCATGGAGAGGCATAAAACAATGGGTTTGAGTATGGCGGTCCCAAAATGGGGAGTTATAAATTATACCTAGCATGCCCATGTGTCAAAATTTCGTCATCCAAACTCCCGCTACCTGCAAAATGAAAAGAGGACTCAAGTGCAGATAGATAAAATAAAACGAAAAATAAAATAAAATTAATATGAAATGAGGACTTACCATTTGTGCGGGGATTAGAACTTACCTCCGTTGATGCTCCATTTCTGTGAAGAAAACATTCAAAACCAAATTAGAATACTATATATATTTAAAATGAGCTCATTTTACTATTCATTTACGCGTGTTGATTTGGTGGTTTTTGAGCTCTGGGACCCACGGTGATCATTTTCGATGAGAGTACAAGTCAAAACATCCATTACGAGATCGTGATCATGCCTCCGAGAGTAGGACATCGGCCCGTGAAGTCTCAGGTTAGTTCTTAATTTATAGTTTTTAAACCTAAAAATAGAAATGTAGAAATCTTTGTCTTGGGGGGATTATTTTTGAAAATTCTAGTTTTAAACAAGTCTCTAGGGGGCACCCATAGGGTAGGTCTTTATTTCATCTAAAATGATGTATTTTTGCATTTTATAAGTTTTTTAGGGCTTTCAAGCCATTTGGTGATTTGGGACAGAATGCCGCCCTACATAGGGCAGCGGTCATGGGACCGCCACCCTATGAAGGCGGCGGTTACAAGACTCGCCACCCTATAAGGTGGTGGTTATAGGACCACCACCACATAAGGTGGTGGTTACAAAACCACCACTCTGCACAAGGCGATGGTTTCAAACAGAATGCAAAAAGAGATGTATTACTTGATTGTTTTTGCATTTTTAGCATTTTTATATGTTCTGATGATTTTTCTAGTTGGATTATGTTACTAACTTACTCCTTTTTTGTGTTTTGGGTGGATGCAGAAGGAGGAGTATTTAGATGGAGTAGAGAGAGGGAGTGTGATTGGCTCCCGGCAGTGTTGGATGCATTGACCCAGGCTAAGAGAGACACTTTGCGGTTTCATCGGCATCTTGTGGATATCTCGGGTTCCTCACATTGCTCCTTCTAGTCACATACTATGTGACTTATTCTCATATTGGAATGTCGACTAGAATACCTTCCGGTTACCAGGTGCTAGGAGTGAGTGGACTATCACCCTTGAGGATGTCTACCGTATATTGGGGGTCCCGATTCTTAGGAGGCGGTTGTCTCTTAAGACAATGGTATCCAGATAACAGATGATCCAATGGGTCACATATATGGGAGATGATGTTGTTTCCATGGGGTCAAAGAAGGGGGTGAAGGTTTGTTCTATTGTTGAGTCAGATATTCTTATGCTCCATAAGGCTATTATGGGCATCCTTGCCTCATGGTTGATTGGGGACAAGGGAGGGGATACTCTTTTATACTATTGGGCTCCTATTATTGCACAGATTGAGGCACATGGCCACGTTTATGCTTGGGGAGTGGACATCCTTGGGACCACCTATCATGATTTGTATAGGGTGGTCATATTACAAGGGTAGTCATTGAGTCACCCTACTCTAGTTATGAGTTGGGTGTATGAGCACATCATTCCCTACGGGAGAGGTGTATAGGTAGAGGATCCCGAGGCTGTCAGGGCAGCGAGATGGATAGGATGACTGTACTTAGGATGCCACACCAGCCAGTGGCTTCTTTGACTACTGCGGAGACATGGAGGCCACTCCTTATTAGGCTATGGTAGGGTTATGGGGAGAGGAGACACTCACATTGATCGCTTGCCATACTACTAGCCAGCTGATAGACAGGATGGGGAAGTTGGAGATTCACCCCTTCGATAGAGTACCACAGTAGTTTGGCCTCCCCTATATTTATATGTTTCCTCCAGGGGGCCAGTATATAGATCTCGTTTGTGAGGCCGAGAGGAGTTCCTAGAGGCCGAGGTTGGACCACGATCACTCCTGGCATTCCCATTATAGTTAGGAGGGTGATTCATACCCGAGGGGTAGCCAGTGCTCCTCGAGCACCTTTACTTTGGATCGGAGCCGGTCCTGCTCATAGTGAGGATGAGACAATTGATGTGGACTCAGAGTCTGAGGAGTTCACAGGGGAGGAGATAGAGGAGGAGACGGAGAAGGATTAAAGTGATTTTGAGTGGCATGACACTTAGGATATCTTGCGGGCCGAGAGGGTGGAGGATAGCACAGAGAAGGTGACCCCGATTTTAGAGGGGTTCTTCTCAAGATTTAGGGGGAATGAAGAGTCCATCGCAGGACATCACTTTGTTCCGATGTGGGAGAGGTAGGAAAATCTGTGGAAATTTCAGTAGTAGGTGTAAATCCTAGAGATCCAAGTGAGTTGCTACTCTTTTCTCGATTTATGTTTTAGTTAGAATTGTTTAGTTGATATTTCCCTTTTGTTGTTTCGTTTATTTTTGACTTTATCATGGACAACTTTCTAACTTTTTTATTTCTCCTTTTTTATTTACAGTGACTACTGAGGGATGGCGAGACTTGATTCGCAGGTGTGCGCAGACACTCTATTACTCCCTTCAGAGAGTACATGGGCCGAGCTTACTATGGACGTGGGAGAGCCTTCAACAGCCGGTAGACATACCGATGTGTTTTCCCCTATCTGGAAGGTGGCAAAGATCATGACCTCTCTCATGCTGAGGTAGCTAGATATAGGATTGTGAAGTGCTTGATGAGGAGGAGTCATTCTCACAGTGAGACCATAGCTACTGGCCATGATCATGAGCCCTTAGTACATTCAGAGCATCATCACAATAGGAGTCCTAGACGAGGTCATGCGCCTTCTGAGGGATCTCACAGGGATTGAGAGATCATGGTGCCTTTTTGCAGTGATTTTTGGTTAGATATTTATACGAGTGTTTTTATATTTTTGGGCTCATTGAGCGTTTTGACCATGCCTAGTGCATGATGGCATTGTATATAAAACACAATATATATATATATATATATATATATATATATATATATATATATTGGATCTAGATCTTCTTGTATCTAGAATTTTGTGATTCATTTCCCATGTGTACACTAGATGTTTTTAGAGTATTTGTTTTTATATGCTTTTCAGAATGTATGCAATGGATGACAAATGATAACAAATAGAATGTTTTACTTTATTTTCTTTTGTAATGTTGATACGTGATGATGTAAAACATATTATAGTATTGAACCTTTGGCTTCTTTGGGAAATGTTCGTTGTTTCTTCTTGTTTTGGAAAAACGTGATGAATATGTAGTGATAAAGAGATAAAATTTCCCCATTTCTAACTCCATGCAACTAGTAAGATGTGAGGGCTCAACACTAAGAGTTGGTAAGGGTGAAAATTATATGAGTTTGACTAAATGGAATGATGAGAGATAGAAAACTAGTGACAAAAACCAAATGTAGACCTACACATCTAGCCTACTTGAAACTACCACCAAGCTCGAAGGCAACTTAATTTCCACTTTATCTAGACATAGATCTATAAATGACAACCTAGTTGACAAAATCTGGTTTTGAGGATTTGATCTATTTGGAATTTGGACACTTATTTTCACTTAATATAATTTGATCTATATTTCTAAAATATCAAGATTTGTTAATTTGTGTGAATGGACCCCCGACACCCTGCCCCATCCCACAAGTAAGAAGCATTGGTTTGTCACCAAAGGCAGGATATAGGTGAGTAAGGGCACTTCTTTCCTTTCCCAACCTCAAACCACCAGTAAGAGATGTGGGCTTATCACCGAAGGTTGGTAGGGAAAAGAAGTGTGTAAAATAAAATATTCTATTTGCTTGGTATTTTTTATTCTATTTGATTTTGACTCTTCTGATCTATGATTTTAGAATATCCTTGCTTCAAAGATATGTAAGAGGGATAGATGTGACACTAAGAAGGTTCTAGAATAGACCGTAGGTAAGAACAACTTCACCTATTAGAAAGAAAGAGCAAAACAAGTATGCAGGCCTTGGTATGGTTTTCGTCAATATTTGTCTATCGAACTTGATGAAAAGATTTTGAAACCACTTGATGATGTTTGAAGAGATGTGACTTGAATGCTTTTGCCAACATTTTGAGAAATTTATAATAGATTTCTTAAGAGTAAGTTCCTTGACTACAATTTTTACGAAATGAGTGAACAAAATGAAACAACTAAGTGACTAATGCAATGTAGGTAGATATAATATACAAATGGTGGTTTGATGATTTATGCGTAAAACCGTTTAAGATGCAAGGAATTGATTGTTTCATTGAATTCCTCACCTTCTAATGTACACAAGAGATACACACCATTTCTGTAGTCCTTCATGACTCGGTATGGGCCTAACCACTTGGGCCAGAATTTCCTTCCTTTGCTGGTTTTCTTATCAATCTCGGTTGTCTAGTCTTAGAACTAGATCTCCCTCATATATTTCTCATTCATAGAATTTTTGTTATATTTCCAGCACATCCAGTCAGCATAGGCTCTGTGCCATTGTTCGGTGTTTAGCTTGGCCTCATCAAGGCTTTCTAGTTGAGAGAGGCGTGCCTCTCTATAGGCATCTTCTCCCAGAATCCCTTGTAATGAGATGCAGAGACTAGGTATTTCGACCTCAAGTGGGAGAACTACTTCTGCCCCGAATACTAATGAGAAAGGGGTTGCTCCTGTTGGTGTTCTTATTGAGGTTCAATGGGCCCACAAGGCTGGATATAATTTTAGATGCCAATCTCATTTGTTCTCCTTAACTGTTTTGAGGAGAATAGCCTTTAATGTTTTGTTTTTTTATTTGAATTATCTTTTGGCTTGAGGGTAGTAAAGAGAGGCCATATGATGGTTTATTTTCAACTCACTGCATAACTTGTAGACCTCATCATTCTTAAAGGATGTTCCATTATTTGAGATAATGACTTGTGGGACACCTTACCGTAAATGATACGATCCGGTTCAAAATGAACTTGGCGACACGTAACCACAGTACGGTGGTGAGAGGCATGGCCTCTACCCATTTGGTAAAATATTTTGTGGCCGTAATTATAAAGTTATGGCCATCTATCAAAGAGGGAGAGAATTTCCCTATCAAATCTAGACCCCACATGGAGAAAGGCCATAGAGTATCAGGCTTTGGCATGTGAATCTCGTGGGAGAATTCCTAGAATTTGTGGCACTTACATACAAACTCTACTATGTCATGTTCAAGAGTGGGCCAAAAATAGCCCATCCGATGTATTTTATGAGCAATGGCATGACCACCAAAGTGGCCTCCACATATCCCACTGTGGGATTCATAAAGAATCTTCTTGGATTCTTTTGTGTCTATGCATCTTAAAAGCATGCCATCGAAGGCTTTACGATAGAGTACTTATTCTAAAATAACGTATTTAGCAGCAATAATGCATAACCACCTTCTTTGTTGTGATGTGGTACCTTCTGGGTATGTATGGTCCATGATAAAATTGATGATGTCAGTATACCAGGGACATGTAGAGATGGGGGGCCTAGTTTCGATAAAGTATATACACTCATCGGGAAAGTCCAAATTTACTAGATCGCCTCCATCTAATGGATTGTTAACTAACCAGTCTACAATGATTTGTCCCTTAATAGATTTTTGGTTTACAAATGTTAATTCAAATTCACCCATTAAGGTTATGAAATGTTCAGTCTTTTTAGATAAAGACCCTTGTATGAGGAATGTTCGTAAATGATCTATCTTCACAATGACCCTTGTTTCGAGATTTAACATGTAGTGTCTTAAATGTTTTTTTGTAAAGAGTATGGCAAGGAATTCTCTCTTTGCATGTGTATAATATTCTCATTTTTCATTGTCTTCTTGAGTGTAGTCATTTTTGCACCCCACTAAGAACAAGGGAGCCTCATGCGCAGCAGCCTATCACCCAGTGGGTGCTGGGTGCTCACTCGAGGTGCGTGAGAGGGAGCTGAGTCTCTCTTTTATGTGATTTTAGTGGAAGGCGTAATTCATGATTCTGACTTAGTGATTTAACAAACATGAAGAAGCTATAGAGCTCAGGACGGCTTCTACACCCCTTCAGCCAAAACGAAACAAAGCGCGTAACAGAATTAATAGAACTAAGAAGTTGTAAATCCACAAATATACTCAATCATTCAAGTAAGGTCCATGATTATACAAGATCAAAAGCAGAGTAGAAACATGTAGATAATACAAAAAGATATCTTAATATAAACATAGTGGTAACCTTATCATATTCATTCATAGTCTTACTACAAAGCATCATAGAGAGAGGACCATAGTCATGCACCATATCTAGATCCATACATGTATACTCACAAGATAAAATTTTCATTCCCCATTCCCTCATTACATTCTTCCTACAATCATCTACCCATTTTATCCCATAGTTCTCGTAGTAATTTTGTAGAGCTCCGCTACCTCACTTGTGTCTCTGTTCTTTGCCAAGGGTGCGCATATAAATAGGCATTTGAGCTCTAACAAACTCTTAACGCAACCTCATATCCGGCCCCTGTGTGTCAAGGTGTGGGTTGCCCCAGGCGCATGCCTCTCCATGTCATGATTAGCTTTTTTGATCTTCCTATTGCAAGGTATATTCCTTCCAGGACACCTTGTCGCCAGGCTAGAACCTTATCCAAACAGAACATGTTCTTCATGTGTTATGTCCAAAAGGCTGAAACAACTAAGTCTTGAATTGTTCTTCACGTGTGCGCACATCCTTGGTTCTCCAAGAACCCTTTTTGAATTCTACCTTGCGCGCCTTCACTTGCACGCTTCCTCCAGTCATGCACACCTATGCGTCTTTAAGATTTGGTAGCTACATTAGGGGCCCAACATTACCCCACACTTCACCTGTTCTCTCGCCTCGGGAACCTTTTCACAGAATGCAAAGACAAAAATGCAAGGCCTTTCCTTGGAAAAGAATGGAGGAAAGAATAAAGAATGGGGAGAGAAAGAATAGAAGGGAAGCCGCTTAAAGAAGAAGGGGAAAATTTTTCCACACATGTCGGCACCAATGTATTCCAAGTGCTAACTTCCCCTCGTGCCCTTGTGCAAAGGTCGCTAACCAATGTGCTTACCTCTTCAAAGGTTAACCCTTCCCATTTTGTGGTGATGGTCTCCACCATAGTCTCCAGCTTCTTTAACATGATCCTCATGGGAATCCATCTTCCTCATGATGACCTTATAAAGCTCTTTTAGCCATGTTTTGATTAAGACCCTTTAGTTCTCAATAGCTTCAGACTTCTTTTCCACTTTAGCTATGATCTTTTCTCACTCACCTCTATTGCCCTTATTATTTTCCCTAAAGTCCTTTAGTTTGGCCTTGTCGCAAGCAGTTGGAAATTTTCAACTTCTCTCAGAGTCAGAGTGGGTTTGTTGGTAATTACGCACTAATGGTTTGATCGGAAACTTATATATGCCTGTCACCTTGTCTTGATCCGCGCAATGGTCGTAGGTGACCCCCATGGTTTTTGTAGCTATTTTAATGTCGGCGAGCACCTTATTGTATTCAGCCATGAGTGCAACGACCTTCATCTTGTCTTCCTTTTCCAAGCGCGCATCTACCTCCTTAACTGACTCCAAGGCCAAAGGCTTCCTTTCCATGGTGAGGATCCGAGTCAAGTCCTCTAGGAATTCCAGGGAGGATCCATACTTTTGTGCGGGAGGGTTAAGGTCTAGGTGCTTCATGATAATAGCTTGGGAGATGAGCTCCACCTTCTTGGAAACTTCACGTACCCTGGAATTTTCCTCCTGAAGCTCCCTTTCTAGTTGAGCACTGATTAATTTCTAAAGGATGAGGTCCTTTGTTAGCTTGACTAATTCTTCCTTCCTCTTCTCCAACAGTCTTCCAAGACTTTGACCTTGTCATTTCGTAGAAGATCCTAGCCTCAATTTCTACGGAGACCTTGTTGAATGCATTACACATTGCTTATCTAATAGTTATTACTTGTTTACAATGGGGTTGTGTGTGATGGAAAAGTGATAAGCGAGCATGGGAATCTACAAGTAACTCTTCCTCACACCCGATCTCTCGAGGTCATGCCGAGATAGCCAAAGTGGGGATGAAATATACATGGGTTATAGACAAAATAATTGGGAAATCTTATGTCTTTGACACGCACTAATGGAATATGTGAATCTAAGGCAATGAAGGTCCTCCTAACCTGAACTGGCATGATAGATCGGTCGGCGAGGATGAATGCTCAAAGGATCTAATCAATATCAAGCTCTGGCGTGATTCAATCTATAGGTTGTGGATTACGGGAAAATGCCCTGGAATTGTTTCGTGTATATCTCCAGATAGGGTCATAAGGTGGATGATGGATATGGTGGATTTTATGGGTGATTATCTGGTCTAGTCCAGAAATCTTTAGCTTCATTAGCTTCTATGTCTAACAATGATAACTGTGTGATAATGGTTGGTGGAAGTGGAGTGGATCTAAATACCAATGTGCGTAAACCAAAGCATCTACGTCCGATTAACTGTGGACTCATTGGGTTGTGGGACTGTGGATCACAACCATAGATTCTTGGTTCTTGAGGACCTCCTATGGTCATGTGCGGAATCAATCCCTAATCCCTAGTATCCAGTAGTTGTATGCCTTTTCAGCCTCTATATTTAGAATTAATAGTTGTGTAATCTTCTTAGAGTATTTCACAGAATTCTAGCAACCGAATTCTTAAGGTAGTGTCTATGTCGGTGAGAACTTGTCCTACGTTTGGTCATGGGACCAAAGGATCACAACCAAAAATTTTCTCTTTTCAAGCCCTTCTAAAGTCATGTAGATTTTTATCTAGGGTAATATGTAGTTTGGCTGGTTTGACCAAAACATGTGTGCTTGGTCATCTTCTATGTTTAATCCTCTTAGCTGTGAGCTAATTTCTTGTAAGTCTGTTGTTGTTCGGAAGACTTGGATTCTAAGATTCTGATCTATATCAGTTATTGCCACAACAAGATTGGGTTGAGGCACTATTGGCTCAAATACGTATTTTCCGGGCTCGTAGGTCCCGTGATTTTCATGCAAAAGAAACAATGTAAATCCAAGCTCTTTGTAAAGTAAAATTACCTATGTAACATATGTTTACAAAGCATATATAACTTCTCTATTTTTGTGTTTTTGATGAATTATTGAACAAAATTGAAAGAGAAATTATTTAAAATATCTAGAAATTGACAACTAAACTAACAACGAAATTAAAACAAACAAAGCAGCCAAGTATAGCTACTTGCCTATGCAGTTGTAAATCTATTCTAAATAATGAAATAACTTATCTAATCTATTTGAAAGACTGTCGATCCTACCTCAGAAGTGAGGAATGAATCATAGTTTCTCAGAAACTATCAATCCCCATAGCTTCCCCGGCAATATCGAAAGTGAGATTAACTGAAATGAAATGATTGACTACTCTATTTGATATATTTTAACTAGAACTTTGATAGCTTGAACCTGGATTTTGTAGAACAGTGGCGAATCGGTTGTGTGTGGCTTTGTCCCCTCAGTGTGATCTCCTCATTCCTTCGTGCTCACGTGAATCTAGAAAAGCATGTAATGCCAACATCAACAGAAGTAGGTATTGGGATAGTGGCAGCTTAGGATGCAGACTCAAATACAATGTGAGTAGGAGAGGGATAGCGCAAGAGAACAAAGCTTGGCTTATGCAATTCCTAGCAGGATTTATTGCGAATCATACAACATGAAACGTCCGTAACACGAAACTATTCTATTTTGACGAACAAAACCTGTAACTTTAATGGCTTCTGACTGAGAATGAAACTATTCTACTCCAATTGATTGTGTGAAATAATGACAACATTAGCACAAGAAGATTATGTGGCTTCTAAACAGAAAAACAACACTAACTATGCATGCAACAAATAAAACTATTGATTCCTAAGAAAACCGAAAGACTAAGATATTGAAATGAGAAATTGAGAGGAAAATTTGAGGGGCCATTTTCTTGAAGATCAACCAGTTATTTATAGAATCCCCATTTACCCAAAGGTGAAAACCAATTTGAACTCTTTAACCATAAACAATGCAAAAACACTATTCCAGGGAACCAGAATCATAAATACGAGTAAAGGCGGTGAAAAATGTTGGTGAACATTGAAATTTTACATGAGTCATGTTAAAAAGAACATTTTGGAAAATGCGTGAAGGACCGCCACCTTATCTGGGCAGCGGTCACAAGACCGCCACCCAGGTAGGGCGGCGGTTTCATAACTGAAGACCAAAACGCAAAGAAAAAGAAGGGAGAAGAGGAAAACAAAGCATGCAAGGGCTAAGTGGGACATGCGGGATGTTAATGCATACTTGGAGAGCTTTTCTAGATCCTAAACACCTTGTGAGGAGACCTGTATCATCATTGGGGCACATGTAACGTTGTTCCGGTGGTGCAACACCCTACAATTTTGGGTACATACATATTGTCCCCTCAGAGAAGTGTTTTAGCCATGAAGAGGCGTAAAATGTTGGGTCCGAGTATGGCGCCCCAAAATTGAAAGTTATAATTTATACCTAACATGTATGTGTGTCGAAATGACGCCTCCAAGATTCCATCCCACCTAAAATGAAAAGAGGACTCAAGTGCAAATAGATAAAATAAATCGAAAAATAAACACTAAAATAATATGAAATGAGGACGTATCATTTGCGCAGGGACAAGAACTTACCTCGTCGGCACTCCAAACTGCGAAAAGGGCATTGAAAATAAGTGAAGATGCTATATATGTAAAAATGGACCCATTTTCCTATTCATTTGTGCATGTCGATTTGATTGATTTTGAGCTCTGGGACCCACATGGTGACAATTTTTGATGAGAGCATAGTCAAAACATTCTTGATGAGATAGTGACCATGCCTCCATGAGCGGAACATCGACCCACGAGATCACAGTTAGTTCTTTGAGATTTAACATTTTTACCCTCAAAATGTTAAAATGATGAAATCTTTGTCATGGGGGATTATTTTTGAAAATGTCAGTTTTAAAAGGGTCACTTAGGGGGGGCGCCTAATGGGTAGGATTTGTTTTAGTCAAAAGGGTCTTTGTTTTGTGTTTTTAGGGCACGTGACCCGTGCGGAAATTGGGACAGGGACCGCCACCTTGAGCAAGGCAAATGGGTACATGACCGCTACCCCGGTCGGGCGGCGGTTCTGGAGACCACCGCCTTTAAGGTGATGGTTACGGAACCGATGCCCCCTGCTGGGGCGGTGGTCTTTCGCTGAGAATGCCAAAATCATACTTGTTTGAATTCATTTTTGCGTTTCTAGCATTCTTATATGTTTTAATGATTTTTCCAATGTGATTTGAATACTTACTCCTTTTTACGTGTTTTTGGGTGTATGTAGGTGAAGGAGGAGTATATCTCATGGAGCTGAGAGAGAGAGAGTGTGATTGGCTTCCGGTAGTATTGGATGCACTTTCTCAGGATGAGAGCAGGACACTCTTCAGAGGGCCAGCATATTGCGCATATCATGGGTTCCGCATGTTGCACCTTCTAGTCACATACTTTGTGACTTGTTTTCATATTGGGATGCTGATCGGAACACTTTTCAATTTCCAGGAGTCAGTGGTGACTGGACCATCACCCCGGAGGATGTTTACCACATCTTGGGAGTCCCGATTATCGAGAGATGGCTTACGCTTGAGACAGCAGGTTCATGGGCTCGAGATAGCATAGTGGGCTTCATACATGGGAGATGTAGTTATGTCCAGTGGTTCAAGAAGGGGGTGAGGGTTTGATCTATTCCTATCTTGCCTATCCCCTTGATTCATCAATCTATTATGGGGATCCTTGCTTCGAGATTGATCAGGGACAAGGGAGGAGACACCTTACTTTATTTCCGGTCCCCCATTATTGCACAGATTGAGGGACATGGCTGGATTTATGCCTGGGGAGCCGACATTCTTGGCACCACCTATCATGATTTGTACGGGTGGTTCATTTACAAGGGTAGACATTGAGCCATCCGACCACGGTTATGAGTTGGGTCTATAAGCATTTCATCCCTTATGGGAGAGGTGTAGAGGTGGTGGATCCCGAAGCCATTAGGGTACTTAGATGAATAGATATGTTAGTGCTCAGAGCACCCACCAGCCAGTCACCTCCTTGACTACTGATGATATGGAGGCCACACCTTATAAGACCATGATAGGTTTATGGGGCGATGAGGCCCTCACTTTGATCTCTTGCTCTACCACAAGGCAGCTTGTGGACAGGACAGGGAAGGTGGAGCCACATCCGTTTGCTCGAGTTCCTCAGCAGTTTGGCCTTCCTTACGTTGGTATGCTTCCCCCAGTGGTGTCAGTGTTTAGATCAGTTCGGGAGGCTAGGGGAGGTCTTAGAGGACATGGTTGGACTTTTGTTATTGTTGGTGTCCCCATTGCAGCTAGGTGGGTAGTACGTGCTCGAGGGAGATCTGGTGCCCCTCAGGCACCCTTACTTCAGATTGCTGCCGGTCCCACCCATAGCGGTGACGACCCCATTGATATAGACTCGAGTCCGAGGAGTTCAGGGGGGGAGAGATAGAGGAGGACAATGAGGCTAAGGTCAGTGAGTCATGTGGAGAGGAGGACAATGATTCCAAGTGGCATGACACTCAGGATATCTTACAGGCCGAGAGGGCAGAGCAGAGTGCGGAGAGGGTGACTCTAGTTTCAGAGGATCCGCCTTCTCAGGACGCAGGCGAGGAGGATGAGTCCGTAGTAGGACAATATGTTTCCCTGGACATAGGAGGAGGACTTAATCAATGGTGGCATCTCGTGGCAAGTGCTTGACCCTAGAGATCCCTTTTGGAGGCCCGGATATCCGAGTGAGTTATCATCCTTCTCTTAATGTTTGTTTCTATCTAGGATTGTCTTAGTTGCTATCTCTCCTTTTGTTTACTTTTTTTGCTATCTTTTGAGTATTTCTATTTTTTTTCCTCCTTTGCTTACAGAGACCGCCGATGAGTGGTGAGAAATAATTCATTGGGTATGCATTGATACCACGATGATCCCTATGGATAAGACTCACGCAGAGCTATCTATGGATGCAGGGGAGCCCTCAGCAGCCGGTAGGCATACCGACGTTTTTGCCCCTATTTGGCATGCGGCCAAGATGGTGACTACCCTCTACACCGAGTTGGCTAGGTATAGGACAAGAGCGTCTAATGAGGAGCCACTCTCATAGCGAGGCCATAGCTACTATTCAAGATCGTGAGCCCTCCATGTACTCGAGTGCTTTGGCGTAGCTGAGTCCTAGGCACATTCATGCACCTTCAAAGGGATCTCATAGGGGTTGAGAGGCCGCTTGGCTCTCTTAGATTGTTTATACGATTCATTTTTTATTTCTCGGGCTCATTGAGTGTTTTGACCATGCCTAGCACATGATGGCATTGTACAGGAAACTTGATTATATATATATATATATATATATATATATATATATTTTGGATCAAACTCTTGGTGTCTATGATTTTGTGATTTGTTTCCACATGTATATTATAATGTTGTTTTTATATGCTTTTCAGAATGTATGCAATGGAGAACAAATGATACAAATGCTTTCTTTCTTTTTGTATTTCGTGATGCTGATATATGATAATATAGATATAATGTGATCTTTAACTTTAGTTTCTATAAGCAATTTTTTGGTACTTCATATTTATTTTTGACAAAAGGAGATGATAAACCGGTATGATGAGCAGATGAACTTTCCCGCTCCTAACTCCACGCAACTAGTAAGATGCGAGGGCTCACCACCGAGAGCTAGAAAGGGCACAAGCTATGAAATTTGTTGAATGGTAGTGATGAGAGATAGACAAATATTTGGTGGAACCAAATCAGGACGCTACAAACCTACTCTACTCAAGTGACTCCATAGTTTAGAATGCTACTTGCTTTGCGGTTTATCTAGACTTAGATCCATAGATGGCCACATGGTAGACAAAATCTGGTTTTCGGGGTTTTGAGCTCTCTTAGAATTTTGGACATCTGATTCATTTATTTTTGACTCAAGATTTCAAAGGTTTATTTGAACTATTTGCTTATGACCTTCAACGTTTATTGTCAAGAGGACCCCCACACCTTGCCCCATGCTACTAGTAAGAAGCATGGGCTTATCATCATGGAAAAGGCATAGGTGAGTAAGGCCATTCCCATCCTTTCCCAACCCTACGTCACTAGTAAGAGATGTAAGTTCATCACCGAAGGTTGGTAGGGCAAGGAAATGTGTAAAAATAAAATTTTCTATTTGATCTACATTTGACTTATTTATTTGAGCAAAATGTCAATATGTTCTTATTTCCAAAGAGATATGCATACGGGATAGATGTGACACTATGAAGCTTCTAGAACAAACCATAGGCAAGACACCTATCCTAGGAAGAAACCAAAAGTGAGAACAAGCATGCAAACCTTGGTATGGTTACCATTAATACTTTGTCATATCTAGCTTTATATGGATGAAATGATTGAAGCGGTGACGATGTTATGAAAATGAAGAAGTATGATTGGAAGGATTATGCCAATACCATAGGAAGTTTGTAATGAATTGATTTGAGAATAAGTTCCTTGATCACAAAATTGCATGAAACAAGTAGACAAAATGAACCTAACTACATGAAGATGCCAAGTAGATATAATTATACAAATAGTGTGGGTTGCTTATGCATAGAATCATTTAAGATGCAAGGAATTGACTGTTTCACCAAATTACTCACCTTCCAAAGTGTACATAAGAGATATGCACCATTTCCATAGTATTTTGTGACTTGGTATGGGCCCAACCATTTGGGACGGAATTTCCTTCCTTCACCGAGTCTTCTTGTCAATCCGATTGTCTAATCTTAGAACTAGATCTCCTTCATATATATCTCGTTCATAGATTTTTTTGTTATACTGTTGGCACATCCAGTCAGCATAGATTCTATGCCACGCTTAGCATCTAACCTGGCCTCACCTAGGATTTCTAGTTGGGAGAGACGTGATTTTCTATAAGCTTCTTCATCCAAAATCCCTTATAGTGAGATGTAGAGACTGGGTATTTCAACCTCAAGTGGGAGAACTTCTTCTGCTCCAAATACCAATGAGAAAGGAGTTTCTCCTGTGGGTGTTCTTATTGAGGTTCGGTGGGCCCACAAGGCTAGGTATAACTTTAAATGCCAATCTCGTTTATTTTCTTTTACCATTTTAAGGAGAATAGCTTTCAATGTCTTGTTTGTTGCTTCAGCCTATCCATTGGCTTGAGGGTAATACAGGGAGGCTGTATGGTGGTTTATTTTAAATTTACCACATAGCTCACAGACTTCATCATTTTTAAAGGAAGTAACATTATCTAAGATAATGATTTGTGGGACACCGTATTTGTAAATGATCTAGTTTAAAATGAACTTGGTGATCATGAAACTCAGCATACGGTGGTAAGAGGCATAGCCTCTACCCATTTGGTAAAATACTCGGTGGTCGTGATTATGAAGTTATGGCCATCATTGACAAGGGAGAGAATTACCCTATCAAATCTAGGCCCCACGTAGAAAAGGGACATGGAGTAGCAATTGGTTGTAGAGCTTGTGTCGGCATGTGAATCTCGTGGAAAAATTATTGAAATTTATGGCACTTGCGTACAAACTCTATTGCGTTGTGTTTGAGAGTGGGCTAGAAATAGCCCATCCAATGTATTTTGCGGGCAGTGGTATGACCTCCAAAATGGCCACCACATATTCCACTATGAGATTCGTAGAGAATATTCTTATATTCTTCCGTGTCAACACACCTTACAAGCATTCCATCAAAGGCCTTACGATAGAGCACTTGTTCTATAATAACTTATTTGGCTACAATAATGTGTAACCACCTTCTTTTTGTGGTGTATCACCTTCTGGATATGTATGGTCCATGATATAATTAATAATATCAACATACCAAGGACATTCAGAGATGGGAGGTATGGTTTCGATGTAATATATGCATTCATCAGAAAAATCTAGATCTACTAGATCACCTCCGTCTAACGGGTTATCAGCTAACCAATCTGCAATGATTTGTCCCTTAACGAACTTCTGGTTTACAAAATTTAATTCAAATTCACCCATTAAGGTTATAAAGCATCCATCCTTTTTAGACAAGGACCCTTACGTGAGGAAAGTTCATAAATGGTCTATTTTACAATGACCCTTGTTTCTTGATTTAGCATGTAATGTCTTAAGCGTTTGGTTGTGAAGACTATGGTGAGGCATTCTCATTCTGCTTGCGTATAACGTGTCTCATAATTGAGTAATGTTCGGCTAATAAAATAGATCACACGTTCTCATTTGTCATCATCTTCTTGGGCCAGCATGTAGGCTAGCGAGACATTGGTAGCTCACGAATATAAGATTAAAGGGCGGTTTGGCTTAGGAGGCATTAGCATAGGTGGTGACAACAAGAAACACTTAACTGCTTCGAAAGCCTCATTGCAGTCTTTGGTCCAATCGATACTATAATCTTTCTTGAGTAGATTGTTGATTGGATGAATGAAAAGCTTAAATCTGGGATGAATCTTTAGATTGCACCGAGTTTCCCAAGAAACGACCGGATTCTAGATTCATCCAAAGGTGGGATCATTTCAAGAATAACCCATATTTTGGTTGGGTCTACATCGATCCCTCATGACGATATGATGTAACCCAGGAGTTTCCCTCCTGTCACACCAAACACACATTTTTCTGGGTTTAGTGTGACTCCGTATTCTATCAAACATGAAAGAATGATGCGGAGAACTTCCGGGTGATCACAACGCTTCTGGCTTTAGCAAACAAGTCATCTACATAAGATTCCATGATTTTATGAATAAGATCATGAAATATATATGTCATTTCCCATTGGTATGTAGTGCCAATGTTCTTGAGACCGAATGGCATAACAACGTAGCAATAGGTTCCCCAATGAGTTATAAATGTGGTTTTTGTTGAGTCTTGTTTGGATATTTTGATTTGATTATATCCTGAGAATCCATCCATGAGAGACAAAAGCTCAAATCCCAACTGTTGTGTCAATGATGATGTCAATGGATGGTAATGGGAAGTCATCCTTGGGGCACGCTTTGTTAATGTCTCGAAATCTATGCAAATGCATATCTTCCCATTCTTTTTGAGAACGGGAATGATATTAGATACCCACTGAGAATAATCAACTGGCTTGATGAATCCTACTTAGAGGAGTTTCATTACTTCTTCCTTCACCATGAGAGCTACCTTGGGTTTCATTGGTCTTGATTTTTGTTTAATTGGCTTTGCATCTGGTTTGGTGACGAGGTTGTGTACCGTGATGTGTGGTGCAACCCCTACCATTTCGTATAATTAAATGCAAAATAATTTTTATGTTCTCTCGAGGATTTGAGTGTGTATCTCTATTTCTTTTGGAGTTAACAAAGATCCTAGTTTCCAAGATATTTGGTTCTTCCTCCGTTCCAATGTTAATATCGATCATTTCTTCAATTAAAGAAACATTACCTTCTTCAAACTCAGGCGGGGCTAGAGGTAGGTCTAGATCTTCTCCATTCTCTACCACGTATATGTCGAGTTCCTTTTGTGGGGGAAGCTCTATCATGGGATTTCCGAAGTAGGAAGACGAATGTGGGATTAAGGACAAATCTACCATGTGATGGGTGAGATGTAATGCTGCATAGGTGTTTAAGTAATCAAGAGTGGCTCTATCACTATCAACATGATCTAAGATAGTAGATTTGTTCTTAGCTATGTTCGTTAAAAGAGGGTTTGACGTTTTCTTCACTAATGGTTTAGTGTAAAGGGATACCATGAAACAGGTGTCTTCCAACTCGCTGCTTGGAGTGAAACGTGAAGTTGAGGTGGCTATCAAATCTGCGAGAAGATTTTGTTATCACGGGATTGCTTCAATTTATATGAAGTTAAATCCTTTGCTCAAATCTAGTACTGCTATTTTGTAGAGTTGTAAATGTTTATCTCTAGTCTCATACACCTCAGAGACTTGGTTTGATACTAATTGAGATTCTCCTAACACCCTGATGTCATTAACATTGAGCCTCTTAGCTAAGATGAGGCCAAGGAAGAGGGCTTCGTACTCAGCATCGTTGTTTGTACATTCGAAATTTAGTTTGAAATCGAATGGTAAAATCTTTCCTTGGGAGAAGTAAAGATCACACCGCCCCAGCCCCATAATGACATCTAGCTCCATCAAAATGGAGTGTCAAATATTTAGTTGGGAAGATGGATGTCGGGACATTTACTACATCAACTTCTTGCGCTTTGGTTACTTTTACCATGCGAGTTCTTCACAGTAGAGAACCAACTCCTAGGGTATATCCCATGCCAGTAGAATCAAATGGCGAGAAGAAAAATTGGTAGATCCTATTATAGCAATTCAACTATTTTTTCCATAGTTCCTAATGATATTGTTTCTAAAATGTTATCCTCTTCTTGAGGGCTGGGATATTCTTGATTAGGTTCGTAACTTCTAACTCGGTTGTAGGTATAAAATTTTCTTCTGGTTTCGCGTCGGTTGGTTTATTAAGTTGGTTTGTTGGGAGTTCAAACTCAGAGTGAACGTCTGGCCTTTTCTTCCAGTCTGCTAGGTGTATATCGAATGGTTTCGGATCACCTTTTGCTATGAATAACTTTCCCAAGTGTAGGAATCTTATTTCTTGAAATAATGTAGAAGGGATTGCCTTCATACGGTGTATCCATGGTCGGCTGAGGATCATATTATAGTTGGTTTCCCAATCTATAATATAAAACTTAGTTAGGATTTTTTTGGGTCCTAAGGTGACTAGTAGTATTATAGTTCCAATCGAAGTGGCCTTGAGGCTATCATAGCCTCTTAGCGTATTCCGAGTCGTGGAACAATTTGTTTCTCCATACCCTAGCTTTTGAAGGAAAGAGAAGGGGACTATGTTAACTACTATCCCCATCGTCAACCATTGTGTGTTTAACGTAATTGTTATAAACCCACACTTGCAAATGTAAGGTTGGATCACCTCTGCGTGTAATCTCAGTGTCTGTTGGCATTTTGTTTATGTCGAATATAAACTCGGTATCCCTATCTGGCTGCCCTGGAGGGTGGATATCAAAGTCTATATGGTTTACCTATGTTTCGGGAGGTGGAGTGATGTTAATTAAATGACCCAAACCTAATGCTTCTAAAAGAGCAGCCCTATGGGTAGGGGAGTTCTTCAATAAGTCCAAAAAGGAGATATGAGAGAAGGTCTTTGTTAGGTCATTAATTAAATCATAGGCACCTACGGGTTTTACTAATGGCTATTGAATGTTATCTGTTTCTAGCGGGTAACTTGGACTTGGCTGAGAGGAATACTCTCATGTCCTTGTTATGGCTTCCATGGGTAGCTCAGTGTCCAACTCAACCAAACTAACTATCTTGGGTCGTAGCTGATTTCCTAATTCCAGTGCAGCAAGGTGGATTTAGTGAAGTCGAGGCTTCATGATCATTGTTTCCTGTCATTACACTCTTGTTCATCCCATTTGGATTTAATTTGTTGTTATTGTGATTTGGGAGCAGATTGTTGAAGATCTTGAGGGGTGCATTTTGAGGGGAGACTGCTCCCGTGAAATTATTTGGCATAGGTGTTGTAGGATTTGCCAAGAACATATCTATGAAAAGTTGTCTTTGTTCCTCTGGCAAATGTTGCATGAATTTATTGTAATTGTGGCAAGTCCTAGTGTCATGGCCTCAAATTTTGTGGAAACCACAATACGAGTTGGGATTGTAATTCCTAGGTTGTTGGTTTGGCACATATTGTGGTCCAAAACTCTGATTAAACCGTTGATTATTAAAGTTTTATGTTTATTGTCTTTGGTTTTGGTTTTGGTTTTGATATCCAGTTGAATTTTGACTTGGACCCTGAGTCTGGACTTGCCGTTGTTTTTGCTTTATTGTTGATGTGGACTATTGAAATCCATCGAATTGATTGTTGGGGTAAAGTTGTTGCTTCATTGATTGTTAACCAATGGTGGAGTATTTACAAATTTTTTTTTTAGCTTGGTCGATTCTCCATCTGTTGTTATGCCACAATTTTTGTTAAGGATTTTAGGTCCTTGATTGACATTTACCATGTTAGGATAAGTCGTAGTGTTCTGCTAGGGGTGATTAACCTCCCATTTGTTCCATAAATCTTTGCGACCGCTATCTATTGCTGCTTGATCTATTTGGAGAGTGCTCTAAAGTACTTCATCATAATTCTTTAGTGGGAACTTCTGGACTTCTTCCTTTACCTCTCTGCTGAGAGAATGAAGGAATAAATTACATAGTTCCATTTGGTCCATGTTTGGAGCACTTGTCAAAGAATAAAGGATTGTACGCCATCTTTGGATGAAGTGAGCAACAGATTCATTGTGTTCTTTCTTAATGTGCAAGAATTCCCTGATTCCTGTTCTCAACAGTTTGTTCATGTCAAACACTTTGATGAACTCTGAAATGAGTTGTTTAAATGAATGGATGGAAGCTTCAGGTATTTTGTAATACCAATCAAGGGTGATGCCTTCTAAATTTTTGGGGAATATTTTGGCAACGACCCCATCCCAAGGGAGTAGTTCTCGAATGGATGTGGCATAGGCCTTAATGTGTGCATTCGTGTCTCCTTCCCCTTTGTATTTGGGAAAATCGGGAAGAGGTCTTAGAAGCATGACGCTTCATATAGTGAATTCTAAGGGCTCTTTCAAATATTTTGAATAAGTCCCTATCGCATAGGTTTCGACCATCGATGGCACCTGTTGAGGAAGTGGAGGTGGGATGGTTTGTTGGTACGGTGTAGCATATGAATTTGCAGGGGCATAAGGAAATCCCTATGATTGAGTGAATATTCCAGGAGAGGAGAAGATATCTCCTTGTGGTGATTTGGAATATATGTTTAAGTATGGAGGAGTATTACCCAAGAATGGATTATTTTGTACTAGACTAGGAGGTATCATATTTTCCACTGGAACGGTGTTAGAAAATGCGGTTCTAGTTGGTGTTTGTTGTGAATACTGAGGAGGCATGCCCAACATGCCTATTCCTATGAGGAGGTCTACTTGGATAGGATGATGTGGAGGATTGGAAATTCCTACTGCATGAATTGAGAATTTTGACTTGCTTGAGCAAGTTCTAACCCTCTAAATTTTTCTACTAAGGTTGAGATGACTTCATTTGGTGAAGTCATAGTATTCTGCCTTAGTGGCGTTTGTTGTATATCCTGAGGTTGTATAGGCATGTGGTACCCCGCTATGAACTGATCATTTCCCTACCAAGTTTCACCGAGGGCATTTCCCATAGGTAGTGGCATGGAGGTGTGTTCTTGAAACGAGACCACGGGTTGTGTTTGTAAACTTCCTATAGGTGGGTACATACTCCGAGAGCATTGTTCATTCCTAGCATAACACATTGAATGTTAATCATATAAAAATGGATATGGATCCGATTGTCTACTAATTTGTGGTCTAAGCAACACCTGAGGAGATAAACCAGATTCTCCCGTAAATGTCATGTTGTTCAAGCCCAAAGGCTCTGGTTGTTGCTTTTGAGTGAGCTGATCCCTACTCTATTTGGAAAGAAGAACTATATCTAGCCCTTTGAGGTGGAGTTTGTGTTGAAAACCGTTTAGTTGAATAGTTGTCACCCCATGTTAAGAGTGAGGGTGATGGTTGTCTATTCAGTTGATCGTAGTATGCTTCAAGACCTAGGAGAGGTCTCTGCCATATGCATCGAATCCCGAAATAATCGGGGTATATGAATACCCACTGAATAATGGGAAAGAGCGAAGGTGGATGGAAGAAATATGACTCGAACCGAGAAAGTCGAAGTTTTACGTCAGTTCACCAATTTTGTTAGTGAAGCTGATGTGAAGGCTAATGAGGTGGAAAAGATGAAACATATACTAATTGGAAGAACAAGTAGAAATATGACTCTGAATCAGAAGGTTGCGTGTTTGTTTCACATCGGGTTCACCAATTTTGTATGATGGAAAAGTGACAAGTGAGCATGGGAATCTACAAGTAACTCTTCCTCGCACCCGACCTCCCAAGGTCGTGCTGAGACAGCCAGTGGGGATGGAATATATGTGGGTTATGGACAAACTAATTGGGCAATCTTATGTATTCGACACGCACTAATGGAATCTGTAAATCTAAGGCAATGAAGGCCCTCCTAACCTAAACTGGCATGATAGATTGGTTGGCGAGGATGACTGCTCGAAGGCTCCAATCAATATTGATCTTTGGCGTGATTCGATCTATAGGTTGTGGAATATGGGAAAATGCCCTGGAATTGTTTCGTGTATATCTCCAGATAGGGTCATAAGGTGGATGATGGATATGGTGGATTCTACGGGTGATTATCTGGTCTAGTCCAGAAATCTTTAGCTTCGTTAGCTGCTATGTCTAACAATGATAACTGTGTGATAATGGTTGGTGGAAGTGGAGTGGATCTAAATACCAATGTGCGTAAACTAGCATCTACGTCTGATTGACCTGTGGACTCGTTGGGTTGTGGGACCTGTGGATCACAACTGTAGATTCGTGGTTGTTGAGGACCTCCTATGGTCATGTGTGGAATCAATCCCTAATCCCTAGTATCCAGTAGTCATATGCCTTTTCGGCCTCTATGTTTAGAATTAACAGTTGTGTAATCTTCTCAGAGTATCTCACAGGCGTTCTGGCAACCTGAATTCTTAAGCTAGTGTCTATGTTAGTGAGAACTTGTCCTGCATCTGGCTGTGGGACCAAAGGATCACAACCGAATTTCTCTCTTTCAATCCCTTCTATAGTCATGCGGATATTTATCTAGGGTAATCTATAGTTTGGCTGGTTTGACCAAAACATGTGTGCTTGGTCATCTTCTATGTTTAATCCTCTTAGCTGTGAGCTAATTTCTTGTAAGTCTGTTATTGTTTGGAAGACTTGGATTCTAAGATTTCCGATCTATATCGATTCTACTGCAACAAGATTGGGTTGAGGCACTATTGGCTCAAATACGCATTTTCCGGGCTCCCTAGGTCCCATGATTGTCATGTAAAAGAAACAATGTAAATCCAACTACAAGTAAAGTAAAATTAACTATGTAACGTATGTTTACATCTTATATAACTTCTCTATTTTTGTGTTTTTGATGAATTATTGAAACAGAATTGAAAGAGAAATTATTTAAAAGATCTAGAAATCGAAAACTAAACTAACAACAAAATTAAAACAAACAAAGCAGCCGAGTATAGCTACTTGCCTTTGCAGTTGTAAATCTATTCTAAATAATGAAATAACTGATCTAATCTATTTGAAAGAATGTCGGTCCTACCTCAGAAGTGAGGAATGAATCATAGTTTCTCAAAACCATCAATCCCCATAGCTTCCCCGGAAATATCAAAAGTGAGATTAACTGAAATGAAATGATTGACTACTCTATTTGATATATTTTAACTAGAACTTTGATAGCTTGAACCTAGATTTTGCAGAACAGTGGCGAATCTGGTTGTGTGTGGCTTTGTCCCCTCAGTGTGATCTCCTCATTCCTTCGTGCTCACGTGAATCCCAAAATCATGTAATGCCAAAGCATCAACGAAGTAGTTATTGGGATAGTGGTGGCTTAGGATGTATACCGAATATAATGCGAGTAGGAGAGGGATAGCGCAAGAGAACAAAGCTTGGCTTATGCAATTCCTAGCGGGATTTATTGTGAGTCATACAACATGAAACATCCAGAACCTGAAACTATCTTGTTTGATGAACAAAACCTATAACTTTAATGGCTTCTGACTAAGAATGAAACTATTCTACTCCAATTGATTGTGTGAAACAGTGACAACATTAGCACAAGAAGATTATGTGGCTTCTAAACAGCAAAACAACACTAACTATGCATGCAACAAATAAAACTATTGATTCCTAAGAAAAACTGGAAGACTAAGCTATTGAAATGAGAAATTGAGAGGCAAATTTGAGGGGCCATTTGCTTGAAGATCAACCAGCTATTTATAGAATCCCCATTTACCCAAAGGTGAAAACCAATTTGAACTCTTTAACCATAAACAATGCAAAAACACTATTCCAGGGAACCAAAATCATAAATACGAGAAAAGGCTGTGAAAAATATGGTGAAGATTGAAATTTTACATGAGTCGCGTTAAAAAGAACATTCTAGAAAATGTGTGAAGGACCACCCCCGAGCAGACGGCGGTTTTATAATCAAGACCAAAATGTAAAGAAAAAGAAGGGAGAAGAGGAAAACAAAGCACGCAAGGGCTAAGCAAGACATGTGGGATGTTAACGCATACTTGGAGAGCTTTCCCATATCCCAAACACCTTGCGAGGAGACCTGTATCATCATTGGGCCGGGTGTATTGTTGTTCCGGTGGTGCAACACCCTACAATTTTGGGTACGTATAGTTGTCCCCCTTTCCTTCGGATAACGCTAATACCACTCCTTGGTTAACCTCAAACTCAAGCTTGTCGAGGTGGGTGTGAACGCTCATTATAGCATCTTCCTTGTGCATGGGTACCCACCCTCAAGATCAAAGGACTCCATGGCGGTGAGCTCCTTAGTGGTAATAGTACTGCGGAAATGTGCACGTAAAATGTTTTTGGGGTCATCAATGTATCCCATCATTGTTCTTCCCCCTTCCACGCATTTACTTCCCATGCACTCGCCCTTGGGAATAATTACTGAAAGATTTGGGCCTTTTTTCCTACCCACACTCTTATCCCTCTGCTCTTCCTTAAACTCATCGAGCATGAGCTCCACGATGCACTCCAACTCCTCTTCGACCAAGGTATTAATTATCCTCTTTACCTCCCTGATCACTTTCTCATCCACCTCCTCCTGAGTGAGCTTGGGCATATATGGCCCCTTAGTACTTGCCCCTTCACTCCTTTCTTTGCTCCACGTGCCTTCCTCCCCTTGGGCACCCTTCCTCCTTACAAATATGAAAGCATCATTTGTATCCTCTACTCCCTCTCCCTCTAAATCATGGACATCAATAGGTTCCTAATTCACCTCTAACTCTTCCCCTTCATCATCATCCTTCTCGCCTATATAGGCGTTCGGGTCATCTATATCTTCAGACCCTTGTTCCTCTGTCCCTTGTTCTTCTTCCTTTACGAAAACTTTGGAGTTGGGGATGTTTTCCTCTCTTCATCTGAGGGTTCTTCAGGGGATGGTGGCTTCGTAGGCTCGGGGTCTTCTCCCTGACCACCATTCTCCTCTTCTTCCGGACATAGGTACTCGGCCCCACGGTATCTACATTCTGCTTCTCCACCGCCCTTTGTTCTTCTTCCTCTTCCCTCTCCTTGCATTTTGGTGTGGGCTTCTTTCTTCCCATGGGGTCATCTAGGATGGATATTTCATTCTCCACATGCGCGCCTTTTCAAATTTCAGCCTTATGCGCAGGTAGATCCTAGCAACATTGCTCCCAACAATAGGTAAGGTCAATGGCCTTATAATGTGCACATCCTGTGACACGTACCTTTCAACGTACACGCGCTTCTCTAGGTAGACCAGCTTCTTTCTCATCTCCCTGTGCTCTTTGTCAAGGGTGGATAACTCCAGATTTGACTTCGTTGACTCCTTGTATCTATTTACCCCCGCTTAGAAAAAATGGACAGTAAACGAGAATGGAAGTTTGCACCATGGACTCCAACTGCCATCCACCAAGATGAACCTTTCGATGTGGAAGTGTTGGTAGACCGCAAACTCTGCTTCTCCTTTTTTCACCATGGGGAGTTGCTCAGGAATCTACCATTAAGCCCTAAATGAATTCCTATGGTGTGTGTACCATTTGTCTAAGTGCGCCTTGTGTACCCCTGTCATTGATTCACAAGTATATTTCTAGAATCTTTCGTGAGTGAACGGTCTTCAGCAGGTATTACCACATGAATTTATCGGATGCATCGACAACCTGATTTCTAAGAACACAATGGTTAACAAGATGTTTCCAAAAAGGATCTTTCCCCCATTCTCCGTGCTTCTTATGATTTCATGTACTATGTACTAGGAGATGTTGTATTCAGTGCCTTCTGTGACCTTTCTACGGACATTCAACCAAGGCTTTCTCACTGGGTCCACCTCTTGTCCATTCAACTTGGAGACAAGGTGTGCAGCCATCTTCATGATTGGATCATTGATATCCGAGACATCGTAGTACCTTGATCCCTTCTTCAATTCCTGGGATGCTATGGTTTCTCTAATTTCCTCCTCATCCTGGAGGTCATCTATGAGTGCATCCCCTTTACAACTTAGGCCTATAAAGTGTGAAATTAACCGGGAGTTACGTGTATTTGGTGCCTTACGAAGTAGAAGAAGTCTTCATGTACGCACATAATCATCCATTGGTACAAGTGCTCGAGCTTCCCGAAATATGGCAACTCGTAAAGTTGGAGGAGCCCCGCTTCTCCATTTTCACCTTCACCACGCCGCTATAGATTAGCAATCCGTCGGTGTTCACTTGTTTATGGGGCACACTATCTCAAAACGCCATTTCCTTTGTGATTATGCTTGACCAGTGATTATAGTCAATCACGGTCATTTGTCTTATGTGGGACTCCCACTCTTACCCTAAAAAAACCCCATCCGGGTACTGCATCTCTAAATACCATTCTTCGTTCATATCCAAGGGTATTTCCTCTTGTTTCTTCTTCCCTTTTGCCTTACCCTTTCCCTTCTTGGATTGTTCTATAGGTTTACCAACTGGTTTTGTGGCCGTCATTTTACCCTTTGCTTTCATTCCTAGGTTATCCTGCGAGTTGTTTGGACGTTTTCTCATGCGCCCGTGCCCTAAAACACAAACCCTAATATCTATTTTTCCTCCTTCGATCATGGTGTTTCTCCACAACATTCTTCACACCGTGAATTACTTCTCGCTCTAGTTTGTAGATTTAATGGACTGATTGCGCT
Organism: Taxus wallichiana var. yunnanensis; assembly: GCA_018340775.1. Taxonomy (NCBI): domain Eukaryota; kingdom Viridiplantae; phylum Streptophyta; class Pinopsida; order Cupressales; family Taxaceae; genus Taxus; species Taxus wallichiana. The sequence goes on from CM031243.1 coordinate 836,103,083, forward strand.
TAATTTTTTAGGATTTTCCTTCACACGAATCAATTTTCAAAACCCTAGATCTTGAAATAAACTCTCTCTTCTTGTTTTTGCAAAGTGAAAATAATGAACTATCCATTCTTGTATATATAGGTTTTTCTACTTTTACGTATTTGAGGCTAGGCTACCTACCACCATATGACCATGTTTAATGCAACGTTTCCAAACAAAACCTGGCTTTAGTGCTTCTCCTTATGCACCCAATCCTTGCGTGAAAAGTTTTTCACCCACACACAATCATTGCATGAAACTACTTCCACCCGCGTCCAATCCTTGTGCAAAAACTTTTCCAACCTTCTAGTGTGCAAGCAATCCATCTTGATAGAAGACTCTTACACTCGTGTTACTAGCACCAAAGGCACCTCTTCCATCCTCATGATTCTTGCTTTCACCTACCTCATGTTTTTGTGCTTTTTCTCCTTGTACGTGGATTTCCAATGTAACCTTATTTTTCCACCCATCTACCTTCTTTTCTCCTAATGCATCTTTTCAACAGGGCCAATTCAAATGGTCTACCAACCCAATCCTCTGGTAGAATAACTCCATGCTTCCCTTTATCACCTCACCCCACACTAAATCGATGTGCGGTCCTCTGTGCATTCATAAGTTAAAAAGTAATAATGTTATCGATGCCCAAGGTGCAAAACAAAACAACAACGTGAAAGGGAAATACAAGAAAGGAAAAGCATAAAATGAAATTCTCAGCTAATTGGAAAAACTACCTTATTTACAAACACCAAGAAGCATTATTTATAGTAGGGCTTCAACCTACTCCCATTGAAGTGTCCAGTAAAATTTTTCCATCCAAGAGCCAGAGCGGCATGCGCTGAATCAAGGATGTATGAAATTACATAAGGACCCAACCAATGCACCTTCAACTTTCTAGGATGGTGTAGAAATTTTGAATCATATAGCAATACCATCTGGCCAACCTCAAATCTGTTTGTTCTTAAGATGGCGGTTATGCCATACATTTTTCTTTGTCTTCTCGATTGTTTATCTCCATCTTGCCATTGAGTTCCTTTCATCCAAATTTATCAATTCATCTATTCTCTCTTCCAATGCTTGTTCATCATCCAACCCTCCTAAGCACGCTATACATAGTGATGGTAGCATGAATTCCACTTACAAAACTACTTCTGTGACAAACACTAGTTGAAATGGTGTGGCCTTGTTCAATATTTTATACGTTGTTCTGTATGCCCAAAGAACTGCTGATACCTTATCATCCCAATCCTGCCTACCCACATCACATATCTTAGTCAATGTGTGACTAAGGATTTTGTTAAATGCCTCTGCAGTTCCATTTTCCTAAGGGTGATAAGGGGTAGTCTTGTGATGGGCTACCATGAATTCTGCCAATAGAATCCTGATGGTTTCATTTAAGAAGTGAGTGCCCCTATCACTTGTTAAACTTAATGGGCACCCATACCTGCTTATAATGTTTTCCCATAAAAATCTAGCAAAGTGGATGCGGTGTAACCTTATTGGGCGTGGCCTCTACCCACCTTGTTAGATAATCAATACAGGTAATAATATATTGTGAGTTAGTCCTTCATGCAACTGGTGAGATTGGTTTGAAAAAATCTATTGCCCATTTCTCAAAAGGTTCCGCACTGGTGATGGGGCATAAGGGCATCTCATCCCTTCTTCCAGGTTTTCCAAGGTGCTAGCAATGGTCACAGGCCTTGCAAAACTCAATGCAATCCTGGTGAATCATCTCCCACCATAGTCCGGTGACTAGGATCTTACACGCGGTTGCATTCCCCGCATAGTGTCCTCTAGCAATCCCACCATGGGATTCTTCTATTATAGCTACGCACTCATGTTCTAATACACACCGGTGAAAAACCTCATCGTGGCCCATTTTATACAAATCCCCATTGATCCACATGAAGGGTGTGGCATGTAATGCAACCCTTTTCCTCTTCAGAGCATTCATCCCTTCAGGCACCACACCTTCCTTAACATGTTTTCTAATTCGAGGGCACACGCCACAACCTGAATAGTTGTGCATCCGACATGGTTTCTTTGATATTTTGCACATCCTCTCCGAATCAATCCTTGATAAATGATCCGGCCCACAATTGTTCTTTCCTAGTTTTACCACCACTTTGAATTCAAATTCCTGAAATAAAAGTACCCAATGACATATGTGCCCTTGTAAAACTACTTTGTTTACTAGATACTTCAAGGCCATATGGTTAGTGTAGAATATGAAGGGAGTCACCAATAGATATTGTCTAAATTTTTGGAGCGCGTAGATCATTGACAATGCCTTGCGCTCGGTCATTATATAATTCTATTCTGTTGGTGTCAACTTTCTACTTGCAAAACACAAGGGGTGATCAACAATACCCTCTCCTGGTCGAGAAAGAATGGATCCCATTGTTGTACGGAGGAATCCATGTGGACATATAAAGGTTTATCCCATGATGGGAATCGTAGAATAGGTGTGGTGATAAGCCTTTCTTTTAGAGTGTCAAATGCCCTTTCTGTGCCTCTCCCCACTGAAAGGCACTCTTATGTTTGAGCAATATTTCCAAAGGCACGACAATCTTGGTGTATCCCTTAATGAACTTTATGTAGTACCCAATGTGTCCAAGAAATCCATGCATGGTGCTTTGGTTTGGTAGGCTCCCTAACCCCACAACAACCGTAACTTTCGGGATTCACCAAGAAGCCCTCTTTGCGTATAATATGTCCCAACAATGTTCCAAAAGGGGTTACAAAGATACATTTCTTGATGTTGAGGGAAATCCTCAACTACCAACATCTTTCAAACATCAATCTCAAGTTATCACAATGGTCCCTTACCAATCCATACACTGTCCAATCATCCAAATATACTTGAAGGAACTTGTGGATGAAGTCCTTAAATTCTTGTACCACTATGCACGAAAATACAATGGACACATTCCTCAATCCAAAGGGCATGACCATGTATGCAAAGCTTCCCCACTTGGTGGTGAAAGTTGTATTTTCTTGGTCTTCCTTGGTAATCCTTACTTGGTGATATCCCGAGAATCCATCCGTAAAGGAATAGACCTCACACCCAACAACTCCTTCCAAAATATCTTCAGTGACAGGGGTGGGAAAAGGATCTATTATACAAACATAATTCAATTCCCCTGTAATCCACGCATATCATAATCCACCAATCCTTCTTTATGTTGATCACCATTGAACTTATCCATTCTCGATTCCTCCATAGCCTTAATGATACCGGATCTTTGTCATTTTGTCTAGCTCTTCTTTAACCCTTACATGCATGTTGGGATTCATCCCTGTAAGGTCTCTTTCCGACTTGGCATGCACCATCCTTCAACTTTATCCTCATTTCCCCAATGAATGGTGGAGGCATTTCAACTCATGGTATCCACGTGGAAATAAATCCTCAAATTCGTGTAAGAGATCAATGATATTTTATACTTCCTTGTTCGACCGTAGTCCCCAATGATAGCTTCCTTGGGCTCCTTCTCTCGAGCCTTCTTGGTCTTGAATGGTTCATGATATGCACATGCACATACATCCGCATCTGCCAACTACTTCACGCGTCCCACCCAACCGGTCGACATTCAGGCTCTCCATCTCCTCTCCATCAATAACATATACTATATTTCCTTTCTCCTTTTCAAAGCACACATGCGCTCGAATTATAGGTCTCCTGGTTCCTCCTCTTCAAATGCGCTTCCAAGTAAGGTCCACCAAGTAAGTTTACTAATCTATCTTCTCGGCATGGCACAATCCCCCAGTGAGGCGTTTGATAGTCTATAATGCCTCATCAATCTGGTTGCATGATACTTCGGTAGTTGAATGTGTGAACCAAGTCACCGCCAATTCCTACTAATTTCCGTTTGGTGGCATGTTTCAAAATGAATGTACCAAGTGCACGTGCAACCTTGTAGTGTCGAATACAACTTATGTACCCAAAGGGAGGGTGGTAATGCTTCCACACCTTCTCCCAAAACCCTCTCACATGCTTGGATGTGGGAAGAGGTGGGTCCATTGCCATTGTAATCCTTGATAGAGGTGGGTAAGTTTCTCTTTAAGAATCAAACAGTGAGTGCAATTCTTCACGCCACTCCAATAAGTCTTCACTATGTGTGGCCAACCACCTCGTTGTTGTGCCTATCAAAACATAACTCAGCATACCTTGTTGCTCGTCCTCCCTCCAGTGAGCTTCCATTTCTCTCAAAAAGACCTCAGGGTACGTATCCCTAGAATACTTGGTTATTTTCTTTCCTCCTAGGTGCCAAACTATATGCACCATGGTTACCTTGGTCACCGATCCTTTCAGATGTCACCCAATCAATTCATAAGTCCCATGTGCCCAATTATCACATGCTATACTGGTAGTATCACTAACAGATTGAGCATCATCAAACTGGATGACCCCTCTGTAGGGTGGATGGTCTTTGGATCTCTTATGGAGCACACATATATTTTGTCAGGACCTCCTCTCCAAGGGGTTCAATATAGGGGGTGGAATTTCCATCGCAAGCGAGTAAAATCAACCTCGTTCCTTATTTTCAAAGCTTATGTACCCCTTGTTAAACTGGAGATTTGCATTATTCTTATAACACCACGGGTGCCCAAGTAACATTGGGAAATTATCTACCTCGGAAAGCGCCAAGACTTCAAAATTCCCAGTAAACCTAGTCCCCGAATGGTAATGTTCGCATCCTTCAAGACACCTATGGGCATTGCCTTTGTCTTATTTTCCATATACAACACATTTAAAGATGGGTAATGCGGAGTCTTTCCATTTGATGCGGGAATCCAGAGTGAGAACATTAACCTTTGCGCTTGTGTCAATGAGGATGTTCTAAGTAGCCATCCATCCACTACTATGTTCAAGGTGATCTATTTGTCATAATCAAGGTTGTGAGGTGGGAGGTTTGCATGTAGGATCTGCCTTTCATGCTCCTCCCGGTGCGTGGCACCTTTTCTCTCAATCATGCTCCTAACAACGGAATAACATTATTCTCGCCTCAACAGTTTACACACCTCCTTAACCTCATCCAAGTCATCCTTTGGTTCTTCTTGGTCTTCTTTGATCATATTTTCTAGCTTTCTCTTTTAAACATTGGATCTCCACTTATAAACTCGAATTACATCCATGGTCTCCTGGTAGACTTCTTTCTGGTGAGCCGGGTTTGGATACTTCCCATGTACTACTTCTTCTCTCAAAACTAGAGGTCTCTACCTAGGAGCTTCCATGGCGCGCAAACTCTGCGCCTTGATGTTACCATAATAGGCTCTACTTCGATTCACGTATTACTCATGGGAGCCATTGCACGTCAGCCTTCTTAATACTCACCATGGAAGTGCCCTTATCCTTCCGATCTGCTGACTCATATGTTCATATAACTCTGGGCACTCTTCATACTTATGTTTTTTTCCACACCATGAGAATTGTAGAAGATTTGGACATTTGTGCTTATAATGGTCTGTGGCTCCACAATTAAAACACATCCCACGTGGGAACTCACTTCTTCCTCCGCAGTTACCATGACCATGAAATCCTCCATAAAACCCCTTCCACATGCACCTCCATCTCCGCGCTCTTCATAACGATGCTCATCTCCTTTGGAACTGCTAGTAATGCCAGTCTGCCGCACATCAAGATCAATTTCCTCATGAATCTGGTTAATCAATCTACAATCCTTCGTGTCATGTGTAGTTGAGGTACATATCTTGCAATAACAAGACACATTTTTTACAGATCACACACTGCAATAGGGGGCACCTACTTGCATCATGGTCCTCGTGACATATTTCATAGTTTACCGCTACAACACGTACCGCCTTCCAAGTACATACCCCACCATTATCCTTTGTGTGCCCTTCTACATTACAATCTGTGCACCACATCCCACCATAAATATCTGGAACTATGTTGGTAGATAATTTCTCCAATTACTTAGCCATGGCAGCAATTTGAGCCTCCAGAAATGGGCTAACACTAACGTCAACACTACCAACTACCTCTAGCGTGCAACGCAGCCTTCCAATGCTTAAATGCGGGTCCATGAATGTTTTATGAGATAAAGCCCTCCTAAAGGGTGTGATCAACCCTCTGAAAAACCACTGAGCATGTTGTAAAGGGTAGATATCATAAGATAGTTTAGGCAAAAAAGTTTTAAAGCACGTATCATATTATCGTACGCTCTCTGCCATTCCTTGCTGGATTTCTTTAAGTGAGCTAATGTTGTTTTGTTCAAACTCAGGTATGTGGAATTCCACCAAGAATGAATTTCTCATCATGGTATAATCCAAAATAGTCTAATGAGGGTCATACTTTCTATACCAACTATGCACGTGTCCTTATAAGGTCATCACAAATTCACTGGCCTTTTGATCCTGGATCGTAATCCCCTTCGCGTGCCATAACAACTCACACTTATGCACATGCTCTGCAACATCTTCTATCCCACTGTAATCTAGTAAGTGTAGAGACATCTCAAAAATACTTGAGGAGGTGGCTAAGGCCCTTTTCCTTCCGATCCAATCCCTTGGTTTCCTCCGGTGTTTCCTCCTCTGTCGGACCCACTAGATCCTAAGCCACCAGATCCACCACTTCCACCTCCAGATTCTCCTGTGTTAGGTACAGGGCCCGTGTTTGTCATGTTGAATGCTCCCATTGTTCCAATGAATTACATACCGATAGTTTGTGAACTAGTACCACTCCCAGTCGTATTTCCTCCACCACTTCCTAACGCGCTTCCAAAACCAGCTGTATATGTGCCTTATCCAAACATTCGACCAAATATTGGAATAGTGTGTGAATCCATAGAAGTCCCAAATGAGAATTTTATCTTCTGGGTGCCGATCATTGCCTCTACTAATATCAAATGGATCAACTGTACTTTTCCCTTGTTCAAACAAACCAAGCGCCAAGGTTTGGTCACTAGGTGGGGTCATATGCACACCAATGATTCTTCTTTCTCTATGCGATGGACTCTCATCAGAATCCACAAGGTTTTCTCTCCCATGCTTACCAAGATGGGGTATCACAGAATTCTCGGGTTCCACATCCTCCGCGTGAACCTCAACTCCTTTCCACCATGTTTGGCTCCACAACCCACTTATAATCCCACGTTGTCTATCAATCTCCCTTTCACGTGCTACATTATACTTGAGCCGTTTCTCCTCCATTTCCTTTTCAGTTGTTATATAAGACATCTTTTCCCAACCTGGCTTCCTCGCCAAGTGCTCAGAGTGGTTTAGCCGGCCATAGGAAATGCCTCTAAACCTATGGTTACCATCAATATTTTGACTTCCAGGGGGAATAACGTGTAGAAATGATCCTCTGGGCTCTCTCAAGAACTCAAAATCAATAACCACGGACAAGTATACGTGGAAATGGTGTATTCTAGAGTGTAGCTAGTCAATACTCCCTTCCACCAATGATCTATAGCACGGGTCCACATTAGATCAACATCTTTCACTTTTTGATATGTTTCGTGGGTCCAAGGGTGTGACTTATGATACCACCTGATCTAGATGTATAAGCGAGAGCCATTCAAATAACTCTATTGGGAAACAACAGAAGAAGGTTTCGTACAACTCATGATAAAGAGTGTCCTTCACCCATCTTTGCATGTCAAACCTAGGTCTAGTATTGAATCTCTGAGAAAATTCGTCCTCCGTGATTTTAAACCAATATTCAATACCTTCAAGTGTTAAGCACTCGCCATCACTTTTTACACAGATCATGATGTATGCCATGTTCCACTACAACTTCAAAAAGAGGTCCTACCAACGGAACCAAGATGTAGTCATTTTTGCACCCCACCAAGAACAAGGGAACCTCATGCACGCCGGCTTATCACCCAACGGGCACCGGGTTCTCACCCGAGGCGCGCGAGAGGGCACGAGTCTCTCTTTTATGTGAGTTTAGTGGAAGGCGTAATTCATGATTTTGACTTAGTGATTTAATAGGCATGAAGAAGATATAGAGCTCAGGACGGCTTCTACACCCCTTCGGCCATAAGAAACAAAGCGCAATAGAATTAATAGAACTAAAAAGTTGTAAATCCATAAAGATAATTAAACATTCAAGTAAGGTCCATGATTATACAAGATCAAAAGCAAAGTAGAAACATGTAGATAATACAAAAAGAGATCTTAAGATAAACATAGTGGTAACCTTATCATATTCATTCATAGTCTTACTACAAAGCATCACAGAGAGGCAAACCATAGTCATGCGCCATATCTAGATCCATACATGTATGCTCACAAGATAAAATTTTCATTCCCCATTCCCTCATTACATTCTTCCTACAATCATCTACCCATTTTATCCCATAGTTCTCGCAGCATTCTGCAGAGCTCCGCTACCTCACTTGTGTCTTTTTTCTTTGCCAAGGGTGCGCATATAAATAGGCATCTGAGCTCTAACAAACTCTTCGTAACCTCAGATCTGGCCCCAAGTGTCAAGGTGTGGGTCACCCCAAGCACATGCCTCTCCATGTCATGATTAGCTTTTTGGATCTTCCTATCACAAGGTATATTCCTTCCAGGACACCCTATCGCCAGGCTGGAACCTTATCCAAATGAAACATGTTCTTGATGTGTTCTATTCAAAAGGCTGAAACGGCTAAGTCCCAAATTTTTCTTCGCATGTGCGTGCATCCTTGGTTCTCCAAGAACCATTTTTGAATTCTTCCTTGCATGCCTTCACTTGCACGCTTCCTCTAGCCGTGTGCGCCTATGCATCTTTAAGATTTGGTAGCTACATTAGGGGCCCAACATACCAAATTATTTGTTGTGATGTGGCACCTTTTGGGTACGTATGGTCGATGATAAAATTGATGATGTTAGTATACTAGGGACATGTAGAGATGGGGGGCCTAGTTTCAATAAAGTATATACACTCATCGAGAAAGTCCAAATTTACTAGATCACCTCCATCTAATGGATTGTCAGCTAACCAGTCTACAATGATTTGTCCCTTAACGGATTTTTGGTTTACAAATGTTAATTCAAATTCACCCATTAAGGTTATGAAATGTCCAACCTTTTTAGATAAAGACCCTTGCGTGAGGAATGTTCATAAATGATATATCTTTACAATGACCCTTGTTTCTTGATTTAACATGTAGTGTCTTAAATGTTTTGTTGCAAAGACTATGGCAAGGCATTCTCTCTCTACTGTGTATAACATGTTTCATAATCGAGAAACATTCAGCTAAGGAAATAAACTACATGTACTTGTTTTTCATTGTCTTCTTGAGCCAACATGTAGGCCAGCAAGACATCAATAGCTCCGTGAATATAGGATCAAAGGATGATCTAGTTTGGGAGGCATTAGTGTGGGAGGAGACAACAAGAAGCATTTAACTACTTCGAAGGCCTCGTTGCATTCTTTTGTCCAATCAATGCTATAATATTTCTTTAATAGATTGTTGATTGGATGAATAAAAAAACTTAAATATGGAATAAACCTTTGGATTGCACCGATTTTTCCAAGAAATGATCTGATACCAGACTCGTCTGATGGTGGAATCATTTCAAGAATAGCCCATATTTTGGATAGATCAACATCAATCCCTCGTGCCGATATAATGTATCCTAGAAGCTTGCCTCCTATCATGCCAAATACACATTTCTCTGGGTTCAATGTGATGCCATATTCAATCAATCATGAGAGAATGATATGGAATACTTTTGGGTGATCACAATGCTTCTTGGCCTTGGCCAACAAGTAATCTATGTAGTATTCCACAATTTTATTGAAAAGATTATGGAATATGTATGTCTTTGCCTGTTGATATGTAGCACCAACATTCTTAAGACCGAATGGAATGACAACATAACAAAAAGTTCCCCAGGAGTTGTAAATGTGGTTTTGGCTTGATCCTATTCGGATATTTTAATCTGATTATACCTTGAGAATCCATCAATGAGGGACATTAGATCAAATGTAGCTATTGCATCAACAATAACATCAAAAGATGGTAACGAGAAATAATCTTTGGGACAAGCTTTGTTAATATCTTGAAAGTCTATGCAAATGTGTATCTTCCCATTCTTTTTTAGAATAGGGACAATATTAGATACCCATTGTGAATAGTCAACTAGTTTGATGAATCCCACTTGGAGAAGTTTCGTTACTTCTTCTTTCACCATGAGATCTACTTTTGGCTTCATTAGTCTTGAATTTTGTTTAATTGGCTTTGTGTCTAGTTTGGTGACAAGATTATGTACTGCGATATGTGGTGCAATTCCTATCATTTCTTTTTAGTTAAACGCAAAATCCTTTTGATGCTCTTTGAGGATTTGGGTGTGTATTTCTATCTCCTCTGGAGTTAACAAGGATCCCAATTTCAAAATTTTGGTTCTTCCTCCATTCCAATGTTTATGTCAATTGTTTCTTCGATTAAAGAAGCATTTCCTTCTTCAAATTTAGGTGGGGCTAGAGGTAGTTCCAAACTCTCTCCATTCTCTACCTCATAGATATCGAGATCCTTTTGTGGAGGAGAATCTATCATGGGATTTCCAAAGTAGGAAGAGGAATGTGGTATTAGGGAAAGATCCACTATGTGGTGAGCAAGATGTAGCTCTACATAGGCATTTAGATATTCGAGAGTGACTCTATCACTATCAAAGTGATCTAGGATAGAAAAATCATTCTCAGCTTCGTTATGAGTTAGGAGTGGGTTTGTTGGTATTTTATGCACCAATGGTTCAGTACGAAGTGATACCGTAAAACTTGTGTTTTCCAACTCACTATTTGGAGTGAAGCAGGAAGCTGAGGTTGTTATTGAATCGGTGAGGAGGTTCTATTCTTATGGGATTGCTTAAATTGATATGAAGTTGAATCCTTTGCTTATATCTAGTACCGTTGTTTTGTAGAGTTGTAAATGTTTAGATCTAGTCTCATATACCTCAGAGACTTGGTTTGTAACTAGTTGTGGGTCTCCTAGTACTCTAATATTATCGACATCCATTATTTTGGCTATGATGAGGCCAAGGAGGAGGGCTTCATACTCAGCCCCATTGTTTGTACACTCAAAGTTTAATTTAAAGGAAAAAGGTAGGATCTTTCCCTCGGGAGAAGTAAAGATCACACCTGCCCTAGCTCCAAAGCGACATCTAGCTCCATCAAATTGGAGAGTCTAATATTTTCTTATAAAATGGATGTTGGGATATTTGTCATGTCTTTTTCTCCTGCCTCGGTTACTTCTACCATACAAACTTCGTCTGATGGAAGGGAACCAATTCCTAGGGTGTATCCCATACCCATAGAATTAAATGGTAGGAGAATGGGTAGATATTCCTTCCATAGAGGAGACTCTATCCCAAAATCCTCCCTCCACATTAGGGCCCACCACACCTATTCCTCCACCCATAGAGGAACACCTTTCATCTCCTTCATCACCTACGTAGGAGTCTTCCACTAACATTGAGACCATTTCACATTTTGCTTCTCCACTTAGAGAACCGCTATCCACAGAGGAACACCCATTACCTCCTCCACCCATAGAGGAGAACCTATCCATTCCTCAACCTATAGAAGAGCACCCATCATCTCCTCCACCCATAAAATACCTAGTTGATATACCTTTGCCTCTTGGAGAACATTCTCCATCATCTACCCAAAATCCTCGAGACCCACTTTTCACTTTCCTACCCATGGAAGTGAAGCTAGCCAATTCCTTGTCTCTAAGACACATTTTATGAGAACTTCCATTAGGTCCTCATTAACTTCACCTACGGCTATGTCGTTCTTACATTTAGCCAATCGCTAGATTACGTGGATGGGCCTTACTATGGAGTCACCTTTTACTTTCCATCTCCATACAGATGCAGATGTCACTTGTTGATACCTCCACTAACTACCCAAAAATATTTTGACCATTTGAACCAAACACAACCACCTCTATCAAAAATCCTTCCATGAAACCTATCATAGATCAAACAAAACCTTACCCATAACCCAACCTCTATCTAAACCCAAACCCGCACCTATGGAATCTTCCTTGACTAAACCTATTTCCACTTTAGGGGTCACCCCAACCACCAACCTTACTCATCCACCTATCAAACTGGATTTAGATACATCCTCCAAAGTCAACACCACACCTACTCCAAAACCCAAACAGAAGCACCAAACCCATATAACTCATACCACAGCTACACCAATCACACCTGCACCTATCATGTCTGTCTTAGGACCTCAGCTTCCCAACATGGCTAAGCAACCTCCACCCATCAATAAACCAAAAATACAACAGCCCATTCCTTCCTCATAAACCTCTAATGTACCAAGGCACCTGACACGACTTACATCCACACCCACAACATCTTTACCACCCATACCTCCAATATCTTTAGCAATTCCTTCACTACCCACTACACTTCAATCTATGTCCCCTACACCTCCTACATGCACCACATCCTCTACCTTCATAGCACATTCGTTATCCCCGTGGATAACTCATCCTCTTCCCTCATCTACCTTTCCTTCTAGACCTCGTACACACATATCACCTTTACTCAAGAAGATGCAGCCTAAAGACAAATCTCGACTACCCCATAATAGGGTAGTCGAACAACCACACACCCTCTTACCCATCCATCTACTATACCCCCACTTAAACAAATATGAACGACACCCAAAACCATAGTTTGATCCTCTCCTCCTCTTCCAAAGACCGTTCCTCAACAATCAATTGCACCTACACCCAAACCCACGTTTAATTCCCATTACAATCCACTAGCGGGTCTTATGCCAAAATTTTAACCAACCTCCTTAAGACTTCTGTCATCACATTACCACCGCTCAAACCTTACAATCCCCTCAAACCCAAGCCAAAAGGGTTTGATGACACCAAAATTTTCACATACCATTGTGTGCCAAGGCACAATGTGGAGAACTGCAAGGCTTTGAAAGCCATCCTTATCCAGTTGTGTCCTCCTGAAGCCAACTTTGACGATGATGACCTTCTCGATGAGGACCCTACTTCACCGACACCCATTCCCACACTACCCACTCAACAACCACGACCTCCACCCTCATAGCTCTTAGAACCACCCCTAAGATTTGAAATTAACATGGTTCACATCAGAGAACTTGCCACACCATCACCTAAATGTCATTGCACTCAGCTCACTTCACAAGGCTTTTCTCCTCCAGTAGGTTTTTTCCCGTCATGTCATTATACCACTCATCCTACACCTTCTCCATTTCATGCCTCCTCAAATCAACATGATACACATCACTACATGTGCTCAGAAGGATAAGGGAAAAGAAAAGGCAACCGACCCACCAACTAATCCCATACCCAACATACCATCTGCACCCACACCTAAAATCACTATCCGCGGCCCCACATATCCTATTTCCAATGGGGTTACACATCGCACCATGCTCAAACAATTACACCAGTCTCCCCTCAAAATGTCCTTATATGACCTCATCCAAACCTCAGAATCCCATCGTCAAGCTCTCATGGAGGTTCTTCAATCTATTGAGGTTTTACCCAATGACCCTACACCTATAGCCTCCATTATCACACCCCATCATGTAGCCTCTCTCACTAAATTACCACCTTCATCTTTGCCCCACCCTATTCACCAAGTAGCCTCCCTTAGCTTCTCAGAGGAAGAGATCATGCCACACCAAAATGATGACCTAGACCGGCCCTCTTCATCTCTATCCACATCGATGACATATGGGTACGACATGTGATGATTGATGGGGGCACTAGCATTAATATTATTTCATCCCATGCATTCATTCAAATGTGCATACCTGATAATTGCATGCATAAACATCCTGTCATGTTGCATTCATTCAATGATGCTATTACCTCTACACTAGGCACTGTCATCCTCCACATTTATGTGGGCCCCCACACTATCCTAGAATTATTTTACATCTTGGAGGGGGAATTCCAATATAACTTGTTGCTTGGCAGACCCTGGATTCATGTCATGGGTTGCGTTCCTTCCACTTTGCATCATTGTGTAAATTTTGAACATGAAGGACACATCTATACCATTCCAGCCTAACCCATCACCTTTTAAAACATACAACATGCTTTACTGACCTAATGATGTGCTCATACCTATTAAGCCATCTACCTCCGTAACCACTACTTCTTCACCTACACCTCCACTTACTAGCACATCCGCTACTTCAACCACACATACCTCCTCCATTCCTACCACTATCACAACCTCCATGGCTGACCCATCATCTTCCTAATCCATTAGATCTACCTCAACATCGACCTCTGACACTTCATCCATCCCAACTACCTACATACCAATACCCGATCCCTTGGAAGGTTTTTTTCAACGTCTCAACTTGGGGGAGTACCGCCTACATAGTGTCAACACATTCCTTACTCCACAAGATTATGGAAGCCTTCACCAAAACCCACGTTATGATCACCATATAGGAGAACGTCTCCTATATGGTTCTCCTCATCTTTGTACTAGTCTCACCTATGGGGAACTTGATACTACCACTTACACACCCAAACCACCGTCACAAACCCACCCATTTTCTATTGACTTCCAATCACTTACCAATCACTATTTTTCCCACACCTTCCTACACCGATGTGCATGTAAGGGTTTTATTTTTAGATTTTATGAGAAAGGCCACCATACTATCATTCCATGTACCACCCGCAAACATAACGACCATAGTGGTATCGACTTTCCTGAACCACCTACCAAATAGGCCCGTATTGAACTCATTAAGGACATCAGCCCTTCTCCACCTTCTTCACCCGCTCCACCTTCATCACCACCTCACTAACGGAGTCGATGGATCCTGAATCTATCCCTCCTAACATTTTTTTCATAAACACCATTTCCTTGGGGCCTCTAAATTATCAACATGAGGGCGAGGCCCTTCCACTCTTCCCTTCATGTATCCTGAAATGATTGATGATGATACACCTTTAATTAACGTCATTCAATGTCAAGATGATGAATCTATACTCACCTACCTTGGTGTAGAAGAATCATATATTCATCAGTCGTTACCTTCTAAGATGTAAACCATGTTGAATGAATCAACTATCAAGATCAACATTCATACTCAGGATGACCCACACATCCTAAAGATCGGTCAATCTTTAGATGTTGCTGAACAGGAAGCCATCACTTCTTTTCTCAAAGATCATAACCACGCTTTCGCTTGGTCTTACATAAACATTCCCAATATTGAACCCACCATCTTTGGTCAACAATATCATCACTGTTCTTGATGCCAAACCCATCAAACAAAAGTTGAGGAAAATGTACCTTGCATTGCCTTCTTCGTCACAATGAAGAAATTCAATGCCTTCTTTCTATTTTTTTCATCTTACCCATTGATTATCCTCATTGGATTTCTAACATTGTCCCTATCACTAAGGTGACAAGGGGACTCCATATTTACATGGACTTTTGTGACCTCAACCTATCATGTCCGAAAGATGACTTTCCCTTACCCGGTATTGACCAGCTAGTTGACCTTACCGCTGGCCATGAGATGCTATCACTCATGGATGGCTTCTCAGGTTACAACCAAATCTTTCTTGCACCAGAGGATGAACAAAAAACCATGTTCATCACCCCTTAGGGGAATTTCTTCTATCAAGTCATGCCTTTCATCCTTAAAAATGCTGGTGCCACATATCAGTGGGCTATGACTTACATCTTCTATGACATCATGCATCACATATTGGAAGATTACATAGATGACCTCTTGGCCAAATCTAAACACCGCTACAAGAACCTTATTGTCCTCAAAACCATCTTTCATTGTCTCATTAAATATTGAGTCCGGCTTCAACCTAAGAAGGTTGTCTTCGCGGTCCTTTCGGGAAAGATCCTAGGCTTTATCACTTCCCTACATGGTATAGAAGTTGACCTTGCTAAATTTAAGGCCATTCTCAAAATGCCTCTACCTACTAACCTTAGACAACTCCGTAGCCTATAAGGTAAATTATAGTCTATTCATCGTTTCATTTCACAATTATCGGATCGGTGCTAACCATTTCATCATCTACTCAAGAAGGATGTCTCCTTTAAATGGGATGATGACTACCATAAAGATTTTGAGGCCTTAAAACAATACCTTCTCTAACCACCCGTACTCATCCCACCTAAATACGATCAACCTTTTTACCTATATATCTCAGCTACCGATCATTCCTTGGGAGCTATGCTCGCTCATTATGATGAAAAACACAGAGAGCAAGTAGTTTATTACATAAACCATACTCTTTTGAACTATGAAACCACATAACCCACCCCAAATTTTTTTCTTAGCCTTAGTTTTCGTTGCCACCAAAATCTGTCATTACCTACTCAACCACAAGACCTATGTTGTGACCAACACCGATCCCTTACACTTCATGTATGCCAAACCTTATCAAAATCAGCGTACCGCATGATGGCTTATGCTTTTAGCTGATATTTATCTCGAATTCATTCATCAAAAGTCCATCAAGGGCTAATATTTCACCGAATAATTGGCCGACGTACCTATTTCTCGGGAATCAACCCTCTAATTTTGACTTTCCAAATGAGTCGATAGCTACCCTTTCCCCGGGACGAACCCCCTTACCAAATGACACTCCTCTTCGACGGTTCAAAGTGTCAGCATGGGGGTGGGGCTGGTATTATCCCGATTCCTCTTGATGGTGAACCCATGCCCTCATCTTTCAAAATAGATTTTGAATGCACCAACAAAATTTCCAAATATGAAGCGCTCATACTACGTCTCCAAGCCACCTACACCCTAGATGTCAAATGCATCAACATATTTTGTGATTCTCAATTGGTCATGAACCAAGTCAATGGTATATACCAATGTCGTAATAAGATACTTCAAAAGTATAAACATCATGTAGATGTACTTTTGACCACCTTTGATTGTTACACCCTTCAAACCATCCCACATTCAACTAACAAATTTGTAGATACCATGGCCTGCTTGGCTTCCCAAATACCGCTTCACTGTTGATTCTAAAATCTTTGTCACCATACAATGACTCCAATCACCTTCTTATTTACCTCATAATGTTTACTCCATCGAACTGTCACCTCCGACCCGAGTGACCTTTGGTATAAACAATATTCCGACTACCTTTCTCTCTCCATCTTACCTCCTGATCTCACCCATAACGGGCAACCCACCTTCCGTAAAAAGTTCTCTCATTACATCATCCCGGGGCTCCTCTATAAGTGCGGCTTTGATGGTATTATCTTATGATGCCTCACAAGTTCTGAAATTCCTCATACCATTAAGGAAGTTCATGATGACATATGTGGAGGTCACTTTAGTGGCCTTGTTGTTGCTAAGCGTATTCTTTGCCTGGGCTATTACTAGCTGACCCTTAACCATGATTGTTGTGACTATGTCAAATGTTGTGTAAAATGCCAACAACATGCCAATCTTCATCATACACCCAGTCATGCCTTATAGGTTACCCATGACCTTTGGCCCTTCTCTCAATGGGGTTTGGATCTTATCAAGAGATCAACCCCCACTCTTCCCAATGCCATCAATGGATCATCACTGCTACCGAATACTATACAAAATGGGTGGAAGCCATACCACTCATCTCCACAAAAGCTGAGAAAATATGTGAGTTTATCAATCATCACATCATTTGTCGCTTTGGTGTTCCTCATCGCCTCATAAATGACAATGGCAAAAATTCAAAAACAAAACATTACAAAAGCGTATGCGATGCGTTCGCATTCGGTTTAGTTTCTCATCGCCTTATTACCCACAAACCAACAGCCAAGCCAAATCCTCTAACAAAACCCTAAAAAAATTATTACGAAAGTGGTTGATGATAATGGGAAGGATTGGCATACGCACATTCCTTTTTCCTTGTGGGCATACCGCACTAGTATTCACACTTCCACCGTAGCCACACCGTATTCTTTGGTCTATAGTACAAAGGTAGTCCCGCCTCTCAAAGTAAAGATTCCCTCACTTCGCATTTCTCTCCACAACATGCTCAATGATGATGATTTTCATCAAGACCATTTAGCATAGCTTGAGTTATTAGATGAACGTCATATTAACACTTGACCACCTTCAAGTTTACCAAAATGTATCAAACGTGCCTATGAAAAACGTGTCCATGCACAAACCTTCCAAGTCGGTGACCTTTTCCTAAAAGAAAATCAACATGTAACTAAAGTAAAAAATAAAAGGGGGAAAATGTACTCCTAATTAGCTTGGACCATACATCATGACTCATACTTATGGATCAGGTGCTTATCATTTATCTTCACTCGATGGTAAACCTCAACCTAAGCCCCTTAATGCCTTACATCTTTGAACATTCTATTGTTGACTTTTAAGTCCTACCTCACCCTTTGTCTCTTTCCATGCTCACCCCTTGAGTGCTATCCACTTCATACACCTCACCAATAATTAAACAAGAATCATGTGAGTACCTGTCAATTCTTATCTTCTCTTGAATATGTGTATTACGATGCTGCACATAGCATGATTCTCATGGATACTTTTTATCTATCTTTAGATGAGATCCCATGGTCATTTCACCAAGCCTTTTGCATCAGATTCCTATCCTCACCTTGGTCTTGTCCATGACTTCAAAGCCCTCACATGGGATATAACTCCTTGAGTCAAACTTCCACTCAAAAGATGACTCCCTCAAAAGGACATCTTCCTCTCGATAATGGCTCCTATAAATAGAATGCTCCCTCGAAAGATATCTATGTAAAGCTAAAAAAATAAAAATTATGAGAGCAACCAAAGCTTCCCGCATCGATCATCTTCATGAAGACATCAAGGAGTTACAATTTTCTTCATCCCATATATACTTCCCACATTGATCAGTTTATCTCAACTATAAATCAAAACAACAAACCTTTTAGTCATGGACTTGCCCATTGTGACCTCAGATCTCTTTCCGAAGTGCATGTTACCTCATACCACATAAAACTTAACTACCTTTCACCCTTATTACCATTCCCACTCCCATTTCCTACTACCTCAAGGGACCTCTTGGAAACTATGACATTTGGTGATCATGTGACTACTTTTCACCATAGAAAAATCAATCATGCAATGTCTTTTTGGTCTTACATTCATCACCTCTTTCAAGGTGTGATCTACTTGGTATAATCCTTACCAATCAGGTGGCTTTATTTCCCCTCTTATCTTTTAACTCGTATTTGTTTACATTTTGATGACCTTGTATCGGACTTGGTCCTCGATGCTTACCTTTGGGGTAATCTTCTTCTTTCGCCACAATCGACCCACCTACATCACTTTACCTATAATCTACCCTCACCTAAACAAACCTAAACCCACAACATGACTAAAACCTACTCACTCATTTTCATACCTCTTCATCTTTTTCCCTAGCTCATCGAGAGAACTACATCGGCCCGAGGTCCCCTTTCACTAGGACTATGTATGTAGCACTCCGAGGGCATGGGACCCTTAGAGGTTAGCTTGGCCATTATCTACCCTAAACAATTCATCTTCCATGTTACTCACATTACATCACACCTCACTTAGTTTCCCTTTTATACCCAACATTGGAAATTAAACCACATACATAACAAGTTGCTTCATATTTTAATCCTTATCACAACATACATTTATTACGCCTACCCTTTCTTTATCATCACTATGCATAGATTATACCACATCTCACATATGACCCATATTATCATTCATTGCATAAAATAATGAATCTCAACCATACCTATGACCTAACTCGATCCATGCCTACAACATGACTCCACCATGACTAATAAACTTAACTCAACCATACCTACAACCTTACTTGATCCATGCCTAACAAACCTGACTCGATCCATGCCTAAGACTTGACTCGATCCATGCCTAAACCAACCTAATTACATCATGCCTAATAAACCTAACTCAACCATACCTATAACCTGACTCAATCCATGCCTAAGACCTGACTCGATCCATGCCTAACTCACCTAATTTTCATCTATATCAAAACAAAAATCAAAATCTCATCAATGCACCAATAAATTGAAAATCTCATCACCACATCAACAAATCAAAAAAATATCATGTATCTCATCATATAAATAAATGTGTATCTCCATACAATATACATGGCTATCTCCTCATGTCCATCATCTCCAAATCATCGGCACGCACACTAATACATAATATAAAATGTCATCGGCATGCAGGCCGGTCTCATATATACAATAAAATAATGAATCAATACAAAATATCTTCGCACGTAGGCCGGTATATGCTCAAAATATACAAAACCTCTCATACATCCTCACTGTCTTGAAACGCATGCTAGTATGTGATAAAAAATACAACTATCTCTCGGCACATAGGCCGGTATATATCACAAAAAGACTATCATACATTAAAAACAAGGCGCCACATATTAGGTATCTCGGTGGATGTCCTCCATCTCTGTATCACCTATACCCTTGGCCTCTTAGGTCCCTATTTGTGCCTCAGCTGAAGCTAGTCTCCATGTCCTGGTAGCCTCTTCTTGATATGGCCTCGAGCTCGGCCGAACCCCTATGCTCTCCACATTGTGAGTGCGAGATCTCGTCCTCTCATTAGACACTCATCGTGCCTGTACTCGGCATAGGATATGAAGTCTATCCCAGCCACCATCAGTTGGTCTTGATAATATCTAGCCTCACCTAGGGAATCCCGTAAATCTGGATATAGGCATGGTTTGTGGTGGTCCCATAGGTCTCGGTCCCTATAGTTTTCCTACAAGACCCTTTTCGCTCTTGCTTGTAAACTAGGATCCGGTCCGGTGCTTATAATAGTGGTGCCTATGGTGATCCCCCTATCCCTGTGCATGTATCTAGGCTCGTAAGACCCCAAATCAGTGCATCTCGTGCTATGGCCAACTAGCCCTATAATCCTGTCACCTAAGCCTGTAAGGTTGCCAGCTGACCATCACCCTACTCTCCATCTCCATCTCCTCCATTGGCCATCGCGGCTTGCAGATCAGCCACTGCACACATAGCTCTACTACCTCTACCTCAGAGCTCTCCAGTTTTATTTGTAGTATACCCAACTGGGTAATGAGATTAGCCACCTAACCCTATAGGGCGTCTCTTTGCACCTTGATTGTGGCTAGATCCGGCTGCCCCGGTTTACGTGGCATGAATAGTAAGTGAGTTGCCCACCATTGTCTGCACTGCACTCTGTGACCCTAGCATCATCTATCCGCCGGTCCACTACCTTCTCCTCCTATCCTATGGGAACTGTAGGCTGTGGTAGATGTAAGGGCCTCTCCACGTCATCTCTCCAGTATGTTGGGAAGGGTGGAGGTACGTCCTGTAAAAGCCTGAACTGCTACCAAACTCTATCCACTAGGATCATCTCGTACTCCCCACCACGATGACCCTATATCCATCTCACCAGCTAGAGCTCAGCTAGCTCCTTGTGCATATGCCTATATGAGGGGAATCCCACATACGGCCTCTAGATAATGTCCACTTTGGACAACCCCTCTAGTAATTGCCAGAAATAGGCCACATCATGTGTGGGCCTCTCGAGATCTCTACTCTCCAATATCCGGCACCCATCTCCTATACCCCACCCACAAAATCTCGGTGGGAATGCATCTTCTCGAGGCATCCCTATAGGCCACACAAAAACTATGTGCTCATATACCAGCAGTTGCATAAAAATATACAACATAGGCCGAACTGTAAATGCACTCGCCCATATACCCACAACTCCCTATATAGTTGTACTAAGAATGTTGGTGCCTAGGTAAAGTGAGTTTCATCTACCATCATGTCGTGGAGTACCCCATCGGTGATCGGGAAAACATCCACCCTCTACATTTGGCAAAGTGTAAAGCAAAACACTACCTTCATCAAGAGAACCACTAGCCTCGTCTCCTCTGGACGGGCTAGGTACATATCTCCATAGCTCAAGATGGAACTGTGGAATGTTAGCTCAGCCATCCCCTCTCAAAAACAGTCACAATTATCTCCTTTAAGGCCTCAAAGGAGACATAGTAGACTCATGTACCCAATATGAGTAACCGTAGAATCCTGAACACGTCCTCCAAGGTTAGAGTAATCTCACCCATCATTAGGTGGAATGTGTTGGTCACAGAATCCCATCTATCGATGAGTATGACCATCAAACTAGGCTTCCAAACTACATGTCGATATCACCGGACTCCACTCAAGCTAACTACCTCCACATGCTGCAGCTCCTCCGGGGTCACTACGCCATGTACTATCACCAATAGAGGTGGAACCCTATCCCGCATACACAGCTGATCTCTCCCCTACATCCAATACAAAAAAAACATTAATCTACATTTACCATACCCATACTCACCTACTATCATTTTCCCGTAACCTATTTTCACCCTACCCATCTCAACCACCTAGCCCACATCACTTTTTGACCCGTGTCCACCAAAACCCGACCGGTGTTGGTTCCCCCTAACAACCCCGGTCACCCTTTAATTGGCATTGGTCACCTATTTGGTGACCAATACCGGTTCAACCTTACCAACGCCACCACAACTAATCGATGTCGGTCACTATAACGGTAACAATCCACAATTCCCCAAAACCCCCTTTCTAAAAAACCTCCCCCTTGCCCCTTTTACCCACCTATAATGACCTAAAATACCCTTACACCTCCACCCACCCCCTATTCCATTTATTACCCTCCCATTCCTTTTACCCACTTTTCCCCCATTCCCAAATTTAATCTTTTCCCACCCACAAAAACAAAAAAAAAACAAAAACTACAAAAACAATTTACTAATCCCCTGATCTATCTAATCAAATACACCTAGAGTTGATCACTTACCTCGTCACCTTGCCATCATCTTGGTGGCACATCTAGCCGCTACATCGGTGGCCCACCCGATCCCTCTCTGGCCTCGCCATCACCAAATCACTACCCGTAACCTCTACCTAATCAAATCCCTTACACTGATCATGTGGACCCGCTTCTCACCAACCAATCACCCGTCATTCACACTACCAACTCAATGCTCCATCCCGTCCAGACACTTTTCTCTCTTTTTTATCATTTAATCACTTAGCTAAATGACAAATGAATAACAAAAACATGAATTTTTGTTTTTATATCAAACCTGACCTAACCAATCTCAGTTACCCTTAACCGACATCGCCGCATGGCCTACCTTACCATCGTCGGTTGTCCTATACCAACTTCGGTTATCTTGACCGGCATCGGTCACCATCCACTGCACATTGCCCTATATTTTAGCCTTTTACCCTACCCCTATCTCCTTGTTTTCCTCACCCAACCTTCACCCTGATCATTTACCCCACCCTACCTTTACCCAAACCATTTACCTCACCTTCTTGACCTCATCATTTACTACCTCCCTTTTTCCTCCTTTGGGGACTCATTATTTTACCCCTACCTTGGCCTTACCCATTCCACAACCTAGATATTTGGTCCTAGACCATCGCTAGTGACCTTTGACCTCATACGTTCACTATACCTTGCGGCACTGTTACCTGTGTTGTTGACCTAATGACCTTACCTAGCCTATTATCGTGATCGTTTATCCTGACCCTACGTTTGGTATACTAGATCATACCTCAACGTTCCTACAACTAACCTATGTTATGTTTACTGACCATATCCTATACCTTGGATACCAAAATCACTTCAACCTCGTTTGGATAAACCTATCGACCTTAAACAATGTAGAGTTTGCCTACTCTTAACTCCGGTAGTTTCTTTATAGTTTATATGCGCGTGCGTGCATTTGATTGTTGCTACCTTTGACCCTGACCAATTACCTCGATTTCCCGAGTAGACCTTTAACCCTTTTTCCCCATTCCCCACCTTCCCCTTTCTCACATTTACCTTTTATCAAACCACTCACCGCTTCTTCCTTCACCCTCGTCATTCCTTGTTTGAGGGGATCACCTTCACCCACACATGGAGCAACCACATCTTATTTTTGTTAGCATCGCTTACTAATACAAGCTATGCAACAAAAAAGGGGGAATATTTAGACACTAAAATTAGGTCACACTCCCCTTTGGTCCCTCGACAAATAAGCACCCTTCATCACACTCACTAACCATAGCCCCCTTCACCTCACTAATATTAATTTAATTAATTTAATTTAATTCATTCATTATCCTCACCATATTTATTATTTAAATATCTTAATTTAGATAATATCCACATATACACCTCACCTAGACACCTCATCGAGTCAACTCACCTAATACCTATTCTTAGTAAGTTGCCATAACTAACTAAGAATTACCTAAACCCTAAAAATCAATGCCTACATTCCCTCTAACCACATTCCCACATGCTTACAAGAAGCTTCCAGTTTAATCTGTGGGTTAACAACATGAGATTCGAGAAAATCAAGAGGATCTCCTTAGTTTAGTAAACCTAGGAAATCCCATCTTGACCGACGCCAGTTACCCCTAACCATCGCTAGTTAGGCCGGAACTGCCGTTGGTTATCCTTTTAACCCACAAAACAACCTTATCTTCAAGGTTGGAAAATATTGGAGAAAGTTGGAAAACATTAGCACATTCCAGAGAGATATCACATCTTCTAAGAGTGAATTTCAGTGAGAACATGCATGCAAGGAAGGA
The DNA here is from genome assembly GCA_018340775.1 of Taxus wallichiana var. yunnanensis. NCBI lineage: Eukaryota > Viridiplantae > Streptophyta > Pinopsida > Cupressales > Taxaceae > Taxus > Taxus wallichiana. Next base: position 836,127,722 of record CM031243.1, read on the forward strand.
GATCAAGCATTTCCTCATGCACATCCATCCAACATTAACCCTAGTAATGATCTGATCTAACTAAGAAAAAGGAATGCCCATGCAGCCCATGCAAAAGCTATCCTATGATTGGTGATCACCTGTAGCCTTCAACCTCTTACCAGCACCTCCATCCCTCATTCACAGGTATCCAGGACTAGAATCCAAGTAAGTAAAATGTTATACTTCTCTGGTTCATTTCATTTTGCTATTATATTATCACCTATTGTTTACCTAGCCACCCATTGACCTAATTCAACGCTCCCCCTCCATACCATTAAAACCTCACTAAATCCCACCAAAGCTACCAAATACCTCATTCCAACAACCAAAGTCCTTTGTGTAATCACAAAGGAGACCCAAAACTCATTCTGTGGCATTCCTGTTTTCCACAGTAACTGGCGCCAGTTACACCCAACCATCATTGGTCACCCTTAACCGGCATTGGTTTCTGTATTTTCCCATACAACCTAGAACAATGACCTATCCACCTAATTCTACATCACCCTCATGTACCTGTGATATGCCTGAGACTTTTTTCAGACCTGTAGAGACCCAGAACTAGTTACTTGACCTTTGGATCTTATTTTAACCTAGCCTATTAGATTAGATCTTTCTTATTGTGTTTTAAGTGAGATACCTAAATCATTTCAAACTACGATAGGATTTACTTTATTTCCGCATTAAATTATCTTAAACAATGTACTGACAACCGTCTAGGAAGTATCACACTTTCTCGGATCTAGCACACGCTAGGCAGCTCACTGCACATATTGTTTAATTCTTTCTGGTGGTCTTATTTTTCATTACGGGTAGTTCCTCCTAACCATAAGGAAGCTCTCACAATCATCGTGGATTCGAAGTCACACGCACGCAATAACCCATCAACAAACATTTGAGCAGTATTCCTCCTACACTGTTACCCTATCTATTTCATCAATACTTCAAAGAAACGTCTAAGAATTAGGTGAAACAATTAGAGTAGTATTATGATCCAGAGAGGAATGTATGAAGTTGAGGGAAGTTTAGGGAGATCTGGAGAAATTACGAGAGATAGGAGGAGCCATATATTCCCCGGCCTATTTCACAGCCCCTATTTAAATCCAAACCTTGGTTCACGGTTCATTTATAGTTAAAGAACACGGAGTGTAATCACAGGCCCTGCAGACTGGATGTAACTCTCTTGTAAAAGGTGACGTTGTTTCATCCTTTGCTTTTTAAAAAATTACCTAACGTGTAATTTTTTTAAATTGGAAGCATTTTATATGTACAATATTTTTGATCTATGGGGACCCAAGATTTTCAAGCTCCCCACATTACTTCTTCTTCCTCTTCTCTGTACTTTGTCTTCTTCTCCCTCTTCTCTGTATTTGATAATTTAAAAATGGATATCTAATCAAATGTGGAAGTTTCTATGTGAACATATACCTATCAAAGGAGAAGAGGAGATAATATTTCAATGATCTCCAATGTTCCTGCATCCGAAACGAAGACTACAAATTGAACGTGGAGAATATTTGCAACCTACAACAAAAAAATGTTGCTGTAAGAAAAATACCTTCGTAGAAAGAAAAAGAATAAAATAAAACCGCTGCCAAGGGTTATAATAACACTCAACCAAAGCGGGTGAAATGTAGTTGCACCCTAAAATTCACTACGCATGCATGTAAGTCTTTATATGCATTTGGGTTAAAAAACCACTTTAAAAAATTTCCATTTATGGACGTCGTGAAAAAAATAGAAGCATAAAAATAAATTCCATTTTTGGAAAGGGGCCCAGAAAGATATTGAAATTGTAACTTAAAAGAATCATAAATTTATTTGGTACCTCGGATTGAGGTACCATTTGGTTTGAAAGTGTGTATTTTTGCAAGATCTATGTCTTGGTAAAGTTTTTAATAAGATTTGTTTTATAAAAATTGAACAAATTAGAGATTGATTGTATTTTAAAAGAGGCCAAAGAGCCCCAAAAAAATTTAAATATATTTTTTCAATCGGCCAAGAGAGACATTTTATTTTTGCAAATCGCCACAAATCCAATTTGGAGCAGGGCTAATAGTGACAAAAATTCATTGTACATGGCTGAAAATCACCCAATATAAATAAAATAATTTTTTTTTTTTTTGGGGGTGTGCATGCTTTAAGGGGATAAGTGTGCAATTTTTTTCTTTTACCGTTTATCAATTTTCACAATGGCTACAATTACAAAACCAAAATTATTTTTTCGGGTTCCCAACTTTTGCATTCGATAATTATCCAACATGGAAAACAAAAATTCACGCACAAATTTATTTTGAAAATCACTGCTTGTTTGTTTTTCTAGTACATTAACAAGATTTGCAACGAGATGTTACACAACAATCGACATTTGATCATGTAAATAAAAAAACAAAGTTAATAATATTTTTAGTGTTTGGATGAGGTACAACCTCATATTCATGAGACCACAACAGAAAAGAATCTTGGGACAAGTTGAAAATGGTATACGAGTCAAAAAAATAAGAACACAATATTTCATCTCCAAAGTCAACTATTGAACTTGAAAATGCAACCAACTGAAAAATTTGAAATGTTTTTGAGAAGATTAGAAACTTTGCATGCATCACTTTAAGCTTTGGAAGAAGAAGTAACTGACACATCACTCGTGCCTATAGTATTGAGAGCTCTTCCTCCTTCTTATAGGATTTTTGTGACCATGTAAAACATAACTGGTCAAACAACAAATTTTGAAGAGTTAGTGAATATGATACAAAAAGAGGAAGCTATTCACTCAACTACTAAAACTGAAGAGCACACACTTGCTTCTAATTAAAAAGGAAAAAAATAGGCTAAGTCTAGTAAACAAATTCATAAGCAAGGTAATACTCAACAAGGCTAAAAGGACCAACCAAAATGTTTTATTTGTGGTAAAAAAGGACATGAGTTAAAAAATTGTTGGTACAACACATTCCAACAAGGATCATCAAGTGGTAAAAATATTAATTACCAACAAACAAAATCTGGTCAACAATAGAGTAAATAGGGACAAAATAATAACAAGTGGAAGAAGAAACCAACTCAACAAGGAAATGTAGCCGAATAGGAAGATCAATTTGATGATGATGACTTCCTATATTCTACATAATCAAATGAAGTATCCAATTCTACAAATCAAATTTGGTATGTCGACTCAGGTGTAACTCGACACATGACAAGAAAGAAAGATTGGTTCTTCACAATGAGTAAAACACCCACCAAAAATCATGTCTCTTTGGGTGATGATACATCATATAGTGTTGAAGGAATTGGTTCCATTTCACTACCACTTGGGCATCATAATTGTAAAATTATAGATGTTCTTTATGTCCCTGGTTTAACAAAAAAATTATTATCCGTGAGTCAATTATTAGATCACAATCTCAAAATTGACTTTGATTGTAAAGGCGGTAAAAAGATGTGCCTAATTTGAGATAAGTCATGAAGCTCCATTTTTTTGCAAAAGCTTTGAATGTGGGAAGAATGTTTCATTTAGATTTTTTTCAATTAAATGATCAAGAACTTGTAGCCAAGGATACATCATCATCTCAACTATGGCATCTAAGACTTGGACATGTCATTTTTGTCTATCTTCACAAACTTCATCGATATGACATGGTTAGGGGTTTACCACCTCTTAAAAAGGGTAAAAATAAATGTCAAAGCATCGTTTGACAGAAAACAACATAGAGAACCATTCAAACATACTACATTTTGGGCTAAGAAAAACTTGACTTGGTGCATACCGATCTGTGCACGTGACGGACCAATGAGACCTAGCCACTCTTGGTTTCAATATTTCATGATCTTTGTTGATTATTTTTCAAGAAAAATTAGGATATACTATCTTTCTACAAAATACCAAACTTTTGAAACTTTCAAGAAGTTTAATGCATTTGTTGAAGCAGATTGAAGGGGAGAATACACCAGCAATGAGTTTAATGATTTTATGAAAACACATGGCATTCATCGTCAAATGGATCCTCCTCACACACCGCAAAAAAATGGTGTTTTTGAAAGGTGAAATCATACTACCATGGATATGGTGCAATGTATGATTCATGACGTAGGTTTATCAAAAAAAATTTTGGCAGCGGCTAAAATGACAGTCTATTTACTAAACAGAGTTCCCACTGACTCTTGATGGAGTAACACCACAAGAAACATGATAAAGGCATAAACCATCTATTTCACACCTTATATTTTTTGGATGTAAAAAAAGTATGAACATTCCTAAGAAACAAATAACTAAGCTTGATATGAAATCAAAAAAAATTATCTTCTTGGGATATAGTGATGAATCACTTGGCTATAAACTTATGAATCCAAGAAAAAAAGGATACACACTAGTCGAGATGTTGAGTTATTTGAAAAGAAAGAAGTAGATGATCCTTTCATACACAAACATGATGAAAAAATCATCCCTATAGTGAAAAAAGAGGATTGTAATCACTTTGATGATGACAGTGATGATGAGGAAGATAATGAAATTCAACCTCCCACAGGAACCATAAAAAGTATGCCTACATGGTATACAAGTATGATTAGAGATGAAAATTGGATAGTGCCCCGACACATCTACCACTCGAATGAGGACATGCAAGTATGGCTCTAAATGAGGTCAATTTGGCCTTAATGGGTAAAGTTGTTGAAATTTTTGAACCTTCCTCAGTTTCAGAAGGCATACAGTCTAAACATTGGAAAGATGTTATGGATGCAAAATATAAGTCACTTATGAAAAATAATACATGGTAACTTACAAATCTTACACCAGGGAAAAATCCAATTGGATGCAGATGGATCTTCAAAACAAAGTACAAAACAAATGGAAAAATTGATAAACATAAGGCTAGACTAGTTGCTAAGGGATATGCTAAAAAATAAGGCATTGATTATGAGGAGACTTTTTCTCCCACAACACACAATTGCACAATTTGGTTGGAAAATACACCAAATGGATTTGCAAATTTCCTTTCTTAATGGTGATTTACAGGAAGAAGTTTACATGACTCAACTAGAAGGTTTTGTCATACCAGGTAAAGACGAAGAGGTATGCAAACTCATTAAATTATTATATGGTCTAAAGTAGTCTCCTAGGGCTTGGTACATAAAAATCAATGAGCATCTCATTCAAAATGGATTCAATAGGAGTCCATATGATCCTAATCTCTATCTTAAAAAGCAAGGGGGGGAGATAGTGATCGATGTAGTATATGTCAATGATCTAGTCATCACTAGAGGATTAGTGAGGATGATTGAGTCAACAAAGAAATATCTAACATGATCATTTGACATGACCGATCTTGGGCTTCTGTATTATTGTCTTAGACTTGAAGTTTGGCAAAGAGAAAATCATATCTTTGTGTCACAATTGAAATATGCTAAGAAAATGCTTGAGAAATTCAATATGATGGATTGTAAGCCATTTTCCACACCTATGGAGACAAGAATTCAACTATCTTAAATAGATCCATCACCACAATTAAATGCAACTCTCTAATGACAGTTGATCGAGAGTCTCATCTACTTGACTTACACTAGGCTAGATATCAGCTATGCAATCAACTGTCTTTCACGGTTCATGAAAGAACCAAGGGTTTCTCACTAGAAAGTAGCAAAGCGGATACTGAGGTACATCAGAGGAACTATAAACTATGGCCTAGAATACAAGAAGAATAATAACTTCTTCTTGACAGGATATTCAGATTCAGATCATGCAAGAAACATAGATGATAGGAAGTCCACTTTAGGATTTGTATTATTTTTGGGATCTAGACCGATATCATGGGGGAGTAAGAAGAAGACTTGTATTTCAATATCCTCCATAGAATCAGAATATCGTGTAGTAGGTGGAGTTTTTTGTGAAGTGATATGGATCCGACGTATACTTGAAGGATTGGGAATACCACAAAAAGATCCAACTATCCTACATGTTGATAACGAAGGAGTAGTAAAACTTGTTCAGAATCTAGTTTTTCATGAGTGCACAAAACACATTGAGGTGCAGGTACATTTCATTCATGAACATGTTTGAACAATAACGTCCAACTCTAATATTGTCCAATAGATATGCATAACATGTAGATGTCTTCACAAAGTCACTTGCTCGAGGTAAATTTGAGGGTTTTAGAGAATTTCTCTCTTGTTCACTTGAGACCATGTTGAATTAAGGGGGAATGTTAGGAATAAAACTTAGCTTAATTCATCATTAGTTGATATTTGAATAAATGTAATAAGTTAAAGTATTTAATTTAAATACTTTAAATTTATGTCAATAGGTATTAGTTATCCTTAGTTAACTAAGTGATAGTGTTCTCATCCCAATGTTTGTGGGATCATGTCCTATCTTGCATATTTATTTCCCGAATGATTTCCATGAGGGAAAATAAGGACAGATTAGGAGCAATATACTATTTCGCATATTTTCGAGATTAGTTGATTTTCTTCCATATATAGTGGATGAGATAAAAGTTTTCCAATATCTATAAATATTGCAGCTCTCTCATTTGTTTGTAATGCTTGATTTTGCTATTAATAAAATACACAAGCATCATCTTGTTTTTGTGTCAAATATTTTTTTCAAGTATTCATTATCAAGAAGAATTTTGATGATATATGTGCCAATTTGGGTATCCTTGATGATAAGTTTGAATAATCTAAACTAAAGGAATCAATGGTAGATTTGATAATTGAGGAGGAGGCCAGAGATGACGAAAAGCCAACAATCATGGTTTCCGGCTCCTCGAAGGAGGAGGATGTATAGTCTCGGGTATTCTTAGTCGGATGCTTTTAATTTTGGTTAAAGGTAGCTTAATCATTTTATGATCTCACCACTGTAGGTGGTTAAATATTCAAGCTTATACCTAGTCTACGTGTCTTTTTAAAAATATTTTAAATAGTGGGTCCGGTGCCTCTTTTTTGACTTATAAAAATAAATACAACTAAATAAATAAAGTTCAAAATATTTCATGTGACATTTTTTTTTTATTCTCGTTATAACGACTAAAGACATATAACAAGTTAAAAATAAGTTATAATTACATATATAGTTAAGTCAAAAGTGATTTCATACATAAGTCATAATTGAAGTCACACTATAGACGTAAATAATGATATAATTAATTCTAAATTATAGACAAAATAAAGTCACAATTAGTGTTATAATTTTAGTTGGATGTAGTGTCACAATTTATGTTACAACTAGTGTCACAATTTATGTTACAACTAGTGTCGTAATTTAGGCCACAAGTAGTTTAAGTTGGATGTAGTGTCACAGTTTAAGTCAATATCATAGTCATAATTAAAGTCTAATTTTAAGTTGTACATAACTTCATTTTTTAAGTCACACACAAGGTCAATGTAAATAAAAACCTAAAATCATTATTAATTCATAAATGAAGTTACATTTTAAGTCACCTTAACATCTTGATAAAGACACAATTAAATTTAAATTTTGTAGTGCCCTAATGTCTCAATTTAATTCATCTTAATGTCACCCTAACATCACTTTAGGATTATATTAGGGTGGGACCTGGGTGAATTAAACTAGGATGTTAAGGCATATTTAACATGAAATCTACATCATTTAAAGTCATAGTTTAAGTTTTCGTTAATTCATTTTCATGACTTTAAATTTGACTTTAGGGTACCTAATTGCAATTCGAAATCACCATATTTGGTGACTTATAGGTGAATCAAAGTTGTCTTGGAAGCAACTTTAACCGTGACTTATATATGAGTCAAAATATTGTAGTGTTATGAGAAATCTAGTTCAACATAAAAAAGCAGAGCATATTATGAATCATGTGTAGTTCATTCAAGAAAAATTCATCAATGGCGACATTCATCTCAACTTTTGAATTAGAAAATCATGTGTATATGTTGATTTCTACCTCTAAATCATATGATCATATAGCAAAATTATTATTATAAGTTCAAGTTACATACATATTCATAAAGCTCATGTGTGTTATGAAGTTCTACGAATTTCAAACAATGTTAGGCCTTTTATAGTTTCCATTAAGGGGGAATATTCGAGACAATGTCACCTCCTAACAACCTATTGTATTTTCCTTATACATTTATTTTATATTGTAAAAATAATTGTAAAATATCACCTGTGTGATTTTGTAAACATCACCCTATGTGAGTTTACTTGTAACCCAAGAAAGAGTTTTTTTACAAATATTTATTGTTATATAAAAGGATTCAAAATTCATTTAAGACTTCATATAGGCACTTATCTAGGAGGAAATTAGGGTATTTTTGTTAGAAAATATCTATACACATGATATCTTAAAATCATTATATATTCTATAAGGATTACATTTCCTTTTGTATATAAATGTGACTTTGGCATGTATCCCCATTAAACATTAACGAGAGTATTGGAGAAAGAAATCTTTTTATAGACACACTTTATGTATCCTATCACAACAAATACACCTCAAAACTATGTTTATTTTATAAACTTGGGTTATAACTTATATCTTAAGTTATATATAACTTCATACTTATTCAAAAAAATAATCAATTTATGTATTGCTTAATTTAAGAGTGAACTGGTTCAATGAAAGCTTACAACCAATTCGGACACCCTTTAAATAGGGTGATCTTCCATTTGAGATTGATTATTCCAACATTATTATGAACTCTTATATTTGATTGTGTACGTGTAAATTTGTGAAGATGTGGAGGTTGATACACTATTGGGTTGTCTTATAATTTTTAAACACCATTATGTTCATCCTTTAATAATATAAAATTGGATATGCATTCTAGTGAGGTTTTTACCTACAAAGGTCTTCCCCATGTAAACATTATGTATGTTTTATCTTTGTGTTATGTATTATTTATATCTCTATATAATTATTTTATTGATCTAATAATGTTATTGCTCTTTAATATCCTCATCAAGATTATTAGCACAAGTAGTGATCCTTACATTCCCGACACAATAAATTAGGCATAATGACATGCGAAGGAATTGTGCAATATGGATATAATAACTTTACATTATCTTTCTTGTATAGAGTACTATGGGAAAATGACTTGTGTGCATGATAGTTATTACATTATGTTTCACAAATGTGTTTAATAACATTGAAGTGAAATTTATGGTCTGTAAGGCATTGTCAAACAATAATTACATGGAATTGGAAAACAAACATCTTACATATTTAATTACTCTTATGAAATACTAAGTTAGATTGACATGGATTCCCTTTATGATCGATGCAAGGAGATATAGAGGGAAAATACTAGATGGTGACATAGCTACCTAATTATAGATGGTGACATTGATACTTAATATTAGATGGTGAAATAATATAAAAATTCTAGTTCTCACACCACATATTCTATATAAAACACACCAAGGAGATTATGTATAGTTGTTTCATAATTTAATGACATTTACACACTTTAGTGGTTTTATATGCTAACTTAGATATTTATAGAGTATTATATGTATTTTATTAGAAATTACATATGTTTTCATGATAGAAAACTCTTCAACATACACACAACACTCTCTTATGATTGAGATGAGAGTTTGTATTCACATATTCTGTTACTTTTAATTTAACACTTTCTTACTAGATTAAAAGGGGGAAATTGTAGTACTTGAAATTTTTCATGTAGAACTTGGAAATAATACTCAACATTCATCCTAACATTATCATATTTATCCATTTATGAACTAAAATTAAAGTATCCTTCTCCATCCTAAACTATGAGTCCACTAGGTCATGGTTTTTAATTCAATTTGGTACTTCTAGAATCAATTCATGATATATTAAACACATATTTAGACTCTCTACAAAACCATCTCATGTTTCGTATCTAGTTCCAACTTAATCCTAGATCGGTTCACGACAAAGGACATGTTTTATTGATTTGAATCTATCTCTAGATTGTTGAACCTACACATTATACTTTGCAACAATCATATTTGTAAATACACAAGTTATCTTAGTTAGCTTAGGGTTAATTGAGAGGGAAATATTTGCAATTAATAAACTATATAAACACATACACCCTTACATTTTAGGGGAATCTAAGAATCTCATATAAAAATAAACTTTAAGAACATTGAGTTAAATATTGAACCACTTCTTTCTTTGAGCGCATTACAACAAAATTACTAAATACATTTATGTTATTTACCTACATCATAACTATTGTCACATGAAACTGGATTTTCCAAACTTCCCAATTTATTCTCCATTGTGTTAAATCACTTGCGAAATGAATTCCAAGTATAAGCACCATATAAAAATAGTTCATCTTCACTAGGATTATTTTAATCTTAAGGCATGATAAATTACCTCCAAAATTTCCCATCAAGTTCTCATGTTCATTATCATCTCCAAAGGCCCAACAACACCCTGCCATGACCAAAACTACATTCGACATTACTTAGCTATGTTAATTTCACCCTAAAATACTCTACCCTTGTCTAATTTAATTAAGCTAAATTGCACACATTTCTATATTCCATATGCACTTTCTCATTCCTATATTTTTTTTTGGAAATGTAGATCTATTTTAATTAACTAGTTCAGATCGAGAATCATGAAAGAGGCCACTCTATATACCCAAAGCCAGAGACATTAAAAATAGCATGATAGAATAACCTAACCAAATAGATAATTGAATACATAATCAAATAGCTTGGTGACTAATCTTGAAAGAACATAGCCTGCAACATCTAAATGAAGTATTAAAACTCACAAACTAGGCCATCAAGGTAGCAAGTAAACATATTAAGCAAAGTGGAGAGCAATTGTAAATATTTCAAAGGCCTAACTTGATCTTGGCATGTTTAATAAAATATATCAAAGTATGAAATAAAATGAAAACATCAATAAATCACTATAAAATATCACATGGTCAAAGGTCTTCATGGAGTATACACCAAATGTTTTTGGCTATCAAGTTTGTGTGAGGAGGAAACTCCAAAATATTTTTCCCAAGCATGCCTCAAGATTTCTTAGACCCATATGAATGTTTTTTTAAAAAGAAATGGTTATCACATATAAGGAAACAACTAAGGAGTAATTAAGTGATTCATTCATTTAATGAATCAAGGATTCAACTTGAGGTAATTCCATGTTTTTCCAAAATGTAGTTATATATCTATTTTAGGGAGAAATTAACTATTAAATCCATGTCAACAATTGTAAAATGGGATCTCTCTTTTCTGAATTGTGGAAGAATTTACTACAAGTTTTTGTTTACATATTTTTCCCAATTCCATGAATAAAAGAATGTAATGAAAATGAGATATTTTTAACCCGTCATGTTAATGCTCTTCAATCATAAAATCTTGATTTGTTATTTATAATTGAATGGCACCATTAATACTTATATTCTCTTTTATTGTATGTGTTTCCATGATACACACAATTTTGTTGTGTAGTTAAGTATGTGGACTTTTGTGCTATATCCATGCAGTTTAAAATTATAAAATACTTTGTATTTATGATTTTATTCTCTGCATTTTTGTATTATGTATTTCATGTGAAAGAGAAGGGGTTTTATTTTATGTTTCACCTCAAAATGTATAAGAATTTCTCTATGTACATTCTATTTTGGGTTTTTCCTTTTCTCCTTTATTCTCTCATATCTCCTTTCATTATTCTTTCCATTTTTTTCGTTTTTGCTTTTAGGTTAAAATCACCAAAAAAACAACAATACATCCATGATACAAGGAACTTCCCCTCTAAGATGTATAGGAATATCATCATATCAATGGGTATTACCCTAACTATTGTAGGTTTTATGTTGCTTCCATTGGGTGAGTCACTTTGAAGTAATTAAAATCATGCACAATGACATAAAAAGATACTAACAAAAACGATGCACTAAATTCCATCCATGTGTTATTACAAAGTTTTTAGGATGATTTAGAGCTCCATATTTATTTTCTTTTTATATCCTCCACACCATCATAATACTCAGAACTATGTGTGGCTTGATATTTATATCATACTAGTATGTGGAACAATTATCAACATATCAATGTGAGTATGTTGAGGCTAATCCATCTCGCATCGTACTCAATCCCTTTTTAGGTCAAAGAAGGAGAGATAGGGCTCGATGACAAAATAATACATAAAAAATTGTAGAAGAATCATCACGAAGATCTAGTTACAGGGAACAAACCATCCTAATAACTAGACAAAAAACTTTCCATAGGGAGACTATAGATCTTAGGATAAAAGGACACATTCATCAACCATACGATATATTTGGAAGAAAAAGTTTCCCCCACAAAGATGATTATATCTTGTACCTAATTTTAGTCTCTTGAAATTCACGGGAATATGTATAACGTTCTCATATACTTATATATAACTATCATATCATTAAGTGTATCTAGTTGGTGTGTTTGTTTCTTATGTCGGTGTGGAATGTTGAATCGATAGTTGCCATCTCCATCCTTCCATCTATCATTCATTCCTTCCCATTACGTTTCTATTAGGAAATGAGAACTTCAAATTCTACCTTACTATACACATTTATTATTCTTATAATTCATATTTGAATATCCCTCTTGTAAAAAAAAAAAGAAGTCAAAAGACTCGCCCAAACTACTTTATTTCATTTTCATTGTCTATATAGATATGTGAGGAGAGAATGAATATATTATTTCTATAGGGTTATTAAGGACTTGCATTTTGTCTACGAAAAAAGCACGATTTCATTGACAATAATTTTCCTTATGAATTAAAGAGTATGAGGGGGTTTTTACAATGAACGCTAAGGAAATATCCACAGAAGGTACCAAAATGTGTGACTATCATTCATTTTTATGTTAATAATAAATAAAATATGTGGAGATTTTAAGAGTTGTCCAAGTAATTCCAAGATATACTGAAGAGGTATATTTGACTTAAGGAGATGGGAATCAAAATATGTATCCTGCAACTAATCAACCATTATGGTATTAAGAGGGACACCTCCAATGCAGATTCATCCCTAGTGGCATACAAAACATAATATATTATTGAGGACCAGGCAAACAAACCATGGAGAGATTGATTTTTTGAATAAAAATAAATTTTTAGAGTCATGGATGGAATTCTTAGATGCACTGAGCCTATAACACCAATCATCTTTGTTAGCATCACCCAATATGAAGATGGAGGAACGATGGCTATATCTAATCCAACTCGTGAACATGTGTGCCAACTATGTGTTCACCGAGAATAAAGAGAAATAAAAATATTTATCAACATCATTTTCAATGTTACTATTTGATTTAAATGTACATATTTAAAATTTATATATTAAGATTTGATATCGTAACTACCAATCAAAATATAGTGCTAACTTTAAACTACTAATTTAAGTCATAAAATATTGATAATGAGACCAATCAACCATTATGTCTGTAAGGGGTCCATTTCCATTGGGGTGTCAACCCTATTGGTATACATACCATGATATATTATGATTTGTATGCTATTACGAGTCAGGCCAACCAACCAATGTGGGATTAATTTGTTGATTAAATGATGATTTAAAGTCATAGATAAAATTTACATATACATTGAAGAGGCATATCTGACTTGGGTAGCAACATGAATAACATATTTATGCCATAACCAACAAATAGTTATGTTAGTGAGAGGGACACTTCCATTGAGACATCACCCCTATTGGTATAAGAATTGTGATATATAGTGGGGTTTATACTTTACTTTGGGAAAAACCCACCTATCAATGTGGGATTAACTTTTATTTACATTTCACATGCCTTGTATATACTTCCACATTGAGGATGTTGGAAAAGGTTGTGGTGTTTATATTTACTCCTTCCAATTACATTTGCTTCAAATTTTATCATTTTTAATAGGCCCATTTTGTATAAACCATACCATTATAACAATCGATGAGACCACATTTATTTGAGGCATTTTGTCAAATAATTTTGTTGTACCTTCTATGTATACTTGCACATTATATATAAATATTTACAAGGCTTTCTCAATTGTATATTAAAGATCATAGACTAAAGAGTCATGTCTAAAAATCTAGGATAACATACTATATGAATTTAATAATATTAGATTATTTATTACACAATACGTATTCACATGCAATAAAATGATTTCAAACTTTAATACATTATTTATAATTGACTTAGATCACATTAAAAATAATCAGACACCATTGATTCAGGGAAAATTTTAGTGGAAAATTTTCGTAAACTCGTGAAAATCGAGGATTATGGAAATTCGTAATGGTGAATATTTTCTTTGTTGAGTCGAATTATTCACCGAAAAATTCAGCCTGACATGTCCCTTATGCTATTCCTTTCACTTAGATTTTACACATATATAATATGTTATGAATGTAATTTGCCACCATTTCAAATCATATAGTGCACATATTTCCATATTTTCTGAAGTAAGCATATCAGCCTTCAACATTTGAAGTCTCGAAATCTGAGTCATGCAACCATAATGCATCCAACTCTAAGAGTTTGATCCATCTAGCCTTGATCTGATATAATCTACAATCTAAAACATCCAAATGTATTCTATCCAACCTGAGCCATCCAACCCGAGCCATCCAACCCCTAGCCATCCAACCCCATGCCATCTAACCCCTGCAGCGACCAACCCTAGCTATCCAACCCCTATCTATCTAACCCCTATCCATCTAGCCTACTAGGGCCCATCTATCCAAATATTAACCATCCAACCCCTATCCATCCAACCCATAGCCATCCAACCTATAGCCATCCAACCCTTTATAGTCCATTCTCAGAGCCTTGGAACATAAAAGCCACTCATAAGGCCCTAAGTAGTAAGCAGTCATGGATACTAGAAATCAGGGCAAAAATATTACAAATTCAATAAGTTCAAAAAAGGGTGCCAATACTTTTCTTGGCTATTTTGGAAAATCACAAAAGATGAAGTCAGTTTTTGCTTCGGCTGAAAATATCGGTATGTGGCAAGTGTTATTTACTAGTTATTTTATCTATAGAATTTAATAATTATGTTTATAATATTTTTATTGGATGTCTTTAACATTTTACTCTATAAAAATTGAATGAAGATAAGATTAATACAATATAAGTAACAATTTCATAAAATTATTTACAAGATTTTCAGAAATTCCTTCATAGAATAATCAATTTATAGATATTGATGATCCGATATATGTTAAGGCAAACATACCATCCCTTGATGAAATAGAAGTACACAAAAATTCATCAAACTCCCAGGAAACACTAGTAGAGTAAGCTTCTACTCCAAGGTCTATTTCTAGAAAGAGGAGACATGAGATACAAAATATTTCTATTGACAACCCAAATGCAGAAGTTGAATCCCATGGGAAAAAAAGAAAATATGTTAGAATAAAGATGGAAAACTAGACAATTGGAAGGAAATTCCAGTTCGAATGGGCTGCAAAATATCCTTTTATTGAACTTGTGCACACTGAAAATTGTAATGATGTTCCAACACAATGTCGATGCAAAATATGTGGTTGGAAATAGGGGAAGGATCACACGATGCAGATCAAACTAGACATAATTGAAAAACACTGTGGGAAAATATACATTTCCCAAAAGAAAAAGGATGACAACATAGTCATAACTCATAAATGGAAAAATGTAAAAGATTGTCTACATGTCAAATATGCAGAAGAGTATGAAAAGGAACAAAAACATATCAAATATGTAAATGAAAAAGGTGGGACCATAGTAGGAAAATTGAACAAAGCTATGGAGGTAGAAATGCAAGCAAAGGGTATTCAATTTGCAACCGTATTTCATATAATGAAAAGGGGAAGACCAATGTCAGATTTTGGAGAAAATAGAATGTTGTATCAAGTTATTGGTTTAAAGAACATTCCATAATCTCATTGGTCAGATACCAAAGTGGCTGGGAGATTGTAAAATGTCTAGCTCTGGTAGAGAAGGAGGATCTCGAAGATGTGTGTTCAAAAGGAAAAGTATATTTCCATTTCTTTAGATAAGGTTACCATAGTCGATAATACATCCAGGATATGTATTCATTTTTACACATTTACTAATGAAAAAAGGACTCCAAACCTCTTGGAAATTCATAAAATGATAGAGAATTACAATTTTGAGCATATTTATAAATTGGTTGTATCAAATATGAAGGATATCGCCGGAATGGATGACTATGCCATTGCAACAAAATTAGTTTGTGTCGAAATGATGGTGTAGCTATAATGCAGGGATCCAGAAATGGTATGTGTGTTAGACTTCAGACAACTATTTCTCCATATATGGTTGTTGTCCACTACATGGCTCACAGAATGAATCCCGCATACAAAATTATGAGCACATTTGAAAATGTAGCTAAAGTGGAGGAATTGATATGTGATCTCCATGCCTATTATTCTTTTATTCCTAAGATATTTTTAGAATTTCAAAAATTTCTATTGGGTGTGAGGAGGAGAAAAACTTCTCAAATATGTAGATACCAGATGGATATCTATGTATGAACCTGCCTGTAGAATTTATGATGAATATCCTTCACTTATAGGATTTATGTTTAAATACCGCAAGGATTTAGATAAAGCTAAAGATCTATTTTTCCATCTAATTGACATAGAAACTTTACTAACACTTTGTGGTATTTTACCCCTGTTTAGGGAGCTAAATATTTTAACGAAGCATGCTCAAGATTGGTCTTTCTACATTACAGACATTATAAGACTCAGAAGATGTGTTTGCTGGAGTCTAGAACGTTTATATATTTATGATGGGAGTTTCAGGTGCTTCTTTTGAAAACTAGAATACATTGAAAGATTTGAAAAATTCTAAGTGTTTCTTAAAGTACAATATAAATGATCATTTGTGTATAATAGCACATGGAAAATAGATTCCACTTCATACGTACCAAAAAAGAATTGATTTAGCTTACTCAGAAATAAAAGAAGTAAAAGTGACATGAAATTTATATGATTCAGTATTAATCGAAACTAGGAATAAGTTGAGAAAGATCTCTGAATTGTTAGCTAAAGAGATCCGGGAAAGATTCAAAAATGATAAAATACTTGAAGCAATGGGAGTTGTAAATCCACAGTTCTAGAATTTTTCTAGCAATAAAACTTATACATCTATCAATCCTTTATTTGTCAAAAACATGGGTGATCTTATTGATCATTTTTGTAAGATTGTAGAGGTAAATGGAGTTTCAGTAGAAGGAATTTTGGAAAGAAAACTACTTAGTTCATAGTCAATGGATTTTTCTAATACAATGATATAAAAATTTCAGCTTCTATAAAACCCACAGGATTATAGTGTCATGAAAAGGATTTGGAAGGATATCTGTTCTAGTAGTATTCTAAGTGAAGATTTGAGTGAGTATATTAAGTTGTATGAGCTATATCAAACAATGATTCTGGGTTCTGTGGAAGATGAGAGGGTTTTCAGTGCACTATCCTTTTTAAAGTCAAAAGTTCAAAACAAATTAGATAGGAATCTAGAAAGTTGTCTCAGATTGTATGTATTGAGTTACTCAGTGGAGTCTTTTCCTTATGATAGAGCCTTGGCATTGTGGAATTCACTAGTAGACAGAAGAGGAGTAAGTAATATTCTACCTAATCCAGGGGATCAAGACACATCCACAAATCATGTTGCAGTTGATTTCCAAGACACAAATGAAAGTGTTGCTCTAGGACTGTTCGAATTCACATAGATTTCATTTCTTCTATACATTATTGAGACTACTTATGTACTTCATTTAGTGATTACAACTTTCAATAAATGCAATATTGTATTTGTCATTATTTGATCCTTCGTCATTGCAACAATGTCATCAATACATTATTTGTTTCAATAATGCCATTTGTTTTTTATGATTGCATTTCAAATTGAGACTGAAATAAGAACACATGTGACATTTGTCTTTTATATCTGTTAATTTATTTATTTTACATCTGCAAGAATGCAAAAACGTAATGAAACAAAATAGTGTAAATTTAAGCAACATTTACATAAACAATAGAAAAGAAACATAGTTTTTATTTATATGTAGTTACATTATACAATTATAACTTCCAAATTTCATATGAAATTGATTTCTCATGTGGCAGATTACTTTATGAAAAAGTATAAATTCATAAAGCATTGTCGGCCAATACAATTCAAAAAAGGGGTTGTTATAACATCTCAAAGCTTCCAAACAAGTTTTTTCATATAAGGACACATTACGAGGTCATCCTCTTTTATTCATATGATTCAAAATCATAGTTGTCCTTACGTCTTCCACACAGAATAAAAACTAAAAAAAGGGCTGGCCACTATCTTTTAATTCCTATGACAGTGTCGGAATTGTGACAACACACCTGTCACATGGTGAGCTCAACTAACTTATCAAATTTTATGATGCAGGTGAAGGTTCTTCTTTTTCCTGTGTATTAGATGGAGCAATAACTCTTGACACCTGAAAATATCTTGCTGCAGTGTTGATATTTTCCAATATACTTAGCTCCTCCCTCACTACATCTCCTGCAAAAAAAAGTGTTACATCTGCATCTATCTTTTCCTTTAGTAAGATTTTTGGATCCATATTATGCTCCCTTATTATCCTTCTCAAAGTGTATTATTTTGATAATATTAAAATGAGTTTTTCCTTCAACTATATAAAAGAATTCAGAATTTTGCGGGCATTCTTCAAATGTGCTTCAAAAACAAATTGCCTCTTTCTTTAAATTTTCATATTTTGTCTATAAAATAGAAATATTAAATTTTTAGTCTATCAAATCATATGAAAAAAATATATAGCAGTGGTTATAATATCAGATAATATTTAGTTTTTCATGTAAAAGTAAATGCCCACTTACAACAACTTTCTCTTTTTCTGCATTTGCAATTAAAACATTAGTCTTGTCTTTAGACCATTTGTTGTAGTAAGCTTTGTATTTAGCATTGAGATTTTCCAACCTGTTTAGCATTATGTCTACAATTTCATCATTGTAATCATTACTATATGAAATTGTCCCTGATTGAGATTTGTTTAGCAAAACATCCTGCCATGCTGGTTGGCTCTCTATGGCAGTGAACAATGAATGCCTTTGAGCATGATTATGGTATCTAGTATTTATTTATTTTATCAAAAAAATTTCTCGCCTTTCCCATGACTGCACCAAATCCACATCAAACATTACAACCTCTTGAATTGTTTCCCCCATGCTATTTGATATCAAATTTTCTAAAATAAAGTGTGTTTTTTCATCATCTGTTTGTGGAGCAGTGGTTTGGGGAGGAGGAGAGTCACTTCCCTTCATTCCCTGCACATTTGGTTGTGGAGGTGGAGTAGATTGAATCATGTCGTGGGTGTGAAAATAGTTACTCTTGGCTGCATCCCCACTTTCAAATCCTAAATAATACTCATGAAGGGAAATGTTGTTGAAAAGTTGTGTGGTCACGTTACACTTAAAAATCCACCTAGTGACAACCAAGGAAATTTTGTTGTAGTAGGATGAACTATTCTTGTTGACTCTGTAGGAAACCTAATATTCTTTCCTGAAGTCCTCCTTTTTATTTGTACTTGATGTGTCAGAGGAATTGGTGGCCTCCTTACAAGTGGAATATGACCTGAAGCCATATTACTTGCATTGAGCAAACAACAAATTGTTAGAATATAATGGTTGGTGTTTGTAAATGCTAAAAATTGTAAGGAAACAATACATGCAAATCAAACTACCGTACAATATACCTCGCATAGACGGAGACACGATCATGATATTTTGATCTCAGAGATAGAATGAGTTTGATCTTCATCATCCATCTCAGTAGTTTCTGAATACAATACATGTAGAAAAGATCAGTAGAAATATTAGAATACATAATCTATAGTAATTGTTTGAATTTGTAATTTATATATAAAGATAACTTCATTATTCATACATGTAGTTAAATGTGATGGTAAACGTGTTGTGCATATCGACCCCCTAGGTCACTTTTGACGAGGTCTTATTGGTGTTGATTCTATTGAATCCATGTCAGAATCAGCAGAGACCTCTGGAGGGGCTTTACCTCTAGAAATTACCTCCTTATGAGATGCTGCAGCTATAATTTTTCTCTACAAAATATAATCATACATTAAGTATTCTATTTTAAATATTTAAATTGTAATATTTATAACAAGTAAACTTGATAAATGTAAATTTTACTTGTTGTTCTTCGAGACTAAGACCAATCATCTTATCATTGATTGCAGTAGGAATGGTTTGTTACGTCAATTCATAGTACACTTCGTTATAGAAAGATAGAATAAAATTACAAGAAGAAAATACAATCCTTGATTTATCAGTTTGATTGTCTTTGTGGGCATGATGAGATATATGATTTAATTTGTTTGGAAAATAACTGCACCAATTGAATTGTTGACCTGCTAGTGTCCGTAATAAATACCGAAGCGCAAAATAGGGAATGTTTGTAGATCTTCCCTGTAATATAATCTGGCCTGAAAAAGTGAAGTAACTACAAGAAAGAAATTGTTTGTAATACCTTGTAGAAGAAGGCCTCTTGATGATCGATTAAGAGGATTTGTAATTACAGAAAGGAAATGTTAGATCTTGTGTAGTCGAGTAATGTTAAAAAAAAGCATTTGAAAATAATAAACTTACCATCAACTTGTACATTGTAATGAGACTCCAAAAACTTTTTGTCTTCGTCTGTAAGGGATTTTCTTAGTAATGTGGCGGCTTATTTTGAAAACATAAACACTGTTAGTTGATGCACATCCTCGGGTTCAACATAAAAATAAATTTGACAATGTTTCAGATGCACGACAAGAATGAAAATTTTCCATCTTTGTCATTGTAAGAGGCGAGTAGGTAATCAAGGACAGATGAATCTATGTCGAATTGGGGCATGTTCACAAGCCCAAAAAATTCTGATTTTTCCAGCCAATCCTTTGGAGCATCTTTTAGCTTTAGCAAAGCTAAAATATGTGGGCACATGAGGTTTTTGTATTGAAATTTGGGTGAAGGAATAGATGTGGTATTGGCCATTGCTGAAATTAGGGACGAGTGAAATTTCGGTGTAAAATTAGATAGCTCAAACACTGGAAATTTATGGATAAAAGTGTAAAAATGAACCTTGAAACGTTATTTATAGAGTTCAGGGGTATCATTAATGAGCATTAAATACATTAGTAACAATGCTAAATGAACTCCGTTGGACCTCTAACCCACTCGACCAACCATTTCCCATCTATCCCTTCTCAACCAACCTCCCGTCCAACCTATATTCGTCCAATCCACCCGTCGAATCATAGTCTTCCCAACACATTCCCATCCAACCCCTTCTCGTCCAACCGTCATGCATCCAATAAACTCTCCCCACCATCATTCATCCAACACACCCATCTAATCCCTTGCTTTCTAACCTCACCATCTAACCTCCACCCATCCAACCTCTTGTCATCTAACCCCTTCGCGTCTAACCTCCACAGTCCAACTAGCCCATCTAACCATTCCGTTCAACCCCTTCCCATCCAACCCCTTCCCATCTAACCTCCACATGTCCAACCAACCCATCCAACCCTTTCCCATCTACCCCCTTCGCGTCCAACCTATACCCATCCAACCAACCCATCCAACCCCTTCTTGTCTAACCCCATTTTATCCAACCCCATATCATCCAACCCCAACTCATCTAGCCCCAACTCATCCAACTCACCCGTTCAACCACTCATCCAACCTCCCGCCCAACCTACCTATCCAACCCCCTTCTAACCTTCTCATCCAAAAAAAGCTAAAAAAAAGGAACATATCCTCTATAAAATGACCTTCACCACGAAACATTTTTCAGAAATTCACCTATGATTCGAAAGTCATTTTATGAGATTCGCCGATGATTCGAAAGTAATTTTTTAGAGGGGTCTTCTTAAAATGAACCTTGGAATTACCCCTTGTCTTAACCATGGAGGGTACAAATCTACTTAAGAACCCTAATGATAAAATATTAAAGGAGAAGATAACAATGCAAGCATACACAAGTGTGTCAATAAACATATATATATAAAATATAAGAAGAGATCATAGGAGGGCATTAGGAAATGTACAGAAATATGGATAATTTAGGGTTAGATAGCTTATGGAATGTTAAGAACATGTTAGTCGGGTAATTAATCAATTAAAATAACAATACTAGAATTAATAAGGTATACATGTGTAGGTTAGGTACAAATAATACTTTAAAGAGGAGACTTATTTAGGTTCAAATAAAAGTAGAAAGATATCATAAGGTGTTATTCAGAATTATATCAAATGATCTAACAAGCTTGTAAATATTGAATCACTACAATGTGAAACTCAAAATTCCTAAATGTAAATAAGATAAATATGAGAAAGAAGATAGCAAGGGTTGAGAGAGAATCTTGGAAGCCCAAAGATGTATAAAATACTTAAGTAGGGATGGTATAAGGGAATTCCCTTAAACCGTAAACCCTCTCCCAATGTTATCATGTCTTAAAAAAGAGGGGGAAAAGGATGTGATAAATACTGGAGTGAATTATAATCCATTATATATAAAAATTATATATAATGTAAATAAGATAAAAAGAGTGTGTAACCAAGGTAAAAACCAATCCTTTACCAAAATCGAGACACTCTTCTTGGATTGGTAAGACTAAAAGTTTTTAACATAAAAGAGTGAAGGAACCTTACTATGTAAGGCTATCCCATGTCATCTACATAGTGTGAGAATATTAAAAGTTTCCTTTCTTTCCATGAGGTTTCCTCATGTTAGGAACCTTCATCCTACCTTTTTCTTTATAATATATTTGTAATAAATGTTATGGATGCATATGATTTGTAATATGTCCCACAATCTATTAAAAATAATCCCACATGCATGGGAAGTAAAATTTTGCTTGATTAAAACTAGTATGAATGTGATGTATAGGCTATTGTAAATCATCCATGAATTATATTGTATTAATCTTGCTCAAAGTAGGTTTCCCCCTCAAAGTGGCCTATGATATTGTAATGTGATTCTAATCTTTCAATGCAATAAAGTTATTTTTGTTTAACTTATAACATATTGTTCTCTATATTTCCTTTTTGGGATAATCTATCAAGGAGGATCATCACATATGTATTAGAGATCTTTCCGAGTGTACTGTTCTACTACAACATTATTAATTAGGGTTTCATTACCATGCACTATATGATTTTTCCTTTCCCTTAGTTGGACCTTGGTGATCAAAGAAACAACAACACTAATCCTTTCATCCATTTTTACTCATTTTCCCTCTCTTTATTAGGGTATTAACCATGTTCCCAAATTTTAAACCTATAAAATATTATCATTATCTTCCGGATGGTAATCAATTTTACCGAATTCCATTAAGCGAGGGGTACTATCCCAATATGTAACACAATAGACATTGATATGTATGAAGTTGAGATTTGATGTACCTTTAGGTATATCAAAAGACCCCGATGTTTTTGAAACCTAGCCATTATAATCCATCATGTGTGTTATATATGTTGTACTAGTAAGTGGTTAGCGCCAAAAATTTACTCATAACTAACCTCAGAGATTGAATATTTGATTACAAGTACATTTTATCCTTTATAGTTAGTTCATTGAAATAGTAGGTTGATACTATTCATGAACATGATATGTTTGATCTTGAGTCCATTGTACTGAGATACACTCGGTAGTGGCCTTACCAATTCTACCTAATTGTGTAACTATAAAACTTAAATTTGGATGAAACCACCACTAAAGGATTAAAAAAAAAAACCTTGATACTCTATAGTTATTTTTCAAAGAGTATAAAATAGAGGTATAAAATATAAAGTGAGCATCTACAAAATTGATAGATACGGGAACTATAACAAGATATCACAAAAATGCCATAAGATATCCATTTAATAGACAACTAGAAAAAAGTGTAAAAATAATTTTTCCCACTTGTGGGCGCTCATACCATTGTTCATTTCTTGTGGCGGTGATCATTTTCTCATAGACCTTTTTTATAGAAAATTTTCCCATCCTCAATACTAACTTTAGGGGTTATTTTATACCAAGCATCGGGAAGAAAGTTTTTCCTCATGATACTTATATCATTATGATCATATCCTTGAGTTAATCATTTTGACATATAACTCACAAGTATTTTCAGGTACCCGAAAACCCCTCTAATCATGGTTGTCACAACTTAGGATAACATAAAGCTACGGAGGAGGAATTCATGAAATTACGATCCCAAGTTTATGATATTAAACTAATGGTGCATGAACTTAATCAATGAAATATAGTCTTACTAGAAAAATTCACATCAAGTCACTTTTTGTGTGTAGAAAAATCCCTAAATGTAAATAAGATAAATATAAGAAATAAGATAGCAATGGTCAAGAGAGAGCATATTGTAATCCCAAATATGTCAAACATTGATGTGGATCCATCTACAAGAGGATGAAATACCTCCAAAAACGCATAAAAACTTTGCAAATAAAACAAAGAAGTTTCAAAATAGCTTTCTTATCATTCTGGAATCCACACTAAACTTTTACATCATTATAATCCTCCTTTTATTTCACGTCTACTCTAAAAACCCTAAAATGCCAAAAATTACCTACTAGAAAAACAACTCGGATGGGCCCCAAAATTTAGGTGCCAAATATTCCTTCATAAATTAAGGCTCGCACAAATTTTTACTTAATCTAACAAGCACAAAAAAGCTATTAAACTTCTAAGACCTAGTCAAAAGTGAAAAAACCATTCGGAGCCAATTATATGCCACTAGATGAAGGAATCCAGCCCTGAAAATGTGTAGAGATTGCCACAAAATTGCATGAAAAGATTAACCTTTAATATCACTAATGAATATTTACCACCATGTAAAATTTCAAGACGATCCAACGGTCGGATCAAAAGTTATGGTCTCCACAAGTTATGCTTCTGCATCAATACTCAAGTAGGAATTATATAAGGGAATGTCCTTGCCTAAATCCTATCACAATGTTAACATGCATAAAAGGGATGTATAAAATTATGTGAAGAAGATGATAATGACATATAATCTATCCTATTTGATGAGATGTAATGTAAAGAGGAGGAAAAGAGGGTGCCACCAAGGAAAAAACCAATTCTTTACCAAACCGAGACACATTTCATGGGTAATACTAAGAGTTTTTACATCAAGGAGTAAAGGAACCTAAATATATAGGTTTTAATATAGGAAAATTAGGCAAGTATAAAGGTATCCCATGTCATTTATGTAATGTGAGAGTAGTAAAAGTTTAATTTCTTCCCATGGTGTTTCCTCATGTAGGACCTTTCATCTCACCTTTCTCTTTATAATTTCATTGTAACAAATGTTATTGATGCATATGCTTTGTAATTAATCCCATGATCTATTAAGAATAATCCGACATGCATGGGACTTTTTAGTTTTCTTGAGTAGAACTAGTATAAATGTGATGCATAGGCTAGTGAAAATCATCCATGAATTATATTGTATTGATCTTGCTCAAAGGAGGATTCCCCCTCAAAGTGGCCTATGATATTGTAATAATATTCTAATATTTCAATGTAATAAAGTTCATTATGTTCAATTTGCAACATAATATTCTCTATATTTCATTTTTGGCATAATCTATTACAGGAAGGATTGTCACATCTAGTATTAGAGCTCTTTCTAGGGCCTATTATCTTTTGAAATTATTAGTTAAGGTTTATGTTACTATCCACCGTATGCCCTTACATTACCCTTAGTTCAACCTTAGTGATTAGAGAAGTAACAACACTAACCCTTACAACAAGTTTTTACTTTATTTAGGGCATTAAATTTAATTTCATGGTTTTAAAACATACAAAAATATGCCATTTTAGGCCAAGTGGTGATCAATTTTACTTGATTACGTGAAGTGAGGTGTATTGCCCTAATACATAAGCCACTATAAAATATTATGTATGAAATTGATTTTCCTCACACCTTCATGTATATCGGAAGATCCATTAATATTTTTGAAAATTAGCCATTGGAATCCATTGGTCATGTATTATTTGCACTACACGGTAAGTAGTTAACCCCAAACATTTACTCGAACTAATCTCAAAGATGGAATATTTGGCTACAAGTATAGTCTATCCTACGTATATAGTGGCTTGAAATAACAAACCAATACTATTTATGAACATGAAAATTTCGAATTTGAGTCCATAGTATTAAACACACCTACTAGTGACCTTACCATATCTACCTAACTAAGTAACCCTAAAGCTTGGAGTTGACCAAAACAACTATATGCATACTTAACTAGCTAAGCTAATTGAAAGAAACTAACACCAAGTAGTCTATGTTGGTATCCAATTTTTTTCTCCTTTTCAAGCCAAGCAGCAACACAGATTCAACAAGGAGCTTAGAGGTAGCTAGATCATAAATATATGTCATTTTGTAGCCGGGAGGAATCTAACTGTCCCTTTGTTACTTGGATTTGTGGAGAGATGGATAGCACCTTAAAAGGATGTGATCTTATCCTAACTATTTTAGGTTGTGCCTTTCAACCAAGGTAAGAGAACCTATTTTGTAACCTCTTGTTATCGAAAGGAGATACATGTACCTTTCTTTTGCATAAATTTTATAGAGAAGACCTTGGGAAAATATGATCAACACACCAAATCTAACTCTCACGAGTTGTCACTTCCAGATTATGGAGATATTTTCAACACAAGGCTAAGGTTACTAAAGACATTTGGAATCTTGATCTATTTTGCATACTTTAGCAAATGGATTTTGGTCTTATGTGGGTATACAAAGAGAAACAAGGGGTAGTATGGGTAGGATTAGTTGTTTTAAAAAAAATTTTTTGGGAGGGGAGATAGGATGCACTTGACTCACCAAATCCTTGAGAGCTTATGCAAAATGGAAAGATTTAGACAACAAAATGCCATAAAAGTTAAAAATGTTTCTTCAACTAGAATATGTGCTTCAATGGAGGCCCAGATTGGCACTTTTTCATACAACCTATGGGATTCTTTCACGAAGACTTGAGTTAGAGAACCCAATAAAGCACCAAGATTCAAACCAAACCACGCTTGAGGTACACCTAGAGGCTTATAGAAAATTTCTGTCAACAAAATTAAAGAAAAGTGATTTTTAACCATTTATCTCACTCCCAGATGAAGGCTCTTCTGAGAAATGAGATTTCAGATGCCACTAAACTATCACAAGGATTGAGACATGTGTGATTGGACCAGATTTTGGTACAATATTACAATAGAAATAAGAAAAACTAATTGCATGCATTCAGAGATGAAATAAATACACTTTACTCAAGATTAACATAGAATAACTCAAGTTTGATCAAATTTATCAGCAAGGGAAAGTTTCCAGAACAATCTCAAAGCTTGTCAATGGTTGTACACTTACAACCACCTTGACATGATTAAATTTGACACAAAGAGAGATATATAGGATTCTTAGATGGCTTCTCAAAAAGGATGGGCTATGTCAAGCTTTTTCTGTTAGAAAAATCAGTCCTTGACCTCTCTCAAAAAACTCCCAACCATTTACATGAAAAATTTGTGCCATTTATAACATTTACAACAGAGTTTCCCCCCAAAAATCTAGACATTGAGTGCACCAATGCTTGCCATGATCACAATCGTGATTTCTGGGATATGATCTATAAAAAGTCACCAGGTGCTGAGGGGGAAAATTTCATCGAATATCTCCCGCATTCAAATCCTTTCTCTAGTAGATTACTCATTCTTCAATTCGCCAACCACTTCTGCCCCAAATCTATCAAATTTGGCTCCTTGCGTGCTCGAGAGAAGAAAAATGGAAAACTAGATCGGGCCCGATAGTCAGACCATTTTAATGGCAAAAGACGTCTCTAGATCTCTCCCACCAAACTCTAGATATCAAAATTAACTCGCCTCTCTATTTGGCATGTAGAAAATAACAAGAAATCATGAAGACTTGCACTTCCAGGAGCTTTATAGTAGAAATGGGAGGAAAATCAGATTTAGACACATAACTACCTGTTGATCTTCAATTTGAATGTGGGTCATCCATGTGGAAGATTCAAAAATGGGCTCGAGGGCTTCCTTTTGACTTTTTCCGACCTTTTGAAAAAATGTAAAAATTTTACATTTTGCTCCGCACCTCCGCTTCTTAAAAATGGGCCTGACACGTGTCCTAAAGCAAGTCCCAAAGGAAATGTAGAAAAATTCATTCATTTGACCCTCTTTTGGAAAAAGGAAAATTTTTGAGTTTCCCCCACAGCCCCGCCCTTCCGCTTCAAGTTTCTAATGTGGGTCCCAGTGGAACCCCGCTTCCTTTTATGCCTTTAATTCCTTTTCCCTCAAAGGGAAAATTTCTCACTTTTCCTCCGAAAGCCGAAACCTCCACCATTGACTGGAGAAAGCCTTGAATTTTTCTTTTGTCGGGCTTGTGGGCCATTTTTGATATTTTAACCCTTTTCAAAAAAAGAGGAAAAAAGATTAAGTTTCCTCTAATGGTCCACTTCCCCACTTCTTTTGACTTTTCAAACTACCACATGTAACAATGGTGCTCCTTGAGATAGCCCGCAAAAGTTGAGACCTAAATGAGCACGGGATTGCACGTATCCCGACCTGATAGAGTTTGTTTAAAGGCTCGAAGCTCAGCGGAAGGTGCCAAGTGTCATGCTTTGGGAAATATCCTTTGGCCGTTGAAAAGTACAAGAAAAATGCAAAGTAAGTAGAGTCCTCCAAGTGTCCTCATGGCACTCCTTCAAAATGGAACTTAAAAGGCTAGTCCCCAACATGCGCGGCTCCTCCACGTGTCCTGGACTTCCAAAAATTTTTGAAAAAAATACTAAGTATGGGAAGACCCGACGGAAGCCTCCATGTGACTCTATCTAACAAAACCTCCACGTGTCCTCCCAACGCTACTTCAAGGACAAACCAAAAAGTAAATCTTCAAATGAGTGTCGTTCCTCCACGTGGAAAAAAATTTGAGATGAAGATTTTCATAGAATTTTTTAAGTAGTACCGGGTGAGCCGCATCTAACCAAAGGAGGTCACATTTCTTGTTGATGCAAGGATGCAAATTTCACTAGGAGAAATTCCCATCAAACCGTAAAAAAAATAAAAATGACAATTTGAGCCTGGAAATGAAATTTTCTTCAAGGATAGAAAGTTTAGAAATGTTACAAGCCTCAAATACGCTCCTCAAGAGACACATCAATTCATTCTTCTTCAAGTATCTATGGTAGAAACATCAAGGAAAACAAATCCCTGGCTGGGAAATAGAGAGAATGGGAAAACATGAGGTTTTGAAGGAACAAAGAACGAGAGACTCAAATTTCAGACCTTTTCTAGAGGAACAAAGAAATGAGGAGAAAAATATGGACCCATACATGATCTTCGACCTAGGAGTTGACTAAAAATGGCAACAAAG
The DNA here is from genome assembly GCA_018340775.1 of Taxus wallichiana var. yunnanensis. Taxonomy (NCBI): domain Eukaryota; kingdom Viridiplantae; phylum Streptophyta; class Pinopsida; order Cupressales; family Taxaceae; genus Taxus; species Taxus wallichiana. Next base: position 836,157,163 of record CM031243.1, read on the forward strand.
ACTAACCAAGCACAACATGGGGAAGGAGAAAATGACAAAGGTCGTAAATCAATAAATTTTCAAAGGCACAAATGGGGTGAGACTATTTTGAGCACCAACATTAGCTCGACTCGGGGATGGGAACTCCCTGTGAGTGCCACAAGAAAAAAAGTAGACCAAGTGCCAAAAATATCCATTGGGCGATAGATTCATCTTGCAAAGTAGAGAAACAAAGCCATCTCCAAGAACAAAAACAGAGAAACCAGCAAAAACAGGACACCAAAGACCATGACAAACCAAAACACATAAAATAGGAAACAAACAACCAACTATACACTATATAAAATATTCTCACCTTGATTCTAGGAATCAATCCAAGAAATTCTTCAAATGCCTACCATTAATAGGAAACTCAAGAAATTCACCATCTAAATCCTTCAAGAAGAAGGTATGTTCACCAATCCTGATATCAATGGAGTAAGGGCCCATCCATAATGAGTCAAATTTTCCATGCTTGCCCTTATCTTCATGTCTGTTATCCCATAGTAGCATAAGATCTCCAACATTAAAAGCTCTGGGAGTGACCTTCTTGTCAAATAGATTCTTTATTTTTCTCTGAACTTTATATGCCTCTGGTGGGATGCCCTCCTCTCTTCATCAAGCTCAATAATCTAGTTAATGTGAGCATCATAAGGACTTACCTCTTGATCTTCCAGTTGTTAAATGAACTGATATGAGGATAGTTGCATATGTAGGGGCAACAAATCCTGAGTCCTATATATCAACTCAAATGGATTTTTCCAGTGACCCTCTTGACAGTGATCCTATCTGCCCAAACAAAAAACTTCAACTATTCACCCCATTTTCTCTTGTTCAGCTCTAAGGTTCTTTTGATAATCTTCAGCAAGTTTTTATTACTGGAATCAACTTGTCCATTTCCTTGGGGATTGTAATTAGAGGCATATGTCAAGTTGATCCCATACTCTTTGCACATTTCCACCAGAGGTTTAGCTCTAAAACTCATGGCATTATCAGCTATGATTTTGACTGGTACTCCAAACCTACAAATGATATGGTTTAGCACAAAGTCCATGAAAATTTGGTGTGTAGCCTTCTTGGTGGGGATTTCTTCCACCCATTTGGTAAAGTAGTCAGTGGCTACAAGAATCCACTTATGGCCAGCACTTGAAGGGTCTGAAATCTCACCAATGAAATCCATTCCCCATTGCTTAAATGGAATTTCAATTGATACAGGATGTAAAGGAAGGGATCCTGAACCTTTCAGCCTTCTAGAGAAATGTTGGTAACCCTCACATCTTCTAACCAACATGGTTATATCCTTGAAAAGAGTTGGCCACCAAAAACTAGTCCTCAGGATCTTGTGTCTGCCGAGACTCTTGCAGTAAAGTTTCCCCCACAAACTCCTCCATGGAGATTAGAAATTATCTTGGGGCTTCATCCTCAATGATGCATCTTAAGAGGGCTCCCTCTCGGGTTCTTCCATGCCAACCCAAAATCAGTAATACCATATTTCTAGGAAGCCAAATTAAGAGCTTTTTTCTAGTTCTTACTTAAATGTTTAGGGCAGTTTAAATGTCTAAGATAGAACATCACATCCTTGTACAAGAATTCTCTCGAGAATTCATCAACTTTTCAAAAACACCTACCCTTTCTTCAGAGAAGCTTAGCTAAGCCCAAACCTCTCACCAACTTGGTGGTTTGGATATCCATATCATATTCTTGCAACTTGTTCATCCACCTACATCTCTTTCTTAAGACTTCCATCTCTGACAAAATGTCCTTCACCATGGTGTGGGGAACATAAGCAATAATCTTAGAACTCAAAATATAAGGCCTGAAAACCTTTGTTGCTTTTACCAAGGAAAATTATTACTTTTCCATGATAGTGTACTTTAGTTGTTCCCCTTGCAATGCCTTACTGAAAAAGGCAATTGTCCTCTCAGCCCCTTCATTATCTTTCTACAACAGGACAAAAGAAATAGTCTTTTCTGAAGCAAAGAAAAACAGTTGTAAAGGCTTCTTATAATCTGGGGCTGCCAAAATAGGGGCATGCTTCAATGCCTCTTGATTCCATTGAAAGCTTGGATGGAAGCCTCCTCCCATTTGATGACCTGGTCCTTCTTTAGCATGGAAGTGATTGGAATGGTCAACTCAACAAAGTTTGATATAAATCTTCTGATGAAGTTTATCTACCTAAAGAAGGACTGAATTCCTTTCTTGGTTCTTGGGATTGGGACCTTGCTGATGGCCTCTACTCTTTCTAGATCAATCATCACTCCTTCTGTGACACTATGTGACCAATCAAATTTTCCTTCTGCACTCCAAAATGGCACTTCTTTGGATTGAGTGAGATGTCATATTCTCTACATCTTATCAACATCTTCTCCAAGTGCAGCAAGTGGTCACTTCTCTTTCTAGAAAACATAGTCACATCATCTTGATATATTGCAATAAACTCATTGATGTAACCAACAAAAGCAACATCCATTTCTCTCTGAAAAGTGGCTCCAACATTCATCAAGACCAAAGGGCATCCTGACATAAACATATGTCCCCAAGGAGTAGTAAAGGTTGTCTTGATTCTTTTTTATTCTTTCAATACAACTTGGTTGTAACCAAAGAAACCATACAAGGTGGAAAGCAACTCGAACAGTCACCAACTGCAACATGTGTTCCATGTTGGGTAAAGGATAGTTGTCCTTCATTGAATATTTGTTCAGATTCCTGAAGTCTACACACAGCCTGATGTCACCATTCTTCTTTCTTATTGGTACTAGGTTTGCAACCCAAGAAGAATATCTTGTGGGCTGAATAATCCCTCCATCTCTTAGTTTCTTCAATTCCTCTTGAATTTTTAGAGATAAGAGAGGATTAATTGGCCTATTATTCTACCTGAATGGTTTTGCATTGGGCTCCAAGGGAATCTCATGTTGAAACAAGTCCTCTTTATATGCTTTGAGCTCATAATAGGTCCAAGCCAGGTAATCTTGGTATTTTTTCAACAATAGGATGTATGATTTCTTCTCTTCCTTGCTAAGATTTCTTCCCAACTAGATCTTCCTTGGATTCTCCTTCGTGCTAAGGTCATGCTCCTCAATATCCCTTGAATCTAACATGCATCTGCTAATAATGTGATCAACATTATGAAATTGGACTCAAGAGCAACCAGTCCTCTAGGAATGATATTGGTCTTTAGTTGGATGATGCCCTTGCCAAACAAAGTTTCCCTTCCTCTCATTACACATACCATTGGCTCTAAATCGATGCATTGATCAGCAAACTCTCCCTTGTTTTGTAGGAATCTTCTGATCTGAGTATCATCATCAAAAACCTGCCAGTGTTTAATATTATCAGGGACAAAGGGTCTTGTCAATACCTCAACCTCATATTCACAATATGGGGACACTGCACAATTGTCAAAGCGAGACCCCAACACTGCAAGCCTGTCTGGAAAATCATTGAATTTTCTATCATGATGCACAATGTTGAATGAATCAAACATCTCAATGAAATCCCAAACTACATGCTTGTATTGTTTCATTCACTGATTCTTTGTGGCATACAATTTTTTGACTTGTTTTACAATTAATTATGAGTCTCCTTTGATAATGATGTCCTTGAATCCATATTTCCAAGTAATTATTAAACCTAACAACAATGCCTCATACTTAGCAATTTTATTAGTGCACTCAAAGTTGAGTTTGAAGGAAAAAATAAATTTTTCCTAACTTGGAGAAAGTAGAACAACACCAGCACCATTCTCAAACTTGGAGAAAGCTCCATCAAACAATAAAGTCCAAGGAGAACATGCCATCTCAACACATTTGCATTTTTCAATCTTGTGCTCTTTCCCTCAACAAATCCCACAAAGTTTTCTACATTAACATTCATGTACAATACATCATGGGATGCATTATTGGGATCCTCAATAAGGTGCAACATCTTCCTTTCCCCATACAAACTGATAAGGATGCCTTCAATTGGAATGATGGAATAAGACATATCCATTTGGACACTCCCACCAACACTAGCAGCCCATTTTCTTGACAACAACATGCCCCACTTGGCTAGGCAATCAACTATGACAACATCAAGTTTTAAATTTTTACCTAGATAGGCTGCAAGTTGCACCACCAAACCCTTCACACATCCCACTATTGGAACTTCTCTGGATTCCATGGTAGTGCACTTCCCATATGCTGTTGTTACCTTAATATTCAGCTCATTCATGACTTCCAGAGGCATGACATTACATGATGCCCCTGAGTCAAACATACAATTATGGAGCAACCTATCCTTGATGATCAGAGTGGTGAAGAATGGGTCCACATTCAGCTGAGAGTCTACCAAGGATGTCCCCAGATAAACCTCAGGTGGTTCAACTAGCTCTTCTGATGTTGATGGTGTCTCAGACTCTTCAATGACTAGAGGATTCTCCACAATGTTCACATTTCTTCCTAAGGAAGTCTTCTCTTCATTCAATCCCAAGTATTCAAATGCTCTCCTTTTGTGCTCAGGAATCCTAAGCAACTCAAAAATTGGAACAGAGACTTTGATTTGACTTAAAACTTGAGTAATGTCATATGGAAAGATGATGGAACTACACTCATTAGGTGGTATAAGATTTTTTATAGCTTGGGCATGAGGAGGGATATGATTTTTGTTTGGAACTACAAGGCTTTTGGCAGATGGATCCTTCTTAGGAGCCTCCTTAGGAATGTTAGAAAGTAAGGGAGATTTTGGCTTAGCTTGAGGCCCTATCCCTTTGATAGTCCTTACTTCTTGTATTATATTCCTTATCTTGAGCCACAACAACATTCATCAATAACTACCTATCTTCCTTAGATGGAATTCCTCCATCATACTTCTTTATCATTAAAGCCCTTAAATATTCAAATTCATTATTGGGAAATTCAAAAGCTTGTATAGTATCTACTTCTAAAGTATGAGAGAGAGGAAGAATAGGTACCCTATGAATGCAGTCCCAAAAAGTGGCAGCAGTTCTAGCACTTATCACCTCAGTTGAGGTTGCCCCTTGTTGTGAGCTAGTGGAGCATCCCATCATGAAAACATCATCATCATTGTCATCATCAACTTCTTCTTCTTCTTGCTAATCTTCTTCACAAGGAGCATGGGGCATGAAACATTTGTCACACCAATCAATGACCTCTGTTTCTTCCACCACAAAAACTCTAGCAGCCAAAGGATCAGGCACCATTCTATTTTCCCGCCTAGGGCTGCCTATTTCCAAATCCAATAGGTCCTTTGCCTATATCATCAGATCTTGATGATTTGTAAATCTATCTTGGCCTTGTTTCTTGTGTTTTCCTTGTGAACCTGCCCAATTCCTTTCTCATCTCTGGGCTAGTTTGTAGGAAATTTCTTTGATAGCCCCTACCAAAGTCTTCACAACTTCTTCCAAATCAACACCCTGCTTGTCTAAGGTTTTTCGGGTTAATTAGTTTTACACCTTCCCTCTTTGGAGGTTTTCTAATGGCCTTGATATTATTCTCTATTTGTAGAGCCATGGTGAAGGCTTGCCTCAAATTTGTGGGGTTCTTGTCTCTTAAGTAATATGTAGCCTTTTTATCAAATGCATCAGTATATTTGATCAAACATGACTCATCACATGGCCTTATCCTAACAGGAAATATCCTCAAGGTCTTATTAAACCTTGTGTTGAAATCATGTACTGACTCATTTGGATTCTTCTTGATATTCTCAAATTATGATAGAAGAAACCTAGGGTCAGTCCTATCACCATATTGTAATCTAAATGCATTGTTCATCTCAGCCCAAGAATCAATAGAGTTATCTGGCAATGCTTTATACCAGTCCCTTACATCCTCTTCTAAAGTGTGGACAAACAATTTGATGTATACATCTTCATGTTCAATCTCAAAGTCTTCCATCATATTGAGAAAAAGATTTAGATGTTGATCACCAGTTATAACATTGTTTCCCTGGAACTTTGGTAGTTTGTTCCTTACATCTTGAGGTACTGCATTTGGATAACCAACCATTCCCACAAAATTTATAGGTCCAAAGGTGTTTACAAAAATGGAGGTCTGGGTTGAGCCATATTGATTCGAGGAGGTGATCTTGGGGGAGAAACAAATTGATGAGGGGCAGGGGGTCTCTGAAATACAAGAGTGTAGCTTTCAAAATGGACACCCTCCAAAGGCCTAGCTTCTTGGAAATCCCTATTAACTTCTAAAAAGACAGGGGAAGAATGGGAAGCAAACCTTTCAAAATCAAATGAAGGCCCCTCTCTAGTTGGAGAATTCAATTCCACAAAGAGGCTACCTGATTCAGAGTCACTTGAATGGTAGTATTCAATGATAGGCCATTCAATTTCATCAATGGAGATCCCTCTTCTTGTTTTTTGTTCTCCTATAACTCTCGAGGATTTTCTTCCTTCGATTTTTCCTTTCTTAGCTCTAGGAAACAATGTCCTAGCAGGATCCTTAGCAAAGAAAGATCTTCTTTCTTCCAGTTTGCAAATATTAGTAAAAAATCTTACTTGACAGAGGTTTAAGACATTGGTCCTTATCAAAATCAAATCAATAGGGAGTCGCCACTAAGGATTTCCACCTTAGTTGTGCAAATGCACTAAAATATTCTCTTTCAAATGTCTTTCAGCACTTATAAACTGGAAATGAAAGCTCTGACCTTCCTTTACCAAGATTTATCAATGAATACTAGTGTAAAACTTTTAGAGACTAGGAAAGTTACATACAACACTTGTAACTTAAAAATTCATACATGCCCGAACACAGGATAATAATTAAAATAGATTTCTGGAACTTTAGAGCATACAAGAAATGTTTACTAGGGTCTGAGTATGAACTGTATCTCAATGAACAAATCAGTTCTCAACAAATTTTAAAATAGTCCCCAATAACGATGCCACTAGTGTTGGTATCCAAATTTGTTCTCCTTTTCGAGTTAAGAAGTAATAACAGAGATTCAAAAGGGATCTTAGAGGCAAGCAGATCATAAATATATTTCGTTTTGTAGCTGAGGAGGAATCTAACTACCCCTTTGTTACTTGGATTTATGGAGATATGAATAGCACCTTAAAAGGATGTGATCTTATCCTAACTATTTTAGGTTGTGCCTTTCAACCAAGGTAAGAGAGCCTATTTTATAACCTATGTTATCCGAAAGGAGATACAACTACCTTTCTTTTACGTAAATTTTATAGAGAATACCTTGGGAAAATATGATCAACACAACAAATTTGACTCTCACAAGTTATCACTTCCAAATTATGGAGATATTTTCAACACAAGGCTAAGGTTACTAAAGACATTTGGAATCTTGATCTGTTATACATACTTTAGCAAATGGATTTTAGTCTTGTGTGGGTATACATAGTGAAACAAGGGTAGTATGGGTAGGATTAGTTGTTTTAAATAAAAATTTTGGTGGGAGGGGAGATAGGATGCACTTGACTCACCAGATCCTTGAGAGCTTATGCAAAATGGAAAGATTCAAACAAAAATGCCACAAAAGTTAAAAATGTTTCTTCAACTAGAATATGTGCTTCAATGGAGGCCTAGATTGGCACTTTTTCATACAGCCTATGGGATTTTATCACAAAGGCTCAAGTCATAGAACCCAATAAAGCACCAAGATTCAAACCAAACCATGCCTGAGGTACACCCAAAGGCTTACAGATAATCTCTATCAACAAAATGAAAGAAAAGTGATTTTAAACCATTTATCTCACTCCCAAATGAAGGCTCTTGAGAAATGAGATTACAAATGCCACTAAACTATCACAAGGATTGAGACCTATGTGATTGGACCAGATTTTGGTACAAGATTGCAACAAAAACAAGAAAAACTACTTGCATGCATTCAGAGATGAAATAAATACACTTTACTCAAGATTAACACAAAATAACTCAAGTTTGATCAAATTTATCAGCAAGGGAAAGTTTCCAGAACAATCTCAAAGCTTGTCAATGGTTGTACACTTGCAACCACCTTGACATGATTAAATTTGACACAAAGAGAGATATATAGGCTTCTTAGATGGCTTCTCAAAAGGATGGGCTCTGTCAAGATTTTTTTGTTAGAAAAATTAGTCCTTGACCTCTCCAAAAACTCCCAACCATTTACACGAAAAATTTGTGCCATTTATAACATTTAGAACAAATTTTACCCCTAAAAATACAGACATTGAGTGCACAATGCTTTCCATGATCACGATCATGATTTATAGGATCCGATCTATAAAAACTCACCGGTGCTTGAGGGGGAAAATATCATGAATATCTCCCACATTCAACTCCTTTCTCTAGTCGATTACACCTTCTTCAATTCACCAACCACTTCCACCCCAAATATGTCAAATCTAACTCCTTGCATGCTCGGGAGAAGGAAAATGGAAAACCAGATCGGGCTGAAAATTAGGCCATTTTAATGGCAAAAGACATCTCCAGATCTCTCCCACCAAACTCTAGATATCAAAATTAACTCACCTCTCTGTTTGGCATGTAGAAAATAACAAGAAATCATGAAGACTCGCACTTCCAAGAGCTTTATAGTAGAAATGGGGGGAAAATCAGATTTAGACACACACAGTCATTGATCTTTGATTTGAATGTGGGTCATCCACATGGAAGATTCAAAAATGGGCTCGGGGGCTTCCTTTTGACCTTTTTTCGACCTTTTGAAAAAATGTAAAAAAATTTACATTTTTCTGCACCTCTGCTTGAAAAATGGGCCTGACACGTGTCCTAAGGTGGGTCCCAAAGGAAACATGGAAAAATTCTGTCATTTGACCCTCTTTTGGAAAAAGGAAAATTTTCCAAGTTTCCCCCGTAGCTCCGCCCTTCCGCTTCAAGTTTCTAATGTGGGTCCCAGTGGAACCCCGCTTCTTTTTATGCCTTTAACTCCTTTTCCCTCAAAGGAAAAATTTATCACTTTTCCTCCAAAAGCCCACACCTCCACCGTTGATTAGAGCAAGCTTTGAATTTTTATTTTATTAGGCTTGTGTGCCATTTTTGATATTTTAACCCTTTTGAGACAAAGAGGCAAAAATATTAAGTTGCCTCCGATGGTCCACTTCCCCACTTCTTTTGACTTGTGAAATTGCCACATGTCACAATGGCACTCTTTGAGATAGCCCGAAAAATTTAAGACCCTAAATGAGTGTGGGCTCACCATGTGTCTTGGCCCGACATAATTTGTTTGAAGGCTTGAAGCTTAGTGGAAGGTGCCAAGTGTCATGCTTCAGGCAATCTCCTTTGGCCATTGAAAAGTCCAAGCAAAATGCAAAGTAAGTGGAGTCCTCCAAGTGTCCTCATGGTGCTCCTTCAAAATGGAACTTAAAAGGCTAGTCCCCAACATGTGTGGCTCCTCCACGTGTCCCAGGACTTCCAAAAACTTTTTGAAAAAAGAATAAGTATGGGAAGACCGGTGGAAGCCTCCACGTGTCTCTATCCCGCCAAACCTCCACATGTCCTCCCGACACTACTCCAAGGCCAAACCAAAAGTAAATCTTCAAATGAGCGTTGTTCCTCCACGTGGAAAATCTTTGAGTTGAAGCTTTTCATAGAATTTTTGAAGTACCCAATTGAGCCGTGTCTAACCAAAGGAGGCCATGTTTCATCGATGTAAAGATGTAAATTTGACTAGGAGAAATGCTCCCGTCAAACCATAAAATACAGAAAAATGACCATTTGAGCCTAGAAATGAAATTTTCTTCAAGGACAGAAAGTTTAGAAATGTTACAAGGCTCAAATATGTTCCTCAAGGACACATCAATTCATTCTTCTTCAAGTATCTAGGGAAGAAACGTCAAGGACAATAAATGCTGACTATGGGAAATAGAGAGAACAAGAAAATGCAAGTTTTTGAAGGAATAGAGAATGAGAGACTCAAATTTTAGACCATTTCCAGAGGAACAAAGAAACGAGGAGACAAATATGGACCCATACATGATCTTTGACCCAGGAGATGACTAAAAATGGCAACAAAGACTGACCAAGCACAACACAGGGAAGGAGAAAATGACAGAGGTCTGTAAATCAATAAATTTTCAAAGGCACAAATGGGGCGAGACCATTTGATCACCAACAGTCTTAATAACAAATCTAATATAATAAGAACATCATGATAAAATATAAATGAAATAGCTAATCTAATGCATAAACATGAATGAAACATCTAAATTTGCTAAACCATTCTTACTCTTGTAATGCATGATTGTTATTCAATTGTGAACCTATTTAGATCATAAGCAATCAATTTGTATGTTGTCTCCAAAGTGAGGAAAAGATCTCACCAAAATGGCTAAAAGGCCATGTTTGGATCTTCCTTTACTACTCAACTATGAGAGAATGGATGCAAGAGATGAAGAAGCTATTCCAACAAATGGAGAATGCTCTTATCAATATGCCTATAGTAATCACTATCAAAAGTGTGGTGTAAGGTGTGAAGGAAGGTAGTAGGTTCTTTATATAGCTTTCCAATTTGGGAGAATCTAGAAACCTAGTGAATGTGGGATAAAAGATAAAGTAGAATTAGAAGAGATAAGCATGATTAGAAAGAATTGATTAGAATTAGCAACTCATGGGAGTTGGAGATGATTTAATTAATCAACTAGGATTAATTAATATGCTTGAATAATCTTAAAAATCTATTTAGAGGAAATAGGCAGGATTTAGATGATTTAAAAGGGGGATTTAATTAATAAGAAGATTTGTTAATTAAATACAAGGTTATAAAGGCCTAACTAACTATTAATAACTAATTAATTGATTACATGAGGATTATAACTAGCGAAGTGTCGTTATTCGCATATGGAATGAAGGAAAGTATAATTGATTAACAAAGTGTCGTTAATTGACCAAAATGGAGTGAAATGTTAACTAATTAGTGGTAAATCACTAATTATAATGGAAATGATGGGAAAGAGGATAATTAATGCCATTTTAACATTAAAACCATGTAGGTGGATTTAGGTGTTTACAATCACCACTAAAGGATTCCACCATCATAATTCCATAGCCTATGGTTATTTTTCACATAGTACATAATATAGGCATAGACTATAGAGTAGCCATATACAATAGTTATAGATATCGGGAAATATAGTAGTATCAACAAAGTACCACAAGTCCATACAATAAATAGCTTTAAAAAATTTAAAACTAAATTTTCCCACTTGTTGGACATTCACACCATTTCTTTTGTTTTTTGCGGTGGTGATAATTTTTCATACACTTATTTTTTAAGAAAAAAATCCCATACTAACTACTCTTTTTAGGGGTTGTTTTTACTTACCATATGGAAGTAATTTTTACCCTTGAAATACTTATATCACTATGATTGCATCATTGAGTTGATCATTTTGACATACAACTCAAAAGGATTTTTGGGCACCTTGAGACCCCCTTTGGTCATTGTTTCACAACTCGGGACAACAAAAAGAACAAGTAAGAAGAAGTCACGATATGTGATCCTTATAATATATTCTTAAGAAAATGGTGAATGGACTTAATCAACAAAATGCATTCCTCACTAGAAAAATCCACATCGAGTCACACTATGAGAGTATTTTTTCATCTCTAAACATGATGTGTGGTCCAAATCTTGGTTTTATCTAATTCAATAAAAAAAATTGATTGGTTGTATTTAAAAGGAAAAATAATTTTTCGGTCTCCATAATACTTATGCTATAGACAAGGTCCCTATTGCCTCCTTCCACTTAGAAGAGTCGATCCAATGGTACACGTGGTATATGAAATATTATGATGAACCTAACCCAATTTTGCTTTCAAATTAATAATAGAATGGTTCAACCCTAATGCTTATGGTGATTTTACTAGATCCTTCTCTAAACTTTGAAAAAAACAAATAATTTTTGAATACCAAACTAAATATAAAAATTGGTTGATCACAATGAAGGCTTACTTGATGAATTCTTCAATAACTATTTTATTAGTGTCCTGAAAGATACAATCCATTGAATTCAAATTGTTCAAGTTGAATGACATGATGTAAGCCCTAGGATTAGAAAAAATAGGAGAAGAAAAACTCAAAGTTCATCATCAATTTTCAAATTCTCTTCCATTCAAAAATACCTAAGCATAATGCATTTTCCAACCCCACCTTTGAATATAACCCTTGTTAAACACCTTATAGATGTTGAAATGCAAGTTCAATGAGGAAATGGTTATACTATAATTGTGTTGAAAAGTTCACCAGGTCACGAGATGTGTGGAAAATTATTGTATCTATTAGATGTTGAATCACTCCCATAAGATGAAGTTTGGGAAGATGACCAAGAATAAGAAGAATAAAAGGTCATAGAAGAACCTACTCCTCAAGATTCCCAACTAGAAATATCCCTACATGTCTTGGAAAGAGTTATCACCCCTAAAACTTTGAATTCCAAAGGGTATTTTATGAATATATATCTCACCATTTTAATTTGATTAGGTTGCACACATAACTTCATTGACACTCGACTTGTCAAATAAGAGTATTTCTTGTATATCAATGCTCTAACTTTTAAAAAAAAAAAAAAATTAATGGAGGAACATTTCCTTGTAAATAATTTTTTATAATTTTTGTATTTCCATAGAGACTATACTATTTATTAATACGTGTTTTTCCGCCCTTGGGTAGATGTGATGTAGTTCTTAGAGCTCAATGGTTTTGTACCTTTAGACCTCGATCTTGTGATATTTCTCTCAACTTTGGTTGTAGTTCTCAAATAATGAGAAAAATCACACCTAAAAGGTGGTCACCCCTAGGTCCGATAGTATTATTACCTCACATCATATGGAAAATATTCTTATGAAAATATCTTATGGGATCATCACTTAGTTATGTTCCACTAATTTGAGTCCATCTTCAAATTCTGGAAACCGTAATGATTTACAACAAATTTAGTAAAAACATGATACAATATTTGTAGAGTCAATTAGAATACCACCTCAACATCCATATGACCATCACATCCAACTTTTTCTAGCAATTTTTCCTATCAACATTCAGCCATATTAATACCCATTCTTGTATAATATAGAAATTATAAATTTGGTAGAATAACTTCTTCAAAGTGTAATCGTTTGTCTTAGTATAAGTCCCTCTTTTCACCCATTGTTCTTGTCCAAAAAAATATGGCTTGTAGTTACTATGATTGATTTAGGGAGATAAAAATCCATTATCAAATACAAATACCTATGCCATGATTAATGATCTTCTTGAAAAGATTCATGAGGCCTAGTTTTTCTCAAAATTAGATTTGTACTCTAGGTACCTCTAGATTTGCATCATTGATCGGGATATCATTAAGGAGGCCTTTCAAACTCATGATGACCACTATAAATTTTTGGTCATGTGATTAACTAAAATTAACTAATATGTAGTATGTGGGGATGGTTAATCAAATCTATGAACAATCTGTAAATAACATAAATAAATGTAGTAAAGAAATATATAAGTGACCAAGAAACCATGAAAAATAAAATGCTAAACCTAATGTGTAAGAAAGAAGAGGAAAAAAATCAAGCTCGAATAGAATATTCTTGCATGGATCGTGTCACAAAGCTGATTGGAGAGTTTGGAAGTAATAACAACTATGTAAAATCTCCTAAAAGGATGGATCTCGTGGTATATGGATAGATTGGAGCATCTGTAGAGGGACTAGGAACCTATACGTACTCTAGTTTGTAAACCGGCTGCCCTTATCTATGAAAAATATCTGAAACTAATCTTCACAAGTTCAATAGATGGTCTGAAACCCTCGTTTTCGTAACATTAACTTCACTACACTACTTCGTATGTCGCTAATATTCCAAGTTGATGTAAAGATCTACAAAAGACAAAGAAGGAGTATCAAAACCATAAAAAAATAAAAATGCAAATGAATGGGTTAGATTGACCTTAGCTACCACAAAGAATGGGCTTACTAACTAAGCGTTGCACTACATTTCAGACCCAAATGTAGTTTTTGTGAGTGTTTGCATAATGTGCCTTAGGTTCTCTCATGCTAGTTACACTTTCTGAAGTAGCGAGAAATAAGTAAATGTAATAGAATGTGTGCATGTAATATAATATTATCCCTCCTCTATGTTGCGTGTGATGTAGATGTCCTAGCCTTGTGCCTTATGATGGAGCTATGTGGATGCAAGTGACCTCCAATGCAATAGATGGATGCAACTCTAGATGGATGATAGTAGTGAATGATGCGAGGTCCTTCATTCGGTCTCATAATTTTATATTTATAGGGTTATCTTGGTCTAATTTTATAATTAACCCCGAAATGGCCTACCAAAAAAATATAAAGATCTAAAATTGCTAGAAAGAGCCCAAAAAGTGGTGGGAAAGTGCAAAAGGAATGGGGTGCCCCACTGGTGGGACCAAGGCACCCATGGGTGCCCCAATACTAATATGGGAACCCCAGTTGATGATAAAATAATGAGATATGATAGAAGTGACTAGTCATGTGGATGTACAAGGTTGGTAATGATGAAATCAAATAAAACAATATGTCCAAAATACAGGGTGGGGTTAATTAGCACTTCCTTCACTCAAGAACCTTCTAAATAGTAGTATGAAACCGGGATAAATAATGTCTAAAGTGGATGATTTTTTTACTACATTTTTTCCCCACTTGATGTTGGTGAGTGAAAATCTTGGTAACATAAAGTAGATAGAGATGTGTACTTGATGTCTAGGAAGAGTGTCGTAGAAACGTGCCGGAGGACTAGACAAAGTGTGGAATGAAAAAAAGATGGAGGAGCATGGAAAATAAAGATGAAAATGCGTAAAAAAGTGATGAGAGTGAACCTATGGAGGAACGTGTGTGTTGATGTTGATGTGTGTAGTGTACCTGCATGGCTAGTATAGTGTGTACTATCAAAAAGTGTCATTGTTGAAGCCATTGTTTTTGTTTCCCCATTTGACTACTTGTTTCTCATATAGCTGGACTTGCAAGGAGAAAACAATCAAGTAGTAAAATATGTATGTATGTATGTGTAAAAATGCAATGTAAAAGATGCATGTAAAAGTATGTAAGTGTAAAATATGAAAATAATTTTTTTGAATGGAACATGTTCACCTAATCCATGTTGAGAGAAAGAGTGTAGAAGGATATCCTATACTACCGGGGTTTTTTGGGAAATCTGACACCATAGGCCGAAGAAGTATATGGAGGAAATGATTTATGTCCTCCAAAATTTAACTACTTCCTTAAACTATGTGTGAAGATATCTTTGTATCATCCTGGTTTTTTGGGTGATTTGACACTTTGGAGGTAGAAGAAGTATAGGGAGGAATCGGTTGTATCCTCCACCCTTTAATTGTTCCTACGAATGCTAATGTCTTGTAAAATCTATTGTGTATGGAGTTCATAGATTGGTTTGAACTCACTCATTGTATGTAAACCCACAATGCCAAAAGTGGAAAGTACACCAAACTAAACCAGTTTAAATGCAATGTGTTAGTATGTAAATCCAAAATGATGCCCCCCTCTTTGGGGGACACATGCAACGTTATCGAAAGGAGAATGCAGCCCCAAAAGAGGACCAATTGCATGTACTCTAAAAATCTACCCTACATGGGGAAGGGAATTCACTTGGTAAAAACCAAGGTACACACAAACAAGGGTGGATAGCCAAAAACAAGTGTTAGTACAAAAAAACATGCATGTAAAAATACAATGTGTAATCTACACAAACAATGTAAAAGATACGAAGAAAAGTAGTGTAAAACGTAAGGAGATAAGTAAGCCACACAAATTAGGTCACAAACATGGGACATATCTCACGATGTTGTAAGAAACACAAGGCCATCATGGCTGCAAACAAAAATAATTGTGCATACCAAACATATGGAAAATCCTACATATAAGAAGCAAACAAAGACATACAATGTAACAAATAAATATGGAAGTAAATATTCTTGCATAAAAAATGTTGCACATGAAGCACATGTTAGCATATTATAAATATAATAATATTTCAAAAACATGTATAACCAAGTAATGTAAAGTGTTAAGTACAAAATGAAAAAATAACACCTGTGAGAGACTAATGTGGGTGCCCCCAACAACCAGTGTAGGAAGGATAGAAGGCGAGAATCCATGTTACGCGTAACGGACCTGAAACTACGATCACATCTAGAAAAATATGTGAATGCACATGTGTGGATGATATAGATAAATCACATATAAGTAATCTTAATACTATGTGTAATAAAGTGACCATGAACAAGGAAAAGTAAGAAAGAGTAAATGAAACCATAATATGCAGTATGATGTGGATGGTAGGAGTCTGTGTGCCCCTAGGTTAATTAAAATGTATATAGTGAGGTTAATTTGGTTTTACCCCTTAGCATTTAAGAATGAGCCATAAATGAGAGTGCGTCATCAGGAAATGGTTGAAAAGTGTGTGTTATGTATAATGCACTATGATGAATGTGTATGTGTAGTGATGATGATATGTGACATATGAAAGAGATGTGTGTCACCCTTATAACCTAAGCATATATCACAAAAAAATGGATGTATGAGTGATGATTTAGCCTTAAAGCGTGTATCACTACAAGATGAATAGTAGGAAGTGGTGATGTATCCTAAAGCGTATACCACTACAAGATGGATAGTAGGGAGTGGTGATGTAGCCTAAAGCATATACCACTACAAGATGAATAGACTAAGTGATGATTTATCCTATAGCGTGTGTCACTATCCTAGAAATTTTACATGATGAAAGGTCAAATGATAAACATGTGATGAATGTAAGGTCCATTTGATTTGTAAAACCTCGGCATCAAGTATGGACTAAGGAACTAAAGTGCGTCATTGGGTAGTGAGTAAAACACGTAGAAGAAAATGCAGTATTTTTTATGATAATAGAAAACCATGTGATGAGTAGATTGTGTAATGTGTGGTGTATGAGATGCAATGTATGTAGAATAAAATTAGTATGTATGATGAGTAGTATATGAGACTAGACACCTATGAATCCTATATATGATGAAGTAGTATGATGTATGATGTATAAATGTGCAAATGTCAAAATGTTGTAGAGTAAATGTAGAATGTAATTGTATGATGCAATACATGATGTATGGTGCCTAATGTGTAGTGTGTGGTGTTCAAGTGTATTAAGCCCTCAACAGTCAAGTGTGAACCAAATCACAAGAGTGTTTGATCAGTAACAATGACACTAAAACATGTGATGAGTAAACCTATGTGAGAATATTGATGTATGAGAATGCAAAGATGATAGATGCTAATATGAGTGGGGGATGTATTAGATATGATTCCCATCAAGTGTACATAAATGTGAGGGCTAACCATTTACCATGAAGGATGAATTTCCTCTATTCGACACATGTGATGGTGAAAATGTATGACTATGATCTAACAGTGGTGGTATAGTTTTAAAACACTGTCTTGGTGAATGAAGTATATGCACATGTGATGGATGAATTCATGATGAAGGTCTTGGCATCAAAAATGCATTGTTGATGGATATTTACATGATTCTAAATATGATTATGAAGAAGACCCATATGGAATAAATTGAGGTGGTGACCTATGTCGAGATGTAGTAACTATCCTAGGAATGGGCCTATACATATTTGAGTGATGTGTGATAATGCAAAAATGAACAATGTATTAATAATAATGTGATAATGACATAATATGTGTGTGTTATAAGTATGTTATGTTGTGATGAATGATGCTAATAGGTTTTCAGGTGTAAGATTGTATACTCCCCAAGTGTGTGTGATGATACATGCATGGTTTGGAAATAAATAGAGAAGTGGTGTATGAAGGTGGTGAAGTATCATAGATATTGTAAGATTGATTAAGTGATGCGATAAATAATGAGAGATTGTATGGTATGCATGACAAGTGATATATGGTTGTAGAAGTATGTAAGATGAAATGATGTTATTTATTGTAACAGACCCCTTAACATTCATATAAGAACCATAAGAATATGAATGTGTCATCATGAGGGTAGGGTGAAAAGAGTTACCTACCAAAGACCAAGTTTGCATTTAGTGGTGGAAGTATGGTCAGAGAAAGTAATAGTAGGACCATGTGATTGTGGTGGAATTTTTAATGTGTCATGACCACTAGTAGGAGGATTAGTTTCTTTGATGAAAGTAATTGGTTGGAGCTTATACTTGAGAGGAGGCCAAGTTTCACTGAGTTTTAAAGGAGGTTTCTTAGATTGACTTGTTAATTCCGTAGATACATTGAGAGGAGGGGGAGTGAGACTAATTTTTAGAGGTTGTTATGTATTTTGACTTGGTGATATCGTAGGTGCTTACTTAGGCTTCTCTTGACTAACCGAAGAAGGATCACTAGAAATAGTGGAATAATGCTCAGTGGATGTAGAAGGAGGATCTTGAGATTCCCACCGAGATGTAGGATTTTAGATGGGCATGTAAAATAATGTTGTGCAATAAATGAGATAAATCCCCGATGCTCAAGATGTTTGATTCTTTGTTGTAAAGTGTGGCAATCATTGTCATTATGCCCATTGAGTCGATGATAATTACAATATGGAAAACCTTGATATTTTGCTAATCGATAAGGAGGATAGTAATTAGTAGGTGGTAGCATGATCAACTGATGACTAAGGAGATGATTGAGAATGTCATGTTGCTTAGTATTATGTTCAAATATGAGAGGCTCAGAAATGACATGACCTGAGGTTCAACTATATGACATGTAGTGGACATAGATTGAAATGTAGAGGGAGAACAAACATGAGCTTGAGAAGCATCCTAATTTGTTGAATTTTAGATTTGAGAGATGTGATTGTGGATTCCATAGCCATAAACTTGTCTTGAAATAAAGAATTTAAAGCTTGAATTGAGTCCAATAGGGGTTGATTAGATGGAGGATCACTAGGGTCGGTAAATAGAAAAATGAGCATAAGACTTAGTTCGTGTGGCGGCATATTTTCATCAAAATACTTGGTGTCTAAGGATTTTTGCAAAACAACTTGGCAATTAGGATATCTCTTAAGTAAATCAGATAAAGAAACTTGACCCATGATAGAGGAAAAATGAGGATCCTAAGCGTGAAAGAAGTGGGGTTCACAAAAATTATTAACTAAAATTAACTTATATGTAGTATATGGGGATAGTTAATATAAATGATGAATAGATATAAATAAAGTAAAAATGCAAGTAAAGAAATATATAAGTGACCAATCAACTATGAAAAATAAAATTCTAACCCTAATGTGCAAGAGAGAAGAGGAAATAACTCAGCTAAATGGAAGATGCTCGTGGGAGTGCCACAAAACTAATTGGTGAATCTAGAAGTAGGAATAGTCATTTAGCTCTGAAAAAGGATGGATCTAGAGTATCTAGATAGATTGGAGCACCAGGAGAGGGACTGGGGCACCTACGGGCACTTTGGTCTGGAAAATGGGTGCCTTGGTCTATACAAAAGCTCTAAAATTGATATTCACAAGTTCAGCAGATGGTTTGAAACCCTCATTTTCTGTTGCATTAACTTCATTGTACTACTCCGGATGTCACTAATAAAAAAGATGATGTAAATACCTGCAAAAGACCAAGAAGGAGTATCAAAAATCTAAAATAGAAGAATGTGAATGAATGGATAAAAATGACCTCAGTTGCCACAATAGCGGGCTTACTAAATGAGCATTGCACTACATTTCAGACCCAAATGTAGTTATGGTAAGTGTGTGCATAATTTTCCCTAGATGATCTCATGCCAGTCACACTTTGTGAAGTAGAAAATAATAATTAAATGTAGAAAATGTAATAAAATGTGTGCATGGAATAGAATATAATCCCTTCCCATATGCTATATGTGATGCAAATATCCTAGCCTTGTGCCTTGTGATGGAGTTAAGTGGATGCAAGTGATCTATAATGCAATAGATGGATGCAACTCTAGATGGATGATAATAGTGAATGATGCTAGGTCCTTCATTATGGTCTCATAACTTTATATTTATAGGGTTATCTTGGTCTAATTTCATAATTAACCCCAAAATGGCCGACCACCAAAAAGATAAAGATCTAAAATGGCTATAAAGAGCCCAAAAAGTGGCGGGAAAGTGTAAAAGGGATTGGGGCACCCCTAGTGGGACCAGGGCACCCATGGGTGCCCTAGTACTAGTCTAGGCACCCCAATCAAGGATAAAATAATAGGAGATGACAGAAGATGACTAGGCATGTGGATGTAAAAGGTCAGTAATGATGAAATAAAATAAAACAATATGGCCAAAAGACAAGGGTTAATTAGTAATTTCTTCACTCAAGAACCTTCTAAATAGTAATATGAAATTGGGATAAATAATGTCTAAAGTGCATGATTTTGTGACTACATCATGCTTTTTGGCGTACCAATGCCCCATCACTATTACAGGTGGACCCATTTGACGAATAAAATATTTCAATCCTTCATAAATTCATCCTAGTATTATTTGATGACAAATTGATCTACCAAAAACAATTGGGCCAAACATTTACAACACCTCTATAGTGAAATAAAACTCCTATTGGATAGTAATTTATGTGCCAAAAATTCTAAGTGCTCCTTTGTCCAAACAAAATTTGTGTACCTTAAGCAATTTGTCTCTATAGTAAGTTTTAGTGTTGACCCAAAAAAATCAATACTATGAAAAATTGGCCAAAACCAAAGACACTCGTAAACTTAATGAATTTTTGGGTCTCATTGGCTACCACATAATTTTTTTCAAGGAAATTGAAAAATTGTGGTCTCATCGACTACCATATTTTAAAAATGTGCCTTTTCATGGACTAAGGCATTAGATAATGCCTTTGAGGCATTAAAACACATTATGTGTAGTGCACCTATTTTTGCCACACCATATTTATACAAGACCTTCATTATAGAAAACAATGCTTATGGAAATGTATATAGTGCCATCCTCCTCCAAGAAGGACACCCCATTTTTTCACTAGTAAGGCCCTCTCCATGGGGAATTTGGTGTTGTCTAATTATGAGAAAGAAATGATGACCATATTATATACAATCCATAAGTGACATCATACTGTAGGTCAACATTTTTGTATCAAGACATGCTACCAAAATCTGAAGTAATTCCTTGAAAAACATGTCCCCTCTACAAATAAGGAAAAAAGGGTCACCAAAATCATGGGATATGAATATGAGATCACTTATCTGAAGGGAAAATAAAATGTGGTTGCAGATGCACTTTACCATACATATGAGGAACAATATTTCTAGTGTGATTTATCTATGCCATTACCCAAATAGATGCAAAACTACGACATGAATGAGAACATGAATTAGCCACACAACCTCTCACTCATTAAATGGTTTCAATTCCTACTCCTCATCACAATAATTTTGGGATGGCCATTATTTGCAATATAAGGGACACATGATTTTACCACCTAAGTCGAGATACAACATAAAATTATGCTTGAATTGTGTGCATTTCCTTAACCAATCATTAAAGATTCTTAAAAATATATGAGTGGGTTGGTATAAATTTATTTTGGCAAGGATTTACTCTATAATGTGATACTTTCAAGAAAAAAAAGTTTAAATGGTGAAAATCTTGGAATTTCTATGACCACTACCCATTTCTATATGGACTTGGACATATAGTTCCATAGATCTCATCAAGGAATCCCAAAATATATGGGTAAACTAGTGGTGGATTTCCTCTCAAAGTACACCTATTTATGTGCCTTAGCCCGCCCCTACACCTCCTTAACCATTTCCTATACCTTTCTTGACCAAATATTCTACCTACATGAAATCCCCAATTCAATTTTATTAGATCATGACTTAACATTGAGAAGTCTTTTCGTGATAGATTTATTCCAAAAATGGGAACACAACTATTTATGAGCTCTGGATATCACCAATGACATATGGTCAAATTGAAATAGTCAACATGTGTTTGGAAACATTCCTTCAATGTTTCATCTCTAAGAAAAAAAAACATTAGTTTAAGTGGTTGCCTCTTACAAAATAATGGTACAACACAACATATCACACATCCACAAAAATAACACCATATGAAGAAATTTATATCCATCCTCGACCATTTATTATCTCTTACATTCTAGGAATCTCTTTAGTTTAGGAATTTGACACCACCTCAAGCCATGAAAATATTCTCTCGAGTTATTCGAGAAAATATCCGTATGGCCCAAAACCACATGAAACAATAAGTATATCAACATCACATTCAACAAACCTTCTAATATTCGGATACAAGTTTTCTTTGGTTAGAACCCTAAAAACATTTGTCCTTGAAAATGAAAGGGTGTAAGAAGATTGATCCTAATTTATATGGCCATTACAAGTTTATTCAAAAGATCATCCCAGTCTATATACAAGATGGAACTTCAACCTTCCTCTTGTGTTCATCATGTTTTTCATGTCTCATGTTTACTGTAAAGTTCTTTGGGAAATACGTCACAAATTAGATAGTGCTTCTTGGGAATGATAATAAAGGATCTATTATTTTTTTACCTAAAAAATACTAGAAAAACACTCATACCAACTTTGGAACTAGTCCATCACAAAGGTCCTAATGTAGTGACACAAAATGCAACATGAAGATGCAACTTGGGAGCCCCTTCTCTAGATTCAAAAATAATTTCCTAGTCTTGAGATTTAAGGAAACATTTAAAAGGGATAGGATTTTAGGACCCTTCATCCTACTATTCTCTTTATAATACTATTGCAATAAATTATATGGATGTATATTCTTTCAGTAAGTCACCTCGTGAGCTATTAAGAATAATACCTCTTGTATGGGAAGTATTAGCTTTCTCAAGTAGAGCTAGTATAAATGTGATGCATAGGATAATAAAAACTACCACAAATGATTTTGTATTGAGATTTCTCAAAGGAGGTTTCTCTTGAAGTGGTTTATGATCTTGTAATTTGACTCTAATATAATTTCAATGCAATAATTTTATTTTTGTTAAATTTACAACCTATTATTGTTTGTATTTCATTTTTGGCCTAATATTTTGTAAGAATAATCATCATACCCCATTCCTTAGACCTAACTTAAGGCTACATAATCATACTATGAGTATTAGTACTAACATAAAAAGGCAGAGGATCTAATTCTAGATATGTATCCTCCTAACCTATTTAGGAAAACTATCACATCCCAAATGACCCCATGGCTTGTGATGAGGACACCTATGAAGTTTAATTTTTTAACTAGAATAATGGGTGTGCCAAACGATATAACATATTTATTCATTATGATCAACTTTTTTTTATTGTGATAATTTCCTTTTTTATTTTTTTTTGATATTATGGCTATTTATTTTTGGATTTATTGTTCCTTCTCCATATGGTTTCAGAAAGCTAATCAAAATGGTATGACATATGAAAAAAACTAGAGATATTACACTTAGCTTATATAAAGGATAACCTATAAAGGAGAATGTTTGGATACTCAAATATTCATACCCTAGAAAAGAGTTTTAACTAGAGACTTTCCTTAGAGTTTCCAATAGAGAATTTGTAAAGGGTAGATGATGAGCTATGATTGGGTTTCCCTTATCACAATATTTAGAGAAGAGTGGTGACATGATAGAAATATCTCATTTTTGTCACAGAGGGTAAAATGTGGATTAAAGATAAGTGTATAAAGTACCAAAGTTGAGCTATAATAAGTACAAATAAATCTATTAGAGAAAATAACACTCTCTACCATTTCTATTCATTTTTTAGAGGATGCCTGGATACATTTGGGAGCCTAAGGTAACAAGTAGGTAAGCATAGTAGATAGGTGTTTACAAGGAAGTATTGGTTCATTCCCAAGGTCATATAATGCAACTAAAAATTGAAAACCGGAGGCATACTATAAGAGATAACAACCCATAGGTTAAGCTAAAAACAATATCTAGTAAGTTTAAATAGGATGAAAATTCTAGGAAGCATAATAATAGGTAGCTTGTAAAATGTCAAAGCTATAAATCATGGCTTATGAAGTGTTGGTTAGAAAAATAATTGATCAAACTAAAAATCCTATTAAAAATAATAGGTTTTGAGGTGCTAGTTGAAAAATGAATCGATCAAAATAAAAATCCTATTAAAAATAGGTTGTGATGTGTTATTCATGAAATGAATAAATTGAACTAAAAATAATATAAATAGAATAGGTTGTGAAGTGTTTGTTAATTGAATCAACTGACTAGGAGTCTTACATAAAAAATAGATCTTGAAGTGCTAGTCGAGAAATGAATCAACCAAACTAATAGTCATATAAAAAGATATAAGGTAAGTATGTAGATTAAATCTAAGGGAAAATGGTAAAGAAAAGAAACAAAGATAAAACTAAGAAGTAAGGATAAAGCTAAGAAGTGCATGCTATAAGAGGAAAAATAAGATGTAAATACTACATTATTACATAAAATCACAATCAATACATGATAACATTACATTATGTTATATGTATTTTATATATACATGTAGAAAAAGATAATAAAATATATGTACAAGAAAGGTAATTGGAAGAACATAGTAAAGATGATAAAGTTATAGAATGTTGGTGAAGTAGTGATAATCTTTTTATCATTAAACATGCCCTATTGCATTATGTGAAATATGAATTTCTTTTCATTGTGAGTAGATAAGAAAAATAAATCAATTTCTAGTTTGGTCTCTTTGAATTTGTTTGGGTTCTTAACTTTAAGTATAGGGTTCCCTTTGTTTTAAGCTAAACCCGCTTTGATATCCAGTTACTTATACGCAAGCCATAATACATTAGTTTGAAAATTATGATTTAGGTTTTTAAAACCTAATTATTGAGTCCCAATGTCATTAGTTATATTGATACCATTCATATTATTTATATCATTTTAAATAAATTTGAGCCACTTGAAACTCAATTATAAAGAATTACACATTACTTGGACCCCCTACACTTTAAAACTAGATAATGTTTGCCCTATACAGATTAATAGAAGAAAATTACCTTCAATATTTAGGTTAACTAAGATCCCATTCTTATCCTAAGTCAAATAATCCCCTTCATGCCTTTATATTATAAAATGAGTACCATTCATAATAGTTGCACCCTTATATACCCGACCAAAATCAATCAAGATAAATCCCATAGAATCTCTTGGATCTAAGATATAACATGTGAGCCAAATAAAATCTACTTAATGTGAGTGAATAAAGAGTATTAAGAATTTTTTAAGGGATACTTTTGTGTTTGTGAACCCGATCCAACAGTTTATCAAAAATAGTGTACAATTATAGGATTTATTTTAGACTCTATAAGCCCTTTGTAGTCCGAGTGACCTGATATGTTTCAATACCTATCATTTTGATATATTAGCTTTAATATATGTTTTTAATGAAATATTAATTGGGATATTTTGTGTGTTCATGACACTTGGCACAATAAGAGATAATCAGGAATAAATATGACCCCATGAGACCGCATGAGATAATTCTATTATGGATGATTTAATGCCCATGAAGTTGTTATCGAAGAAAAATAATCATGAGATATGTTAGTAGCCAATAAGTATTTCAATTGGGATAAAATCATAGTAAAACATACCACATGATTTAATTTACAATCAAGTGGAGCTAAATTGAGAAATTAACATGGAGATGATCTTAAAAGACACCACTAAAATAGATATACATGGAGATTTGTAGAAAATCTAAATTAAGCACAAAGAGATAAAAATAATCAAATTGTGAGCTTTACATGTCACATTCTATAGGGAGTTCAATGACGGATTAAAAATTAGAGATTAAGAAGGCTCGACTCTTCTTGGCTTCCTATGCTTTTCCTTTTGTATTTTATTGTGCTAACTGTATGTCCTTATCCCTTCTAGTGGTCTTCACCCAGTCTTATCATAGTGAGTTTCAGTTCATGCTCACCGCTTAGTTAGTGTTCGCGCTTGTAAATTGCCACCATCTCCCCAGATCAATGATTTTTTATTATGACGACCATGGCTCCCAAGCGTGCATGGAAGTTTGTCCCAAAAGTCTACGATGAGGTATGGACTCTGAACCCTCCCTAGATGTGGTTATTTCTCATGATTTTTTGGATCCTGTAGTGACTTGGTATCATAACCACTGCCTTATTGCCTATTTTTTTGGTTGCATCCCGCTGAATCGTATTTATAGAATTGGATGAAAAACCATTGGGAATCTTTTGGCATCTAGGTTTTTGGTGTTCGCAATCTCACCAAAGGTTTTTATCTGTTTACCTTTCGTGAACCCTCACAGGTCCAAACCCTTATGACTAAGGTGGCGTGTTGGTATTTAGGCAATACCCTTCTTGTGTTTTCCTCTTGGACTCCATATTTTAGCCCAACTAGCTAGGTTTCACTCAAAATCCCTGTTTGGATTGAGCTCCTCGGTCTTCTTGTTCATCTCTGGTATTTTTGGACAAGATAGTCAAACCCATTAATAGGGTGTTATGCCATGAGAAAGATCGTTTTTTTATGCCCGACCTAATAAGTGTGTATGTATCAAAGTGGACTTGAAAAGGATTTACGGGACCATCTAAATATTCAGGTGGGGTCCCTAAAAATATCTCAAAAGGTCATGTATTTTAACCTCATAAACATGTGTTTTCGATGTTAGGCCATGTACCATCGTATTAGGGATTGTCCCCTTTTAGATCGCTCTAAATATGCTCCCATGCCATCTGCCACACCGAACACTGTGGTTAATCCTTAGTCTGATGGTTGGAAAGTGGTGGGTTCAAAAAAGAACTCAGGGGCATAGTATTCTATAGAAGTTCCACCCCCGTTATCTTCTTCACAACCACTTACCAGAAATGAGCCTCTAATAGAGCAACCTAGTCCTTTGGCTTCCATTGTAGCCACCGCCTCATAGAGCCAAGAGATGCAGACGACTATTGAGAACTATGGGAATTTGGCTTCAACTTCTCTACCACTATGGTGTTTGCATATCCCACCTCACGAGGTGGAGCGTGGCATGCGGGGAGTTAATGGGGCTAAGTGCTGCTCCATTCAAGTCAAGCCTTCTTAGTTAAACCAAATTTTGCTTACCAATGATTTCGCAATTCTCGATCCAAGGAAAGTTTTCTAGATGGGTAGGAGCATTTGATATGTCTGATTTTTCATGAATTTTCTGTCATGGAATGTGTGAGGACTGATAGAGCCCTCACGAAAATTCTCTTCCTATTTATCTTGTTAGTTAATTAATGGTTTAGATGTTCTTTGCTTACAGGAAATCAAGATTTTTGGTTTTTTGCTTTAGAATTCGTTGACGTATATTTCCCTTGATTTTGTGCACTTTCACACTCATCACATTGATGGCCAAGGTGGTGCTAGCATTTCCATCATGCCAAATTTTTCGGCGTTAATTATTTCCTCGGGCCACGACCCAAGCCATCAAGCGGTGTGGGTTATTTTGCATATTAATGATATGTCCTTTGGTATTCTCAATGTTTATGCTCCTAATGATGCTTCCAAAGAATATTATTATGGCGGTGGTTAGGTGACAACTTACCTTTTTCTTATTGGTTGGTTTGTGGCAACTTTAATATGGTGGAGCATCTTGATGATAAATGTGGTGCACTCTCGATGCACCGATGCCTCGAGAATGGGTTGCTCAAGTATTAATTTAAAAGTCGTTAAGGCCTTTCCGATTTGATTCTCAACCAACGACATGATTTTCTAGATTCCACTTGGTTTACTTGGACCAACCTCTCGAGAAGGATCTGATCACGTATTAAAACGTCTTGATCGTGTTCTTCTTACTCAATAGGCCTATTTTAATTTTGACACGCATGGCTCCACTGTTATCAATGTGATTTTTTCAAACCATCATCCGATAACATTTAAGGTTATTTGGCAGGAGCCCTCCCAACATGTCAAGTACATAATGTTTCTTCAATTTATTGTTGCTTCATCACCCTGGAGTAATCTAGCTTATCGCCAAAATTTGGAACATGGTGCCTCGTCTCACTTTTGCTGCTAGATGGCGCTCTTGGTGGGAAGCAACGCTTCAACACACCTCCAAATTTCTCCTCCGGTTTGAAAAATAGGTTTCTCAGATTCGAAGATGGGTTGATTCTTCTCTACATATAGAATTTCGATAGATATCCTTACTCCTAGAATCCAATCCTTTTGATCTTCAAATTTAATCTTAGGCTACATCTCTTTGGCATAAGCTCAAGATCAGTGAATCCTATGCTACTCAGGGGTGCTCAGATCCGCTCGAGGCTCCATTGGCTAAAGGTGGGAGATAAAGCTTCTAAGAGCTTCTTCAAATCCCTCCGTGCCAAGCATGCTCGTCAATAGATCAAGGCTATATACGAGTCCCACCAGCGGCTTACTGAGCTCCTAGAAATATCTTCTACTTTTGTCAAGAATTATTGTCTAGTATTTCAAGATCAAGAGGATTCTCTTGAATGAGCTTCTGCTTTACATAAATTCCTTGATGTGGTGCCTTTGCAACTCACTTCTTAGGATTCATCTCACTGTGATGCTCCTCTTTCTTTAGATGAGCTTCATGTTGCCTTACTTTGTTTAGCTAATGATAAATCTCCCACTTGGATGGATTTCCCAGTGAATTCTATAAATCCACTTGGTCGATTGTTGGTCTTGATTTACTCGGAGTATATCTTGAGGCGCTTCAATCTCACTCTTTAGGCACTTTCATCAATCAAGGAAACATCAAGTTCATTCCAAAATTAGGCAATCTAGAGCTTATTAACAATTGGAAGCCGATCACTTTGTTGAACATCTCCTACAAAATTCTTGCTAAAGCTCTAGCTCTGTGGATTACTAATATTCTATCAAAGATTGTGTGGCCTGAATAGACCAACTTTGTCAAAGGCCGTTATATTCTAGATAATCTTCTTATGGTTTGGGAAGGAATGGAATGGGCTCATATTTCCTATCAGAAGCCTCTTTTTCTAAAAATTGATTTTGAAAAAGCTTATGATCGTATTGAGTGGCCCTTTATTCTAGATATGCTCAAGGCCTTAGGGTTTGGTGTTTTATTTTTGTTTTGTTGTTTCTACTCTATTCTCCAATGCTTCCACTTAGCTCACTATTAATGGCCATCAGTCTCAAGCCATTGGACTCTACCGCTCCATCAGACAGGGTTGCCCTCTTGCTCGACTTTGTTTGTTCTTGCAGAAGATGCTCTAGGATACTTAATTTCTCATCATGCTTACAAGGTCAAATTCATGAAATTAATTTACTTGACTAACACACACAGTTGATTAATGGAAATTTTGCAGATGATTCCTTCCTTACGGTGGTTGAGTCTGAGCAGAATGTCACTGTCATTTTTGATTGTTTATCCACTTTTTGTTTAGCCTCTAGTTCTAGCATTCAGATGGCCAAAACTCTTGGTTTTTACCAAAGATGTTTGCCAATGCCTAATTGGCTTCTAGGCTTACCCCTAGAATTGGATTGGTAATGGTGAGGAATTTCAATTTCTAGGATTTCCTTTTGCCTTCAATAGTGATTTGGAGACTCTCTATACATATGTGGTTAATAGGGTAGAGAAAAAAATCATGAAGTGGTCCTCCAAACCACTATCCTTAGCGGAAGTTTTCAGGTGTGTACCAAAATTCTTAATTCCATCCATGTTTATTACTCTACATGTTAGTGCCCATCTCGTGCCTCATTTAATCACCTGGATAAACTTCGTAGAATTTTCTCTTGTGTAAAAGTTCTTGTTCAGTTGGATTTCACCGTGTAGTCTAGGATGTTTGCTACGTCCCTCGCAAGCAAGGTGGTATGGGCATTCTTGATCTTTACAAGAAAAGTGTGGCTCTATGTGCTAAGTGGATTATCCATAGTCTTTTTGGGGATTGATGTTGGCAGATTCTATTGAGACATTGTATTGAATCTAGTGCCCTATATGGTAAGTGGAGTTGGAATGGTATTGGTTTACATACTCTTATTATTACATCTGCTCCAGTTAAGATTTAAGGTACCTTTGTGGCTAAGAGCATTTGGAAAGCCTTTGAGTAGGTGAAGCCTTTTTTATGGTGGGTTGGTGATGGATTTCATACATGGCCTTTCGTTTAATACTCACAACATCTGGTGGTCACCAATTCTTTTTGAGGGCATGCTTTTGTTAGCTAAACTCCCAAGCATCAAAGCCATTTGGATTTTTTACAAAGGCATTCACACTATACAAGATCTGGTGCACCGCAGAGATTAGATCACTTGGCCTCAACTTAAAGCCAAATTCCATTTATAGAATTATGATCTTCCTTCAATTTGTAAGATTCAGGAGCTTCTTCCAGATGTGATGCTTCATAAACTTGGCCTTCGACCACCGGCTGCCTAGTGGCGTGACTGGCGATCGAATTAGAATATAGCTTTTTTGTGTTACAATTCTCACACCATCTATCAACTTCTCTATCCTGTGTGACCCATAAATTTAAATTTAAATTCTTGTTGGGGACTCCAGTCACTACCCACAACCTAGATTCGTAGGCTTGCTCATGCTTGGAACCCTCTTCTTGAACCTAAAGTTAACCATTTTCTATGGTGCTTGATTTATCAAGGTTTTCCTTTAGGTGAACGAATTCGACATATTGGAATTTTCCCCGACATGCTCCTTTTTCTCTAGCCCAAAGTCTTTTTTACATTTATTCTAGTTTTGTCCACATGCGCAGGCTATTTAGCATTGGATTCATTCCTTGTTTTCTCCCTATCACCCGAATTTTTCTCTTGGCGTCTAGCTTTATTTGGGGACTTTATTCCATGGCCTCATTCTATCGCTAATTTATGGCATCTTTTCCATGCATGCATTTTATTTCATATCTGGAAAGCTCGCAATGCCTTTATTTTCAAAAATGATCTTACAGTTCTCATATTTTCTACTAATGACAAGGTGATTATTTTGTCTACTTGTGTGATCTCAGATTCAAGCTCAGGCTACAAAGGTTTCTTTGGAATTTGCACACCTATAAAAATTATTGGATCACTGGGAGAGTGTGCTATGTACCATGAGCTGGCTTCCACCCGATCCGTCGTTGCCACCACCTCGGCCCTTGCCACCTCGTTGGCTACCACCGTGAATAAATGTCATAGGATCTACTCTCATAGCCTACTACTCTACCTCCTGGGTTTGATCCACCTCGTCCTCAACTAGACTGGTTGGTGTCCGCGCCTAAGGGGGAAAGGAATTGTTAGTACTCCCCACTGGGGCTCACCGCCACTAGAAATGAACACTCTTGTAGGATCTCTACCACTTGGGTGGGGATATATGGTGCCTCTTCAGATGTGGTTTCCAGAGTAGGAGGGTTCTGAAGTGGATCCACCGGTTGCTGAACCTACAAGAAGAGCTTTCATCCCTACTTGGGATGATCCTCCCCCTCCTCCTCGTGTGGCGGTGGCATGTTCCTGATGTTTCTTTTGTCATTTATAGATGATATTTGATTTCCCTTTAGGCATGATCTTATAATCCTTCGTGGCATTTTTTTTTGCCCTTATGGCATACTTTTGTTGCCCTCATGGCATTTTGTGGGAGCGTGAGTTGTGCGGTCACCTCAGTTGATCTATAAACTTCTACTTTGGAACTCTACAAAATATCACATTTATGATGTTCTACTTTCAACTTTAGAAAATGACAGATTGATTGAAGATTAGAGCTTTAGTGACTGATTATCTAGTGCTATAGAAAGGAAATTGCAGAGAATAGGAAATAATTCAAAATCCAAACACCAACAATTTTATCCTAGAAACCCCCAATGGAGGAAAACCAGTTGGGAAGGGAAAAACGCTCTTTCTTCCCACTTTTATTGGTCAATTATAGACAATTACATATTACAAGAAGTAGAAAATGGAGACAACAATGTAAATCTCTCCCTTCCTATGCTTACTTGTTCTATTTCTACACCTTGCTCCTATAATTCCACTCCAACACTAAAGATCTTTCTCACTTACTCTTAAACCTTTGCTCTTTGATCTCTTTGGATCTCCAAATGATCAATTATCTTTCTCCTCCTTGTATTTATAGCCTTCTCCCATGTCCTCCCATGCACTAGAGAATGGGAAAGGTTAGGGAGGGAAGAGACACAGTCGGGTGCTTCAAATTCGTGTCCATTCGTGCTCCATTTCTCTTTTCTATTTGAAAGTGTTAGGACCACCGCCCTAAGCATAATGACAATTTCAGAACCGTCTCCCCGATTGGGTGGTGGTTACAGACCATTACCCTATAGGGTGGTGGTTCTGCAACCGCCACTCTACACAGAGCAGCAGAGGTCCTGTTATCCATATTTTACCTCTGTGCCAAATATTGGATTGAATCACAACCCCACATATAAAGAACCCGAGAAAATGAATTCAAATCTTGCAATTGATTGCCAAAGGATTCAACCACGAGTGGTAGAGGCCAAGAAATATCAAAGGACCCTGTACAAAATAAATGACTCTTTCAAGCCGTTTCCACGCCTTAAATCCATTCTCCAAGTTATAGGAATACTCAACAATGGGGTAACAGGGTCAAACTAGCAAGGAGAGATGCCGTAGATAAACTAAAAACAAGAAGAAGAAGAAATAGTGAATATTCGAAGTCCTCGGGCTTAAAACGGTTTGGGAAGAAGCCCAAAAATGACAAAGTATGGAGGAGGCAATGGAAGAGACCACGTGTCCTAACGATGCTTCTCCCAAAGTGAATCCAAAAGGAGGAACTCAAACTTGTGCCAACCCTCCATGTAGCAAATGGTCAAAACAATGTCAAGGGCAGAAAGCAAAAAGCTTCAAAAACTACTAAGTATAGAAGTGTAAGCAAAGAATGCCAAGTGTCGGTATGGAACATCTCCCAGAGTTGGTCCCTGGGCGGAGACCTAAATGAGCGTGAGCTCGCCAAGTAGCCAAAATCCTAAAAATGAGAGGGATCATTGAAAAGTCCACAGATCAGCAAAGGCCGACAAGTTTCAACTCGACACTCCTCCAAAGGAAACTTTGGGTCGGGTTTTCAAACAAGCGCGATGCCTCCACATGTTCTAAAAGGGGGCAGAGTTAGTTGAATAGTCAAATGCATGAACTAGGATGGTGGAGGCTGCCAAGTGTCTCAATGGTGTTGATTCAAGGGTCAAATAGAGAAAAGGTTTCCAAATGTGCACTGACGGATGCGTGTCCCAAGGAAGGCATGGCATCAAGGAAAAGGTTTTTTTTTTTTCCTTTGTCCCAAAAGGTGTAAAAGTTGCAAAAGGCCCGCGACTCCGCCTAAGGAAAAAGTCAGCATTTTGGCCCAAGTTAAAACCAAGGTGGGGTGTCGAGGGGAAAGGTGAAAATTTTCCTTTCATTCCAAAAGACACAAAGGTAAAAATGGAAGCACATTTCCCAACCAACCAAAAGGAGCCACGTGTCCATGTGGAGCTTCAAGGCTGCAAGAGTTCTTTAAGCTTTGTGCTTTTTGTGCAAAAAGGAAAAAAGGTAGATTATGGACCCGCAAACCTGATTTTTGTTCCAATATGGTTGCCACATGTTCCATACGCAATGAAGGACCCATTTTTCAAAAAAATTCCCGACCATTTTTACGTACTCAATACAAACTTCAAAGGGGCATATCTTTGACTCAGGGCTTGAAATATTGCGAATCGAACACCATTGGGAAGATCTCGGCTTCACCTATGCCATGGAGGTCTGAAACTTTATTTTTGAGGAAGTTAGGTAAAGGATATGGAGGAAATGACTTTGTGCCTTCAATGTGAGATATTTTTCTTCTAGCTACCATATTGGACTCGATTTGTTCCACCGTTTCCTCTTCCTTCAAGGTACTGAGCCAAGAATCGATGCAAATAAGGAATAAATTTGGAGGCAAACTTTATCGGGGCATTAATAGCAATGGTTGAGCTTTGACCCACGTTTCCCACTTCTTCCTCCCTCTTTCTTCTCTCTAATCAAGTCTATAAATATGGGGGTAGGATTAATTGTAAGGGGTTGGACATTCTTTGTTTTTGTGCTCCCTTCTCCTTCTAAAGAAAAGGATTTGTGGGGTTTAGGCCTTCCATTAAAATTGTAATACGTTTCTACCTTTTGGCTACTTGTAATGAACTGTATCAATCTATAGAGCAATAAAATACGTCTGTGATCGATCTAGATCCTTTCTTGTTTCTTTTGCTTCCATTTGGTCTCTCATTACAGATTTGGCTATCTATGCTTGTTTATTGTATGCATTTTATTGGTTTGTGTTAAAGGAAAACTAAGTGTTCATCATTCCTTTGGTGCATCACCTGGTAGTTTAGTTATTTCTTATTTCTTATACTCTTTTATCCCTGTCTCCTTGGCAAGTTTTAGATTAGGTATAGAAATATATCCTCTACAAATCCTCACATATGCACCTAAACAGAGGGATAAGGAACCAACCTTTAATCTAGAGAGATTTCCATTTTTTGCAGGGTCCCATGCCTTATGAAAAGTTCAATGTTATGCAATCACACCAAATGACCTTGCCTTAGAAAAGCAAATCCATAACTCATTTGGGGATGGTTTGATTTCACACTAATGTGTCCTTTCAGTAACCTTTGTTTACCTCATTTTCCTTCATTTTCTTCAATTCTCCTTCTTGGTGATACTAGAAATGATGAAGTGGTGTGTTTTTCTGGATTCCTATGGATCATACCTCCCCTACTTAGGAGCCTTTTGGTCCCACAAAATCTTAGTGGGGAATGGTAGAGGAATCAAATTCCTCTCTTACTCCTTCTAGTAACATTGGGTCGCCTTGGTGTTTTCTCTTGTGCAATATACCAAGGCTCCCATGGATCTCTCGGTCTACTACTTTAGTGCTACATCCTCCTCTATGTTGCTTCTAGCAAAATCCTCTTTGGAAGGAGACTTCGTCAGATGATTTCTTCTTTTTCATGCATAGAAGGCTTTAGTAGGTGCGAGCTCTTACAACTTTCTATCGCATGCATTTGCGTGAAGCGTGGCCTGAAGGTTTCTTTTCTAACCTTCTCAAGTATGGTGAAGGTCCCATACTATATTGGTTT
Source organism: Taxus wallichiana var. yunnanensis (assembly GCA_018340775.1). Taxonomy (NCBI): domain Eukaryota; kingdom Viridiplantae; phylum Streptophyta; class Pinopsida; order Cupressales; family Taxaceae; genus Taxus; species Taxus wallichiana. The sequence continues at coordinate 836,192,133 of CM031243.1, forward strand.
AGTCCTTCTTGCTTGTATTTTCCTTGTGAGATGGATTGGTTGAATCCTCTCCATGTACGTTGTTTCTATAGTCACCATTGTTCCTTGTATCTCCTCTTCTCCTTGCTATCCCATGGCCACGTCCAGTAAATCTACAGGTAGGTACAAATGATCGCATAGTGGAATTTTGTTTTTCTCCTTGAATGAGAAGTTCCTTTGGTAGCTTCTTCTATAAAAATGACAAGTGTTATCCAAAATATCTATGCTCTTAAGTCCATTTTGCTTTTCTTCCAATGAAAGTAAACAAAACTAATGATTTTCCTAAATAAGTATTTGTGCTTGGTTGGCACTTACCATAGCATTATTTGATTTTCTCTGGTGTTCCCAAATGTTGAAACTAACTCTGTCTTTGACCCATCTATAGTGGTTCTCCCTCCTTGTGAACACAACATCCCTGACATACAAGTAAGGACTTCCAAGACAACGTCAAATGCATCAAGTGGAATGATATTAGCCTCTAATACATCAATATATTGGGTATTTATCCCAAACTAAAACTTACACTTTCTTGTAACTTGTATTTCTACATCCCTCTTCACCCATCCCAATGGGTATGGATGTGGATGCACGTAAGTCTCTAGGCCAAGCTGTTCTAAAATTGCATCAAAATAAATTTCTTCCAAGAACGAGAATCTACTAAAGTGTTTACCTTAGTCTTATTGATTTGGATTCTAATTTGGAAAAGATTACTCATCTCTTCTTTTGCACCCTCGTACATGTTAGTGGTTTTACATCCCAACCGCTTTTCTAGATCTAAATCATCCTCAATCTCCATCTCTCCTTTTGTTTTCATAGTGGTCATGGATTTATTGGAATGTTTGGTTCAATACTTTGGGTGTAATTCTCGATGCAAGTTCCAACATTTGGCATTAGTATGTCCATTTATATCACAATTATTACAGAAATTCTTAGGATCTTTACAAGTATGCAAAGTAGTACTGGGATGTTTACCTTTCCATTTACCTTTTCTACTTGTCTTCCCTTGTTCTTTTTCCTGTTGATCTATTGATTGGTCTTCCTTTGGCTTTGTTTCTCCTTGCTTCTTCTTGTCATCAATGTAGTATGCTTGTATATAAGCTTCATTGAGATCCTTGGGATTTGTGGAGATTACCTTCCTCCAAAGGTGAGTGTGAATTCCTCCCAAACACTTGGTCAGAATGTCCTCGTCCTCCAGTCCATATTATGTAAGATGGATTGTCTCTTAAATTCTGTAGTGTAGTCTTGCACGCTTTGACCACTACCCTATCTAAATTATTTCCTCTTAATTATCATGTCAGTCTTATGGCCAATAGGATAGAAGTTAGCTCTAAGAAATTATTTAAAACCTTTCCAAGTACTAATAATATAACGTTTCTTCTTCTCACAAGTGGCTAGATGGGTTTCCCACCAAACCAGAGAATGACCTTCCATTTTGACACATGCAAAGGTGATCTTTTATGCCTCGGTGACATTATGCACACTAAAATAGACTTCTAATTGGTTTAGCCACTTAACAATCAATTATGCATCCGACCGTCCTTCAATGTTTTTTGTTTCCACTTTTGTTTCAACTTTAAAAGGTGTATGAGCAAATTTTACATTCTCACTTACAATTCTCATCTCTTCTTCATTCTCTTCCAATTATTCCTCTTCGTGGAAATTTCTGATACCAAATTTTTTGACCAATTCTATAACAACCGAGTCCATGGAATCTTTCTTAATCGAATCCTTCTTTTGAAGATCTGAAATCTCTTCTTGTTTTCTATGCAACCTATCCATCATGGTCTCTAGCATCTCGACTCTATGAACCAAGTTCTCTTCCTCCATTTGAGCTTGAATTCTCTGTTTCCACTTCTTCATAGAAATATCTAGCTCGCAAGGTAAAAATTCTTCTCCTTTGGACCTTGTCACTATCATATAAATCACAAGAAAGAATCGAATACCACATACCTGGATATACAATCAGCTCTGATACCAAAATGATCCCTAAACTTATACTTTGGAAATCTAAGAAATCACACAATTATGTTGTTTTACTTTCAACTTTGGAAAATGATAGATTGATTGAAGATTAGATATTTAGTGACTGATTATCTAGTGCTATAAAAAGGAAATTGCAGAGAATAGGAAATACTTCAAACTCCAAACATGAAAATTTTTATCCTGAAACCCCAATGGAGGAAAACCAGTCGGGAAGGGTAAAACGCCCTTTCTTCCCACTTTTATTGGTCAATTATAAACAATTACAGATTATAAGAAGTAGAAAATTGGAAATACAATGTAAACCTCTCCCTTCCTATACTTATTTGTTCTATTTCTACACCTTGCTCCTACAATTCCACTCTAGCATTGAAGATCCTGCTCAATTTCTCTTAAACCTATTCTCTTTGATCTCTTTGGATCTCTGAATGATCAATCATCTTACTCCTCCTTGTATTTATATCCTTCTCCCATGTCCTCCCATGCACTGTAGAATGGGAAAGGTTAGGGAGGGAAGATACATAGTCGGGCACTTTAAATTCAAGTCTATTCGTGCTCCATTTCTCTTTTGTCTCGAAAGTGTTAGGACTACCACCCCGAGTAGAATGGCAGTTTCAGGACCACCATCCTATATGGGTAGTGGTTATAGGACCATCACCCCGTAGGGAGATGGTTTTGTAATCGATGCTCTACATAGAGTGGCGGTTCTATCCAAAACCTTCATTTACCTCATTTTCCTTCATTTTCTTCAATTATCCTTCTTAGTGCTGCTGGAAATGATGAAGTGGTGTGTTTTTCTAGATCCCTATGGATCATCACTATGTAACTCTCCTTTACATTAATATAAAGGTCTGTTCCAATAGTAAAATTAGAGATTTGACCTAGAGTAAACAAGGAACCAATATTATATTAATCTCATGGATGAATTTAATATTTAGGTGGAGATAATATCTTAAAGGGATCTCTTTCAGATTATAAATATTTATTTGGGAATTAGTAGATATATTAATTTATTTTTTAATTTTACATTTAATTTGTTCCCCAATATTAACATGATCACATGCAAGCTTTCTAGGCATTACAATGACCCATAAAACTCTTATATATATTCTGTGTTGAGACTATTTTTAATTAGAAAGGTTTTAGGAGACATTGCAAGCATAGAAGATATCTTTGGAGGTTCAGTTGGTTGAGGTTTTTTATTTATTGTTTTTTCCTTTCTCAAATTCAAATGAATATGGTGTTTTCTTAGTTCAAAGTAGTCACTAAATGACAATTGTTTTATTTATCAAGAGTTGTTTAGATTTAGTGTTTTTATTTCTATTCTTATCAATTTAGTGTTTAATATTTGATCTCCGATTGTTGTAGCTAGATGCTCTAATTGTTTTTAATCCACAATGATATATCGATATGTTATAATTGGTATAGTTGAATGTGCTTTTGTAATTCATTATATCCAATTTATCTTGCAATGAGATACTAATGAAAATTTATTGTAAAATTAATTCCTTATAATTGTGTATTGTATTTTAGTCAAAATTGAGTGAGTACTATATTTAGTTAAATGATGATTGTCTTGTAATGAATCACATATTACATTGTTTGAGAAAAATATCATCTCGGCTGAAATATGAAATGCTCTTTTCTTGCCACCCTTTATTTTTGAGCTTTTTTATTATGATGATCTAACTCTTGTAATATAACATATTTGTCAAAATATATCTTTAGGTAATTTTGGGACATTAGATGAACTTTTCGTGATATGTTGTAGGTCACACACAACTATTTGACCATTATATTATTATAAACCGCATTGGAAAAAATCCAATTAAATTATGAAGTGAGAGAGTGAAAATATGTATATATTATTAAAAATAATAATTGTTGTCTACAAATAAAAATGGGCTCATATTTTTAATCAAGTATTTTTTTTCTTTTTCTTTTTTTTTGTTTGGAAGACCTCGATTACATAGATATCGACATCTCTGTCCATGGTAATTGGAGATTACATATATAGCTGATATCACTTTATGAGTAAGCATACATCTACATCGAAGACGTTCCTTTAGCTAAGCAGCCACGACTAGGGGGCATCCAATCCATCAAAGTCACCCATGGAATGATCTTGGCCCTATCCACTTGACTCTTCGTGTCGGGTATCTCTAGGTCTTGCACTCAGCAAGACTTGATCCTTGGTGGGCTCATTCCAAGCCATTCAACTTCACCAATGAACCAAGGGCCCTTCGATAATCAAGCCATTTTCATTAAGATATACTTCAAGAAAGTGTATGATCATATATAATGGCCTTTCATTCTAACCTTGTCGTAGGTAATAAGATTTGGACCTAATTTTTCTTCATTCATTTCAAATGTCTCTTTTGGCAATTCATATATGTTTATATGTCAATGTGATTCATTGTAATAAATTTTTCCTTTTTTCCACTTTCCCTTTCATATATTATGCTAGATGAGGAAGGGTTTTTGCTGTTTGTTGGTAAATGTTGTTTCGTATGGGCTAGTTGAAAGATTTTCCTTATATGTAGTGGATTCTCCTCAACATGTAAATGGATAATATTTTGATAATTATTTTCTAACTTTAATTCTATAAAGGAATTCTATGATGATAGATAATAGGTTTCTATTTATGACACATGAAAATTATTTTAAAGCTACAATCCAAAATATTGATAGTGGAAGATCTTATCAATACTTGAGAATATGGTATGAATAAAGTATTAATAATGGTATTTGTTTACAACAAGAGTCAAAATGCGACTAGTTCTGTCTTACTAATGAATTGTTGGATTGTTTTTAAAGTAATTAACATTGAATTGTTTTAAAATAATTAACATTAGATTATTTTCAAGTGATCAACATTAAATTGTTTTAAAGTGATTGACATGACTTTTGACTTAGGGAAAGTGAAAAGATGAAATGAAAACCACAATAAATATGAAGACATCATGACACTCGAATGACATGAAGGTAGAAAAAAATAATGGAATCGGGGTTTAAATTTATTAGATGTTTAAACATTTTTCATGATTTTAAATGTAAAATACTTGCAAATATTTTATAGAACCATCACATGTGACTTGCATATTTAAAATGTAATTGTCAATTTTTATATACATTCATAAGTAAATTATATTAGTATATATTAAACATAGTTAAATAAATATGGAATAGTCATTTATAAATTTTATAAATAATGTATAAATATCAATGTTTTGTATTTATAATGTGTAAATATCTATTGCTTTTATATATGTTGTTATAGACTAAGTATAAATATGCAATGTGAGATTAGAGTTTTAAATGAATAATGATTTCAAAGTCCTAGAAGTGATTGAAATATGAATTTAAGAGGCATGTCTAACTTGGGTTAGTAAGGCATGTCTTTAGAGGCATTTGAATTGGATTCATTTTTTAGATTATGAGGCTGAGAGAAGAAGAGTAGAAGACCAAGCAAACAAGCAAACTCATTCATGAATCAATCAAAGTGATAGAAAACATTAAAAAAACTCATAGATCATAAAATCATAACCCCTTGATGGATTGCATTAATGAGCTTTTGAAGAAACCGAAAATAAAAAGATAGCAAAATTAATGGCACCAACTAAAATTTATAACAAACATTTAAATAAATCATAATTGTATTAACTATGTATAATATTTTAAAATAATATTTTTTATTTATGCCTATCACCATCAATAAGCACCTTTAATTAGGTGATGTTGCTAGTATATTTTGTTGAAATTGCCAAAAAGTTATATATTGCCACTTATATGGACTTTGGAAAACTCATCTCTCTTCATTTATGTGCCTTGTCAAAGGTCATAATTTTTACCTTGTGATGAGATCTATTATTGGCCTTCTACATTTTTTATTCATTTTGATGATGTGTTTAGTGTGGTTATGATATTCCTTCAATTATGAGATTGGATAAATGTAATGAATAGGGCTTGAAAACTAGAATACATTACTTACGTTCAAGGGTCGCAACAGATGAAATCTATTTTACCGTGGATACGACCAACATTAAGGTTTACATTGGAGATATGATGGTGATTTTTTCTCTAGTTCTTGACAGTTCTTATTGTTAAATTAAGTCAAGTTATTGCATTTGTATCAAATGATTACCGTTTTAAGTGGGAACGATGCACTATGATTTCATTCAGAATTGATATGGTGCATGGGGCAAGAAAATACAAAGCAAATGATTGAAGATGTTGAAATAAAAATTCCTCAAGTTCTCTATTCATTCATCCGAGAAACAACATGGGTCTTAACAGTCTTGAAATGTTGGGGAAACGATATTTTGACATACACAATAATTGGAACATACATGATTTTCGACGTGATTTCGCAGTTAATGGGTTCATCATTCATCGAGAGAGAAAAGTCGACATAATTAACACCACCATACAAACCACACCACCATCTTTGACACTTCCATTGTCTTCTTAACAAAAACTAGCCGTTGATACCATACTACACCATTTAGCAAACAAAACCCTTCTACCTCCACTAAGATTGATAATTCAAGGAACAACTGGCATAGAAAAAACATTATTGATAAATAAGATTTGGAATTCATTCACAACAACATCAACCACATCTCCCTAACCTCTCCTTCTAGTCGCCCTATCTATCTCGCATCCACAATCCATACATCCATTTGTTTCTACAATCAAAGAATCGAAACCCTCAAGGCCATGAATTATCATCTTTTCAAGAGTCATTGAAATATATAAAATATATTCTTATTGATGAAATGAGTTTCCTCGGCCCAAAGTTTCTAAGAAAATTTGACAATAGGCTACGTGAAGTTTTCCCACACTCAAAAACATTTGAATTTGGGAACAGATCAGTCATCCTCCTCGGTGACCTTAGCCAATTACCACCGGTTTTGGACAATCCTCTTTATGCAAGTAATTCCTATGGATGCGGCCTTTGGAAGGGATTCCATTCTTCCATTACATTGAAAATAATATTTCGGCAACAAGGAACAACCAATGCACAAGTTTCATTTCAGAATTTACTCCATATGCGAGATTCATCTCCTCTTATTGAGGACTAGGAACTCCTAATGTCTCGCATCGACTCACACCTAACTCAGCAGGAGATCAACATTTTTAAGGAAGCACCACATTTGGTTGAAAAAATGATTTTGTGGACTCCCAAAACCTTAATGTGCTGAAAGCATTGAATGTTTCAATCTCCCTATCCATTGTTGATAGAAACAGGAAAGCTATGACAGGAGATCCTGATGATGATCAGTTGGAACATAAATTTCTTTTATGCAAACAAGAAAAAATGATGCTTATTTCTAATTTATGGGTTTACGTAGGCCTCATATTACAAATTCATTCATCAAATTTCCTTTTACACTGTCATACTATTGCCTCCTACTACTATGTGGATTGAAATTACTATTAACAAAATAAATGAATATTACTTGCACTTTTGTTATGTACACATTTGCATCCTTGTAGACTATGTGAACACATTTTATTTTTCCATATAATTACTATTATTTTCTTTCAGCAACATATGTAATTTTTTATTCTACAAAAATAGTTTCTTGAATTTGATTATTTTTACATTTGTATCTTATCAACATAACTACAAAAGTAATAACTATCCCTCTAAATCAAATAACATATACCGTTCCGTATTTACATTGCATTGTGCACATATGATTGCTAGTATTATGCTCAAATAGTTTATCATAGAGCTAATTTTGATTGCAAACGATGCAATTGCAAAAGTAATGATAACCTGTTTTCTCTAGTAAAATATTTATATTGTTTCCTAATCACACGCATTCGTGCTAGAAGGAGCATTAGTTTATTTTTGTATATTTCTAGACTAGTGAAGCGGCTCAAGGATTCTATTGATTATAACCGTTGTTGGGAACATATTCTTTGTTTCCATTTCCATTATTGAAGCCACCACAAGACCATGCTCCGTTTCCATTATCGTTGCCGCCGCCGTAGACATTGTCGTTGCCAAACCTCGTGTTGTAACCGTTGTTACTTCCTGAACCTGTGTCGTAGCCCGAAGTATATTCCGCACCCTACCCGTAGCCTCCACCTATGTTAGAATCATGCCAGTCGCCAAAAGCATAATCCCCACAGTGCTCAAGCCTTGTTCTCCGTAGGCTCAACCTGGCGGCATTTTCTGTAGCGTACTGTACGCCACTACCGTATCCATTTACGCCTTGTTCGTATCCACCGCCCACACCCGCACCATTTCCATAACTGTTTCACTCAACCTGTAGTAGCCGTTGTAGGAACTATCCCCACCTGTCGGTTAGTACTCTTTAGAATCTGATGGTTTCTCGATCATTGGGGTTTATGAAAGCAACCTTTTTGTCGAAGAATCTGGCCTCCTTGACGCCTCCACATTACACACAACAATAATAAAAGACACCAAACTTGTGAGCAGAATCAAGCATACTAATTCACGGCGATCACCGGTTATAGAAACACTAAATATGTGAATAGATGAGGTGAGAACCACAATAAATATGATGACATCATGGTGCTTAGTTTTAAATGAAGGTGGGAATAAGGGGTAATAGTTTTTAGCCAATCACAAACTAGACATACATTTTAATGATTTTTGGGTAAAAATGAGCATGTTTAAATTTCAAGACATTTTAAAATCAATGTAATAAAATCATATTGATTTCTTATTGGTTGAGAACATGTTTATTAATAACTTGTTAAAATGGATCTAAAAGGTATAGTAAGAAGGCATGCCAAAGGGACTAAAATAATTTTTTTATAATATGTGGAATAAATTTTTTTGAAATGTGTAATTTTGTAAAAGTAGATGACAATTTAAGATGTAGAATTTTTTCCGGGCTAAAAAATAAGAAGAGGCATTGGACTTATCTCACAATAAAGACATAATAATTGATAATGAGATTAAAATTTACATGGATACAATAAATGTGACATGACATTTTTACTCAATTGATCATCAAGTATTAATAATGATAATGATAAGGTTGATAAGCGGGAAGAATTTTCCCCTAGAATGAAAAATAATTTGGTGTTAGGCCCATCAAGCTATCATTGATAATAATTATAAACAAACACACCAATGTGGTGTTACGAAACTATTTCTTGCCATATGTTGTGTGGGTCAATATTTACTGTAATATTTCTTATTAAAATATGATGTACTGAGTATTACTTATTATTAGGAATATTTAATATTTTATTTTATTTATAGTGTTTTCAAAATATTGAATTTTATCAAATGGGTTTGGTCCAACGTGTGTATGATGTTGTTTTCTAGTCATCCATCAAGATTCTTCTTTTGGGAGATACCAAAAAGGGATGAAGCTAGGATCGCTCCTCGAGTGAATTTGGCGAATGAAAAACCCTCAATATTTGGAAGCTAAGCCTAAAAATTTTGTACACTTAACAAGCGCAAATCTTCATATTCAATCAAAAATATTGACTTTTGGTTGTTTTTATATTATTAAATCATGTTCATATACAGGTATTATGATGCTATATATTTAAATTTTAACATATAAAAATGTGTTTAAGGTAATTGATATTGAATTTGGCTAAGTAGGTTATACTTATGAATATATGTAGATGAATTTTTAGAAATTCATTTGTATTTATAATAGGGAGAGATATGTGGACTCTTACACAAATGTAGGACAACTATATACTATGTCAAACAACAAATATGTTACACCACATCTTATTAATTAAAAAGGTGATAGTTTTAAAATGATTCATAAACTAACATAGATATCTTAAATACATCTATCTAAAAGACACCAAGAGATATCAATCTTAGATTGATATATTAAACATTTATTTATATGTTTGATCTATAAAAGACTAAAATAAAACTAATCTAAAAGTATAAATACATTTAAAAATAAAAAATAAAATAAAATAAACGTAAAAGTAAAAATACATCTAAAAGTAAAAAAATTAAAAACTAAAAATAATCTAGATTCACACTTTAAAAATTAATATACGTACACTAATTATCTTGAATTTACTTCCCAATAATATCCCCGCACTTTATTTACCATTTATTTTATTTATTAAACATTGAGTCGACATTAAAAAATAAATTATTTCAACCATTAAATATTAGTCGAAAAATATTTTTCCCACTAATTATCTTCCACTAGTAAAAATAAATATAGTTACTTATAAAAAAATACATCTAAAAGTAAAAATTAAAAAAATAGAAACTTATATAATAATATTATATATTACCAATTCATACTATTTATGCATAATTATCTTCCAATAAAAATTAATATTCCAACACTAATTATCTTGAATTTGATTTGCAATAATTATTTACCAATTCACATTTATTATCTTTCACACCTTTAAAATAACTTACATTTCGATGTATAAATACATAAATTATATTTATTTTATTTATTAAACATTGACTAGGCATTTAAAAATAAATTATTTTAACTATTAAATATTAGTGGATAAGTCAAAAGTTATCAATATAATTACTCTCCTTATTTGCCACTCTAGGAACACCTAGCAATATAAATACTATCGGCTTAGAGGTAACAATAAAATCGATGGGTTGATAAAAGTCAAGATGATTTTCCAATTTCATGGTTTAAGAATACAATTAATGATCCTTAGTATTCTAAACTCCTAAATCTATGGAAGAAATAGAAGGATGGTATGTCAAATGTAGTGTAAAGATATTCAAAGAATATTATTTTGAATGTTCAAAGAAATTGGAAAAAGATAAAAATACACAACCAAAAAAAAAAAAATCAAATGTGTTAAGAACATTGATCAATTTGAATACATTACTCCGGAGATGATACAAACAAGAACTAAAAACACTATAAAAAATTAATTGGTAATAATATACATAGCAATAAAGTGGTCATCAATGGCTTGAATTTATTATTTGTCACAATTTTCAAGGAATCACACGTAGAGAGGTCTTTAGTTTAATTTAGCCTCATAAAATATAAAATATAACACGTAGATGTAGTTAACAACTTAAAAATAAATATGGTTACCTTATAATGTACTTAACAACTTAAAAATAAATATGGTTTTTCGACAAAAAAAAAGTTTCAGTACCCTAAAATTACTTATAAATAACAAATACCAAGGACTTGTGAAAAACACTAAAACTTTGCGCTAATATTAAACTAGACACAAGAACTCCAAACTTCCGATGTAGTGATTGAATCTCAAATCCCCTTTTATAGCAATAGGAGAAACTTTTCACCAGATAGAAAGGAAACCTAGAAACCGGGAACCAGTAACCTAGGTAGACCAAAATATTCCCACTAAGAGAAAGTGGAAGACAAACATGATGAGTACACACCACTCATCCTAACGCCTTTAGAAAGTGGAGAGGTCCACCATGCTTTGAAATGACTAAAGATAAGTCACCTCAACACTTTATTGGGACATACAAGACATGTGGCAACAAGTCTGCCATCATCGCTGACATTTTTACAAGATTTCTACAAACTGAAGTGGACTCTTGGGATTTTGTCATCATCTGATGAGCTGAATGATTCTTCCCATTCTCCTCTTTCTGCAAAGTATGGATCACGTGTGTTGCGTTCGTACTAGAGTCTGGATATAGATGAAGTTCCATCATTGTCTCATACCAAATATCTTCTTGATGGAAAAAGATACTGATCTGGTATCTTGAGGAAGAGACTTGGTACTAGAGCATGAAGGTTCATAGTATGATGAAAATAGATTTTTCGCCAAAGTTTTCCATCGGATTATGATGAATACAAAATTAATTTTAACATAATACAATTCTTTTACAAACAAAGAGATTCTACAATTTATCAATATATTTTTGATAGTGTCTCGGGTGAATTCAGAGAAGAGGACTGCAGAGATTTTTGTGGGCAAGTATCAGGAGATAAAATATTTAAAATGGTTAGCAATGTACTATCTATCTCATGGAGTACTTGGTCTATTCCAAGCATCATTTTGCAGGGGATGGCCTTCATGCCATAACCTAAAAAGTTCAAATCTTCATAATGTTTCGGGTCTTGGGACCAGTTGTCTCGGCAGATTCCTTCAATAGGAAAGTCATTTGCAATAGGTTCTACATATCTTGAATGTCTCCACTTTCATTAGCGAGTGTAGAAAACCATAGGTTCTTATCTAGAATGAAATTCTTCTATAGGAATTTATGGGTCCACAAACCTGGAAGCTACTTCTGTCATTGCATATGGTGAGATAGAAATAATAACTCTTGCAAGAAGGAGTTGTTGTGCTTCATGAGACATCTGTTTATCATTCCTCTTAGAGATTCAATGTACCTTTGAGAATTTTCACAAGACCAATGAGGTTCAATAAATTCATGGATTATCTAAGTGATATGTGCATGCCTGGAATGATTTAATTCTCTGCTAGAAAAATCAGCTAAAGAATTATCCTTTCCTTTAATATACTCAACTTCAAAACTAAAATTATCAAACCACATGCCCCATCTTTGAAGTCTGTTGAAAGAAATTTTATTTGAGGTATCATCATTGTTAAGTCAATCACTAAAGTCCTTTACGTCTGATCTCATAATGAAATGCTCATTTTGTATGAAGAACAAGAAATATTTTATAGCTTTCTTTGAAACTAGTATCTCTTTATGAGCTGAGTGATACTTTTTTTTGAACCTTGAAAATATCTAGAAGCATATCTACAAATTTTCTCTTTATCATTTTCTAACTTTTCTTTTAACACTGCTCCCCAATATTCTTCACTAGCATCTATCTCAATAATTTTCTCGACCTTTTCCTAGTAGAGAAATAGCGAGGAGTTTCTAAGCCCGATATTTAATTCATTTTATAGCCTGATTCATTTTAGGCGTCCATCCCGGTGCATTTATTCTTAATATTTTATTTAGTAGAATTTCATCACTGCAATTCCTTTATAAAATCCAACAATGTAATTGATGCAACCAAGGAATCTTTGCAGTTGTAATTTATCTACTATTTGGTCTGGGAAATCTTGAATTTTTGAAACTATATGAGATTGCATCTCAATAGAACCATCCTTACAATTATTTCTAGAAAATTTATCTCATCTTTAAAAACTTCCATTTACTTGAGAGATGAGAACAAGCCATTCGATATACAAGACTACATAATTTTTTTGTAGATGCTCTATGTGCTCTTTAGGAGATTTAGAGAAAATTATAATATCATCAATATATACTATTAAGAAATCAGACAACTCACCAAAGATATTGTCCATGACTTTTTGAAATATTGATGGAGCTATCTTCAAACCAAATGGAAGTACCTTCCATTCGTATTGACCACCAGGTACCATAAATGTTGTTTTGAATGTATCTTTTGGATTTAAGAAGACTTTCCAAAAACCACTTTTGAGATCAAATTTACTATAAACCTTTGATCCTTTGATTCTATACGGAATATCATATTTTGCAGGTATTGGATGTTTTACTGACCTAACAAATTTATTTAATGGATTATAATCCACCACAAGCCTATTCTTTTTCTTAACTACTTACTTCTCTTGTAGACATAGAATGTTTTGCATGCCCAATGAGAGTTAGATTCTTGAACAAAACCACCTTGAACCAATTTCTTGATTTCTTCATGGCACTCTTTTCTTTCTTCAGGAATCATTCCTTTATGGTGGGATTTGAATTTAGGAATAATATTATTCCCCTTTACATCCTTTTCAAATTGTAGATCTAATGAACAATAATGTTTTTTCGTACTAGTGAAAGTATGAAGATTTTCGTAATAGATATCTTTATTTATTTTTTAACAATATCATATGTGTTTCCTTTGTAGAGGGCTATTGACATGTGAATCCATTCATGGTTGGATTATTTATTTTGTTCAGGAAGAGGGATTATAGTTCTAAAAGAATATTTTCTAGGGATATGGACATCCAAATTGAATAAAGATATGAAATCTTTATTCAAGCTGAAAGTACCACATTCTTGTAATGCATCTACTCCTAACAAACATTCATAAAAGAGTATATCATGTTGATAAAATTGTAAGGTTCTATGATATCCTTCTATAATGATAGGAACATATGTTGTATATCTAGATATAACCTCTTTCTTATCAAAATTTATTTTCAAATATGTTTTGTTAAATAGTCGGGAGGTATGGCTCTAGTTCTAAGAAGACTAATATATGTACCATTATCAATCATGACATCTACTAATAGGGCTTGATATTAGGAATACAGATATTGATTGTAATAAAAGGATTTTGGGCTCCTTTTATGGTACATACCTTAGTATTTACTTATTCTACTAAAGATCGCTTCTTCTCGCTTCTTGATGCCTAATTTGTTGATATGCTTCTCAAAGAAAATATTTTGTTTCATCAAGCTCCTTTTTCTCTAAATAATCTTCTTCTAGAAATTTATTTTATTCTTTTGTTGCTTTTGAAATCATTTTTGAAGAAATTCAATTTCATTTCTTCTCCAAGTTCTTCTATATTCAGGTTTTGGAAAATCAAATTCTGATTCAGGATCAATTACCTAAAATTCTTCTTCATGTTATTTTTCTAGGAATTAGAAAGGGAAACAACTTGGAGGATAGTTTATTCATCTTCCTTGGCCACATCCTCTTACGGTAGGTTGTTTCGACATACATGTCTTTGTATGGGTATTCTGGATGATGAAGAACTAGCTCTTATATTCATTTTTGTTTTTCCAATCTTTTCTTTTCTTCCTCTCTTTCTTGTGCATCCATCTCTCGTATGTAATTGGATATGTTATTTTCTTTCAATTTCTCTAAATTTCGAGAGAGATAAGTCTTCTTTGTTGTATCCCATGGGGGAAAATCCTCAAATTCACTTTTTCTAAGCTCAAGCTATTTATACAAGACTTCAATAGATACATGCATTAATGGATGTGGAAAACTTGAAAATATATTCACAAAAGAGGTAAATGAATCATATCCTAATTCGTACGTGCTATCGAATCTGATTGTTCTATCATATTGACTTGAATATCTTCTCAAGAAATATATGATATATCTGAAGAATAGCAATCTGAATCAGATATCAAACAATATTATTAATCAATTATTCCTTTTGATTCAAGCATATTAATTTTTTCTTTTACTTTCTCAGTGTCCTTTTTAGGACATGCATTTGCATAATGCTTTCCTTGGAAGATAAAACATGTAGGTACAAACAACCTCTTTTACCCAAATATTTGTGTTTCTGAAATATTATTTTTTTGAGGAGTATTTAAAAAAAAAATTGTTTGAAATATTTTTTCTTTTTGAACTCATATTGACCCTTCCCCTTTGAAAATCTTGAACAATCTTTACAAGGATTGTTTCTATGGGGAGAAAAATGGGTCAAGCTTATGCCCAAATGGATCATTATCTATCAACTGAAAAAACTTAGTACCTAAAGCCTTTTGGGATTTAGTGGCCTCTTTTTTATCTTTCTTTCTTTTTGACACAAACGAGCATTAGTTTCATCAATGATCTGATTTATTGCTCCAAAACTTAATTATTCTAGAGGTCTACTATGCATAGATTTTCTATATTATGTAGCAAAGTATACAGGAAAAGATTCAACATACCTAAGCCTTATGGTAGCATCATTAATATTACCAGAGTTATAATAAAGTATTTACATATAGCATTGGTATTTTCTAGTTCTACTCATATCAAATAATCGGCTTTTAGAAACATATTAGTGTTCTTGTACTTTTCACTATCTATAGTTCCTATGAATTCAACAATTAATGCAAATGTTAATGTAACAAAACCACCATCTAAAATATCATTTTGATGTGGATTAGAATCCCACCATTCATGAATAATGAAAATGAAACCCTTATCTATAGTATCAAGTCGACAAAACTTAGTACCTAAAGCCTTTTGGGATTTAGTGGCCTATTTTCTATCTTTCTTTTTTTGTGACACAAACGAGCATTAGTTTCATCAATGATCTGATTTATTTCTCCAAAACTTAATTATTCTCGGAGGTTTACCATGTATAGCTTTTCTATATTATGTAGCAAAGTATACGGAAAAGATTCAACATACCTAAGCTTCATGGTAGCATCATTAATATTACCAGAGTCATAATAAAGTCTTTACATATAGCATTGGTATTTTCTAATTCTACTCGAGATCAAATAATCTGGCTTTTAGGAACAAATTAGTATTCTTGTACTTATCACTATCTATAGTTCCTATGAATTCAGAAATTAATGCAGATGTTAATGCAACAAAACCACCATCTAAAATATCCTTTTGATGTGGATTAGAATCCCACCATTCACGAATAATGCCAACGAAACCCTTAGTTATAGTCTCAACAATTGTTTTGGGATCTTTATGATATAATAATAATTAGGTATTAGCCTATCCTAGCATGCCATGGATCATTTCTTTTATCTGAGTTGGTGTTGAGAAATCCAACTTATACCAATTAGGTTGCAAGGTTTGTGTTCTTGCAATATTGTGTAGTGGCTCACCGGTAGAAGCTCCAATGCCAGACTCATCCACTATGACCATAATTTAATAATCTTTTGGATTAATAATAGCCATTCTAATAGAACTTTTATCCGGAAGACATTGGGATTAGCACACCAATTATACATAATATATCAGATCTAAGCATACATGTAAATAAAATTATATATTCTACCAGAAGAAATATACAAAACAAGAGACATAAATCAACACCATACTTAACATGGTTCACCCAGTGTGGGATATGTCCACCAAGAAACAAGCCAATCTATTATCCAAAGATTTGACTAGATATACAATGAAGATTTACAATCTTCCACACCTCTCAGATGTACAATACTTTCTTTCTCTCAAGCTTTTACTTCATCACCAAGAATTCTCTCTCTCAACAAATTTTTGCAAGATATTCTTAATTCTTGTTAAAACTTACTTCTAAAACCTAGATTTCATGCTTATATAGTTGTTTATAGACTTAGCAAACTTAGCCATGCAATTACAATCAATAGATATAATTTAATGCTCAAAAATATCTAATTCCCGAGAGTTAATTAAAAATCCTTACACAGTAATCGATGTCTGGTTCACCCTAACCAATGTCGGTTCCTCCTTGCCTAATCGATGTTGGTCCTAAGTGACCGATGCCGGTTCCCCTAATCGATGATGGTTACTTATGGTTTCAAGTAAGTTTCACATTGCAAGCTAAACTGAAGTAATTGAGCTCCACAACTCAACAATCTCCCACTTGGATATTAATTATTGCACCATACTTGTATAGCATCATTCTTGGATCCTTCCTTAGATCTGTTTCTTCATCTTCAAGTATCAAAATTTAAGACCAATAGAAGTGGAGTGTAGCTCAAAATTCTCCTTTTCTAATGGCATCGTTAGCATATCCGTGAGGTTATTTCTTTGATGAATCTTTTCCAGATTCAACTATGCATCCTCCAATACATGTTGTATGAATTGATGTCTCAACTAAATCTATTTCATTCTCAAATGAAATGATAAGTTCTTTACAAAATGAATTGCACTCCGAATGTCACTAAACAATTTACAATAATCTTTCTCCTTTCCCAACTCTTCCATGAACCTACTCATCCATATCATCTCCTTTCTTGTCTTTTTAGCTACAACATACTTTGCCTCTATAGCAGACAAAGCCAAAACCTTCTACAATCTTGAAATCCATCTAGCTATCATCCCACCTACATCTTGTGAAAATATATCCAGTAGTGCTCCTTCTATCATCCAGATCTCCATCCATATCTGAATCAACATAACCACATAATTAGATATCTGAACCTCCATAGCATAACTACATGCTAGATGTCCTTTTCAAATACCGAGTGTCCATTGACTGCTTTCCAATGCTTTTTACCCGGATTGGCCATATATCTACTTGCCACTCCCCTTTCGCCTATGTAATGTCTTGTTTGGTACAAACCATAACATACATGAGACTCCCAACTACTGAAGCATATGGCACTCATGTCATGTATTTGACATCCTCATGTGATGAAGGACACTAATCTTTGCTCATTTTGAAGTGTCTAGCCATAGGTGTACTAACAAGTTTTACATTTTGCACGTTGAACCTTTCTAACACCTTGTAGATATAATCCTCCTGAGACAAATACAATTTATTTTTTTCCTATCTCTATGTATTTACATGCCAAGGATTATTTTTGCAGCTCCTAAATCATTCATAGAAAATGTGTGAGCTAGCTTTCTCTTAAACTAACTAATGTCATGCATACTAGATCCTACAATAAGCATATCATCCACATACAGTAAAAAATAATATAGCTCCCATTTTCAAGCTTCTTGAAATAAACAAAATGGTCATATTCACATCTCAAGTAACCATGATCATGCATAAAACTATCAAACCTCATGTACCATTGCCTTGGAGCTTTCTTGAGCCCATACAGACTCTTTTTCAACCTGCACACTAATTTCTCCTTACCCTTGACTTCATACCCAAGTGGCTGCTACATATAAATCTCTTCATCCAAATCACCATGAAGGAAATCCATCTTCACATCTAGTTTCTCTAAATGAAAATCCTCTACTATAACTAAACTCAATACAATACGAATAGAAGTCATCTTAACAATAGGAGAAAATATTTCACCAAAGTCAATACCTGATTTCTATGTAAATCCCTTTACTACAAGCCTTGACTTGTACCTTTGTTGTCCACCATCATCTTCCTTGATCTTATAAACCCACTTGTTGTGCAATGTTCTCATACTTGCTTGCAACTTAACCAAATTCCAAGTCTGATTATGCTCCAAGGATTCCATCTCCTCATCCATATCATGCTCCCACTAGGACGTGGGTCTTATACTACATTGCTTCTTCAAAACTTTCTGGTTCACCATTATTAGTCAATAATAAATAAAATAGAGAAGGTGTAAATATTTCTAGAGGTTTACTTACCCTTTGTGACCTTCTCATAGGAGTTTGGGGTACCAGAGGCTCAATCTAGACCTCCTAGACATTCATATCTAAATCGCCGCTGACCGACATCAGTCACCTCTAACCAACGTCAGTTCTGCTAACCAATGGCGGTTTGGATATTCTGTAACCGATACCAGTTCATATGACCAATGTCATTCAGGGGTCAACCAAATTCGATTTCGTGTAATGTTATTGGTAATAATTTTAAACGGGAGTTCATTTTCATTCACAAACTTCTCACCGGTTCATCCTTGGGTACCAAAATTTGATCCCTATACATTTTTTTCATTCCATTTAACATGACGACTCCTAATAATTTTAGAAATCTCTAAATCCCAAAACTGAATATGAAATCACTAGATCCATAACCAATGAAAGTGCATCTCTTGGATTTTGCATCCAATTTTTTCCTATTTTCCCTATCACCATAAAACAAAAATTCTAAACCAAAAACTTTAAGAAAAGAAAGATCTACCTATTTTCCGATCCAAGCTTCCTCTAGTTTTCCTCCATCTAGGGAGCTTGAAGGTCCATAGTTAATCAAATAAACTATTGTATCAACTGCTTCTTCCCAAAACTACAAAGGCAATCTAGAATATATCCTCATACTTCTAGCACATTCCATGATAGTCATGTTCATTCTTTCTGCAACACCATTCTCCTGTGGTGTTCTTGGAAATGTTCTTTCTCTATGTATCTCATTCATTGAACAATAATCATTGAAATCCTTGCTACAATATTCACCACCATTGTCATATCTAAGGCACTTTAACTTTGAATTTAATTGATTCTCAATATAGGATTTCCATCATTTAAAAGTCTCAAAAACATCAGATTTACGTTTATTACAATAAATCCATACCTTTCTTGTAGCATCATTGATGAAAGTAACATAATACTAGGATCCTCCATGAGAAGCTACCTGAGCTGGTCCCCACACATCTAAGTGTACAAGCTCCAATTTCTACTCCTTCTTAGTTGCCCCAACTTTGAGAAATCTCACTCTCTTTTTCTTTCCAAAGACACAATGCTCACATAAATCAATATCTAAATCTTTCAAATCTGATAACTTACCCTTAGCCTTTAAGATTTGCATTCCTTTTTACTCATATGGCCCAACCGGTTATACCACATGCATACATCTGAATCTCAAATAGATAATGTAGAAAAGGAATCTATAACATAGATAGATAAATATAACATTCCTACCTTCTTACCTCTTGCCACAAAAAGTGACTTTCCAAGAGTCTCCTGTAAAAGTAACCATGTAACTAGATTCACCTAGTTGCCTTGCAGAAGTAAGATTCCTCCTGAGGCTTGGCACATGCCTCACATCTTTCAATACCCATGTATTTCCATTCTGTAATTTTAGATGAACTTCCCCTTTACTAGTAATACTGCAAGCTTCATCATCACCCAAATAAACATGCCAAAAATTTCCTTGGACATAATTTCTGAAATAACCTTTATTAGGGGTTGCATGGAAAGAAGCTCCTGAATCTAAAACCGATGATTCAATTCTATTATCTAAAGAAAGAATAAGATCATCTTGCATTACCTCTCATGTAGCAACATTTTTTTCTTTACCTTTATCGGTTGTTGGTTCTGTTTGTCCTTTGACTAATAGTCTTTCTTTACATGTCCTTTATTTCCATGTTTCCAACAAGTAATTCTCTTACTACCGGATTTAGATCTGTTATCCCTTGAATTTTGTTGGTTGTGGTTGTGGAGCCTCGATAAAGTGTGACAGGGTTTGGGGTAGTGCCCCCATAAGCCACATTTTATATGTATTTATGCATTGTGAAATCTGGACCGTTCCTTATTAGGTCACAGATCTAATGGGTGGTTTTCTATGTTTCCCCAAAATGATAAAAACCCTAATATATTTAAAGGGTCATAATGTAAGAGGCTCATTGTATTAGTGGTGGAACTGTGAGAGAGTTTTAGTTGGATGGAATAAAATGATTGGCTATTTCTAGTGGATGTAGCCCATTTTGGGTGAACCACATTAAATATGTGTCTACTTTATTGCATTCTTTTATATTTTATGTTTTTTTGCATTATTCATTGCATGCTTGTTTATCTATACAACTAGTATAATCCTAACAAATGGTATCAGAGCACATTTGAGATTTATTTTTGGCAGTATACTCACAGAGGGATTTTTGTTTGAGTGGGAGAAGAAACAATGACAAAGGAGAATAAGTTTAGATTTGAGAATTTTGACGACCGAAGTTACCAGCTATGGAAAATACAGGTGGAAGATTACCTGTATCAAAAGGATCTGTACCTACCATTGGGAGGTGTAGAAGCAAAGCCCCCATTCATGTCTAATGAGGAGTGGAAGGTTCTGGATAGGAAGGCTCTCGGTGTGATTCGATTGAGTCTGGCATCGTTTGTAGCTTCAAATATCTCATAGGTGAAGAGTACGGTAGAGTTGATGAAAACCCTAGCTAATTTATATGAAACACCTAGTGCATCCAATAAATTTTATTTGATGAAAAGATTGTTTAATCTACAAATGCAAGAAGGTGGATCTGTATCTAACCATCTTAATGATTTCCACACTATTGTAAATTAGTTAGATTCAGTTAATATCCCATTTGATGAGGAGGTTAGAGCATTATTATTCCTATGTTCTTTGCCAGAAAGTTGGGACAACTTAGTAATGGCAGTTAGTAATACATCATCTACTTCTCTTAAATTTGAAGATGTAGTAAGTGTCATTTTAAATGAGGAAATGCGTAGGAAAAGTACAAGGGAAAATTCTTCTTCTGGAAATGCGTTGAATATGGAGAGTAGAGGGAGGAGCAAGGAGAAATCAAAGAGTAAGGATCGTGGGAAATCTAAATCGAATATGGGTAGATCCAAATCTAGAGTAGATGCATTACTTATTGGAACTATGGAAAGAGAGGACATGCTAAAAGGGATTGTTGGTTCAAAAGAAACAAAGAAAACCAACCTGAAGGTATTAAACAAGAAAATCTGACAGGTAATATTATTGAGGATGCTCTTATACTTTCTCTTGATACTAGAGTAGAATCTTGGGTAATAGATTCAGGTGCCTCTTTCCATGCAACCCCTGATAAGGGCTATTTTAAAGAGTATGTCTAGGGAAATTTTGGATAGGTTTATTTAGGCGATGATGAGCCGTGTAACATTTTCGAGAAGGGAAATGTACACCTGAAATTACAGAACAGAACTACATGGATATTGAGAGACATGAGGCATGTACCTAGTCTCAGGAGAAATCTCATCTCTGTAGGATAGTTGGGTGGTGAAGGTTACACAGTCACATTCACTTCAGATGCTTGGAAGGTTTCCAAGGGTGCCTTGGTAGTGGCATGGGGTAAGAAAGTAGGCACTCTTTATTTTTCTACTTGTATATCTAATTCTTCTACCATATTGTCTACTTCAAATGAGGATGCCAACATGTGGCATAGTAGATTGGGACATATGAATGAGAAGGGCATGAAAATTCTATAGGAAAAAGGTAATATTTCAAGTTTGAAGCATTTGAACTTAGAGTTTTGTGACCATTGCATTTTTGGGAAACAGAAAAGAGTCACATTTCTCAAGGTAGGAAATACCAAGAAAGAGAAAAGGTTAGAGTTAGTTCATATAGATGTGTGGGGGCTAGCCCATGTTGCATCTCATGGTGGTTCTCTGTACTATGTCACATTCATAGATGATGCCACAAGGAAGGTATGGGTATATTGCATTAAGCGTAAGTCTGATGTCTTTGATACATTTAAGAAATGGAAAGCACTTGCTGAGAATGAATGTGGTTTTAAATTGAAATGTTTGAGATCTAATAATGGTGGTGAGTATTGTAGTAATAAATTTGATGATTATTGTTCCTTGAATGGGATTCGTAGAGAGAAAATAGTTCCCAAGACTCCGCAACAAAATGGTGTTAGTGAGAGGATGAATAGAACAATAATGGAGCATGCACGGTTAATGAGATTGCATGCGGGGCTGCCTCTTCAGTTTTGGGTAGAGGTTATAGATACTGTTGTGTACTTAATCAACCATGGGCCTTTGAGTGCATTAGATGGAGGAATTCCCAAAGAATACTGGATCGAGAAAGAGGTAGACCTTTCATTTTTAAGATTATTTGGTTCAGAGGCATTTGTGCATGTTAATAAAGAAAACATGAAGAAATTGGATTCAAAATCCAAACATTGCACATTCATAGGCTATGGCTCCAATGGTGATTATGGATTTTGGTTTTGGGATCTAGATGAATCTAAGATAATTAGGAGTTGTGATGTTGTTTGGTGTGAAAATAGAATGTACAAGGATCATTACATGATGAAAAAAATCCCAAGGAAGATTTGGTTGAGGATATAGCTCCTAAAAATGAACTCTCGGATGGAAAATATCCACCTACAGGTACCGAGGTTGATAATTTTATAGGCCGAGCATGACAGCCAGTGTCAACATCGGCACCTCTGTCAGAAATTCAAGAAAATGAGCAGCAAGAAAATAATGATCCCGAGACACCCCCATCTTTGGTAAGAAGGTCACAACATATTAGTAGACCTCCAGAAAGATTTTCCCCTACTTTGTATTATTTGTTACTAACAGATAGTGGTGAGCCAGAGAGCTTTGATGAGGTAATGCAGGTGGAGTCCACTAAGGAGTGGGAGCATGGCATGAATGAGGAAATGGACTCCCTGGAGAAGAACCAAACATGGGATTTAGTCAAATTTCTAGCTAGGAAGAGAGTACTACAAAAAAATGGCTCCACCATGTGAAAGAAGAAGAAGGTGGATGGAAAAGGTACAAATCGATGCTTGTAGTGAAGGGGTATGAATAAAATAAAGGTATTGATTTTGATGAAATTTTCTCCCCTGTTGTAAATATGTCTTCCATTCGTACTATATTAAGTTTAGTTGTTATTGAAGATTTACACTTAGAGAAACTTTATGTCAAGACGGCATTTCTTCATGGTGACTTGGAGAAGGAGATTTATATGCAGCAACCACTTTGATATGAGTTGAAGGGTAAGGAGAAATTGGTTTGCAGATTGAAGAAGAGCCTATACGGGCTCAAGCAAGCTCCCTAAAATGGTATTTAATTTTGATAATTTTATGCATGAGCATGGTTTTATTAGATGTCAATCAGATCATTGTGTATAATTTAAATGATTAGATAGTGGGAGATACATTATTTGTCGGTTATATGTAGATGATATGCTTGTAGCAGGGTCTAATATGCAGGAAATTGCAAAGCTTAAGGAAAAGCTTGCACAAACATTTGAAATGAAAGATTTGGGTGCAGCAAAGAAAATAATCGGTATGAAAATCAAGAGGGATAGGAAAAATAATAAATTGGTGTTATCTCAGGAGGACTATGTAGAAAAGGTGTTAGAGAGGTTTCAGATGCAGAATGTGAAACCAGTTAGTACACCATTGGCTGGGAATTTTAGATTAAGTAAAGAGCAATGCCCAACAACACAAGAGGAAAAATATTATATGACACAGGTTCCTTATTATTCATTAGTTGGGAGACTTATGTATGCCATGGTTTGTACCAGGATAGACATTGCCCAAGCAGTGGGAGTTGTTAGTAGGTATATGGCAATTCCAGATAAAGCACACTAGGAGAAAGATTTGTGCTCATCGAGAGTGGTTGTGGATTCTAGACCAAAGGTGTTGGTGTAGGCTATACCTTAGCAAAAATTTCTTTGGGCTCTTCTTCCATGCTTTCTTATTGCCTTCTTGTAATATCCTTTGCTTGTTTGAGGGTTGCTGGATGGTCATATTTCACTCATTTTCTGATCTCTGGCTTCATCCCAAGAATGAAGTGCTTAAAGAGGAGATTATTCATGCCATTCATCAACCCATCCGCTAATCCTTCCTTCCATATCGGGCATTGAGCTTCCTCCTTAGCTCTAGAACACAAGCATGATAATCCCTTATATTGTACTTCTCTCCTTGGGATAGCTTTGTGATATCGATCATGAGATTTACATATTTCTGTTGTTCACCAAATTCTTCGAGAAAACTTTCAGTTAATAAATCCCATGAGTTTTTCACATTATCACCTAGTGTTTCAAAAACCTAAGGGTTGAACCATCCAAAAAGGTAGGAAAAATTCAATCCACTATTCCCTTCTTATGAGGCCATTTACAATGCAAGATCGTTTAAATTCTTGAATGAAAGAGGAAGCATCTTCATTAGATCAATTTGAGAAAATAGGAATCTTCCCCATTTTCAAAAGTAACCATAGTGAAATACCAACCCATAAGTACAATCAACAAGACTTATGTGCACAAATAATTGGAATCACTATAATAGAAAGTGACTTTACACCTTTCTACAGTAAAATAGGAATGACCATGGTAAACTATGGTAAAAACTAACTTTACTGTGGTAAACACTATTTATGGTAAAAAGTGAAGTTATTGTGGTAAATACTATTCATGGTAAAAAGTAAAGTTACTGTGGTAAATACTATTCACGGTAAAAAGTGACTTTACCATGGTAACTACTATGCACAGTAAAAACAAGGTTACTCTCCAAATGATTTCTGACTAAGTGGGAATATCTCTCTAGAAAATCCACCAACGAGGAATGATCCTGCAAAGGAACCAAAATGTCATCACCAATCCAAGCACTATGATAATTCTCCACTAGGAACTCCTCATGCTATGATTATTTACTAATGCACAACTTTTAGTTTGGTGGATGTAATATGGAAACACAACAACAAACATAACACAAGAATACCATAAACTATGATATGAAGGAATGATGACAAATCTGAAATATAAGTGTAAATTATAATATCAACATGAAATTGTTACAATCTCACCCATGAGGTACTTCAAGTGTTACTAACTTCACTTTCCTTCTAACAATAACTATGGGAGAAACTTCATAATTACACCTCTTAATGGCTTCTTTAACACACTTACTCATACAATATTTCTCACTACTTTCTTATATGATAAATGAGGGGGGTGGCCTCTTTATTTATAGAACATTTAGGATTATCCACCTTATCTCTAAGATAGGATAAGAAATCTACTCTGATGAATCATATTCCATACCTTAACTCTTATCTTTACATGTAAGCTTATCTTTTAAGATAAGATAAACCTTATCATTTTACATGGGTTCCACCTTTTTACACTTTTTACAAATAAAATACATAAAATATTTATGACATCACTTCTTGTCCTTATTACTAATATAATATGTCTAATTCCTAATCATGTAGACCCTACTTCTCTACTTACCCTAACTTTGACATTTTAACATTAGCGAACCACTTACTTACAAATATTTACTTTTTACCACAACATTCCTATTGTACTTTGACTATTACCGTATTTTACATTATTGGTGGCATCGTACCGGCAGCACTATTATCTTCTATCGGACACTACTATTAATTATACTTAACAACATCCTATTCCTAATACATACATTAATGAAATAGAAATTACGGAGGAAAATTTTAGTGTCGACAATCCCTCCAAACTCCTTAGGTATTTAATTCTCCCACTGATGCTTTTGTTCCTTTGTATGACATTTCCCATATTGGGGGGATTCCAATAACAAGACTTTATTGGGTGTAAATGAAAAGAAGAAGAATAAGAAGAAGAAGAAGAGTAAGGATCATGTGACAGATATTAGGGATGTTGTGATGGAGGGTAGTGTTAAGGAATTATATAATACTAGGGGGATTAGTACAAGGTTGAGATAGTGATGGATGGTGATAGTTCAAGGGGAGTTTCTCCAATATCTATGTCATTGCATAAAAGTGCTAGCTTTAGGAGTAAATGTCAACATATTGCTCAAAGAATGTGATGGCCTAATGTGAGGTTTGTTCCACTTATTGATGTGGTTGTATTTGTAACTATTTTTGTGGTTTGGCTTGGTATTTGTCACAGATTCATATGCATTTTTGAATGATGGTGGATTCAATTTGGGGTTTGATAAAGAGAAAATTTGGTGAAATTTTGATTATGAGAGAGCCCAAATGTTTGAAATCTCACAGATTTTAGCCCTCATTTAGTAGACCCCCCTCTTGGCCAAGGTTCATGAATGTATACTATGAAATGGATTCCCTAAAGCTACAGGATTTTTAGTTCAGTTCCAATCATCCAAGCAAGACCTCCCTTGCGATTTTGTCTAACTGGGCTTGTCTCAATTTTTTTTTCTAGGTCTTTCCTTTAGAAGCATTCTATATGTACATAGACATGTTGTGGGATGAGGATTTTGGAAAATTATTCTATGTGAGATCAATTCATGAAATTTATTTCTTCACGTTCTCTTAAATCTTAGCTTTGACAAAAGAAGGACCGATTGCAACAAATTGGTAACAGAGTTGTTCATTTTAGAGGAGTGTTGATGAAATTATTGAAAAAGTTACAATTAAATTTAAAAGATCAAGTATTACTCGTACTCTATTGCTTGCCTCGGCATTTTAAGTGCGTGAGATGTTTTGTATTGTTTGAGTTTTGCTTTTACTACTCTAGACTTGTACATGGTTGCATGAAGTATTTTGTATTTGCAGTTTCTCCTACCATAGACTTGTACATGCTTTTTTGAGCTTTAGTAACATGTTGGGTGTCTGTTTGTAGCCAAATATTCTATACTTATAAGAAATTTCTTCAGCATCAAGAATTGGATGTGTAGGTATTTAGATTTTTAGTGAAGATGGAATACCAATTTAACCCTTTTTGTAAGAATTTTTCTTTATGTTTCTCCTATTTGGGGGAATCCTGTATTTTAGATTGGATCTAAAAATATAACCCTCATTTTTTTACTTTTGAGATTTAATCAACTGTAAGTTACTATTGTGATGAAAACACAATTTGCTTGTTTCTCCTCTTATTTGAAAATTTCGTTTTGTGCCTGTTTTTTATTTTGATATTGAGGCTCATTCTTTGTAAATAAACACCTTTATTTTAGTTATGGGTTGAAATGCACCATTTATTAAAACAAATCCTAACTCCACAAAATTTTGAAACCATAATCATTTCATTGACCTCATCTCTAAAGATGAGGGTAGATGAATTTCTTTTCTTTCAAACAGAGTTGTAATGGTTAATATGTCAACAAGTTGTCAAATCTTGTTTTGAGAATTGAAGAAAATATTTCGGTACGAGGTATTCATTTCTTCCTTAACATGCCTTAATTTTTTTCTAATCATATAAATTAGAGCTGGTTTTTAATATAGTTTGGGACCTGGGATTTCTAAAACTCAAACTTGTTTATAGGACTACAATTGTTCTACATAATTCATAATGGATCACTTTTTGGTTCAAGAATGGGAAGTGGATGAAGGAAATGGGAAAAAGAAGGAGACATTGAGGTTGGACGTGATGGATAGCTCTACCCACAAGTATTCGCAAGCACATATTGTGCTGAATGAAATACTTAACAATAGGAAATGTAGTATAGTGGAATGATTGAAATGAATAATGGCCAAAGTGCACATATAGATGCCATATTGTGTAGAATGAAACATCACATTTTTTAACACTCATCATGATAATAGAAACCTTCAAATTTAAAAATAAATCACCTTTTAAGTTTTTTTTAGATGTATGTTCTAAAACCTCATTTTTCTCAAGAGAGTGTGTCATCATTGACCCACTATCTCTTTGATGTTGGTGGACCCTAAATTTATAATTCTATATGAAGTTTTACATTCTTTAGGATATTTTCTCAGAAATAATTCTATATGTTGGTTTTTCCCCAAATATGTTTATCTCGAATGTATTTCAATTTGTTTTAGTCTCTACTTCATTTTTCTATGACCATTGATACAATGATACACATTACACAATATAGTAAATAGTCTTTCCATTATATAACTTGTGATGTACGTTTGACAATACTCACCAAATCTGAAATCTAACATCACAAGACTGTTCATCATCCTCAGTACTACATCTAGACCAAGAATTAAATAAATCTACAAACAATCTAATTTTGTAGCATTGAATAATAAATTTTTGAACTTGTTTTTTTTTTTTTTTTGTCACTACCTCATTCCCTAAAGCTTATTTCCCTTTAATACTTCTTGTATCTTATTCATGACCTCCTGAAGTTCCTTAGAAGTACTAGAAGAATTGGATTCCTCGTTATTTCTCTAATTTCTAGGGGTTAGGAAGGGATTAAATTCAAGTACTTGACTAGTTGTGGGAGTTATCATTTATGGATATAGAGGCATAGGAGGCCTAGGTACAAGCTTTCCTTCTTGAATCAAACAGTTCTCTACTCTAATGGCTATGTTGTAGGCTTCTAGAAATGTGGTCCCTCCCATAGACTGTTTAATCATCGCTATGTCTGAATTTAAAGCCTTCAAGAAGTAAAGGAACACACCTTGGGAAGTTGTCCTCATGGCCACTGGGATCTTATCCCATGTCTTTTAAACCAGAAATTAAAATCCTCCATCTACTCATTGGGATCCCTCTTAATTTTTGTCAATTGTTCCAATAAAGACAAATTGTCTGACCTTTCTCCAAACTACCTATAAAGTGTTGTACACAATTGATCCCAATTTACAACTGACTGTACTATTATGCTCCTAAAAATTACAAATCCTTTCCTCAAAGAGTAAGCTAACAAATTTACTACAACATCCATTTCACCGACCTCATGAATTACCCAAACATTTACAATGTCTTAGATGTGGTCAATAGGGGTTGTATGATTTTCTCCCATGAAGTAGGGAATGCTTTTCAATGTTGCAACCACGATTAGATTTTTTGGGTTGAGAGCAAGAGGAATGCTGCCCATGAAGTTGACAAAAGGATTTGGTGATACTTGATGAGCCATTATTATTAGCCTAAGGACCTTGGTTGATGAAGGAAAGGTTTACCAATTGGAGGTGTAGAAAAAGTCCTGTTAGGTGGAGATGGTGATCTTTGTGGTCTTCTTCCTCTCCTTCCTTTTCCTGGAGATAATTATAGGTACACAAATATTCCTTCACTTGTCTCGACTGGTCCGAAATCTTATCAAAAATTGGGAAACTTGGGCTGCTACACCACCGATTTATAACCCTAGAATTCACTATATGTGCTTTGGGGATGAGCCTCCAAAGGCTAATACTTTGCCAAGTCACACATCTAAACTTGAGGAAATAGAAAATAGAAACTTTGGAAGGCACGGATGCTAATTATCGAAGGTTAAAACTTGTCTTGTAACTAGAAGTATTTTAAATTCTAAAAAGTAGATAAATCCAAAGGAAACCTCCAAAGACCTGAATTCCAAAAATTCTAAAACCTTGAAACCGGAAGTTCTAAAAACATGAAAATATGAAATTGAAAAATCTCGAAATCGAAGGTCCGAATTCTAAAATTTGGAAAAGTCCGAAATTTTGAAATCCAAAATCTTCGAAATTCCAAAATTGTAAAACCAAAAATTCCAAAATATTGAAATCTAAAATTTTGTAAAGTCCAAAATCTAAAAAGTTGTGAATTTCGAAACCTGAAATTCAAGTGCAAATAATCCCAAAATTTTAAAAACCTAAAAATTCCAAACTTCGAATCGAAATTCTAAAATGTGAAAAATTCCAAAATTCTCAAATGTAAAATCTTGGATTTTTAATAATACCCTTTTGATCTTTGGCCCTCAATCTATCTTTTGGTGAACTTTGGACTATTTTTGCTAATGAAAAATCTCCAAAAATTTATTTCAAAAGTCCGACCCTACTGGTGAAACTATGGAATCAAATCTACTTTCTCCAAATTTTGAATTCCTTGACAATGCCTCCAAAGTTATAAAAAATGACTTTTGGTCCCATGGTGCATGCCAAAATAGTTGTGGCAAAATCACAACACCCCTGAATGCTTGCAAGTGATTAATTGGGTAGTCAATGCAATTTTTCAAACATGGAGTTATATTAAAGTGAGGGACTTTTACGAAATGGGATAGCTCTCCAGAGAAGGTTGGCTTCCTTTCCTAACATAATGCCAACTACTCCAAAGTATAGAGATTTTCTAATCAAACCCTACTATATGGCTTTCAAAGGGGACGAGGATAGAAGTATTGCATGAAAATAAAACCTACTCTAAGGGAAGGTGATGCACTAAGAGGGATAATTGGAATACCTGCACTACATGAGAATGAAAACAAGAAAATTGGGGAGGGTGGCCAAGCACCATAGATCCAAAATATGCTACAAACCCATTTTCCAATAAACACAACCTATTTTAACCCTACAATACAAGTATGATAGTACAGAGTAAACTTATATGCAATGAAGGATTAGATAAGATGCAATAAAACAAAAAGGAGGGTTGAAACATCCACAAGTTTGATTTTATTACTCCAATAAGTTGATACAATACATTACATGGGGGCCAAAATAATGAATTTGCATTACAGTGTTCAATAGGGAGGTTTGAAACTCCATAGATTTCTCATAAACATGAAATAGGGAGGGAAATTGCAAAGTATCCAACCTTATGAATAGGGATCCTCCTTATAATTTATATAAGAATATTCGAGAGAGGAGAGAGAGGGAAGAAGTCTTAAATTCCTCCAAGCCCACAAAAATCATCATTATTTTCCTATAATGGTGGGAAAACCTACAAAAATCCATACTCCTTGTACCCTACCTTGTGTTTGAAGAAATGAACCCCATGATGGAACCTACGTATGTCCTTTATCCCTGTAACTTCATCATGATTTTTTCCTACCAAATTCATTAAATTCTCATCTCTGATCATCCCATGTAGATCTCTAAAATCCCTTTCCAACAATTGAAAATTTGTGAAAAATGGATTAGTGCAAGGGAAGTTATCATCATTTTTGCATAGGGTTTCTTCTATGAATCATTCTTCACCTACCCACATGGTCTCTAAAATTTTATCCTTCCATTTAATTCCTCTCTGAATTTCCTTTCCAATGAGTAAAATTTTATTAAAAATGGCTAAAGAATGCTCAAGTTATTCAAATTTTAGTGAAGGCCACCATTTCAGCTCTCTTCCAACCACCGAGCTCGCCATGAATGTATCTCACTCCTTCATGCCATTTTGGCTAGTTGCATAAATTAGAACCCAACAAATCCACCTACCCTCTTTTCTATCATGAGCTAGCTTGGCATCCTATGCAAACTCATCAGGACAATTTTTTTCAACGGATCATTCTATGGATAATTCTTCACCTATCCACATGGTCTCTAAAATTTGATCCTTCCATTTAATTCCTCTCTTAATTTCCTTTCCAATGAGTACAATTTTACTAAAAATGGCTAAAGAATTCTCAAGTTATTCAAATTTTAGTGAAGGCCACCTTTTGAGCTCTCTTCCAACCACCTAGCTTTGCCATGAATGTATCTCACTCCTTCATGCCATTTGGGCTATTTGCATGAATCGTAACCCAACACATCCACCTACCCTATTTTCTGTCATGAGCTAGCTTGGCATCCTATGCAAACTCATCGGGATAATGTTTTTCAATGGGAATGTTTTTTAGATTTTTCAACACTTCGGATGTTCAATTATTTGATTTACACTTTTCAACCACTTCACTTTAGATATTTTTGTGACCTTAACCTTGAATCAAACCTCCGAACCAAACCACCCCAATTTGCGCTTCAGATCTCCCGATTTTGGAAATTTTAACTCGCTTATGTTTGAAAACCTTGAAGAAAATTTCTCTGAAAATATGAAGTCATGTCATCCATTTACTCGCTAGGTGAGTTGACTCGGAAACTCCCATTTCGGAGTTTGCGATTCTATGACTTCAAAAAAATTAAATTTCCAACCTTGCAAATTATGAAGCAATTTTATTCAAAAATCCAAATCATATTACCTTCTCTAAGCTATGTTTGGGCACCGATTTCCATTTTCCCGAATCCCCAAAACTCCACGCTACCTCGGATTCATTCACCCCTTTGGAGCACACCTTTTTCAATCCCCTCACCATTCGAGGCTCACCCCATAGCTTGGTGACCCAAGATCCTTTACATGTGAAAATAACTTCACATGTGAGCTTGTCCTTCATCGATCTACCATGGCCGAGTCGGCCCTCCATCGATCCTTCACCGAGTTTTCCTACTTCGGGAGCTACTCACTTCGCCATGATGTGCATTCTTTGATCTCATGAACCGAGCTATCTCCATGTCTTCAAATCCTCTAAACTAGATGGAAAGCTAAAAAAAATTTGACCCCATCCTCCTCCTAGCCATACTTCTTCGATTCACTTAGTGCCTCATCTCATCGAGCCAATCATTCACCTCAACCCCACTACAATGGCTGAGTTGGCCTTTCCCGGCACACCGTGACACCCCATGAAGTAAATCGCTAAGTTTCTTAGAGTTCTACCCTATTGTGGTCCTCTCACACTCACCTTGATCCAATATTTATGTCATCTCATCTTCAACCCATGACTTGACCTTTCCCATGAGCTTAACCTCAAACTCAATGAGTCGAATAGCTCCGTCCATCTTGAGTGAACCCCATATGCATCGATTTAATCACATAGCTCAGCCGATCCAATATGAGCTCACCTAATCTCCTAGATATTTATCCCTATAATGTGATTCTTTAGTAAGTATCTCACCAAACTACTCGGTGAGCTAGTTCTAGCTTAGTTATTCAATATGGCCCCTTTTGAGCATTTTTGACCCGGGACTCCTAGTTTTGGGATCATTTTGAATTTTCTCAAAGTGATGGATCCATGAAACCTTATTGAAATGTATGGAAGCCGATTTTGTGATTTTTCCCATTTTAGCCTGTTTCTTGGTCGGATGTGGACCCATCAGACCCACTTCATCTCAAGAGCAACCCAATTCTCTTTTAAAAACCATAAGAGGAAAAAATTCCTCAAATGCTTTCAAACTCTCGAAATGTTCCCGAATGCTCTTGAAAACATGATTTTCACTTGTAATTCCTAGATTGGCCTGTGAAGTCCCTTTCGATGCCTAGGAACTATTTGATCCTCGTTGTCCATTTTTCCTAGGGACAAAAATGGATAAAAACTATCTCAAATTGTATACATTTGCTTAAATGACCAAGATGCTTCAGTTTTAGAACATGGATAGTTTTTCTAGTAAAGGGCTCCTCGAGTTGTATGTCACCAACATAAAAATTAAATGTCTTATTTATTCATTTCTTTGCTAACATGGTGCTACATACATTGTAAAATTTTATGGTTAGTGTAATTCTACACTCTAGTATATGGGTTACATGGTTAATATTTTAAAACAAGAGGGTTCATTTATGAATCGTACTAGTTTTATTGACCTAATAAAACAATAAGATAAAATAAAAAACTGGTTTGGTGTGGTGTGAGAACAATTATGCGATATATGTTTTATGAAAGAAGGGATTTAGTTTTTAGACAAATTCTTTGTTTCTCTACATATCAAATAATAAGTTAGAAAGAAACTTATTATCCAATTTTCCCCCTGGAAAATTGGTCAAACACGACCCTGCACTGGAGATAATTGAAGGGATGGTTGAGTCATACGAGCCCACAGTTAAGATCCTAAACCAAGGGGAAGGTGGGCTAAAATCAGGAGGAGAAGGTTCAGCGATGAGGCCAAACAACGTCAAAGGAATTAGAGCTCGAAGGGAAAAAAAATCAGAGAAAGGCTTAAAATTTTGGGACTCCACATAGTGTTCTCTCGAGGCCCTAAATTGGCTTAGTATGGACGGGTCAGCAGAAGCCTCCACATGCCTCAATGCGCACCTCCAAGGAGAAAATCCAAAGGTGGTCCCTAAGAAAATGCTAGCTCACCATGTGGTCAAAATCAAATAGAGAAAATTCATGGAAGGTGCCACGCGTCGACTTGGTGCAATTCGAAAAGGTGCAAGGGAGCAGGTCCCTAAATGAGTGGAAGCTTCCACGCGTCCAGGACCCAACATAGTCACTCCTAAATAAGTAGAAGGGACCCAGTCAAAAAATGGAGAAAGAGGAGCAGGCCCAAATTGGTGAAGTACAACAGGGTTAGCGGAAGCCTCCACATGTCCAATCGACATATCTTCAAAGGTCAAGCCCAAGAGGTGGTCCCAAAAAAATTTCCTTCCACCACGTAGTTAGGATCTAAATGGGGGTCTCATTGGCTGTTAAAAATTCAAAAACCTACGAAGAGTGCCACTTGTCACCTCGGCATAACTTTAGAAGTGAGACCCAAGGGACAGTCCCCAAACAAGTGCAGAATTTACATGCATCAATAGCTGGCGATGGAGACATAGTCGGCGGTTGAAAAATATCAAGGTAG
Organism: Taxus wallichiana var. yunnanensis; assembly: GCA_018340775.1. NCBI lineage: Eukaryota > Viridiplantae > Streptophyta > Pinopsida > Cupressales > Taxaceae > Taxus > Taxus wallichiana. The sequence continues at coordinate 836,227,294 of CM031243.1, forward strand.
CAGAATGCTCCATGCATCATCTCAGTGCAACTTCAAAGGAAAAATGTTGAGCGGGTTCCTAAACAAGCGCGAGGCTCGCCGCATGGCAGAATTTAAAAAGGGGGAAAAACCGGCCATTGAATTGACTAATTAAAGGAGAACCAGTAGAAAGCCCCACATGTCCCTTCGGCACTCTTTCAGGGGGCGAATCCAAAAGCAGGTCCCAAATGTGCATTGAGCCTCCACATGTCTCAAGTCAGGCATAGTGTCTCCACCAAAAGGAGGGACTCAGGTAGGATACAAAGGAAATAGAGGAGGACCACAAAATCCCACGTGTCCCTTTGGTGCTCTTTCGGGGGTGAATCCTAAAGCAAGTCCCAAATGTCCATTAAGCCTCCATGTGTCTCGGGTTAGGCATAGTGTCTCTGTCGATAAGAGGGGCTTAGGTAGAATACAAAGGAAATGGGACAGGATAAAGGAATCCACCATGTGTCAGTTCAGCGTAACTTCATGAGTGAAAGGAAGCAGTAAAATCTTAATAATACACGGGGCTCCATGTAGATCTCAAGGGGTAGACTCCAAATCCAAAGTATGTTTGGAAAAATATTTGGCAAATCATAAAGCCCACCAAGATTTTTAAATGCTTGGATCTTAAAATATTGTGAGATCCTACGTTGGGCACCCGACCCTGATCTTTAGATGACCTCGACTATGACTAGAGTAAATATAGGCCACCATTCTTGAGAGTGTCACATTTCTCACCCACCGTTGTAATGAGTTTTTTCTTGCCCAACAAGAAATGGTAATGGAGGCATGGGTTGTGTCATGAGACCCATTAATTTTGTAGGTGGATTCAATGCTCTTACAGGGGATGGTTGAAACAAGATTTGAATTTCCCTCTCTCCTCCTCTCATTCTTTCTATATTGTAAAGGAGGGGAATTTTTCTAAAGGTTGATCATGTTTTCTCTCTGTCCCCCTCTCTCTTTCTTCCTTAGTGTAGAATGTGGAATATAAGCCTCCTCTCTTGGCTTTGTAATGGCATTTTCTTATCTCTTTCCCACCGATGGTGTATCTTGTGTGAACTCTTGGAGAAATAAAAATATGTTTTGTGATGCATTTTGTCCATCCTTGCTTATTTTATTATCTCTTCTTGCCTATCATCATTACAGGGTATACTATGCATACTTCTGATGTCTAGTGCATGTTTTAAGAGTTGTGTTTAATGGGTTGAAGTGGTATTTTGTGTGAACTTTATCTTTGGTCTGTGATGCATTCGTCCATCCTCCTCATTGTTCACCTCTCTTCACTTCGTAGTTGGATTTTTTTATCGTACATTTCCTTTTCTGGTGTATCACTTCTTTAGTGTAGGTTTCGTTTTCATGCACTCACTCCCCCTGTCCCCTTGGAAGGTTAGATTAGGATTAGATAGTTTTCTTGAACTGGAGTAGCTTGTGGTAGGTAGTTTAGGAAGAATAAGATGAATTTATCCAAAGGACCATCTAAAGTTCACAAGTCCCACAACTTGAGAGATGGTCCAATGTTATGCAATCACACCAGATGCCCCACTCAACTACGATGCCATTCAGGGGTGCTGTGATTTTGCACTAAAAAAAATCAAGGACCATAAATGGACTGTTGGGGAATGAAATCACTACAAATTTTTGTCTCCAAACCATTGATCTTTGTACAAGTAATGCACTTTGAAATTTCTCTATCGGTTATATTATAAAGAGAAAAGGGATAATTTTTTTGTTGAGAGTTGTCATAATTTTTATATTACTTTCAATTGTTGCGAAAAAAACATAATAGCAAGATTAGTATTACTTGATTTTAAGTTTCCATTTTTCTACATTGTTTTGACTATCTTCTACATTCATAGCATATTGTGGATCTATCTAATGTCTTCTATCTATCTTATGAGATGGTTTATTTTCTTCATGTTATTTCCCTCATACTTGGGTGTCACTCAAAACTATCCCTATATTTTCATTTTTGATCATATTAGGAATAAGATAAAATGAAAAAACTATTGTATTTAACTTCTCTAAAAAATATTTCTTAACAAAGATGGATCACTATACTTTAAAAAAAAATTGATTTGGAGGGCCATTCTCATAAATTTAGTGCATTCTTGCAAGGTGTGTGTGTGTGTGTGTGTGTGTGTGTGTGTGTGTGTGTGTGTGTGTGTGTGTGTGTGTGTGTGTGTGAGTGTTTGTTTGTTTGTTTGTGTGTGTGATTCTCATCTAAAATAATGTTTATTTAAGTTCTCGGGGTAGTGAATATGTGTGTATGTTTTTCGTTAAGAAGATTTGTATACATGTCCCCACTGTCTTTTATTAATAATATTTAAATTTGTCAAATTTATTATAACTATACATTATGTGCCAAAATTTACTCATAATATATCATTCTTTACTTACGGTGGGTGTTTTTTATTTTCATCATGCTTACAAAGGGAGAATAAAATATAGGAACTCCTATCCCTAATTGGTACTACTATCCGGGATGCTTTGAGGATAAAACCAAAAGTTACGAGTTGGGTCAAATGTTATCTAATGTCCTAAAGTAAAGGTGTAGTTCATGAAAATCCAAGGATAAAAGTATCGAGAAGATAAAACAATGTAAATAAAAAATAAAATAATTGTTGTTAACATATATTTTCTTCATTAGGAATAATGTACATAATGGCATAATTAGAGTCATGGTGTCAATAATAAGTACGTAATTTTGTGTCTATATTTGTTCCCACTTTATGTTTGTGAATGAATATTCAGTTGCACAAAGTAGAAAGGAAGAGAATACCTTGTGGAGAGTTGAAGGGAGTTGTAACTAATAGTATGTTGAATGAGGATTGTACTTGACATCACGTCAAAGGGATATTTTGAAATGTATGTCACAAAATATAAGATAGGTTACGGATACTAGTGGTGACCTTGTGTGCATAACGAAATGATACATGGGTATGTTCCTTCAATATTTCTTTTTCTTGAGCATCTTGTGCTTGATATTTCTCCTTGTTTCAATTGTGTGTTTCCTTTTTTGGAGTAAGGTAGAATGAGAAAAAGAAGATAAGTGTAGTCAATTCTCATGATAAACAAAATTGAACTTTAACTGAGTCAATGTGAAAATAGAAATGTGTATTAAAAAATATGTGAATCAAGGATAGAATACATCTAAATTTTGTGAGAGAAGATATAAAATTGTTCATGTATATTAGTTACCTTGGAGATGGCTAGAAGACTACCTAGGATTTATGCATCCCGTCACCGAATTGAGGATTTAGGCTCTTATCTCCATACCGATGATTTAGGAATCTTGTCACCAAGGGAAGAGTACTGGGAGGCCTATAGGATTTTACCTCCAACCGTCAACACTTACCCATGGATAAGTGTCATTGTAGATGGTCACAAACCCAATATAAATTGGTCACAGATGACACATTATTCCAGGCATATCGTTGTTATATATAATCCCTAGGTGGCATTCCTTATTTAACACCAAGAAAAAAAATTAAATAATTCCCTTGCCCAAAGCATGAAACTTACCACCGATTTTGTCCCTATTGTACCTAATAGTAACTTGTCAGAAGCGAGTGTGTACTACTAGTAATTAGAAAATTCTATCACTTAGAACCTATTGAAACTACATTGCACATGTTTCTTCCCCCAAGACAGAACTATCGGGTGGGACACTAGTTACCACCGTTCCTTTTTGATCTAGGTGCTTTTGTCCCCTGTACTAATTTTTACTTCAATTTGAATCTAAACCATTTTATTATCTCTTATTTGTTTTGATTTTATTATATACCATTATGTTTCTAATTTTTGGTTTCTTTGAAAGGGTGAAATAATCATTGAATGTCTACCCCGATCGTTTGGGGCGGGGTGAGGTGAACCAATGTGAGTTTGACCCAAATGAGGAAATCTAATTCGATGTGCACATCCTAAATGGAACTCTTGTAGGTGGAATAGGGAATTTGCATTGTAAAAACCATGATACATGAAAAACTTTGGGAAAATATAACATAAGGGTGTTAGTGACAAAAAAACATGGCATGATGTAATAGAAATTAGTCAAACACATTGTAATCTAACAAGAGATCAGCATAGAGATGATGGAAAACATAGGACACCAATCGGGATGTCACAAGTAACTCAAGTCCTTTAATTCCATTAAATCAAACAAGAAATCAAGCATAGGGCATAACTTTCAAACAATGGTAATCAAGACACAAACATAAAAAAGATACACATAAATCAGATAACCATGGTTGGAAGGAGACATGCAATATAAATGCTACACATGAAGCACTTTTTAACATGTTAAAATGATAAATAGTATGTCACCAAGTTTATAAATGAAATGGAAATGAAATTAATAGATATTGCAATGTTATAACCTAAATATGGAGAAGTATGCAAAGGTAGATACCTCGAGAGCCTCACCGAGACCTATAGAGAACAATGACATATATCATACATCATTTGATAACATGTAAGTGACCAAAATTTTCCTCAAAGTATCATGTGAATGCACATGTGTATATGAAAAAGTAATTAATTTGCAACATATAATAATATAGGGAAGGAGGCATGTACCCAAGATCTAAGATAATATTTTTAATTGTTTGCATATATTTGAATGTTTTTTAGATTATTAGAACATTGAATACAATGGCTAGAAGAGGGGAGACAGGTTTCCCCCTATTTAATGTGTGTAAAGTGAGGTTCATGTAGGTAAGTGTGCCCTCAACAACCATATTTTAACCTATAACATGAGTGTGTCATCAAGTAGCGAGGGGTAACATGAGAACAAACCCAAAATAGTAGTATGAGAACTAATCCAGTAAATCACATCTTATCTACACATTATAACCTCATTTCCTTATCCTTATCCCTATTAAATGACTTGATTCCTCATTTCACTACTTATCCACTCAAAAATTACTTACATTAGTCTATAGCAATCCAATTCTCCTAAGCATCATGCAACAACACTAGTGGAAGGAATTTAGGGAAATTTTTGTTGAATGGTTTGTAAAATTAAGAAAAATTTATTTTAGTAGTATTTAAATAGAGGAGTGGGTCCTTTAGTACCAAGTTCCTCCTCCATTATTCACATTATTTCCAAATGGTTTTTACATTTTACTTATTAGGAATGGGGTATCCTTTTGTAGTCACTCAAATTTAGTAACTTATCCTTCGACAATGAAAATTTTGGTTTTATTCCTATGATAAGATAAATATTTACTTTCTATTCCCAACAATACTCTCTCTCTCTCTCTCTCTCTCTCTCTCTCTCTCTCTCTCTCTCTCTCTCTCTCTCTCTCTCTCTCTCTCTCTCTCTCTCTCTCTCTCTCTCTCTCTCTCTCTCTCTCTCTCTCTCTCTCTCTCTCTCTCTCTCTCTCTCTCTCTCTCTCTCTCTCTCTCTCTCTCTCTCTCTCTCTCTCTCTCTCTCTCTCTCTCTCTCTCTCTCTCTCTCTCTCTCTCTCTCTCTCTCTCTCTCTCTCTCTCTCTCTCTCTCTCTCTCTCTCTCTCTCTCTCTCTCTCTCTCAAGTTTTTCATTTCTACACCTTGCTCAATCATTCATCTACGAAATTCATAGAGAAGTTGTGAAAGTATGGCTTTTAATTTTATTGGTACCACTTCTCACTATTGTGGTTACGATTTTGGTCAACAGTATGACCAATGGGTTGTTCTACGTGTTTGTGGAAAGGTTAGACCAAAAAAAATTCAAGAAGATATTATATTATTTCATGAAATGAAATGAATAAATGTCCAACCCAATTCCCTCACCTTGTAAGCATACTCTTGGCCCATGGAAATTTTTGGGACACTGACAATTTATTAGCTAGAAAACACATGCATACTCCATACCGATAAAAAAATAGATTTAGAACTATGGATGATCCATCAAATTGTTACTTTAATACATCCATACACATTGGACTCCAAACCACATGCCTATTTTTTATGATGTATTTGTTCTTTGTTTGATAGATCAGTTCACAAACTACTACAACATACATACATTGGAAGATTAACATTGTTAAAGTCCAAGTGTCGTATAGTTTTTCAGTGTGATGATTTATCTATATATAAAAGTTCCTATGATCTTCACAAATATGTCTTCACTACTCCTCCCAAGATATGTAGTGCCTTCTACTACTTTAAATTGCTCAACATTGTTTGTGGAAAATATTACATTTGGTTCTCAACAATGAGCTCACATCCACTCACCACTTTTCATCTAAGCTCACCCTTAACAAAACATAAACAACCAATGGTTTAAACAATTAAAAGTGTCATATTAGTTTGTTTAGTTATATGATTATTGTTCAAATATTGTATATAAATTCTAGAGATTAATGAGAAGTTATATTTTTTTCCTTTAGTTAGAGTACAAGTTGCTAATTGTGTTTTTTATCTCTTATATAGTCATGTCCATGTAGTGTGAAATTAAAAGTAATGTTTTTATGAATAATCGATGTAGGGTTCATTTTAAGAAGACCCCTCTGAAAAATTAATTTCAAATCATCGGTGAATCTCATAAAACGACTTTTGAATTGTAGGCAAATTTCTAAAAAACGGTTTTGTGGTGAAGGTGATTTTATAGTGGATTGGTTCCTTGTTTTTCTCTTTTGGATGAGCAAGTTAGAGGGGCGGGTTGGGAAAGAGGTTGGATGAGTGGTTGAGCGGGTGAGTTGCACGATTTGGGGATGGATGAGTTGGGGTTGGACGATTTGGGGTTGGACAAAATGGGGTTGGACAAATGTTGGATGGGTGAAGGGGTTGGACGGGAAGGGGTTGGATGGGTTGGTTGGACGGGTGGAGGTTGGACGGGGGAAAGGGTTGGATGGGATGGTTGGATGGGATGGTTGGATGGGTGGAGGTTGGACGAGAAGGGGTTGTACGAGAAGAGGTTGAACAAACTGGTTCGACAGTGGTTGCAGTGGAGGTTGGACGAGAAGGGTTTGGACGTGAAGGGGTTAAGGGCATGAGGTTGGATGGGTTGAGGTTGGAAGGTGGGGTTAGATGGGAAGGGATTGGATGGGTGTGTTGGACAAATGATTTGGGGTGAGTTGATTCGACGTGTGACAGTTGGATGGGAATGTGTTGGGCAAACTGTGATTTGACGGGTGTATTGGATGAATATAGGTTGGACGGGGGGTTGGTCGAGAAGGGATAGACGGGTAATGGTTGGTTGAGTGGGTTGGATGTCGATGATTTCATTCGTTGTTTTTACCAATGTATTTAATGCTCATTAATGATACCCCTGGACTCTATAAATAACATTTCAAGGTTCATTTTTACACTTTTATCCGTAAATTTCTAGTGCTCTGAGCTATCTAATTTTACACCCAAATTTCACTCATCCCTAATTTCAACAATGGCCAGTACCACATCTATTCCTTCACCCAAATTTCAATACAAAAACCTCATGTGCCCATAGATTTTATCTTTGCTAAAGCTAAAAGACGCTCTAAAGGATTGGCTGGAAAAATAAAAAAATCGGTCTTGTGAACATGCCCCAATTTGACACAGATTCATCCATCCTTGATTACCTACTCACCTCTTACAACAACAAAGATGGAAATTTTCCATTCTTGTCGTGCATCTGAAACGTCATCAAATTTCTTTTTCTATTGAACCCGAGGACGTGCATCGGCTAACAGGTTTACCTTTCCAAAATAAGCCACCAATGACTATAAAGGTAGTCCTTACAGATGAAGACAAATTTTTTTGGAGTCTCATTATAATGTATAGGTTGATGGTAAGTTTATTATTTTCAAATACTTTTTTTTAACATTACTCAACCACACAAGATCTAACGTTTCCTTTCTATAATTACAACTCCTCTTAATCGATCATCAAGAGGCCTTCTTCTACAAGGTATTACAAACAATTTATTTCTTGCAGTTGCTTCACTTTTTCAGGCCAAGATTGTATTACGGGGTAGATCTACGAGATATTCCCTATTAGGTAGTTCATTATTTATTACGGACACTAGCAGGTCAATAATTCGATTGGTGCAGTTATTTGTCCAACTAAATAAAATCAAATATCTCCCATGCCCGCAAAGGTAATCAAATTGATAAATCAAGGATTGTACTTTCTTCTTGTAATTTTATTCTAGCTTTCTATAATGAAGCGTACTATGAATTGATGCAACATATTATTCCTACTGCAATCAATGATAAGATGATTGGTCTTAGTCTCGAAGAACACTAGGTAAAATTTACATTTATTGTTTACTTGTTATAAAGATTTCAATTTAAATATTTAAAATAAAATACTTAATGTATGATTATATTTTGCAGAGAAAAATTATAGCTGCAACATCTCGTAAGGAGGTAATTGCTAGAGGTAAAGCACCTCCAGAGGTCTCACTGATTCGACATGGATTCAACAGAATCAACACCAATAAGACCTCTTAAAAAGTGAGCTAGGGGGTCGATATGCACAACACGTTTACCATCACATTTAACTATAGGTATGAATAATGAAGTTATATTTATATATAAATTACAAATTCAAACAACTACTATAAATTATGTATTCTAATATTTCTACTAAGCTTTTCTAAATGTATTATATTCGAAACTACGAGATGGATTATAAAGATCAAACTCATTCTAACTATGGAGATCAAAATATCACGATTGTGTCTCCGTCTATGCGAGGTAGGTATATTGTACGGTGAGTTTGATTTGCATGTTTTGTTTCCTTACAATTTTTAGCATTTAAAAACACCAACCATTATATTCTAACAATTTTTGTTTTCTCCGTACAGTAATATGGCTTGGTCATATTCCACTTGCAAAGAGGCCACTAGTTCCTATGACACTTCAAGTACAAAACAAAAGGAGGACTTTAGGAAAGAATATTAGGTTTCTGTAGAGTCAATAGGAACAATTCATCCTTCTACAAACTGAATTTCCTGGGTTGTCACTAGGTGGAGTTTTAAGTGTAACGACCACAAAGCGTTTGACAACATCACCCTTAATGAGGAGTATTTAGGATTTGAAAGTGGGGATGCAGCCAAGAGTAACTATTTTGACACCCACGACATGATTCAATCTACTTTTCCTCCACAACCAAATGTGCAAGGAATGCGGGCGGTAACTCTCCTCCTCCCCAAACCATTGCTCCACAAACAGATGATGAAAAAACACACTTTATTTTAGAAAATATGATATCAAATAGCATGGGGGAAACAATTCAAGAGGTTGTAATGTCTAATGTGGATTTGGTGTGGTCTTGGGAAAGGCGAGCAAAAATTTTGATAAAAGAAATAAATACTAGATACCATAATCATGCTCAAAGGCATTCATTGTTCACTGTCATAGAGAGCCAACCAACATGGCAGGATGTTTTGCTAAACAAAGCTCAATCAAGGACAATTTCATATAGTAATGATTACAATGATGAAATTATAGACATAATGCTAAACAGGTTGGAAAATCTCAATGTTGAAGCACATGCTTACTACAACAAATGGTCTAAAGACAAGACTAATGTTTTAATAGCAAATGCAGAAAAAGAGAAAGCTATTGTAAGTGGGCATTTACTTTTACATGAAAAAATAAATATTATTTGATATTATAACCACTACTATATATATTTTTTCATATGATTTGATAGACTAAAAATTTAATATTTCTATTTTATAGGCAAAATATGAAAATTTAAAGAAAGAGGTAGTTGTTTTTGAAGCACATTTGAAGAATGCCCACAAAATTCTAAATTCTTTTATACAGTTGAAGGAAAAACTCATTGTAATTAATAAACAAAATAATACATTGAGAAGGATAATAAAGGAGCATAATATGGATCTAGAAATCTTACTGAAGGAAAAGATAGATGCACATGCAACACTTTTATCTGCAGGAGATGTAGTGAGGGATGAGTGAGTATCTTTGGAAAATATCATCACTACGGTAGGAGATCTTCGTGTATCGGGAGTTATTGCTCCATCTAATACATGGGAAAAATAAAAACCTTCACCTGCATCATAAAATTTGATAAGTTAGTTGAGTTCACCATGTGACAGGTGTGTTGTCACAATTCCGACATTGGTGTAGGAATTAAAAGATAGTGGCCAGCCATTTTTTTAGTTTTTATTCCATGTGGCAGATGTAAGGACAACTATGATTTTGAATCATAGGTAGAAAAGAGGATGACCTCGTAATGTGTCCTTATATGACAGAACTTGTCCGAAAGCTTTGAGATGTTATAACAACCCACCCTTTTTTGAATTGTAAAATTTGTAAACAATTAATAACTAGATTAGAGACCCACGACTCTTATACCATGTGTAACGCCCGTTAAAATGACCACTTGAGACCCAAGAAAAACCTAGTTTTAGGTAGAAAAATTATGGAATAATTTTTTTTTGTTTAAGGCATGACCACTACCAAGCTTCAAGAAACTATGGTCATAGCAAGGATTCAAAGTCAATCATAATTTATAATTAAAATTTTCCCGTTATGAAAATTATTAAATCCACATCACAAAATTAATGAGTATAATTTACTCCAATTAGTTAAATTTCCCTTACGTGTTAATTTAATAAATAATTAAATTAACACTATGTTTAAAAGTTCCTTAATTAATTTTAGAGGGTCAAGGACTAAAACAATTAAATTCCCAAGGTATTCAATTTGACCAGGTCTAAATAATAACCAAGGTTCTAATCAACATGGGATGGAAAAAATCTCTTATCCTCTCGTGACCCTTCAAAAAGGTCAACCCATGCTCTAGAGTTACACATGCAAGTTAAGAAGGGATAATTTCCCACTTACCCACTCTCAGACTCATCTTTGTACTTCTACCTAAATTTTTACATATTTAATGCACTTAAGGTTTCCTAAAAACATTTCCATAAGATAGGAAATTTCTTCCTCTTTCCAATGGTATAAAGAAGTCCTCCTAACTTCTCATATTGCTTAAGTTATAGACTGACGGGCCTAAGGAGGAAATTTTTCCCAAATGTGGGCTGCGGGCCTAGGAAAGAAAAATTTCCCCAAATGCGGGCTTGTGGGCCTGGGGAAGAAATTTTCCTCAAAAGGCAGGCCTACGGGACCGAGGAAGAAAATTTTCCCCAAAGATGGGCCTACTAGGCCCGGGGAAGAAAATTTTCCCCAAAGGCAGGCCTGCGGGCCTGGGGAAGAAAATTTTCCCCAAGGCGGGCCTGCGAGACCCGAGGGAAGAAAATTTTCCCCAAAGGTGGGCCTACGGGCCTAGGGAAGAAAATTTTTCCCAAAGGCATAACTGAAACATGGCACATGTCTAAGCCCATGTAGGAAGGCTAGTCGGCGAGGAGACTTAGGAATTTTGTCAACCTTTTTCCAAGGGAAAAAGGTCTAAAACCATCTGCACCCCCATCGATGCCTTAAGAATCCATGTTGCGAGACCCCCACCAGCAGTGGGGAGGCGGATGGACCGTGGGGAGATTTAATATTTTCACCCTTTTTCAAAGGGGTAAATTTTGAAGGCATGGGCCCACAAATCCATGGAAGCGCTTTCAAAAAAAGTGAATAGACATGGCTGCGGAGGAAATTGTGACTTTTCACCTTTTTGTAAAAAGTGCCCTAAGTAATTTTTGGCGCGGCGGGTCCGATTTACAAAATTTTCCTTTTTGACAGTTAGTTTTTTTTTTTTTGAAACCAAACGAAGTAAAAACTTCAGAAGGCCATAACTTTCGATTGGAAGCTCGATTTGAGAAAATGAGGACTTTTTGGAAAGGGCTCAAACTCCTCTTTGCATAAGAACCATCAAAATTTATTTTTACAAAATTAAGTGGGTGAATTTTACAAAAACGTCTTTCCTGATATTAAAATTTAAATTAAACCTTTTAACATCAAGACTTGAATCAATCCGCCATTCTTTCTTCTTGACATGCCAAATAACATATAGAGTTGTACTTGATAGAAATTAGGAAGATTTTTAAGGATTGGTTGATTTTTTTGGGGATTTCAAAATGGATTTATTTCCTTCCTCTTTATGTGAGATTGCATTATTTTTCCTCTTTCCCGATTAAAGGTGAAGCTGTCTAATTTACGGGGTAATGCAATTGTTTTATGATGTGCTTTGTTCATCCTTAGTTCATTTTAAAGTTTCATTTTTTCTTTCATTGTTGCAGGGTACTCTATATTTTTGTGATATTAATTCATAGGTCTTATAGTAAATCTAAATGGAAACATACTTAAACCCGGTTTGGTCTATTTTCATTTACCATACTTTGAATATTAAATTTATTTCAATCTAATTTACAATGTTTAACCTTAATTCATTCAATACGTAATAGGAAAGAATGCAATTCTATTTTCAAACATGCCAATCAAATCATACAAAGGAATGCAATAATTTTAACATAGGCATTTCCAGCCTTCAATGAGAGAGTTTACAATATACTTACGAAAACAAGTTTTAAGCAAGAGTAACACCATTTGATGAAAGGTAAATGAACATTCAATTAAATGAAACATGTCCTTTTACACTTCTTTTATGTTTTCCAAAATATTCCAAATGGGTCTTTCTCATTCCTTTGTAACTTTCACATTCAAAACAGAGTATCTTTTCACCACAAATAATATTACAATGTCATCCACTTGAAGTGGTAATTTTCATAATAAGGAACACAAGGAGAAACTACAAAAATTGTCTTCATCCTCTGCTCTAGAACAGCAACAAGAAGATCCACCATATATATTTTAATCACAACAAAAAGGAGGAGAGGAAACACTCTACACCCAACCAGAATTCAATGAAGAGGACGATACATCCTCTTTATTATTCATTGAGCCCACACAACAAAGAAATAGGATATGTATTTCAACTCATGGCAATAAACAAGATTCCATGACACAAAAACAATCTTCACATATAGAACATAGTTCAAATACATATTATAGTTTACTGCAACCACACGGGAAGAACAAAAAACAAAACTCAAGCTTCATCATTCAAAATCCAAAGGATCAAGACCTATGGGGAATCTACTTATGCCTCCCAATAGGGAATGGGTGTCCACCTTAAGATAAACCCACCAATAGATATATATATATATATATATATATATATATAATTTCAAACCCCTACATGCCCTTATGCCTCCCCAAGTACCCTTTATACCTCCCATTCTCTTATGCCTACCCACACTCTTATGGAACCCCATAATGAGTAAAGCAATGAAACCTTTTTCTTTTACAATGTGGAACCCAAACCCAAACTCCCTCCAAAAAATAACACTTATAGCTCCCCAAAACTCTTATGCCTCCCCACAATATATCCCCATAGTCTTCTCCTACACCATACCTAGAAAATCTACCCAACCAACCAACAACATACCAAACATTCAAAAATATTCAAAAGCACAATACAAGAAGAAACCTTTTTACAAAAGTCCAACACCTAACTTTCCATGATAGAGCTTGATCCAAAAGTTTAATAGCAAGATTTTTCCAATCCAAACAGTCCAAAGACTCCATAAATCCACAAGCATTCCACAAAAATCTCTCACTCTTTTCCCAAAATTACAAGAGCTCAAAACCAAAAGAAGTAACCAAAATGAAATCACCGAATGAAGTAACCCCAAAACAAGCCAAGGAATTCAAATAAATAGGAGAGGGAGAGAGGAGGATGAGGTGGATCCATGTAGGATGCCACATCACACATCCTCAACTCCTCCTCACAAGTCAACTTCAAACTCGAAATCATAATAAAAAAAGTGGGTGAATAAATGACATTTTACTTACACACACAAACCAAGTCCACACCCCAAGGACCAAAATTAAATTCATGTAAGATAGTGCAATTAAAACTTACAACTTGTCTTCCCAAAAATACATAATAATGCCTAATTTTGACTCCCCAACCATAGGTAGGGTTGGTATACAAATTTAAGAGGTGTGGGGCAAGTTTAACTTGTCCCACAAGCCTCCAAAATCAGCCCCTAAGGATAGATCCGAATTTCAAAAGAAAGGTGGAGTGTTTCACACTCAAATTTACTTACACATTACTTACAACACTTAATCCAAGAGCCATCAACTCTAATAAATGCATTTTTTTGACCCAATTTAATTAATTTAACAACATGATTACTCACAAATCTAAACACAATTTAAATAAGTAATAAAAGGGAAATACATCACCAAATAATCACATAAAAATATTAAAATAAAGAGAACACAATAAAATAATACACATAACCCCTTGGTCACATTTAAAGGTGATCCCCATGGGAACCCCTAACAACAATCCAAACAAACAAATACACATTGTCATGGTGACCCTTGTTGAATTCATCTAGAATTCCAAATGTGGTTGGTCTCCAATCCCCTGATGTTTGTTGTGACATGTTTTACCTACAAAACACAAATACCTCCTTTTTCATTATGGCGCATCAAATCATCCAAAATAAATACACAATATAACTCCAAAGTCATATATATATATATATATATATATATATATATATATATATATATATCATCAAGCAAGTAACAACATCATTTACAATTTCATCCATAATCATAAGATCACAAGATTGATTCAATTTTCTAGGTCTACTCAATATGATGAAATAACACATGTCCAACAACACACACACACACACATCACCATGTCAACATCATAACAACATCAGTATAAAATGTCTCCAATTATCCCCATGCATCATATATGAATCAAAATCAACAACAATCCATGATCTCTAACATCTAACATCATATCAAGCTAAAAGCTACAATAGTGTCCATAAGTATAGTCGACAGTGTCATAATTAATATCAAAAGGTGCCGAAGGGAAGTGAGAACTACATTTAGGGAAAGAAAATGGTTTAATAATATTTCTTACGGATATTTAGGGTTAGTATGGAACCCTAGGATCTAGTGGCCACAATTGGATTTATCCAAGGGTTGAGGATCAACCGTACAATTGTTAGGTAGGAATGAATACTATGGGTGTTTTAAATAATTGTAAAGGTATGTGTAAATGGGTGAATGTGGCCATTTAATACCCTTGTATGTTAAGTCATTTATTTAGTTCCTAGTATATTTTAGAAATTAATGAAATGGACATTAAAGCTATTAAGATAATGGAACTAAAGTAACTAAGTATAAGGTTTATTAAGTATGGGTTTAAATGTTAATTAAGGAGGGGGAGAACATTTAACCAAGTAAATTAAATTATGGCACCTTCTTAGTTGATTTTAATTAATTTGACCTTAGAGATAAATTAAGAATATTTAATCATTTAACTTAGACCTGGTCCATCCCTTGTAATGTAGTAATTAATTGGTGGAGATTAACTTAACATACATTAGGGTTTGACACCCTTGCAACCTTATGACTTAAAACCAAAAATATTTCTGTAACTTTCCAGATAATTAATTAGGATTTAATGTGGTTTTAGAACGTTAAAATTGTGGGCGTTACGGATAATGTCTATAACCTTAAAATATAAGACATACATGTGATGAGGGAAAAATTAAAAGAGACTATATAAAAATACTGATAAGATGTAAAATAGAATAATGGTAGGTATAATGAGAAATAAAAGTAATAAAGGTTCAAAATCAAGAGACAATATACCAAAGAGGACTTCATCTTAGAAAAGGGAACATATGTACAAGGTCACACTAAAAGAATTATGATAAAATAGTCTTATAACAAATTTATCTTTAATTGGTTACATTTCTGCCAAATTCTTCTAGGGTAGAAGTTACATAATTAAAATTTCTTATCATCATCAACGGAATTCATGCATCAACATTTATTTTCCATTTTTAGTTAGTTATTTTTTTAATATTAAGATTATGATGCTTCTAGGGACATTAGAGCTTCCAATTGTTGCAGTGAAGTAAATCAATTTCAAAAACAACATGTTCATTTTGTACTCTAACTCTTATTTTAGATTAAATCAATGATAAAATAAATTTAGATGGCATATGTTAGAGTAAAATATGAACAATACACAACATATAAGAACATTGAAAATTGAATATATAATTAGTTTTTAGGTTACCTATTGAATTTGTATGAAATAAATCATACTGAAAATGAAGCTAGATTTTCACATATATGAGATAAAATGAATTAACCCTAGAAAAATATGAATAATCTGATCTATCTAATATATTATCAAGAAATAGATAACACTACTTGGAGGTATAAGAAAATAATATTGTACCAAAATATGAAATCTTAAGGAGTTTACAAGAAATTGTGTTCACTAAAATATAATAACAACAAATTGAATGAAAAATATAAAGATAACACTCAAGTAATTAATACAATTAATGGGTAAATCGAAAAAATTATAAAAATACATCATTGATATTTGAAGTGAATTAATTAGGAAAGCATATAGGCTTTTGCTACTGATCTTAAATAATTAACATTTTGAAGTTTTCTTTGTTAGATTTTGGATCTAGAAATGCATTGAGTCTCTTCAATCTAGATTGATGCATGAACATCCAAGGAGAACCAATAGACTTTCATGACCAAAAAAAATAAGTTTTGGTTTACAAGTAAATAATAATAATTACTTGGTTTTTAGGAGGCACACATAAGTGTGCATGGTCACCTACGAAAACACGAAGGAATGTCAATGACATTAAAGTTATATTTAGTATTTTTTTTAATTTTGTCTCGGTTATGGAGTATGTAAGTTATCCTCACCAAAGGTGAAGTTATGTGCAAGTAAAAAATGTGAAGACTTATGAAGCACCAAATAAAGGGCCAACGTATATACTGAGGTAGGGCTTTGTACAAGGTATAAAATATGAAGACTTGTGATGCACCACATAAAGGGCCAAAGTATATACGAGGTAAGAAAATCAACCAATTAATGTGTAGTGCTTTGTAAAGCATCACGAAAAAGAATTTGGCATGAACTATGTGAAAAGAATCTAATGAAAAAGAAAATATGGTTAGATAAGTTCTCAGTAGTGAGTAATCACATATACCATAAGGCATATGGAGCATGGTATGCACCAAAGTTAGAATTGACCCTAGAGCTTCAAGTACTTTGGAGATCACTCTCATAACTACAAATATGGATGTAGGGGACACGTGTCAAAGTTAATATAACAATATGGATAAAAATATGCATATACATCTTCAAGAGGCATGTATAAGGATATGTTGGGAAAAAATGTGATTAGTCTTGGGAAGAAAGAAGGAGACAATGAGAAAAGTTTTGAGAGATGTTGGAATGTAATTTCTACTAGATATATATATATATATATGAGAAATAAAGAGTGGTGTTTTTCATTTCGAGTAAGGCATGGAATGCATAAGATATCTTTGTGCGAAAGGTAGAACTTTACACAGGATGTACAAGAAGGGAAAAAATTTAGAGGGTTTGTGAAGCAACATGTGAAGTTCCACAGTTGTGAAGGAATGCCCAAAGTGCTAAAGCACACAAGTGGAAGGGGTGGCAGTTAGAAAATGATGGCATAAAGGTTGTGTCTAAAAACATATCACTAAAAAATAGAATATTTCAAAGAAGATCTCAAGTGACTAACAATGAAGAGCATAAGCCATATATTGTGCAAGGCATATTCCATAGAGTTTACACAAAATTTAACATTGATCTTGGAGATCTAGTAACTTTGGAGTTGACTACAAATATTTAGAGATGGACATAAGGGGGACATAGATTAACTTACATGTAATTGCATGGATATAATTTGACACATCACTTTAAGTATTTTAGTAGTCTAGAGAGGTGGTGGAGAGATAATGTAGGGAAAAAACTAACACTGAGAAGAAGACAAATATTACATCTATATATCAGCCCTAAAATGGTCAACCTCAATTTTGTGACCTCTTTAGATTATGGAAAACACATTTATATTTTAAGCTGTCATCCATCCATATTGCAAATTGATGGACAAAGGTTGAAGAGAATATGTAGAGGAAAGGTTCCAAATGAAAAAATTATAAGCCTTGTTATTCTTATGATTATGAAGGACAAATGTGCATAGAGGTTATTGTTCGGTTGGAGCTTCAAGAAAAATAAAGTAGGAAAATGTTATAAAGAGGTACATGTGTTTCACAAGTATTTGGGCGAGAAAGTGATTGTGTTGTACTTGCACAAGCTAATAATACCGTCTCCAAAATAGGATTCATAAATTAATATTCATATTGAGCGGCATTATAGGTCTGCCCACAACTGAGAAAATATATCATTGACATAATACATTAGTAAAGGAGAGATAGTTATTGAGTGTGGTCTCTTGGAAATTTTTTTGGAATTAATACTTGTGTCTGAAATTTATAAGATAAATTTAGATAATACATGGAAAAATCTATTTCTTAGGTAACCAAACCATCACTAATAATTATAGTGTTTTGAGATAAATGGGTAATAAACATGCAACGAAAAACAATTACATAACATCTGATCATAAATAGAAAATGTTTGGATACATCGGTTGTAGATAAGCTGTACAATATCGGAATGTAGGCTTTTCATTGATATTAATGAAAAGCTCATACTAACGTTTCTTAGCTAGATGCGTCGAAGCTACGAACTTTCATTCCAGATGAAATCAGAGACGCTTATTACGTAGATGCGTTGACGCTACTAACTTTTATTCCAGATGAAATCAGAGACGCGGCGGATAGCTTCCAGCGAGTTGTGGTCCTCGGCATTGAAAAGCGTGAAACCGTGGTTTTCCTCGTCGAACATAGCCACCTCAAGTTGCTTCCCACATTTCTTGAGAAGCTCACAATACTGCAATTCTTTATCGCGGAGGACATCGAGGCCCGCAATCACAAAAAGGATGGGTGGAAGGGCGAGAGTGGAAACTGCGCTCTCTCTTCCTTCCCCGACGGGATTACAAAAAGGATGGTCCCTGTTGCTTCCCACGGGCAACGCAATTTTCCACATGATGTCCGCCTCCTCCATAACAGCGAGATCTCCTTCTTCCGACGGTGTCCGATCTTCTCCCCCGAAAAAAGGGCAGACCAAAATCATTCCTTTTACCTGCGCCTGCATTTCCGCATCTTGAGTGGCCACCCAGCAGCCCAGGTGATGTGCAATGTTCCCTCCCGCGCTTTCCCCACCACAAATATGTTGGAAAGGTCTGCGTGAGAATGCAACCACGGATCCACCGCCACTCCGCCGCTGCCAGCCTCAGTTTTCATCGCCAGCAGCCACTGCAGCGCAGCGATGGAATCATCGTAGGCGGCGGGAAGGCGATGCTCAGGCGCTAATCTGTATTTCACAGAAACGATTATGACGCCTGATTTGGCTGCCCACAGCAGGCACATTCGGTGCACAACGGGTGTTGCCGGACTATTTATGCAAAATCCACTCGCGTGAAAGAAGAGGAGCACAGGAAGCCTGGTCTTCTTGTGGGGCGGCGGTGGCAGATAGATGCGTGCCCACAGCCCTAATTCCGCATCAAACACGACATCTTTGTACGGCCCAAGCTTATCATTGTTTTCCTCAGATATGTCTGATGGGAAATATAGCTCCCTCTACGTACAACTGATCCATCGCTGTAAACTTTGATTACACCACACAAATCCTCCACTACCCGAGGCTCCTCACTCTCACACTCACAATTATCCGCCATCCCTGCTTCCTTATTTTCACCTGCTTGGCGTACTAAACTTACGTCCAGAATATCAAATTTATGGGCTTCCACACAACAGAAAGGCGTAGAAAGAATCTTTCCTCGGTGGAGAGATAGGCTGAACGAATAGGTATTGGCTGTTAGACTACGCACATGAGAAATATGTGAGTATTGTCACATGGTTCACGCACAAGATAGCCCCACGACCAGCGAACCACCGGTTCCCCATTGGAGAAACAACTGTTTTTGTTTAAATTTTATTGCACATATTTCTATGAATTTTTAATACAGATCGTCACACGTTTTTGTACGTGTGAAAGCCATACATAAATGGAAAGGTTTTGAAGTTCAAGCCTCTTGGATCCACATCGCTTGACAAGAAGAGATAAGAGAAAAAATGATGGCTTGATGTTTGTTGTGAGCACAAAATGTCAAAGGGGTTTTGCGATGTGGGTGAGGAATTGACGAATAAGGAGCTTTGTTTATATGCATACACCGGTGGCAAAGTGTCAAGTATATGCAAGGGAGGTATATACATTGAAATAGACATACATAGACAATGTAAAGTGTGTCACACCGTTAACCAATATCAAAACGACCCACCCCAATCCAATTTGGCAACACCATTAGCGTACAAATTGAAAGATTAGGATATGCGTAGACTTTAAAGAGATAAAGTTAAAAATTCGATTGTTTTGAGATAAACATGGAAAGTTCCACATATGGGCCCAATCAATAAGAATAAAGAAATGGAATATGTTATTTCGTACTATCAACCTCTATTTAAATTGGATCCCAGCCGCCTGCATCATTGTCTATTGACAAAGAGAGGAGGCTTCAATCTCTTAGCAAATAGACAAGTAGACAATTAAACAATTTTGAGAAAGGAGTATGCGATTTATTGATCCAGGTTAAAACCAAGTATTTAACATTTGTGTTTCTGTTTGAATTTTTCTCTTGCGGAGTAGGTAACGTAACAAAGGACGCTTTAGTTGAAAATGTAGATATGGTGAAAAAAGCTAAATAAGTTACTGGAGGAAGCACCAAGGTTCTTCATTATTAAAGCCAACCATGCCTAGAATGTGACAGACAGGTGGGCCATTTTTCGTTATTTTAAGCGTATATTATGGGGTTTTCAATGAATTTGAAGACAATGTCAAGCTAAAAAAATTTAAATGTAAATTTTTTAAAGATAATTAACTATAAATATATATTAAATATGTGAACATATACAATTTAATTGTATTGATGTGAAGAAATCATAAAAATAAGAGTTGATTTTTTTTTACAAAGACATAAAATTGCCAAGTCATAACAAATTTTGATTTGACAGAGGTCATATCCCCCTCATCGAGATGGCAGAGGTCATAAAGACAATAGAAAAATACCTATGGATACCTACATAAAAAAATTTCAGGCCTGGAATTTCACCTTATATGTGCCTATCAAATCAAAATTTGTTCCGACATAGATTTATCGATGAGTTGTAAAAGCTAAAAAAATAGACATCATCACAAGCACATCAATATGATAAAAAATACGCACTAAGTGACATACATAACATGTGCGTTCATAATATCACAATTACAAAGTTGTTCACATTACAACATATATCACATTACTCTTCCAATATCCACCACCATCATGCAACATCATCACTATTCCAATCTATCCCAGAGGTTCGAGAGCATGAACCTTCACTCTAATACCAAGTGTAATGCCCAAATTTTACACACACAAATACAACAGTAAAAATATCATAATATATATTTTTATTTACATTGCTCACTACACAACACCATAAGGGCTCTAAGTAGAGAAACTCAACAACACATGTGACACTTACATAAGTCATCGACTCACATAGACACATGAAAACATCATATACATGTCGATGCCACACTTTCCCCAATGAACAAAGGCTAGCAATGACCCAACAACAAAAAGGGACCCAAGGATTTGCAAACCCACAACACATCATTACCATGATTACATCTTAGTTACGATTAACATTCCACAAAAATATTATTATGAAAGGATAATTTTCTCCTTTTTCCACCTACAGATTCTTAAATTCATTTCACATTCAACTTATAGTTTGACCATTTAAGTTGGCTCTTTATCCCTTACGAAAATCTCCATAACTTACATAATTATTTGCCATATTTCAAATTACATACAAAGTTCTTAATTCTCTCATTCTTATGTTCATATTATGCTTCTCAAACATTTATTCAATGTTATAATTTTACCCTTGCTACACAAGTGAATTTGATGTGATGCCAAGAAAGAAATCTTAGGACCTAAGGGAGATTTAGATTCAAGATACCTGTTCCCATAAACATTCTTTGATCACGGTATCTTTATTTCCCTATCATAGTTAATATAGTTCAATAACTTGTTGAATCCATTCAACATTTCCACATCAATAAATTTTATTTAGATTTATATATATCTTTTGTTTTCTTGAAGTTTGATCTCACCAAGGGCAATTCATATTATTTTTAACACATGAAAATGTCTAATTGAGTTACAAGGACTCCAAGAGTGACATTATTCCTAACTTTAAATATCTTTTTTTATTTTTATTTTTTTTACTCTTATATGCTTTACTATTACATTGCACTATGGTCTCATTACTAGCATCACTTTATAACAAAAAGAGTTACGAAAGTACTTGTCTAACATCTTAAAGAAGTACATGATTGGAAGCATTAGAACCACACACGAACCACAAGTGATTTGTTTTCAAAGTGAGATCTCATGTTTCCTAATTTCATGATACCGCATGTGAAATTTATTTTATTCTTAATGTCATAAACAACATAACAAGGGATTACGGAACCAAGTTTTCAGTTTCTGGTTTCTCTTAATTCAACATCTTTCAAATAAATTTCGTTTGCAAAGAGTTACTTATAATTTTCTACCCACAAGATAACCTCCCAATCAACTAAGGTTTAGTTTAATTCCAATTCGTACTCAAGGATCTACACCCTATTAAAGATCAGATTAAGGTTTAAAAACATATTTACCCTATAAAGCCTCCGAAAAGGACCAAGGCGTTATAATGACACTAGCCAAGGTAACACATTTAGCTGTGAGGAACTAATGATATCATTAACAAGAGTTTAATTCATAGTACAACTATTTCACTAGATCCATTTACGTAAATGTCAGATCCCATAGGGAATTCATTCAAAGATGAAGTTAATTTCTAGATCTAACTTCGTAAGACTTGGTAGTCCACTAGGATACTAAATAAATATTAGTTCTACTTACTCTAGATAAAGTTTTTCCATTTCGTTCCTAACCTTTGAGTTCACCACGATGTTGTTAAACATACCAGCCTATGACGATGTAATGCCCCGTTTAATGTTTACCGCAATTCTTGCTTGATGACCCGGATTCTTAAGTGTGGAAAATTTGTGTGTGCTCCCATTGAGCATTAGCTGATTTCGACATTGTCACGAGGGAAGGATTAGCATCCTTCCTCCCCATCTTGTCTCCCGTGTCGTTGTTTATGCTCTCAGTGATGGGCCTCCACAACATCCTTTACGATTACCCTTTTAAAGGAAAATCATGTCTCGAATCAAAGGAGGTGGCTTGATTGGTGGTTTGGTGTTGTTAGGGAAGGTCAGTTGAAATGATGTGTCCATCTAATAATAATTGTTTTAAATTGTTGATATTTGGCTATTTTTATCATCGAGCTTGGTATCGACCACCATGATTACGATTAATAATTATTTTAAGCTATAAAATAATAATAATAACAATATTATTATTATTATTATTATTTTAATTTTCGAGAAATGATTATTTCATTATTTTAGTGTCGATTGTTATCATTATCAGCTTTTTTAATTATCGTTAAACTATTGTATTGTATTGTTCGTCACTCCCATGACCGAGCCATGGTTCGCGCAAATGAACAGGATGTCCTATTGTTGGCACTATGGTTGGTCATTCTCCTATGGTTACATTCAAAACATCAACCACCGGTTCTCCTTGGCAACCAAGCCTCCACGCATGCTTTGTTTTTGTTAATTTGGAATTTTTGGTGAAATTCTTAGTGGAGGCTTCCACCCACCTTGCCAATTTTAAGGACACCCCACCATTTATTCCTCCTGCTGACCACATACACTTATTTTATTTTTTTTTGGTCTTGGTATTTAGTGTAAGTGCATTTGGAAGTTGGACACCTGCAATTCCATAAATTCTCATTAAGGATAAACGTGTAGGATAATTGTTTTTGGGAGATGGCTGCTATTTTTTCCACGTGTTATTAATATTACCTACCTTGTATGCTTTGGGTGGCCTAATCCCCTTTATTATTTTTTATTATGCCATTATTTGGCTCACGCTTTGAGGAAAGGAGATGCAAAAATAGGGATTTGGCCACTTGCTTGTAACTTTTGTCTAGTTAATATCATGCTTTGGATTTTATTGGTAGTTGGATGTACCTTACCTTTCATGTTGAGTGTTGTGGAGGGATTTATGTTGGGATCTATGGATAATGTGCCATTTTTTCAAGCCAGTGTTGTTTTAGAATAAGTCTTCCTTTCGCCTTGCCACATACTCCCGTATGTGGAACAAAAAAATGTGGTTGTCTTAATAACGTGGCCGTGAGAAAAGTGTGGGTGCCTAGAAAAATTACTCTCGGTGGAATTTCACCTGATGTTACTATTGCAGGCCTATGAGGAGTGTAAGCATCTTCGGAAGTGTAAAAATAGGCATGTTATATACTACTCATCTTATTCTTATGCTATTTTTTTACCTTATCATGAAATGAAGTTCTTTTATTTATTGAAATGGCAGATGCTTGGAGTGCAATGTAGGTTTTTAAGTTGTTTGTATCTTGCATACCTTCTAATTCTTCCCACCCCTTTCTAGTAGTTTAACCTCTAGTGATGATTTTATGAATCGATTTTTACTATGCCATTTTTTATATATATTTTTGCATTGGCACTCTAATCCAATATAATGGATCATTATCCGTTTGGATTGCTTTATGATTTTGTTTTGCATATGGGTTATGTGTGTGTGTGTGTGTGTGTGTGTGTGTGTGTGTGTGTGTGTATCCTTGATCTATTGTTCTAGTCAAAATTGAGGGAATAATACATGTCCGTTTGATAAAAATTATCGAGTCGTAAACGGCCATTTCGAGAACGGGGTTTGTGCTTAATTTTTTTCTTCTATGAGAAACATGGTTGTGTGTACATCTTTCTTTCTAGGAGATGGTGATTTTATCTTGAAAACGAATTATTTCCTATATGTGGAAATTGTCTTAAACCTATGGTTACGTATAGCCAATGGAAATTATCTACCCTTAGTCAAATTGAATGAGTTCAGATTGTGTTAGATCAAAGCAATATTTGGGTAATGTGGATATGTCTAACTGACCGGTGAACCGGGTTTTCATGGTTTCATTTTTTTATGAGTATGGATATTCGGGGGAAAGGAAAAAAACTCCTTTATCGTCTTCTTCCCTTCTTTGGATGTTACGGTTGATTTGCATGTTGTTTTTATTAATGCTTGTTGGGGTTCCATCTTACGATTACTTTAACCATGTTTGTTTACCTAGTTTTCCAAAAGGAAGGATCATCATTTTTTATTTATATAAAGAATGGTGTATCGGTTGGTTAAGGTATTTTGACTAAAGTGAGGGTGTTTGACTAAATTTAAGGAAACTTAGAATATTTGGTTATCCAGTTGAAGGAGATATGACTAAGTGCTTTTCGTATAACATATCATGGTTCCTTGGACATTTTACTTAGAATCTATTGATATTTGGTTAATGGTAATTAAATTGATTTGACTGTAACTTTAAATGTTAGTAAGAGAAACTTTAACTGAGGTATCGGTCTTTTGGGAAATCAGGAAGATTTATCTGAGAAGGTATTAGAAAACCCTTGTGTTTGTGATATTTTGGTTGTTATCATGTTTGTTTCAGTTGTTATTACTATTGAGTTATACTTCTATAAGAATTGTGTATTGAGTTGACTCATCATAGCATCAAAAAAATGTACATCCTTGGTAAAGTAGTAGTTGAAACTTCATGTCTAATGTGCTTGATAGATCATTAATGAGCTTTCCATTTAACCACTTTTCAAGAGATAAGGGCTTGGTATTCTTTTGGAAATTCTATTACCTTCTTCCGTGACTTGATGAGGTCATAGAGAACTTTGTGGTGTAAGTCAAACTTTAGTTGGGTTGTGGTAGGTTTGTATGGATCCACATTGTCCGATATTACTACCATTAATGATTTGTGTTTAACTTATTGGAATTTTATTGAAGATAAACTTTGTAAGATTCCAACATTGGTTTAAATTTGACGGTTTGACTAAGCTGGATATTAGATACTTCTTTTATCGTACATGATAATTGTTTTGCATGGCATGGTAACATAATCAAATGTTATTTGAAATTTCCTTTTAGAATGTACTTTGTATGCTAATTTCAAATAAATTAGTATTAGACTGCTATTGTGAATTTATTTTTGAAATTAGTAAACAATGGTTTAATAAATGATGTTGAAGTTCTAACATTAAACCTATTATATCTCATGAATTATTTAAGGAGATGTTGATTGATGTTTCAATATTAGATTTCAATCATATAATCTATAAGATTACATGATTGAAATCCCAATACACTATGTACTTTGTTTTGAACTCTTTGGCTCATTGATCCTTACTAGAATGATGGTTAGAATTTTTGTTGTTTTAGAAACAATGTACATAACATATTTCTATGTCTTGTTTCTTAATTTGAAATTGTAATGCCCAATTTTTTATTTTTTTAAAAACAATATGTCAGTGGCGATCTTAATCATTTCCCAACCACCGACCATTATTTGTTTGCAGGGCGCACTTGTATTTATTTTCTTTTTTCCTCATGCATTGGATTCCTTGTTGGTGGGTGGGATTCTTGAAGCTCCCGCTAGTTTTGTTTAATTCGATTAAAACTTCTCCCCTCCATATACCTTTTCCATGTTGGCCACTTACTAGCTTATTATTTTCTCTTCATGCCCTGGTTTATCTTCTCCTTGGTTACCCGTATGGAGGTATTCCTAAGTTTTGTGGAGTGAAGGGGCGTATTTTGTTGGCTAAATTCTTATTGGCTATGGAAGATGAGAAGGTGGACACCTATTAGTTGTTGGCAAGGAGAACTATATAAGCCACATTCAAGTCTCCTTTTCTGGTTTTCCTACAGCCATGGTTTTTTCCATGAAGACCACATCTCTTGAAGCTTGATTTCAAGTAGTTTCCATGCTTTTTTACCACTCAACGCATTTCTTGCATGTTTCTAAAGCTCCTATGACTATATCTTCTAAATTTCGCTTCAATTGTGCTCGATGGATTTCCTTACCTATTTGAAAAATGTGATGTTGGCACTAGTGGCGTACATGCCGACATCAAATGGCAGTTGGACACCGGTTCGTCAATTTTAGTGAGTCAAGTTTCTAACTCTTTTTGCAAATCCTACTACCGTAGCCCCTTAAGACCACATCTCTTTGAGGTGTTTTGTCAATTAGTTTCCGCCTTTTGTTTTCTTAAAAAAATTTATTCATAGCATCTTGGCTCCTGGGAATACAACTATTTAAAAAACCTTTTTCCCTTTTGCTTTGTTGGATGTCTATACCCTACTTCATCTATCCAATTTTAGACTTAGGTTGTGAGGATGTTGATAAGGTTGTGGAGTCTTGCTTTGACCCCTCCCCTATATTGCATGTATTTGAAGTTCTGGTTATATTTCATTTTACCCATTAGTGTTAATACTTCATTCATGGCAGTCTTTGAGATCATTTTCCTTTCTATCTGATGAATCTCGTGGTTTTGGGAGCTCCCTTGCTATGCTAATGTGGGATTGAGTGGAGTTTGATTGCCTAGCATGTTCATGGATGGAGGTTCAAATACGAGGTTTGTTGATGTTGGACTTTGGGTGTGTCTGTGTTCCTTGTTGAAGCTGGAGGAACATGCAAGATAATTCTACTCATTACTACATTTACTCGATTTAAAAATATCATGAAATTGAACCACCCTTTCCCTGAAATTGGTTTTTCGGTGTTGCTTTTTTGTGGATTTTGATGCCTTGTAAAAAATATCTCCCTTCCTCTTGTAATCTTCTTGTTTTGGCTTTAATCGTTATCGGTGTTAAAGTGGATAGCATAGATTTATTTTCCTCCTACGTTGGTTTTTGTGTGTTCATGATTGAATTATTAACCCTCTACCTTTTTAGTTGCATTTTTGGGTTCGAGTATCAAGTTTGGCATGTTGTGTATAACTGGTGTTTTTCTATTCTGAAGGAAATCCTGTTGTATTTCCAAACCTCTTGCTTTTCTTACGAGATTGTCATTTTTGGATTATATTCCTTCCTGAAAAATCAGGTTACTCCTATTCCTTTTTTATCAACTTTTATATCTGGTTATTCAAGTAGTCACCTCATCGAAAATGTATATTTTCGGGTGTGCGAGCTATGTATATCATCTAGGTTTATGACCCCCTCTATTTTTCCTTAAATAAATTGGATTAGTGGAATCAAGTCCAATGTAGCTTTACCTTTCATTTACGATATGTTGAGTAGTTCACACAGGTATGAAAACCTAGCAAACAACTACTAGATGGAACCCGATCCGGGTTGACTATCGTTTATGGAAACTTAATAACCCTTTTGGATTATGTCAACAATCTCGTAATGTCAGTTGTTCTTTGATGTTTCCCAACCTTGGAGTGGTGTGGTTTTGAGGTCTATTAGACCTCCATGTTCTCTTTTCTCGAACAAATTAAATGTTCCCTTCAAACTATCCCGTAGGTTTACAAAACTTTATGTGTGGTTGACTTTTGTGGTTAGATTTATTCTTGGAGGGTGTATCTTGGCTAAGGTACATGGATTACTAGTTTTCTTGCACCTTGAGTATTCCTACATAATTGTGTATGATGCTAGATGTATACCCTAATTTCCTATTGATCATCGGTGTAGGTCCAAAATGTTTAAGGTTTTCCCTAAGGGGCACTCGACCGTCCCTTATGAAGCAACTCAGTAACGTAAGTTTTTGTAAACAAAATTCAAAGTTTCATGTGTGACTTATGGATATTACACCTTTATTGTCAAAACTACCTTAGCATAATTCTACTCATGATGACTCTTGGTGGCATATTTATAATTTTGCATCTCGCTGACTTTTTAATGTTTGGATGACGTATGTGCATTGATATCTTGTTGACGTATGATAGAACAACTAAGAGCATTAGGGATATTTGCAGGTATTTATATATAGATTCTTTGTTGTTTTGTCTTTGAATTTGATGTTAATTTAATCACTTTTGGTGATACTTATAAATGCAAATTTATTTTTTTGAATGGTTTGAATATGTTAACAAGGGGTACTTTAAAAGGAATTGTGATGGAAAGTGGTGATCCACATTGTTTTAAACCAAAACTATAGACTTATAGAGAAGGTTTGGAAATCCCTAGTGTGGTAAAACTTGGATTGATGTTTAAAATGTTAACTTGTATGAGAACTCTCTTTTACTCTCGCTTGTCGTTACTAGCCTATAAGGGTAGTGGCCTCTTCTTGAATGATTGTGAAATTCCTTGGAGTCAATGGTCAAAACTAGTATTATTTTCCTTCCCTTTTAAACAATGTTGAGTGGTGGTCGTGTATTAGATTTCCATCATATAATCTATATGATTACATGATTAAAATTTTAATACACTCGACCTTTCATGTTAACCTTTGAATCCCGTGTTTCCTCCTAGATTAATTGTTCAATTTTTGTCATTTTAGAAATTTAGTATCATAGCTTGTGCTTTTGGTAACTTTTTATGAATTTAGATTGTTGGTTTGAATATCAGTTCTCAATATTTTAACCTAATTGTTTATTCGATGGAAATCTCATTACACTAGACTGTTGTTTCTAACTTAATCGGACAATGGTCCCTTCTCAAATGATTGTTAAATTTTTTCATTGCTTTGAGACAATGTTCAAAATTGAAGTATAAGGCTTTCTTCTTAGATTGGCATGGTGGAAATTTTATTTATCTTAAGGGGTTGTTAGTATTTAGAGCTTCAAGCCAATTCTTGGAATAGAATGTTTTCCTTTCTTGATATTGTTAGATAGTAGCTTATTGTTGCTTTGTGTAGTCTTATCTTGCTCAGTTCTCGTGAACTGACTCAGGTTAATAATTGTTGCAGATGGCTTATGTGAGTAGATGAGGGAAAGAATTGTAGAATATTGCATCAAACTTGGTTGTGAAGTTATTTTGTATGAATAATTTTATGTTGTAAAACTCTAGTATGGGTTATGTGGGGAATTTAGAAGAAAACCAATGCCTTAGTATTATGTGTTGTGGAGTAATGTTTGTCATGACTATTGAAACTTTGGCTTGTTTTGTTATCGTGGAAAATATAAAAGTTGATTACCGCATGGTTATGGGTGATTCTAATGTATTATAGAAATTATAATAATAGTATAGCGTGGCATGACCAATGTTATTCTCTCTTGTTCCCTAGTCATGGTTCCATAGAGTTTGTTTGTCCCTTTGGGTTGTGCATCATGTTGGAAAGAATTGATGTAACCATGTATAGTTTTCACAAACAAGTAATGGTAAAATTTGCTCTTGAGATAAAATGTTGAGTTGTAAACCCTTCTAAGACATAGTAACAATGTATTTATAAGCATAATAAAATGGGTTGGATAATCCTTATAAAATTTAAACTAAAATATATATACGAATAAATTAATGTAGATGTGATCTACTTGATAAATTTTGAACCCTCGGTGATCAAAGAGGAAAATTTATTTGGTAATAATACACACACACACACACACACACACACACACACACACACACACACACACACACACACACACACACACACACACACACACACACACACACACACACACACACACATACACACCTTGTTTTTCTCTAAGCTAAACTAATCAACATTATCCTTTTATGGTGAATTCTTAAATGATCTTATGGTGAAATCATTGATTAGTTTTGGAAGATAATAAGGTTGTATAAGTAAGTAAGAGGGAAATTTATTAAGAAACCCTTCAATCTCTCTCAATCATTTGAAATGTAAATTGTTTTCCTTTGTCAAACTTAATCAAGCAAAGTCTAAATGAAACTTTTAACCAATCTTGATAAATTCTTAGCCTCAATAAAAGGTTGGTTAATAAGCAATGAGACCCTGAAGCTGAATTCCTTTTGACCTGTTTCCATTAACCCTTGCCTTGGTTCATTGTGATATTTCTTAAGTAATGTTAAAATTTTTATCCTTAAACAAAGAAGATTATTGTTCTGAACCTAAAACAGTACTTTCCCTCAATCAGAGCTTGTGCTTGTCACCTATGCAATAGAGGTGTGAACAAGTTTCAGTGGCTTGAGTAAGATTAATTATCCTGGTGTGAAATGGAAAACGTTCTTTAAAAAATGAAGTAAGAAATTTATTAACTTATTATAGGATGTTTCTCCTTCATAAAACTTGGTCTTAAGCTAATTAGTCAATATTATAAAAGAAATAAGTTCACCTTTGTAAAAGAATGGTGTGAATCAAAACATGAATCTTCTAGATCGTAAAGTCAAGTTTGAAAGACTTTTTGTAAATACATAACCTTAAAATATTTTACACCATGGGATGGCCTTAACTGTAACTGTGTAATGTGTTTGGAATTTTACATTGTGCCTTGTCAAAGATAAAATTGAATTTTTCATTTTGGGTGTTGTATGTTTCCTTATTGCCTATGTGGTCAATGTTGCATCAAGCTTATTTAGAGTTGGTCATAGCCCCTTTTGGTCACTTGTGTTGATGTGTAAACTCCAAGTAAGTAAAAAAAAAAGTTATCTAAGTTTTTCAGTGTTGTATTTTTGTGTGTTTTAAGCGGGTGTTACACTTGGTATCAGAGCGGAGGTTCATGCTCTCAAACCTCTGGGACAAATTAGAGTGGTGATGATGTTATATGGTGGTGGTGGTAGTGATTAGAAGAGTAATTTGATTTAAGCGTGATGTGAACTATGTTTTAATTGTGATATTATGAGCATACATGTTGTGTATGTCACTTAGTGTGTAACTGTTAGCATGTTGATGTGTTGGAGATGAGATTATTCTTTCTCCTTTTCACGAATTCTATGAAATTTTGAGTGTGAACCATTTTTTTGTTATGTGTGTGAAAGGAATGTGACTACTAATTTTTGAGTGTTGGATCCTTCGGAATTTAAGATGTGTGGGTGTGCTGATATGTTGTATGACAATGTTGTTTTGTAGTAAACTGGAATTCTTAATGATGTCATTGTCATATGTATAGAAATGTGTGTGTTCCCATGTTTTATGGTAGTTGACTGTATGTTGTAATTTTGCTCATCATAATTATAATTCATGTATTATGTAATGATTAATGTCATGATTTAGAGAAATATGGTGGGTATATGATCCCTATCATACGGTGGTTGCACTTTGGGTGCACTTGCGGTGATGTGGTGTGTTATAAAGCTGTGAATGTAATGTATATGATATACCCTATTTTGGTACCATGTGTAAAATGCTATAGGTAATGTGCATGAACCACCACCGTGTTAGTGATGTATTAGCATGTTATCTTTTGAACCTTACGCTAACCGACCTTGAGGGAAATCGATAAAAGCATATGTTTGGAGTGAGGAATTATGTACCATGGACCCAAGAACTTGAGCCAACCTTTGATTCCGTAGATGATGACAAGTGCTTATTTTCTCTTTCCTTGTGGTTGTTGTATGGATGCAACCTAAGTGTAGCTATGACTATATTTTTCCTTATCAAAGTGGTGGCGAGATGATTCAGATAGAGATGATGACAGTTGTACTATTGATATGATATTTTGTGAGTTGAGGCTTGATGTTCCAAGTGTCAAAGAACTCGTTGAGTATAAGGCCACATAGTCATCTGTTAATCTTACATATGTATTTTATTTGTAATTTGAACTTTTATTATATTTTGCAAGGATGATCAGTTTTCTTGATTGCCATGTTTTATATTTTAGGAATTTCCTTAGTTTGTGGTACTAACATGAAGATTTTTGCAATAAATATGGTTGTGGCCATTTTTTTACTTGGATTTGTACCTCTTTTAAAATTTTAAGATTTTACCGCCTTGCCCAAGGCTTGTACTTTGCCACTTGGCATTTGAATCGGATTGCTATGTTGGTTCTACTATCGTGATGTGTGGAATAGGGTCATGGGATGCACCATGGAATGGTTGGACCTATGGACTGCTTCATTGTATGGGGGTACACCCCAAGGAGTTACAAATAACTAGCGGGTTGTTGAACCACGAGTTATTATGTCACTTGGGTTAGGGGTGTCTAGACTCTATGTGCCTAAGGCCATAGGGAAACTGGCCTCTTTGGGGAGTGAAAAGAAAATTTATTTTATTATTACTACTTGAGGGAGGCATAAGATATTGAGGGAGGAATAAGAGACTAGAGGGAGGCATAAGAGACTTGAGGGAGGCATAAGATCTTGAGGGAGGCATGAGAGATTGAGGGAGGCATAAGATACTTAAGGGAGGCATAAGAGACTTGAGGGAGGCATAAGAGACTTGAGGGAGGCATAAGAGATTTGTGTGTATGATTGATGTTCCTTAATTTATGTTGAGTTATTGTGATGTCTTGGGAGTGGTCCTATGATGTATGTGTTACTCATGATAGTTGGATATGTTTTGTGATGTTGTGGATATGGCGTTGATGCCCTTGTGTACACTATGTACATGTAGCTTTTGTTCTGAGTTATGTGAAATCTTCATCTGTGGAATTAAGGAAATGTCTAGTTGTTGTAGTACACTTTTGTTCAAGTATTATATGTCATTGTAGATGTGTGACAAGTGTTATGTTATGTGGACCATGTCTGTACTCTTCCATAGTTGGCTAAGATCTTGTGGTGTGGTACCATCATGAAAGTATGTATAATTATGCTTGTGAATCATTAGTGTTGTGTATGACCTGGTAGGGTGTTGTGATAGCAGTTCATGTTGGGCACCCACAAGAAAGAATAAACTAAAACTCTACAACCATGAAATTTTAAAGAACTTGAATTAAGAATAAGGTAAATGGAAAGAGACTAATTAAATAATGAATAAGAGGAACTACCAATCTTCACAGAACATTGAAAGTTAAACATTCTCGCCAAAATATTTCTAAAGGCTTGCCCCTGTGGCCATGCCTTAGGAACTAAAATTTAAACCATAGGGTGTACTTTTGTCTTTATTTGTTCCTTGTTGCTTACCCCCTTTTTCCTTCACTGTTATGTCGCATCGAGGATGATGATTTATTAAGGGGAGGAGAATGTAATTCCCAATTTTTAATTTTTTAAAAACAATAAGTTAGTGGTGGACTTAATCATTTCCCAACCACCAACCATTATTTGCTTATGGGGCACACTTGTATTTATTTTCTTCTTTCCTCATGCATTGGATTCCTTGTTGGTGGGTGGGAGTGGTCAAGCTCTTGTCAGTTTTGTTTAATGCAATTAAAAATTCTCCCCTCCATATACCTTTTCCCTATTGGCCACTTACTAGATTATTGTTTTCTTCCTTCCCCTGGTTTTTCCATGGTTTTTCTTCTCCTTGGTTAGCTGTGTGGAGGTATTCCTAAGTTTTGTGGAGTGAAGGGGCGGTATTTTTTGGCTACATTCCTATTGGCTATGGGAGCCGAGAAGGTGGACACTGTTGGTTATTAGAAAGGGAGAAGTGTGCAAGCCACATTGAAGTCTCATATTCTACTTTTCCTACAACCATGGTGATTTTTCCTTGAAGACCACATCTCTTGAATCCCGATGTCGCGCGGTTTCCATACCTTGTTTATTCCTCAACACATTTCTTGCAGGTTTATAAAGCTCCTGCGACTACATCTTCTAAAGTGTGATTCCATTGTGCTCTGATGGATGTCCTTACCTATTTCAAAAATGTGATGTTGGCACTAGTTGCGTGCATGCTTTGAGATTGGGACCTGAGCAAGTTGGACACCTGGTTCACAATTTTAGTGGGTCAAGTTTTTGACTCATTTGTGTAGATCCTACTACCGTAGCATCCCCTTGAGAAAACATCTCCTTGAGGAATTTTGTCAATAATTTGTATGCCTTGTGTTTGCTTACATTTTTGCATTAGTTTCCTCTTAGCTCAAAGCAAATACAACTGTTTAGAAAATGTTTTTCCCTTTTGTTTCTTTGGATATCGATACCTGCTCCATCTGTCCCATTTTAGATGCAGGTTGTGAGGATGTTGATAACGTTATGGAGTATGGCTTTAACCCTCCCCTATCTCACGTGTATTTGAAGTTCCTAGTCCTTTTTCATTAAACCCATTGGTGTTAATATTGTATTCATGATACTCTTTGAGATCATTTTCCTTTTTGTCGATGAATCTCGTGGTTTTGGGAGCTCCTTCCTATGCAAATGTGGGATTGAGTGGAGTTTTGGTGCCTAGCATGTTTGTGGATGGAGGTTCAAGTGGAGGTTTGTTGCTTCTATACCTTGGGGTGTCTGTGTGCCTTGTTGAAGCTGGAGTAACAGAAAGATAATTCTACTCATTGCTACATTTTCTAGATTTAAAAATATCATGAAATTGAACCACCATTTCCCTAAAAAAATTATCGTTGTTGCTTTTGTTGTGGATTTTGATGCCTTACGGAAAATCTCTCCCTTCTTCTTGTAATCTTCTTGTTTTGGATTTAATCATTTTCAGTGTTAAAGTGGATAGCATAGATTTACTTTCCTCCTACACTGGTTGTTGTGTGTTCATGCTTGAATGATTAACCTTCTACCTTTATTAGCTACATTTTTGGGTTTGAGTATCAAGTTTGTCATGTTGTGTATAACTAGTGTTTTCTGTTGTGAAGGAAAGCCTGTTGTATTTCTAGACCTCTTGTTTTTCCTATGAGCCCGACATTTTGGATTAGATTCCTTCCTAGAAAATCAGGTTGCTCCTATTCCTTTATTTTCTAAACTTTTATATCTAGTTATTCAAGGAGTCACCTCATCAAAAAATGTCTCTTCCGGGTGTACGAGCTGTGTATATCATCTAGGTTTATGACCCCTTTGTTTTTCCTTAAATAAACTGGATTAGTTGAGTCAATTCAATTGTAGCTTTACCTTTCATTTACGATATGTTGAGTAGTTCACATGGGTATGAAAACCTTGCTTTAGTAAAAAACTACTAGATGCAACCTGGATCCGGGTTGACTATCATTTTATGGACACTTAGTAACCCTTTTGGATTGTTTTGTCAATCTCATAATGTTGGTTTTTCTTTGGTGTTGCCTAATCTTGGAGTGGTGAGGTTGTTGAGGTATTTTAGACCTCCGTGTTTTCCTTTCTCTAACAAATTAAATGTTCCCTTTGAACTATCCCGTAGGTTTGTAAAAATTTATGTGTGGGTGACTTTTGTGGTTAGATTTATGCTTGGAGGGTGTATCTTGGCTAAGGTACCCGGATTACTAGTCTTACACCTTGAGTATTCATGCATAATTTTGTATAAAACTAGGCGTATACCCTAATTGCTTGATGATCATTGGTTTTGTCACCCTCAAAATCCCCCAATTTTTTAAGTCAAATTCAAATATTTTGAGCTCACGCCCTCAGGAAGTGTCCAAGTAAATTTGGAAGTCTAAAAAGATAAAGAATTTCATGCTTTGAAGTTGCTTAAACTCTCTCGTCTGTGTGGTTAGATAAATTTTCTATTTTCCTGTCTAGACCTGTGAAAATTTAAGTGTTGTCCCCATTTGAATGAAATTGTCAATCTTTCTATGGCCATGGATCGTCAAACCTTGTATTGTTCTCAATTCCTTGGTTCATGAAAGAAATCTAAAAATTAAGCACAAAATAGTGGAGTTTTCTTCTTCTCTGCATTTT
The DNA here is from genome assembly GCA_018340775.1 of Taxus wallichiana var. yunnanensis. Lineage (NCBI taxonomy): Eukaryota > Viridiplantae > Streptophyta > Pinopsida > Cupressales > Taxaceae > Taxus > Taxus wallichiana. Next base: position 836,263,757 of record CM031243.1, read on the forward strand.
TTCCACAGTCGTGAATGACGGGAGTTTTCTTCCCCATCAAATTTTGGCTCCATTATCCATGGGTACATGGACATATCTAATTGGAAGTGGGCCGGTGGAGTAAATTGTGTGTTTGAGCCTTTTTATAAAAAAGGCTTAAAGTTAAAAAGTTACTCGCAGCCCCGCCAAACACAAAGGAAAAATTCAAAGGTTGAGCCCGCATCAAAGGAGTCAAAGTAGGTTGGTGGAGAAAATTTTTATTTTGATCCTTTTTGCAAAAAAGGCTTAAAGTTAAAAAGTTACCCGCATCCCCACAAAACACAAAGGAAAAATTCAAAGGTTGAGCCCACATCAAAAGATTCAAAGCGGGTCGGCGAAGCAAATTGTGTTTTTGAGCCTTTTTGCAAAAAAGGCTTAAAGTTAAAAAGTTACCCGTAGCCCCGCCAAACACAAAGGAAAAATTCAAAGGTTGAGCCCGCATCAAAAGAGTCAAAGCAGGTCGGTGGAGAAAATTATGTTTTTGAGCCTTTTTGCTAAAAAGGCTTAAAGTTAAAAAGTTACCCACAACCCCGCCAAACACAAAGGAAAAAGTCAAAGGTTGAGCCTACATCAAAAGAGTCAAAGCGGGGAGGCGGATCGTCGGGGAGATTTGAGAATTTGATCCTTTTTGTAAAAAGGAGAAAAATTTAAAAAGTGACCTCGCAACTCTATCTCCACTCGGTGAAGCCATGTGTAAGGCTTATATCAAAATGGGAGGGTGGACCCAAAATGTAAAAATGCCTACAAAGTCACAAAATGCAAAAGGCATCCTCCACGCCCGCTCCAATAAATTTCTCCCATATGGAAGGATCTAGTTTAAATTTTCAAAGGAAAGATGAATGGTTTAAGTTCAAAGTTACAAAACGAGTGTAACAGATGCATTATGAAAAGTTTAGTTTTTTCCGCCATTTTGCGTTTCTTCACGAATCAAGAATCGTAACTGACGTGAATGACTGAAAATATTGTAACCGTTTCTTGCTAACAAAGAAGAAGTGGTAACCTTTTCTTGAAACATATTTTAATGGTGTCTTCACACCATTGTAAGGTGGGTGATTGATTTTGTAAGCTCGAGAGTATACTTGTACTTTGAGAGAACAAAGGAGATATTCATTTTCTTCCATTTCCCTCCCTTTCTCCACTATGTACAACTTCTATTTAAGCATCAATACGGGAAGGAGTTTCTATCTTTCTTTGACTCAAGGATTTCATGATAATTTGTGTTCATCAAATTCTATTGATCTTATTGTCATTTGCAAGGTTATTTCCTCTAAATTTAGTGCATGTGATGAAGTTTCTAACTAGTGTAAGAAGGAATCTAATTTTCTACCTGCAACATTAGTTCTTCTACCTCTTTTCTCACTCCCTTTCCCACCTTCATATAAAATATCCCCCTCATAGATAACTTGCAAGCATTTACCAAAGTCAATGGAGTGCCCCGTTGGATCCCCGATGAAAGGCCACCAAATAAATACACACTTTCTCATGCATCCATATATGGAAGTTGACCAGGTTAAGTAGAGGGACTTAGATTCCCAGAGCATTAGAAGGAATCCATATCTTTTCCACCAAAAAAATTTCCTCACCAATAGTTTTGGCACCCACCATGGGGCGGATTTAGAACCATTTGCACGTGAAAGTGACCACAAGGTCAAAAATTCAAAAAAAAAAAAAAAAAAAAAGAGAAAAATTCGGAATTTGAATGGCTATATGAGCCACATGGATTCAAATCATGGCTATTCTAGGAAACCCTCCTATTGAAAGACCCAAATTTCTCTTCCACATCCAGAAGACATTGCTTGTAATTGAGGGAAGCTATCTAGCATAATAGACAAAGTGCCAATCACTACTTCATTGCCATAAGAATTTTGGACCTTGAAGAAGAATGTCTTCTTGAATTGGAGAGGCAAAGACAAATTCCAGCACTGGAAAGAAGAGCATAGATTTTTAAGTGGCGGATACAAGATACACTGCAATAGAGACAAGGAGGACAAATTGATCCTATTTTTGAGGAGCTTTAAAGGAGACAAGAGCTACTCGAATCCAGAGGCTTCCTTCTCAAGCAACTGGTCACGTCGGGAACCCGAGCATTGTCAATCCTTTGGACATTGAATTCCCAAACATCAACTAGAACTTATAAGATTTCACTGACGTAGAGACTGAAGAAGAAGCTAGAGAAAGAGAAGCAAGAGTGGAAGAGGAAATAAGATCTCAACTCGAAGAAATCAAGAGACTTTAAGCCGAGGAAGATGAAAGAGTAGTAGTAGAAGTCGCAACCTTATCAAGGTTGGAAGCTAGAAATAGAAATAGAATAGGGGATCATGAGCGTGAATGTGATCATGAGGCCCATAGGCCTAATGTACCATGGGGAGGAAACACTAGTCAACTGGATCTTGCTCAACCACTCCATGAGCTATCGAGAGGCTTGAGAAAAAACTTCCAAAATTCAGATGGGATGGTTCTCAACTCCCTGAAGAGCATGTAGTAGTATTTATCACCACTTGCGGTGTGTTGGGTGTTGAGGATGAAGATGTGTTAATCGACTCTTTTTGGAGTCACTTCAAGAGAAAAATTTTCGAATGGTTCTACATGCTACCCCCGAGGTCTATCACCTATTGGGAAGATATAAGAAGTGCATTCGAACACAAGTTCAAGAGCACAGAATATTGTCAGGATCTTTTGGTCTAATTGGTACAAATGAAGAAAGAAACCTCTAAGTCAATGAGGGACTTTGTAGCAAGATATAATAGAGTGATAAGAAGAATCCCTGAAGATGTGGTGCCTCCTAAAAATAATTTGAAGAGATTCTTCATCAGCGCCTTGCCATCAGAAGTAGGTTTCTTCTTTAGAATAACCCAACCAAGAAATTTAAGGGTAGAAACCGATGATGATCTAATCTTGTCTAGTAAAGTGAAAGGCCCTAATGGAAAGAAAAGGGTCATAATTTAAACTTTGTCACCACATATCGGTGTTCCAAAAATGGCAAATGACTTGGTTTCCTTGAAGAATATATATATATATATCATATCACAATGTAGAATGATTCAAGGAAACCAAACCTTCCAAATAGGCCAAGGATTTCTCCACCCCCCTCGTCGGCTTGCTCTTGAAGCACCACTACGGTCAATGCCATCTGTTAAACCAAAGAATCTGGAGGAGGAAACAGAAATTGATAAATCTGAAGAACAAAATATGGAAGACTATGAAAAATATCTTGAGGTCGAGGAAGTTGATATGCACAATGGCCTAATTGAGTAAATTGATGATGAATATGAGGATGATGAATAAGCTCCAAGTTTCTCATGTGTTGTTTTCACTCATGCACAATCCAGAAAGGTGCTTCATCCTTAATGGTGGCGGTAAAGGATAATAACAATAAGGAAGATTCTCCTCTAGGGGTCACTCAAAATACAATCATCGTAGAGGATCGCCATTGCCACCTTCTATGGAATCATTCAAAGAAAAAATAGACTCACCGATTGTCAAGGATCCCGCTACTATGCCAATTAAGTTATCTAATTCTTCTCCCACCTAAAAATTTGCTAAGAACAATTCTCCTTTAAATATTGTCCCTACAAAAATGTCTATGGATCAATCAAAAGCTACATCCTCACCCCTTCCAAGACAATTGTTACACCCAAAAAGGAGAATCCAACACCCAAAGTAGCCAAGCCTCTACCATGTAAATCTTCCTCCATTTCCAAGACCTCTTCCTCACTCACCATAAGCCCATTTGACTTTGTGGAGCATGCACACAAAACCAAAGTCCAACTCTTAGAAATAGAATACCTACAAACACACCCTACCCAATTTAACAAGGTCATTAATGCGGTTTGTGGTGGTGACCTGTACCCTTGAGTCCTAATTCTAAAGGCTTACTACCCACACCATCCACACCACCTTCCCAAAACCTGCTAGCCCTCAATGCCTCCAAAACCAACGAGGTTGAACCTTTCTACCTTTTACTCCGCATTAAAGGCTTCCGGCTAAATAATTTTATCATAAATTCTAGAGCCTCGACAATGGGATGCTAGCCAAAGTTTCAACTTCTCTAGGCCTCACCTTGACCGGTGTGAATGGCACCTCCTACTCAATGGAATCAAAACAAGTGCCATTGGTAGGAAGAATCAAAGATGCACATGTAGCACTAGCTGATTTTCCAAAAAGAAGGTGGTCCTAACCATACCTTGGTAGCTTGAGATATCCCAACCTCCTTTGGTATGCTATTGAGTAGGAGTTTTTGCAGAGACATAGGTGGAGAGATAAAAATGGACTATTCATTTGCAACTATCCTAGTAAAAGGTCGATGAAGAAGTTGTTACCAAGAAGACGGATGAATTTCACAGAGACGAAAGTCGATGATCGAAAGAAAACATTCTCTTTCAAGATTGTGGGCTAGGAAACTTCTTCCTCACATCAAGAAAAGAGGATAACTTGCCACTTCTCATGGAGGAAGAGGAATATCAAATTTGAAAAATGGAATTCGATAGTACTCATTCCAGAGCAGGCTCAGGAGTTGGTATAGTATTGTACTCTCCTTCCAATGAGTTGTACCCATTTGCCTACAAGTTGCAATTTGATAATACAAATAACACTACAGAGTATGAAGCAATACTCTTAAGCATGAGTGCAGTAGAGGACATGGGAATCAAGAAACTAAGATGCCAAGGTGATGCAGAGGTTGTAGTAAAGTAGGTTCACCAACAATATCAGGTGAATAATCCAAGAATCCCTGCATTACATAAACAAAGTGTGGGACTGCATTGAATCTTTTGACGCATTTTCCATTGAAGCTATTCCAAGGGAAAAAATGCAAAGGTTGATTATGTTGCAGTGTCAGCTTCCCTAGTGACACCTCATCCTTCTTTTGGTAAAGCCAAAGTGACCATTAAAATGGTATTCAAGCCTAGTGTACCAGAAAATGCAAATCATTGGCAAGTCTTCTATGGTGATAACCAAATTATAGCCTTTTAGAGAAAAGGAATAATTTCAATAATCTCTTCTTTAAAGGAGGTGAAAATCCACACCGAGAAACGATCCCCAAAGAAGAGAAAGAAGGAATTGAAGGGATTGATGATGAGGGAGTAATCAAATTGAAAGGGAAAAAAATTCCCAAAGGCCTAGTCTCTTTAGAAGACCTCTTTGACAAACATGACAAATTCATTCAAAAAAAAGAAAAGCAATCCCCTCGATTACCTAGCTTATTTTGATAAAGAAAACATTGGTACCCGGAGTAGCCAAGGGTGGTCAATATTTGAAAATGTTGCTCGCCAAAAGAAAAAATAAGGTTTTTTGCATTAATCAAGAAATACTCATGTCTTGTCCTACTATTATGATGAATGCCTTCCAGCCAAAGGAAATACATCACTCAAATCCTTTGAAGTAGGGAGTTAAGACCTTCAGGAAAAAAAAGGTCGTACAACCCAAAGATTTCTAATACCATCAAGGAGGAGGTAATGAAGATGCTTAATGAAAGGATCATCTTTCCCATCCACCATTCAATTTGGGTGGCTAACATTGTGCCAATGTGGAAGAAGAATGGTGAAATAAGGATATGTGTAGATTTTTGCAACCTGAACTAGGCATCACTAAAGGACAATTATCCTCTTCCTATCATGGACCATATCCTACAAGCAGTCACTAGATCTGAAATTCTTTCATTACTTGATGGATTCTCATGATATAATCAAATCAAAGTGGTAGAGGAGGACCACACCAAGACATCCTTTACAACACCTTGGGGAACTTTTGCCTACAACAAAACACCTTTTGGCCTAACCAATGCATGAGCTACATTCCAAAGGGTGATGTATTTGGCCTTCAAATATATGAAGCATTGAATTTTCATATATATTGATGATCTCAAGTATTTTCAAATAATAGGGGAGATCATATCTGTCACTTAGAACAGTACTTGTAAGGTGTAGGAAACATGGCATATCACTAAATCCAAAAAAGTACATTTTTGGAGTCACCGAAGGCAAATTATTAGGGCACATCGTGAACAAACATGGATCACACATCGATCCTAAGAGGGTTAGATCCATTCAAGCATTATCCCTACCCATAAGCAAGAAAGGACTTCATTCATTCTTCAGAAAGGTGAAATTTTTTTGTCGTTTTGTGCTTGAGTTTGTTGAGTTGAAGCACATCACTTCCATGATGAAACCATAAGAAAACTTCAAATAGAACAATGAAGGGAGGGTAGAATTTGAAGAGATCAAGAAATCCATTTCAAGGCTCGACTCTTGTATCTCCAGATTTTAATAATGAATTCATCATTTATTGTTATGCATCGAACATACATTCTCTACGGTTCGTTAAGAAAATGATGAAGGCATGGAAGCACCTATTGCTTTCATGAGTTTTCCTTTGAAAAATCATGAGATAAAATAAATCCATTGGATAAACATGTCTATGTAATGGTCAAGGATGTAAAAACTTCAGTTTTTACATACTCAACTCCCATATAGTGGTGATGGTCCCAGTAGTGCAATTAAGTCCATCTTGACACATAGTAGGATCCCAGAGCTAAAAGAGGAAATTGGATTACAAATACTCAAGAATATGACTTGGAGATTCGACCCTCCGACTTGGTAAGGGGAAATGGCTTGTGTAAGTTGATTGCTGAAGAAGAAATACTCAAAGTTCAACATGGGGAAGAAAATTGTGATTGCTCAACTTGTTCAGAAGACAACCCACATGTTCTCTTTGTCACCACTATTGATGAGTGGTATGCTGATGTTGCCTATTACCTAACTTATGGAGAATGCCCTTCTCATCTTGATTACAATAAAAGTAGAACACTTAAGTTGAAGGTAGCTAAATTTGTAATCTGGAATCATGCCCTTTACAAAAGAGGCCTAGATGGTTGTTTCCTCAGGTGCGTAGATAAAGAGAAACAAGAAAATTTTCTTAAAGCATACCATGACTAAGCATGTGGTGGAAATTTTTCAGCAATGGTCACTACACACAAGATCCTCCGAGGAAGGTATTATTGGCCCACCATATTTTCAAATACTCAAGAATAGGTTTCTAAATGCAAAGCATGCCAACAATTCATTAGAAGACCACAACTCTCTGCATTACCACTCAGGCGTGTGGTTATTGAAGAACCATTTCAACAGTGGGGATTGGACTTCATTAGTGTTTTGAACCCTCACTCAAGTGCAGGGTACACCTATGTACTCATAGAAATAGACTACTTCACCAAATGGGTAGAAGCCATCCCGACCAAACAAGCCAACACTAAAACAGTATGTAACTTCATCAAGGAGAATATCACAATATATTTCAAAGTGCCACAAAATATTTTAGCAGATAATGCTACCTATTTCTCTTCAAGAGAGCTAACCAAGTTTTATTATGGCTGTGGAATCTCTCTATCTAATTCTTCTGAATATTATCCACAAGGAAATGGACAGGACAAATCAAGCAACAAGAACATCGTGACCATCATCCACAAGGTTGTAGATGAGAAACAAAGGAATTGGCACAAAAAGTTGTACAATGCATTATGGGCAGACATGATTACTCCCAAGAAGGCAATAGGTATGTCACCATTCTAACTATTGTATGGATTCGAAGCCGAAATCCCCCTCACAATCAAGATTCCAGCTCTCAAGTTGCTACAGGGAATAGAAGATGGGAAATACAAGGATTCCATTCACAAGAGGATCCTCTTTCTTGAGAAGCTAGAAGAAAATAGAATCCAAGTGGTGGACCACATCAAAGTAAAGAATTTTTTTGACAAAAAATCTAATGAAAGAGAATTCAAAGTTGGAGACTTCATCCTGTTATAGCACAAGAGAAGAGAACCAAGGGGCAACCATGGAAAGTTTGATTCATTATGGCTCGGCCCATTCCATATTTTTAAAGCTTACAATGAGAACACTTTTCTTCTCTCATATTTGGATGGAACGCCACTGGAATTGCCTCGGAGCGGGAAATACTTAAAATTATATCATTAGTGAAAGTGGGTAGTCCCCCGCCTTGTACCATAGATGATTGCTAGGTGTGTTTCCCTTTCTGCTCGTGGTTTGTTTCCCCTTCTATTGTGTGTCATGTGTTTATTTCTCATTGTGTGTTTGTGTCTTTCCTTCTTCTGATATTTCTTTCCCAAAGTTGTTCATGACTCTGCAAGGCCCAATGGATAAGGCACTGGTCAACAAATTACAGGGTCTAGAGATTGAGATTCTGGATTCCCATGTCATGTCCCCAAGCTAGAGCCAGTTGTTGTCACCCTCAAAATCCCCCATTTTCTAAGTAAAATTCAAATATTTTGAGCTCACACCCTCCAAAAGTGTCCAAGTAAAGATGGAAATCTGAAAAGATAAAAAAATCATGCTTTGAAGTTGCTTAAACTCTTGATCAGTGTGGTTTGATAAATTTTTCATTTTCCTATCTGGACCGTGAAAATTTAAGTTTTTCCACATTTGAATGAAATTTTCAATCTTTCTATGTCCATGGATCATCAAACCTTGTATTTTTCTCAATTCCTTGGTTCGTGAAAGAAATATGAAAATCGGGCACAAAATGGTGGAGTTTTCTTCTTCTCTACATTTTTTCCTTATTGTGAATGACGGGTGTTTTATTTCCCATCAAATTTTGGCTCCATTTTCCATGGGTACGTGGACATATCTAATTGGAAGTGGGTTGGTAGAGAAAATTGTGTTTTTGAGCCTTTTTACAAAAAGGCTTAAAGTTAAAAAGTTACCCGCAACCCCACCAAACACAAAGGAAAAATTCAAAGGTTGAGCCCGCATCAAAAGATTCAAAGTGGGTCGAGGAGAAAATTATGTTTTTGAGCCTTTTTGTAAAAAGGCTTAAAGTTAAAAAGTTACCCGTAGCCCCGCTAAACACAAAGTAAAAAGTCAAAGGTTTAGCCCGCATCAAAAGAGTCAAAGTGGGTCGGTGGATAAAATTGTGTTTTTGAGCCTTTTGCAAAAAGGATTAAAGGTAAAAAGTTACCCTGTAGCCCCACTAAACACAAAGGAAAAATTCAAAGGTTGAGCCCGCATCAAAAGAGTCAAAGCAGAGAGGCAGATCGTTGGGGTGATTTGAGAATTTGAGCCTTTTTGTGAAAATGGCAAAAATATAAAAGTGACCCACGACTCTATCTCCACTCAGGTGAAGCCACATATCAAGCTTATATCAAAAATGGGAGGGCAGACCCAAAATGTAAAAAAAAACTACAAAGTCAAAAATGCAAAAGGCATCCTCCACGCCGCTCCAATAAATTTCTCCCATGTGGATGGCTCTGGTTTAAAGTTTCAAAGGAAATATGAGCAGTTTAAATTCAAAGTTTACAAAATGAGTGTAATGATTACATTATGAAAAGTCTTGTTTTTTCCGCCACCGGTGTTTCTTCATGAATCAAGAATCTAAACAGATGTGAATGGTGAAAAGATTGTAACCATTTTTGCTAACAAATAAGAAGTGGTAACCGTTTCTTGAAAAATAATTTAATGGCTTCTTCACACCATTGTAAGGTGCGTGATTGATCTTGTAAGCTCAAGAGTATATTGTACTTTAAGAGAACAAAGGAGATAGCCATTTTCTTCCATTTCCCCTCTCTTTCTCAATTTCTTCCATTTCTCCACTATGTATAACTTCTGTTTATGCATCAATACAAGGAGTTTATAGATTTCTTTGACTAAGGGTTTTCATGATACTTTTTGTTCATCAAATTCTATTTATTCTTGTTGCAATTTGTAGGGTTATTTCCTCTAAATTTAGTGCATGTGATGAAGTTTCTAACTAGTGCGAGCAGGAATCTAATTTTCTACCGCAACATTAGTTATTCTACCTCTTTTATCACTCCCTTTCCACCTTAATAGAAAATTCCCCCTTGCAGATATCTACAAGCATTTTCTGCGGGGTCGTGGAGTGCCCTGTTGGATCGCCGGCCAAAAGACCACCAAAGAAATCCACACTTTCTCACGCATGCATATACAACAATTGCCTTTGGTTAAGTAGAGGGACTTAGATTTCGAGAGCATTAGAAAGGAATCCACAAGTTTTTCCACCTGAAAAATTTCCTTGCCAACATCGGTGAAGGTCACAAACATTTAAGGTTTTTCCCTAAGGGGCACTCGACCATCCCTTATGAGGCTTAAACCTTAATGAAATTTGTTGTCACCGAAATTCGAATTTTCATGTGTGAGTTATGGATAGTACTCATTTATTTTCAGAACTACCTTGGCATAATTCTACTTGTGATGACTCTTGGTGGCATATTTATAATTTTGCATCTCGCTGATTTTTTTATGTTTGGATGAAGTATGTGCATTGATGTCTTGTTTCCGTATGATATAACAGATTAAGAACATTAGGGATATTTGGGGGTATTTATATATAGATTCATTGTTGTTTTATATTTTAAGTTGATGTTAATTTAATGGATTTTGGTGATACTTATAAATGTAACTTCCTATTTTTTAATGGTTTGAATATGTTAACAAGGGGTACTCTAAAAGGACTTGTGATGGAAGGTGGTGATACACATTATTTTAAACTGAAACTTTAGACTTACAGAGAAGGTTTGGAAATCCCTAGTGTTGTAAAACTTGGATTGATGTTTAAAATTCTAACTTGTATGACGGAACTCTCTTTTACTCTCACTTTTCATTACTAGCCTATAAGGACAAGTGGCCTTTTTGGTATCCAAATTGATTCTCTCATGGAGACCGAGTAACATCATTGATATGGCAAGACACTGAGAGACAGACAGATCATATTTTGAGTCGTTTTTATAGCCAGGGAGGTGATTTGTCCTACTCTTTGTCACTCAGGCATCGCAGAAATGGATAGCACATTCATCAAGGATTTGATCTATCCTCACTACTTTAGGTCATGCCTTTCAACCAAGGTGAGAAGACCCATTTTGTAACCTTTTTCGGTGAATGAGAATGAATAGATACTTCTTTGCACATATTTGAAAGGAGACCCTAATAAATTATGATCAATGCACCACAATTTAACTCTCATGAGTTTCCACTTCTAAAGAACGTGATATTTTCTAAACAAGGCAAAGGTTACTAGATAAATTATGGAATCTTGATTGCTTCTCCATATTTTGGCAGTAGAATTTATACATTTTTGGATACATAGGGCAAGTAGGGGTAGTTCAGATGGATTCATTGTTTTTGAATAATTTTGGTGGGAGATTAAGCAGGATAAAATTGATTATACCAGATCTTTGAGAGACTTCACAACAATTAGAAAGCTAAATGACATAAAGCTTTGGAATAGCTAAAATATTCCTTCAACTAGAAGGTGTGCATCAATGGAGGACCAGATTTACATGGTTTCACACAATCTCCAAGAATTTAACATGGAGGCTCGAGATAAAGACTTAATTAAACATCAAAGACCCTTGGTTCCTCATGCCTAAGATACACTTGAAGACTTACAAACAATATTTATCAACAAATGACAGTGAATTGATTTTAAATTTTTGTATCTCATCACATGATGAAGGCTTTTCTTGAAATGAAATTGCAAATTCCACTAAACTATCACATGGATGAGATCCTGTGTGATTTGGAGGGAATTTAACACAAGATTGCAATAGGAATAAGAAAAACTACTTACAGACATTCTGAAACAAAGCAGACACAAATTACTCCAAGATTGACACAAATTAACTTGAAATTGATTAGATTCATCAGCAAGGGAAAGTTTCTTTGAACAGTCTCAGAGCTTGTCAATGGCTATACACTCGCAACAAACTTGACATGATTGAAATCTAAAACATAGGAAATTAACAGGTTTCTCAAATTGGTCTCTTAGGAAGATGGGCTCTCTCAAATTTTCTCTTAATAATTCAACCCCGACCTTTTGCAAGAGTATTCTCATTACATTTATACATTTCACTTGCTCACTCATCCCAAATTTCCCCCAAAAAGAAGAATATTTGAGGGACCTTTGTTTGTTACCAATTTTCCTCAGAAAGTGATGTTTAACAAATTTACATCCAAAAGTTGCCAGGTGGACCAATTATGAACTGATCACATTTCTCAGACCCTCGACTAATGACTAGGATGTCATGCCATAACCTTTTGATAGTCCTTTTAATCATTCTTATTTTTTCATGCGAGAAATCCCCATTTTAATCATTTTCCAATGGCTCTGCATAAATGCTAGATCGATAGGCAATCTTTTTAACCTTCGAGGCAACATCTTTTCATCTTTTTCACCTGCAGCCTTCAATCATTTCATCCTTTTCTCTCTCTTTCCTCTGTAACTCTACCCCGCATCCATCTTCTCTGGTAATTCACATTTTTCCAAGTTCCCAAGCATTTCTAGCTTCAAAATATCAACCTTAACAATCCTTGGACTCATAAATTAAGTTCTAAATCCATTCAATGGCACTTTGCAAATAAAAATGACAAGGAATTTCATCAAAAATGATGAAAAACAATGCGTATTCGCATCTCCAAGAGTCTTGGAGCAAAAATGGCAGAAAAATAGATGCAATGCACAAGTAACCATTGATTCTGCCCCTTCTCAACTTTAGATTAGAGTCGTCCACGTGTTTCCTTGGTGCAATTGCAAAGGTGAGGTATAGAGGAAATTTTCCAAACAAGCACGGGCCTTCCATGTGCCTGGGCCCAAGAAAAACACCTTTTGGCCTTTGAAAAAGTCTTAGTAAAAAGGAGCTAGCGGAAGCCTCCATGTGTTACCTTGGCGCACCTTTGGTATGGTCCTCAAAAGCGGAGACCCTAAACAAGCGCAGCTCACCACGTGTCTCAATCTAGTAGAGTTGTTGAAAAATTTTAAGGATCAGTGGAAGGCGCCATGTGTCTAGGGTCCGAGATAGTTGTCCTTGGCCATTGAAAAGTCCAAGAAAGGGTAGAGTGAGTGGAAGCTTCCACGTGTCCTCCCGACGCTTCTTCAAAATAAAATTTAGGGGCAGGTCCGCAAATAAGGGTGGTCCCTCCACATGTCCTGTGCCTTATAAAAATTGCTTTTAAAAGTTTAAGTATAGAGCAGAGCTAGTGGAAGCATCCACGTGTCTCCCTAGCCCAAATTTGAGATAGTCCCAAAAAGTGAAGACCCTGAACAAGTGCGGGCTCACCACGTGTCCCCTTGGCGTGACTACTAAGGTGGGACTCTGAGGCATATCCTCAAATGAGAACTATCCCTCCATGTGTCCATGGTCCGATAAAGCTACACCAACTGTAAGAAAAATGTCTAAGTCTAGGCAAGGTAGCGGAAACCTCCACATATCTCCTTGGCTCAACTCCAAGATCAAACCAAAAGGTAAATTTTCAGATGAGCGTCGACCCTCCATGTGGGAAATTTTTGAATTGAAGTGGGCCTTAGAGTTTCGAGTTCCCCTCCGAGCCACATCCAACCGTAAAGTGCCACGTTTCCAAATATGTTGAGATGTAAATTTCACCAAGAAAAATACACTTGTCGTAAAATGTAGGAAAATCACCATTTGCGCCGGAAATGAATCCTTCTTCAAGGATAGAGAATTTGGAAATGATATAAGGCCCAAATGTGATCCTCCAAGCCTACATCCAATCATGTTTCCATAGATATTGGGACAAAAATTGACAGGAAAATAAAACATGACTGTGGAAAAACAAAAGGAAGGGAAAAAAACTTGATTTTACCCCAAGTTACAAATTCTTTCACATGGACAGAGGAACGAAAAACAAATTTTGGACTTAAAGTGATCCTCGACCAAAAGAAGGGACTGATCATGGCAACCAAATGGAGGATAGATTTTTCATGCATTAATACGGGGAGATAGAAAAGATGACAGAGCCCGCAAACTGAAGAATTTTAAGGATAAACGGGGTGAGACCAAATTGAGCACCAACATCAGCTCCGACTCAAGGATGGGCACTCCCTATGAGTGCCATAAGAACAAATAGTAAACCAAGTGCCAAAATTAAACCATTGGGAAATGGATTCAAAGACCAAGCTTGTAGAGCATAATAATAATAGCCAACTCCCCAAGGACAAACTAAGAAACCAACAAAACAGCCACCAAGGACCAGGACAAACAAAAATAGAAAAACATGAAAGAAGAAAGAAACTAAAAGACTATACACTGTATTCAATGGAGTATACCTTGATTCTGAGAAATCAATCAAGGAAATGTTTTAAATGCCTACCATTAATAGGAAATTCAAGTAATTCCCCATCTAAGTCTTTTAAGAATAAATTATATTCACCAATTCAAATGTCAATTGAATAAGGGCCCATCCACAATGCATCAAAATTTCCATGTTTTCCCTTATCCTCATGCCTGCTATCCCATAATAACACAATATCTCCCACACTGAAAGCTCTTGGAGTCATTTTTTTATCAAATAACTTCTTCAAATTTTCTCTAAACTTCACATGCCACTGATGGGATTCCCTTCTTTCTTCATCTAACTCAATAATCTGATTGATTCGAGCATCATATGGACTAACTTCTTGATCTTCAATTTGTTAAACAAACATAAATGAAGGGGAAGCAAAGCTTGAGTTCCATATACCAACTCAAATGGGCTTTTACCAGTAGCTCTTTTGATAGTGATTCTGTCAGCCCAAACAACAAACTTTAGTTGCTCACCCCACTTCTTTTTGTTCAGCTCCAAGGTTCTTCTAATGATCTTCAACAAAATAAATTTGTTGGACTCATCTTGTCCATTTCCTTGGGGATTGTAGTTAGAAGCATATGTCAAATTGATTCCATACCCTTTACACATTTCCACCAAAGGTTTGGCTCTGAAACTCATGGCATTATCAACAACAATCTTAGCTGGCACTCCAAATCTACATATGATTTGATTCAACATGAATTCCATGATGACTTGGTGTGTTGCTTTCTTGGTGGGGATTGCTTCCACCCACTTAGTGAAATAATCAATGGCTACAAGAATCCATTTATGACCAGCACTGGAAGGATCTGAAATCTCACCAATGAAATCCATTCCCCATTGCTTAAATGGGGCTTCAATTGACATAGGATGCAAAGGAAGGGAACTTGAAGCTTTCAGTCTTCCAGAAAAATGTTGACAACTTTCACATTTCCTAACCAATAGAGTTGTATCCTTGAAAAGAGTTGGCCACCAATAACTAGCCCTCAAGATTTTATGTGTTGTAACTCTTCCAAAAAATTTCCCCCACAAAATCCTCCATGGAGATCAGCAATTATTTTGGGGGCCTCATCTTCAGTGATGCATCTCAAGAGAACTCCCTCGAGGTTCTTCCAAGCTAACCCAAAATCAGTAATGACATATTTTTGGGAGGCTAACTTAAGAGCTCTTTTCTGATTTTTAGTCAAATGTTCAGGGAAGCATAGATGTCTGAGATAAAATATTATATCTTTGTACCATTCAGAGCTTACTAACTTTTCAAGGACATCCACCCTTTCTCCTTCTACTTCATTCACCTCAATAGTTCGCAAGTTTCTCTCAGCCATAATCTTAGCTAGGCCCAAACCTCTTATCAATTTTGTGGTTTGGATATCCATGTCATATTCCTGCAATTTTTTTACCCATCTGCATCTTTTTCTTGAGACCTCCATCTCTAATAAGATATCTTTCACCATGGTGTGGGGAACATAAGCAACAACTTTAGAGCTTAAGATGTAAGGTCTGAAAACATTTGTTTCTTTCACGAACGCAAATGATTTCTTCTCCATGATGGTGTACTTCAACTTAGCTCCTTGTAATGCCTTACTAAAAAAGGAAATTGGTCTCTCATCCCCTTCATCATCCTTCTGCAACAAGACAAATGCAATGGTGTTTTATGAAGAAAAAGAAAACATTTGAAAAGGCTTCTTATAATTTGGAGCTACCAAAACAGGGGCATGCTTTAATGCTTCTTTGATCCCATTGAAATCTTGAATGGAATCTTCTTCCCATTTGATAACTTGGTCCTTCTTCAGCATGCTTGTAATGGGGATGGTCAACTCAAGCAAAGTTAGACACAAATATTCGGATAAAGTTTATTTGTCCAAAGAAGGATTGAACTCCCTTATTAGTTCTCAGAATTGGAACCTTGTTGATGGCTTCCACTCTCTCATGATCAATCATGACCCCTTCCTTTAATACAATGTGACCAAGCATCTTTTCCTTTTACACTCCAAAATGGCACTTCTTGGTATGAAATGATATGCCATACTCTCTACACCTTAAAAAAATTCTCTCCAAGTGTTGCAACTGATCATTTCTTTTTCTGGAAAACACAGTTACATCATCTTGATAAACAACAATGAAATCATTAATATAACTAGAAAACGCTACATCCATTTCTCTTTGGAAATTTTCTCTAGCATTCATTAAGCCAAAAGGCATCCTGACATAGACATAAGTTCCCCAAGGAGTGGTAAAGGAAATATTTATTCTTTTTTACTCCTTCACAATAACTTGATTATATCCAGAGAAACCATCCAAAGTGGATAACAATTCAGAACCAGTTACCAATTATAGTATATTATCCATGTTTAGAAGAAGGTAATTATATTTCAATGATGCTTTATTCAAGTTCCTTAAGTCTACAGATAGCCTTATATCACCATTCCTTTTTCTGATAAGTACTAAATTTGCAACCCAAGATGAGTACCTTGTGGGCTGAATGATCCCTCCATCCCTCAACTTCTTCAATTCTTCTTGCATCTTCAAAGAAAGGAGTGGATTGATTGGCCTTTTTTTCCTAAAAGGCTTGGCATTAGATTCAAGAGGAATTTCATGTTGGAAAAAATATTCCCTATATGCCTTCAACTCAGAGTAAGACCAAGCTAGGTAGTCTTGATATTTCTTTAACAATTGAACATAGGACTACTTCTCTTCCTTGCTCAGATTACTTCCTAACCAGATTTTATGTGGTTTTTCCTTTGTTCCTAGGTCATGCTCTTCCACATCTCTTGAAACTGAAAAACTTCATTGTTAATAATGCAATCAACATTATCAATTTTTGATTCAAGTGCCACAAAACCTTTGGGAATCATGTTTGTCTTCAGCTGGATGATGTCTTTTCCAAATAAAGTTTCCTTTCCTTTAGCAAACACACACCATTGGTTCCCAATCTATATTTTGGTCAGAAAAATCACCTTGGTTCTATAGAAACCATTTCACCTAGGCATCATCATCAAACACTTGCCAATTTTTAACATTGTCAGGGACAGATGGCCTTGTTAGTATTTCAACATCATACTCATGAAATGGAGATACTGTATAATTTCTAAATCTGGATCCTAGCTCTGCTAACTTTTCGCAACAAGATTAAACTTTTTATCATGGTGCATAATATTAAATGAGTCAAAAATTTCAATCAAATCTGAGACTGCATGCTTGTATTGTTTCATTCTTTGATTTTTAGTAGCATACAGTTTTCTAATCTGCTTGACAATCAATTCTGAATTTCCTTTGACAATGATATCATTTACACCATATTTCCATGTAATTCTCAAACCCAATAATAGTGCTTCATATTCAGCAATGTTGTTAGTGCATTCAAAGTTGATTTTGAAATAAAAACAAACTCTTCCTGTCCTAGAGAAATCAAAACAATACCAGCACCATTTCCAAACTTGGAACAGTCTCCATCAAATAACAAGGTCTAAGGAAAACCTACTTGTTCAAGACATTTACATTAATCAATCTTGTGCTCTTTGCCATCAGCAAATCCAACAAATTTATCAGCATCTACATCAGCATACAACACTTCATAAGAAGCATTATTGGGATCTTCAATGAGGTGCAACATCTTCTTCTCTCCATACAGCTTTACAAGGCTTCCTTCAATTGGAATGGTGGCAAAAGAAATATCCATCTGAACACTTCCACCAACACTTATAGCCCACTTTCTTAATAACAGCATGCCGCATTTAAGGGGAAATCAACAATAACAACATCAAGTTTCAAGTTCTTACCCGGATAAGCTGCAAGTTATACCACCAAACCTTTTACACATCCTACAACTAGAACCTCTCTAGAATCCATTACAATACACTTTCCATAATCTGTTGTCACTTTAATGTTCAATTCATTCATGACCTCTAGAGTCATAACATTGTATGATACTCCGGAATCAAACATCCAATTGTGTAGTAGTTTGTCCTTAATAATCAACGTTATAAAAAATGGATCAACATTTAATTGAGACTCAACCAAAGATGTTCCCAAGTAAACTTTAGGTGGTTCACCTATCTCCTCCAATGCTAGTGGTTTTTCTAGGTCTGCAATGGTTGGAGGAGGAGTGTCTACATTATTTATATTTCTACCTTGGGTACTCCTATCTTCTTCCAATCCTAAATACTCAAAGGCCCTCTTCTTGTGCTCAGGAATCCTAAGCAGATTCAAAATTGGAACAGAAATCTTGATCTAACTCAAGACTTGGGCAATGTCATAAGGAATGTATTTGGGAAAAGCAACATTTGGAGAAATATTGACAAACTCATTAGATGGCACAAGATTTTTCACATCTTGGGCATGGGTGGGAACACCAATTCTACTTGAGACAACAAGGCCTTTTACCAGATGCATCTTTCTTTGGAGTTTCTTTTGGGATATTGGTGAGAATTGGGTTTTTGGTTTGGCTTGAGGCCCCGCCCTTTGATAGCTTTACTTCTTGTGTTATACTCCTTTTCTTGGGCAACAACAACATTCATTAACAACTACCTATCCTCTTCTGATGGGATTCCTCCATCATACTTCTTAATCATTAAAGCCCTTAGATACTCAAAATCATTATTAGGAAGTTCAAAATCTTGTACCATATCTATTTCTAAAGTATGAGAGGGAGGAAGAAGAGGTACCCAGTGAATGCAATCCCAAAAACTTGTAGCATTTCTTGCACTTATTACTTCAGTTGAAGTTGCTCCTTCTTGCTGTGAGCTTGTAGAGCAATCCACCATGCATGCATCATCATCAGCTTTATCATCATCATCAGCTTCTTCAAATTATTGATCTACTTCATATGGCGGTGGGATAAGAAACATTTTTCGCATCAATAAATTTCATTTATCTCTTCAACAACAACTCGACATTTAGAGGATCAAGCATTACTCTATTTTCCTAGCTTGGAAAACTCTATCAGATTTGGAAAATATAGGGGTAGATTGAGAAGAAAAATTTTCAAATACAAATGAAGGCCCCTCTCCAGATGGAGAATTCAATTCAAAAAAGAGACTACCTGATTCAAATTCACTTGAGGAAGTATTGCAATATTCAATCACAGGCTGATCAGTTTCACCAATGGAGATCTCTTTTCTTGATGCTTGATCTCCAACAACCTTCCAAATTCTTCTTCCTTCTAAATTAGACTTTCCCAACTCTGGAAACAACCTTCTACTAGGGTCCTTGGTGAAGAAATATCTTCTTCCTTCCATATTTGTAGAGATTAATGAAAAATCTTACTTGATATATGTTAAGACACTAGTATTTATTAAGAATTTAAACAACACAAAGTCATCACTAAGGATTTTCACCTTAGTTTGTGCAAATGCACTATGAAAGACCTATCAAATTTCTTTCAATACTAGATTCATGCAAAGCTTACAATATATGCTCTTCTTCTACCCAAATTTGTCAATGATGATACAAAATTTAGTGCAATAATTGTATAAGCTAGAAATATTACACTCAGAACTTACAACTTTGAACAATTCTTACATATCTAAACAAATAATGATGTTTCAATAATGTATTAGCACACAACAAGTGTAAGAAGTATTATCAGGGTCTCAGATGTACTACATTTGTAAAATACTTCAAAGATTCCCCGACAAAGGCACCATTTTGGTGTTGTTTCCACAAAAAAAAATCTCAGAGCTCAAACAATCCCTGAAAATGGTGCCATTATTATGTTGGTATTCAAATTTATTCACCACTGGAGACTGAGTAGCATCACTAATTTGGCAAGACACTGAGAGATAGACAGATCATATTATGAGTTGTTTTGTATCCAGGGAGGGGATTTGTCTGACTCTTTGTCACTCGAGCATCAGAGAAATGGATAGAACCTTCATCAAGAATTTGATCTATCCTCACTGCTTTAGACCATGCCTTTCTAAAAGGGTGAGAGGACCCATTTTGTAACCTCCATCGGTGAAGGAGAATGAAGAGATCCTTCTTTGCACAAATTTGAAAGGAGACTTTGAGAAAATATGATCAATGCACCATAATTTATCTCTCACGAGTTGGCACTTCTAAAGAATGGTGATATTTTCTAAACATGGCCAAGGTTACTAGAGACATTATGGAATTTTGATTACTTTTGCATATTTTGGCAAAGAGAATTTATACATTTGTGGATACATAGGGAAAACATGGGTAGTTCAAGATGGATTCATTGTTTTTTAAATAATTTTGGTGGGAGATTGAGCAGGATAAAGTTGATTATACCAGATCTTTGAGAGACTTCACAAAAATTTGAAAGCTAAATGACATAAAGCTTTGAATAGCTAAAATATTCCTTCAACGAAGGAAGGTGTGCATCAATAGAGGCCTGTGATTTGCACTCTGGTTTCACACAATCTCCAAGAATTTAACATGAAGGCTCAAGATAAAGACTTAATTAAACATCAAAGACCCCCGGCTTCTCATTCCTAAGATACACTTGAAGACTTACAAACAGTCTTTATCAACAAATGACAAGTGAAGTGATTTTAAATTATTTATCTCATCACATGATGAAGGCTCTTCTTGAAATGAAATTACAAATGCCACTAAACTATCATAGAGACAATATCCTATGTGATTTGAAGGGACTTTAACACAAGATTAAAATAGGAATAAGAAAAACTACTTGCAAACATTCTAAAACAAAGCAGACACAAATTGCTCCAAGATTGATAAAAATTAACTCACAATTGATTAGATTCATTAGCATGGGAAAGTTTCTTTGAAAATTCTCAAAGATTTTCAATGGCTATACACTCACAATAAACTTGATGTGATTGAAATCTAAAACACAGGAAATTAACAGGTTTCTGATTGGTCTCTCAGGAAGATGGGCTCTCTCAAATTTTCTCTTAATAATTCAACCCTCAATGCTTTATAAGAGTATTCTCATTGCATTTATAAATTTCACTCGCTCACTCATCCCAAATTCCCCCAAAAAGAAGAATATTCGAGGGACCTTTGCTTGTTACCAATTTTCCTCAGAAAGTAGAGTTTAACAAATTCACATCCGAAAGTTGCCAGGTGGACCAATTATGAACTAATCACGTTTCTCAAACCCTTGACTAATGACTAGGATGTCATGCCACAACCTTTTTGACAGTCCTTTTAATCATTCTAATTTTTTCATGCAAGAAATCCCCATTTTAATCATTTTTCGATGGTTTTGTAAAACTGGATCTCGACATGCAATATTTTTGACCTTCGAGGCAACACTGTTTTCATATTTTACGCCTGCAACCTCCATCATTTCATCCTTTTCCCTCTCTTTCCTCTACAACTCTACCCCACATCCATCTTCTCTAGTAACTCACATTTTTGCAAGTTCCTGAGCATTTCTAGCTTCAAAATATCAACCTTAACAATCCTTGGACTCACAAATTAAGTTCTAAATCCATTCAATGGAACTTTAAAGACAAAAACAACAAGGAATGTCATCAAAAATGATGAAAAACAATGCGTATTCACATCTCCAGAGTCTAGAAGAAAAATGGCGGAAAACTAGATGAAATACACAACAACCATTGATTTTCCCCTTCTCAACTTTAGATTAGATCCGTCCATATGTTTCCTTAGACAACCGCAAAGATTAGGTACAGAGGAAATTTTGCAAACAAGCACGGGCCTTCCACATGCCCCTGGGCCCAAGAAAAATGTCTTTTGGCCTTTGAAAGATTCTCGATAAAAAAATTAGCAGTGGAAGCCTCCACGTGTCGCCTGGTGCACCTTTGGTATGATCCTCAAAAGTGGAGACCCTAAACAAGTGTAGGCTCACCATGTGTCTCGGTCTAGAAGAGTTGTTTAAAAAGTTTAAGGATCAGCAGAAGGCACCATGTGTCTAGGGTCTGAGACAATTTTCCTTTGCCATTGAAAATTCCAAGCAAGGTCAGAGTGAGCAGAAGCTTCCACGTGTCCTCCCAGCACTTCTTTAAAATAAAATTTAGGGGAAGGTCCCCACATAGGCATAGTCCCTCCACGTGTCTCGGGACTTAGAAAAATGTCTTTGAAAATTTTAAGTATAGAGTAGAGCTGGCAGAAGCCTCCATGTGTCTTCCTAGCACAATTTTGAGATGGTCCCAAAAATGGAGACCCTGAACAAGCGTGGGCTCACCACATGTCCCCTTGGTGTGACTACTAAGGTGGGACCCTGAGGTGGATCCTCAAATGAGTGTTGGCCCTCCACATGTCCATGGTCTAAAAAAGATGCACCGGCTACATGAAAAAATGTCTAAGTCTTGGGAAGGCAGCAGAAACCTCCACATGTCTCCCCGACACAACTCCAAGGTCAAACCAAAAGGTGAATTTTCAGATGAGCATCGGCCCTCCATGTGGACAAGTTTTGAGTTGAAGTGGGCCTTAGAGTTTCAAAGTGCCCCTCTAAGCCGCATCCAACTAGAAAGGGCCACATTTCCATAGATGTT
This sequence comes from Taxus wallichiana var. yunnanensis, assembly GCA_018340775.1. Lineage (NCBI taxonomy): Eukaryota > Viridiplantae > Streptophyta > Pinopsida > Cupressales > Taxaceae > Taxus > Taxus wallichiana. Next base: position 836,286,327 of record CM031243.1, read on the forward strand.
GAGATGTAAATTTGACCAGGAAAAATACACCCGTCAAACCATAAAATGCAGGAAAATCACCATTTGCGCCTAAAAATGAATCCTTCTTCAAGGAGAGAATTTGGAAATGATATAAGGCCCAAATGTGATCCTCAAGCCACATCCAATCATGTTTCCATAGATATTGGGACAAAAATTGACAGGGAAAATAAAACGTGACTACGGAAAAATGGAAGGAAGGGAAAAAACCCGATTTTATGCCCAAGTTACAAATTCTTTCACATGGACAGAGGAATGAAAAAAATTCTAGACTTAAAGTGATCCTCGACCAAAATAAGGTAATCGATCATGGAAACCAATACGAGGACGTATTTTTCATGTATTAATACGGGAGATAGAAAAGATGACAGAGCCTGCAAACTAAAGAATTTCAAGGACAAATGGGGCGAGATCAAATTGAGCACCAACAACCTCTTTTTAATGATTCTTAAACTCCTTGGAGTCAATGGCCAAAACTAGTATTATTTTCCTTCCCTTTTAAACAATGTTGAGTGGTGGTCGTGTATTAGATTTCCATCATATAATCTATATGATTACATGATTAAAATTTTAATACACTCGACCTTTCATGTTAACCTTTGAATCCCATGTTTTCACCTGGATTAATTCTTTAATTTTTATCATTTCAGAAATTTAGTATCATATCTTTTGCTTTTGGTAAAAAAATTATGAATTTAGATTGTTGGTTATAATATCAATTCTCAATATTTTAACCTAATTGTTTATTCGATGGAATTTCTGTTACTTACATTGTTGTTCCTAACTTAATCGGACTCAATGGTCCCTTCTCAATGATTGTTAAATTTTTCATTGCTTTGAGACAATGTTAAAAATTTAAGTATAAGGATTTCTTCTTAGATTTTCATGGTGGAAATTTTATTTATCTTAAGGGGTTGTTAGTATTTAGATCTTGAGCCAATTCTTGGAATAGAATTTTTCCTTTCTTGATATTGTTAGATAGTAGCTTATTGTTACTTTGTGTAGTCTTATCTTGCTCATTTCTCACGAACTGACTCAGGTTAATAATTTTTGTAGATGGCTTATACGAGTAGATGAGGGAAAGACTTGTAGAATATTGCATCAAACTTGGTTGTGAATTTATTTTGTACGAATACTTTTATGTTGTAAAACTCTAGTATGGGTTATGTGGGGAATTTAGAAGAAAACTAGTGCCTTAGTATTATGTGTTGTGGAGTAATGTTGTCATGACTATTGAAACTTTGGCTTGTTTTGTTATCATGGAAAATATAAAATTTGATTACCGCATGGTTATGGGTTATGGGTGATTATAATGTATTATAGAAATTCTAATAATAGTATAGCATGGCATGACCAATGTTATTCTCTTTGTTCCCTAGTCATGGTTCCATAGAGTTGGTTTGTCCCTTTGGGTTGTGCATCGTGTTGGAAAGAATTGATGTAACCATGTATAGTTTTCACAAACAAGTAATGGTAAAATTTTCTCTTGAGATAAAATATTGAGTTGTAAACCCTTCTAAGACATAGTAACAATGTATTTATAAGCATAATAAAATGGGTTGGATAATCCTTATAAAAGTTAAACTAAAATATATATATAAATAAATTAATGTAGATGTGATCTACTTGATAACATTTGAGCCCCTAAGTGATCAAAGAGGAAACTATATTTGGTAATATATATATATATATATATATATATATATATATATATATACCTTTTTTCCCCAAGCTAAACTAATCAACATTATCTTTTTATGGTTAATTCTTAAATGATCTTATGGTGAAATCATTGATTAGTTTTTGGAAGATAATAAGGTTGTATAAGTAGGAGGGAAATTTATTTATTTTTTCCTTTTTCAAACTTAATCAAGAAAATTCTAAATGAAACTTTTAACCAATCTTGATAAATTCTTAGCCTCAATAAAAGGTTGGTTAATAAGCAATGAGACCCTGAAGCTGAATTCCTTTTGACCTAGTTCCCTTAATCCTTACCTTGGTTCATTGTGATCTTTCTGTAGTAATGTTAAATTTTTTATCCTTAAACAAATAAGATTATTTTTCTGAACCTAAAACGGTGCCTTCCCTTAATTGGAGGTTTTTCTTGTCACACTGTGCAATAGAGGTATGAAAAAGTTTTAGTGGCTTGATCAAGATTAATTATCCTGGTGAGAAATGGAAAATGTTATTAAAACAAATAATTAAGCAAGTTATTGACTTATTATAGGATGTTTATCCTTCAGAAAACTTGGTCTTAAGATAATTAGTCAATAGTATAAAAGAAATAAGTTCACCTTTGTAAAATAATGGTGCGAATCAAAACATGAATCTTCTAGATCGTAAAGTCAAGTTTGAAAGACTTTTTGTAAATACATAACCTTAAAATATTTTACACCGTGGGATGGCCTTAATTGTAATTGTTTAATGTGTTTGGAATTTTACGTTGTTCCTTGTCGAAGAGAAAATTGAATTGTTCATGTTGGGTGTTGTATGTTTCCTTGTTTCCTATATGGTCAATGTTGCGTCAAGCTGATTTAGAGTTGGTCGTTTCCCCTTTTGGTCACCTGTGTTGACGTGTAAAATACAACTAAGTCAAAAAGAAAACTTATCTAAGTTTCTTAGTGATGTATTTGTGTTTTTTAAGTGGTCGCATATCTGAGAAATAGTAAATGTTCTAGAATTATTAAAGAAGTTGTTAGTGGTTTAGAGTTTAGAACTATTCCATTAAATAAAAGGTTCATTTTACAAAGATTGTTAATGGTAGCATACAATTCCAATGTGTAGTTTTTATCATGCTCAGTTCGCTCGTAAATTGACTCAAAGCTATAAATGTGCAAATGGCCTACATAAGTAGAATAAGGGAGAGTCATCGGGTTTCTATTGAAATTCATCTATTCATGTGTGCTTAAATATGTTAAAATACTCTAAAATTTTATTTGTTGGGAAGTTAGAAAGGTACAATGTGTACTTATGGAGTAGTCTTGTCGTAAGTGATTGAGAAACAAAACTTCTAAATAATATTGCAAATGATATATCTTGTTTGCATCATTGTTATGATTATTTTATTACATTATAGCAGTTTTGAAAGATAACTTAGCTTAGATATGACCAATATTATATACCCTTTATTTCCAAGTCAAACTTTATTAGCATATTTCACCACCCTTGGGTTTATGTGTCGTGTTGGATAGAAATGGTGCAACCATGTATGGTTTTCACAAAAAGGGTAATGGTAGACATTTCTTTTAGTTATAATTTTGTGTAGAAACTTCCTCTAGGTCATGACATTAATGCAATCCTAGGAACAATAAAGTGGATTGGTAATCCTTGTAAAAGTATATATATATATATATATATATATATATATATATATATATATAATATAGTTAATCACACTAATAAAATACCGAAACTTTAAATGGAAGAAGAGGAACTATATTATTGTGTAAAAGGACTTACCTTCTACCCCTAAGCTAATCTAATAAATCTTATCTTTATGGTTGTGGAACGATAAATGATCTTAAGGTGAAATCAATGATTAGTTTTGGAAGATAATAAGGTTATATAAGTAGGAGGGAAATTGATTAAGAAACCCTTTAATCTATCTCAATCATTTGAAATGTAAATTGTTTTCCTTTGTCAAAATTAATCAAGCAAAGTCTAAATGAAGTTTTAACCAATCTTGATAAATTCTTAGCCTCAATAAAAGATTGGTTAATAACCAATGAGACCCTGAAGCTGAATTTATTTTTGACTTGTTTCCTTAACCCTTTCCTTGGTTCATTGTAATCTTTCTTAAGTAATGTTAAACTTTTGATCCTTAAACAAATAATATTATTATTCTGAACCTAAAATGGTACTTCCCTCAATCGGAGCTTGTGTTTGTCACCTGTGCAATAAATGTGTGGAACAAGTTTCAGTGGCTTGAGTAATATTAATTAACCTTGTGAGAAATGGAAAATGTTCTTAAATCAATGAATTAAGCAAGTTATTGACATATTATAGAATGATTCTCCTTCAAAAAACTTGATCTTAAGCTAATTAGTCAATAGTATAAAAGAAATAAGTTCACCTTTGTAAGAAGAATATTCAAATCATAACATGAATCTTCTAGATCGTAAGTCAAGTTTTGAAATATGTTTTTAGCATATAAACAACCTTAAAATATTTTGCTCTGTGGGATGTCCATAATTGTAACTATATATTTTGGTTGGAATTTTACGTTGTGCCTTGTTGAAGAGAAAACTAAACTATTCGTGATGGGTGTTGTATGATTCCTTGTTGCCTATGTGGTCAATTTTGTGTCAAACTTATTGAGAGTTGGTTGTAGCCCTTTTTGGTCACTTGTGTTGTCATGTAAACTCCAAGCAAGTCAAAAAAATTATCCGAGTTTTTTTGATGTTGTATCCGGGGTGTGTTTTTGTAGGTGTTACACTTGGTATCAGAGCAAAGGTTCATGCTCTCGGACCTCGGGAAATATTGGAATTGTGATGGTGTTACTTGATGGTGTTGCATGGTGGTGGTGGCGGTGATTGGAAGAGTAATGTGATTTAAGCGTGATGTGAACTATGTCATAATTGTGATATTGTGAGCGCACATGTTGTGTATGTCACTTAGTGTGTGACTGTTGGCATGTTGATGTGTTGGAGATGAGAGTATTCTTCCTCCTTTTCATGAATTCAATGAGAATTTGAGTGTGAAACATTGTCTTATTGTGTGTGTGGAAGATATGTGATTGTTGATTTCGAAGTGTTGGATCCTTTTGGCATTTGTGATGTGTGGGTGTGCTGATATGTTGTACGACCAGGTTGGTTGTAAGGAACTGGATTTCTTAATGATGTCATTATCAATTGTGTAGAAATGTGTGTATTCCCATGTTATGTGGCAGCTGACTCTATGTTGTAATTTTGCTCATCATAATTGTAATTCAGGTAATATATAATGATTCATGTTGCGATTCAGGGAAATATGGTGGGTATATGATCCCTATTACAGTAATTACACTTTGGGTGCAGCATGTGGTGATGTGGTATGTTATAAACTATGAATGTAATGTATGTGATATACCTTGTATTGGTGCCATGCATAAGATGTTATGGTTAATGTGTGAACCACCATTGTATTAGTGATGTAGTTGCATGTTATGTTGTGAACCTTACGCTAACCGACCCTAAGGGAAATTGGTAAAGGTGTATGTTTAGAGTGAGGGAATGGGTACCATGGGCCAATAACTTGAGCTGACCTTAGGTTTAGTAGATGATGACCTGTGCTCCTCCTTCTCTCTCTCCTTGTGGTTGTTGTATGGATGCAACCTAAGTGTAGCTATGACTATGTTTAGCCTTGTCGAAGTGGTGGTGGGATGATTCAGATAGAGATTATGACATCTATACTATTGATATGTTATTTTATGAGTGAGGCTTGTGTTTCAAGTGCCGAAACTTGTTAAGTACCCTCTTGGTGTCAGAAAAGGCCACATAGTCATGGTAATGTGTTATTCTTATATATCTATTTTATTTGTAAATTGAATTTTTTATTTTATTTCGTAAGGACCAAAGAATTTTCTTGATTGCCATGTTTTATATTTTGGGAATTTCCTTGGTTTGTGGTACTAACATGTGGATTTTTGCACTAACTATGGCTATTTGGCCATTTATTTTTCTTGGATTTGGATCTTCTTTTAAAATTTTAAGATTTTACCACCTTGCCCAATTGGTATTTCAATCATATTTCTATGTTGGTTCTATTGTCATGATCTGTGGAATAGGGTCATGGGATGTACCATATGGACCCACTTCATTGTATGGGGGTACACCCCAAGGAGTTATAGATAACTAGCGGGTTGTCAAACCACGAGTTATTATGTCACTTGGGTTAGGGGTGTCTAGACTCTATGTGCCTAGGGCCATAGGGAAAATGGCCTCTTTGGGGAGCGAAAAGGAAAATTTATTTATTTATTACTGCTTGAGGGAGGAATAAGAGATTGAGGGAGGCATAATATACTTGAGGGAGGCATAAGAGATTGAAGGAGGCATAAGAGACTTGAGGAGGCATAAGAGATTGAGGGAGGCATAAGAGATTTGTGTGTATGATTGATGCTTCAAGAGGTATGTTGGGTTGTTGTGATGTCTTGGGAGTGGTGTTATGATGTATGTGTTACTCATGTTAGTTAGATATGTTTTTGATGTTTTGGATATGGATTTGATGCCTTTGTTGACACTATGTATTTGTTGTTATTGGTTTGAGTTATGTGAAATCTTCATCTGTGGAATTGTAGGAATTTATGGTTTTCATACTACACTTGTATTCGAGTATTATATGTCAGTCATAGATGTGTGAAAAGTACTATGTTATGTGGACCGTACATGTTATCTTCCATGATTTGGTTAAGCTCTCATGATGTGGTAACGTCATTAAAGTATGTAAATATTATGCTTGTGAATCATTAGTGTTGTGTATGACCCTGGTAGGGTGTTGTGATTGCAGTTCATGTTGGGCACCCATAAGAATGAATAAACTAAAATTCTACAACAATGAAATTTAAAAGAACTTGAATTAAGAATAATGTAAATGGAAAGAGTCTAATTAAATAATGAATAAGAGGAAACTGTCATTTTTCATAGAAATTTGAAAGTTAAAATTCTGCCAAATGTTTCTAAGGATTCCCCGTGGTCGTGCTTTAACGACTAAAATTTTAACCATAGGGTGTACTTTCATCTTTATCTGTTCCTTGATTCTTACCACCTTTCCTTCCTTCAATTTTATGTTGCATCGAGGATGATGCTTTCTTAAGGGGAGGAGAATGTAATGCCTCATTTGACGTTTACCCTAGTTCTTGCTTCAGTGACCCTATTGCTAAGTGTGGAATGGTTGTGTGTGCTCCCATTGACCGTTAGCTGACTTCGACCTTGTCGCGAGGTAAGGATTAGCATCCTTCCTCCCCATCTTGTCTCCATGTGTCATTGTTGATGCCTCTAGTGGTGGGTCTCCGTAGCATCGTTTACGATTACCTGTAAAAGGAAAATCGTGTCTCGAATCCAAGGAGGTGGTTTGATTGGTGGTTTGGTGTTGTTAAGGCGGGTCCAGTTGAAAGGATGTGTCCATATAATAATAATTGTTTTAAATTGTTGATCTTTGGTTTTTTTATCTTCAAGCTTGACTGCCAACCATCATGATTATGATTAATAATTATTTTAAGTTGTAAAATAATAATAATAACAATAATAATAATATTATAATATTTTAATTTCGAAAGCAAAGTGATTATTTCATTATTTTAGTGTTGATTGTTATCATTATCATTTTTTTAATTATCATTAAATTATTTTATTGTTTTGTTGGTCACTCTTGTAGACCGAGCCACGGTTCACGCAAATGAACAAGATGTCCTATTGTTGGCACCATGGTTCATCGTTATCCTATGGTTGCATTCAAACATCAACCACCGGTCCCTCCCTAGATGACCAAACCTCGTGCATGCTTTGTTTTTTTAATTTGTAATTTTTGGTGAAATTTTTAGTGGAGGCATCCACCCACCATGCCAATTTTAAGGAAACCCCACCATTTGTTCATCCCTGCTAGCCGCATACACTTATTTTATTGTTTTTTTGCGACATGGTCTTTAGTGGAAGTACATTTGCAAGTTGGACACCTACAATTCCATAAATTCTCATTAAGGCTAAACGTGTAGGACAATTGTTGTTTGTGATATGGTTGCATGTTTTTTTCCAAGTGTTATTAATGTTACCTTCCTTGTATGCTTTGGGTGACCTACTCCCCTTTATTGTTTTTATTGATGTCATTATTTAGCTCACGCTTTGAGGGAAGGAGACACCAAAATAGGGATCGGCTGCTTGCTTGCAACTTTTTTTAATTAATATCATGTTATGGATTTTATTGGCAATTGGATGTGCCTTACCTGGCCGCATGAGTGTGGTGGAGGGATTTCTCTTGGGGTTTTGGATAATGCTCCATTTTTGCAAGCCAATGTTGTTTTAGAATAAGTCTTCCCCACCGCCTTACCACATACTCCATGTCTTTGCAACAAAAAAATGTGTTTGTGTCAAAAATGTGGCCATGAGAAAAGTCCTGGGCACCCAACAAACTTGATCTCAGTGGAATTTCTCTTGATGTTACTATTGCAGACCTATGAGGTGTGTGAGCATCTTGTGGAAGCATAAAAAGAGGCATGATATATACAACTCATCCGATTCTTACGCTATTGTTTTACCTTATCATGAAAGCAGTACATTTATTTCTTTGAAATGGAAGATGTTTGGAGTGTAATGTTTGTTTTGTAGTTGTTTTTATCCTGCATGCCTTCCTCCGTCTTCCCCCTTCTAGTAGTTTAACCTCTAATGATGATTTTATGAATCAATTTTCACCATGCATTTTTTATTATATATTTTTGCATTAGCATTCTAATCCAATATAATGGATCATTATCCGTTTGGATTTCTTCATGATTTTTTTATGCATAGGGGTTATATATATATATATATATCTTTGATCAGTTCTTTTAGTCATAATTGAGGGAATAATACAAGTATGTTCTATGTTTGATAAAAGATTGTTGAGTCGTAAATGGCCATTTGTGAGAATTGGGTTTGTGCTTAATTTTTTTCTTCTATGAGAAAGACGGTTATGTGTACATCCTTTTTCGGGAGATGGTTTTTTTATCTTAAAAATGAATTGTTTCCTATATGTTGAAATTTCCCTAAACCTGTGGTTACATATAGCCAAGGGAAATTCCTTACCCTTATTCAAATCAAATGAGTTCAGGTTGTGTTATCTTTGAAGCAATATTTGGGTAATGTGGATATGTCTAAGCTCGACTCTGGTGAAGCCGGGTTTTCGTGGTTTCATTTTTTTTTGTATGGATATTTAAGGGCAAGGAAAAAAACTCCTTTATCATCCTCTTCCCTTATTTGGATCTTGTTGATTTTAAGGTTGTTTGTATTAATGCTTGTTGGGGTTCGAGATTACGATTACCTTAACCATGTTTGTTTACTCCGGTTTTCCAAAATGGAAGGAACTTCATTTTTGTATTTATATAAAGAATGGTGTTTCATTTGGGTAAGTTAATGGACTAAAGTGAAGGTATTTGACTAAATTTAAGGAAATTGAGAAGATATGGTTATCTGTTAAAGGAGATATGACTAATTGCTTTTTGTATAACATCTTTATATTGGTTCCTTTGGGATGGTTTGCTTAGAATCTATTTATATTTTGTTAATGGTAATTAAATTGATTTAACTGTAACTTTAAATGTTAGTAAGAGAAACTTTAATGGAGGTATCGGTATTTTGGGAAACCAAGGCAGATTTATCTAAGAAGGTATTAGAAATCCCTTGTGTTTGCAAGACTAAGGTTGTTATCATGTTGGTTTCATTTGTTATTACTGCTGAGTTAGACTTCTTTAAGAATTGTGTATTGAGTTGACTTATCGTAGCATATAAAAATATATATATATATAATACATCCTTGGTAAAGTAGTAGTTGAAACTTCATTTCAAATGTGCTTGATAGATCATTAATGAGCTTAGTATTTAACCTTTGTGTTCCAGAGATAAGGGATCAATATTATTTTTGAAATTCTATCACCTTCTTCCCGACATGATGAGGTCGTAGAAAAATTTGTGGTGTTAGTCAAACTTTTGGGTTGTGGTTGGTTTGTATGGAACCACATTGTCAATATTAGTACCATTGATGAGTTGTTTTGAACTTAGTGGAACTTTATTGAAGATAAACTTGGTAAGATTCCAACATTGGTTCAAATTTGACTATTTAACTAATTAGATATTAGATACTTCTTTTATCATACATGATAACTATTCTGAATGGCATGGTAAGATAATCAAATGTTATTTGAAATTTCCTTTTAGAACTAACTTCAAACAACTTAGTATCGGAATGTTGTGAATTTATTTTCGAAAGTAGTAAATAGTGGTTAAATAAATGATGTTGAAGTTATAACTTTAGACCTATTAGATCTTGTGACTTATTTAAGGAGATTTTGATTGATGTTTCAGTATTGGATTTCAATCATATAATCTATAAGATTACACGATTGAAATCCCAATACACTCGCACTTTGTTTTGAACTCTTTGGGTCATTGATCCCTACTAGAATGTTGGTTAGACTTTTGTTGTTTTAGAAACAATGTAAATAACATATTTTTGTGGCTTCTTTCTTAATTTGAAATAGTAAATTTTCTAGCATGATTAAAGAAGTTGTTAGTGGTTTAAATTTTAGCACTATTCCATTAAATAAAAGGTTCATTTTATGGTATTGTTAATGGTAGCATACTATTCCAATGTGTATTCTTTATCATGCTCAGTTCTCGTGAACTAACTCAGGCTATAAATGTGCAAATGGCCTACGTGAGTAGAAAAAGGGAGAGTTGCATCGGGTTTATATTTAAATTCGTCTATTTGTGTGTGCTTAAATATGTTAAAAGACTCTAAAATTTTATTTGTTGGGAAGTTAGAAAGGTACAATTTGTACTTCTAGAGTAGTGTTGTCATAAGTGATTGAGAAACAAAACTTGTAAATAATATTGCAAATGATATAACTTGATCACATCTTCGTTATGAGTATTTTATTATATTATAGCAATTTTGAAAGATAGCTTAGCTTGGATATGACCAATATTGTTTACCCTTTTGTTTCCAAGTCAAACTTTATTAGCATATTTCACCACCCTTGGGATTGTGTGTCATCTTTGGATAGAAATGGTAAACATTTCTTTGAGTTATAATTTTGTGTAGTAACTCCCTCTAGGTCATGACATTAATGCAATCCTAGGCATAATAAAGTGGGTTGGTAATCCTTGTAAAAGTATATATATATATATATATATATATATATATATATATATATATATATATATATATATATGATAAAATCAGAGTCTTTAAGTGGAATGTAGTGCCCACTCCTAAAATCTTAATATTGATACTATTGACCGATGTTCGGACATTTGATTATCTAGGTTCTAAAGTAGGAATGATAAAACATAAACAGTGCACATATCAGTATCATCTAGCATCTATCCGACATTGAACATTCTATCTTAATATTGATACTATTTGGATTGCCATTCATGATTGATGTTCAATGAGACGATAAAATCCCGAGTCTTTTGAATGTAGTGCCCACTCCTCTTCGACATTGTTCTATCTTGATATTGATACTATTGGACTGATGTTCAGACATTTGATTATGATACATTGATCAGTAGATGCTAGATTATACTGATATGTGGATTATTGACACTATGATGTTTATGTTTTATCATGATGCACTAGATAGTGATGTTAGACAGCTAGATGCATGTTGATTTTCAGGATATGGATTTTACACTGACATGTTATGTTTTTGAGATGTTGGAATATAATTGTAATCTCATGAATGTTAGGGTTAGACTTTGGCATATTGATGGATAATAGAATTTTTAAATGTTGAATGATGAATTTGGAGTATATATGTATGTATGTATATGATTTTCGATGTGGTTAATATGGACGAAAGGAAAGAGAGGTATTTTTTTGTGCAGAATTTTATCACAAACATTAAAGGGGATAGGGGACCAACCATGGAAGGATGTCGAGCATTGAGCAACAAGGCCAAATTGACAACTTGTGTAATGTTGTTTAGTGTGTGTTTTGCATGTCTAGTTTGGAGGTCACCCATGGGGGGTGATTTCACATATGTGGACATGGGGTGGATTGTGTCCCTTTCATTAATTTTTATGTGTTTATTTATGTTTTGTGTATTTAAATTTTGGAAAATTCCTCACTTTATTAGCATGTGTAATTGTGTGTTTATTTGACTTAATCCCTCTTGTTTAGTTTAACCAAAGTAGAGATGTGACTTATGGTAATGATGTGATCTTGTAGTCCTTGTGTAAGAAGAATTTATGTTGATTTGGGAGTATTTTACTCCACCCCAAGTTCAAAATTCAGATTTTGACTTGGGGGACTTTTGGAGACTTGTGGGACAAGCAAGGCTTGTCCCATGCCTCTTAATTTGGCCCAACAACCTTACCTATGGGTTGGGAAGCTCAATTTTGAATTCTTTGTCCATCTTTGAGTGTAGGAGAAGGAAAATCATTGCACTTTCTCTCTTCCCAAATTTATTTTTTCCCTTGAAAGCATGGTGTGCAAGTTTTGAGCCATGTGGGTTGTCATAGTCCTTGCTTGTGCATTGATGTTTCTTGGTTTTGATGTTTTGACTTGAGTGTGAGGATGGGGGATGATGAAGTGGCATCCTACATGGAGCCACCTCATCATCCTCACTTCCCAATTCTATTTATTTGTGACTTTTGGTTGGAATGGGGTTACTTTTTTTTTGCTTCTTGTGCACTTTTGGATTTGGGAGCTTTTGGAGTGCTTGGCTTGGATTTGAAGAGGCTTGTGAAGGTTCTTCTTGGATCTTGATGGAGAGGTAGGCTCTCCACACTTTTATTATTATGTTACTTTTTTGTTGTAAGCAATGTTGTGCTTGTTAAAAGTATTTTTGTTCTTGTGATGGTGTTGTGTGGGTTGGTTTAGTAGTTGGCCTTAGTTGGGTGTGTTGAGAAGGGTTTATGGGACCATTGGGGAGGGAAAATGGATTTTATGTGAGGCATGAAAATTGGTGGGAGTGTGAATGGCCTATGGGAGAGAAAAGGGATTCATGGATTTGTTGTTTTGTTGCAAGGGAGAGATAAGGAATTGTGTGATTATTCTTGTGCACTTGGAGGCTTAGGGAAAGACTCCCACTTCACTTGGGAGGCATAAGGAGGTGGTCTCCCATATCCCTTTCTCTACTTGGTTTGATCCTCAAACCTTTGTTTTGATGTGTATGTGTAAACTTGTTGGTTATGTGATCTTGGTGGAGTTGCTTGTCTTGTATGTGTGTTTTGTTGAGAAGCCTCTTTGTGATAGTTGTCAATGTTGCTCAATGCCCTTCATGGTTCCTTGGTTGGGGCTCGGGGGCCATTAATGGAATGGATTATTCCCTTAATGGATTTAATTTTGGGTGGAGGGCATTTCCTAATCCCCTTCCTTATTTTGTGAATCCATTGTGAAGATTGAAGAAAGTTAGAGTTGAAGCTACCTTTGTGAGGAAGACATGCTTATTGGAAAACTTGTAACTTGGCCTTGTGGCAAGCTCTCTTGTGGCATATTGTTTAAATCCATACTTTCCACTTTGATGTATTGTAAGATTGTAAGTTGTGATTAAGATGTTGAACTCTTGGAATTTATTTATCTTGTAAACTCCTTTAAAAAGTGTGGATTGAGAAAGTTAAAATTTCAAATGTGATTAGTCTTGTGAAAGGAAATGACCAAGATTGTATTGTTGGAATAATGGAAGATTTGAATATAAGATGTAATGGATATGCATTCCTTTAATTTAAGTAGTTTCATCGTTGTTTTTAAAATATGCATACCTCCATTTTTCAAAAAAAAATATTGCCAAGTTGAATTTTGAAAGAAATAAGTATTTTGTTGGTTTGCTTTTATTTTGTGAAATGGACTATTTATTTTGTTTTCTTAAAGAGAGTAGATTGAAGGCCTAAACTATAAATGTATTATTAAACTAGTTGAAGGAAATAGTTGTTAAAATCATAAGATTTAAATGAAGGAACCCCCTTTGCTTTTATTAACAATTGGTAGAATGAATTGTGTAATACTTTATTTTAGCATCCCAAGCCTAACCCCGTATGAAATAAACACAAGAAGAAAATGATCCATACAATATTATAAGAGAATAAGATTATATATACTTTCCTACTAATTTTTTTATCTAAGATTGAACTAATTATATAACAACATTTTACCAAATTCCTCTTATAAATACTAAACTAATTGTAATTCTTTCTTTTAAAAAAAAATAATAATAACAAGAAGAACTTAAACAAATTAATTATATCAATCTTATCCATATATTAATAATATTTTTTATTTCTTTCTAATAATAACAATAAAATTAAAATATTGCTAATACTTATATAAATTAATATATTTATAGATAAATATTTATTGTTATTATTATTATTATTAATTATTTTCTTATTAATAATAGATGTTAACATTGTTAATATTAAACTTTTCATTAATGTACATATATATTAACAAACATTATAATAGATAAAAAAATTATTAAAAAAAAAAAGAAAAAGAAAGAAATCTTATAATGCTTTTACCGGCCATGTTCAATGGATGTGGTTAGGTTTATCGTGGAAGTTTGTTGTTTTAAATAAAAAGTAGGGGGAGGGTCACCAACCCCACCCCTACACCATTGTATTATGCAATGGGGGCTGAGGGGTGGGGTCGGTGACCCTCCCGCCTCCCAAACATTCATTGCACCATCGTTGTTTCACAATAGTTATAGCAATGAAAAGAAAACCACGGCCTTATTTTATTGTTAGTTAATGTTATATATATACACACAAATATATATATATATATATATATATATATATATATATATATATATATATATATATATATATATATATATATATATATATATATATGATTTGAAACACATACATGTATATATACTCAAATTGAGTGTTTTTATCAAAAAAATTTATCAAAAGAAAGAAAATGTAAATAAAATAAATAAATAAATATATTTAATTTTGGGACAAATGCAAAATACCTAAATGGGTAATCTTTTATTCATCAAGATTACAACAAATAGAAATTATAAACCCTTGAATAGGGTATAATAGATCAACATGTAAAAAAATCAAAATAAGAGAATAATTTAGATCTTTTGAGAAAATGTAAAATACCCAAATGGGTATTCCTTTAAATTATGTTTACAATGAAATGGAAAATTTACAACCCTAGAAGAGGGTAGTATTGAAATGGAAAACAAAATAAAATAAATGATATTGGGGGATGTGAGTATCCATCCCCAAGCTTGAAAACTTATCATCAATGGCTTCCTCCTCTCCCATACTTTCCCTTAACCTGCAAAACAAAGAAATGAATGAAATGAACAAAGAGAAATGAAATAAAGACTTCCTTAAGGATTTTTAGGGTTGTTTTCAAACCCTTCCATCCAATGGCCCAAGTTTTCTCCTAAAAAGTTAGGTGGGGGTAGGTGAGGTGATCATTTGATCACATGGGTCTCCTTTTTAAAAGGGGCCACTAGTGTGTGTTGAAAGTAATTAATTTTATTGTCTTTTTATCCTTGAATTAAATTAAATAAACTCTACCATTATTAGTTTAGTTTACTTTTGCATAAATGAAAGAGCTATTTTGACTTGAACTTTAATTATTTAATTTTGCATGACCTTAGGAACCTAGGTATTAAATTTATTTAGGATTAATGGAATGAAATATTTTAAACTCAACTATAGATTTAATCGATTATCTTATTTAATATTATTATTTATTTAATGTTGCGACGGTCGGTAATTAACCCTGGGTTTTTGTTAAGTGTTGCATTCAGCCTTTAATGAATAAAAAAATATTCCATAATTTTTCTATTATATTATTTCTTTGGATTTGGGTTTCGCGTGTAAAAATTTACAGGAGCTTTACATGGAAGAAGAGGAACTATATTCTTGTCTAAAAAGGACTTACCTTCTACCCCTAGTATAATCTAATAAATCTTATCTTTATGGTTGTGGAACGATAAATGATCTTAAGGTGAAATCAATTATTAGTTTTTGGAAGATAATAAGGTTATATAAGTAGGAGGAAAATTGATTAAGAAACCCTTCAATCTATCTCAATCGTTTGAAATGTAAATTGTTTTCCTTGTCAAACTTAATCAAGAAAAGTCTAAATGAAACTTTTAACCAATCTTGATAAATTCTTAGCCTCAATAAAAGACTGGTTAATAACCAATGAGACCCGAAGTGAATTTATTTTTGACATGTTTCCCTTAACCCTTTCCTTGGTTCATTGTAATCTTTCTTAAGTAATGTTAAAATTTTGATCCTTGCACAAAAATATTATTGTTCCGAACCTAAAACAGTACTTTCCCTCAATCAGAGCTTGTGTTTGTCACCTGTGCAATAGAGGTGTGGAACAAGTTTCAGTGGCTTGAGTAAGATTAATTAACCTTGTGAGAAATGGAAAATTTTCTTAAATCAACGAATTAAGAAAGTTATTGACATATTATAGAATGATTCTCCTTCAGAAAACTTGATCTTAAGCTAATCAGTCAATAATATAAAGAAAGAAGTTCATCTTTGTAAGAAGAATTGCTCGAATCATAACATGAATCTTCTAGATCGTAAGTCGTTTGAAAGACGTTTTTAGCAAATAAATAACCTTAAAATATTTTTCTTTGTGGGATGTCCTTAATTGTGGCTATGTATTGTGGTTGGACTTTTACATTGTGCCTTGTTTATGAGAAAAGTGAACTGTTTGTGATGGGTGTTGTATGATTCCTTATTCCCTATGTGGTCAAACTTGTGTCAAGCTTATTGAGATTTGGTCACCTTTTTTGTTATGTAAACTCCAAGCAAATAAAAAAAAATTATTCAAGTTTTTTTTATGTTGTTGTTATCTCTCGAAAGTGCACCTTGTAGAGAGATAGTTGTAGGTGTAGTAAGCTTGCAAAATTGATCTCTCTCTTTTGTAGATACAATGGAAACACCTCAGGTTTTTGGGTATAATGATTTCGAGATGAGTCTCGGTATCAAGGCTAGTTCCTTATTAATGTATCCTAAACTAATTTTTTGGGGTTTGAGGGTAAAGATGACTAAAAATGGATTTCAAAACTGGGGTGATACACCAAATTTATGTCAGGTCTTTGACTGAGCACATACACAATTGATATGAGAATGAATTCTAGATGCACAAGCCAATAGCTTTCTACATAATATTAGGGAAAACACTTTAATATATTGAGGGAAAGTATCACAACAATATTGTTAAGTTACACAAGCACATTAACATCATATAGAAATTGTTGAATTCGTAATAGGGTAAGATGATTAATAAAACATACACAAGACTACAAATAATTGGAAAGGAAAAATATACTTCTCATTCAAAGGGAAAATTTGGAAAAATATGCTTCAACTCTCATGTGTCTAAAATTCCTCCTCTTGTGCTTGCAATTACACACAAGATATAGAAAAAATTATTCATTCCACCCTTCCTAAAAATAGGTTAACACTATACATGCTCGTGCATCCTATTTTTACCCTTCATTTATTAATAAATAAAGGAATAAAAATAAGCATGTTAAGGAAAAGAGGTATTAATAGCCATGATGACAACTCAGCCAAACTACAGTTGACTGTTCTATTTTTAATAAAGTTGGTTGAATAATGCTAATAATAAACCTTACTTGATGAGCAAGTCTTCTCCAATGAATGTAGTCACTGTCTTCTAGTTGTTCCACTTGATCCACTTGCATTTACAAAAATAGAATTTAAAAATCCCTCTTGGATGCACATGTAAAAGTTGATCTCCCTCTGTGAGTAAAAAATAATTCATTATTTACAATACTTTGTAAAAATCACATAATGCATGGGGACCACCTGTAGGCTCTGATGTTGACATTCCCTTTTTCTTCTTGTGGTCACGTGAAAGATATTCCTCTGCAAATAAAAACATTAAAATTTCAATTTCCCACTGTGGGGACCACCTTTACACAAAAATAATATTCTCCTCTTACTCCATATCTTTCTTGGCACGAGATTTGACTAGATTAAGGTTCATTTGTAATTTTTAAGGTAAGAAGAACCTTAACCTTAGGACATATATGTCATTGGTTATAATGTGGGGCTTTTGATTTACATGGAGCTTACATTGTTTGCCACCTTTTGGGATTATTATTGAAAAATCATAATAATTACAAAATTATTTGGGTGGTTGGCCCCATCCAACGATGACTTGACCCTTCCTTTATCGGTGGCATCAAGTAATCGTTATCCAAAATTCACCCCAGGGTAATTTTGATAACATGCATCGAATATTCAAGTCCGTGCACATTGATTGATTGAGCAAACATCATGTTTAAGGGTTCCCTCGATTTTTTCTAACCCCGCCCAAGAAGGAAGGAGTAAGCTCTGAGAAAATGAGAAAAAGTTGCAGAAAGGCAAGTAGGTTGATCCAAGAAAAATCGTGAAAATTGGCTAAGTCCTGCTCAAGGTCGCCTTTGGGACGTGTGGGACAGAAAGACGCGGATCGGCCGAAAAGCCTCCAGGCGGCCCGCTAAGCATTTGGGACAATCAGGCCAGAAGTACGCGGTGGGCGCGAGAAGCCGATCCAGCCGAAAGAGGAGGAAAAACGACTAACTGCTAAGCGGGACAGTTCGGGACAAGAGTACGCGAAAGACCCGAACCGGCCGGATCGGCCGAAATGAGCACAAACAGTCCGAAACAATTAGGACATCTGGGCCGCGAGGACGCAAACCGGGTGAACGGAAGAATTTTTCCCGTGAAGCACAAGGATATTTGGGACAAATGGACGCGAACCGGCCGGTTCGGTAAATCAAGACAAGGAGCACAAGGAAAAATGAAGCATAGGGGACGCGCGGGATGCGGATCGCCAAAGGAGCCGAAAGCCAATCAAACAACGCCACGTGTCATCGGCCAAATGAGGGACGAGGAAGCCCATTTCGGGTGGATCGGAAGTTTTTGGCCCAAGCAGTTTGGGACATCCGGGACATAAAGACGCGAAGGGTGCGAAGGAGCCGAAAGGGCCGAGAACCAACCAGATCACGACACATGTCGCAGGGGAAGAGTCCAAAGGTCAAAGGGTGAATTTTGAGGGGTCAGCCTGAGCCAATCAAAAGAGGACACGTGTCCTATGGAACAGGGAATGCGGAGCTCGGGAAGGAGTTAGAGAATTTGGCATGAGTTTTGGCCGAAAAGCTAAAAGCCAAGGTCTGCCCGCCCCTGTCGGCCAATCAATGCATGCCACGTGTCCAAGTTTAAGGGGCCCACAAGGAAATTTCAAAAGAAAGCCCGCCGAAAGGTAGAGGAGAGAGAATCACGTGACCAATCAATGCGTGCCACGTGTCATCCAAGTGGCAGAGCGTGGGAAAGATTTCAAAACACGTTTTCACCTGTTTTGTGCCCTAAAACTTCAGACCTCCATAACTTTCGATCCAGAGCTCGGATTTGCACGTTCTTTATATCAACGGAAAGCTTGTGAAATTCTCTACATGATTCTGGGGCTAATCTTGAGTTTTGGTGTAGTCTGGCAAGATAAAATCGAGAAACGGCTTTAACACGTGATAATGCCAGAGGTGACGTTTCAACAACCTGTTTTAATGCTAATGGGTCGCATTCTTCTTCTAGCATGGCCGAAGTGACATTTCAGCGGCCAAATTAATGTAGAATGGGTCGCATTCTCCTCCAAATCAGTCAAAGTGACAGGGTATGGGTTGGTAAGGTCCTCCATGCTGATTTAATGCATTGGCATTCAATGAGGAATGGGCTTGCACGTTTTCCTACGTTTCTGTTCCCTGGGCTCGACCCATGCAATGTAAAAAGCTAGATTTGGCTCAGACATAACAGGTTGTTCATCTTTTCTACTCTGCCCTCCCTTCTTTTCTTCTCTAGGGTTGAACATGGAGTTCGAGCCTCCTCCCTTGCTCGTAATGGCGTTTTGCCTCTTATTAATGGAATGATGTTCTGCAGGTAAAACTTCGGGAGCAACAAAACGTGTTTTGTGATGCATCTGTCCATCCTTGCTCATTTTTGCTTGTTCTCTTCTTGCCTCTCTTCATTGCAGGTATTTGTGCATGTTTGAATGTTCATTGCAGGTTTGGAGTGTGTTCATGGAGTTTTGGGACATTTTCTCGTGTGAAATATATCCTTGGGCTCGTGATGCATCCGTCCATCCTTCCCATTGCTCACCTCTCTTTGTCCCATGGCGAGTTTTGATAGAGGTCCAACATTCTCCTTCTCGGTGTATCACCGTTTTAGTGTAGGCTTTTGCTGTTTTTCCCTTCTCTCTCTCTGTCTCCTTGGCATGGTTAGATTAGGATTAGATTAGATTGCTCTGCACCTGGAATAGCTTGTGGCAGCAGTAGTTTAGGAGCAGGAACCGGCCTTCTCTGGAGATTCCTCTCTCGGTTTCACAAGTCCCACGCTTGGAGAGAGGTTTCCATGTTGTGCAATCACACTAGATGCCCGAGTGATCAACCTAGAAGCTCGATCTCGCATCCGTGGGTCGTGATTTTGCATCACAGTAACCCTGGTTGAATTAAGGGTTTTTCCTTTGAGCTCCACGTATGTACTCTAACTCATGTTGAGTTAACTAACTCGGCCCTTGGTCTAGATAGCAAAAAGGTTCAAAACCTAATGATTTGGTAATTTTTTCTCTCGAGCATGAGGGAATGGGCGAAGCCCTAGAAAATTTATTTTTAGACTACCATGAAAGTAATCTCGAGATCATTTTCAGGATCTTGTAGAATCTTTGTGCATAAATTTTTTCTTCTCCACCATTAATGGAGACCTCGAGCTCACTGTAGAAGGTTTATGTGCATTTATACTTCATTATTCTTTGATCTTTTGGCATAGCCACTCCTCCAATACATGAGCATGGGTTCAAAACTATGAAACATTTGTTTTGCAATTGATTATCATTGTGAAAGGAATCTGTGGAAGCTTTAATGGCCGCCATTAAATTAGAAGGTGAGCCTCTTGTTTGTATACTCTGTAACTGTTTCTTCTTCTGATTATTGGCTCAAAAGAATTAACACTTCAAAAAACCTTGTGTTTACTTTACATTTCTTGCATGGCTTCGATCTTTGAGCTTGAAAATACTTCTGGGTGTTCATTATTTTACTCTGAACTTGATCTTTTCAAGGGTTCAATAGACTCGACCATGACTGGTAATATTTTAAGCTTTGTTTCCTATTTTTCAACTGATAAGTTCTAGATCTAGTCTTTTAAAGATGTGGGTATAATATATTTTACTAAAAATCTTGATATTTGGTTCTATGTTGAGCTTTAGAAATGGTTCTTAATCATAACTATATTTTGAATCCTTCAAGCTCAACTACTAAGATTTTAAGCTTTGTTTCCTATTTTTCAACTGATAAGTTCCAGATCTAGTCTTTTAAAGACATGGGTATCATCCTTTTTACTACAAATTTGGATATTTGGCTCTATGTTGGGCTTTAGATATGGTTTCTTTAGCATAACTGTATTTTGAATCCTTCAAGCTCGAACTGGTTTCCTTGATGTTCATTGTTTATAGTTTTGCTTCGGCTTGTGCTTTTCCAGAAGCTCTTTGTCTTCACCATGGCCATTTCCATTGATTTCCTTGGTATATTTTCTATGATTAACTCATTCCATCTCATTTTTGAAATATTAAAATGCATAAAGGTTTTCATTTTTTGCTTAATCACTAGATTTGGAACTTTAATTGGCATGAGTATTCATTATTGACTGTAAATCTGGATATTTTCTGTTTGGTGCTTGGGTTTCTGTAGCTTTTTCCGAGCTCGTTATCTATCCCGAGGAGCTCGTTTTGAGCTCGAAGATGATTTGTTCCATGAACAAATATTTGTATGGCATGGTATGCTTGACTTATTTGATTCTCTTTTCACCATTATTATTGTTATTTAAGATTTGTTTGCATTCTGAACTAGGTTTACTCATTTTGATTGTATCTATTTGGAATATCTTCAACATGATTGTAACCTTATTTATGAGCATTTTTATTTGGTTGCATCTCGTTCTTGTATAAGCATGATGCCATTTAGTATTTCTTATAACCTGGAAATCTACAACTATAATGCTTCATAAAATTTTGTACCTTTGATGCACTTCAGTATTTGATATTCTTGAACTTGTATAAGTATTCTGAGTTGAAAAGAGCTCAATCATATGCTTTCAAATAAATTCTTCAGTCTAAAATATGTTATCTTGATCTGTTTGAGTTTTGAAGTACTTGCAATCTGCTTTGCTTCTTCAATTCATGTTATTTATATCATGTATCATAAGTGTTCTGAATGATAGAATCAGTGTTCATGAGCCAATGTTTGAAATCAACTTCATCTTTCTTTGTTGTTCATGCTTCAGTCAATACATATTGAAAGAATTTAAACAATATACAATGTAGCTCTCGAAGGGAAATTGATTAACACAATGCTTCAGATTTCTCTATGAGCCTTGATGTTCTTACATAATTGATTTTGATTTATCTTTGTTGTTCCTTCATTAGTCAGATTGTATCTTTATGACTTATATTCTGTAATTTGTACTTTATAGAAGTGATGTAGCATCTTGACTTATTGTTGTATTTTTTCATACACCCTATAGCAGTTACTGGAAGTGGCCATCTTGACATGCAACTCTATGATTTTATATAAGTTCTATCTTTACTTCTTCACTTTCTTCTCTCTTCTTTTCATGACTATGCAAATCATTGATGTTTCTGTACTTGTGCACTACTGAATCTTTCTTGATAAAAATTGGAAAATACTTCCTAGAAATGTGAATTCGGTATTCGATTAAGCTGTAACACTTTTCTTTGAGTTGGTCATTGTATCCTTCATCTATTGAATTATGGCTTGTTGATGGAAAAATGTAAAATGTCCATTTTACATGGTGAAGCCTTGTCAAAATTTTCTTAGATTCCTTTTTTCATTCTATTTCAGCTGTAATCTTATCTCTTTTCAATTAACTTCAGCCTTTATTTGAACTAAAATAAATATACTTTCATGATTCAAGTTACAGAATGTGTCACTTCTTTCTTCTTACTTGTATCTAAACATTTAGACAAATTGGTTAGAAAATATTAGGCTTTTTGGCCTCTCTTTCATTCCATAGTTTTTCTCTTTCTTCTCTCTCCTTATTTCTGAGTGAATAAATCATGTATGCTACTACAGTAAAAGTAATTTTATTAGTTCTACCTTTGATATATGATGTAATATATACCTCCACATTGTTAAGAGATCAACTGCATGAATTTGGACAATATAGGACTATGGATCAACCCCGAGCTCAATATTGACGATCTTCTCATTTTTGTGTTCGGTATAGTGCCATTTCATTTGTCAAGTAGCGAGGATGAAGATGGAATAAAGTGGAGATGGAGATGCATCAACCGAAACGAAAGAACCCTCAAGCCAATGATGGGTACTTTCATACTCCTCTATTTTCTTTTTCTTGCATATGTACCTCTTAATTAAGTAGTTGTAATTTAATTTCATGTTACATCCCACGGCTTGTGTGGGAATATTTGAAATTCCTTATGAATAAAACATTGAATTCGAAACCGAGTTATGTATTTATTTCAGCACTTCAACTTTGTATATGGATTGTATGATGAATTAAACAACTCAATAACATAATTGAATGTATTAATCATGAAGGAAAGAAATTAAAATACCTGTAACTTTTATTAATGAACTCTAACTATTATGAATCTATAATTATGATTAATGTTCCAAAACTTAACACTTCATCTATTTTGCACTTCATGCACACATAGTTAGCTACAAATTCATGTAATTATTAATTAATCCACCATAAACAAATATTGAACTCAAAGAATCACCAATGTCATCCATCGTAATGAAGTTCGAGTAGCTCATTTTAGCACAGGTGCCAAAAATTGTCAACATTTCTAGCGATCCTGCAGGGAAAGCTTCCTGCTAGCTTATAAACTTGCACCTTTCTCTGGTCCATTGGGCATGGAGTCCAAATAATGTAGTAAAAGTATACCTTTCATAAGGTCTAACCCTTTCAAAATGAACTAAAACTGAAAGGATATGGTAGACTTGATAATGTGTATGAATACACTTATTTATTTGAAAAATTATATGATGTGTAGGAACTGCACTTATTGAAAGGGAAATCCTACTCTAAACCGCACTTATTGATTTTCAATAACAATGTTTGAGAAACATACCATTCACAAGAATGAGAAGTTCCTTTCCATTCACCCTTGAGAGATGTAAAATGCATTGTGTTCTTTGCAAGTTGAAATCATGTAAGGACCACTCCAGATTGTATCGAACTTCATATTTTTCGTGGCTTTACACGATCAACATCACATTTCAACACAATGTCTCCTTCATTGAAGATTCTGAACTTATCCTTCTTATCAAAATTATTCTTCATCTACTTCTGATTCTTTTCCATGTTCACATGAGCTTGATCTCTTAGCTCTTGTAATTCCATTAATTCTGTATAACAAATTTGCAATGGTTCATTGTCAAGCAACTCCATTTGATGTAGCAAATCTAGTGCAAGTCACCCAACTGAAACAGGCATTGTTCCTTCTTTTCCGTAAACAATCTTGTATGGTGAATTTCCTACTGATATTTTAGGAGTCACTCTGTCAACCCAAAGTGTTGAATTCAACATTGGATGCCAAGCTCTTTGGTGATCTTTGAGTGTGCTACTAATGATCCTTAAAAGATTATTGTAAGTACTTTTAGGTAACCAATTACCTTGTGGGTAATAATTAGATGAAGAACTTAAATAAATTCCGTGGTTGATAGCCCAATTTGTTACCTTCGCACCAAGAAAAGCTAAAGCATTATCTGAAATGATAGTTATTGGAACACCAAATTTACAAACTATACCTTCATAAAAGGATAGTATCAAAGTTTCATTAGCATCTTTCAAGGCTATTTCTTCATTCCAGATGTAATGTAATCTATAGCAGTAAAAATCCACTTGTTTCCTTATGAAGAGGGTGGGTTTATCATGCCAATAAAGTCAAGACCCCACTACATGAAAGGTTGATCAACTGAAATACGTTGTAAAGGCAACAAAGCTAAACGTTATTTTCCAACAAAGAAAGCACATTTTTACACTTTCTGATCCATTCAAAATAGTATTTGAATATGTTGGGCCAATAGTATGCAGCTTTATAATATTTAAGGTTGTGGTATGTGCTTTGAAAAATGACCTATGTGCAAGTCCTTCATGGATTTCATAATCAACACAACAAGATTCCATTTATATTTTTTTGAATTACACACCATCAATAAAGACATAAGGTACAACTTGTAATCTAAAATACCTTCTTTTTTATTTTCCATACCTTCCGGATAAGTGCCATGTTGTAGAAAGTTAACTAAATCAGTCATCCATCTTTATTCCTGAACTTCTTGAACAAGCTCAAATTGCTGATTTTCTTGTTGCACCATGACATCGATTGCGATACATAACTTCAGCATGTTGTTTTGGATATTCTAATTCGCAGACCTACTATTTTTACATATCAACAAATAGATGCTCACACAAACCTTTACCTCGAACTATCTTAACAATACAAATATCAACATCATATTCCATAACTTTCGTTATCCAACCTTCTCTTTTCTCATTCAATTCTTTATTTAACAAGAAAGATTTTACACTTGGATGAGAAACAAGAACATGAATTTTGTTGTTTGAAAGCATGTACTTAAAATTCTTTAGTCCTCTGACTACTGAAAGTACTTGTTTTTCAAGAAATGTGTACCTTGTTTCATAATCATGCAAACTTTTTCCAAAGAAAGCAATTGGTTGTTCAATATTTTCATCATTAACCTAAGTTAATATGGTTGAGATTGTTTCAACTCTACAAGTGCATACATCGTAAAATATTTATCAAAATTTGTATTTACAAGAGTAGGATCTTGAGAGATGGATGTTTTAATTGCTTCAAATCCTTTTCTCCTTGACTGGTCCAAGAGAAATTCTTCTCTTTCTTTAACATAGTTGTCAATGGTTTAACCAATGCTACAAAATCTGGAACAAATCTTCTAACAAAATTGATTTTTCCAAGAAAACTCTATAATTCCTTCTTGTGATGAGGAAATGATAGTTGTGATATGGCTTCAATTTTGAAAGGGTCAATTATTAAACCTTGTTTAGAAACAATATGACCAAGTAATTTACCTTGATGTACTGAAAAGATAGACTTTTGGGATTTAAAGATATCCCAAACTATCTGCATAACTGAAAATTCTACCTTAGATGTATTAGATGTTCATCTAATTTTTTTGAAAATACAATAACATCATCCAAATAAACCAATATGCATTTATTCAACAAGTTAAAAAAAATCCATGTCCATTGCACGTTGAAACGTTGCACCAACATTTGAAAGGAAAAAAGGAATTCTTTTGTAAGCATAGGTACCCCACTTAGTGGTAAAAGTTGTTTTGTACCTATTTTCTTCTCGGACTAGAATCTGGTTATATCCACTATAACCATCCAACAAAGATAGTCTATCAGAACCAGAAATTGTTCTTAAAATTTGTTCCATATTAGGCAAGTGGGTAATGATATTTTAGTGAAGCTTTATTAAGATCTCTGAAATCTACACATAATCTAATTTCTCCATTTTTTTTCGAACAGGAACAAGATTGTCTACCCAACTTGAATGCTTAACTAGAAAGATAATACCTAATTCGATAACCTTAGATAACTCTTTTCTCATTAGAGGCTCTATCTTGGGATTTACATGCCTCTATTTTTGCCTAACTGGCTTGGAATTTTTATTGTAATTCAATAGTATGTTGTGCCAAAATTGGATCAAACCATTTAGATCTTGGTATTTCCAAGCAAAAACATCCTTAAATTCCTTAAAAAGATTGATAAAAGAAAGTTTCTCAGCTGAAGAGCATACCTTTCCGAGAAATAAATTTTTCCCTTCATCAATTGAGATCTCTTCATAGTTGTCTGCATGTGTTGACATCTTTGTTTTTCCTTCCTTAACTGATCATCAATGCTGAAAATGTATTATAATGTAACCAAACCTTGAGGTAGTTTATTCATCTTTAATTGAACAATTTGGTCACCATATAAGTGTTGTAATTTCTCTTGATTTACTGCAAAAAATCCATCTTCTTGTTGTAAAAACCTACAAATATGTTCATCATTTTAAAAACCTACCAATTCAAATCATTATCGGGTATAGAAGGCCTGGAAAATAGCTTTATGTGAGGTTAAATCTCACTATTTTTAATTTGTTCCAGCACTTCAAAACTGGCACCAATTTCTGCAAGTCTATCTACATGTTTGTTTTTTATGTTCTAGGAATAGACTGATATTAATAGCTTTGAAATATTCCATTAAGTTTGAAAATATATGTCTATAAGACTTCATTAATGGATTCTTACAAACATTGAAATTTCTTACTTGATTGATAACCAACTCAAAATCACCAAAAATCTGTAACATGCTAATACCTCTCTTTTTGGCCCAAAGTAAGCCATGAATTAATGCTTCGTATTCAGCTACATTACAAGTGCATGAAAATTGGAGACTCAAAGATGAGAAATACCTTTCATTTGTGGGGGAAGTGAGCATCAAACATGCTCCTTATCCTTTCTTATTCTTAGCTCCATCAAAATGAAGCTTCCAAATCCCTTCTGTTACATTTTCTATTTTGGATAACAAGGGAATTGGTGTGTTTTCCTCATGTAGGAAATACACACCAAATAGATGTTCTTCAAATTCTTTGAAAGGATCATGAGCATGTTCTTCATGTGTCTTTTCATCCATAAACAGATTAGAAACACCATCTAGTGCTGAAACATGAGCTATATTATCAAAATCAGACTGGTCTAAGGCTGTATAATTAGCTAATGCATTAGAAGCGTGAGGCTCAATGTGAAATTTAGCCAACATGGTTTAGAATTAATAGTAACTTTGGTTCCATAATGTGTAGTGAAGAACAAGAAAGACCAATCTGAAGAGAGATAACCTCCTATTTTTGTTGTGAAATCTCTAGATAAGCATATAGCAAAGTAAGGAGGTAAATCCACAACAAGTAATATCTTACAATATGGAAACATTTATAAAAGCATGTAATGTTACCTCCAAATTTTCTTATGACACTTAACTATTTTTGTTGTAGTCCCATCAAGCTATAACACACTCTTCTCTGTAGGTTCATAATGCAAACCCAATTTTTCTGCAATTGCTTTTGGCATAACTGTGTTACTTGCACCACTATCAACCATATACAGTTATGAACAAGATGCTCTCCAATAATCAATGACAAATAAAATGGTGGTGGTTTCTTGATGTCTTGAGCATTTAAAACTTTTGAACCATCCATTTAACTTCTTTAATGCGGTCTTGTTCCATTGTTCCAAGGACCATATCTATTTTTTGAACTTCCTTTTCTATTGTTTTTGAAGAAATATGTAACTTAGCAAGTTCATGAGAAAGTATATTTTGTTGTCTGGAATACTTAGAGCATCCCACATTGAGATATTAACATTATGATTTTTCATTACATCAACAATGTTAAAAGAAGCAACAATTTTAGAAACAGACTCTATTGTTTTAGCATAGGCTTTAGTGAAAACTAATTCTGCTTCAGCTGCTTTTGATATCTGAGGTATAAATAATCTTCTTGGATCTAGTTGTAGATGTTTTTTTCTTCTCTTTACAAGCTGGAACACCTGCAGTTTTTTGTGGAACCGCAAAATGTTAGCTGATTTTTGGCATGTAGTTGTTGTTTTATCAATGATTGTGGGTAGAACAAGGCCTATTTTGTTGTTTTTGACTTTCTAGGCCTTTTCTTGAGCCCTAGTAGTAATTGCAATGAAATCATCCTCACTAAAACTGACTAAGTTTGCTTAGGCGCTTTCTGAACATGAGTTTCTTACTACCCACCCTCCATTTGAGGCATGAACAATGTCTCAAGTTGAGGTTTTGTAACAAGACTTATGTTTCAGGAAAGCATTTGGGAAATGTTTGAGATAAATGAGGTTGATTACAAGGTTGACACCATTCTTCTGTAGCCATATTAACTGGGACTAAAGCATTAGATGAACTAGGATCCTTTGGGTCAAACTACCTTTGTTGATAAGGTTACCTATAGTTTTGATTCTGCTGGTAAGGATGCCTATTTTGTTGGTTTTGTTGATAAGGAGCTTGATAAGGCCTACTAGGTAATGCAAGTCTATTTTCAATCGAAGTCAGCTTATTTCCCATAGTCTGCAAAGCTTTAAACACGTCATCTGATGGGGCTGCAATAGTAGGTTCTATAATGGTGATAGGTTGTGGGATAGGTGCCAAATCTACTAAAAAGGCATTGAAGGCCTTGGTGCTAATTTTTTGGCTTGAATAAGATTGTTTTCAACTTTTATAGCAATGTCATAAGCATCCGGAAGAGTGTCACCTCCCATAGACTGAATCATAGTTGAAATATCATTGTTTAATGCTCTAAGATAATAAAGGAAAGCATGGTCAGCTTGAGGCTTAACACTTGCTGGGATTCTTTCCCAAGTTCTAGAAAAATGAATGTTGAAACTAGACATAAATTCATGAGGATCTCTTCTAATGGTAGATAGTTATTCTATGAGGGATAAATGATTTGAATTATCTTGAAATTGTTTCAGCAATTTACCACCTAAATCATCCCAAGTTCTTATGCTTCCAATCTCTAGATTTCTATACCATTGCAAGGCTTGTCCTTTAAAGGATGTAGCTAAAAGTCTCAAAGCCACATCTTCATGAGTAATATTATGGACTACACATAAGGCTGCAACATCTTTGATGTGCTCTATAGGTGTAACCTAATTTTCACCCATGAATGAAGGAAAAATTTTCATGGCAGCATTAGGGATATCATGATAAATTGGAATTACTAATGGGCTGCCATTAGTAAAGGTCACAAAATTCCTAGGTGGTTGAATAGCCATTTGAAAAATTGGGATTTGAAAAGAAATTAATATGTGGTGAAGGAAGATTAGGAGGAGGGTTGTCAAGTTTATTAGCATCTTCATTCTTGCAAAATTCAAAGGTAAAAAGTCTAAAATCGAAGAATTCCTCTTACGGATGATCTTGTAGTCACTTTAGGCATGGAACAAATAAATCTAGTTAAATCTTTACGGAGTCACCAAATAATCTTTAAATTTTAGAATAAATTGTTGTAGCTTGTTGATCCAAAAGTAACTTTTTTTTGCTATGAATCTGTTGTAAATTATTGTAATTTACTTGTAGATCTGATTCGTTGTCCCACTAGGCATGCTAAAAATTGTTATCTCTGAAAGTGCACCACTGTAGAGAGATGGTTGTAGGTGTTCTAAGATTTTAAAATTGATCTCTCTCTTTCGTAGATACAATGGAAACACCTCAGGTCTGTGGGTATACCTATTTTGAGGTGAGTCTCCGGTATCAAGGCGATTCCTTATTGATGTATCCTAAACTAATTTTTGGGGTTTGAGGGTAAAAGATGATTGAAAATGGATTCAAAAACTGGGGTGATACACCAAATTTATGAGGTTCTTTGATTGAGCACATGCACAATTGATATGAGAATGAATTCTAGATGCACAAGCCAATAGTTTTTTACATAATATTAGGGCAAACACTTTGATGTATTGAGGGAAAGTATCACAACAATACTGTTAAGTTACACATGCACATTAATATCATGCAGAAATTACTAAATTTGTAATAGGGTAAGATGATTAATATAGGGAATTCAACATTCACAAGGATTAATAAAACATACACAAGACTACAAATAATTGGAAAGGAAGAATATACTTCTCATTCAAGAGGGAAAAACTAGCAAAATCTGCTTCAAGCACTCCTGTGTCTAAAATTCTCCCTTTGTGCTTGCAATTACACACAATATATAGCAAAATTATTCATTCCACCCTTCCTAAAAATAGGCTAAAATTGTACTTTCCCATGCATCCTATTTTTACCCTTCATTTATTAATAAATAAAGGAATAAAAATAAGCATGCTAATACAAAGAGGCATTAATAGCCATGATTACAACTCAGTCAAACTACAAGTTGATTGTTCTATTTTTAATAAAGTTGGGTGAATAATGCTAATAATAAACCTTGCTTGATGAGCAAGTCTTCTCCAATGCATGCAATCTTTGTCTTCTAGTTTTCCACTTGATCCACTTGCAATTGCAAAAATAGCATTTAAAACTCCCTCTTGGATGCACATGCAAAAGTTGATCTCCCCCTGTGAGTAAAAATAATTCATTATTTACAATACTTTACAAAAATCACCCAATGCATGGGGACCACCTGTAGGCTTTGATGTTGACATTCCCTTTGTCTTCTTGTGGTCACATGAAAAGATACTCCTCTGTAAATAAAAGCCATTTAACTTTCAATTTTCCCATTGTGGGGACCACCTTTATGCAAAAATAATATTCTCCTCTTACTCCATATCTTCCTTGGCACGAGATTTGACTAGATTAAGGTTCATTTGCAATTTTTAAGGTAAGAAAACCTTAACCTTAGGACATATATGTCATTGGTTATAATGTGGGGCTTTTGATTTACATGGAACTTACATTGTTTGCCCCCTTTTGGGATTATTATTGCAAAATCATAATGTTGTCAGCATTTTGAGATATTTCTGAGGCATCATGGTTTAGACCTTAGAAGGTCAAAGAAAATAATTACAAAATTATTTGGGTGGTTGGCCCCCTCCACCAATGATGACTTGACCCTTCCTTTGTCGGTGGCATCGAGTAACCCTGGTTGAATTTAGGTTTTTCCTATGAGCTCCACATATGTACTCTAACTCATGTTGAGTTAACTAACTCGACCCTCATCTGGATAGCAAAAAGGTTCAAAACCTAATGATTTGGTCATTTTTTCTCCTAAGCATGAGGGAATGGGTGAATCCCTAGAAATTTTTTGTCTCGACTACCATGAAATTTGTCTCAAGCTCATTTTTCATAATTTTTTACAATATTTGAGCATAAATTTGTGCTTCTCCCCCATTAATGGAGACCTCAAGATCACTCTAGAAGGTTTATGTGCATTTATACTTCATTATCCTTTGATATTTTCACATAGCCACTCCTCCAATACATGAGCATG
Source organism: Taxus wallichiana var. yunnanensis (assembly GCA_018340775.1). Taxonomy (NCBI): domain Eukaryota; kingdom Viridiplantae; phylum Streptophyta; class Pinopsida; order Cupressales; family Taxaceae; genus Taxus; species Taxus wallichiana. The sequence goes on from CM031243.1 coordinate 836,318,091, forward strand.
AGTTCAAAACTATGAAACATATGTTTTTCTATTGATTACCACTATGAAAGGATTCATTGTTGAAAATTTAATGGCCTCCATTAAATTAGAAGGTGAGCCTCTTGTTAGTATATTATGTAAATGTTTCTTCTTTTGATTATTGGCTCAAAAGAATTAACACTTCAAAAACCCTTGTGTTTACTTTACATTTCGACATGACTTGACCTTTCAAAGCTTGAAAATACTTATGGGTGTTCGTTATTTTACTTTGCACTTGATCTTTTCGAGGGTTTGATAGACTCGACCATGACTGGTAATATTTTAAGCTTTGTTTCCTATTTTTCAACTGATAAGTTCCAGATCTAGTCTTTTAAATACGTGGGTATACTCCCTTTTTACAAAAATCTAGATATTTGGCTCTGTGTTGGGATTTAGATATGGTTTCTTTAGCATAAGTATATTTTGAATCCTTCAAGCTCAACTAGTATGATTTTAAGATTCGTTTCCTATTTTTCAACCGATAGTTCTAGATCTAGTCTTTTAAAGATGTGGGTATCATCCCTTTTACTATAAATATAGATATTTGGCTCTCTGTTGAGCTTTAGTTATGGTTTCATTAGTATAACTATATTTTGAATCCTTCAAGCTCACCAGTTTCCTTGATGTTCATTGTTTATAGTTTTTCTTGGCTTATGCTTTGCCTGAAGGTCTTTGTCTTCACCATAGCCATGTCCTTCGATTTCCTTGGTATATTTTTTGTGATTAACTCATTCCATATCATTTTCAAAATATTAAAAATGCATAAAGGTTTTCATTTTTTGCTTAATCACTAGATCTGGAACTTTAATTGGCATGAGTATTCATTCTTGACTGTAAATCTAGATATTTTTTGTTTGGTGCTTGGGTTTCCTGTAGCTTTGTCTGAGATCTATTATCTATCCTGAGGAGCTCTGTTTTGAGCTCGAAGCTGATTTGTGCCATGAAAAAAGCTTTGTATGGCATGGTCTACTTGAGTTATTTGATTCTCTTTTCATCATTATTACTATTATTCAAGATCTATTTACATTCTGAACTAGGTTTAGTCCATTTTGATTGTATCTCTTTGGAAGATCTTCAACATGACTATAACCCTGTTTATGAGCATTTTTTATTTGGTTGCATCCCATTCTTGTATAAGCATGATACCATTTAGTATTTCTTATAACCTCATTTGGAAATCTACAACTATAATGCTTGATAAAATTGTGTTCCATTAATGCACTTAATTATTTGATATTTATGAACTTGTATAAGTATTCTAAGTTAAAGAGAGCTCAATCATATGCTTTCAAACAAATTATTATGTCTGAAATTTGTTATCTTGATCTTTTGAGTTATGAAGTACTGCAATTTGCTTTTGCTTCTTCTTAATTCATGTTATTTATATCTTGTATCATAAGTGTTATGAATTATAGAATCAATATCCATGAGCCAATTTTGAAATCAACTTCATCTTTCTTTGTTGTTCAAGCTTCATAACTTAGTCAATACATATTGAAAGCATTTAAACAACATACAATGTAGCTCTCGAAGGGAAATTGATTAACACAATGCTTCAGATTTCTCTATGAGCCTTGATGTTCTTACATAATTTATTTTTCTTTATCTTTCTTGTTCCTTGAGTAAGAATGTATCTTTATGACTTATATTTTATTTTGATTTGTACTTTGTATAAGTGATGTAGCATCTTGACTTATTGTTTTTTATTTTGTCATACACCTATATATAGTTCTTGAAATGGCCATCTTCACTGCAACTCTAATTTTATATAAGTTCTATCTTTACTTCTTCACTTTCTTCTATCTTCTTTTCATGACTTTATGCAAAGCATTTATGTTTACACTTACTTGTGCACTACTTAATCTTTCTTGATAAAAATTGGAAAAGACTTCCTCGAAATGTGAATTAAGTATTCGATTAAGTTGTAACAATTTTCTTTGAGTTGGTCATTGTATCCTTCATATATTTAATTATGGATTGTTGATGGAAAGATGTAAAATGTCCATTTTACATGGCGAAGCCTGTCAAAATTTTCTCATATTCCTTTTTTCATTCTATTTCAATTGTAATCTTATCTCTTTTCAGTTAACTTCAGCCTTTATTTGAACTGAAATAAATATACTTTCATGATTCAAGTTATAGAATGTGTCACTTCTTTCTTCTTACCTATATCTACACATTTAGAAAAACTAGTTAGAAAATATTAGGCTTTTTGGCCTCTCTTTCATTCCATAGTTTTCTCTTTCTTCTCTCTCCTTCTTTCTGAGTGAATAAATCATGTATGTTGCTACAGAAAAGTACTTTTATCAGTTCTGCCTTTGATATCTGATGTAATTTATACCTCCTATTGTTAAGAGATCCACCTGCATGAATTTAGATAGTATAGGAATATGGATCAACCCTGAGCTCAATATTGACGGTCTTCTCTTTTCTATTTTCAGGTACAGTGCCATTTGTCAAGTAAGCGAGGATGAAGATGGAACAAATCTGGAGCTGGAGATGCATCAACTGAAATGAAAGAACCTCAAGGAAATGATGGGTTCTTTCATACTCCTCTATTTTATTTTTCATGCATATGTACCTCTTAATTCAGTAGTTGTAATTTACTTTGAGTTACATCCCATAGCTTGTGTGGGAACATTTGAAATTCCTTATGAATAAAACATTCAATTCTAAAACCGAGTAGTGTATTTCCTTCGCATTTCAGCTTTGTATATGGATTGTATGATGAATTGAACAACTGAATAACATAATTGAATGTATTAATCATGAAGGAAATAAATTTAAAATACCGTAACTTTTATCGTGAAATCTAAGCTTATTGCAATTTGTAATTATGATTGTTGTTCCAAAACTTAACACTTCATATATTTTGCACTTCATGCACATACCGCAAATCTCATGTAATCATTAATTAATCCACCATAAATAAATATTGACATGAAATAATTTTCTCTAGCTTAGGTTCATTTCACCAATGCCATCCATCGTAACAAAGTTTCGAGTTTCCCATTTTTGCACAAAGTTCCAAAAAAATTTCAACAGCTTGTATTTGGGGTGTGTATTTGTGGGTGTTACAGACGACAACTCAAAATTGGGATTTTATTGACTTAAACTAGAAGGTGCCATCGAGTGAAAAAAATTAAGTTCATTATATGGTTTCAATTTATTCTATGCTAAGAAGGATCCACATGAAGAAGAGTTATGCAAAAATCTTATACTAGGGATGATTGTTGTGGTTAGATCCCTTTATTACATTTTCAAGGTAAGAAACACAACACACCAATTATGTAATCCTTTATTGCACACTAGAAATGCACTACAATATATTAAATTCAAATTCATTTAATATATATCCAAACTTTTTACTCTACATAAATATGAATCAAAATTGTACCTATGATTAAATGCACATTTCCCAAGGCATCCCTAAACCTAGCATCTCATACATATTACCAATTTCAAATATAAACTTTTCTATAACATGGAAATACATTATACATATAAAATTTTTCCAATAACATACAAAAATTACAACAATACCAAATAATACGCAATGAATTTCAACAACATCGTTTTTCCATCTTTCTTGTATCCTGCAAAACCATGTGAGCATGAAATCAACAATAAATTGTTGACATGGCATCCACCTAGATCCAGCATAATTAACCTTTTTCAATTTTTCCATTTACATGATAAGAATAATTTTCATTCGAAAGGAGAGGGTTAGAGACATGTATTCCTTTCATTTCATTTCACTTCATTTCATAACCAAGGAGAGAGAAAGAGATAGGAAAGAGAGAGAAACACTATTTTCCCAAAATTCAAATTTTACACAACAAGCCACAAGGTAGAGTTAAAAACAGTTATTTACAAGTGTCAACAAGTTTCCATGGTGGTTTGGTGACTCAACTAGGGTCCTACAACTTTCTTATTTTTCATTTTCCTACTAGTTGCAAAATGTTCAATTTAGGCTCGGAGGCTAAGAAACCACTTTCAAAAGTTTTCTTCCAATGAGAAACACACCATGGGTAAATTTATATGTATCCTCCTATACACCAAGAATTTATAGGAATTGACGAAATTTAGAACCGGTGAATGGTTTACGATAGGCGACCAGTTTTCCAAGGCCATCGGTCGTAATTGGCCTAGTTACAAATGATCAAAAGTTAGCTCAAGGGCTCAGAAAATCATGTTCAAAACAAGTGTTCAAAGAATAAATGCACAATGATAATTTCCTATAATTTCCCCTATATATGAGGAATTCATGAGATTCAATGGGACCGAGAAGCTGGAAAATGGTTTCAAACAACGACAAGTTTTACAGAGCCACAGGTTATAATTGGTCTAGTTTGACCTAGTCAAAATTGTGACTAGAGGCCTACAAAATCTCATTGCCAAACTAACCAGGAATGTTATTTTCCCAAACTGAAGGTTCTAGAAAATTTTCTAGTAAAAATACTAGAGGTTTGTGAAGGTGGACAAGCATTTCATTTTTCAAGGTCCAAATGACGAGCCGATAGGAAACCTGACTTTTTCAATTTCAACGGCTTCCTAAAAGTGCAAAATGGAGTAACAGGATCCTACAAGAGCAGAAAAGAGAGTCTAAAGGGTTGTTTGGGGTCAATCTATAGCTCTATGCAAATCTCCTCATAACAAGGAATACATATGAGGCTTGATATCTCTCTTAAGGGCTCAAAATGTTGTTTTGCGAGTCTCTAAAAATGCATTTTCTAACTTTGCAAGGTAGAAAAAAAGGTTGTTTAGTTGACGACTCTTCAATTTCTTGCCAATACCAATGGACATGAACACCGAGGTTTTACACCCTAGGTCTAGCAATGTAGAAGGTTCAGTTTATGACACGGTTGATAGCTAAATTGTAAGTTGGTACACTAAATCACAAGGTGGAGTTTTGTTGTTTTAAACTATCTAGTTGGTTAAATATCCAAATGTATAATTATCCACTTGTTTACTATTTCTGTTATATTGCAAATGAAGAACCAAATTATGAAAATTATAAAAGATAAAGGTAAGGATACCATGCCTAGAAATATTAGCATATGTAGTGCAAGAGGTACTCCAAGTGGGTTCACCCACCTTCTCGCAAACCTCCAATTCTCTCTTAACATTATGTCAAATAGTTTGTGTGCAACCCCAAGCTAGTTTGAATGCCAACATGCACTAAGTCCACCACACAATCATATGTCTATATTTTATATTCTCTTCTATGCTTTTGGATTCTTGCACCCTATACTAAAGCTCCTAGGAATTTTCTTAACTAGTTTCAGGGCCTCGTCAACAAACCCATTCCGCACAAATCTAGAAATCATAGAATCCCATGAGGCCACATCTCTTTGAGGCATTTTTTTAAAGAGTCCTCAAGCTTCATCAACAAATATGTGTTGTGTATATCCATAAATCATATTAGTCCACGAGATCACATTTTGGGTTGCACATTTTTTCAAACACATTTTTGCATTCTTTAAACTTCCCCATTTTGCATACATGTCCAAAAGGGCATTTGACACAAAAATATTATACTAATATCCACTTCTTATTACCTGATCATGGATCTCCATCCCCATTTTCAAACATTTCACCTGCTCACCGTGTAAAGGGGGAAAATGTTGATGAAGGCAAGGTGATTAGGTTAGATGCCTATTTTCTGCGTTGGGTCAAATAGTTCACCTATCTTGTCTAAGGTTCAACATTTTCGTACATGTTAACCATGAACTTGAAAATACAATATCTAAAAACCCCTATTTATTATGTTGTAATAACTATCCACGTCATGTTCCAACACACTCATTCTACTATACAACACCACCATTTTCTCACACATCTTATCTCAATTTCTTGATTCTTCTAAATCTCGCTATTCTATTGTACATCATCACAATTTTCTCAGACATTCGATCTCACCTTCTCGCATTTTTCCTTCGGATCCTCGTATTTTCCCAAACTTTCACAAGACCCTAAATCCTTTGTTGTCCCCATGGGACCACCATTAACGATCATAACAATCACAAAAATAAAATAAAATAAAACATAAACTCAAGGAAAAAAAGAGAACCTCGAATAAATCACTTCCCCTTAAAAATCACCAAAATACCTCTTGAATCAATGCATCCTTCATCATTTTTAACAAAATCTAATTCAATACGAAGAAGAACTCTAATAAAAAAATTGAATCAAAATCCTTCTAACAATCAAATCAATCCGCATTCCCAATTAAACAATTTGCATCGAGAATGAGAGGACTTACATTTCCAAGTTGTGGATATCTAAATTCATTTTTCTCATTTTCTCCGAGATAACAAATAATTCAAGAATCGATAATATTTTTCCTTTTTCTTAGACATTTTTTCCGCTTTAGATACAAAAATCAATCATGATCAATTATTTGTATAAAGAAAAAGAAAGAATAGGTATTGGGATTATAGATTAATCTTTGTGTGCAGTGATGATCTAACTTAGGATTGAATTAAGTTACGATGGCTAATAGGATGATAGATCCACCTAACACATCCCCTACTTCACACTGCCCATGCAACCACTATTCAATTACTGTAAAATTTACAATGTTGATGATGGCTCCACGCATTAGATCTCAAATTAAGTGTGTGTATTCATTTGAAAGGAATGTAGCTGGTTTGAATGGATGTGTATGGGAGCCCAGTCCCTGTCATACTCCACCCCACATCCCTACGACATCCCCTTCCACACACCACATGCACTATTCTACGTGGAGGAAGGGTAAGGGAGGTAAATCATGTAGATACATAAGTGGGATAACAGAAAGAACTTTTAATGCCTTGATTTATAAAAACTACTCGTAATAAAATGCAAAAAGGCTAGAAATAGGGTGGTATCCATTGTCACCGGAGAAAGGAATTTCCCAAGTTACGCAGTGTAGATAACACAGTGCACACAAGAGAAGAAGAAAAATCAATATAGCTATACATTATTCTGAGTGCGGCTCATTCTAATCCTCAATATTCTTCCTTTTTTATCATACAAAACCATGGAAAGGAAAAAAACCTCTTTTGAAAGACAAAATATCTTGTTTCAGATGCATATATAGATCCATATCAGTCAAATTTGTGAATAGTAATGTGAGGATATATTCGGTTTTTCTTTATCAGCATGTGTAGGACTGATTAAACCCATCATGGTATTGATTAAAGGATGACTATAGTTGGGGATCCATTTTTGTTAGTGTAGGTTATTATTTGTCCTTTTATTTATTTATCAGGATAATTCTTACACTTGTGTTAGCCCTACACTTGTTGGGTTAGCTTGCTTAGGTGTACTAGTTGTGTGGAGTTAGCTTACTAGTTGTGTTGAGTTAGCTTCTCAGTTATGTGGAGTTAGCTTACTAGTCTTATGGAGTTAACTTAACTACCAGTATCAGTTAGTGGGATTTCTTCACCACTGATTTAGGTAGTAGTTGCACTTCCCTCCTCCTATATGTACATATTTCTTATTGAATAATTCAAGTCATTCTATTGTAATGTATTAAGCATTATGGATTATGATGGATTTCCATATATGGTATTTTAGCTCTTCTATTTTGCAAATCTAATGTGGTGTGTTATTATCATATGAGATTGTGGCTTGGAACAATCTTCTTATCATTCCTTTCATGGTATCAGAGTGATAGATGATGTAGACATCCATCTGTAAGTTTTTTCTTTGCAAGCAAGGGTTTATTTTTTCATGTATTTGGAATTTAGTCAGCACTTTTCTATAGCATGCATTTTTATGCAAAACGGAGTGCGCCATTAGATTTGGAAGGTGCCAAAACCTTAGAATCGACTGTAAACTTGGCCATGTTTTGAGACAGTAAAATCTAGACATTTTAAAGGTTTTGGCACATTTCTCAAAAAATCCGTACAATTATGTACAAACATATTTTTTGGCTCAAAAATTATATCATCTTTTTGGGTTTTTTGAGAAACTTTAAGGTTTCTCTTTGTTTTTTGATACAGGTGCCAGAAAAAAAGATATTTGCAATCAAAGTTTGTATTCACAATTGTACTTTTTGGGTGCATTCTTTTATCCATTAGATATAAGCATGTACCTTCTAGATGCATTCTTTTACCCTTTGGGTATTTCGGTTTTGGATACAGTCTTTTATCCACTAGACGCAGATCTATACCCTGGGTGCATTCTTTTATCCATTGGATATAAGCGTGTACCTTTCGGATGCATTCTTTTACCCTCTAGATATTTTAGTTTTGGATGCAGTCTTTTATCCACTAGATGTAGATCTGTACCCTTTGGGTGCATTATTTTATCCATTAGATATAAGTGTGTACCTTTCAGATCCATTCTTTTACCCTCTGGATATTTTGGTTTTGGATGCAGTCTTTTATCCACTGGACACGATTTGTACCCTCTGGGTGCATTCTTTTATCCATTGGATATAAGCATGTACCTTCCGAATGCATTCTTTTACCCTCTGAATATTTCTGTTTTGGATGTAGTCTTTTATCCACTGGATGCAGATCGGTACCCTCTGGGTGCATTCTTTTATCCATTGGATATTGGCATGTACCCTCTGGATGACGCAATGATTTACCCTCTTGAACATTTTAGGTTTTGGGCGTAGGCTTTTATCCTTTGGTCGCAAGCATGTATCGTGTGGATGCACTCTTTTACCCTTTGGACATTTGGGTGTCACGTGTACCTTTTAAAAAAAGATCAACATTAAAATATTATTTTAATAGCAAAACCTTGTAGAGCTCATAGCTTTTTGATCCGTAGCTCGATTAAGGTGATCTTTGTTTTAAAATTATGTATTTTTCTAGATCTATGCATTGGTGACATTTTTATACACATATTTTAAATATAAAAGGTATTATTACTCATTTTAATATTTACATGCACTCAATTATAAAGTGTGAAATTTGGGAGGGTGTTGTGATCACTTATGGACACAATTTTAGTTGAGCCCGATGTCCTAAACTTTTGGGTATTGCATTCTTGTATCTATGGGTGTATACATTTATATCTCTCTTGTTTGTTGAGATATTTTGGATCTGTATTTTCGACACTTTTTTTTCATGTTGATAGTCTCTCTTGTGGGGGAGCTATTCTAGTGAATCCAGTGTTAGTTTGTCAGTGTTTGAGTAGTTGATTTTGGCAACTCATACAGATCTGTGGTATCACTCTACTCATTCTACAATATGGGAGGGTGTGGTGTTGATATTGCTTCTTCGGGTTTCATGTCCTTGCCTTGTTACCTTGGCTTTTCTTAGATCGTGGCACTCCTATTTATTTGGATCTTGTGTCCGCCTTGTTGCCTTGGTTATTCTTGGATCGTGGCACACCTATTTGTAGTAGTTGATCAAATTATGTTTGGTGTTTGTTTTTCACTTTCAACATCACTCCATTGACAGTCTCCTTGCATGGAGCTATTTTGGTGAAGCCCAGTGTTAGTTGTTTTTGAGTTCTATGATCGAGCAGTGGATTCAGACCATAGTGTGCACCACACTTCTTTAGCATTGTACGAGTTTTTGGAGCTGAGCTTCTGAGGATATCTTGCAGTAGGATTTTTCCCTCTCTACTTTGTTATTACTGGTTTTGGGTACCTTGCGGTGTCTAATTTTCCCAGTTGTTGTACATGGGTACCTCATCAGGCCTTATTGCCGGACCCACCTTCTTTTCGCCCACCTAAGCTATGCTTACAGGAGGGTGTTAGTGTAGGTTATTATTTATCCTTTTATTTATTTATCAGGATAATTCTTACACTTGTGTTAGCCCTACACTTGTTGGGTTAGCTTGCTTAGGTGTACTAGTTGTGTGGAGTTAGCTTACTAGTTGTGTTGAGTTAGCTTCTTAGTTATGTGGAGTTAGTTTACTAGTCTTGTGGAGTTAACTTAACTACCAGTATCAGCTAGTGGGAGTTCTTCACCACTGATTTAGGTAGTAGTTTCACTTCCTCCTCCTATATGTACATATTTCTTATTGAATAATTCAAGTCATTGTATTGTAATGTTTTAAGCATTATGGATTATGATGGATTTCCATATATGGTATTTTAGCTCTTATATTTTGTAAATCTAATGTGGTGTGCTATTATCATCTGAGATCACGGATTGGAACAATCTTCTTTTTCGTTCCTTTCATTTTCTGATTCCCTTTACATTCTAAATTCATTGAACTTCCTACTTATAGCTAGATTTACAACATTAACCTGGGTTTCACCTTTATTCAGCCTCGGATCCCAAATATAGTGTTTGCATCATTATAAAAGGAGAATGACAGTCTAAAAATGTTTTTAGGAAGTTATTCCCTTCATTTGATTCCCAAAGGTCACATCTTCACTTTTAAATTCTAGTCGGTTGTGTTACATGAAATTTAAAAAATATATTTGTTAGTTTGACCCAAAATATTACAGCTAGGAGAGGGCATTACATATCCTACCCCTTATACGAGCATCATCCTTGATGCAACATAATGATGTAGCTTGAAAGATATGTAGGTAAGAAGGTCAAAAATGACATATTTTGTTTAAAAATCAACTTGTCAATACAACGTGACCACAAGGAAATAAACTAGTTTTGGAAATATCTTAAATTTTAATGTTCTATGAAGATTGGAAATTCTCTTTTACTTTATTACTTTTTATTTTTATTTACATTATTTCTTAATCTCAACCTATTAATGTTCATTGTTTAGAATTTCAATTATCTTATGTTCGTGGGTGCTCAATAGTAATTTACCTCAAGATGTCATAAAATTCAACACAACAAAAAATAACCCACGAGACATCTAACTACATACTTTCACAATTGTATCACATCACAAGACCTCTAATTCCACCATGGAAAGACAAAAATAGTCCACATAATGAATAATTTATAGTAATTATGTCACGGGCATAGATCCAAACACACACATGTGATCGACAGCGGATAGAATCATCATGTTGATACATATACAACTAGTATCACATGACCCAAAAAACCATGATGGTACCGACACAATGCCAAGAAAATATCCAATAGTATATATATCAACCAAGGGGAGCATCAAGCCTTAATCATAAAAATTCCTAACAAGACTCATAAGAGTCCACATAACTCATAACACCAACTCCACACATCAAAAAACATCACAAAATAACTCCATATGTCTACCAAATCAATACAAATCAACTCCATATACATCCTAAAGATAAATAATCATAGAGCCAAAACTAAGCTAGGTCACTCAACGATAGAGCTCCGTCACATGATTTTTCCATATCAAGTAACTCAACTATAGATCCCCATCAAGAATATCAAATCTGTTGGTTGGATTTTTTGCAACTAAATGTGCCTAATGGAAGTATGAAAAAATCATCAATAGTTAGGTAAATTTACCTTTGGATGGTGTGAAATTTTCTCTACTTTGTGAGAGGGGCAGTTCCCTCATATGATGTGATTTTTTTATTTTTGGTGCTTTTAACTAGAAAGCACAAAAGGGCAGCAAATTTGAGAAATTTGAAATACAAAGAGAAAGGAAGAATGAATAGGTAAAGAATAGAACCCCTTAGGTGTTAGGTAAGACAGGACACATATGAGACACAAATTTCTACAAATCTATATTATCAAGGACATACCAGTCCTTCTTGGTCACACAAGATTGCCTTATAAGGTTTGTTGAATGGGAAGTGGAGAACTTATTTATCTAGCAGAAATGAATACACGAGCATGAAATCTAAGAAGTCAAAAAGGCCCCCAATTCAAAATCTGAATTTTGAAGTTGGGGTGGAGTAAAACACTCACAAATCAACATAAATTTCACTTACAACAAGGACCACCTAACCTCATTATTAACTATTTGTCACATCCCAAATTTAGTTAACCAAATAAGAATAATTTAGCTTAATTAAGACACATTACAACATGCTAATAAAGTGACAAAAATTTAAATTTTAAATACATAAAACATAAATAAAGCACATACAAAATTAAAGAAAGGGAACACAATTCACCCCATGGCCACACATGTGAGGTCACCCCCATGGGAAACCTCCTAACTAGGCATGTAAAAAACACCACACTAAAAACATTACACAAGTTGTCAAATTTGGCCACATTGCTCAACACCCAACATCCTTCCATGGTTGGTCCCCTATCCCCTTCGATGTATGTGATAAAATTCTTACACACAAAAAAATAAATTTTCAGCATTTCATCCATATTAACAACATCAAGACAATATACATATAAAATCAATAATCATCATTCGACATTAGCAATTCTATTATCCATTAATATATCAAAATTCTAATCCTAACATCCATGAGATTATAATTCTACTCAAAACATCCAGAGTATAACGTGTCAGTATAAAATCCAAATCATGCAAATCAACATATATCAAATTGTCTATCATCACCATCTAGTGTATCAAAATGAAACGTAAACCACATAATTTCCATAGTCCAAATATCAGTATAATCTATCATCTACTGATCAATGTATCATAATCAAAATGTCTGAGTATCAGTCCAACAATATCAATATCAAAATGAAATAGTGTCGAAGAGGAGTGGGCACTACAACTCCCATGTGCCTATTTCATCACGAGACAGTCCGGATCTTCCCTTCATAAGGTCCTTGAGGGTTCATCTGCATTATTGAGTCCCACTTTCAGATCTTTGAAAACGTGCGGCATCTCTCTTGTTATCAGCTAAGTCACTTCTTACCTCTCTCTTTCACATTAGGGTTTCATTTCATTTAGAATAAGTTATTTACAACATTTTAGTCCTCCTATTTAGATTAACTAGGATTACTATTTTCCCGCATCTAGCCTAACTTTAGTTAATCAAGACCATATATATAGTTTATATTATGGTAGAATCGTTATGTTGTGCCTTTCAAAAAAAAGTGGCCTTTATGTGCATTGTGTGGTTTCATGTTATCCATGTGGGTTAATGTTTGTGCAAACATATAATGTGTTGTGTTTTGTCCTTAGTGATCTCCTATAGTATCACGCGTCTACAATATAAGTAAAAAATATATTCTCCTGTATTTTCTTCTTGTTGTAATCGTGTGTGGAAAGTATGGGTGTTACACCATCGTATCGGTGGTACATGTAAATTTACTAGTGACAATATCACAAAGATATTCAAACAATATAATGGTGTGCATCTTCATCTTTTATGTGGCATAATTAGGCCATTTCAAGAGCTAGGAATCAAACAACAATATCTTGGGGGCTAACATTGCATCTATCTCACTCAATAAATAGGTAATATCCACAATACCTTGCTTGATCAAAACAACAACAACAAAAATAAAACAAATGTATGAAAATGCTTACTTGCACCAAATGATTCCTTTAAGTCAATAAAAAATATGTAAAATCTTGTCCTTGTGTGAAATATGCCACACAAGTCTTGAAGTAGCTAAACACCAAGGAAACACTTCTTTTTCACCATTTTCTTCTTCAACAACTTTCACACGCCAATACACCATGTTCCAAGAATTTCAAATCTCCTTCTAATTGTCATCCAATATATTTCCTTGCTTTATATTTTCATTTGTTTTTGTGTTAGGATGATGTGTCGCTTCTCTTTAAAGAGTAAAATTCCAAACATGTCACCACACTTTACCATAAACAACTCCACACTTTCCTCTATGTTTCCTCATGCTCTAGGTTATTTTCTTTCTCACACACATTAATTAGATGTATCTATACGATATTTCCATGCAAGTCTAATATTAAATACAAAAAACTAACAACAAGATTTAAAGTGCCACCAAATACTAACTACATGCCAAAAACCATCAACTAAATGCCAATGAATGGTAGCAAAATGCGAAGGAATGATAACAAAACGTTTAAGTACTAGAACCTTCCTCCTCCTTGGTTGATAACATGCTAAATAATAATAATTCTAGTCTTCACTTGTAGACATAGCCTCCTCTACAAGGATAAAATCCATTACATAAGCTCGATCTCACTACATGCCTTTTTGGTTGTTCTTCCAAAAGAAAACTTCCACACAAGTTGAAATGCCAACATCTACACACTTTACATAGGTCTTGATTCACACTCCACACTTTGCTTTGATACCAATAATAAGTCAAAAGAGAGTAGAATTGATTGATTTATTCAAGGTGAAAATAAAAAATTTATACACATCAAAAATCAGTTATATAGTTAGCTCAATGGGGCTGTCTCAAGGGAGCATTCCACAAGGCATAACATAACCGACTAGGTGGTTGGTCAAATAATATATTAATTTATGCTAACCAAATCACCTTCAAAAACATATATGACTAAGTAAAATCCACTTCATTTTTTACCTAGAAATTTGTTGGAATATTATTGCCAAATCTACCACAAAAGTGCACCAAAATCTCCTTACACTCATGAAATACCACTACACATTCATTATAAAAGAACCATCTACAAGTATAAAGATTCACACTAGGTCTAGCCAACTACTTCCCACATTTGAAAACACTCAAAGTCACTCACTCAAGCATATTTGTAGGAGAGAAACTCATGTCAATCTATGTCAAAGGAAATATGTCATATCTTAATTCACTATAACTAAATATCACCTCTTTAGGTGGAGAACGTGGATTTTGAGGCCTCTTTAGAGTTGTGTCAACATCAAGAGTACATGGGGCTGCCAAAACCCAACTAATTCTTGTTTTTAAAGACTTCTCATTCATGGTTAGGGTTTTAAATATTGAGTAGAGCATTGAGCCTCCACGGTGGGATGACATTGACATTGGTAGTAAAGAGCAAAAAGATATTTAGACAAATGAAAAACCTGGAAAATTACAAATTATAGTTCTAAAGAGGTCAAACCCGTACAAATAGGTCAATAATGTATGGAAATCTCTTTCCCTCCTATACGGTCCTTCCCAAGAGAATATTTTGGTCAAATTTTCACTATCGAGGCACTTTATGGTCTAGATCTCCATGTTCCATCATTCAGATCACCTATATACTAGAGAAAAATCATCTTTAATCGGTATGTGCACTCAATCCCTTTTTGTTGAACTTGTATGGTATCATGTAGATTTTTCATAAGTACTAATGCATTGTTCTAATATACAATGATTAACATTGGAAGTTAACTAATAAGAATAACCCCCTATTACTTTTATTTCATTCATTTGTTGTTATATGTATATATCTTATTCAAATCTAAAAGGGTGAAAATAATGCCTCTTTGGTTGAATGATATTTTTATAATCATCGCCAAAGAATGATTAAAAGAGAAAGAAGTTGTAGAATGGCTAGAGAGATGATGAAATTGGATTTCGAATGTAATAATTTGTCTTCGCGATATTACAAGGTCAATCTTGGCATTGCACGAGGACAAGTTAAGAATATTTTAGTGTCTACAACTACCTCTACATTTATTTTTACAGTTAAATCACAAGGATGCATACTAGATAAATCCTTCTTAAAATAAAAAATGCTAGGTACTTCTTATTAAAATTCACCGAAGTTATTTCTATATGGGTCCTTCATAATTGAAAATTAGGAACATATTGGCACGTAAAATATGACAAAACCTAAATAAAAAGTTCCTAAATAAAATTTAACACATAAAAGTATGGAAAGGATAAGACAAATAGGTGGAAGACACTATCATAGAATGATAATGTCATGTGGTCACTATTGGATGTTGATTTTGTAGTGCCCACTCCTCTTTAACTCTTATTATATGTTGATTTGGATTATTGTCAACTTTAGACCTAGATATTATTGTATCATTTTTGTTTAGCATGATGTTAGACGATAGATATAGTCGATTTTGATGGATTGTGATTCATAGTATGATTGTGTGGATTCATAGATATATAGAGAGACATGCTATATTTGATGATGATGATATGTTGTTGATATATGTATTACCGACATTCAAAATTTTCGTCGTGTTGAGTAGGAATTAGCAATTGAACTAATCTTGAGATATTGTTGATACTGATAAAAGATAAAATTTAAATGTTGTTGAAATTTTAGACAAATGATAGAATTGTTAGTCTAGATGATGAATTAACTATATGTGGATGGTTATTGATTGATATGTGTATGTTTTACCCTTGATTTTTGATGTAGCCACAAGGCCAAAGGAGGTATTGTGTGTCTTGCAAGTAATTATATAACAATAATGAAAAGGGGATTGGAGACCAATTAGAGTGGAATAATAAATGGATACAACTAAGGTCACCATGGAAACTTGTGTTAGGTTGTGGTTTGTGTATTTTAATTTTTTTAGGGGGTCCTCGTTGGGGGAATGACCTCCAATTATGACCATGGGCTTGTGTGCACTTTTTCCCTTTTTATTTAATTATTGTAGAGTATGCAGTTTATTTCTGATGTAATTTACTTAATCCTTGTTGATTAATGTGCTTATATTACTATTAAATCAAGATATTAAGTGATTTAGGGATGTGAAAAATGAATTCATTTATTAGATTTTGTTTTTAAGATTGAGTGTAAGTAACTTGATTATCGTACACTCTACCTTACCTTGGAAATTCGGATTTGGCCTTAAGGGCCAATTTTGGAGGCTTGTGGGACAAGCTAAGCTTATCCCACACTTCTTAATTTCTTATAGCAACCCTACCTATGGATTGGGGGTCAAAAATATACCCCATTATGTGTTTTATAAGACAAGAAGTGGCATTTATTGCACTTTTCTTACATGGGTTTTAAAGTTTGACCTTAGGGGTGTGGGTTTGGATTGTGTGTGTAAGATTTTTGTCATTCCTCTCAACCACCAATTTATTGTGCATTGGGGTTGAGGTTTGACTTATGATGTGGAGTTGAGGATAAGTGATGTGGCATCCTACATGGAGCCACCTCATCCTCTCTCTCCCTTTTCTATTTATGCAAGTTCATTTTTTTATTTGGGGGTTACTTGATTTCATTTGTGCTCTTGTATTTTTGGAGTTGGAGGATTTTGGAGTGCTTGTGGATTTTTTTGGAGATTTTTGGTGTTGGATTGGGATTGAAGGAGCTTGGTGTGTGACTCTTGGATCAATCTCTACCATGGAAAGGTAGGAGCTACACTCTTGTTTAATTGTTTTCTTTTATTTGTGTATGTGTATGTTATTGAGTGTTTTGGTATGCTTGTTGGGTTCTTGGGTAGATTTCATAAGTATGGTGTAGGAGAAGGCTATGTGGATCTTATATGTAGGGATGCATAAGAGTTTATTTCATGTTTTGGGAGGGAGTTGGGTTGGGTGCCCCACATTTGGAAAATAAAATTCTTGCATTTCTTACTTGGTTTTTATGAGGGAGACATAAGAGATTGTAGGGAGGCATAAGAGAATGTGGGAGGCATAAGTTTAGTTCCCACTCCTCTTTGACACTATTTTATCTTGATATTGATACTATTGGACTAATGTTCAGACATTTGATTATGATACATTGATCAGTAGATGATAGATTGTACTGATATATGGATTATTGACACTATGATGTTATGTTTTATTATGATGCACTAGATAGTGATGTTAGACAGTTGATATATGTTGATTTTCATGATATGGATTTCCTACTGACACAACATGTTTTGGATGTTTTGAGTAGAATTGTAATCTTATGGATGTTATGTTTAGAGTTTGACATATTGATGGAAAATAGAATTGTTAAATGTTGAATGATGAACATTGATTTTATATGCATATGTTCTCGATGTTGTTAATACTGGCAGCAGAAAGGCTAGAGAGGTATTTTTTGTGTGTAGGATTTTTATCACAAAAATCGAATGGGATAGGGGGCCAACCACGAAAGTATGTTGAGTGTTGAGCAATGAGGCAAATATTGTCAACTTGTGTAATGTTGTTTAGTGTGTTTTTTGCTTGTCTTATTTGGAAGTCTCCCATGGGGGTGATTTCACATATGTGGCCATGGGGTGAATTGTGTCCCTTTCTTTAATTTTTGTATGTGTTTATTTATGTTTTGTGTATTTAAATTTAGAAATTTTGTCACTTTATTAGCATGTGTAAATGTGTGTTTATTAAACTTAACCCTTCTTGTTTTGTTTAACCAAAGTAGAGATGTGACTAATAGTGATGATGAGATATTGTAGTCCTTGTGTAAGTAGAGTTTATGTTGATTTGGGAGTATTTTACTCCACCCCAAGTTCAAAATTCATATTTTGACTTGGGGGCACTTTTGGAGACTTGTGGGACAAGAAAGACTTGTCCCATGCCTCTTAATTTGACCCAAAAACCTTACCTATGGGTTAGGAATATTAATTTTGACTTCTTTGTCTATTTTTGAGTGTAAGAGAAGGAAAATCATTGCACTTTCTTTCTACCCCAATTTATTATGTCCCTTGAAAGCATGGTGTGCAAGTTTGAGCCATGTGGGTTGTCATAGTTCTTTCTTGTGCATTGATATTTCTAGGTTTTTGTGTGTTTGACTTGAGTGTGGGGATGGAAGATGATGAAGTGGCATCCTACATGGATCCACCTCATCATAATCACTTCCCATTTCTATTTTTTTATTTTTGGTTGAAATGGGGGTTACTTGCTCAATTTTCTTCTTGTACACTTTTGTATTTTAGAGCTTTTGGGGTGCTTGTAAATTTATTGGATTTTATTTTAAGAGGATTGTGAAGGTTTTATTTGATCTTGATGGAGAGGTAGGATCTCCACCTTTTTACTATAATGTTATTTTGTTTGTTGTAAGCGGTGTTGTGTATTTAAATGTTTTTTCCTTGTGATGGTGTTTGTGTGGGTTGGTTGCGTAGTTGGCCTTAGTTGGGTATGTTAGAAAGGATTATGGGACCATTAGGGAGGAAAAGGAAGTTTATGGGAGACATGCAAATTGGTGGGAGTGTGAATGGGAGTCTTACCTATGGGGAGAAAAGGAATTCATGGGTTTGTTGCACTTGCAAGGGAGAGATAAGGATTTTTGTGATTATTTTGTGCACTTAGAGGCTTAGGGTAAGACTCCCACTTCACTTTGGAGGCATAAGGAGGTGGTCTTCCAAAACCCTTGCTCTATTTGGTTTGATCCTCAAACCTTTGTGTTGTTGTGAAATTGTAATCTTGTGAATTATGTTGTCATGTTTGAGTTGAATGCCTTCGTAGTGCCCACATTTTTATAGCTCCAGTTATCTGTTGGTTCCTTTATTCCTAGACATGTTGTGATTGAGACTCTGATAGACTTTGGACATTTTACTATGATATTTTATCCTCTTGGACATTATGGCATTTTGGGCGCGTAGCGCCAATTGGATTAGATTCGTATACTGATATATTTCGTATGATGTTGATGACACTAACAGGGTTATATGATAGACTTATTGGTTAGATGTTAGTCTCTTATGGTTGATTTGATTAATGATATAGTGTTTTGGAATTAATGATGGTAATTTTCATGCTAACCTAAGTGTATGTCGTGCAATTTTAATTGTGGATGATTCATGGCAAACTATGTGGATAATTGTATGCATTGCACTATCAATTGTAAATTATGTTCATACATTATAAGTTTGATTGATATTGTGATGTATAGATGATGGTTATTATATTGGACAGATGCGGTTAATGTGTGCAATGAGTGTGTAAGTGACAGGTATAGGAGAGCATGGGTTTTAGGGCAGCTACGCAATTGTGCACAAATAGCCCACGGGTTGAGTACTAACCATGCTAAATGTTTGAGGCCTTAGATTAGATGTATTTAATTGGGCACCATGGGTGAACCCTCAATTTGTAATGTAATTATGTCTTGTAAAATTAATTATGTTTAGGGTGTGTTTTATTAAGTAAACTAGCTTAGGGGGTTTAATGATCTTATCTTAAGTTAAGTGTTGGTTTTGGGTAAGTGTGTGTGTATTGGTAGAAGGGATTGGGAACACATGTGAACCTTGGGTGGACCCACACCCTCTACCCATGTGCCCAAGCATGCCAAACCCGAAATTGGGTTATTTTGGGTAATTTTGGGACCCCTTTTGAGTTTGGGGTTCCTTAGCATGAAAATGGGCCCTTGGACCCTACCTAATAGGTAGGGGGCCTATTTCCAAGGTTTGGAGGGAGTTTCCCTCCCATTTAGCCCTCTTTAGTCACCATCCATGTAAGATGGTTGGGTTGTGTGAAAGTGTTAAAAGTTACTCCACTTTGTTTTATTTTAGTTTTTGGTATTTTGGGTGAAAAGGGATAAAAGGTGAGTTTACTCTTACTTATTTGGTTTTGGAATCTTTGACTCTTGAGAGGAGAGGGGGTGACACTTGTCACTTTCTCATTGGTGAGGAAACTTTTGGGTTCCTCTTTTTATTCTTCCTCATGTGGAAGGAATGGGTCTTCTTGGTTCATTTTTTTGGGGAGCACTTGGAGAATTTTGGGAGCTTGGACAAAGGGGAAAAGCTTAGAGTCTTGGAAAGCATT
Organism: Taxus wallichiana var. yunnanensis; assembly: GCA_018340775.1. Lineage (NCBI taxonomy): Eukaryota > Viridiplantae > Streptophyta > Pinopsida > Cupressales > Taxaceae > Taxus > Taxus wallichiana. Next base: position 836,338,481 of record CM031243.1, read on the forward strand.
ATAGAGGTAGGGTTCTTAACCTTTTTCTTCTTAGTTTTGTTTATCTTGTAAACTATGTTTGATCAATAAAATAGTGTGTGAAATGATGTGTTGTGAAGTTGTACGGTGAATGTCTTTGTTTATTTGTTCTTGTTATTTTCTTTTTTTCTCTCCACCATCATTTGGAATGATGGTTTTGGAGAATGTAGGGGAAGAGAGAGGGTTTTCCCTCTCAAACCTCATGGTTGTTGGTCAAGCCATGAATGCCCCTTCTCATCCCCTCATATGGTTTGAGGTGGGAGAAAGGTTCACATGGCTTGAACCTTTCCCCATTCTTGGTGAGGAAACCCTCTTGGGTTTGAAAATCCTCCCAAGAAGGATTTCTATAGCATAAAGGAGGAATAAGGAGGATGAATGATTAGGAGGTATAAGGAGTATTGTATATATATGTATTTGTTGGTGCTCCTATGGTTGGACACCTTGATTTGGGCATCCTACTTCCTCTCTTCCCCCTTGTGAGGTTGACCTTGTTCTCCTCTTGGTGTTGTTTTCATTGTATAGTAGGTCTAAATGGTTGAATGGTCTTATGTTTTCTCTTGTTGTGTGTTTAAATCCCCATTATACTTGTGCACATTGTGGAAGCTAGTTCCTCTCTCCCATGGGCTTGGGGGAGGCTAGCATGACTTCCAACCATAGAAAGGCATGTGATGATGCCTATTGGTTGGGTGGTAACCAAGCCATGTTCTCTTGGAGTTGGATTCTTGTAGGAGTATTGGAGTTCGAGCTCAAGTTGGAGTTAGTTGAAGCCTCTTGCCATCTTGGTCATCCTCATCTTTTGTGGGCATTACCTTCATGTTGTAAATAAATGTGGCTTGTAAAGTCTCTCATTTTTGTATATAACCATTTTGTACTTATTGTTCTTGAAACACATTGGTCATCACTAAGAAAGTTTTTATTTTATAGTTGCAATAATCTTGTAAGATTGTCATTTGAATTTATAATGAAACCATGAACTTTTTATTTTCAATGCCTTCATTTGGAAGAAATGTTGTTTAGAAATGAAAAAAAAAAAAAGTATATAGTTATGAAATATACACTTGAAATATTTAGTTGTGCATTACATATAAAATCTAAAAATTTAGTGTGCTTGCATCATTTAAATCATTAGAAAAAAAAATATGGCATTACATTTTGGTATCAGAGCCGTGGTTCAAACACACGGACTCTTTGGGTAATTTCTGTTTTTGTCATCTTATTGCCTTGTTTCAAAAAAACAAATCTATCTTTTCTTGTTGTTGGATTCCCCCTTGTTGAAATCTGCATTAATTATTTAGCTATTTTGCATTGAAAGAAAGTTAATGTTATTGGGTTGTAGGATTTATTGAAATAATGATGTTAGTTGTTTTATAATAGTTGTTGGAAATAATGTTTGTCTTAGCCCTTTGTTCTTGCAAATATTGATAACAATGTGCCATAGTTACATTTTTATTTTTTTTTTTGGGTTTTCTATTTATAACTATATTTTTTTTGAATAAACAAAATAAACAAATAATAATAATATATATCTTTGGTTTTTTATTTCTTAGCATATAATATTCTTATTATATAATATATATTTATTATATATTATATGTTAGGTAATATATATATATATATATATATATATATGAGATCAAAAAAAAAAACATATATATATATATATATATATATGTTCGTTGTTTTATATTTTTAAAAATAAAAAAATTAAAATTAAAATAAAAAACAATAAAAATTAAAAAAAGATGTGTTTGGGAGGGCCGAACCCCCAACCCCCCCATGCGCCCGCCCAAACCCTGTCTCGAACCCGCCTCGGACCCCCAACCCCACAGTGCTCCCCTATCCCCGCGCCCTCCCGGACCCCTTTCCCCACAGCCCTTCCCCTCCCCACGGCCCTATCCTAACGCCCCCTCCCCACCGCCACGAACCCCCCGCATGAACCCTACCCCGCGCCCCTGTCCCGCGTACCCCAAACCCCCCCACACACACGCTGTCCCCCCTGCCCGCGCCTCCACACCCGCGTGACCCACCCGTGCATTCGACCCCTTACCTCCTGCAACAATACACACACACACACACACACACACACACACACACACACACACACACACACACATTATACACATATTTTGTTATTTATTATATATATATATATATATATAATAAACAAAAAAAATATGTGTGTGTGTGTGTGTGTGTCCATTTAAAATTTGAGTTTTCTCTCAATAAGTTTTACCAAAAAAAAAAAAACAATACATGGATTTCACAAAAGAAAAAGGAGATTCCATGAAGCTAAGATTGTATAGCTCTTCCACCTGCACAAGAGGAAACAAAGAAAACAAAGGAAGAGAAATAGTAAAGAAGGAGGAACAAAATGAAAACAAAAGGAAAATCAAATGAAAGGAAAAGAAAATAACATAAGGATGATTAGGTCAGAATTAGGGCAAATGTAGAAATCTAAGGCTCACATGGGTTTGATCCTAGGGTTCCTATTTAATCTTAACCCTCTTAAGTCATGGGGATTTTAAAATAAATGAATAAATAAAGGGGGAGTGTGTGTGGATAAACTAAGTTAAAAGGGGGGAAAACAAAATTAAATTTAAAGAGTGTAGAAAAATAAATAAATAAATAAATTTAAAAGGGAGGAAGACTATTCACTTGCTAGGGGTGTAGATATTTAAACATGACCCTAGGAAGCTTAATAGGGTAAAATAGATTAAATTATTATTATGCTAGTGTTTATTTGATTTTGGATAAATTAATGATTAATATAAATTAATTATTAATGTGAGAGGCTTAAGCAAAGCATTAGTAATTATTGATCACTTCAAAAAAATTATTAATTAACGTTTTCCGTAACTTTAAAATAAATAAATTAATAAAAAAAAATATATAAACCATTTTATTTATTTATTTATTTTATTTTTTACCTCGGGTTTAGGATGGCACCCAAGAGGGGACGATCGGCTCGAGGTTCGGGACGTAGTGCACCTACACGGAGCCGCCGGCCCCCGATTTTGGGCCTCAAATATTAGAGACCTGCGGCGGTGATAGGTGTCGACGGGAGCACCTTCCACCACCGCAGGTGCCGAGAGAGGAGGACATTCAGTTAGGAGATGAGGAGTTGATTGGTGAGGACGCACATCCAGAGCCACCTGAGCACGACATTCCGAGACGAGAGAGGTCACGCAGCCCTTCCATCCTTGGCGAGAGGGTGGCCTCATTTAAATCATGGCCGTTCACACAGCCTTCGAGGACCTTTTGGAGATATGCGACCCCTCTCACCTGTTAGACCACACCGTCAGGATCGAGACACGGGCAGTGTGATTCGAGACCTTCTTCGCCTGCAGCCGCCTACGTTTACTGGTTCGACAGACGGCTTTGGGGTGGAGTCCTGGCTCCTTAGCTTGGATAGCTACTTTGGCTTGCACTCTCATGAGAGCAACGTCAAAGCTGATTCGCCATACACCTCCTCCGAGACGCAGAAGGCGTTTGGTGGAGGAATGAGGAGCGGAAGCTCCATTTGACTTGGGATACAGTGACATGGGAGTTGTTTGAGGAGCGATTTAGGGCCCGGTATATGTCAGAGCATTTTGTGCAGAAGAGGATCGATGAGTTTCACGACTTACGACAGGGTTCTAGCTCAGTGGCGTAGTATGAGAGCAGGTTCTTGGATCTCTTGCAGTATGTAGACTACCTACAAGATGAGAAGTTACAGAGTAAACAGGTTCATTCGGGGCCTGAATGTAGATATAGCAAGAGTTGTTAGGATGTTATCTCCTCCCATGCTCGAGAAGGCCGTTGAGAAGGCCTACTTGGCTGAGGAGAATAGGACCAAGGCTCAGGAGCATAGAGAAAGGAACAAGAGCAAGTTCCGGGGACAAGATTCGGGCATTCCAGTCGAGAGAGCACGGGGAGCAGTACCACCCCCTAGAGGAGGATTCTGGTCTTCTCCAGCAACATCAAGAGCTCCTCCACACCCATCACAACAGACACAGCATCAGGGAAACCAGCATCAGAGGGGTAAACAGACTCAGAATTTTCAGCAAGGTGGGTCTAGAGGTGGTTTTGATGGGTCTAGATAAAGGAGGTCGGGTACTCATCACTCACAGCCAGCCCGCTCGTAGCAGTCTGCAAGGGTTGGACCGGCAGGTTCAGTTCGTCAGAGCACAGGAGGGACCCCATCTCAGAGGGGTATAGGAGGATGTTTTATTTGTGGGGCTCTAGACCATTATGTGCGTATGTGTCCGTACAAGCCCACTACTACGAGATATGTAGAGAGCTCCTAGATCCGAGCAGACGGTGGGTGACGTGGGACGCGCCCATCGTGTGTATGCAGCGGTTGACAACCGCCAGGCTGAGCATCAGGCCACAGTCATTGAGACAACAGGTACTATCAGGGGTATTTCTGTCTCAGTACTTTTTGATTCAGGTGCTTGATTCTTTTATATCTCCTTCTATTGTAGACCAGTGTGGGCTAGTGGTGGCTAGGCAGCCAGATAGTTGGCAGGTTGAGTTGGCCTCTAGGGCTAAACTCACCGTGGACTTGTATGTGGAGAGTTGTGTACTCGATTTGGGAGTCTTCTCCACTACGCTTGACCTCCGAGTTATTCCTTTAGGATCCTATCAGGTAGTGTTGGGTATGGATTGGCTTGAGGCTCATCGAGCTAAGGTGGATTGTAGAGAGAAGGTCATTGAGTGTCAGGATGATTTGGGTAGTGCAGTTGTGATTTCAGGGATGTAGAGACCCATTTCCTTGCGTATGATCTCGGCTAAGCAACTCAAGCGGAGCATGCGTAAAGGTTGCCAGTTGTTTGCTATCACTATCAGTGATTGTTCGGATAGTACTCCAGAGCATTCACCCCTTGATGATCATGTAGTTTTGAGGGAGTATGTAGATGTGTTTCCAGGGGAGCTTCCAGGTTTACCACCTAGTAGAGAGGTGGATTTCACCATTGACTTAGTGCCTGGATCTGCACCAATTTCTAGGGCACCCTATCGGATGATGACTTCAGAGCTTCATGAGCTCAAGATTCAGTTAGAGGAGTTGTTAGAGAAGGGTCTCATTCGCCCTAGTGTATCTCCTTGGGGAGTGCCAGTCATATTTGTGAAGAAGAAGGATGGTTCTCTCAGGCTTTGTGTAGACTTCAGACAACTCAATAAGGTCACAATAAAGAACCGTTATCCACTCCCTAGGATTGATGACTTGTTTGATCAGATGTGGGGAGCTAGAGTGTTCTCTAAAATTGATCTCAAGTCAGGGTATCATCAGTTGCGCATTTCAGATGCAGACATTCATAAGATAGCGTTTCGCACACATTACGGGCATTATGAGTTCATAGTGGTTCCATTTGGTTTGACCAATGCCCCAACTGTCTTCATGAGCCTCATGAATGGAGTATTCAGGACATTTTGGATCGCTTTGTCTTAGTGTTCCTTGATGACATATTGATTTATTCTCGTTCCGAGGAGGAACATGAGGAGCATTTGAGGCGGTACTTCAGGTTTTGAGAGAGCAAAAGTTGTATGGGAACTTAGAAAAATGCAGCTTCTTTCGGACGAGAGATTGATTGGGTCATATCATATCGGTGAGGGTATCTCTGTAGATCCCTCTAATATTCAAAGCTATCTTGGATTGGCAAAGCACCCACATCGATCCACCGAGGTGAGGAGCTTCATGGGTTTAGCAGGTATTACCACAGCAGTTTATGTAGGACTTTTCTAGGATTGCGCATCCTATTACTTCTCTTCAGAGGAAAGGGAAGAAATTTGATTGGTCGAGAAAAATGTGAGCGAGCCTTTCGATTGCTTAAGGAAAGGTTAACCACGGCGCCCATCTTAGCAGTTCCAGACCCGACAAAGGATTTTGTTGTTTGCACTGATGCATCACTAGAGGTTTGGAAGCGGTTCTTATGTAGGAACGTCGGGTTATTACTTTTGAGTCACGTAAGCTCAAGGACTATGAGCTTAACTATCCTACTCATGACTTAGAGCTTGCAGCAGTTGTTCATGTACTTGTGCGTTGGCGACATTTCCTTTTGGGTAGACCTTTCATCTTGAGGACAGATCATTGTAGCTTACAGCATATCTTCTCTCAACCGAACCTCAACGCTTGTCAACGGCGTTGGATGGAGTTTCTTTGTGAGTATGACATGGAAGTGCAGTATATCAAGGGAAAGGAAAATGTTGTTGCAGATGCACTTAGTAGATGACGGCATGTGCTTGCTTCTTTGATACTGCAGTCAAATTTGAGAGGCAAGATACTTGAGCATCTTCCAGAGGACAGGTTTTATGAGGGTGCTAGGCAGATGTTGGATTCTCAGGGTTCTTTTGAGGGTAGATATTCAGGATGCATGCTAGATTGATATGGTTTGCTTCAGTTACATCGGCGCATTTATGTGCCTAAGGCAGGTGATCTACGTAGTTTCATCCTTACTGAGGCTCATCGAGCCCCATATGCAGCACATCCAGGAGTGAAGAAGATGCATGCTGATTTGAGAGAGTTATATTATTGGCCAGGTCTTCGTTGAGACATAGTAGATTTTGTAGCATGGTGTCTTGAGTGTCAGAGAGTCAAGGCAGAGCATTCTCATCCACAGGACTCTTATACCCTCATGATATTCCCGAGTGGAAATGGGATGTGATCTCCATGGATTTCATAGTAGGACTTCCTATGTCCTCTTATCGTCATGATGCCATTATGGTCACTGTGGATAAGTTGACCAAGGTTGCACATTTCTCACCAACCAAGGTTACCTATAATGCATAGGCCATCACCAAAGTGTTTATGGAGGATATTGTTAGATTGCATGGGATTCCGAAGACGATTATCAATGACAAAGACACTATCTACACATCAGTTTTTTGGACTTCTTTTCAGGATGCCTTGGGTACATGATTAATTTTAGTTCGGCATATCATCCAGAGATAGATGGGCAGACAGAGAGGGTTAATCAAGTTCTTGAGGACATGTTGAGGATGTATGTGATGGACCAGCAAAAGAAGTGGGAGGATTATTTGCACTTAGTTGAGTTTGCATACAATAACAGTTATCATAGCTCCATTGCCATGGCTCCCTATCAGGATTTGTATGGACGACCTTGCAGGACACCTTTGAGCTAGGATAGGACGGACGACAGGATTATTTTGGGGCCAGCTTGCCTTCAGGATTTAGAGCAGTAGGTTGTTCTGATTCGGCAGAGTCTTGAGCAAGCTAGAGCACGCCAGAAGGTGTATGCGGACACTAAGAGGATCGATCGTCACTTCTCAGTGGGTGATAAATTCTTCTTGAGGGTTCGTCCTCATAAGAGTCTGATCCGTTATGGAAAGGGTTCTAAGCTATCACCTTGTTTTGTGGGGCCTTTTGATATTCTTGAGGTCATCAGTCTAGTTGCCTATTGCCTAGCTTTGCCACCACGCCTTTCACGGGTCCACGATGTTTTTCATGTTTCTGTTCTTCATAGATATGTACCAGTTGTTTCTCATGTTTTGGATAGGTCGGCATTATAGGTAGAGGATGGAGGGCAATGGAGATTGGAGCCCGTACGCATACTGGAGCACCGAAGGTTGGCCCTTCGGGGCCGAGATTTGGACCAGGTTAGAGTGCAATGGGACCGATATGACGATTCATCAGCTACCTGGGAGGATGCTACACAACTAAGGGCTAGATATCCCTATCTCTTCCAATGACTTCTAGGAGGAAGTCTAATTCTAAGAGAGGAGGATGTAGAGCCCACATTTTTATAGCTCCACTTATCTTTTGGTTCCTTTATTCCTATGCATGTTGTGATTGAGACTCTGATAGACTTTGGACATTTTACTATGATATTTTATCCTCTTGGACATTATGGCATTTTGGGCGCATAGCGCCAATTGGATTAGATTCGTATAATGATATATTTCGTAGTATGATGTTAATGACACTAATAGGGTTATATGATATACTTATTGGTTAGATGTTAGTCTCTTATGGTTGATTTGATTAATGATATAGTGTTTGGAATTAATGATGGTAATTTTCATGCTAACCTAAGTGTATGTCGTGTAATTTTAATTGTGGATGATTCATGGCAAACTATGTGGATAATTGTATGCATTGCACTATCAATTGTAAATTATGTTCAGACATTATAAGTTTGATTGATATTGTGATGTATAGATGATGGTTATTATATTGGACAGATGCGGTTAATGTGTGCAATGAGTGTGCAGGTGACAGGTATAGGAGAGCATGGGTTTCAGGGCAGCTACGCAATTGTGCACAAGCGGCCCATGGGCTGAGTCCTAACCATGCTAAATGTTTGAGGCCTTAGATTAGATGTATTTAATTGGGCACCATGGGTGAACCCTCAATTTGTAATGTAATTATGTCTTGTAAAATTAATTATGTTTAGGGTGTGTTTTATTAAGTAAACTAGCTTAGGGGTTTAATGATCTTATCTTAAGTTAAGTGTTGGTTTTGGGTAAGTGTGTGTGTATTGGTAGAAGGGATTGGGGACCACATGTGAACCTTGGGTGGACCCCACACCCTCTACCCATGTGCCCAAGCATGCCAAACCCGAAATTGGGTTATTTTGGGTAATTTTTGGGACCCCTTTTGAGTTTGGGGGTTCCCTTAGCATGAAAATGGGCCCTTGGACCCTACCTAATAGGTAGGGGGGCCTATTTCCAAGGTTTGGAGGGAGTTTCCCTCCCATTTAGCCCTCTTTAGTCACCATCCATGTAAGATGGTTGGGTGGTGTGAAAGTGTTAAAAGTTGCTCCACTTTGTTTTATTTTAGTTTTTGGTATTTTGGGTGAAAAGGGATAAAAGGTGAGTTTACTCTTACTTATTTGGTTTTTGGAATCTTTGACTCTTGAGAGGAGAGGGGGTGACACTTGTCACTTTCTCATTGGTGAGGAAACTTTTGGGTTCCTCTTTTTATTCTTCCTCATGTGGAAGGAATGGGTCTTCTTGGTTCATTTTTTTTGGGAGCACTTGGAGAATTTTGGGAGCTTGGAGGGGAGCTTGGACAAAGGGGAAAAGCTTAGAGTCTTGGAAAGCATTATAGAGGTAGGGTTCTTAACCTTTTTCTTCTTAGTTTTGTTTATCTTGTAAACTATGTTTGATCAATAAAATAGTGTGTGAAATGATGTGTTGTGAAGTTGTATGGTGAATGTCGTTGTTTATTTTTTCTTGTTATTTTCTTTGTTTTCTCTCCACCATCATTTGGAATGATGGTTTTGGAGAATGTAGGGAAGAGAGGGATTTCCTCTCAAACCTCATGGTTGTTGGTCAAGCCATGAAGGTCCCTTCTCATCCCCTCATATGGTTTGAGGTGGGAGAAAGGTTCACATGGCTTGAACCTTTCCCCATTCTTGGTGAGGAAACCCTCTTGGGTTTGAAAATCCTCCCAAGAAGGATTTCTATAGCATAAAGGAGGAATAAGGAGGATGAATGATTAGGAGGTATAAGGAGTATTGTATATATATGTATTTGTTGGTGCTCCTATGGTTGGACACCTTGATTTGGGCATCCTACTTCCTCTCTTCCCCCTTGTGAGGTTTACCCTGTTCTCCTCTTGGTGTTGTTCTCATTGTATAGTAGGTCTAAATGGTTGAATGGTCTTATGTTTTCTCTTGTTGTGTGTTTAAATCCCCATTATACTTGTGCACATTGTGGAAGCTAGTTCCTCTCTCCCATGGGCTTGGGGGAGGCTAGCATGACTTCCAACCATGGAAAGGCATGTGATGATGCCTATTGGTTGGGTGGTAAACAAGCCATGTTCTCTTGGAGTTGGATTCTTGTAGGAGTATTGGAGTTGGAGCTCAAGTTGGAGTTAGTTGAAGCCTCTTGCCATCTTGGTCATCCTCATCTTTTGTGGGCATTACCTTCATGTTGTAAATAAATGTGGCTTGTAAAGTTTCTCATTTTTGTATATAACCATTTTGTACTTATTGTTCTTGAAAACATTGGTCATCACTAAGAAAGTTTCTATTTTATAGTTGCAATAATCTTGTAAGATTGTCATTTGAATTTATAATGAAACCATGAACTTTTATTTTCAATGCCTTCATTTGGAAGAAATGTTGTTTAGAAATGAAAAAAAAAAAAGTATATAGTTATGAAATATACACTTGAAATATTTAGTTGTGCATTACATATAAAATCTAAAAATTTAGTGTGCTTGCATCATTTAAATCATTAGAAAAAAAAATATGGCATTACAGCCTTGTATGTATTTGTTGTGAAGCCACCTTGTTCAAGTTTTATTTGTTTCTCAATTATCCTCATGGTTCCTTGGTTGAAGCTCAAGGTCCATTAAGGGAATGTATTCTTCCCTTAATGGATTTAAGGTTGGGCAAAGAGCATTTCCTAACCCCCCTTCCTTGTTTTGTGGTTCCTTTTTGAAGGTGAGGAAAACAAAAGTTAGAGCTAAAACAAATCCCATGTTTACATTATTTTGCCTCCAAAAATGGATTCCTTTTGATTAAAAAATAGAGCTACCTTTGTTGAGAGGAAATTTTTGAAGACTTGAAAGTTGGTTGTGGATATCCTTGTTGTAATTTATTTTAAAATTTATACTTCCCACTTTGAGTGGATGCATTGTAAAATTGTAAGTTTGTGATAAAGTTGTTGTATGTCTTGAAAATTATTTATCTTGTAAGCAACCTTAGAAAGTGTGGATTGAGAAAATTAAAATGTCAAATGTGATTAGTCTTGTGAAGAGAAATTATCAACATTTGTATGGTTTTGGAGAAATGAAGATTTGAATGTAGATGAAATGGATATACCCTTAGTACTTTAAGTTTTATTTCAACATATCCAAGTTGATATATTTTCATTCCCAAAATATTGTAATGTGATTAGACTCCATTTTCAAAGTAACAAGTATTTTTTGATTGCTCTTGCTTTTATAATGGAATGATTACTTTGTTTCTGAAAAAGGAGTAAAAGTAACATTTGGTGATTTTTACAAAACAAAAATATACATAAATTCACAATTTCTACTTAAATACAATTGTAAGTAAGTGAATTGTATAGAATTTTTATGCAAATCTACAATATTCACATTAGTCTAAATTTTACCTACTTTAAGCAATAAGGAGAAATTTAAATAACATGGATTATTCTAATATTATTCATATAATAACATTTTAATATACTAATATTCCTGTAATCCTAATAATATTGTTAGTTTTAAAATATCAATATATAATCTATATTTATTATTATTATTATTATTTATTATTATTATTGATTATTATTAATATTATTATTAAACCCTAATGGTATTATTAATAATAATAGGTTTTTATTAACAAAGTTAATTTTAAACATTAAAAGGAACTTGGCTTATTTTAAAAAAACATGTGACATGTTTATTGTTTGGTGGGTAGGTATGGGGTGGGGAGGGGTCACTAACCCCACTCCCATGTGACCTTGTCCATTGAATCAATTTTTTTAAAAACATATATATGTACATACATGTTGACAATTTTTACACTTGTGTAAAAATGGGCAACTTGAAACTTCGTTACAATGGATGGCATTGGTGAAGTGAACCTAAGATAGGGGAGTTTCTTTTAGTTCAATATTGTTTCTATTGGATTAATTAATGATTACATGAAATCTACAGCTATGTGTGTTGTTACAAAACATAACAAATCACATAGTCTACAATTTCATGATCATCTTTAGCAAAGAACACAAATCCCTAAAGGACAGATGAGCTATCTTGATGAAGACATGAAGTGCATAATAGATGAAGTGCTAGGTTTTGGAACAACAATCATAATTGTAGATTGCAGCAGTCGTAGTTCATTGCTAAAAGTTACAGGTATTTTAAGGATTCTTTCCTTCATGATTAATACATTCAATTGTGTTATTGAGTTGTTTAATTCATTATATAATCCATATACAAAATTTGAAATGCAAAAAGAAATACACAACTTAGTTTCATAATTCAATGTTTTATTTGAGGAATTTTAAATGTTACCGTACAAGCCATGGGATGTAACTCAAAAGTAAATAACAAAATACTTAAGAGTAAATTACAACTACTGAAGTAAGAGGTACATATGCATGAAAGAGAAGGTAAAGGAGTATAAAAGAACCAATCATTGCTTTGGGTTCCTTTTGTTTTGGTCGATGCATCTTAAGCTCCAACTTTGCTTCATCTTCATCCTCGTTTCTTAGCAAATGGCACTATACCTAAAAACAGAAAAGAGAAGATTGTCAATCACCAGCTCAAAGTTGATCCATATTCCTAAAATATCTTGAATCAAAGGAAGATTCAAGATACAAAGTTGATACAAGGTCTACATGGTTATCAAACAAACTTGAGGTACAATAATGAAATTTCATTTCATCCCTTTAAGGATCTGATAAAGGTTAAATAATTTTTATAACCTAAAGGCTACATAAAAAAGAGTGATCAGAGGAATTGTTACAACATGGAATCATTTCATCATGGTCTGCAAAACAATCACAACTTATATCAAGTATCTGATGAACGAGCAATTGTAATGCAGATCTTGCTTTTAGGTCTCCTTTGAAATTCTTACAAGTATCTCACAAGGATGAAAGATTACCATGTACAACAATGAAACGCTTTCTTCATCATCCAATCGAATCTGGACTTTCAGTCATCAAGGTGAAGGAATTTTAGAGCACTCATTTATAGCTTAACCATTGGAGAAAATTTTTTAAAGGTAGTATTGCAAGTACAACAAATGAATGATTATGTTAGAACAGTCATTTTTCTTTTCAAAAATAGACAACTAGATGTATTAATATTTCAAGATGAGGTTGAATGTTTCAAAAGGAATCAAAGTATAGTTTCAATGATGAAACTCAATCAATTCTAAGTTTTAGAAAATGAAACAGAGAATAAAAGGTTCTAGAAGGCATATTTTGAAACAGCTACTCAAGAAGAATAAATACAACAATTGTAATAATTTTTAAATATTTGAAAAGAAACCAAATAATCTCATAGAATTATTGAAGATTAAATAAAAAAAATTCATTAGCAAAAGAATTAGATGTTGAGTTCATCATACAGGTTAAACTAACAAAGGAAACTCTTAGTATCAAATAACTTCTAGAAAGTTCTCATAAGAACAAGGTTAGATATGCAAGTCATGGCTCTTCAAATATGGTTAGTGAGAAGAACTCATATTCAAAGCTAACATTCATAGTATAATGCATCTTAGGAAATCTCTAAGTTACAATTAAGCTACAGGTATGCAACAAAATATGTTCCCAAGCATGTTGTTACAAGTAAGCTACAGGTGTTTACAGATGAACATATAGTCATTAGACAAAGAAGGCAGTATAAATTACACATGGGAGCAACAAATAATGATATTATTTTTCAAGTAATTCAGACTGAAACAAACTACATTATTAAAAAATTTACAAGCTTAAAAGGTGCGTTGATTTGTAGATCATGAATATTTTAAATCATAGTACCATTGGACTATCAATTTACCAACTTGACAGATGGAAGCATTGATTCATAATACAAAAGGATCAGAATTTCTTAGCCTTCTCAAAATTATCAAGGGTTCAATCATCTATCTCAAAGTTTGAAAACCCAGAAAATCAAGATTATGCTATAACAATGGTGGCCATTACAATATGATCTTGACTTCATAAAGGATGCAAAAATATCATATTTAAAATCACAATTATCAAAGCATGAAGCAATAAAAACTCATAGGTTGAGGGATGAGCCTTGCCAACTATTTGCATCCCAAACTAGTTTATTATGATTCATTCAATCCATTCATTCACACATGACCTACCTATAGAGCGTATGGGAAATATGGTTTTATGCTATCTAAGATTGATTGAAGAATTTTGTTATTCTTATAGAAGAAAAATATAGATCTGAAAACATTTTTTTATAAGCTCAGAGATAGCTTATGCCCAGAAGCACAATAATGCAAATAACAAAAACCCACAAAATGATAACTTTGAATAACAACTGTATCAAACAAGCTAGATACACAAAATAAGTCATAAATTGATAGAAATAGAGCAATATGACTCGAATCAAGAATCCCATCCACCATTACAAAAAATAGTAACTTTGAGTTGGGGAAATGAAGCAGGAAAATATAATAGCAATAGCTCAAATGGCTAGGTCCAACAAATATCAGTTTGAATGCTTAGGGGTTCAGTGTGTCAGATCATGTGAATGCAAAACAAACTTTCCCAACCCTCAAAATGAGAAGATGTCTCAGGAAAAGATACAATGGCCATTTTAAATGGAAAATTAATGAGTTCCACCTTAGGATGCAAATCCAAATATATAGAATGCGTACAAATGCGGCCATCTACCTTTCAACAAAAACTAGAACTTCAATTCAAATAATAGCGAATCGAAAGTAATATCCAATCTACATCAAAGAAAAATACGAATTACCCAAATCAAATGAGCTCCATTTTTTCAAAAATTCAAACACCTAGATAAGCAAAATGAGTCATTTTGAATATTAAAGAGAGACAAACGAATACATGAAAATATTACGATAGAGCTTCAAAGGATTGATAAAATATTACTAAACAAAAGTACCGAGAAAATGGAAGAATACCCATTTTTCGTGAATCGAGAAGATTTGAAGTTGAGAGGGAAAATAGGTATAAAATCAAGATTACCTCTAGTTCCCAAGGCTACCATTAAATATCAAAACTCGAAGTCGGTTGTGTTTGAAGCGCAGCTCTCAAAAACAAATAATGGTTGCAGAGACTTTAAAACTTCAAACCGAGCTTCAATGCAAAACCCATGGAAGAAAAGTACCGATAACTCAAATTAAAGAAAAGGAAGGCTTCCAACAATACAAAAACCCAAACAGTTTCCAAGGTGAAATTGAATGCTAAGAATACCATTTGAAAATATGAAACAAAGAACTTTTAGATTGAATATGGTAGTTTAGAGTGTCTAGAGGCTCCCACCGAACAATCTAAAGCAACTCCAAGAAAATAACACAAAGCAAGTGAAAAAAAAACATTCAATTTTGAGCTCTAAACCCAAAATGGTGAAGCACATACAAACTCCAAGTTCCTCTAATGAAACCCTCTTAATAAACTTCTTGGCTCCATGGATCAAAACAATGGCGGTAGGGAGAAAAATTTCTAGGGCTTCACCTAGAGAGAAGGAAATAAAAAATGAAATGATCATTAGGGTTCATGTGACCTTTACCACACGAGCTCAAGTGAGTTAGTGAAACCCAACCATGGTGAAAAGATCTATGGTCCATATCGTTAGTACTGAGATTAATGGTTGAGATTTAACCACAATTCACCTACCGTCAACCAGATCCAGAGGTATCAACAATTCAAGATTAATGAAGGATAGAGATCGAATGGCCGAGGATGAAGCACAAGTCTCAATTGATACAAATTCAAATGCCTAGAAAACCAACGATTGAGATTACATCGTGTAAAAGATCGAAAATTCATAATCTTGGTCGCAACTCAACACAAGCTTAGACCTCAAAATACAAAAAATCAAAGACTCGATAATTGATGATGAAGATGTAGATGGATGAGGAAGCCGAATGTAGATAAGGCAGGCGCACACAAGCAATTCGCACAATAGATCCGAATAACTGTAAAACACCGTGCTTGTGAGAAAAAGACCACGTTAAAAGATATTTTAGTGGGTGCAGAAGCGGGTCGAGAAGCGATAAGCTTCCTCGGCGGATGTCGATCCACGTTTTGATAAAGAAAGGAAGCATACATGATAAAAGATGTAAATAAAGACTAGATTTTACGATTGCGGTAATAAGGCGAGAATCTAAGCAGAGACGACGAGCGATACGATGAAAACGAGGAACTATGAAATAAAAGCTGGATTTGTGTTACTGTATCCTTTACCTATCTGCGAGAGAAAATCGGCGTCGCTTTTTAAAATCGGCGTCGATTAATCTTAGTCGGCGTCGATTGAGGCTGATCAGCGTCGGCCCAGGTTGAATCGGCGTCGGCCCGGAAGCGAATCGATCGATCGGGGGCGTGCGATAAGGTCGGGAATTAGAAAGCGAATGTGAGTGCTTTGGATGAGCGAAGTTGGCGAGACAACTTTGGAGCAGAGTCACCGAGATGATAGATGGTGGTGCGTCTTGATATAGCGAGGGACGAAATAGCGGTGCTCCTCTCGAGATTGGATTCGGGACGAGATCTGCCTAATTTGATACACTTGATCTTGAAGATCTCTCGGCCTGTATCTCTCTCTCTCTGTTCGTGTGCTGAAGTGCTCCTTTTTTCGCTTGTTCGCTTTTTCGCTCTTGCTCCGATCTCTTTCGGTTCGATTTTCCGCGCTTAGGCCGAGTTACGGACTTGCTTTTATAATCGGCGCCGCTCTAGAAAATCGGCGCCCGACCATATGGGTCGGCGCCGATCGCGGAGAAGACTCGAGATGGCTAAAAATGATCGATTCGAGAAAAATAAGACTCATCGACTACGGGAAAATATCCGCTTAGGGAAGATTAAAAATAGATGTGATACATGGGTAGAATAAATTTGGGGTGGATAAGTGATTAAGATGCATGGGAAGAAGCGTAATTAAATATTTAATACTTAATTACTCATGGGTAAGATGTGATGGGATGAATTAAATTTAGAGATAGGTGATTAAATCACAATTGGAAAACTATCCCAAGGGGATAGTTGGTGATATAAACGTGCCCTAGGTTACTAAGCAAGTAAAGCGGATGAGAAGGGACACTAAATTGGGTAACCAATTTTAGGTGTCTACATTTTGCCCCTTTTTGTCAAGTAACTTGCGATAAGCAAGGTTATGAGACAAAAACATGGGATGGAAGAAGAGAAGAATTTGTGGTGATGTGATCCCCCTCAAACTAGGGATGGGATGGATGATAAAGCAGATGATCCCGAGTTTGAAAAGAGGTAGATAAAAAAATGCGGGATGCCCCGGTTGGATAGGCTGGAGTAGAAGCTGATCATTGAGGACGCATTAAAAATAAACACAAAAGGCGTGACCTAAGGAACTCACATTGGTAGGGAAAACTAGCGGTCTCCTCATGAGGCAGCGTTAGTGCCTACGAGACCCATGAGTGTAAGGAGAAGCTGCAAAATAGTCGGCATCGAAAGAGAGACACATTGGTAGGGACAACTAGGCGGTCATGAATCGAGGCAGCGTTAGTGCCTACTGAGACCCGCGTAACTCTAAGCGGCTAAACAAAAAAGCGAGTGCTCCACGCATGAGGAACAAACTCGAAATAGACAATGACATCTAAAAGATGTGCCAAAAGACAAGATTTAGCACACAACAATGATCAGATAGATGAGAAAGCCAAGTATCAAACACTATGGCAAGCAGACAAGAAAAATCGGCGGCGACCAAGCGAATCGGCGGCGACTACTAAGTAAAGCGTCGACCCGAAAAATCGGCGCGCCGACCAATCGAGCGCATATAAATATGCGAGCGAAAAGCGTGAGCGATTAATTTTCAGCGTGGCGATTGATTTAAGCGAGAATAGATTTGAAGCGCAATGGAAGCCTGCGGGAGGCGGGCGAAGCGCGAGAGGACACGACACAGGGTAAGTGACCATTCTTGAACCCCTTCGTTATATTATTATTTTTTTTTTTTTTTTTTTTTTTTTTTTTTTTTATTTGGATGGATATGAGGCGAGTGCATTTCACGTCGGCGGGAAGTCGGCGCCGATTGGTATAATCGGCGTCGGCTGAGTTTGGATCGGCGTCGATTAGTAATAATCGGCGCCGACTAAAATGAGCAGCGCCCGATTTTATCAAATCGGCGCCGGTGATGGAAGTTCATTGATTTGTATGATTTGGGAAGATGTGATTTATGAAAATAAGAGACTAATTATGCTTTTGATATGTCGTGGATGCGAGGCACGAGAGACCCTTCACATGAGGATGCCATCCGGAGCTATTAGAGAGCGATCTGCTGATGTGATGTGGATCTGGTGGCGGCATTTAGAAGTATTTAGGCTCGGGGCTTTAGATATTATAGGCGAGTGCCACGGGATGTGGAGCTTATGCGAGCATTGGTGCGGCGGTGGGGCGACCACACGTGCACATTTTGGTTTAGGGCGGGTGAGATGACTATCACCCATGAGGATGTATCTGAGATCCTCCGATTCAGGTACAGGGGACCCGGTGAATCACACCAGAAAGCAGCGGCGAGAGGCCACAGTGCGGTTATACGAGACGAAGCGAGATGATGCGGAGAATAGTATACAGAGGCGTGAGATATCCTCACAGTACGAGACAGAGATAGCCCTCGGGAGCGGGCGGATAGCCACGGATTCGAGATGGCCATATCTTATTTTGCTCTGCCGGACTCGGGAGGTGGGAGATTCCCATTCTCTTGCTACTTGAAGAGGCTGCGTGTGCGACATCTTGCAGTATAGGCAGATTTTTGCTTTATTTGATGCCACTGATAGCTCAATTTATTATGAGCTATGGATGTACCTCTTGAGTCGGAGGACGAGGATCGATGTCGGCTTTGTGCTCCATTCTTTGGCGTATGAGCACATAGCGGTGATTAGGCCATCAGGCTTCCATGGATGCAGCGGCGGTGGGGGTGTGGATTATGGATTTCGGAGATGGCGGGTGACATGGCGCGGGAGATCTGAGCGAATCAGCCGAGTGGTACTACGAGCGTTTCGGGGCGCTTACACGGATCGAGGTTATCGGAGGCCATATCGGGCATTTCCGATATGGGTTGGTCGAGATGCCCACTTAGTAGCATTGAGGCGGAGTCGGGTGGTGAAGTCGCGAGACCGAGATATGTGGAGGCGAGTCCCATTCATGCGGATGCGGCGATTTGGTCACAAATCTGCAGACAGTACCGGCCACATACACACCATATAGGCGGGATGGCGAGAGAGACGAGGCTGCCGATTTTGATCCCGGCAGACCCACTGAGAGAGGCTCCACCCTCCATAGATAGTGATGATGACGCGGGGGTGGATGAGGGCTACGCAGCATGGTATGACACAGAGCTTCCACGACATCTCCCGCCCTCGATAGATGCTGGGGAGGAGGACATAGCTGCTATACTGGACAGATTAGAGGGAGAGCATGCCCCTGCTTGTCTGAGACACATCAGGTAGCTCTAGAGGAGATTAGGGCCTTGACAGAGGAGAGGGATTCCCTGATTGCGGAGAGAGACACCGCTCGGCAGGAGCGAGATACAGTGATCCAGCAGCGGGACCGCTATTTTCGGCATAGGGAGGCCCTCAGGGCCAAGTATGGGGAGACAGGTGCCACATCAGTCGCACGAGGCACGACCTAGGAGGGGCGCCCCGGCGCGCCGGCGCGCACCGGCGGCCTCGTTACGAGCAAGATGCTGTGAGCCTTAGCACGTGCAGTCTCTCCTTCTTAGGTGAGATATTATGAGGATGCCCTAGCGCGGCATGCCCGAGATGTGCCTCGGTATGGGGCGAGGAGGAGAGCGAGGGGCGGCTACGGCGAGTGGAGCCTCGGGCGGAGGAGCCTTGGGAGAAGATCGAGGTGGGCGAGACCTCCGGCGGCAGTGCATCGAGCTCGATCGGTGGCGGTCGGGAGAGACGGCCCGAGGTGGAGAGGAGGGTGGAGGAGATAGTGTCCTCCATGCCGGATTTTACTATATAGAGTTTTGATAGACTTTTGCATTTGTATAGTGATGTAGCCTCGATTGGAAGGCATTGTATAGATGGCTTGATGGAAAGCCACTCATTTTTGTATAAACACACATGTATATATATAGATTCATCATATGATTTGGCATCTGATTGTACTTATACTTTTTGGTTTTGATATACATGGATAGATGGATATAGATAGATGTGATTGGATAGATATAGGTGATAGATGATAGAAATAGATGTGATTAGATAGATTGAAATGTGGATAGAATAGATGTGATTGGATAGATATAGATTGATAGATGATAGATGGATGTGATGAGATAGATTGAAATGTGGATAGAATAGATGTGATTGGATAGATATAGATGATAGATGATAGATGGATGTGATTAGATAGATTGAAATGTGGATAGAATAGAGATTGGATAGATGATAGATTGGATAGAGATAGATGGATAATGTGGATGATGGATGTGATGATAGATAGATGGATATAGATGATAGATGGATGTGGTTAGATAGATTGATTTAATTTTGATAGATGATGGGAAGTATCTTGGATGGACATAGCTTTTAAATATTTTGATGGATAGATAGATAGATCGTTTGATGTATAGATGGATGTAATTTTAATGAGAAATGAATAAAGATAGATGTTTTGATAGATAAGAGGAATGTTGATAGAAGATAGATTTTGATTGAATTAACATGTGAAATGTCAATTCAACGAGGATGCGAAAGACAAAGAAATGGAGAATGCTTATTGTAAGAGCAAAAGATGAAAGCGAAATAACCGTGACTTAGAAGAAGACACTCGGAAAAGAAGGAAATGATAAGTCGGACTTCAACCGACCATAGAGAAGATCCGAGATAAGAAACCGAAAGACCAAGCATACAAGGCCCTATATAAGATTAAAATAAACTGACACTAACTAGTCATGCAAACCGGATCTAGGATAGAAATGGAAAGAAAAGAAAGTAAGTATCTTGTCGGAACCTACTGAGGGACGAGAATACATGTCCATGATAGGAAAATAGGATTCTCCATATGATCGACAAAAGGTCTAAAATCTCGGCTTCATGATTTGGACGGAAAAGCAAAGCGATCAATGTGGGAAGTTTGCTTGATATGGAAAAAGCCCGATCGATGCGGGAAGTCTTTCGGTGATCTTAACAAGTGTATAAAAAGCCCATTTGGAAGGCTGATTGATTACAAGAAGCCTTGAATATTTCTTTGAGAAAGCGGCCGTCCTTGAGGAGCGGTGCGTATTTTGAAATTTGTATGATAGCCATCCTTCGAGGTATGGTCTATTTGCTTTTTGATTCACTTGACAATGTATGGATATTTGTCCTTGAGGATCGAGTCTATCTTTTTGGATAGCATCTTTTTTTTTTTTTTTTTTTTTTTTTTTTGAAACTCTTTGGAAGAAGGTGAGTTTAGACCTAGATAGATCGAGATGAAGGGGAGGAGAACATGGAAGAACATGTACTCATGCCCGGCGAGATCCGATTAAGATAAGTACTTGGGACGGATGAAGTGGTGATTAAGGTATTCCTACCATGAGGAGGAACATATCCAAAAGAAGCGTGCGATAGTAGAGCCGCGATACTCATATTTAAGGTAAAGCGAGGCAATAGGCGGAGAACCACACAATTTCAAATCACCACGAAAGTAGATGGTGGTTATTAGGACGGATGGAAGATCGAGTTGCGACTAGATTTGTGTAAAGAGATTTTAACAATAGAAGGGCCGTAAATGCAAGGCATTAGAGGTTACCTTGAGGATACCATCCATGGAAGACAAGCGATAAGCCCGAGACCCATATTTATGAGTGATAATGTAGGGACCCATCGATTGGGAGCAAACTTACCACGTTGACTCCTTTCGAGTGTAGTGACATTTTGATTTTCCTTAAGAACAAGGTCACCAATTTTGAAGTCACGGTGTTGCACATGCTTGTTGTAAGCACGCTTGACACGCGCTCGAGATAGACTTGATGATGCTCAAGAAGCGTTGAGGCGCCGCTCATCTAATAATTCAAGTTGAGCTAGGCGATTTTGGCGATAATCCTCATCGAGAGACAAATTCTCACGAGAGAAACACGGAGAGATGGGATTTGGACCTCGAAGGAAGGGCGGCCTCGAGACCCATAGGCGAGAGAGAAGGGAGTAGCACCGGTAGGAGTACGAATGCTAGTCGATAAGCCCGAGAAGCGAAAGGGATATGTAGATGCCAATCCCTACCGGCTCGACTAGTTACCTTTGCGAGGATATTACGCAGAAGTTTTATTGGAAGCTTCGGCACGACCATTAGCTTGAGGATAGTATGGAGAAGAAAAGCGAGCTTGATTTTGAAAGCATTGCGAGAGATTTTGCAAATCGGCGTTCTTGAAGGATTTACCATTATCGTGATGAGCTTGTGTGGAGCATGAAAGCGACAAATGATGTGTTGATAGACAAAATCAACTATGGGTTTAGCCTTTGTTGAAGAAAGAGGATAGCTTCTACCCACTTAGTAAAGTACTCGGTGGCGTAATGATAGAATGATAGCTTTGTGAAGAAGCGGGGATTGATGAGACCAATAAGATCAAGGCCCCATTGTGAAAAAGGCCACAAATCCGCGCGAGGTTCTGAAAGCGACTAGGGGCGTGCGTGAGATTGGAATATTCTTGACACTTGCGCATTTCTTAGTGTATTCACAACAATCTTGATTAAGAGAAGGCGATAATATCCCAAGCGTAAGATGCGCTTAGCCCACGGCTAAACCACTAAAATGTCCACCACGAGATACCGTCATGGACCTCTGAATAGCTTTAGATGATTCATGGGTTTTGAGGCATCGAAGCAAAATACCATCAAAGCGCGTTTGTAAAGAATCCACTAGGATAGAATAGCGATTAGCGCGTTGGACAAAAGACCTTCTACCATTGGAAGTCGGATCGGAGGAAGCACCGAATGAGATAGATAATCAACTATCTGTTGATACCACTCATCTGAGTATGGGTTATGGCGACATTGATCGAAGTTATTTGTTGAAGATAAGATGGTTGATCTAATCGTTGCCTGACCACATAAAAGGCGAGTCTTGATAAAAAGCGGGATAAGGGATCTTAATGAGGCCATGGTATCCAGCGAATCGATTTGCGATACGAGGAATGGATTGGATGGTGAACTTATCGAAAGATTGGAGTTAGGCAAGAACAATGTCGCGATATTTTTGAAGGATATCATTCTTGCATTGATAGACACCCGTGACTGATTAACGATGAGTTGAGAATCACAAAGATGTCAATCGACAATGGCGCCGAGATTAATGGCATTTTGAAGTCCTAAGACAAGAGCTTCGTACTCAGCCATATTATTGGTGCACTCAAAGTTCAATTTGTGTGCGGCCCAGGATAAGCGTACCCCGAGGAGGAATCATCACGAAACCCGCACCTCCCCCTTGGCATTTGGATCCATCAAAAGAAGAGCTTTACTTTAAATGGAGATAGACCAAAATCGATTTGTTGAATAAATTCATCGGGGAATTGAGCAAGGGTCTTGAGTGTCGGAAGAGGAGCACTAGCTAGTTGATCTGCAATAACGACCCTTGATAGCCTTTTGCGGGATAAATTCGAGTCAAGTCATCATGAGCATAAGCCAGCGAGTGATGCGATCATTGTGATAAGGCTTTGCATGAATTGTCTTGAGGGGATTGACATTTGTGACGATGTAAGTTTTGTGATTAAGAAGATAATGCGAAGCTTAGAAGTTGCGAAGAAGAGAAGCGCAACATAGTTTTCAGCCCCGGATGCGTGTCTCATACTCATGGAGGAGTGCGGCGATGTAATAGACAGCTTGTTCTTTACCACAAGTGTCCGTCTGAAATCATGGCTCCCAGAGCATGGTCGATCACGAGAGATATAAAGATAGAAAGGCTCCCCCTCGCGTGGAGGTGTAAGCACGGGTGGAGAAAGAAGATAAGCTTTGAGATCATCAAAGGCCTTTTAGCGATGCTCATCCCATTTGAAATGAACATTCTTACGGAGAAGATGGTGAAAAGGTTGACAACGGTCAACAATTGGGAGATAAAGCAGCCTTAGCGATTGAAGGCGTCCTTGGAGGCTGCGGAGTTGCTTTAAGTTAGGCGGGGAGGCATCTCAAGGATGGCTTTTATTTTTGCGGGGTCACTTCAATACCCACGATGGAAATGATAAACCCTAAAAGTTTACGGTGAGGCGCCAAACACGCATTTAGATGGATTTAGGCGAAGACAAAAGCGGATAAGCCTCTCGAAAAGAGAGGTGCGAGGATGAAAAGATGCTCGGCGGCGTTTGGATTTGCGAGGAGATCGTCAGCGTAATCCTCTGATTTTGTGTAAAAGATCATGGAAGATGTAGGTCATTGCTCGTTGATAAGTTGCTCGGCGTTCTTAAGACCGAAGGGCATGACACGATAGCAAAAGGTCCCCGAGGAGTTATGAAGGAAGTCTTATCTTTGGTCTTACAGTGCGATGAGGATTTGATTATATCGAGAGAAACCATCCATAAGAAAGCATTTCATGACCCTTGATTAAATCTACGAGTTGGTCGATATTAGGAAGAGGAAAATCATCCTTTGGGCAGGCGAGATTAAGATCCGGAAGTCGGTACAAATTCGAATCTTCCCGGTAGCCTTGAATTCTTGGTACTACATTGGACACCCATTGCGGATAATCGATGGGTTGGATGAAGTTAGCGAGAGAAAAGCGTTGTAATTCTTCTTTAACAAGAAGGCTACTCTAGGGTGCATTTTACGTAATTTTGCTTATTTGGTTTGATGTTGGGAAGGGTACGATATTGTGGACTGATATCGGGATCGAAATCTGGCATATCGTATGACCAAGCAAAGGCTTGGCGATGTTTGGAAAGAAAAGTAGTAAAGTCCCTAATTCTTGTGGATTAAGGATTGGCGACCTTAATGATGCGAGGGTCTTGAGGAGTCCCTATATTAAGGTCGATAGTGGCCTCGTTGAGAAGGGTAGGCGTGTCGAAGGAATGGTTTTGGGAAGATATGAATCCTCTGCCCCTAGATAGGTGAGGACAGAGTCGTCATCCACAGTGGATAGTGTTGATAGTAGGAGAGTCGTCTCCAACTATCTCGGGAAGATTAATGGTATAGAAGCGGACCGATTGTTAGTCTCATAGACTAAAGGTCCCGAGGAAATGGTATTGATCAAAAAAAAAAAAAAAAAAAGTTAGGTGGGATGGAAATGTCATCGTCCACATCAAGTGATGCTTGGATTTGGTGGGGAAGATGGTTCTTGATAGGAAGAGGCTCATCAAGAATAGTAGCGAGTGGCTTTTGAAATGGGTTTAAATCCCAAACCAAACTTTTGGTGTGGCATGAGAGTAGGAATGGATTTGAGGTCATGTATACCTTGTTCATATTTTCAAGGCCAAAACCTTTCCACGCGCATCGATATAGATAAGTTTTTGCAAGCGTGGGATTACGTAGATAATCAAACCTGTTAGGTAAGGTTTGGCTCTAGGAGGAGAATCGGACAATAATGAGGTGTATCAAGACCACCGTAGATGAAATTGAGTACATTGATTGGGCAAACCAATGGTAGCGATGCGGCCAGAGACTGATTGATATTCGGAGGTTGCTTGTCGGGTCTACCATACTCATTAGGTTTGAGATGGGCATCGAAAGAAAGAGAGGAAGCTCTCTAGTGAGAAAGCGCTGCAATGTCTCTTCAGTTGCAAATCGGTAGTTTGGTTGCGAGTATGGAAGAAGATGAAGCCCCATCCGGAGAAGATGCATTTTCTTTTAAAAGGCGAGACCTTGTGGTCATGTCGCATTGCGAGAAGGAAAAGGATCTCTGGATGGGTGTAGATTTTGCCCTCATATTGATATTTTAGGCATCGATGGAGGGTGGATGGGACCAATGCATTGCGCGAACCCGGGAGGCGTCGAGGATCATGTTATAGTGGAATTTTCCTTGACAATATAGAAGAGTTCATGGAGCGACTTTTTACCTACTCGGATGGGTAAGACCCACGGTTCTAGAGTGATTGCTAGCTGATCGTTAAATGATCGAAGGCGAAAAGGCGGAGAGTGACACCACATTCTTAGGTAACTTAAGTTGTTCGAATGTGTGGGAAGAGATGGCGTTGAGAGCAGCTCCACTATCGATCATAACACGTTTTAAGCGATGTTATTGACTTGGGGTGATGATGAGAGGAGCCTCAAATCCTCACGAAGAAAGATGAGAATTTCTGAATCCTCAAAGAAATGGCGGTCGATGGACCATTGATCAACAACCCACTCGAAGAGTGGGGCTCATCGGAATTTCTTTGCGATGCGGCGCGATTATCGATTAGAAACTGGCGATGTTGTGGGAAGGATTGGATGAGGTCAAAAAGAGACATTTTGACCGGAGCTTAGGTGAGTTGCTTCATGACACTCTCCTCAGCGGATACGGGAACTTGAGTCAGTGCGGCACGAATGGAGACCTTGGGTCGTGGGGCGATGAGGAAGGAGACACGCCTTGGGGCTGCGAAATGACAACCCGTGGTCTAGATGTTGGAGATGAAGATGGGTTATGATAATGTTGGGTTCTAGTGGCGATATGGATTGTGTCAATTTGGGAAGGAGGAGATCAAGTGGAGTGGAACCACTAGAGTGCGAATGGATGGTTGAGGTTCGGATGAGGCTAGGGTAGCAGGAGGTACTTGTTCCTCCTCAGCGAAAGTCACTTTCTTCCAGAAGGTTCTTGACAACGGCTTGAAGAGCTTTACATCCTTCAGTGTCATGACCTGGAGTACGGTGGTAAGCACAAATCAGATCAGAGTTAAACCAGGTAGGTTTCACTCCTTTGGGGTTATAAGGCTTAATCGGAGGAAGGGTTATGGCTGAAGATTGGATAAGTTGATGAAGGATTTCGGTGTAGAATCCGGTAGACGAAGATGAGGATAGAGATAATGGAGATGGTTCTTTTACCTTAAGCATTGTGTAGGGGTAAAAGAACTTGCATGTTAGGTTTAACGGTCTTTATTAGGGATCCTCTTATTTGTTTGGACATTCGGAGGAGCAGTCTTGGGTGCTTGGGATGGGAGTAAATGAGACATGATTGTCTTTGGTGGAGGAGGAGCCCCTAAAATAGACTTTGAAGGTGATGGAGATGTGATAATTTTGTGGTCTTTGGAGACAAAGGGGTTGTTTGGTTGAATTTACGGATGACTTAGATGATGTCGGTTTAGAAGAGGAAGAAGCCCCCAAAGTAGGTGAAATTGGAGGAAGATAGGGTGACTTGATTTTTGGTAACAAAGATGAGGATTTTGATAGAAGAAGTGGCATCTTTTTGGTAGGTAAGTCTACTTTTAGGGATGTTGATGAAGAAGAAGATGATGACTTTGATAGGTGTGTAGAAGAAGATGCCTTCTCGGCGGGCAAATCTAATCGTTTATGAGGCGTGAGAGAGATTTTTGTGGAAGAACACCGAGAGTTTTGATGGTCGAAATATGGGCTTCCCCTTTTCGAGGATGGTGACAACTTCAACGTCATAAGGTGATTGTAACCTTTTTGGAGGAAGCAAATGGGGAGATATTGATGGTATAATGTTAGATTTTGGTTGTCGCGGTTTAGGTTGAGGAATCGAGTGTGCGGTGTTGGTGTTACTTCTTTTGATTTTTTCTGAATAGGTGAAGTAGTATTAGTGATGGAAGAAGTAAGTGATGAAGAAGTTCCTTGCGAAGGGACCACTTTTGGTGTAGTGATCATGGGTGGAACTACTATAGGAAAAGAGATAGGAAGAGTCAAAGTTGAGGACACTTTCGCGAAGTCGGCACGATTATAGGGATGTTTATCGAGGGCATAGTTGTAGCGGAATGGGAGCAGCAGAAGTAGATGTATGCGAAGTGGAAACTCGAAGGGATGTAATTGCCTCGAGCATTGAAAGGATGTCGATGATGAGACGGATGAGGAGAGATCTTGTCTCGGGTATGGATGGGAGATCGGACGAAGGAGCGGAGAGAGATGACTCCGTGTTTAGCAATGTAGGAATATCAAAGATGGGTTATCGAGGATGGAGGAATTCAGTGATTGGTGAAGTGGAAGAGGGTTACGATTCGATTGCTGCGTTTGTAGATGATGTGGTTTGAAGCGGATTCTTGATAGAAATGAAGTTGATAGTGTGGGTGTTTGGTTTTGAGATTACGAAGAATTATGATTTGGGGCATGATTGGGGAAGGGTTGTTTGAAAGCGTCCGGTAGCGCTTGATTTGGGGAGCATTTGGGTTATCGAGAATAAGCTCGCCTTTATCGATGAATTTTTGGACAAGATTTTTGAAAGTCGACATCGTTCGATGTCATGACCCTTGGTTTATGATAGTGGCAAAAATCGTTTTCTCGTACCACAAAGGGCGTTCTCGACTTTCATCAATATCTCTAATGGGTGGAAGTTCGATCATGCGAACTTCAACATTTTCCTAAGATGGAGGCATATGATTCCCCAGATGGGCGAAGGATCGAGATGATGAAGCCCCTTTTCGAGCAGATGAAGGGTCTCTTCGTGGTGGTTGATTAGGAGTACTATCGGTTCTCGATGTTTTTAATACGATAGCATTGGTGGACCCTTGATTCTTATCTTTAGGAGGAAAAGAATTTGGTTTGGTGAACCGAGAGAAATCGGGTTTAGATTTGGGGCGAAGTTTTAGTTTTCCTTGTTGATAGCACGAGATTCGAGTTTGCGTGCCATTGTGAAGGCTTCTTCGAAGGTGTGGAAAGTTTGGATTCTTAACGTGGAAGAAATGTGACTAGCGCAAGATCGGGTGAACAGCTCGATCTGTTGTGATTGAGGAAGAGAGAAGGACAATTGGTTGATTATCCCTCTCCAGCGGCGACAAAGTCTGCGATAGACTCATCGTCAAATTGGCGAATGTTGTAAAGATCTGTGATTGAGATCTTATGGGCAATATTTATTGAGAAGTTCTCAACAAACATTTGGGCCAATTGAGAGAAAGAAAATAATGAATGTTGAGGAATATTATTGTACCGGTCAAAGCGGGACCAGCAGAGACATAGGAAAGGTACGGAGCATGAGCTCACGATCTTGGACAATGAGGTAGCAAGCATGTTTGAATGCTCATGAGATGTTGTTGGGGGTCTTCCGACTATGAAATTTTGAGAATTTGGGAAGTTCCCATTGGGGAGGATAAGGCTTAAAAGCCATAGAAGGATGAATGGGTTCATTGCATACTTCTTGAAAAGGAGTATGAAGGGCGGGCTCCTTTTGTGGAGGCTTCCCAGTCTGCAATTTTCTTGAAGAGAAATTGAACCACATCCGATTGGGGAGGAGGTACATTGGTTTGTCCTATATGAGAAGCAAGTAGTGGGTGTTGTTGAGGTGTCGATGGGGATTCATCTTTGTTGGATAGGATGATAAGAGGAATAACCGGTGTTAGGTGACAGGGTGGGGTATTTTTGTGAGGCGGCTTGCGTATAGGCGGCTGCGAGATAATAAGTGGTTGAGCAAATAAAGGTTGGGTGACGGATGGAGCACTGTGATTGGTGGACTCTATGTTGGTTGATTGGATCGGGATAGATTGAGGAATATGAGTGTTGGTTGGATTGGTCATGTTGGGAACAAGACACTGAAAGGGGCCTTATTGCTTGAATTAGGTATCAAGGTGCCGATCTTAGAGGATGGGCGAATGTCACGATGGCTGGAATATTGGAAGAAAGACCCCTAGAGGGAGAAGTAGGAGCCACCGCTTGCACTATTCGGAGGGTTGGCTCATGAAGAGGTATTGACCTTGAGAAAGCGATAGAGGCATAGGCGAATTGGCGGCTGATGTGCGGATGTGCGAGGCAATTTACTATAGCAAGAGGCGAAGACCTCTCGAAATGGGTTGTGGAATAGTCGAGGTAGCTGCGGTGTTAGGGATAGGTAAGACTAATTGAGAATTAGTCGACATGGTAGGTGGAAAGAAAAGGGAGGCATAGGGGCCTCACCCTTCTCCGTGGCTCGAGCAAGAGAGATGGTGCAAAGCTTGCTCTAAAGAGGCACAGGATGATCCGCGAGGATAATTGTACACTTGTCGGATTGGTGGGTCTTGGTGAGATATTTGGATCGACTTGTGTACTAGATAGTCCATGAGGGCTACGGATTGCGATCGAGGAGAGGCACGAAGTTGAGATCCCGCGAGGAATAGACTCGAGTCGGAAGATATTTCGATGGCTAGGAGAAGCCGGACGTGATGGGATTGTTTTGGCTTGATGGAAAGGATTATACGACCATGAGGGGAACCCACTAACGGTGGTCAGGAAGATTGGAGGGTGCGAAACATCCCGCGGTGGTGATTTCGGAGGAAGAAGGAACTGTTGGGCCATTTTCCTAGATTGTGAGCGGGTGATAGCCGTCATAAACAAGCAAGAAAGAAGATTGTCTTAACTAATGCACAAATAGTTCAAGCGGCGCAAGTGATTATCTCCTTTAAATTTTGATGCTTTTAAGAAATGAAAATGTTAGGGAAGGCTTTTAGAGCAGGAACTACTCGAGATAGCCAAACTAGGGATGGTTTGGGTAATGTTTGGTGAGGAGTCGAAGGCACTTGATAAAAGCAGTCGTGGCTTGATATAGGGGCCTACCCCGCACTTCACACACCGCTGCGATAAGGGAGTGGTGCTTTGCCAATATATACCAAAATCTTTCGTGAATTTATAGCGCGGCCGAGTACGCGTAGGCTCTTCCTCTTGGATATCACTTCCAGTAGGCGAGGCCGGGGAAGGAGTTTTGTTTAGATGCTTTATACCTAGTGATTTTGGCTTTGTGTGCGAGGGTGAAAAATAAAAAATCAAATAGTGTCACTACCGATTTTGATCAATTTTCCAACCTAATTAACACTAGATGACAAAGCATGCAGCAATGAAAAGGAAGGGTTCTTTTTAAGCACTTAAAGCGAAATGTTTGATTTCGATGAAGACAATTCAAACAAGTTCTTTCCCAAATGCGATTAGGTTCTTTTTAAGCACCAAAAGCTGAAGTGTTTGGATGTGATAAACAACAAAGAAAACCTAAAAAGGAGAAAACACCGAAAAAGAGGAATACTGTAGTTTTAGCTCTCGAGGTGTGTGGACTTCAAAAAGCGCGTTGTTGAGCTCTTCCCCTCGAACAATCCCACGAACAAGCAAAGTGCTCCGAAAAGGATCAAGCAAACAACAAACAAGATCCGGAAAGATACATCCAGATAATGGCGAAGCGAAAAATTTCTATTTAAAGAAAATAAGAAATTTTCAAGATAATGATTTCGCCTAAAGCAAGATTGAAATGATGAGCAGAAATGCTCAAATAGGGTGATAGAAATCGGTGAAGAAAAGGAACAAAGTTCAAAACTAGAAAAGAAATGAACTTACCAATAAAGGACTTTGGTTGGGTCCCACCGGCGTGTGAGAATGTAGATCAAGAATTTCGTGCTTGTTACTGTCGAGTTAATGTACCAAACTAAACACAAAAACCACTGAAAAACTCAATGAAATTGATACGATGAAGATGTAGATGGATGAGGAAGCGATGTAGATAAGGCAGGCGCACACAAGCAGTCGCACAATAGATCCGAATAACTTTTGTAAAACACCGATGCTTGTGAGAAAAAGACCACGTTAAAAGATATTTTAGTGGGTGCCCGAGAAGCGGAGTCGAGAAGCGATAAGCTTCCTCGGCGGATGTCGATCCACGTTTTCAATAAAGAAAGAAGCATACATGATAAAAGATGTAAATAAAGACTAGATTTTACGATTTGCGGTAATAAGACGAGAATCTAAGCAGCGACATGATGCAGACGAGAAAACGAGGAAACTATGAAATAAAAGCTGGATTTGTGTTACTGTATCCTTTTACCTATCTGCGAGAAAAAATCGGCGTCGCTTTTTAAAATCGGCGTCGATTAATCTTGGCGTCGATTGAGGCTGATCAGCGTCGGCCCAGGTTGAATCGGCGTCGGCCCGAAGCGAATCGATCGATCGGGGGCTGTGCGATAAGATTCGGGAATTAGAAGGCGAATGTGAGTCTGCTTTGGATGAGCGAAGTTGGCGAGACAACTTGGAGCAGAGTCACCGAGATGATAGATGGTGGTGCGATCTTGATATGCGAGGGACGGAAATACGGTGCTCCTCTCGGGGATTGATTCGGACGAGATCTGCCTAATTTGATACACTTGATCTTGAAGATCTCTCGCATGTATCTCTCTCTCTCTCTGTTCGTGTCTGAAGTGCTCCTTTTTCGCTTGTTCGCTTTTCGCTCTTGCTCGATCTCTTTGGTTCGATTTTCGCCGCTTTACGGACTTGCGAGTTACGGACTTGCTTTATAATCGAGCGCCGCTCGAGAAAATCGGCGCCCGACCATATAGGTGTGGCGCCGATAAATTTGGGAAGACTAAGAGATGGCTAAAAATGATCGATTCGAGAAAAATAAGACTCAAATGGAAAACTACAAGGGGGAAAATATCCTAGGCTTAGGGAAGATTAAAAATAGATGTGATACATGGGTACAAATAAATTTGGGGTGGATAAGTGATTAAG
Source organism: Taxus wallichiana var. yunnanensis (assembly GCA_018340775.1). Lineage (NCBI taxonomy): Eukaryota > Viridiplantae > Streptophyta > Pinopsida > Cupressales > Taxaceae > Taxus > Taxus wallichiana. The sequence goes on from CM031243.1 coordinate 836,370,643, forward strand.
ATGCATGGGAAGAAGCGTAATTAAATATTTAATACTTAATTACTCATGGGTAAGATGTGATGGGATGAATTAAATTTACTAAGATTGTATTTTATTCCTTTATTTATTAATAAATAAATGATAAAAATAGGATTCATGGGCGAGTACATTTTAGTCTATTTTTAGGAAGGTGGGATGAATAATTTTTTTGCTATATATTGTGTGCAATTGCAAGAACAAAGGAGGACTTTTTTGGACATAGGAGTTTGAAGTAATAGTTTTGTCCATGAGAAGTATATTTTAGTCCTTTCCAATTATTTGTCAGTCTTGTGTATGTCTTATTAATTCTTGTGAATGTTCAAATTCCTGATTAATCATCCTACCTTGTTGCAAATTTAGTAATTTCTGCATGAATATTAGTGTGCATGTGTAGCTTAACAATATTGTTGTGAAACTTTCCCTTAATGCATCAAGTGTTTGCCTTAATATTCTATTGAAAATTGTTGGTTTGTGCATCTATAATCCTTTTCATATCAATTGTGCATGTACTCAGTCAAAGACCTCAAACAAGTTTTGGTGTATCACCCCAGTTTTGAATCCATTTATAGTCATCTTTTACCCTCAAACCCCAGAAAATTAGTTTAGGATACATCAAGAAGGAACCAAACTTGATACCAGAGACTCACCTCAAAATAGGTATACCCACAGACCTGAGGTGTTTCCATTGTATCTACAAAAGAGAGAGATCAATTTTGCAAGCTTAGAACACCTGCAACCATCTCTCTATAGGGTGCACTTTTGAGAGATAACAATTTTTTGCCATGGGTGGGACCACGAATAAGAGATTGTGAGAAAATTACAACAATTTATAGTAGATTCACAACAAGCAAAAGTTACTTTTGATCTACAAGTTACAACAATTTATTCTAAAGATTTAAATATTTATTTGGTGACTCCGTAAAATTTGATTTTAACAAGTTTTATAGCATGTTCCATGCCTAAAGTGACTACAAGATCATCGGTAAGAGGAATTCCTTTGAGTTTATTTCTTTACCTTTGAATTCTACAAGAAGAAGAAGAGTTGGTAACACTTTACCTTATAATAGGCCTAGTTTTAACAACCCTCCTCCTAATCTTCCTTCACCACGTATTAATTTCTCTATTCAGATCCCATTTTTCAAATGGCTATTCAACCACCTAGGAATTTTTGACCTTTACTAATGGCATCCCATTAGTAATCCCAGTTTATCATGATATCCCTAATGCTGCCATGAAAATTTTACCTACATTCACTTGGTGAAAATCAAGGTTACACCAACAGAGCATATCAAAGATGTTACAGCCCTATGTGCGTCCATAATATAACCCATGAAGATGTGGCTTTGAGACTTTTAGTTGCATCCTTTAAAGGAAAGCTTTGCAATGGTATAGAACCTTAGAAATTGGAAGTATAAGAACTTGGGATGAGTTAGGTGATAAAATTCTGAAACAATTTCAAGATCATTCAGATCATTTATCCCTTATAGAGTAGCTATCTATGATTAAGAGCCCCTCATGAATTTATGGCTAGCTTTAATATTCATTTTCTAGAACTTGGGAAAGAATCCCAGCAAGTGTTAAGCCTCAAGTAGATCATGCTTTTTTATACTATCTTAGAGCCTTAAATAGTGATATTTCAACTATGAATGATTCAATCCATGGGAGGGAATACTCTTCGATATACTTATGATATTGCTATAAAGTTGAAATAGTCTTATTCAAGATGGTAAAGTTAGCACCAAGGCCTTCAATACCTTTTTAGCAAATTTGGCACCTATCTCTTTAACCTATTACCATTATAGAGCCTACTATTCTAGCTCCATTAGATGATGTTTTCAAAACTCTGCAAACTATGGGAAATAAATTGACTTCAATTGAAAATAGACTTGCATTACCTAGCAGGCCTTATCAAGCTCCTTATCAACAAAACCAACAAAATAGAATAGGAAGCCTTATCAGCAAAATCAAAATTATAGGCAACCATATCAGCAAAGGAAGTTTGACCCAAAAGGCTCCTAGTTCATCTAATGCTTTAGTCTCAATCAATATGATTCAAGAAGAATGGTGTCAACCTTGTAATCAACCTCATTCAACTGTAAATTGCCCAAATGCATTTTTGAATATAAGTCTTGTTACACAACCTCAACTGAAGACATTATTCATGCCTCAAATGGAGGGTGGGAAGCAAGAAGCTCATAGTCAGAAACCACTAGAACAAAATTTGGTCATCTTTGGAGAGGAAGATTTTATTGTAGTTACTACTAGAGCTCAAGAAAAGGCTAAGGAAAGTCAAAAACAAAAAAATAGGCCTGTTCCTACCCCAGATCACTGATAAAACTACAACTACAAGCCAAAAATCAGCTAGTAGTTCTGTTGTTCCCAAAAAATAGTAGGTGTTTTAGCTAGTAAAGATCAAAAAAATAGCTACAGCCTGATCCAAGAAGATTATTTATACCTTAGATATCAAAAAAGTTGAAAGCAGAGAATCAGTTTTCGCTAAAGCCTATGCTAAAACAATAGAGTCTATGTTTCTAAAAATTGTTGCTTCTTTTAACATTGTTGATGTAATGAAAAAGCATAATGTTAACATCTCAATGTGGGATGCTCTAAATATTCCTAGGACAACAAGAGCTACTTTCTCATGAACTTGCTAAGCTACAAATTTCTTCAAAAACAACAGAAAAGGAAGTTCAAAAAATAGATATGGTCCTTGGAACAATGGAACATGACCACATTAAAGAAAGTTAAATGGATGGTTCAAAAGGTTTTAAATGCTCAAGACATCAAGAAACCACCACCATTTTATTTTTCACTAATTATTGGAGAGCATCTTGTTCATAATTGTATGGTTGATAGTGGTGCAAGTAGCATAGTTATGCCAAAAGCAATTGCAGAAAAGTTGGGTTTGCATTATGAACCTACAGAGAAGAGTGTGCTACTTGATGGGACTGCAATGAATACAATTGGTGTCATCAGAAATATGGAGGTAACATTACATGTTTTTTGAATGTTTCCATATTGCAAGATGTTATTGTTGTGGATTTACCTCCTTACTTTGTTATATGCTTATCTAGAGATTTCACAACAAAAATAGGAGGTTATCTCTCTTCAGATTGGTCCTTTTTTGTTCTTCACTACACGTTATGGGACAAAGTTACTATCAATTCTGAACCATTGGCCAGATTTCACATCGAGCCTCATGCTTCTAATGCATTAGCTAATTATGCAGCCTTAGACCAGTCTGATTTTGATAATACAACTCATGTTTCAACACTAGATGGTGTTTCTAATCTATTTATGGATGAAAAGACACATGAAGAACATGCTCATGATCCTTTCAAAGAATTTGAAGAACATTTTTTGGTGTGTATTTCCTTCATGAGGAAAACACACCAATTCCCTTGTTGTCCAAAATAAAAATGCAGTAGAAGGGATTTGGAAGCTTCATTTTGATGGAGCTAAGAACAAGAAAGGACAAGGAGCAGGTTTGATGCTCACTTCCCCCACAAATGAAAGGTATTTCTCATCTTTGAGTCTCAATTTTCATGCACTTGTAATGTAGTTGAATATGAAGCGTTAATTCATGGCTTACTTTGGGCCAGAAAGAGAGGTATTAGCATGTTATGATTTTTGGTGATTTGAGTTGGTTATCAATCAAGTAAGAAATTTCAATGTTTGTAAGAATCCATTAATGAAGTCTTATAAGACATAGAGTTTCAAACTTAATGGAATATTTCAATGTTATTAATATCTAGTCCATTCCTAGAACAGAAAACAAGCATGCAGATAGACTTGCAGCAATTGGTGCTAGTTTTGAAGTGTTGGAACAGATTAAAAACAATGAGATTCAACCTCACATAAAGCTGATTATCAGGCCTTCTATACCCGATAATGATTTGAATTGGTAGGTTTTTGAAAATGATGAACAAATTTGTAGGTTTTTATAGCAAGAAGTTGAATTTTCTACATAGTAAATCAAGATAAATTGCAGCACTTATATGGTGACCAAATTGTTCAATTGAAGATGAATAAACTACCTCAAGGCTTGGTCACATTAGAAGACATCTTTAACATTGATGATCAGTTAAGGAAAGAAAAAACAAAGATGTCAACACATGTATGACAATTATGAAGAGATCTCAGTTGATGAAGGGAAAAAAATTATTTCTCGGAAAGGTATGTTCCTTAGCTGAGAAAATTTCTTTATCAATCTTTGTAAGGAATTTAAGGATGTTTTTCTTGGAAATACCAAGATCTGAAAGGGTTTGATCCAAGTTTGGCACAACATACTATTGAATTACAACCAAATTCCAAGCTAGTTAGGCAAAAATAGAGGCTGTAAATCCCAAGATAGAGCCTTTAATGAGAAAAGAGTTATCTAAGTTGATCGAATCAGGTATTATCTTTCTAGTTAAGCATTCAAGTTGGGTAGCCAATCTTGTTCCTGTTCGGAAAAAGAATGGAGAAATCAGATTATGTGTGGATTTTAGAGATCTTAATAAAGCTTCACTAAAAGATCATTACCCACTTCCCAATATGGATCAGATTTTAAGAACAGTTTTGGTTCAGATAGACTATCTCTTCTAGATGGTTATAGTGGATACAATCAGATTCTAGTCGAGAAGAAGATAGGTACAAAACAACTTTTACCACCAAGTGGGGTACTTATGCTTACAAAAGAATGCCTTTTGGCCTTTCAAATGTTGGTGCAACATTTCAACATGTAAATGGACATGGATTTTAGCGCTTATTAAATAAATGCATACTAGTTTATTTGGATGATGTTACATATTTTCAAAAAATTCAGATGAACATCTAATACATCTAAGGTAGACTTTTAGTTATGCTAGATAGTTTGGAATATCTTTGAATCCCAAAAAGTCTATCTTTTTGGTACATCAAGGTAAATTACTTGGTCATATTGTTTCTAAACAAGGTTTAGCAATTGACCCTTTCAGAATTGAAGCCATATCATAACTATCATTGCCTCATCACAAGAAGGCATTATAGATTTTTTAGGAAAAATCAACTTTGTTAGAAGATTTGTTCCAGATTTTGCAAAGCATTGGTTAAACCATTGATAACTATGTTAAAGAAAGAGAAAACATTTTCTTGGACCAGCAAAGGGAGAGAAGGGTTTGAAGCAATTAAAACAACCATTTCTCAAGCTCCTACTCTTGCAAATCCAAATTTTGATAAAGATTTTACAATGTATGCACTTACAGGAGCTGAAACAATCTCAGCCATATTAACTAGGTTAATGATGAAAATATTGAAGTAGCCAATTGCTTTCTTTGGACAAAGTTTGCATGATTATGAAACAAGGTACACATTTCTTGAAAAACAAGTACTTTTAGTAGTCAGAGGACTAAATAATTTTAAGTACATGCTTTCAAACAACAAGATACATGTTCTTGTTTCTCATCCAAGTGTAAAATCTTTCTTGTTAAATAAAGAATTGAATGAGAAGAGAGAAGGATGGATAACAAAAGTCATGGAATATGATGTTGATATCCATGTTTTGAAAGATAGTTCGAGGTAAAGGTTTGTGTGAGCATCTAATTGTTGATATGGAAAAACAACAGGCTGTAGAATCAAAAGATCTAGAACAACATGCTGAAGTTACGTATCAACAATCAGATATCATGGTGCAACCAAAAAATCAAGCAACTTGAGCTTGTTCAAGAAGTTCAAGGAATCAAGATGGATGACTGATTTAGTTAACTATCTACAACATGGACACTTATCCGGAAGGTATGGACAAGAATAAATGAAGGTATTTCAGGTTACAAGTTGTACCTTATGTTTTTATTGATGGTGTGTTATTAAAAAAGATATAAATGGAATCTTTTTGTGATGTGTTGATTATGATAGAATTCAACAATTATTATCTGAATTCCATGAAGGACCTATAAGAGGTCATTTTTCAAACATGTACCATAACCTTAAAAATTATGAAAGTTGGTTACTATTATTGGCCCAACATATTCAAATATTTTTGAATGGATCAGAAAGTGTAAGAAATGTGCTTTCTTTGTTGGAAAAGAATGTTTAGCTTTGTTGCCCCTTACAACCTATTTCAGTTGATCACCTTTCATGTAGTGGGGTCTTGACTTTATTGGCATGATAAACCCACCTTCATCACAAGGACACAAGTGGATTTTGACTGCTACAGATTACTTTACACATTGGACTGAAGCAATAGCTTTGAAAGATGCTAATGAAACTTTGATACTATCCTTTTATGAAGGTATAGTTTGTAGATTTGGTGTTCCAAACAACTATCATTTTAGATAATGCCTTAGCATTTCTTAGTGCAAAGGTAACAGATTGGGTATCAAACCATGAAATTTATTTAAGTACGTCATCTAATTATTACCCACAAGGTAATGGGTTAGCTGAAAGTACTAACAAGAATATTTTAAGGATCATCAAAAGAACACTCAAAGATAACCGAGAGCTTGGCATCTAATGTTGAATTCAACACTTTGGGCTGACAGAGTGACTCCTAAAAGATTAGTTGGAAATTCACCATACATAAAAGCTTGTTTATGGAAGAGAAGCAAGAATGCATATTTTAGTTGAGTTACCTACATTAGATTTGCTACATCAGATGGAGCTACTTGAGAATGAACCATTATAGATTCGTTATGTAGAATTAATGGAATTACAAGAGCTGAGAGATCAAGCTCATATGAACATGGAAAAGAATTAGAAATAGATGAAGAAAATTTTTGATAAGAAGGCTAAGTTTAGAATCTTCAATGAAGGAGACATTGTGTTGAAATGGGATGTTGATCATGCAAAGCCAAGAAATCACATGAAGTTTGATACAATCTGGAGTGGTCCTTACATGATTTCAGCTTGCAAAGAACACAACAATATTTTCAGCTCTCGAGGTTGAATGGAGAGGAACTTCCCATTCTGTGAATGGTATGTTTCTCAAACATTATTATTGAAAATCCTACAATGTTTATTTAGAGTAGGATTTCCCTTTCAATAAGTGTATTTCCTGCACATTGTAATGTTTTTCAATTCAATAAGTGCATTCGTGCACGTGATCTAGTTTACTAGATCCTTCCCAATTTTAGTTCATTTTGGAAGGGTTGGACCTTCAAAAAGGAAATTTTGATTACATGCTTTGGACTCCATGCCCAATGGACAAGAGCAAGGCACTGGTTTACAAGCTAGTAGCAGAAACTTTCCCCATAGGATCGCTAGAAATGTTGAAATTTTTACACTTGTACAAAAATGGGAAACTCAAAACTTCATTATGATGGATGGCATTAGTGAAGTGAACCTAAGCTAGGGAGATTTCTTTCAGTTCAATATTGTTTTTGTTGGATTAATTAATGATTACATGAAATCTGCAGCTATGTGTGTGTATTACAAAATGTAACAGATCACATAGTCTGTAATTTCATGATTATCTTCAAAAAGAACACAAAGCCCCGAAGGATAGATGTGTTATCTTGATGAAGACATGAAGTGCAAAATAGATGAAGTGTTAAGTTTTGGAACAACAATCATAATTACAGATTGCAGTAGTCAAAGTTCATTGCTAAAAGTTATAGGTATTTTAAAGTTCTTTCCTTCATGATTAATACATTCAATTATGTTATTGAGTTGTTTAATTCATTATACAATCCATATACAAAAGCTGAAATGTAGAAAGAAATACACAACTCAAGTTTTAGAATTCAATGTTTTATTCATAAGGAATTTCAAATGTTCCCACACAAGCCATGGGATGTAACTCAAAAGTAAATTACAACTACTAAAGTAAGAGGTACATATGCATGAAAAATAAAGTAAAGGAGTATGAAAGAACCCATCATTGCCTTGGGTTTCTTTCATTTTAGTTGATGCATCTCAGCTCTAGCTTTGCTTCATCTTCATCCTCGTTGCTTCAAATGGCACTATACCTAAAAATAGAAAAGAGAAGATTGTCAATCATGAGCTCAAGGTTGATCCATATTCCTATACTATCCAAATTCGTGCAAGTGGATCTCTTAACAACATGAGGTATAAATTACATGAGGATCAAAGGCATAAATTGATAAAAGCACTATTTTGTACAGCATCATACATGACTCATTCACTCAGAAAAGAAGAAAGAAAAAAAACTATGGAATAAAGAGAGGCCAAAAAGCCTAATGTTTTCTAACTAGTTTATCTAAATGTGTCAGATACATGTAAGAAGAAAGAAGTGATACATTCTATAACTTAAATAGAAAAAAGTACATTTATTTTAGTTCAAACTAAAGGCTGAAGTTAACTGAAATGAGATAAGATTATAAAAAATAAAAAAAAAGAAATCTGAGAAAATTTTGACAAGGCTTCGCCATGTAAAATGGACATTTTACATCTTTCCATCATGTTATTTCAAACTAATACATGCTTTAAGTTGTATATAAATCAAATAGTAAGCAAGAATAGATAATGCATGCATGGTGATAACATTTAGTTAGAATTTAGCTTTCAACAACAAGCCATAATTCAATAGATGAAGGATATAGTTACCAACTCAAAGAAAAGAATGTTGAACTTCATAGAAATTTCTCATAAGAACAAGGTTAGATATATATAAAGTCACGTAAATCTTCAAATATGGATTACATATAACTCATTCACAAATATATGAAGTGAGAAGAACTCAGATTTGAAGAAAACATTCAAACTATGATGCATCTTAGGACATCTCTAAGTTACACTTAAGCTACAGGTATGCAAAAAAAAATATGTTCTAAAGCATGTTATTACAAGTAAGTTATCACGTGTTTACAAATGAATATATAGTCATTAGACAAAGAAGGAAGTATAAATTATATGATGGAGCAACAAATAATGATATTCTTTTTCAAGTAATTAAAGAAAAATGGACTACATTATCTAAAAAATAAGATTACAAGCTTAAAAGGTGCATTGATTGTAGATCATGAATATTTTAAATCATAATACCATTAGGCAGAATCACTTTACCAACATGATAGATGGAAGAATTGATTGAGAATGAAGGATCATAATTTCTTAGCTTTCTAAAAATTATGAAAGGATTTCAATCATGTATCTCAAAGCTTGAAAACTCATAAATATCGAGTTTATGTTATAACAATGGTGGCCATTATAGTATGATCTAAATAAACTTCATAAAGGATAAACAATATCAGATTTAAAATCACAAGTATCAAATCATGAAGCAAGAAAACTGAAAGAGGTTGAGGGATGAGCCTTGCCAAATATTTCATCCCAAATCCCAAACTATTATTATGATTAATTCGAGCCATTCATAAACACATGACCTATGTTTAGAAAAATTGGAAATATGGTTTTATCTTTATCTAATATTGATTCAAGAATTCTATTACTCTTATATAAGACAAATATAGATCTGAAAACATTATTTTACAAGCTCAGAGACAACTTATGCCTAGAAGCATAATAAGGAAAATAACAATAAAACCCATAAAATGAGAACTTTAGAATAAAAATTGTATCAAATAAGTTGGATACACAAAATAAGTCATAGATTGATAGAAACAAATCTATATGACTCGAATCAAGTAGCCCATCCACCATTGCAAAAAATAGGAACTTTGAGCTGCGAAATGAAGCCGAGAAAATATAATAGCAAAAGATCTCACATGGCTAGATCAAACAAATACAAGTTTGAATGCTCAAATTCAGAATGTGTCGATTTGATCGTGCCAATGCAAGAAAAAAAAGGATTTCTCAACCCTCCAAATGATAATAATATGAAACAGGAAAATATGCAATGGCCATTTTAAATGCACAATTAATGAGTTCTACGCCTTAGGATGCAAATCCAAATATATAGAATGATTACAAAGGTTGCCATCTACCTTATAGCAAAAAACCATAACTTTGATTCAAATAATAGCGACTCAAAAGTATTATCCAGTCTACATCACAAAAAAATACGAATACCCAAATCAAATGAGCTCATATTTTTCAAAAAATCAATCACCCAGATAATAAAAATGATCCATTTTGAATATTAAAGAGAGACAAATGAATTCATGAAAATCTTATGATAGAGCTTCAAAAATTGATAAAACATTACTAAAAATATAAAAGTGTCATGAAATGAAAAGAATACCCATTTTTCATAACTGGGAAGATTTGAAGTTGAGAGGGGAAATAGCTATAAAATCAATCTTACCTCTAGTTCCCAAGAGCTACCGAGAAATCTCAAAACTCGAAGTCATGTTAGTTTGAGACCAAAGCTCTCTAAAAAATCAATAATGGTGGCAAGATATTTTAAAACTTCAAACCAGAGCTTCAATGCAGAACCCATGGCCAAGTTAAAAGTACATATCAACTCTCGATGAAAGAAAAAAGAAGGCTTTATGAAAACTCAGTGTAAAAAATAAAACGAGTTGCCAAGGTGAAATCGAATGCTTAGAATACCCTTTGAAAATTTGAAAAAGATAACTTCTAGATTCAATATGGCAGTCCAGAGTGTCTACAAGCTCTCACCAAACAATCTAAAGCAACTCAAGCAAATAAAGCACAAAGCAAGTGAAAACAAAACCCTTAGTTTTGAGCTAAAAAACCCAAAATGGCGAAGCACATAAAAAATACAAGTTCCTCTAATGAAACCCTCTCAACAAACTGCTTGGCTCAAAGGATCAAAAAATGGTAAAATGCGAAGTTAATTTTTTTCTAGGGCTTCCTAGAAAGCAAGAAATTGAAAATGAAATAATCATTAGGGTTTGAGTGACCTTTACCACACGAGCTCGAGAAGTGAGTTAGTGAAACTCGATCACGGGAAAAATCAAAGGTCCATAGGATCAATAATACCAATGTCAATGGTGGAGAGTTAACCGTAATTCACCTACCGTCAACTAGATCCAGAGTATCAAATTCGATTCAAGATTAACAAAGGAAAAAGATCAAATGGTGCAAGATGAAGCATTTCAACAAGTCTCAATTAATGAAAATTTGGATGCCCAAAAACCAATGATTGAGATTACATCATGAAAAAAAAATGGTTTATAATCTTGTGTCAACTCAACACATTAAACCTCAAAATCATTGCCCGACAATGCCAAACAAGGGTTTATCCATCATCAAAGGGCCCTATAAACATGTGATTATTATATAAAATCTTACACGTGTTCATGTTTGAAAAAAATGCCAAAGACTTGTCACATATTATATGCCTTGAAGGTCCAAATTGATGACCGGGTCCCTTGACCTATATTTTACAAAGGTGCCTTTTCATTCTAATAAAGTAACCCCAAAAGTGTTTCAAATATAGAGTTATGCAAAAATAATTACCTTATATTTGTCAAAAATCCTTATTCCTCCAAAATGTGGCCAATAAAAGATTGGTACAAGGTGTACACACATCAAAGGTGGTCCAAGTATATAGTGTGGGGAGGGTTTGAAAATGACTCAGAGTGCAAATTATTCATGTGATCACAAGGAGATAAAATAGAGGTCAACATCATTTTCACAAGAGAATTTTAAGACTTATTACCTTATTTTCCACAAAATAAGAGATGAATATTATTGCACATGTGCTCATCAAAAGGTAGTCCCCTACATGGGAATTTTTGATGAATAAAACAAAAGTATTATTATCACAGGGACATATTATTTTGCATGGGCATCCAAGGAGGCAAGTGGATCATAATTATAGATGTCACATCAAGCACTAGAAGATAAAATTGCATGCACATGGGAGAAGACTTGCTCATCAAGCAAGGTTTATTATTAGAAGAATTATTCACCCATGACTTTATTAAAAATAATAGAACAGTCAAGTAGTTTTTTTTGTAAACAAGGCTATTAATGCCTCATGTATTAACATGCTTATTTTATTCCTAATCAATGATAAAGGATAAAAATAGGATGCATGGGTGAGTAAAATTTTAGTCTATTTTTAGGAAGGGTGGGATGAATAATTTTTGCTATATATTGTGTGTAATTGCAAAGCACAAAGGAGGAATTTTTGACAGATAGAGTGCTGAAGCAATTTTTTAGTTTTTCCCTTGAATGAGAAGTATATTTTACCTTTCAATTATTTGCAGTCTTGTGTATGTCTTATTAATTCTTGTGAATGTCAAATTCCTTATTAATCATCCTACCCTGTTGTAAATTTAGTAATTTCTATGTGAATATTAGTGTGTATGTATAGCTTAACAATATTTTTGTTAAAATTCCCTCAATGCATCAAGTGTTTGCTTAATAATTCTGCTGAAAACTGTTGGTTTGTGCATCTAGAATCTTTTTCATATCAATTGTAATCCATTTTGTAGTCATTTTTAACCCTCAAACCACGAGAAAATTAGTTTATGATACATTAAGAAGGAACCGGCCTTGATACCGAGACTCGCCTCAAAATAGGTATACCCACTGAGACCTAAGGTGTTTCCATAGTATCTACGAAAGAGAGAGATCCATTTTGAAAGCTTAGAACACCCGCATGACCATCTCTCTATCGGGTGTAATTTTGAGAGATAACAATACATACAGATATATATATATATATATATATATATATATATAATTATAAGAAAATTAGTTTTTATACATATATACACTAGGGGGTGTATATGTGTATATATAAATACACTTGTATATATCAAAGGAAAATTTAATTGTGTATATCTACTCATATAAGAAAAGGAAAGAAATGCAAATACTACAAAGAAAAGAGATCTTTTGGAAAAATGTAAAATACCCAAATGGGTATTCTTGTAAATCATGTTTACAATAAAATGAGAAATTTACAAACCCTTGTAAAAGGGTAGAATAGAAAAAGAAAAAGAAAATATTATGGGGTTTAGGTGTGTATATATCCATCCCCAAGCTTGCAACCTTCTCATCCATGGCTTCCTCCTCTCCCATACTTTTCCTTAACTTGCAAAACCAAGAAATGAGAAAAACAAGCAAAAGAAAAGAATTAAATCCTTCCTTAAGGATTTTTAGGTTTAGTTTGAATTTCCCCCATCCAATGGTCCATATTGGTTTCATCTAAGGGACAATATTGTCCCCTAAAATATTTAGGTGGGGGTAGGTGAGGTGATCATTTGATCACATGGGTCTCCTTTTGAATGGGGCCACTAGTGTGTTTTGAAAAATATCTAAGTTATTTTTTATTTTGTATTAATTTAAATGAACTCCTTCCTTATTAGTGAGAACTACTTTTATATTAGAGAATTAAATAATTAGTTTTGTGTTTTTTTAAGGGGATTATTTTTAGAATTCAACTTAAATTATTAAAGTATTGCATGACCTTAAAAGCCTTAGTACTAAACTAATTTTGGATTAATCGAATGAAATATTTTCAACTCAACCATATATTTAATCAATTATTTTATTTAATATTTTTATTTGTTATTTAATTAATTTTTTGACGATCGTTTATTATCCTAGGGATTAGCTTAATGTTGGATTCATCCTTTAACAAAAAAATTATTCCATAATTTTTCTAGCATAATCTATGTTTGGTTTTGGGCTTCGTGTGCGATTCTTTTTTGGCATTAGAATAAGAGGATCTTGAGGGAGGAATAAGATTTGTGTAGGGGTTTTGAGATGTATATTGGAGGGTTTTAAGGTGGGAACCTTATTCCCATTGGGAAGTATAAGTGATCTCCGTATAGATCCTTGCTCCATTGGCTTTGAAATTTCAATCCTTGTAGATTTTGTTTGTTTCCTTCTTGAAATTGTATTTGGTGTTGTTTATATTTTGGAAATGGATGTGAAATATTTTTATTGTGATGTTGAAGGTTGTAATAGTTGCCTGAGTTAGATCTATCCTTTATTGTAGTTTGGTTGGGGCTCTAGGGCCAATGAGGAGGATAGCTTGTTCTCTTCATTAGATTATTGGTTGTGTAACACCTCGTTTGATGGTTACTTCAGTTCTCGCTTGATGACCCTGTTTCTAGGCATTGAACGTTTGTATGAGTTTCGTTGATTGTTAATTGGCTTCAAATTTAGCATGGAGAAGGATTAACATCCTTCCTCCCCATCTTGTCTTCCCGTGTCCTTGTCGGTGCTTCTTGTGGAGGGCCTCTGCAGAAGCACCCTATTCGATTACCCTGTTAAAGGAAAATCGTGTTCTAGTTTTGTCGTGCTTGATTGTTGGCCCTTATTAATATGATTAATAATTAATTTTTTTAAGTTATAAAATAATAATAATATTATTATTATTTTAGTTGTCAATTAACGATTATTTTATTTTGTGTTGATTTTCATGAATATTATTATTAATTACCTTTAAGTTATTTTATTTTATTATTGACCACTCTCGGAGACCGATCCCGATTAACGCAAGAGGAGGAGCTAGTTTGTGGATGACGCAGTTCCCAAGAAGTGGCGTTCATGTTTTTTAATGTTTAGCCCTCAGGTCTGTGCATGCTTTATATTTATAACATTTTTCTTTTCTTAAACATTTGGTTAAACATTTGTTCTTTTCTTGTTTGTGTGGAGGCATCCACCTACCCCCACCCTCTTTTCCTCCCTATCAACCGCATACTCTAGTTTTTTTTGTTTTAATTTCTTATTCATTAGTGAAATGTGTTGGAGGAGGAGAACCTACCACTCCATTAATAGTTTGTAAGACAAGACGTGTTGGTCATTTCTTTGGGCTTAATGCCAAGTGGGAGGTTAGCCGCCTAGTTTCAAGATGTTTTTTTCAAATCAATTCTGAAATGTTTATGATTAATGACTTGCACTACCTTATTTCCTTTCCACACCATGTTTTAGCCCACGTTTTGAGGAAGGAAATGCGAGATCTAGGATTCTTGTCACTTGGCTTATAACTTGTTTTATTCAATCATGCTTTGGTTTCTTTTGTGGTTGAAAATGCCTTTACGGCCCCATGGGCTTCCCTAGTGAAGGATCTATAGTTGGGGGTTGTGGAAAGGTCATTGAAACCTTAGATGTTCTTAGACACCTAGTTCATTTCAATGTTTGTTAATGTTTGCCCTAGATTTTGGTCGGTGGCTTACATATGCCAGTGTGGGGACTAGTTGTCTCCTTGTTAATTTGTTATGTATTTTTTCATAGGCCTACAAACATCTTTATGGTGCTCGATGAATTCCCTTGTCCTACCTTTCGTCCCATTTCGGACTCGGGCTATGAGAACGTTTGCAAGGTTGTGGAGTTTGACTCTGCCTCCTCCCTTCTATCATGTGGATCTGAGTTCCTGATCCTTTTTCATTAAACCATTTTTGTATTTATACTGCAATCATATCTTCCTTTGAGACAACATTATTTATTTGATGCAACTCGTGGTTTTGGGTTATGGTTTTGGTTTTACTGTGCAATATGAATCGTGGTGTGTTTGGATGCCCTTGAAGTACAATGTGGATGATTCACCGGATGATTTTACGTGCCAAGGCCCGATTAGATGTGTGGAACAGGTGGAAGCTTTTCCCATGCATGATGAATACTACCAATTTGATTTATATGCCAACATTAACAATTTCATGAAACAATTTGTTTTCTTTTGTTGAAATGGTAAATTGCTTGAGTTATATGGATGTTTTATAGTCATTTTACTCTGCATGTTACTCTTCTAGGTTTCCCTGAATTACCTAGATCCAAAATGAAATGTTCTTTTGATTGAAAAAATTGCATGTCGGATGGGTTTTCCCATGATTCTCTCTTATTATTTTTGTTTATTGTATACCATGATTACATGGATGCACTCTCGTTGCCCTTTTTTACATTTTGAAATATCTTAATTTTTTTTTCCGGCGGGTAGTAGGTCAAATATTTTTGTATAATTACTAGTGTCAATAAACATCTATGTAGGGAATATTTAAAATGGTTTGTTACTTATCTGGGTATGTGATTGTGCATTAAAAACTACTTGTATAATCATTATGAAGGTCGATGCATCCGACCCTTACATAGAATATTAACTCTATCCTGCTGGATTTTTAGGAGACTAGGGTTATTAACTCGATTCCCTTCTTCTCTTTTCAAATAATAAAATAAATGGGCATGGAAACATTGTGTAGTTAAATGTGAATGCATTGTCAACTGGTGGTAGTGATGTCTGGTAGATTGGGGATTTTGACTCTCCATGTTATTTCTACCTAGAAATGGGTACTTTAACTCTTAGTCTTTTCCCTTTGATGCTCAACAAATGATCATCATGTCTCACCTTTTTTCGTTGTTTGTTTTCTGTGTAATTATAGTTAATTAAACCTTACCTCAAGTTTGGGATAGTTGACACAAGAATATAGGCACTAATTCTTCAAAATAAACACTTGTTTGAGCGTAGGTTCGAACCCATGTGGCTGATAATAATAATAATAGAGGGTGTATTGATAGTTCTAGTTTACTGGTTTACTTGAATGAGTATTTTGATTGTTGATCTGTTAATGGATTTTGAAATACTCTAACCCTATGTTTATTTTATAAACATGGAAGATATTATTCTTTTTTTTACCGTCGACATGTCCTGAACTCCACTTTGAAGGGGTCGATAGGGTTATGTGAACCTGTGATGGCATGGTTAGATGGGTTCCTGTGTTGTAGTCTAAATCCATTTTTTTCTTTTTGTGAAGGTTGTGAATCTATGTGTGTAAATGTAGATAAGGAAAGTTTCACCTTATTTAAGACTTTGGTTATTTATTATATTCCTGATTGAGAGATGGATGTACCTAGAAGTGGCGAGATAAAAGAATATGCTACTATTCAAAAGAATTAAGATAAATGGTTTTAATTTTTTAATATATGAATGTTTATTTTCAATTGTTTAAGGTACTTGTTTCAAACGAGATTGTTATAATAAACTAAGGAAGCTGAGGATTTGTGGTTATCTAATGGGGAAGATATTCCTAAGTGCATTTCATGTAACATCGTCATACTAGTTCCTTCTGACGGTTTGCTTAAATTTTATTGATATAGGTTTAAGGGTAATTAAATTGATTGGATTGTATTTTAAATCTTGGTAAGACAGTGGCATTAGATTCATTTTAATTGTTTGATTTACTAAGTATGTGTTATTTCTTTTATCATACTTTTGACTATTGTACATAACATGGCAAGATGATCTTATGTTTTGAACTTTTCTTTTAGAACTTACTCTGTATGTTCCTTGCAAGAAATTAGGTGTAGGCATGTTGTGGGGTAAATTTCCTTTGAAAGGGGCAATTAGTGGTTAGTATGTGATGTTAAAGTTCTAACTTTAAACCTATTAAATCTTATGACTTATTTAAAGGAATGTTGATTGATGTTGAGTATTGGATTTCAATCATATAATTTATATGGTTACATGATTGAAATCCCAATACACTCTTCACTCTGTTTCAAACTCATTGGGTCTTTGATCCCTACTAGAATGATAGTAGTCTCCTTGTTGTTTCAGAAACAATGTTCATAACAAATTTTTATGTTTTCCTTCTTAATTTGAAATAGTAAATCTTCTAGCATGATTAAAGAAGTTGTTAGTGGGTTATAGCTTAGTGCTAATTATTTTATAGAAGGTTCATTTTATGATATTGTTAATGGTAGCATATGATTCCTTTGTGTAGTTTTTATCATGCTCAGTTTCACACAAACTAACTCAGGATATAAATGTGTAAATGGCCTTTGAGTGTAGAAAAGAAGTGTTAACAAAGTGTTTGCTTTGAGGCTCATTTTTTTGTGTGTGCTTGAATTTGTTGAGAGAATCTAAAATTTTGTTTGTTTGAAAAGTTTGAAGGGCCCAATTTGTTCTATGGGTAATGTTGTCATATGTGTCTAAAAACGGAACTTGTAAATAATATAACAAAATCACAACTTTATTTGAGTAATTAATTGTATTATAGAAAATTTGAAAGATAGCTTAGCTTGGATATGACCAATGTTGTTACTTTTTTTTTTCAAGTCAAATTTCATTAGAATCCTTCACCATCTTTGGGTTTGTATGTCGTGTTGGATAAAATGTGTAACCATGTATAGTTTCACAAAAATGGTAATGATAAACATATCTTTGAGTTAAAACTTTGTGTAATAGCTCCCTCTAGGTCATGGCATAAATGTAAACCTAGGCATAATAAAGTGGGTTAGTAATGCTTATAAAAGTTTTTTAAAAAAATAAGGATAATGTAGTTGTGATCTACTTGATAACATTTGAGCCATTAAGTGATCAATGAAGAAACTTTCTTTTGTAAAGATAAATAAAAAATTCTATACCTTACTAACCATATTTAAACTAATGAACATTATTCCCTTTCTTGGTGAGTTCTTAAAACGACCTTAGGGTGAAATCAATGTTTATATTTTTGAAGGAAATGAGGTTATATTAAGTAGGAGGAGACTGATTAGAAACCCTTCAATCTAGCTCACCCTTTGAAAACGTAATTTGTATACCTATGTCAATCTCATCGGGAGAAGCCTAAATGAAATCTTAAATCATTATGGTTATATTCTTAGCCATTAAAATCTAGACTAATAACTAATGAGGCCTTAAAGATGAATCCAATTCGATCTCCTTCCTCTAATTTCTTCCAAAGAGCTTTGTAATCTCCTCCTATTTTTGTTTAAATCATTTGATCCTCTTTTAGAAAGCTTGGCCTTAAGCTATTTAGTCAATAGTATAAAAGAAAGAAGTTCTCCCTTGTGAAAAGAATTGTGTGAATCATTACATGAATTTTATAAGAATGTAAGTTAAGAATTAAGAGATGTTTTAGTAAACAAGAAACCTTAACAAGACTTTCCTCGTGGGATTTCCCTAAACGTAAGTGTGTTTTGTGTTTGGACTTGTATGTGATGTTTTGTCAAAATGGGAAGTGAACAGTTTCATGTTGAGCATCATAGATTTCCTTGTACCTTGGTGGTCAATGTTGTGTCAAGCCTATCGTGAGTTGGTGGTAGCCATTGTGATCTCTTGTTGTGTCATGTAAACTCCTAGTAAGTAAAAAAAAGTTATTTGAAAATTTTTCAGTGTTGTATTTGTGTGTGTGTTTTAAGTGGGTGTTACACTTGGTATCAGAGTAGAGGTTCATGCTCTCAAACCTCTAGGACATATTTGCATTGTGATGGTGTTACCGGATGGGGTTGCATGTTGTTGGTGGGTATTGGAAGATTAATGTGATTTAAGCATGATGTGAACTATGTCATAATTGTGATATTGTTAGTGCACATGTGGTGTATGTCACTTAGTGCATAACTGATGGCATGTTGATGTGTTAAAGATGAGAGTATTCTCTCTCCTTTTTAGGAATTCTATGAGAATTCAAGTGTGAAAAACTATCTTGTTGTGTGTGTGGAAGAAATGTGATTGTTGATTTCAGATTGTTGGATCCTTTGGGCATTTTTGATGTGTGGGTATGCTTATATGTTGTACGACAAGGTTGGTTGTAGTGAATTGGATTTTTTTAATGATGTCATTATCATTTGTGTAGAAATATGTGTATTCCCTGTTATATGGTGATTGACTGTGTGTTGTAATTGTGCTCATCATAAGTAAAATTCATGTAAGATGTAATGATTAATGTCATAAATTTGGGACATATGGTGAGTGTATGATCCCTATCGTACAGTGAGTGCACTTTGGGAGTAGCATGTGGTGATGTGGTGTGTTGTAAACTATGAATGTAATGTATTGGTACCATGCGTAAGACGTTATGGTTAATGTGTGTGAACCACCATTGTGTTAGTGATGTAGTTGCATGTTATGTTGTGAACCTTACGCTAACCAACCCGAGGGAAATCGGTAAAAGTGTATGTTTGGAGTGAGGGGATGTATACCATGGGAGGTTCAATAGATGATAACCTAAGTGTAGTTATGATTGTGTTTATCCTTGTCAGATTGGTGGTGGGATGATTTAGATTGAGATGATGACAATTGTACTATTGATATGTTATTTTTACGAGTTGAGGCTTGATGTTCTGAGTTCCAAGAACTCGTTGAGTACCCCCTTAATGGCTAGATAAGGCCACATAGTCATCATAATGTGCTATTCTTATGTGTATTTTATTCATAAATTGAACTTTTTACTTTATTTTTGCAAGGACCAGCAATTTTCTTGATTGCCATGTTTTACATTTTGGGCATTTCCTTGGTTTGTGGTACTAACATGCAGATTTTGGCACTAACTATGGCTATTTGGCCATTTGTTTTTCTTGGTTTTGGATCTTCTTTTAAATTTTAATATTTTACCACCTTTCCCAAGGCTTGTACTTTGCCACTTGGCATTTGGATCAGATTGCTATGTTAGTTCTATTGTCATGATGTGTGGAATAGGGTCATGGGATGCACCATGGAATGGTTAGACCTATGGACCCGCTTCATTATATGAGGGTACATGTAAAAGAGTTATAGATAACTAGTGGGTTGTTAAACCACGAGTTATTATGTCACTTGGGTTAGGGGTGTCTAGACTCTATGTGCCTAGGGCCATAGGGAGACCGGCCTCCTTAAGGGAGGCATAAGAGATTGAGGGAGACATAAGAGACTTGAGGGAGGCATAAGAGATTGAGGGAGGCATAAGAGACTTGAGGGAGGCATAAGATACTTGAGGGAGGCATAAGATATTTGTGTGTGTGTGTGTGATTGATGCTTTAGGAGGTATGTAGAGTTGTTATGATGTTTTGGTTGTGGTGTTATGATGTATGTGTTACTCATGTTAGTTGGATATGTTTTATGATGTTGTGGATATGGCATTGATGCCCTTGTTGACCCTATGTACATGTAGCTATTTTCTGAGTTATGTAAAATCTTCATCTATGTAATTGTGGAAATTTTGGTTGTTGTAGTACACTTGTGTTCGAGTATGGTATGATAGTCATAGATGTGTGACAAGTACTATGTTATGTGGACCATGTTTATTCTCTTCCATATTTGGTTAAGATCTTGTGGTGTGGTACCGTCATGAAAGTATGTAAAAGTATGCTTGTGAATCATTAGTGTTGTGTATGACCTTGGTAGGGTGTTGTGATTGCAGTTCATGTTGGGCACCCACAAGAATGAACAAACTAAAAAAAAAATCTACAACAATGAAATTTTAAAGAACTTGAATTAAGAATAATGTAAATGGAAAGAGACTAATTAAAGAATGAATAAGAGGAAAATTCCAATCTTCATAGAACCTTGAAAGCTAATCATCCTGCCAAAATGTTTCTAAGGCCACCCCATGGCCGTGCTTTAACAATTAAATTTTAACCATAGGGTGTACTTTCACCTTTATTTGTTCCTTGATGCTTACCGATTTTCCTGTCCTTCAATGTTATGTCACATTGAGGACAATGCTTTCTTAAGGGGAGGAGAATGTAATGCCTCATTTGACGGTTACTTCAGTTCTTGCTTCGGTGATTGTGTTTCTAGGCATCAAATGTTTGTGTGAGTTTTGTTGGTCATTAGTTGGCTTCGACCTTGTCACAGAGAAGGATTAACATCCTTCCTCCCCATATTGTCTTCCCATGTCCTTATTGGTGCTTCTTGTGGAGGGCCTCCGCAGACACCCTATTTGATTACCATGTTAAAGGCAAATCATGTTCTGGTTTTTTCATGCTTGATTTTCGGCCCTTATTAATATGATTAATAATTATTTTTTTTTAGTTATAAAATAATAATAATAATAATAATTTAGTTTTGATTAATGATTATTTTATTTTGTGTCAATTTTCATGAATATTATTATTAATTACCTTTAAGTTATTTTATTTTATTATTGACCGCTCTCGGAGACTGAGCCCCGATTCACGCAAGAGGAGGAGCTTGTTCGTGGATGATGCCATTGCTTAGGAAGTGGTGTTCATGCTTAATGTTTAACGTTTTCCCCTTGGCCAACTAGGCATCCGTGCATGCTTTGTATTTATAACATTTTGTTGGTAAAATGTTTGTTCTTTTCTTGTTTGTGTGGAGGCATCCACCCACCCCCACCCTCTTTTCCTCCTGTCAGCCGCATACTCTAGTTTTTTGTTTTAATTTCTTGGTCATTAGTGAAATGTATTGGAGGAGGAGCACCTACCACTCCATTAATAGTTTGTAAGACAAGACATGTTGGTCATTTATTTGGGCTTAATGCCAAGTGGGAGGTTGGCCTCTAGTTTCAAGATGATTTTTCAAATCAATTATGACATGCTTATAATTAATGACTTGCACTACCTTATTTCCCTTTACATACCATGTTTTAGCCTACGTTTTTAGGGAAGGAAATGCTAGATTTGGGAGTCTTGACAATTGTCTTATAACTTGTTTTATCAATCATGCTCTGGTTTCTTTTTTGGTTAAAAATGCCTTTTCACAGCCACATGGGCTTCCACGGTGAAGGATCTGCGGTTGGGGGTTGTGAAAAGGACGTTGAAACCTCATATTTTTCGGGTTTTAGGTTCATTGCAATTTTTGTTAATGTCTACCTTGGATTTTGGTCGAGTGGCTTGCATACGTCGTGTGTGGCGTGCCCGGTTGTCTCCTTGTTACTTTGTTTTGGCTCTTGTTGCAGGCCTACAAATGTCCTCCTAGTGCTTCGATTAATGCCCCTGTCCTACCTTTCATCCCTTTTCGAGATGCGAGGCTATGAGGAGGTTTGCAAGGTTGTGGTGTCTAAATCTACCTCCTCCCTTGTCTCATGTGGATCCGAGTTCTGGTCCTTTTTCATTAAATTGTTTTTGTATTTATCTGCAATCTTATCTACCTTTGAGACCAATTATTTATTTAACACAACTCATGGGTTTTGACCCCCTTGCCTATGCCAATGTGAAGCTGTGGACTGCGTTTGGATGCCCTCAAAGTAAAATGTGGATGATTCGGTAGTTTGTTGTGCAAGGCCCGGTCAAATGCGTGGAAAGGTGGAAGTTTTTTCCAAGCATGAAAAATACTAACCATTTGATTTATATGCCAACATTAACAATTTCATGAAATGATTTGTTTTATTTTGTTGAAATGGTAAATTGCTTGAGTTATATGGATGTTTTACAGTCATTTTACTCTTCATGTTACTCTTTAGGTTTCCCTGAATTTCCTAGATCCAAACGAAATGTTCTTTTGATTGCAAAAATTACATGTTGGGTGGGTTTTCCCATGATTCTCTCTTATTCTTGTTGTTTCTGTATACAAGGATTGCATGGATGCACTTCTCGCTGCCTCTTTATTACATTTTGAAATAGCTTAATTTTTCTTTAGGGTAGTTGGTCAAATATTTTTGTATAATTGTTAATGTTGATAAAAATTTGTGTAGGGAAGTTTTATTACGGTTCCTTGCTTGTCTGGGTATGTGATTTTGCATTAAAAATTACTTTTCTAATCATTATGAAGGTCGATGCATCCGACCCTTACATAGAATATTAACTCTATCTGCTTTGGATTTTTATGAGACTAGGCTTATTAACTTGATTCCCTTCTTCTCTTTTTGGATAATAAAATAAATGGGCATGGAAAAGTTGTGTGGTTAAATGTGAATGCATTGTCAACTAGCGGTAGTGATGTCTGGTAGATTGGGGATTTTGACTCTCCATGTTATTTCTTCCTGGAAATGGGTACTTTAACTCTTAGTCTTTTCCCTTCGATGCTCAACAAATGATCATCATGTCTCACCTTTTGGTGTTGTTCATTTTCTATGCAATTATAGTTAATTAAACCTTACCTCAAGTCCAGGATAGTTGACATGAGAGTATAGGTGTTAATTCTTCAAAATAAACACTTGTTTGAGCATAGGTTTGAACTCGTGTGGCTGATAATAATAATAGAGGGCGTATTGATAGTTCTGGTTTGTTGGTTTACTTGAATGGGTATTTTAACTATTGATTTGTGTTGGTTTTTAAAATAGTACTTTGTAGTAATCAACAATCAGGGGACAGCAAGTCCCTCCTCTTTATGGGAGAGGTTCCCTTATTGAAAAGCAATAGAGCTTATATAAAAATATACA
This sequence comes from Taxus wallichiana var. yunnanensis, assembly GCA_018340775.1. Taxonomy (NCBI): domain Eukaryota; kingdom Viridiplantae; phylum Streptophyta; class Pinopsida; order Cupressales; family Taxaceae; genus Taxus; species Taxus wallichiana. The sequence continues at coordinate 836,394,501 of CM031243.1, forward strand.
ATGTTCATATTGATGAGGACTCTGATACTTTGAAATGTTTCATACTAACATGGATTATCAATACTTAAGAAAAGAAGAACAAAGAAACTGAAAGGGAAGAATACAATGGTACTTTCAAGAAATATAGATAGCAGAATATAACCTTACACGTACTTGGCAAAAGGAACATAGAATAGAATCATTCACATTGGCAACATCTGATATAATTTCATAGACACAAAGTTCTAGCAATCATATCACAAGAACTCAAAGTTTCTTAACATGAAAGATTGATGATTCATGAGCTTCAAACAAGAACAGAAAAGATAGTAGATGAGAATGAGAGATAAAGGAAAATCTTCTGTATTGATTTAATTTCAATTCCAATACATTACAAGAGTATCAAGGTCCATCCCCTTAACAATGGCATGAAGATCCCATTAAATAGCTTACAAAGATGGTTACATTCAGTTCCAACTTATTTTAATCTAAAGATTGAAGATTACTTAACCAATAAATTAATAGAATGTATTTAATCAAGTATTACATCATGGGTTTAAAACCCCAAAATAAATAAGTGACTAGGACTCATGAGAGCGGAAACATCCGAAGGAAGCTTAGAGGACCAACTATCTTGAGAATCCGATGTCTAAATATTTTCAATGCTTCAGCTATCTCCATGCACTTTGGGATGGTAGTGTTAGAAGTGGCATGAGTCCACATGCCAAGACACTTCTCCATATCTTTTTCAAACTCTGTGTTTTCCAAAAATTCTTTGTTTGCCTCAGTGATAGCTGATTGGAGAGAGCAGACATCTTTCATCTTCTCTTTTGACATTGACTCTTCCTTGAAAAGATCCTCTTTGATGAAGGTGTTGAACTGAGCCTTGATTTCTTGTATGGAAAACTGATTACCTATGGCTTCATTCTAGATTTGACAATGAATATCTTGAAAGGCAGACAAACACAAGTCTTGAAAGCTTCTCCTTTCCGCCACATATTTTTAGCTCTCCCACTGCTTCCTCTAAAACCTTGATCTTCCAATCAATACTGAAAACCCATGATTTTGATAGATTGTTCTTGGCTTCATCAAATACTTTGCTTGCCAATAAAATATTCTCATCTGTCTGGCTCATTAAACGAAGATCTTGAATACATTCACACCAGAGCTTTAGCTCTTTCTCCAAGCCATTGAGTGTTGTGCTGAATTTCAGTTGTAATTTGGATACCTTCTCATATGACTTGAAGGCCTCCTCAATGAATTTTAATCTAGCCACTGTCATATCATCAACCAGTGATTTGATGGCCTTTCCATAGGTGACATGTTTATGAATATCCTTAATGGTCTAAACTTCATCCTTGTTGAGAACTAGAGGAGGTGGAAGAGTAGTTAATGGAGTAGGATCTAGGACCTTATCCTTTCCAATAAAGATTTTATAAAACCTGAAAGGATTAGATTTTGTTCTTCCAATTGCTCCAAGGTTTGTTTTTCCTTCTCCACTCATTCAATGACTTGAGTGACAGTTTCTTTGAGGTTATGAACCTCACTTTAGGCATTGATTCTCCAAGTGGAATCCTTATGAGTTCCAAATTAGACACTAGAATATCTCTCTCTTCCTTATCCTCCTTGGGCTTTGCAATCTCCATGAATTGTTGACCCTGTGAATCCAACACCAGCCTTGAGGTGATCTTTGCTTTCTTTTTTGGAGGAGGGGAGTAGTAAAAAAATTACCACAACATCAAACTTGGGAACCACAATTTGGGAGGTGGACTTCCTTTTCCTATTGTCAATGAGAGGTTGAACCCAAGCAAAGGAGGAGGAAGAGGCAGAAGGAACAATGGGCCCAAGTGCAAGTGAACTCATCACACTCAATGTTTGCACTACTGATGTCTCCAGTGGGGAAGTTGTTATATTTTCATAAAGATCCTTAGAAGAAGTATCCATCAAACCTAGAGGTTTAGTCATTTGACATTCACTCTCTATCTCAACAGTAATGATAGGGGTTGCTTCTTCTTCTTCTTTCATCTCTTCACTATCCTCTCACTTAAAACAACAATATCTTCTGATCCTACAGGGACTTTTGGCTGCTCCAAAAGAACTTCTTCTTCAACTTGTTCATGTTTGATGTTTTTACCTTTCTTAGGTATACCCTTGTTGAGGAGGATGGAGTAGATTGCTTGAGCATCTCAACATCAAGCGCAAGTTCTTATTTTCTAGGAGAGGAAGTTTCTTGTGAAGAAGACCTAGCTCTATTCATCCTAAAATTTTGCATCTTTTTATCAAACCAAAGCTTGGTTCTCACAAGAACCGGATTGATCACTTCTTTCAAATCATCCTGCTCCTTTACATACCAATCAATGGTTTCAAGAGGAGAGTGTTTGATAGTCCTTTCATACTCGAGATATTTTAGGTCTTCATTATCATCTTGGAGATTTTTAGGCACTTTGTAGAGATTGAAATCTATAATTTGCTAAAGAGAAAATCTTGCCAAAATACCTTCTCCAGCCTCAAAGTCATCTACACAATCATCCCAATAATATTCAATGTTGGAAAAGTGAATGAAACCAAATCTAAGATTCTTAGCAATGTATCCTTTGATATCAAAGCAAGTTTGAGGCTTGAAATGATGAAGAGTAAGAGGAGCAATGGTTCTATCAATGTTTTGAGCATCGAGGTTTTTTCTGCATGTATAGTTTCCCAAGGTGATGGGAAAACAAATGCCAACAATATTTTTATCTTTACAAGTCCTATGAAGCTTGTCCAACTACCTACAAATTTCAACCAGGGCCATTTTATCATTACAAAACATAGGAAGCCTTAAAGGGGAACCATCAAAACTAGCCAACCTGATATATGAGAATTTTCTGAATTGAGTGAAGAAACTCCCATATTCAGTGATCAAGGTTTTTTCTTCCTCAGAGAATATTTGAGAAGTATTTCCTTCCAAGAGCCTCACAATATACATGGTGAAGGCATCATTGACTCACCTAAAATTATGATTGTTGACTTTGAGGGTTAACTGAGGGCAGTATTCATATATGGGGGCATCTTTCTTATCTTCAATGAAATTGAGACCAAGCCATTTCCTTGATGCCGCAATGGTGTACATAAGGTAGGATGACATTCAAAATGTTTAAGTTTTTTGAACATTTAATGCTTCTCTATTAGGTTTACACAAATAATCTCATTCCAGTTTAATTTTTGTTTCCTTCACAAATGATGTTGATAAAGGGACACATCCAAAAGTGAAACTCATTTGTATTCCCATGATTCTTGTAGCTAGAAGGGTGATGATGTCTGAAATCTCTTCATTGAAATTAACCCTGAACAATGATTTTGAAAGTCTAGATGCTCCCTTTTAGGGTTCTTCAACCAAGATTTAGCTACCCTAGCCTTATATCTCTCACTATCCTAGTCAAATAGTGTTTTTTCTTGAATAAAGGAGAGAGTATTAGCACCTTCTATCATTGGGATGCGTAGGGCATTCCCGATAGCTTCGAATCTAACCACGCGCAATTACTTCACCATGTACATTAATAATTTCTTTGGATTCCAGATTAAAACAAGCCCCACAAGTAAGAACGGTATCAACACACTGAATAGAGATAGGAAACTACTGTAAAAGCAATCCCAAAGTTTTTGATCATTTGAGCGATGGGAGTAGATTTATCACATTCTAGTATGCTCCAAAAATCTTTGAGGTCTAGATACCGAGCTTCACTGTCACCAATGTAGGCAAAAAAATTTCCAACGAGGGAGAGGTGTTCGTGTCATTGTATCAGTACTGCATCTTCATCGTGAAAGAAGAAGAGAAAAAATAACCTTCAATGGAGTATATCTCAATCCCAAAATAATCCCTGCAAGAGAAAATATAGAACAACAAATGTCGGGCAACGGCTTGGTTTTAGCACAAATGCGAGTGGGAGGAAATGAGCGAGCAAGTGTGAAAATGAATGAATGGTTACCTCTCTTTAAATAGCATGAGTTGAAATGAGTGGAGAGATAAAATCATGAATGCGTAATAAATATCCTTACACCTTTGAATCAAAAAGGTGATATGCACGAAAGTTAGAAAACTTTTCCTAGGTGGTCAGGGGACATGTGGGACATGCAGAGCCGATATACCCGATATAAGAAGAATGTGGAAAAAGCGGGTTTGGGGAGCACAAGTGGTCCACGGGACATATGGGACATGCAAAGATGATATTCTGATATACTGAAAAGAATGCGGATAAATCGGTGAATCGGCATGAATAGGAGGTCAAGCACTTGAGACATGCGGGATAAAAATATCTGACTTAGCCGATATACAAAGTAATGCGGGTAAGTTGGCGAATCGGTAAACAGGAGGCTCGGAAAGACTTGGGACATAGGGATGTGCAAAGCTGATTTAGCCAATTAGAAATAAATGTGGGAAATGCAGTCCAAAGAGCACAGATTATCCAAGGGATATGGGGACATGAAGGACACTAAAACTCAAAAAATCTAATGAGCGAGAGGAATGGGTAAGTTAGCAAATCGGTGAACAGAGGGCATGTGAGAAAATATCTTATATTGGGACATAAGGGGCTCGAAAATGTCCAATTGGTATCAAAACACTAAAAATGACCTCAAAGAGTGAAATTTTCAAACTTCTTAAATTCCACTACTTACCAAAACACATTTAAAATACACGACTCAAAAATTTTAAAAATTGTCCTTTGAAAAAGGAGGGAATTTTGAGGGTGACAACAACTGGCTCTTTCTAGGAATGACTTGACTAGGACTAGAGGAACGAGGCAAGATCAAGAACCACAAGAACACTCTGGGAGAATAAACCAAGTGCCTTATCCATTGGGAAAATAAAGTCAAAGGAAAAACAACACAGAAGACAACACACACAAAGGAAATACCAAAACAAGACACATGGGAGGGACCAAAAACAAGACATGTGTACACAATATACAAAAGGACTACCTAATCACCTAGGACTTAAACAACTTTAAATACTACCCACTGTAAGGAAGTGGGAGAGAGAGCCCAATCCATATAATCCAAATAGAAATAATTTTCTCCAACAAAGTGTCTTATCTTAAAAGGACCAAGCCAAAGAGAATCAAACTTACCATGGCTTCCACGAGGCTCATGCCTTTTATCCCATAACAGGACAATGTCTCCTACTTGAAAATCTCTTGTCTTGGTCTTTTTTCAAACAATGTCTTCACCTTTTGTTGATGAGTAGAGATTATATCAAAAACATGCTTCCTATCTTCATCCAACTTTTGGAGGTACATGATCCTCTTATCTAAAGAACTGATGAAACTAGAATCCTCAATAGCCTTCATCAAGTGCAAGGTTGGAAATTCAATTATTACTAGTAGCTGAGCTTCAACACCATATACTACTTGAAATGGAGACATCCCAATGGCTCTTTTAGGTGTAATTCTATCTACCTAGAGGGCATCATAGAGCTTCTTATGCCAATTCCTTTGAGAGTTATCTACCAGCTTCGGATGATGACTACCAAATTTTTGTTAGTTGATTCACTTGTCCATTCCTTGAGGGTAATAATCTGAAGAATGAGCAAGGGAAATTCCATACCCATGTAGAAAAAATCCATTAACTCAAAAGAGGATAAATTAGAAGCATTATCAGTTACAATTTTATTTGGTATTCCAAATCTTACCAAGATGTTTTCTTTGATAAAATTACACACTACTTCCGAGGTAGTACTTTTGACTGGAATGGCTTCTACCCATTTTGTGAAGTAATCTGTAGCAGTCAACACATGAGTGTGTCCAACACTAGAATGTGGGTTAAGAGTTCCAACAAAATCCAATCCCCATTGTTGAAAAGGTTCTTCAATGATTACTGGTTTGAGTGGTAAAGCAGCCAATTTTGGCCTTCCAACAAAAGTCTGACAAGCTTCACACTTTCCTACCCATTTTGTTGCATCTCGAAACAATGTTGGCCAATAGTACCCTACATGAAGAATTTTGTGAGCAGTGACAGTCGGACGAGAAGTTCCCTCCACAAGCTTGATCATGAAAAGCTGAAAACAATTTCTTTTGTTGCTCTCTATCTACACACTTAAGGAATCTTCCATCAATGCCTCATTTAAATAAAGCATTTTCCCACAAGACTGTACTATGTAAATCTCAACTTAATAGCTCTTTTCTCTTTAGAACTCAAGTGAGATGGACATTCTCCATAAGTAATAAAATGTGCAATTTCAGCATACCATTCGTTTGTTCAACTAAGGAAGAGAACAAGAGGAACATTAGCCTCCTTTGTGGACAATTCCTCATCAGCTCCTTTGGCAATAAGTTCACATAATCCCTTACCCCGATCAATTTTTTTGTCTTGATATCAAGGTCATACTCCTAGAAATTTTCCACCCAATTACCTTGCTTAGTTCCAAACTCCTATTGTGTAAGAATAGACTTGATGGTTATATCAGGTACAAATACAACAGAGTGAGAATTCAGAATATAAAAATGAAACTACTTGATAAGCTTTGACTACTGCAAAAGTGTGCTTCTCCATCAAGGTATACTTTAGTTCATGGGCTTTCAGAACATAGCTCATGAAGGCAATTGGAAGTTCATGATTCTCAAAATTTTTCGGGTTAGTATAGTAGCCAAGGTACTCTCAGTAGCATAGCAATAGATAATGAAATCTTTGCTGAAATCAGGACATGCTAGGATGGGAGTTTTAGCAATATATTTCTTGATATCCTCAAAGCTTCTTTTCCTTTAGAATTCTAACCAAAAGATTGTTTCCTTTCATCATATGAGTAATGCTTATAGTTAATTCTATAAAATCTGGAATGAATCTCCTCAAGAAATTTATCTTACCAAAGAAAGAGTGAACACCCTTTTTTCTTGTAGGAAGAGGGATCTGTTGAATTGCTTGAACCATTTCTGGATCAATATCGATTTCCTTCTTTAGAGACAATATGTCCCAACATCTTGCCTTGATAACACAAAAGACATACTTCTTAGGATTAAGAGATACTCCATGTTCTCTACATTTTTGAAGGACTATTTTAAGATGTTGAAAGTGATCTGCCCTTGTTTTGGAGAAAATAGTCAAATCATCAAGGTATACAACAATGCATTTTCCCTTGAGACTACCAAAAGCTAATTCCATTGCCCTCTGGAAAGTGGCACCAACATTGATAAGACCAAATGGCATCCTTTTGTAGGAAAAGGTTCCCAAGGAGTAGTAAAAGTAGTCTTGTGCTGATCTGGGGTATTGAATTCCACCTGATTATAAAGAGAATCCATCCAGCATGGATAACATCTAGAGCCTGTGACACTGTAAAACTTGATCCATCATGGGGAGAGGATAGTTGTCTTTTAGAGAGGCCTGATTTAAATTCCTGAAATCCACACAAATATGAATCTCACCATTCTTCTTCCTTACTGGTACAATGTTGGCAATCCATGTTGAATGATGTATAGGAAAATAATCTTTTCTTTGAGTAATTTTTAATCTCTTGATAAATTGTATCAATGATCTTGGGATTGTATTGTCTTTGCTTCTATTTGAAAGGTTTAATCCCTGGTTTTAAAGGAATATAATGTTGCATCTCTTTTGGATGAAAGGATTTGAGATCATCATATGAATAAGTGAGGATGTCAGCATACCTTTTCAATAGATCCGTTGCTTTGCCTCTTTTCTTCTTGAGTGCAGCATTTCCCATTGTTTACCATCTTAGGTTCATCCTTACTTCCAATGTTGACCTTATCACTCAACAGATTAATGAAGCCTTTGAGAATATTTAGATTTGATGTACCTATCATGCTTATCAAACAAATCTTCTAAACTCACCAGCCCTTTGGGTATCTTGTTACCTTTTAATTTGATACAACCATTCTGATCCATTTCTTCCTTAATATCATCTTCATTAGCAAGCACATATTCTAGGAGGAGTCTCACTTCCTTTGAAGTATAATTTATTAAAGTTATCCTTAAGCTCCAAGAAAGAGAGAAAATGTTGATCATCATTGAAAACTTTCTAGTTGCTTGCATTATTTGGCACACTAGGCCTATGAATCATTTCAATGGATAAATTTTTCTTGAAAAAAATATGGATGAGGAATCAACAAAGATCCTGAGATAACCAGAGAATCAGCTCGAGTATTCCTTTCTCTTGGGATAACTTCAATTGAAAAAGCATCAAGAATTCAATAGAATCCCAGACAAGATTTATATAATGTTTCAATCTCTTGTTTTTGACTTGGAAAAGATCCCTGACTTGTTTCACAATTAATTCTACATCACCATGAGCACAAAGATTCTTTATTCCCATTTATTTTGTCACGTTCAATCCAAGGATGAAAGCCTCATATCCACTGTGTTATTTGTATTTTAAAAATCAATCTTAAATGAAAATGGATAAATCCTTCTCTTCGGAAAGATTAACACCACGCCTAGCTCTGAGAATCAACTAAAGAACAACTTCCATCGAACTCGAAGGTCCAAATGCCATTAGAATTGTGAATTACTCCCTTGGGAATTTTTTCCTCATCTTCTATCATGATCATATAGTTACCATGCCCTATCTCTTCATAGAGTATTTATGCTTTCGGATCATAAGTCTTTTGCACAATGTATTCGGTTTGTCTTTCTAGTAGAATTTTTTTCATTTTTCCATTGACCGGGATGAGAGCATGCAAACAATCCATTTGGATTTCACCTCCTACTTCTCTACAAAAATTTCTACTCAGTAACATACCATATGAGGGAGGATATCAACCACTAGGATAGTGGCTTTGATCCTTTTCTCTGGAAAAGCAACGAAATCTACTTGTCCATCTTTGATTATTCCAACCAACGGTACTTCTCTACTTTCCATGGAATAACATGAACCAAATGTACATTTTAAAGTTTAGCCCCACTTTTGAGAGGGCATCATCAATGCTCAAAGCATGAGCTACTTTTGTAGGCATCACATTATCTGATGCTCTTGAGTCAATAACATAATTATTGAGTTTGTGACCAGCTATGAGAAGCGTTACATAGAATGGTTTAATTTTTCTCATTAGATGAGGAGACTATAGCCATAAGACTTTATGGAGATGAGGGAGAGGGAGTAGGTAACATACCTTTAGAAGTATTGGGTGGAGTTTTGGATTTGGAATTGATGAATTTCACTACTTTGGAAAAAGCATTTGGGTGAGTTTGGTAAAATTATTCCTCAGAGATTTGGATCTTTGTCTTCTTAATGTGATCAATGATATCAAAAGATCTAGAGGTGGATGGGGAATCATTACTAGGAATGAGGGGAACTTTGGGCTTATCAGGTCTAGGAGTTTCAGAAGTGGAGGTAGAAGAGTAGAATTAGAATTATTCACCTTTTGTGTGGAAGTAGTGGGAATAGGGGCTCCTCTTTTTGCAACTACTGGAATAGTCATAGGAACTTCTTTAAATTTTTTAGAAGGTTGTACCACTTTTTCCCTCCTGTTCATTTTTTCTCAAGTCATAACAACATATGACTCACTATTCATATCTGCCACTACTTCATTGTATTCATATTCATCATCAATACCTTCAGTAGTGAGGAAATGAACTTGAGACTCACCAAGATCTTCTTGTTCTTCATCAACTTCTTCCTCATGCTCTTCATAGTCTTCATTCTCCTCTACATCATCAGGTTCTTGAACTTCACAAGTTGCATTGACAAGAACCTTGATGGGTGGACCTTCAATAGCCAATTTATTCTAAGAAGAGGGAAAATGATTCGTAGGTTGAAAATTCTTTCTTGGTATATCTTGGTAAGGAACATGTTGAGCCAATTGCCTCTTGATAGCAATAAGTTCATTTTCCAACTTTTGCACTAACTAATCTGAATTATCTCTGAAGAAGAAGATGTTTTAGGATTTGTGGGCTCTTTTTTTTAACTTACGGACATGATTAGATGATTAGTTGTCATGGTAGTCCAACTAGTAATTGAACCAGTTGGAAGGTGATAAAACTAGTCAATGACATTATCTTGCAATGTTTCCATAAAGAGCCTGATAGACACATCCTCATGTTCAACCCCAAGGATCCCACATGCCATAATGAAAGCTGCAATATGTTCATCTAGGTGTACCTTTCCATCACCTTGAAATTTAGGAAAACTTTTCCTATTTCCTCTGGGTAATTCATGTAATGGTTGAGGAAGAGCAAGAGGTCCAACACGCTGTCCCCACGGAAATGGTGCTGCCATCCTTGGAAATATTGACTGAAGGGGAACTGTAACTCCTGCAAGTATAAGAGTTCGAAGGTTGGGGCTTACTTGGTCTTGTAAACTTCTTGTTTCAGAGCCTCTTTCTTTATTAGGAGTGCTTGCAGACCGAGTTCTTCTATTCTTTCTTGGTAAGGAAAGAGAGAAACCCTGGCATTCTAGTGTTTGAAAATGGAAATCTTCAACACCTAGGGCTTTCTAACCACGAGTGTATATTTGACTAGCCATTTTGCATAACCAATCTTGAAGTTATTCTGAAAGGGATACATTAACACAAAATCCCCAAAAGAGAGTCACCAAAAACTATTGGTTTTTAAAATAATATCATTGTCAAAATTTCACCCTGTGGTAAATTTCGATAACATGCATCGAGTTTTCATAGTTCCAAGCGTGTAGATTGATCCAGAAAAATCATAAAAATGACTAAGTCCTAGTCCTAGGGGGTCGGGACATTTGGGACGTCAAGGCGCGGATCGGCCGAAAAGCCTACAGCGGCCCAAACAAAGAAAGGGACAAGTGGGACAAATGGACGCGGCGACGCTGAAAGCCCGGATCGGCCGAAAAGGAGAACTTTCGCACTAACTGCTTTGGGACATCTGGGACAAAGATACATGAACCAGCCGGTTCGGCCTAAATGAGAACAAACAGTCTGGAAGTAAATGGGACATCTGGGCCGCGAGGACGTAAATCGGCCGGATCGGGTGAGAAGGAAGAATTTGTCCCACGAAGCACTGGGACATTTGGGACAAATGGACGCGAACCGCCGATTCGGTCGAAACAGAGGAAGTTTGTACTAGGAAATCCGAGACATAAAGACGCGAAGGGCGCGAAAAGCCGGCAAACCCGTGGACAATCAAATCATGACACGTGTCACAAGGGAAAAGGTCAAAAAGTCAAAGGGCGAGTTTTGAAGGGTCAGCCCGAACCAATGGGATAGTGCCACGTGTCCCGGCTAGGGCCCACAAGGAAATTTCAAAGGAAAGCCCGCGGAAAGGTGGAGGAGAGAGAATTATTCAGCGAATCAGAGCTTGCCACGTGTCATCCAGGTGGCGAAGCGCGGGAAAATATTTCAAAATCCGTTTTGGTCTGTTCCGTGCCCTAAATCTTCAGATCGTCATATCTTTTGATCCAGAGCTCAGATTTGCACGTTCTTTATATCAACGGAAAGCTGTTGAAATTCTCTACATGATTCTGGGATCAATCTTCCATTTTGGTGTAGTCTGGAGAGAGAAAGTTAAGAAACAGATCTGACGCATGGTAATGCCAGAAGTGATGCTTCAACAACCAGCTTTAATGCAGCAGATAGCCCACCGTTTTGCCAGGATCCACCGCTTCTACCATAATGAGATGATTTAAAATGTGACCTAGAAGTGGTTGTGGTAGTTTCAAATTTCCTCTCTTCCCTCTCTCTTTCTTCCTATATATTGTACAGAGGGGCTTCTTTCAAAAGGGGGACATTACGAGTTGTTCATCTTTTCTGCTCTGCCCTCCCTTCTTTTCTTCTCTAGGGTTGAAAATGGAGTCCGAACCTCCTCCCTTGCTCTGTAATGGCATTTTTGCCTTTTACTATTGAAATGATGTTCTGTGCAAACTTCTGGAGCAACAAAACATGTTTTGTGATGCATCTATCCATCCTTGCTCGTTTTTTCTTGTTCTCTTCTTGCCTCTCTTCATTGTGGTATTTGTGCATGTTTGAATGTTCATTGCAGGTTTGGAGCTGTGTTCATGGAGTTTTGGGACATTTTCTATGTGAAATCTATCCTTGGGCCTGTGATGCATCTGTCCATCTTTCCCATTACTCACCTCTCTTTGTCCCATGGCAGTTTTGATAGATGTTCAACATTCTCCTTCTCTGGTGTATCACCGTTTTAGTGTAGGCTTTTGTTCTTTTCCTTTCTCTCTCTCTCTCTCTGTCTCCTTGGCATTGTTATATTAGGATTAGATTAGCTTGCCTGCACTGGAATAGCTTTTGGCAGGTAGTTTAGGAGCAAGAACCAGCCTTCTCTGGAGATTCCTCTCTCAGTTTCACAAGTCCCACGCTTGGAGAGAGGTTTCCATGTTGTGCAATCACACTGGATGCCTGAGTGATCAACCTAGAAGCCTGATCTACATCCAGGGGTGCTGTGATTTTGCATCAATAGTTTTGGCATGCCGGTGGGACCTTAGAGGTCTTCCACTTCATCTTTTGCAGGTTGGTGTGTTCCTGTGAAGATTTCAGCCTTTGGAGGCACTTGCAAACACATCTGGCGACTCCATCTGGTCAACAACCCATCTCTGAAGTTGCAGACCTTCCTTTCCATTCATTTTCATTCTTTTCTATCCATTCTTCCTTCCATCTCTTCCATCATTCTTTCATTCTATGAAGTTGTGCAATCATGACTTCATTTCCATCATGGAATTCACATCAACAACAGCAGTATATTCCACCTCCAACATGTTTTACAAATCCTCCAAATCAACATTTTGAGCAGATTCAAGATCATCCTTGTGCATACCCATATGAGCAGCAGTGCCAAAGTCAGTTTGGCTATGGAGCTTTCCAAGAGCAAGGGTGTGCATACAATGAAGACCATCAGATCCAAGATGTTGGTTTGTTGGAGAAAATCCAAAAGATGGAGGTAGAGATGGTGCAGTCCAGAGCAACAGCTCAAATGAGAGCTTTCAGAATTGGTTGCAGGACTCCTTGTCCATGGGGAGGCCCTTTTCCAAGATAGTTCAGCCCTCAGGAGAAGCTGGACTTCATGATAAAGATGCTGCCCCAACTTGCACAATGGACAGCAGAAATAGAGGCCTATACATTCGGTGTTGAACAACCTTGTCAATGGGTAAGTTCTACACCATCATCCGGTTTTTCTCTTCCCATTACTCAAGCAACATCATCTCATTTGGACTTGCAAATTTTAAACTCTCCATCTGCTGTCCCAAATGTTGATCCCATGTCTCCACCTCTCAGTCCTCCACCACACCTCAATTCTTCTTTCCTTTTTCCTTCTAAACAGTCATCCCCTCCACAAGAGCTAAATGAAATACCTCCCACTCCAAAGAAACAAGAGGTTTCACCTCCTCCACCACCACAAAAAAATGTCAAATCAGTTGAGTTACAACCCATCCCTCCTCTTGCATTCCCAAATCCATGTTGGGAGGATGACAATCAGAATGCCAGTCAAGGAAAACAACAGCAAAAAGAGAAGCCAAACAAAGATGAAGAAATTCAAAGTCTGAAGAGTTGGGCTCTTAGATTTGGGATGACAAAGATCCCCTTGATGGCTAAACCTACAGAAGAGGCTAGGGTTGGAGAACAGGTGGTGGTTAGGACTGATTTTGTTGCAGCAGAAGAAGAAGATCTTGCAGTCACAACTTGTCCTCTAGAGCAGCAGATTGAAGAGTTTGACTTGACAAACTTCATGCTGGAGGAAGAGTTCAATCAAGAGCAAGATTGTCTTCAAACATTGGAGGAAGGAGAAGCTGCTCCAAATCCAAAAGAAGAGGAGCACATTCCAGCTGTGGGGGAGAAAAGTGCAGACCCAAGAGCTCTGAGCACAAAGCAGGCTACAAGAGAACCTTCAGTTCTTCTTTCTACTTCACCTCTCTCAAGTTCCAGTGCTGAAGAGGAGTTTGACCTCTCAAACTCAATGTTGAAGGGAGAAAGAAACCATGGTGGTCAAGTTACAGATCAAGAAGACACCATGGAGGAAGTTGAATATTTGCAGCAGGACAGCAATAAGGTAGTTTATCTGTCAGATTTGGAGGACTGTTTTGATGGAGAAGAGCCGGTTGAGTTTCCACCTTTCTCTCTTTCATCATCCACACTCCAAACACTTGAGTCTGCTGTCATGAAGGAGGGCATTCATTTACAACAGCCAGCATCTTATAATAGCTCTTCGGAATCAAGATTGGAAGATTTTAATCTTTCACGTTCTTCATTGGAGGAAGAGAAAGGACAGAGGAATTTCACCATTTCTTCCACACCATCCATTCAGGAGGGTCTACAAGAGAACTCCATTCTTGGAGTTGAAAATCACAGCAACGGGCATACTCAACGGATCAGACCTTGCCCAATCAGGTATTTGGCTTCATTGGAGCCAAAGGAGAAGTCACAACCAGTCATGCTTTCTTCTGAGCATGAGGGTGAGCTACAAAGTACCAAGGATCAGCTGTCATACCTCTTCAATCCAAATGCAGAGCAACTAAAAGAGGTATTGAATTTTCCTTCAGCTGATACCTTGATGATTTGGGTGGAATACCAGCTTCTTGTTGATTTTCCACTCATCCTAACAGCCATGATCAGCTCCAAATCAATTGCATGGCTGCCACTTTTGAGAAAGGGAAGCTATTTCTCACAACCAATTGCAGGGTTTGTTTAGCTTGCTTTTGCTTCCAGTTAGAGTAGAGTAGGTAGATTTTCTTTCAGCAGAAGAAGTGCTTGTGCACACTCTGCATGTTCCATTTTGGAGCATGTATGATTTTCAGTTCTGTACATAGTTTTTGTTGTGCTGGTTTTGCTCTTGCACAGTTCGTTTCAGTGGCATTTTGGTGAGAACAACTCCATGTCCGGTGGGATTCAAGTGGCTCAGAGGGAAGTTTTCAAAGTTCAGATCAGTTTTCAGGCTTGCTTATGACTCCATGCCCAATGGATTGCTTCAGGCTACTGATCATTCATCTAGCAGGCAGATGACCCCACTGAGTCGCCAAACTGTTGTCAAAATTTCACCCAGGGTAAATTTCGATAACATGCATCAGAGTTTTGCAGTTCCAAGCATGTAGATTGATCCAGGAAAAATCATAAAAAATGACTAAGTCCTAGTCCTAGGGGCAGTCGGGACATTTGGGACATCTAGGCGCGGATCGGCCGAAAAGCCTACAGGTGGCCCAAACAGCAAAGGGACAAGTGGGACAAATGGACGCGGCGGACGCGGAAAGCCCGGATCGGCCGAAAAGGAGAACTTTTGCACTAACTGCTTTGGGACATCTGGGACAAAGATACGCGAACCGGCCGGTTCGGCCGAAATGAGAACAAACAGTCTGGAAGCAAATGGGACATCTGGGCCGCGAGGACGTAAATCACCGGATCGGCGAACCAGGAAGAATTTGTCCCACGAAGCACTGGGACATTTGGGACAAATGGATGCGAACCGGCCGGTTCGGCCGAAATAGAGGAAGTTCGTACTAGGACATCCGAGACATAAAGACGCGAAGGGCGCGAAAAGCTGGCAAACCCGTGGACCAATCAAATCATGACACGTGTCACAAGGGAAAAGGTCAAAAAGTCAAAGGGTGAGTTTTGAAGGGTCAGCCCAAACCAATGGGATAGTGCCACGTGTCCCGGCTAGGGCCCACAAGGAAATTTCAAAGGAAAGCCCATGAAAGGTGGAGGAGAGAGAATTATTTAGCGAATCAGAGCCTGCCACGTGTCGTCCAGGTGGCAAAGCGCGGGAAAATATTTCAAAACCCGTTTTGGTCTGTTTTTGCCCTAAATCTTCAGATCGTCATATCTTTTGATCCAGAGCTCGGATTTGCACGTTCTTTATATCAATGGAAAGCTGTTGAAATTCTCTACATGATTCTAGGATCAATCTTCCATTTTGGTGTAGTCTAGAGAGAGAAAGTTAAGAAACAGCTCTGACGCATGGTAATGCCAGAAGTGATGCTTCAACAACCAACTTTAACGCAAAGAAATAACCCGCCATTTTTACAAGATCCGCCGCTTCTACCATAATGAGATGATTTAAAATGTGACCTAGAAGTGGTTGTGGTAGTTTCAAATTTCCTCTCTTGCCTCTCTCTTTCTTCCTATATATTGTACAGAGGGGCTTCTTTCAAAAGGGGGACATTACGAGTTGTTCATCTTTTCTGCTCTGCCCTCCCTTCTTTTCTTCTCTAGGGTTGAAAATGGAGTTCGAACCTCCTCCCTTGCTCTCTAATGGCATTTTTTGCCTTTTACTATTGGAATGATCTTCTGTGCAAACTTCTGGAGCAACAAAACGTGTTTTGTGATGCATCTGTCCATCCTTGCTCGTTTTTTCTTGTTCTCTTCTTGCCTCTCTTCATTGCAGGTATTTGTGCATGTTTGAATGTTCATTGCAGGTTTGGAGCTGTGTTCATGGAGTTTTGGGACATTTTCTATGTGAAATCTATCCTTGGGCCTGTGATGCATCTGTCCATCCTTCCCATTGCTCACCTCTCTTTGTCCCATGGCAGTTTTGATAGATGTTCAACATTCTCCTTCTCTGGTGTATCACCGTTTTAGTGTAGGCTTTTGTTCTTTTCCTTTCTCTCTCTCTCTCTGTCTCCTTGGCATTGTTAGATTAGGATTAGATTAGCTTGCCTGCACTGGAATAGCTTGTGGCAGGTAGTTTAGGAGCAGGAACCAGCCTTCTCTGGAGATTCCTCTCTCAGTTTCACAAGTCCCACGCTTGGAGAGAGGTTTCCATGTTGTTCAATCACACCTGGATGCCCGAGTGATCAACCTAGAAGCCTGATCTCGCATCCGGGGTGTCGTGATTTTGCATCAATAAGTACTTTGCAAGAATCAACGATCGTGGGGACAGAAAGTCCCTCCTCTTTATGGGAGAGGTTCCCTTATTGAAAAGCAACAGAGCTTATATACAAATATACAATGTTCATATTGATGAGGACTCCTAATACTTTGAAATGTTTCATACTAATATGGATTATCAATACTTAAGAAAGGAAGAATAAAGAAACTGAAAGGAAAGAATAGAGTGGTACTTTCAGGAAATATAGATAGAAAAATATTACCTTACACGTACTTGGAAAAAAGAACATAGAATAGAATCATTCACATTAGTAATATCTGATATAATTATATAGACAAAAAGTTCTAGAAATCATATCACAACAAGTCAAAATTTTAAGATGAAAGATTTATGATTCATGAGCTCAGCAAAAAAGAGCAGAAAAGATAGTACATGAGAATGAGAAATAAAGGTAAATCTTCTCGTATTGATTTAATTTCAATTCTAATACATTACAAGAGTATTAGGGTCAGCCCTTTAGAAATGGCATGAAGAACCCATTAAATAGCTTAAAGATGTTTACATTCAGTTTTAACTTATTATAATCTAAATATTAAATATTAATTAACAAATACATTAGAATGTCTTTAATCAAGTATTACATCATGGGTTCTAAAACCAAAAAATAAAAGAAATGACCCAAGACTCAGGAGCAGAAACATCCTAAGGAAGCTTATAGGGACAAAATGTCTTGAGAATCGATGTCTAAATATTTTTTATGCTTCAGCTATCTCCATGCACTTTGGGATGGTATTGTTATAAGTGGCATGAGTCAACATGCCAAGACACTTCTCACATATATTTTTCAAACTCGTGTTTTCCAAATATTCTTTGTTTGATTTAGTGATAGCCGATTGAGAGGGCAGAGATCTTTCATCTTCTATTTTGACATTGAATCTTCCTTAAAAAGGTCCTTTTTGATGAAGGTGTTGAACTAAGCCTTGATATCCTATATGGAAAACTGATTACCTGTGGATTCATTCTAAATTTGACAGTGAATATCTTAGAAGGAAGATAGAACATAATTCTTGAAATGTTCTCCTTTCTAACACATATTTTTAGCTCTCCCACTGCTTCCTCCAAAACCTTGATCTTCCAATCAATACTGAAAAAACCAGGATTTTGATAGATTGTTCTTGGCTTCATCAAATACTTTTCTTTCCAATAAAATCTTCTCATCTGTCTTGCTCATTGAAAGAAGATCTTGAATACATTCAAACTAGAGCTTTAGCTCTTTCTCCGCACTCACTGAGTGTTGTGCTTAATTTCAGCTGTAATTTGGATACCTTCTCATATGACTTGAAGGCCTCCTCAATGAAGTTTAATCCAGCCATTGTCATATCATCAACTAGTGATTGTATGGCCTTTCTATAGGTGACTTGTTTTTTAATATCCTTAATGGTCTGAACGTCATCCTTGCGGAGAACTAGAGGAGGTGGAAGAGTAGTTAATGGAGTAGGATCTAGGACCTTATCCTTTGCCAATAACAATTTTATAACACCTGAAAGGATTAGAGTTTGTTCTTCAAATTTCTCCAAGGTCTGTTTGTCCTTCTCCACACATTCAATGGCTCGAGTGATAGTTTTTAAGGTTATAAACGTCGGTTTAGGCATTGATTATCTAAGTCGAATCCTTGTGAGTTCCAATTCATACACCAAAAGATCTCTCTCTTCCTTATCATCCCGGGATTTGCAATATCTCGTGGAATTATCGACCCTATGAATCCAACACCATCCTTTTGGTGATATTTTCTTTCTTTTCGGAGGAGGGGGAGTAAAGATCGAGAAATGATACCACAACATCAAACTTGAGAACCACAATTTGGGAGGTGGAATTCGCTTTTCCTACATCAATGAAAGGTTTAACCCAAGCAAAGGAGGAGGAAGATGCAAAAATAACAATGGTCCCAATTACAAGTGAACTCATCGCACTCGGTGTCGATTATGCACCATCGATGTCTCCAAAGTGAGGAAGTTGTTATATTTTCAGAAAGATCCTTAGAAGAAGTATCCATCAAACCTAGAGGTTTAGTCATTCAACATTAACTCTCTATCTAAACAAAAGTAATGATAGGGGTTACTTCTTCTTCATCTTCTTTCATCTCTTAACTATCCTCCTCACATAAAACAACAATATCTCCCGATCCTCCAGGGACTTATGGCTACTCCAAAAGAACTTCTTCTTCAACTTGTTCCTATTCTATGTTTTTACCTTTCTTCAGGTATACCCTTGTCAAGGAGTATGGAGTAGATTTCTCAATCATGTCAACATCAAGCGCATGTTATTCTTTTCTAGTAGAGGAAGTTTCTTGTGAAGATGACCTAGCTTTGTTCATCCTAAAGTTTTGCATATTTTTATCAAACCAGAGCTTGGTTCTCACAAGAACTAGATTAATCACTTCTTTCAAATTATCCTGCTCCTTTACATACCAATCAATGGTTTCAAGAGAGGAGAGTGTTTGATAGGTCTTTCATATTCAATAGATTGCAGGTCTTCATTGTCATCCTGGAGTTTTTAGGCACTTTGTAGAGATTGAAATCTATAATTTATTGAAGAGAAAATCTGCCAAAATACCTTCTCCTGGCCTCAAATTCATCTACACAATCAACCCAATAATATTTAGTGTTAGTAAAGTGAATGAAACCAAATCGAGATTCTTATCAATGTATCCTTTGATATCAAAGCAAGTTCGAGACTTGAAATGATGAAGAGTAAGAGGAGAAATGGTTCTATCAATGTTTTGAGCGTCGAGGGTTGTTCTACATGTATAGTTTCCCAAGGTGATGGGAAAATGAATGCTAATAATCTTTTTATCTTTACAAGTCCTATAAAGCTTGTCTAACTACTCTGCAAAATTTTAACAAGGGCCATTTTATCATTATAGAACATAGGAAGCCTTAAATGGGAACCATAAAAACCAACCAAGCCTGATATATGAGAATTTTCTAAATTGAGTGAAGAAACTCCCATATTCAGTGATCAAGGTTTTTGCTTCCTCACAGAATCTTCGAGTAGTATTTCCTTCCAAGAGCCTCACAATATACATGGTGAAGGCATAATTGACTCGCCTAAAATTATGATTGTTGACTTTGAGGTTTAACTGAGGAGTATTCATATATGGGGGCATCTTTCTTATCTTCAATGAAATTGAGACCAAGCCATTTCCTTGATGCCGTAATGGTGTTCATAAGCTAGGTTGAAATGAAGAATATTCAATTTCTGTGAACATTTACTAGCTTCTCTGCTAGGTTTTCACAAATAATCTCATTCCAATTCAATTTTTGTTTCCTTCACAAATGATGTTGATAAAGGGACACATCCAAAAGTGAAACTCGTTTGTAGAAGAAATTCCCATGATTATGGCCAGAAGGGTGATGATGTCTAAAATCTCTTCATCAAAATCAACCCTTAACAATGATTTTGAAAGTCTAGAGGCTCCCTTTTTAGGGTTCTTTAACCAAGATTTTGCTACCCTAGCCTTACATCTCTCACTATCCTAATCAAATAGTTCTTGTGCTTGAACAAGGGAGAGAGTATTGGCACCTTCTATCAATGGGATGCACAAGGAAATATTGATCACTTTAGAATCTAACCACGTAATTAATTCACCATGTACATTAATAATTTCTTTTGATTCCGGATTAAAACAAGCCCCACAAGCAAGCACGGTATTATCACATTGAATAGAGATAGGGAAACCGACTACAAAAGCAATCCCACTATTTTTGATCATTTGAGAGATGGGAGTAGGGTTATCACATTCCAGTATGCTCCAAAAATCATTGAGGTATAGATACCAAGCTTTGTTATCACCAATGTCAAGCACAAAAATTTCCAATGAGGAGAGGTGTTCGTGTCCTTCGTACTACATCTTCATCATGAAATAAGAAGAGAGAAAATAACCTTCAATGGAGTATATCATAGTCCCAAAATAATCCCTACAAGAGAAAATATAGAAGCACAGATGTGGGCAATGGCTTGGTTTGCACAAACGCGAGTAGGAGGAAATGACCAAGCAAGTGTGAAAATGAATGAATGGTTACCTCTCTTTAAATAGCCATGAGTTGACATGAGTGGAGAGATAAAATCATGAATGCCCAATGAATGGCCTTTACACCAAATCAAAAAGGTGATATGTGGGAAAGTCAAAAAAACTTGGCCTATGCGGTCCACAGACATGTGGGAGGTGCAGAGATGATATACCCGATATAAGAAGAATGCGGAAAAAGTGGGTTTGGGGAGCACAAGTGGTGTGCGGGACATGTGGGACATGTAGCACCGATATTCCGATATACAAAGGAATGTGGGTAAGTTGATGAATTGATGAATAGGAGGCATAGTAGTACTTAGGACATGTGGGACACGCAGAGCTGATTTAGCCAATTAGAAAGGAATGCCGGAAATGTGGGTCTAGGGAGCACAGATGGTCCAAGGGAGGTGGGGACACAAAGGACACAAAAACCCAAAAAATTGATGAGTAGAGGTATGCGGGTAAGTCGAGAAAATTGGTGAATAGAGGGTCCGACAAAGACTTGGGATATGAGTGATGAAAATGTTTGACTTGGCCACAAAAGGCTAAAAATGACCTCAAAGAGTGAAATTTTCAAACTTCTCAAATTCCACTACTTGCTAGAACACATTTATAAGACACCGACTCAAAATTTTGAAAACTTTCTCCTTTGAAAAAGGAGGGAATTTTGAGGTTGACAACAAGTTGTTAATGGATTTTGAAATACTCTAACCCTATGTTTATTTTATAAACATGGAAGATAGTATTCTACTTTTTTCCGTCGACATGTCATGAACTCCACTTTGAAGGGGTCGATAGGGTTATGTGAACCTGCAATGGCATGGTTAGATCGGTTCCTATGTGGTAGTCTAAATTCATTTTTTTTTTTTTGTGAAGGTTGTGAATTTGTGTGTATAAACATGGATAAGGAAAGTTTCACCTTGTTTAAGACTTTGGTTATTTATTATATTCTTGATTGAGAGATGGAGGTACTTAGGAGTGGTGAGATAAAATAATATTCTACTATTCAAAAGAATTAGGATAGAGGGTTTTAATTGTTTAATATATGAATTTGTGTTTTCAGTTGTTTAAGGTACTTGTCTCAAATGAGGTTGTTGTAATAAACTAAGGAAGCTTAGGATTTTTTGTTATCTAATGGGGAAGATATTCCTAAGTGCAATTCGTTTAACATCGTCATACTGGTTCCTTGTGATGGTTCGCTTAAATTTTATTGATATAGGTTTAAGGGTAATTAAATTTACTAGACTGTATTTTAAATATTGGTAAGATGGTGGCATTAGATTCATTTTTACTTGTTTGATTTACTAAGTATGTGTTATTTCATTTATCATACTTTTGACTATTGTACATAACATGGCAAGATGATCTTATGTTCTAAACTTTTCTGTTAAAAATTAATCCGTATGTTACTTGCAAGAAATTAGTTGTAGGCATGTTGTGGGGTAAATTTCCTTTGTAAAGGGAAGTTATCGATTAGTATGTGATGTTAAAGTTATAACTTTAAACCTATTAAATCTTATTATTTTCTAAAGGAATGTTGATTGATGTTGAGTATTGGATTTCAATCATATAATTTATATGGTTACACAATTGAAATCCCAATATAATCTTCATTCTGTTTTGAACTCATTGGATCTTTGATCCCTACTCGAATGATAGTAGTCTCCTTGTTGTTTCAGAAATAATGTTCATAACAGATTTTTATGTTTTCCTTCTTAATTTGAAATAGTAAATCTTCTAGCATGATTAAAGAAGTTGTTAGTGGGCTAGAGCTTAGTGCTAATTATTTTTTAGAAGGTTCATTTTATGATATTGTTAATGGTATCATATGGTTCCTTTGTGTAGTTTTTATCATGCTCAATTCTCACGATCTGACTCAGGCTATAAATGTGCAGATGGCCTTCGAATGTAGAACGAGTATTACATTGGTGTTTTCTTTGAGGTTCGTTTGTTTATGTGAGCTTAAATTTGTTGAGAGACTCTAACATTTTGTTTTTTTGGAAAGTTTGAAGGGCCCAATCTGTTCTATGGGAATTATTTTCATATGTGTCTAAAAATGGAACTTGTAAATAATATAACCAAATCATAACTTTGTTTGAGTAATTAATTGTAGTATAGAAAATTTGAAAGATAGCTTAGCTTGGATATGACCAATGTTGTTACCTTTTTATTTTCAAGTCAAAGTTCATTAGAATCCTTTGCCACCTTTGGGTTTGTATGTCGTGTTGGATAAAATGTGTAACCATGTATAGTTTCACAAAAAGGGTAATGATAAACATATCTTGAGTTAAAACTTTGTGTAATAGCTCCCTCTAGGTCATGGCATAAATGTAAACCTAGGCATAATAAAGTGGGTTAGTAATCCTTATAAAAGTATTAAAAAAAAGGATAATGTAGTTGTGATCTACTTGATAACATTTGAACCATTAAGTGATCAATGAAGAAACTTTCTTTTGTAAAAAATAAATAAAAATTCTATACCTTACTAACCCTATGTAAACTAATGAACATTTTTCCCTTTCTTGGTGAAATCTTAAAATGACCTTAGGGTGAAATCAATGTTTAGATTTTGGAAGGAAATGAGGTTATATTAAGTAGGAGGAGACTACTTAGAAACCTTCAATCTAGCTCACCCCTTTGAAAATGTAATTTGTATACCTATGTCAATCTCATTGGGAGAAGCCTAAATGAAATCTTAAATCATTATGGTTATATTCTTATCCATTAAAATCTAGATTAATAACTAATGATGCCTTAAATATGAATCCAATTTGATCTCCTTCCTCTAACTTCTTCCAAAGATCCTTGTAATATCCTCCTATTTGTTGTTTAAATCATTTGATCCTCTTTTAGAAAGCTTGGCCTTAAGCTATTTAGTCAATAGTATAAAAGAAAGAAGTTCTCCCTTGTGAAAATAATTGTGCAAATCATTACATGAATTTTATAAGAACGTAAGTTAAGAATTAAGAGACGTCTTAGTAAACAAGAAACCTTAACAAGACTTTCCTTGTGGGTTTCCCTAAACATAAGTGTGTTTTGTGTTTGGACTTGTATGTGATGTTCTATCAAAATGGGAAGTGAACAGTTTCATGTTGAGCATCGTAGATTTCCTTGTACCTTGGTGGTCAATGTTGTGTCAAGCCTATCATGAGTTGGTGGTAGCCATTGTGATCTCTTGTTGTGTCATGTAAACTCCTAGTAAGTCAAAAAAAAGTTATCTGAATTTTTCAGTGTTGTATTTGTGTGTGTGTGTGTGTTTTAAGTGGGTGTTACACTTGGTATCATAGCATAGGTTCATTCTCTCAAACCTTTGGAACAGATTAGGGTTGTGATGAGGTTATTTCATTGTGGTTGTGGCTTGGGGACCAATGAGGAGGATAGCTTCTTCTCCTCATTGGATTATTGGTTGGGTGGAGAGTGTTGCCCCTCCCTCATTTTTATTGTTGTGATCAAATGAAGACATGGTGGAGCTCTTGTTGGTGATATGGAGTTTTGGAGCCTTTGTTGAAGTCCTAAAAGAAATCCTTCTTTTTGAGAAATATTTCTTGTAAATTCCACTTAAGGTGGGAGACTTGTAGTATTTCATTTTTAAAGGAAATGTTGCATTCTAAGTTTCATTTACCAAGTTGGATTATAATTTGAAGGAAGTTATTAAAGGATGTGTATTTTACTTTCTCCTCAAATTGTAGTATGTAAAGGAATCAATTAGAATGGAGATCATGTTTAAAAGTTTATATGTAAGGTATTGTGAGAAAGAAAGTTCCTTGCATTTAAATAAATGAGCTATGCTCAAGGAAAAGAAAGTTCATTATCATTGTTGAAGTTGTATTATTGTAAAAAGGAAAGAAAGAACATAGAAGTTGTAAAATACTAATAGTGTATACATGGAAAACTTGAATGTGGAACAAATTTGTTTGTAGTTATTTGAACAAATGGTTGTAGTGGAAATGGAAAGATGCAATAAATTTTAAGTAAATTATTATGTTGAAATACTACATTTTGTTGTAAGGAAAAACAATAACATTACAAGTAGATTTAGTTTCATTTCTACTTTCGAACATGAAGGAAAATTTGTTGAAAGAAATGAAGATGATCTTGTAGTTGTTGCTTGTTACTATATAAAGGCACACTAGAAAACTTGAGACATGAACACTAAACCTAGTGCAATATTAAACCTAACACACTTTTAAACCTAGAGAACAAATTTGTTTAAAAATTACATATTTTAGTAAACATGGAAAACTGAATAAAACCTAGAATAACAAACTAACTCTCACCTTGGTCTATGCAGGAGGCATGGACAAGACAAGGGATCCTTTCACATAGACCTAGACTTACCACCTCCAGATCATACTGTAGTAGCCATCCTACCATAGATTTTACAGACACTTCAGGATGTTAATGCCACTTTATGTAGAGGGTCCATAGGAGGACATGCAGCCAAACATGATAGGGTGACATCCATTGAGGCTCATGCATCTCCTCAACATAGTGAGGAGCATAGAGGAGAGAAATCCTACGTGGAGTCAGCCAGAGTAGAGTCACCATAGAGGGGGCAAGGAGACCAAATTTTAGGAGACATGGATATGTATTGGAGCCCTAGACTTAGGGATGAACATGCAGAGAGGCCTAGGGTTTTCAGACTACAGTGCAGACCATATTAGGGAGATCCTGAAGCTATGACCATCTCATTATTTTGGTGACACAGGTGGATTTCAGGTAGAGGCCTGGTTGGTGAGCTTGAGTGGGTGCTTCAAGCTCTGCCCTTGTTCTAGCAACATGAAATCTCATGTTGTAATCCATATTCTGAGGGATGGATCAGGTGTATGGTGGAAGACCGAAGAGCAAAATTTCCACCTTGATTGAGTCAGTTACCTGGGAGCTCTTTGAGGAGCGGTTTAGGAGCAGGTACTTATCATGGAGGTTCATACAACAGAGGATAGATGAGTTTCATGACCTCGACAAGCATCTTTGATAGTAGCTGAGTATGAGATTCGATTTCTAGATCTACTCTAGTATGTTGACTACATGTAGGATGAACAAGTACAGATCCATATGTTCATCCATCTCCGAATCTAGACGTTGGAGGTGTGGTGTAGATCCATTGTCCACAAAAATTAGTAGAGGCCATTGAGAAGGCCTATATAGCATAGGAGACTAGGGGAAAGACACGGTAGGAAAGAGGTCAATTCGAGAGCCACATCCAGTAGATGTGAGACAACAGATCGAGGGGGTCAGCTCCTCCTCCTCATGGTGGACAGGGTTCATCACAATCATCTTTAGACCACAGCAGAGCAGAAGCGGTAGTCTCACCCTCCTTTTAGACCTCCACATAGATTTGATGCATAGAGGAGCGAGTATGGGGCCTCCTCCTAGGGGTCCCATTATAACACAGGGTGCTCCAAGAGCTCAGTCAGCAGGAGCTCATCAGCAGAGACCTCAGCAGTCTATAGCTAGATTATAGGGATCCATAGCACTGAGACCTCCACAGTACCGGATGGACCTGCTACTTATGGAAGAGGATCAAGCGGTTGTTTTGGTTGTGGTGTTGTTGGACCATTTTGGAGAGACTACCCACATAACCTTAGTAACAAGGGTAAGATGTAGATCTTAGAGCCCATTGTTTGTGACATGAGGCATAGTCATCGGATCTATGCAGCAGTTGAGAACTACTAGGATGAGCACTAGAGTACCGTGATTGAGATGATAGGTAGCATTGGTGGTGTTCCTACCTCCATTCTATTTGATTCTAGTTCTTTTGATTCTTTTATTGCACCATCTTTGGTAGAGTGATGTAGGTTGGTGGCAGTTAGGAAGGGTCTTAGTTGGGATGTCAAGATGGATTCTAGAGCCAAGATCTCTATAGACTCCTTAGTTAAGGAATGTGTAGTGGATTTGGGACCTTTCACCACTACCTCGGATCTTCATATCCTTTCGTTGGGTTCATATGGAGTCATCTTGGGCATGGACTGGTTTTCTGCACATAGAGCCAAGGTGGATTGTTACCATAAGATTATATCATGTGCTAGATGATCTAGGAGTTGAGTTAGTGATAGTAGGGGTTAGGAGACTGTTTCCATTTGCACCATCTCTACTATGTAGATTAAGCGGTGTGTGTGACGGGGTTGTCGATGTTTTTATTGTCAAAGTCAATGACCGATCGGAGGATGAGTCTAGTGGACCATCACTTGATGACCATCCCATCTTGAGATATTTTTCTGATGTCTTTCTAGGGGAGCTATCGGGGTTACCACCCCCATGTGAGATATATTTTCACATAGATCTAGTTCCAGGGAGTAGATCCTATCTCACGAGTGCCTTATCGGATGACTACCCCTGAGCTCTGTAAGCTCAAGTTGTAGCTAGAGGGCCTTTTGGAGAAAGGCCTAATCCATCCTAGTGTATCCCCTTGGGGTACACCGGTGATATTTGTAAAGAATAAGGATGGATATCTACGGTTATGTATTGATTACTACCAGCTGAAAAAAGTAACGATCAAGAATCGTTACCCCCTTCCACGCATTGATGATTTGTTTGATCAGATGAAGGGGGACATAATTTTCTCTAAGATAGATCTTAAGTCAGGTTATCATCAGTTGAGGATTACGGAGGTAGACATTCATAAGACCACCTTCCATACGAGATATGGCCACTACGAGTTCACCGTGGTGCCTTTTGGTTTGACGAATGCCCCGTAGTGTTCATGAGCTTGATGAATGGAGTGTTTAGGACATTATTGGATCACTTCATGCTCATCTTCCTTGATGAAATTTTTATTTACTCATGTATGCATGAGGAGCACGAGGGACACCTTCACCAGGTTCTTCAATGTCTTCATGAGCAGTAGCTATATGAGAACCTAGAGAAGTATGCATTATTTCATAATAAGGTGCAGTATTTGGGCCACATCATTTCTGGGAAAGGTATCATAGTTGATCCTTCCAAGATTAGAGATATTATGGATTGGCCAACACCCATTAGTGTGACATAGGTGCACAGCTTCATGGGCTTAATAGGTTATTACGGGAGATTTGACCAGAGTTCTCTCAAAGTTGTGCACCCCATCACTTCTCTTTACCAAAAAGGGAAAAAAAAATTGTTTTCAAATAGATGCAAGTAGGCCTTGAGGATTTTGAAGGAATGCCTCACAATAGTTCCTATTCTTATGATTTCAGATCCATAGGGTGAGTTTTTCATATGTGTGGATACTTCTTTGGTAGGAGTTGGAAGTGTATTGATGCAGAGGGTAGAGTAGTATTTTCTATTGAGTCGCACAAACTCAAGGATTATGAGCTCAATTACCTGACTCATGATCTTGAGCTTGTGGCAGTTGTTCATGCCTTGGTTTGATGGAGACACTTCCTTCTTGGTCAGATATTCACACTTAGGACTGATCACTTTATTCTTCACCACCTCTTCACACAGCCCAATCTCAACGCTCGTTAGTGGCATTTATATGGAGTTGCTTTGTGAGTACGACATGGAGATAGAGCATGTGACAGGGGAGGAGAATGTGGTTGCGAGACACTCTCAAAGCAGATGGAGACATGTGGTTATGGCCACTTTAGTGAGCACATATTTGCGGAGCATTATTCTATAGAAGCTTCCTCATGACAGTTTCTACATTGCAGCTAGAGTAGAGATTGAGTCTCAGAGACCCCTTGAGGGGAAATTTTGATGGTTTTTCTTTGGAGGCGTATGGCCTTATCAAACACGAGATGCTGAATTTATGTTCCCAAAGATGGAGGCTTGAGGCAGGACATTTTGACAAAGGTACATCGTGCACCTTACTCAACCCATCCCGGGGTGAAGAAGATGCATGCCACTTTTAGATGGTTATATCATTAGAGGGGACTTCGTAGAGATGTGGCTCAATTTGTGTCATGTTGTTTTGAGTGTTAGAAAGTGAAGGCCAAACATCAGCATCCAGCTGGCCTTCTCTTTCCGCATGCATCTTTATCTTGAAATGGAAATGGGACACCATTTCCATGGACTTTGATATTGGGCTACCTATGTCGATATACCACCATGATGCCATCATTGTCATGATGGATAAATTGAAAAAGTAGCTCATTTTTCTCCAAAGTGAATACCACCTATACAACTAGTGCAGTAGCACGAGTGTATCTTGATGAGATTGTTAGGTTACACAGGATTCCATAGAAGATCATTTGTGACCGTAATCCTCTATATACTTCCCACTTTTGGACTACCATGTAGCATGCCCTCGGGATGAAGATCAATTTCAGCATAGCATATCACCCTGAGATATATGGACAGATGGAGTGGTTGAATCAAATCTTAGAGGACATGCATAGGATGTATTTTATGGATCATCAGTCAAGATTGGAGGAGTACTTGTACTTAGTGGAGTTTTCCTACAATAATAGTTTTCAGAGTTTGATAGGCATGGCTCCTTATCAAGCATTGTATGGTAGAGAGTGCAGGACACCTCTTAGCTAGGATAGGTTAGAGGATAGGATTTCTATTGGACCAGCTCTATTACAAGACATGGAGCAGCAGGTGGTTATGATCAAATAGAGACTACATGAGGCACAAGATAGGAAGAAGAAGTATGCAGATCAGCATAGGACCGACTATAGTTTTGATGTGGTCATGAAGGTGTTGCTTTGTGTCAGGCCACATAAGAGTCCTATCCATTACGGAAAAGGTTCTAATTTTCCTCCTAGGTTTGTTGGCCCCTTTAAAATCTTGGAGCATATCGGTCCTTTGGCCTACCATCTAGCATTTCCACCTAGCTTGTCTCACATCCATGATGTGTTTCATGTTTCAGTGCATATGAGATATATTAAAAATCCTTATCATGTGCTAGATTAGACCCTCCTTGCAGTGCAAGATCGGGGTCAGTGATGGTAGAGCCCATTCACATATAGAGCGCAGGATCCTAGGCCTTCGAGGCGAGAGAAATTGACAAGGTTTGGGTGCAATGGGACAGATATGATGAGACCGTGACTAGATGGGAGGATGATACTTTTCTATGAGTTCAGTTTGCACACACTATTCCAGGTGACTTCTAGAAGGAAGTCAAGTCTAAATGGAGGGGGATGTAATGCCCATTTCTCTTGACACCTTTTGATATTAATTATGACACTTTATCGACTATAATTATGGACACTATTGTAGCTTTTAACGTGATATTGTGTTAGGTGTTAGAGATCATGGATTTTTATTGATTTTGATTCATATATGGTGCATGGGGATAATTGGAGACATTTTATACTGATGTTGTTATGATGTTGACATGGTGATGTGTGTGTGTGTGTGTGTGTGTGTGTGTGTGTGTGTGTGTGGGACATGTGTTATTTCATCATATTGAGTAGACCTAGAAAATTGAATCAATCTTGTGATCTTATGATTATGGATGAAATTGTAAATGATGTCGTTACTTGCTTGATGATGTTTTATATATATATATATATATATATGAATTTGGAGTTATATTGTGTATTTATTCTGGATGATTTGATGTGGCCACAAGGCCAAAGGAGGTATTTGTGTTTTCTAGGTAAAACATGTCACAAAAAACATCGGGGATTGGAGACCAACCACATTTGGAATTCTAAATGAATTCAACAAGGTTCACCATGGAAACATGTATTTGGTTTTTTGGTTTGTTGTTAGGGGTTCCCATGGGGGATCACCTTTAAATGTGACCAAGGGGTTATGTGTATTCTTTTATTGTGTTCTCTTTATTTAATCTTTGTATGTGATTATTTGGTGATGTATCTTCCATTTTATTACTTATTTAAATTGTGTTTAGATTTGTGAGTAATCATGTTGTTAAATTAATTAAATTGGGTCAAAAATAATGCATTTATTGGAGTTGATGGCTCTTGGAGTAAGTGTTGTAAGTAATGTGTAAGTAAATTTGAGTGTGAAATACTCCACCTTTCTTTTGAAATTCGGATCTATCCTTAGGGACTGATTTTGGAGGCTTGTGGGACAAGTTAAACTTGCCCCACACCTCTTAAATTTGTATACCAACCCTACATATGGTTGGGGAGTCAAAATTAGGTATTATTATGTATTTTTGGGAAGACAAGTTGCAATTTTTAATTTCACTATCTTACATGAATTTAATTTTTGGTCCTTGGGGTGTGGACTTGGTTTGTGTGAGTAAGTGAAATGTCATTTATTCACCCACTTTTTTATTGTGCTTTGGAGTTTGTAGTTGACTTGTGAGGAGGAGTTGAGGATGTGTGATGTGACATCCTACATGGATCACCTCATCCTCCTCTCTCCCTCTCCTATTTATTTGAATTCCTTGGCTTGTTTTGGGGTTACTTCATTCGGTGATTTCATTTTGGTTACATATTTTTGGTTTTGAGCTCTTGTAATTTTGGGAAAAGAGTGAGAGATTTTTGTGGAATTTTGTGGATTTGGATCCTTTGGACTATTTGGATTGGAAAAATCTTGTTGTTGAACTTTTGGATCAAGCTCTATCATGGAAAGGTAGGAGCTGGACTCTTGTAAAAAGGTTTCTTGTTGTATTGTGCTTTTGTGAATGTTTTTGAATGTTTGGTATGTTGTTGGTTGGTTGGGTAGATTTCCTAGGTATGGTGTAGGAGAAGACTATTGGGATATCTTGTGGGGAGGCATAAGATTTTTGGGGAGGTATAAGTGTTATTGTGGAGGGAGTTTGGGTTTGGGTTCCACCTTGTAAAATAAATAGCTTGCATTTCTTTACTCGTTATGGGGTGCCATAAGAGTGTGGGGAGGCATAAGAGAATGGGAGGTATAAGGGGTACTTGGGGAGGAATAAGGGCATGTAGGGGTTTGAAATGATATATATATATATATATATATATATATATATATATATATATATATATATATATATATATATATATATATATATATATATATCGGTGGGTTTATCTTAAGGTGGAAACCCATTTCCCATTGGGAGGCATAAGCAGCTTCCCCATATGTCTTTCTCCTTTGGCTTTTGCATGATGAATCCTAAATGTTGTTTGATGTTCTTCATGTGGTTGCAAACTGCAGTATGTATTTGAACTGTGTTTTATATGTGAAGATTATTTTTTTGTTGTGGAAGCCTATTGGTTTCCATGACTTGAAATACATCTCCTATTGCTTTATGGTTGGGGCTTGGAGACCAATGAAGAGGATGGCTTCTCCTCTTCATTGGAATTTTTGGTTAGGTGGAGAGTGTTACCTCTCCTCCTTTTTTTGTGATCAAAAGATATATGGTGGATCTTCTTGTTGCTATTCTAGAGCAGAGGATGAAACAAATTTTTCAGTTTCTCCTTGGGTTCCTTATTGTGAAAATTCCCACTTCAAGTGGATGACATTTTAATATTATGTGTGGTGAAAAGGTACTCTGTTTTGAATGTGAAAGTTACAAAGAAATGAGAAAGACCCATTTGGAATATTTTGGCAAACAGAAAAGAAGTGTAAAAGGAATTGTTTCATTTAATTGAATGTTGATTTACCTTTTATCAAATGGTGTTACTCTTTCTTAAAACTTGTTGTTATAAGTATATTGTAAACTCTCTGTTGAAGGCTGGAAATGCCTGTGTTAAAATTATTACATTCCTTTGTATGTTTTGATTGGTACGTTTGAAAATAGAATTGCATTCTTTTCTATTACGTATTGAATGAATTAAGGTTAAACATTGTAAATTAGATTGAAATAAATTTAACATTTAGAGTATGGTAAATGAAAATAGACCAACTCGGGTTTAAGTATGTTTTCCATTTTGATTCACTATAAGACCTGCAAATTAATATTAGAAAAACATATAGAGTACCTTACAACAATGAAAGACAAAATGAAACTTTAAAATGAACTAAGGATGAACAAAGCACATCATGAAACAATTTCATTACCTGGTAAATTACAAAGTTCACCTTTAATTGGGAAAGAGGCAAAATAATGCAATTTAGAAAGAGGAAGGAAATAAATCCATTTTAGAAATCCAAAACAAAATCAACTAATCCTTTCAAATCCACCCAATTTCTATCAAGTGAAACTCTCTATGTTGTTTGGTATTGTGAAGGAGAAAGAATGGCGGATCGAATCAATTCTCGGATGTTAAAAAGGTTTAATTCATGTTTTAATATCAGGAAATAAGTTTGTGTAAAATTCACCCATTTAAGTTTTACAAAAATAAATTTTTATGGTTCCTATGCAAATAGGAGTTCGATCCCTTTCTAAAAAGTCCTCATTTGCTCAAATCTGACCTTCTAGTCGAAAGTTCTAGCCTTCTAAAGTTTTTACTTTGTTTGGTTTCAAAAAAAAAAACTACTTTCAAAAAGGAAAATTTTTTAAATCAAACCCGTGGCCCCGAAAATTACTTAGGGCACTTTTTGCAAAAAGGAAAAAATTCACAATTTTCTCTGTAGCCCCCGGACCCCACTTTATTCACTTTTGGGAAAGTGCTTAGGTGGATTTGTGGGCCGGGCCTTTATAATTTATCTCTTTGAAAAAGGGCAAAAATATTAAATCTCCCCACCGGTCGCCTCCTCGCCTATCATTAGGGGTCTGCCACATGGCTTCTTAAGGCGTTGGTAGGGGTGCAATGGTTTTATACCTTTTTCCCTTGGAAAAAGGTTGGCAAAAATCCCGAAGTCTCCCCGTCGACCCGCCTTCTCGTGTGGGCTTAGACATGTGTCATGTGTCCCTTACGCCTTCAGGGAAAATTTTCTTCCCAGGCCCCAAGCCCGCATTTGGGAAAAATTTTCTTCCCCGTGCCCATAGGCCCGCCCTTGGGAAAAAAATTTCCTCGTGCCCCAAGCCCGCCTTTGGTAAAAATTTCTTCCCTAGGCCCATGCAAGCCTACCTTTGGAGAAAATTTTCTTCCCAAGCCCGAGCCTACCTTTGGGGAAAAATTACTTCCCGAACCCAAGCAGCTGCCTTTGGAGAAAATTTTCTTCCCCGGGCCCGCAGGCTTGCCTTTGGGAAAAAAAATTTCCCTAATCCCGTCGGTCTATAAGTTAAGAAATATTAGGAGTTAGGATGACTTCTTTATACATTAGAAAGAGGAAGAAACTTCCTATCTCAAGAAAATGTTTTTAGGAAACCTTAATTACGTTAAATATGTTTAAAATAAGGTAGAAGTGCAAATATGAGTCTAAGAGTGGGTAAGTGGAAAATTATCCCTTCTTAACTTACTCGTGTAACTCTAGATCATGGGTTGACCTTTTTGAAGGGTCAAGAGAAGGGATAAGAGAATTTTTTCATCCCATGTTGATTAAAACCTTGGATTGTTTAGACCTGGTCATATTGAATACCTTGGGAATGTAATTGTTTCGGTCCTTGACCCTCTAAAATTAATTAAGGAACTTTTAAACACAATGTTAATTTAATTATTTATTAAATTAACACCTACGGAAATTTAATTGATGGAGTAAATTATACTCATTAATTTTGTGATGTGGATTTAATAATTGTCATAACGGGAAAATTTTAATTATAAATTATAATTGACTTTGAATCCTTGTTGTGACCACAGTTGCTTGAAGCCTGGTAGTGGTCACACTTTAAACAAAAAAATATATTCCATAATTTTTCTACCTAAACATAGGTTATTCTTGGGTCTTGAGTGGTCGTTTTAATGGGCATTATACTAACATCCTCATTTGGTCACTTTTCCTTTGTTTAATTTGCAGGTTGGAGAAATGAAAGCCATGGGAGCATGGAAGGAAGAATTGATGGAGGAATTTACAAAATCAAGCTTGGTTTAGTTTAGGTTAGGGAATTATTATTGTATTTCCTTTCATTTGAAGATTATAGAGGTTTCCACTCCAAATCTAGAGTTGTTATAAAGTTAGTTCCATTTTTAGTTTCCTACATGGGAAAAACCCTACTTCATTTTTAATCCAAGAGATTGAATGTTTTTAAATACCCATTTGAGGATTTACAAGTTTAGAACAATGAATTTATTCCTTTATTGTTTGCTAGAGGTTTCCTCTTTAACTTTTCTGATCTTAAATTTTAGTTAGGCCATGTGAAAAATTTGCACATGCACATATTTAAATTTTTTACGCCATCAATGATGGAACCACTACCTAAAGCAGTCGGCGGTCCTAGGACCTAAGCCCTACGGCTGATGATTCATGAACTGCCACCTTGCTTGAGCGGCGGTTCAAAGACTATCACTCTGCATAGGGCAAAGGTCTTGTTCTTTAAAAATATAACCTTCATTTCCACAATTTTTCCAAAAAACAAATTACTACATTGTTTTAAAGGTCATCCTTAGCATGAATTTATGTTCCTAAAGTTTCCATTCGAAGGTTTTAATCCATTTATTCATTCCATACTTAAATTACTAAATTTAAGGATTTTCTATTTCAATAGTAACAAGCAACAACTACAAGATCATTTTCATTTCTTTCAACAAATTTTCCTTCAAGTTCAAAAGTAGAAATGAAACTAAATATACTTATAAATTTATTGGTTTTCCTTACAACAAAATGTAATATTTCGACATAATAAATTACTTAAAATTTATTGCATCTTTCCATTTCCACTACAACCATTTGTTCAAATAACTACAAACAACTTTTCTCCACATTGAAGTTTTCCATGTATACACTATTAGTGTTTTACAACTTCTAAGTTCTTTCTTCCACTTTTATTTTTACGAAATGTAACTTTAACAATGATAATGAACTTTCTTTTCCTTGAGCATAGCTAATTTCTTTCAATGCAAGGAACTTTCTTTCTCACAATACCTTATAACTAAAATTTTAAACATGGTCTCCATTCTAATTAATTCCTTTACATGCTATAGTTTAAGGAGAAAGGAAAATACACATCCTTTAATAAATTCCTTCAAATAATAATACAACTTGGTAAATGAAACTTACAATGCAACATTTCCTTTAAAAATGCAATACTACAAGTCTCCCACCTTAAGTGGAAATTACAAGAAAGGTTTTCTCACAAATAAGGATTTCTTTTGGGACTTCAACAAAGGATCCAAAACTCCAAATCACCAACAAGAGCTCTACCATGTCTTCATTCGATCACAACAATTAAAATGGGGAGAGGCAACACTTTCCACCCAACCAAAAATCCAATGAGGAGAAGATGTTATCCTCCTCATTGGCCCCCGAGCCCCAACCACAATGCAATAAAGGAAGGATTAAACTCATGGAAACTATTACAATCTTCCACATCACAATAAAAATATTTCACATCCATTTCCAAAACACAAACAACAACAAATACAATTTCAAGAAGGAAACTAACAAAATATACAAGGCTTGAAATTACAAAGCCAATGGAGCAAGTATCATGCGGAGATCACTTATGCTTCCCAATGGGAATTATGTGCCCACCTTAAAACCCTCCAATATACATCTCAAAACCCCTACACAAGTCTTATTCCTCCCTCAAGATCCTCTTATTATAATGCCCACAAAATTTCACACACGAAACCCAAAACCAAACATAGATTATACTAGAAAAATTATGGAATAATTTTTTTTTGTTAAAGGATGAATGCAACATTAAGCTAATCCCTAGGTTAATAAACGATTGTCACAAAATTAATTAAATAATAATATTTAAATAAAATAATTGATTAAATCTATGGTTAAGTTTAAAATATTTCATTCGATTAATCCTAAATTAATTTAGTACAAAGAATTTTAAGGTCATGCAATAATTTAATAATATAAGTCCAAGTCTAAATAAATAATCCCCTTCAAAAAAACACAAAGCTAATTATTTAATTCTCTAATATAAAAGTAGTTCTAACTAATAAGGAAGAAAGTTTATTTAAATTAACACAAAATAAAAATCAACAACTTAGATAAATTTCAAAACACACTAGTGGCCCCATTCAAAAGGAGACACATGTGATCAAATGATCACCTCACCTACCCCAAATTAACTATTATAGGGGAAAATATTGGCCCTTGGATGAAACCAATATGGACCATTGGATGGGGAAATTCAAACTAAACCTAAAAATCCTTAAGGAAGGCTTTTATTCTTTTCTTTTGCTCATTTCTCTCATTTCTTTGTTTTACTGAGTTACGAGAAAAGTATGGGAGATGAGGAAGCCATGGATGAGAAGGTTGCAAGCTTGGGGATGGATATATACACACCTTAAACCCCATAATATTTTCTTTTTCTTTTTCACCCTTGTGTGTATATATGTATAAAAACTAATTTTCTTATAATTTCATATACTCGAAAATGGGATATATATATATATATAATGTGTGTGTGTGTGTTTTTAAAAAATATTGATTCAATGGACAAGGCTGCATGGAAGGTGGGGTCGGCGAACCCTCCCCACCCCATACCTTTTGTTGTTTAAAATTAACTTTGTTAATAAAAACCTATTATTATTAATAATACCATTAGGGTTTAGTAATAATATTAATAATAATCAATAATACTAATAAATAATATTAATATTAAATATAGATTAAATATTCATTAATATAAAAAAATTAATATTAATATTTCAAAACTAACAATATTATTAGGATTACAAGAATATTAGTATATTAAAATGTTATTATATGAATAATATTAGAATAATCCATGTTATTTAAATTTCTCCTTATTGGTTAAAGTAGGTCAAAGTTAGACTAATGTGAATAGGGGAGATTTGCATACAAAGTCTATACAATTAACTTACTTACAATTGTATTTAAGTAGAAATTGTGAATTTATGTATATTTTTGTTTTGTAAAAATTCACCAAATGTGAGGTTAGGCCAATTATATGTTTTCTTACACAACTTACAAAACAAGTGACAATGAGGAGAAACAAAGGCTTCCATTCAAACTAGAATTTTAACTAGTCCCCTACAACTAGTTTAGTAATACATGTAAAGTTTAAGCCCTTCTATTTACTCTCTTTTAAGGAAACAAAGTAATCATTCCATTATAAAAGCAAGAGCAATCAACAAAATACTTGTTCCTTTCAAAATGGAGTCTAACCACATTACAATATTTTGGGAATGAAAATATATCAACTTGGATATGTTGAAACAAACTTAAAGTACTAAGGGTATATCCATTTCATCTACATTCAAATCTTCCTTTCTCCAAAACCATACAAATCTTGATAATTTCTTTTCACAAGACTAATCACATTTGACATTTTAATTTTCTCAATCCACACTTTTTAAAGGAGTTTACAAGATAAATAATTTCCAAGAGATACAACAACTTTATCACAAACTTACAATTTTACAATGCATCCACTCAAAGTGGGAAGTATAAATTTTAAAATAAATTACAACAAGGCTATCCACAACCAACTTTCAAGTCTTCAAAATGTATGTCCTCTCCACAAAGGTAGCTCCAACTTTGGTTTTCTTCAACTTCACAAAGGAACCACAAAACAAGGAAGGGGAGTAGGAAACGCTCTCTGCCAAACCTTAAATCCATTAAGGGAAGAAGCCATTCCCTTAATGACCCCCAAGCCCCAACCAAGGAACCATGAGGAGAATTGAGCAACAATGACAACTTGAACAAGGTGGCTTCACAACAAACACATACAAGGCATTCAACTCAAACATGACAACATAATTCACAAGATTACAATTTCACAACAACACAAAGGTTTGAGGATCAAAACAAATAGATCAGGGATTATTGAGGACCACCTCTTTATGCCTCGTAAG
Organism: Taxus wallichiana var. yunnanensis; assembly: GCA_018340775.1. Classification (NCBI taxonomy): domain Eukaryota; kingdom Viridiplantae; phylum Streptophyta; class Pinopsida; order Cupressales; family Taxaceae; genus Taxus; species Taxus wallichiana. Next base: position 836,432,898 of record CM031243.1, read on the forward strand.
TGGGAGTCTTACCCTGAGCCTCCAAGTGCACACAATAATCACACAAAATCCTTATCTCTCCCTTGAAAGAATGCAACAAATCCATGAATTCATTTTCTCTCCCCATAGGTAAGACTTCCATTCACACTCCCACCAATTTGAATTCTTCACATAAACTTCATTTTCCCTCCACAATGGTCCCATAATCCCTTCTCACACACCCAACTAAGGCCAACTACTCAACCAACCTATACAGACACCATCACAAGACAAAAATAAATTTAAATACACAACATTTCTTACAACAAAAAAAATAACATAATAATAAAAATGTGGAGATCCTACCTCTCCATCAAGATCCAAGAAAACCTTCACAAGCCTCTTCAAATCCAAGCCAAGAAATTTCCAAGCACTCCAAAAGCTCCAAAATCCAAAAGTGCACAAGAAGAAAAATGAGCAAGTAACCCCCATTCCAACAAAAAATAACTAATAAATAAAAATGGGCAAGTGAGGATGATGAGGTGGATCTATGTAGGATGCCACTTCATCATCCCACATCCCCACACTCAATTCAAACACACCAAAACCAAGAAACATCACTTGTAATGCTCATCTTGGTGGGACTCCTAGTTTTGATTTTTTTTTTTTTATCTTATTTTCCTCTAGGCCTCCACGCATGCCTCTTCTTTTAAGAAAATTTTAGTGGTGGAATTTATCAACCCAACCACTAATATTCCATCCTTATGGAAATTCTTCCCTTCCTAGTGTGGCGTGGGGAGAAGATTACCCCTGTTGGTGGGTGGGAATGGTTGAGCTCCTGCCAAATTCTATTGATGCATTTAAATTCTACCCCTCTCCATATTTCTCCCTTGTTGGCCACTATTTTGTGTGGTGGGTTCTTAGTTTCATCCTTGTTTCTTTTCACCTACTTGGTATTGTCTTCTGGTGACCTTTATTTTTCCTTCTGGGTCTGGCCATGTGGTTTTGGTGGTCGGAAAATAAAGGTTTGGAACTTTTCAGGAATTTTGATTTTAATCTTCTCCCTCCTGTCTCAACTTCTCTACTCCATATACCTTCTTCCCATGGTGCCTACTTCTAAAATGTGGAAAAACATTTCTCCTGATGTCCGGGTGGATATCCATTCCTATTTTAAGGATTTTTATTTATCTTTAGCTATGTGTTTAGCTGCAATGGTGACCTGAAGAGTCTAGTTTTGTAGACCCCTTTGTGCTCATCCTGCAACGTGGCATTTCTTGAGACCACATATCTTTGAGGCATTTTTTCAACAGCTCTCACGCCCTTTGATGTTGTATTTTTCCAAGTTGCATTCTAAGCTCCTAAGCCTCTCTTAACTAGAGATGCCTAAAAAAAAAAGGATTCCATTTCATTGTGCTTTGATGGATGTTCTTACCCTGTTCCTAAGCTGATTTTTTTAATCTCGGGTTACGTACATGCTAGGAGAGGTGAAATGTGTAGTTTGGGAATTTTTTGGTTATTTGGGAGTAAAGTAGAGTAGTTTTTTTTTAACACGTTTGTGCTTACCCTGCAATGATGGCATCCCATTTTTACGCAGGCTGTGAAGATGTTGGCAAGGTTGTGGAGTCTAGTTTTATCCCTGTCTTTCACGTGTGTATTGGGTCCTTTTTAAATAAACCCATTTTGTGTAATTACTGCAGTCATGGCATCCTTTGAGACCATATCTATTTCTGACTGATATCACTCATGGATTTTGGAGCTCCTTCCGCTACCTACATCGAAGTGAGTAGGGTTTTACCACCCACCCAAAGTGGAAGAGACGAGTTTCGACCTGAGAAATGTTGTTGCATGTCTGTGAGGTGTCCATGTGACTTGTAGAAGCTAGAGGATCAGGAAAGATAACCCTACTATTGCTACAATTGCTAAAATTTAAAAATATCATGAAATAGAGCCTTCTCTCCCCTAAATTTGGTTTTCCTCTACTGGTTTTGTTTGTGGGTTTAGATGCCAAGTTGGGAAATCTCTCTTTCCTCTTGTTATCTTCTTGTTTTAGCTATTGTTGTCAGTGTTAAAATGGACAACATAGATATATCCCCCTTCTCTAGGTTGTTGCGTGTTCATGCTTGAATGATCAACCTTCTACCATTAATTTCTACATTTCTTTGATTGAGCATCAAGTTCATCATGGTGTTTATAGCTAGTAATTTTCCGTTGTGAGAGAAATCCTGTTGCATTTTTTTAAAAAAACCTCTTGCTTTTCATACGAGCTTATTATATTTTTTTGGATTTGATTTTATTCCTAGATAATCGAGTTGCCCCTAATTCGTGACTCCTAGATCTAGTTACTCAAGTAGTTACCTTATCTAAATATTCCCCTTCCGTGTATGTGAGTTGTTTTAATCATTATAGGTTTATACCCCCTCACTATCAATTTTCCTAAAATAATTTGTTTTAGTGAAATCAAGACCAATGAAGGTTTTTCTTGTCGTTGCGGGTATGTTGAGTAATTACTACAGTCATGACAGCCTTTGAGACCATGTCTATTTCTTACAGATGTTGCTCATGGATTTTAGAGCTCCCTGTCGGTGGCTACGTGCGAGTGAGTGGGGTTTTATCACCCAATCATTGGAAGAAACACGTTTCAACCTCGATAAATGTTGTTGTAGGTCGGTGATTTTTCCATGTGACTTGTAGAAGATGGAGAATCAAGAAAGATAACCCTACTATTGCTACAATTGCTAAAATTTAAAAATATCATGAAATAGATCCTTCTCTCCCTAAATTTGGTTAGCCTCTGCTGGTTTGGTTTGTGGGTTTAGATGCCAAGATGGAAAATCTCTCTTTCCTCTTGTTATCTTCTTGTTTTAGCTATTGTTTTCAGTGTTAAAATGGACAACATAGATATATCCCCCTTCTCGGGATGTTGTGTGTTCATGCTTGAATGATCAACCTTCTACCATTAATTTCTACATTTCTTTGATTGAGCATCAAGTTCATCATTGTGTTTATAGCTACTCATCATTGTGTTTATAGCTAGTAATATTCCGTTTTTAGAGAAAGCCTGTTCAATTTTTTTTAAACCTCTTGATTTTCATACGAGCTTATTATTTATTTTTTTGGATTTTATTTTCTTCCTGGATAATCGAGTTGCCCCTGATTCCATGATTCCTAGATCAGGTTACTCAAGTAGTTACCTTATCTAGAAAATCCCCTTCTGGGTATGCAAGTTTTTAATCATTATAGGTTTATAACCCCCTCTCTCTTAGTTTTCCTTAAATAATTTGGTTTAGTGAAATCAAGACCAGTGAACGTTTTTCTTGTCATGGCGGGTATGTTGAGTATAGTTCTCACGGGTATGACAACCTTGCTTTAGCAAACAACTACTAGAGGGAACCCAACTGGGTTGACCATTTTTATGGACACTTAATCACCCTCTTGGATTATGTCATCAATCTTGTAATGTCAGTTGTTCTTTGGTGTTTCCCAACCTTGGAGTGGTGTGGTTGTTGAGGTCTGTTAGATCTCCATGTTCTCTTTTCTCAAACCAATTAAATGTCCCCTTTGAACTATCCTGTAGGTTTGCAAAACTTTATGTGTGGTTGACTTTTGTGGTTAGATTTATGCTTGGAGGGTGTATCTTGGCTAAGGTACCCAGATTTCTAGTTGTCTTGCACCTTGAGTATTTCTGCTTAATTGTTATGATGCTTGACGTATACCCTTTTTCCTATTGAACATCAATATAGTTCTAAAATATTTAAGTTTTTTCCCGAGGGCACTTTGACCATCCCTTATGAAGCTTAAACCATAGCAAAGGTTTTTCATCACTAAGATTTGTAGTTTCATGTGTGTGTTATGGATAGTATTCCTTTATTGTCAGAACTACCTTGACATAATTCTACTCGTGATGACTCTTGGTGGAATTTTTATAATTTTGCATCTCACTAATTTTAATTGACGTTTGGATGACGTATGTGCATTGATATCTTGTTGACTTAGGATAGAACAATTAAGAGCATTAGGGATTTTTGGGGGTATTTATATATAGATGCATTGTTGATTTATATTTGAATTTGATGTTAATTTAATTGCTTTTGGTGATACTTATAAATGAAATTTTCTTTTTTGAATGGTTTGAATATGTTAACGAGGGGTACTTTAAAAGGACTTGTGATGGAAAGTGGTGATCCACATTGTTTTAAACCAAAATTATAGAGTGATAGAGAAGATTTGGAAATACCTAGTGTGTTAAAACTTGGATTTATGTTTTAAATGTTTTCTTGTATTTTGGAAATCTCTTTTACTCTCACTGGTTGTTACTTGACTATAAGGACAATGGCCTCTTCTTGAATGATTGTGAAATTCCTTGGAGTCAATGGCCGAAACTAGTATTATTTTCCTTCCCTTTTAAACAATGTTGAGTGGTGGTTGTGTATTATATTTTCCATCATATAATATATATGATTACATGATTAAAATTTTAATACACTCGACCTTTTGTGTTAACCTTGAATCTCGTGCTTCCTCCTGGATTAATTGTTCAATTTTTTTCATTTTAGAAATCAGTTTCAGTAGCTTGTGCTTTTGGTACTTTTTTATGAATGTAGATTGTTGGTTTGAATATCAGTTCTCAATCTTTTAACCTAATTGTTTATTCGATGGAAATCCCATTACACTAGACTGTTGTTTCTAACTTATCAAGCCAATGGCCCCTTCTCAAATGATTGTTTAATTTTCGTTTCTTTTGAGATAATGTTCATAACTGAAGTATAAGGTTTTCTTCTTATATATTTTTTTATTATTGGTAAATAGTTTTAAAGGGACTATACCTTGTTACAAAAAGGGCTCAAAGAACCAAATATAGCTATAAAGGAACAACAAAAGAGGATCAAAATCTAGATAAAACACTATGTCCAATAGTAACCAAAAGATAGTTACAAGCAAGAAACAAAATAGAACATAAACTACAACAATACAACACAAAAGCAGCATAGAAACAACAAAAAGACCAAAAAAGAGCAGCGACTAAAACGATGCCCGCCAGCCCGAGTGATATTACTTGGATGCTCTGTCGATTTTGGACTGGATAGTTTATAGCAAGGTGAACAATGCCAATGTGGTGATGTGCATTGGGTCAGTTGCGTTCAGTTGCGAGATGGTTTGGCTTCTCTCTTTTTCATTCCCCAAATAGTGTCAGGGATCCCACTAAGCATGGTAATGCTTCAAACATGCTGCTCTAAGAAGTCACTAATGGCATTGAAGATAGCCATGTTGTGATCATGCCTGTATTTTTCTCTCCCAATCTACTATCCAGAGAGTTCAACTTCTTATAAATGTCAAGCATTCGATCCTTCCCAATGTCATTATCATCATCAATTTTTCTTTTGCCTTTCTGTTTGTCCATGTCTTTGCTGTAAGTCCTTCTTAAGCTACTTCATCTCTTTCTCTGAGACTCTAATCTATGAGGCATGTGATTCCCCTCCTGATGTAGGGCCATATCCAGCTAGCATTGCTAATATGCAACAAATTTTTTGCAACTTCCAGCTCTTTGGTGCTTCTAAGAACTCAAGCAGAATGAGAGGTGTTAGTTTTTGGAAGCTTGGGGTTATTTGTCTTGGGCTTGGAAAAATTTTCCAATATGGGAGTGGGAGTAGTGGAGGTAGTGATGTGCGAGATCACTGGGAGTGGTTGGGAAGCCAAGGAATTTGGAGACATAGAGCTTATGAAGTAGGAAGATGAGGCCCTGGTGGAGAGGGATAACATGAGAGTGCTTCTGAAAGTCCAAAATGGAGCATTGAAGGGAATTTAATAGGTAGTGGGAAGCAGAATGTAAATTTCCTTCTAAAATGATTAAGAAAGACCAGGTGCTTAACAGGATAGTTTTGTATCACCCTTCCTAGAGAAATATACCTAACCATCATATTTGTTACTTCATCAAATGGCTTGGGGATAGAACTTACCCTAATACCCACATAAACAAATTCGAGCTCCTCTCCCTCATCAAATAATTTCTTAGCCTCAATGACCCTATCAATCCTTTTGCTTTGAAAAATCGATAACCATCAACTTGAGGCCTATAGCCTCAACAATCAACTCTTCATTAATAGTAACATGGTGGCCACCATATTTCACCTTTTTATCCTTCCATTCCATTGTAAAATGAACTGAAATATTTTGATCGTGGCCCTGAATGTGTTCTATAAAATTGGAAATTTCACCCTTGTGTAAGAGGTTCCATAGCTCCTCATTTTTCTTCCAGGCCAGATCACTGCAGGGCTCTAATTGGCATGGGGCACCTCCCATTTTCTTCTTCTCCTGTTATTCCTATAAATTTTTTGCTCAAAACCCTCATTTGAATCTTTTTCTTCCTTATGTTTGTCCCATTTTTTAAGAACCCAGCCACCTGTGTGAGGTTCATGGGCATTAATATGGCCATAGTTAGGATGATAATTCTCACATGTGTGATCTTTCACATCTACTAAAGCCCACTCCATACCATTATTATTTATACTCCACATTTGAATGCCCATATTTATCTCGCATTAATGCTATTATGTACCTCCTTAGGGATGTAATTTTCATTATCCCATATGGTTAGATTATTATTGATGCCAAAATTGGCCAAGGTATCTGCAACCTTATTCCCCTCCCTATAAGTATGCCTAATGATGATATTCTTGAAATTTTGACAAATACTTATGGATTCCATAATAAAGTCCTTGACAGTCCAGCTAGGAGGAGAAATTTGATTTAGGTGATTGATGATGTTTAGTGAATCTCCTTCCAAAATTATGTTATGTATATTATAATCTTTGGCAACCCTTAGCCCCATAGAGAAGCTAGGGATTCTGTATAATGATTTTCTGAATCCCCATTTTACCAAAGATAGGCAAACAACTAAACAACCTTTATGATCCTGAATTACACCTCCCCTAGTAGAAAAACTAGGATTACCCTTGGAAGCACCATTAAAGTTTAGTTTATGCCAGTTACTCTCAGGAGGGATCTAATGAATTAGAGACCTATCAATGTTTGAGGTATTCCTAATATGTAAATTTTCAGCTCCTATCTTCTAGTTGGAAAGTATATATTCTTCATTCTCAGGATATTTCTTATTTTGGGAGGTTTGAATCTCCCAATATTATCTTTAATAGCATGACCAATCTTAACAAAGATAAGCTTGCAATGTTGTTTATTGTTTCTAAAAATGATATCATTCCTATCTTTCCAAATCCTCCAGATAATATGGGGCATGACCAGTTTCCAAAGTCTTCTCACAACACAATGCTTAAAAGGAGGATTCCATTGGATCCAAAACTAAATGAAATCCTTAGGCATAGTCCAGAAAACATTGAACTTGGAAAAGGCATAACTCCAGATCATTGAAGCATACTCACAAAGTGGACAAAAAAATTTATTCTTATATTGGCATGGTGGAATTTTTATTTATCTTAAGGGGTTGTTAGTTTTTAGAGCTTCGATCCGATTATTGGAATAGAATGTTTCCTTTATTGATATTGTTAGATAGTAGCTTATTATTGCTTTGTGTAGTCTTATCTTGTTCAGTTCTCGCGAATCGGTGAGGTTAATAATTGTTGCAGATGGCTTATGTGAGTAGATGAGGGAAATACTTGTAGAATATTGCATCAAACATGGTTGTGAAGTTATTTTGTACGAATACTTTTAGGTTATAAAACTCTAGTGTGGGTTAAGTGGGAATTTAGAAGAAAACTAGTGACTTAGTATTATGTGTTGTGGAGTAATGTTGTCGTGACTATTGAAACTTTGGCTTGCTTTGTTATCATGGAAAATATAAAATTTGATTACCGCTTGGTCATGAGTGATTCTAATGTATTATATAAATTCTAAGAATAGTATAGCGTGGTGTGACCAATGTTTTTACTCTCTTGTTCCCTAGTCATGGTTCCATAGAGTTGGTTTGTCCCTTTGGGTTGTGTGTCATGTTGGAAAGAATTGATGTAACCATGTATAGTTTTCACAAACGAGTAATGGTAAAATTTTCTCTTGAGATAAAATGTTTAGTTGTAAACCCTTCTAAGACATAGTAACAATGTAATTCTAAGCATAATAAAATGGTTGGATGATCCTTATAAAAGTTAAGATAAAATATATACATATGAATAAATTAATGTAGATGTAAGCTTCTTGACAACTTTGGGTCCTTAGGTGATCAAAGAGGAAACTAACTTATGTAATAAAAATATATTTACCTTTTTTTTCTCCAAGCTAAACGAATCAATATTATCCCTTTTATGATGAATTCTTAATTGATCTTTTGGTGAAATCAATGATTAGTTTTGGAAGATAATAAGGTTATATAAGTAGGAGGAAATTGATTAAGAAACCCTTCAATCTCTCTCAATCGTTTGAAATGTAAATTGTTTTCCTTTGTCAAACTTAATCAAGCAAGGTCTAAATGTAGCTTTTAGCAAATCTTGATAAATTCTTAGCCTTAATAAAATATTGGTTAATAACCAATGAGACCCTGAAGGTGAATTATTTTTGACTGTCTCTCTGTTAACCCTTGCCTTGGTTCATTTCAATATTTCTTAAGTAATGTTAAAATTTTGATCCTTGCACAAAGAAGATTTTTGTTCTAAACCTAAAATGGTACTTTCCCTCAATCGGAGCTTGTGCTTGTCACATGTGCAATAAAGGTGTGGAACAAGTTTCAGTGGCTTGAGTAAGATTAATTAACCTTGTGAGAAATGGAAAATGTTCTTAAATAAACGAATTAAGCAAGTTATTGACATATTATAGAATGATTCTCCTTCGAAAACTTGACCTTAAGCTTATCAGTCAATAGTATAAAAGAAAGAAGTTCACTTTTGTAAGAATAATTTCTCGAATCATAACATGAATCTTATAATTCGTAAGACAAGTTTTGAAAGACGTTTTAGTAAATAAATAACCATAAAAAAATTCCTCTATGGGATGTCCTTAATTGTAATTGTGTATTGTGGTTGGTCTATTATGTTGTGCCTTGTCGAAGAGTAAAGTGAATTGTTCGGGATGGGTGTTGTATGATTCCTTGTTGCCTATATGATCTATGTTGTGTCTAACTTGTTGAGAGTTGGCAGTAGCCCTTTCTGGTCACTTGTGTCATCGTGTAAACTCCAAGTAAGTCAAAAAAATTATCGAGTTTTGAGTGTTGGGTTATGTATGTTTTAGCGGGCATTACATCAATGCACAAGCAAGGACTATGACAACCCACATGGCTCAAAACTTGCACACCATGCTTTCAAGGGACATAATAAATTGGGGTAGAAAGAAAGTGCAATGATTTTCCTTCTCTTACACTCAAAAATAGACAAAGAAGTCAAAATTAAGCTTCCCAACCCATAGGTAAGGTTTTTTCGGTCAAATTAAGAGGCATGGGACAAGTCTTGCTTGTCCCACAAGTCTCCAAAAGTTCCCTCCAAGTAAAAATATGAATTTTAAACTTGGGGTGGAGTAAAACACTCCCAAATCAACATAAATTCTACTTACACAAGGACTACAAGATCTCATCATCACTATTAGTCACATCTCTACTTTGGTTAAACAAAACAAGAAGGGTTAAGTCTAATAAACACACATTTACACATGCTAATAAAGTGAAAAATTTCCAAATTTAAATACACAAAACATAAATAAACACATACAAAAATTAAATAAAGGGACACAATTCACCCCATGGCCACATATGTGAAATCACCCCCATGGGAGACTTCCAAACAAGACATGCAAAACACACACTAAACAACATTACACAAGTTGTCAATTTTGGCCTTGTTTCTCAACACTCGACATCCTTCCATGGTTGGTCCCCTATCCCCTTTGATTTTTGTGATAAAATTATTGCACACAAAAAATAGCTCCCTTGCCTTTCTGTTGTATTACCAACATCGAGAACATATGAATATAAAATTAATGTCCATCATTCAACATTTAACAATTCTATTTTCCATCAATATTTCAAAGTCTAAATATAACATCCATAAGATTACAATTCTACTCAAAACATCCAAAACACGTTGTGTCAATAGGAAATCCATATCATGAAAATCAACATATATCTATTATCTAACATCACTATCTAGGGCATCTTAATAAATCATAACATCATAGTGTCAATAATCCATATATCAAGACAATATATCATCTAATAATCAATGTATCATAATCAAATGTCTTAACATCATTCCAATAGTATTAATATCAAGATAAAATAGTGTTGAAGACAAGTGGACACCGCACTTATGCCTCCCACATTCTCTTATGCCTCCCTACAATCTCTTATGTCTCCCTCATAAAAACTAAATAAGAAATGTAATCATTTTCTTGTCCAAGGTGGGGCACTCGAACCCAAATCCTCTCGAAAACTTTAAATAAACACGTATGCCTCCCTACATATAAAATCCTTGTTATCCCAATTTTATCCCTCAGAAAAATTGGTCGAACACGACTCTTGCACAAGAGAAATGGAGGGTTTGTCTTAGTCATGTGGACTCAAATTCGATCCCAAAACCAATTCCAAAAATGAGCAGAGCAAAGGAACTGTGGAGGGTGCCACATGCCTCATCGATGTAACTATAAGGGTAGAATCCAAAGGCAGTTCCCAAGTGTGTGTGGGCTCGCTAGGTGGTAAGGAGTCCATATCGGGGTAGGGTCAGATTTGTTGAATTGGCTAAGGAAAGAATAAATAGCAAAATCCTCCACGCGTCTCGACAAAGACATCTCAAAATGTTAGGTCTAAACAAGGTTCCCAAACAAGCGCTAGCCTATGATGTGGTCAGGGTCAAAAAGGGATAGAGTCTACCATTGAAAATTCTAAGGTGGTAAAATGAGCCATGCTTCCCAACAAAGACAACTTCAAAGGCACGACCCAAAAGGTAAGACCCAAACAAGTGCGAGCCCCCCACGTGTGTCGAGTCGACATATTGCCCCACCAAATATGAGGAAATGAAGGAGCATCCTGTAGATGATGCCAAGTGTCCCACCATAAAAATTGTTGAGCGGCTATAAAGGTCCCACTGTAAAGGGTTTTTGGCATTATATATGGTGGGCCCCCTTACTCATCAAAGGGATGAGGCAAGAAATGTTCACTCGAGGCCTGAATCAGCTAAGTATGAGACGAAATGATGAAAATCCCCACATGCCTCTTGATTGCTCCTTCAAGGGAAAATCCAAAGGTGGTCCCCAAATGAGTGCCATCTCTCCACACATCCGTGGTCCCAAAAATTCGTCCCTAAATGGGTGGGATCGGACAAATTTGACCGTTGAAAATTCTCGGGGGTAAGCGGAAGCCTCCACACGTCATCTTGGCACAACTTCAAGGGTAGAGTCCAAAAGGTGATCTTCGAATGAGCACTAACTCTCCACATGTCTCGGGTCAAGCAGAGTTTCTCCGCCAACGGGAGGGACTCGGGAACAACACAAAGGATACAGAGTAGGCCTACTGAGCCCGCCATGTGTTAGTTCGGCACAACTTCAAAAGTGTAGAGGAGGGTGTGAAATCTTAAGATGTGCGGGGGCACCACATGGATCTATGAGAATAGACTCCAAACCTATATCACCTTCAAACGGCCATATATTTCGATCGGAAGCTTAGAATTGAGTGGGAGAGGACCTTTTGGAGAGCTATCGATGCCTGCTACTCGCCTGCCACCATTAATGATCCAGTCCACTATTTTTGAGGCTATCAAGTCTCCCACCTACCACCATGATGAAAAATGGGATTCCTTTCTTGCCCAAAGAAGGAACAATGATGGAGCATGGGTATTACAGTGAGATTCATCATTATAGTAGGAGAATTCAATGCTCCTTCAAGGGTGGTTGAAACAGGGTTCAAATTTTCCCTCCTTTCTCTCTCATTCTTCCTATATATTATACAAGAGGGCCAATTACTAGTTGTTTGTAACTCTTGCTTTGCGCCTCCCTTCTCTTCCCTATAGGTGAGTTTTTCAAGTTTTTGAACCCCCCATTCAAATTATAATGAAATTTCTTCATCTTAACCATTATAGTGCATCGTATCAACTCTATAGAAATAATGCATGTTTGTAGATGATTTTCAACCCCCTCTTGTGTTCATTGCATCCTCCCGATCTCTAATCATAGTTTGGTTATTTGTACATGGTGGTTGTGTTATAGTTTTAATTGTTTGTGTTTAATTACAAAGCAAGTGTTCAACATTCCTTCGGTGCATCACCCTTATTAGATTAGGTTTTATTTCTAACATCTCTCTCTCCCTTTCTTCTTGGCAAGTTATAATAGGATTTAGAGTAGACCATCTATAATATGAATGTGTGCACTTGAACATAGGAATAAGAACTAACCTTTATCCAGCTTATCTCTCTCTATTCACAAATTCCAACACTTTGAGAGATGCTCCATGTTATGCAATCACACCGATATTTTCACCGATCGAGTGGCGACTTTAGGGATGTTGTGATTTTGCACTAATGGTTTTGGCACGCCTAGTGGGACAAGAAGTCTCTATTTCTTTTGTAGTAAGTTTGATGTGCACTTCTTGTGAGTTCCGAACTTTTAATAAGCTCTGAAATTACACATCTAGGGACTCCAAAAGAGGTAGAATCCACTGGCTTCAACAATCCAATCTGTCAAGTTCATGAGAAGAATACAAACAAGATCAAGAACCAGAGAGGAGGTGTTATTTGTCTATCTACATTTATCCCCAGATAGAGAAATAAGGGGAAGAGGATCCCAAATGTCTCCATCTCCACTAAGAAGGACATCGTCAATGCCTCCACCTGGTAGACCCTTCGTTCAATCGATTAGAGTCCTCTCGACCAATCGGATGGTACAACCCAACTCCTATGTTAACTTCACTTTGGTAGCATCCCACTGGCTTTTAATGCACAAAATCTAGTTCCGCTTGCAAAATTAAAGAGCATCCCATAATTTACAAAGTGGTTCGTAATTCTAACCACAAGAATTGGGACCATTTTTGCATGACTCTTCACAATCAATTTGGAGAGAAGGGAGATAATCTATCCTTGTTGGAACAACTGACAATAATCAAGAGGGATCCTAATGAGTAGTTGACTCGATTTCAACTTCAGATTCCAGCGTATGTGGGATAGGATTCTAGTGGCTATGAGACCAACAAATGAAGGTGATTTTCTATACTTCCTTAAAGCTTTAAATTATGATATTTCCATGATGATTCAATCCATGGGAGGCAAAACTTTACCCGTATCCTATAACATTGTTATTTGAGCTATAAATTTCTTAATTCAAGCTAGTAAACTTTCACCTAGGCCACCTATGCCTCTATATCTAGGACTATGAGCTCCAAGCACTACTCAAGCACCCACATTAGCTCCCATTCCTACTCCAAGAGATCAGATTTCAACTGTGTCTTCCACCTCGTCTTCTATCTCCTCAAATGAGCTCCAAGAAGTCATAGAGTAACTACAAAACTTGGGCAATGAGTTGGTGGTACTTAAGAGGAAACAAGCTCAAATTTTCAAATCATATCAGCCTCAGACTCAACCCAACATACCTCCATATCAGCCTAATAGGCCACCCATCCAAACTACAAATCAAAATCAAGCAAAACCTCATGTTAATAGACCATGGTAGCCTTACAATCCTAATGTTGCATCCACATCTAGAGCCTTGGTACTAGTGCAAAATAACATGGCTCAGGAATATGATTGGTGTTTCCCATGCAATCAGCCCCATAACTAGTCAATGTGTTTTAATGGTGCTTTGAATCAAGCTCTTATGGTGACAACAACTGGTGTGGAACAAGAGACAAGCCAGGAAGGGAATCAACAGCAGGAAGTAACCCAGAAAGAGGCACCTCCAAATGAGACCACACTTGTCAATTGGTAGGATGAAGATTTCTGTGGTATGAATCAAGCACCTCCTCATAGTGTAGTAGCAAATACGAGTCCAAGAAGAGGAATATTGGAGAAGGTAAATCCTCCAATTCAAACGGTCCACAACCCCCTGCTACCCCGTAAGGTGCTAGCAATCAAAGTGTAGCCCGCACTATGCAGATCCAGCCTAAGCCACCTTCTAGACCCACTCAAGTACCAATTGTAATGACCCATGTGCAAGGAAAGGGAAAAAAAAAAGGATAGCTCATCCCCATTCAACATCATTGAGTAGATGAAGAAAACAAATGTAAACATCTCAATGTGGGAGTCATTGGATATCCCAGGACAGAGAGACCTATTATAAGCTATTATGGCTGATTGGTTAGCATCAAATCAGCCACCCAATAAACAAGACAAGGTAATTACCAATACATCTCAGCAAGGAGGAAATCATGGAAGCCACCAAGGTAAAAATTCAAAACCACCACCATTCTACATTTCATTGATCATCGGAGATAAGTTGGTGCATAATTACATGATTGATTCGGGGAAAGTAGCTCAGTCATGCCAAAACAAATAGCAAATTAGTTGGTCCTTCTATATGAAGTCATCTCCAAAGGTGAGGTGCAATTAGATGGGGCAACAAAGAATAATGGTTGGGATAATCAAGGATTTGAGCCTCATAGTACATGCATACCCCAACATGACTGTCTCACAAGATGTATCAGTCATAGACTTACACCCTCTCTTCACATTATGTTTTTCAAGAGACTTCACCACTAAAATTGGAGGCTATTTTTCTCGCTAATTGGTCGCACATGCTCTTGAGAACAAAGTATGGAGCTAAGGCTACAATCAAATCCGATCCCATTGCAAACTTCCACATAGAGCGTCATGTACCCATCTTGATCAATGAAAATCATTCACCTTTGATCAAGAAGATCTCCCAAGCACTTATGAAGTAGATACTAAGGTTGGATGCATCCCAAACTTGAATCTTGATGAATGGGAAAACAAGAGGCATGCTTTTGACCCTTACAAAGAAATGGAAGAATCTTGAGCTAGGAGTCTATTGTTTTCATGAAGAGAATAACCCTCTCCTTAGCATCACCGAGCGATCATAAGGATGATAATGAGGTATGGCAGTTATTCTTTGATGGTTCAAGAAGTAGACAAGGAGCCAGAGGAGGAGCTATGCTTGTTTCACCTAAAGGTACACAATATTACTCAGCCTTTCCATTTCAGTTTTCTTGCTCAAATAACATAGTTGAGTATGAAGCCTTGATTCATGGATTGCATTGGCCAAGAAGGAGATACATTAAAAAATTACAAGTCTTTGGAGACAAGTGAGCTAGTTGTGAATCAAGTCAAAGGACAAAATTCTACCAAGAACGGTCTATTAAAGAATTACAAGAATCGAGTATGGGATTTCATTGAATATTTCAAAGCATTTGGCATCAATTCCATCCCAAGAATGGCAAATGAAGCAATGGACAAATTTGCAGCAATCGGGGTGGCATTTGATGTTTTAGAGAGTATCAAGAGTGATAAATCTTAGCCCCATATTAAAATGGTTGTAAGACCAGTTGTTCCAGACAACAACAGAAGTTGGCAAGTCTTTGAGAATGATCAGCAAATTGTTAACTTTCTACAAGAAGAAGCTGAGTTCTCTTCCAGAAACTAAGACAAATTAGAACAATGGTATGGTGACCAAGTGGTGTAGCTGAGAACCAATAAATTACCAAAATGTCTTATAACTTTGGATTCAATCTTCAACCCAAATGATCAATTGAGGAAGAAGAAGGAAAATATTCAGGTCAAGGGTGAAGATTCAGAGCCCATTTCAATAGATGAAGGTAAAATATTGCAAATTGGCAAAGTAAGTACCCCACATGAAAAATTTGAATTCATCCAACTTTGTCAAGAATTCCCAGATGTCTTTGCTTGGACTTACAAGGATTTAAGAGGTTTCAACCCAAAGTTGGCACAACACACTATCGAGTTGGATCCAAGATCTAAACCTATCAGACAGAAGCAAAGGGTGGTAAATCCTCACATTGAACCTCTCATGAGGAAAGAGTTGAACAAGCTAATTGAATCTAGCATCATCTTCCTTATCAAACATTCAAGTTAGGTTACAAACTTGGTGCCAGTCAGGAAAAGAAATAGAGAAATCAGATTGTGTGTAGACTTCGAGATCCGAATAGAGCATCACTCAAGGATCGTTATCCACTTCCATCAATGGAGCAAATCTTAGAGGTTGTAGCTGGTTTTGAAAGGTTTTCATTGCTAGACAGATACTCAGGATATAATCAAATAATGGTAAAAGAGGAAGATCGGTTCAAGATGAAATTCACCACAAAATGGGGCACATATGCTTATAATAAGATACCATTTGGGTTTTCCAATGTCGGAGAAACATTTCAAAGTTGAGCTACGTATATGGTGTTCAAAGGCTTGATTAACAAGATAGTGCTAGTATATCTAGATGATATCATTTTCTTCTCAAAGAATGTAGAGACTCACCTCTTTCACCTCAGGAAAGTATTTCAAAGGTGTAGAAGGTTTGGAGTGTCATTGAATCCAAAGAAATGTGTATTTTTGGCACACGAGGGAAATTTTTGGGCCACATCATCTCAAAAGAAGGGTTAATAATTGACCCTGAAAGAGTTGAAGCCATTAGAACACTTCCACTGCCACATCACAAGAAATATCTCCAGAGCCTCTTGGGAAGGATAAACTTTGTCCACAGATTTGTGCTTGATTTTTCCACTCTTATGAAGCCTTTAACAATGATGTTGAAGAAGATTCTTGCATTCAAATGGATAGCAAAAGGCAAATATATTTTGAAGCCATCAAGTGTGCAATATCACAGGATCCAACCCTTATTAACCTAGACTTCTCAAAGTATTTCATGTTGTATGCTTTTGGATGGTCGACACAATCTCGGCTATCTTTGTTGAGTCTAACAACAAACGTTCATAACATCCCATAGCATTCTCCGCTTAGAGCCTAGAAGATTATGACGTAAGGTACTATTTTATTGAGAAACATTTCCTTGTTATCATTAGGAGTTTGAAGAAGTTCAGACACTTGGTCTCAAACCATAAGATTCAATTGCTAGTGTCTCATATTGGTGTTAAGGATTTTCTCCTAAAAAAGGATCTCGAATGAGAAAAGAGTAGGTTGGATCACTCACATAATACAATATGATATTGAAATCAAAGTGAATAATTTGGTCCCTTGCAAAGGTCTATGCGAGAAACTCGCTTCAAAACAACAAGTGAGTCAACAAATGAGGAAGAAGTTGTCCTACTACTACAAAGTCAACTAGAGAAGCCAGTGACAATGTAGCTATTCCATGTTGAACTCAAGACTTGGTGAATTATCTCCAAATAGGTTTTTGTCATACGAAATGAGCAGAGAAAAAATAAGGTACTTTAGATTACAAGCCATATCATATGTGCTTGTTGATGGCGTTTTGTTTAAAAGGCACATCAATGGTGTCCTATTAAGGTGCCTTGGGACAATCCAAGTTGAGAAGTTATTACATGAGTTCCATGACGGAGAGTTAGGATTACACCAGATGTACAAGAAAAACAAACATGCAATGAATAACGTCAAAAATGTAAAACAGAGACACAAATTTAATGTGGTTCACCCAAAATGAGTTACGTCTACCGAAATAGCCAATCCTTTTATTCGGTCTAGCAAAAATCTCTCTGACAAGATAGCCTCTGATATAATGAGCCTCATACATTACGACCCTTTAAAGATATTAGGTTTTTTATCATTTGGGGAAACATAGAAAACCAACCGTTAGATCTATTACCTAATATGCGAAGCCCCCTGCAACCCCCATCGCTATCAAGCTCCACAAACAACATGGAGAAGTTGGAGGCCAATTTAATCCATGAGTAACAACTCTCATGATTATGAAGTTCAGCTATTATTGGCCTACGATGTTTAGTGATTGCTACTCATGGATCAAGAAGTGCAAGAAATGTGCATTCTTCACAGGGAAGGAAAGGTTAGAACCCTACCTCTTCATCCCATTTCAGTAAATCAGCCATTCATGCAATGGGGATTGGACTTCATTGGAGTGATCAATCCAAATTCAAGTCAAGGCCACAAGTGGATACTCACAATGACCAACTATTTCACCAAGTGGACTGAAGTAGTAGCACTTAAGGAGGTAAATGAATCCAGCATTTTGGACTTCTATGAAGGGATAGTTACAAGGTTTGGTGCCCCTACTACTATCATATCAGACAATGAATTGGCATTCCTTGGCATAAAAATTACTAAATGGGTTGTCAAGAATGGTGTATACCTCAGCACCTCTTCAAACTATTACCCTCAAGGTAATGGCCAAGCAGAGTCCACAAACAAGAACTTACTGAGAATCATCAGAAGGAATCTTGAGGAGAATCAAAGAACTTGGCACACAAAACTCAAATCAGATCTTTGGGTAGATAGGATCACACCTAATAGGTCTACAAGTAGCTCTCCATTCAAGCTTGTATACGGGAAGGAAGTGTTTCTTCCTATATCACTTGAGTTACCAGCATTAGAACTCATGAAACAACTAGAACTAGTTGAGTTTGAGCCTATGGAGATCAGGTATGCAAAGATAATGGAGTTAGAAGAGGAAAGAGAACATGTGGTGTAGACTATGGAGAAGGATCAAGTGTTGATCAAGAAGAGATTTGACAAGAAAGCTACAGTCAGGACATTCCAATTTGGAAATTTGGTACTGAAATGAGATGCAAACCATGCAAATCCAAGTAGGAATTCTAAGTTTTATGCCATTTAGAGTGGCCCCTACATGATCACTGAATGCAAAGTTAGCAATGCCTTCCGGATGGCTAAGTTAGATGGTGAATAATTATAAATTCTAGTCAATGGGATCTAACTCAAACATTGCTACTAGGAAGAAAATTCTCACCTTTGTAAATATTAGCCTAGGATTTTAATTCCTCTAAGTGTGTATGCACATTGTCTTGTTGTAGTGTAGGTTTTAATTTCCCTAAGTGCTTTGGCATAGCTTTTGTTGCTCCAAGGTTGTATCATTGTACAGTTTGATGTGCCTCCGGGTGAATGTTGTAGTAGTCTATTTCAAGAATAAGTGAAGACCCCGGTCTAGACAATTTTATACTCTCAGAAATCTCATCTTTAAGATTTTCTTATGAAAATTAAGAGTGTGGATAGTGGGGAAGGTTCGGGGTCACCAAGTGCAAGCGTCAAATTTAGGTTTCAAAAAATAGGATCAGTATCAAGCTACCATCTATGACTCCATGCCCAATGGATACCTCATGGCAACTGATTTGTTCACCTAGCAGGAAGGTGATCCGTGAGTCACCAAATTGTTATCCCAATATTACACCCTAGGAAAAATTGGTCAAACGTAACCTTGCACAAGAGAAATGGAGGGGTCGGCTGAATTGTGTGGACTCACATTCAATCCCAAAACTGAGTCTAGAAGAAAGCAGAGTAAAGGAACCGCGGAGGGTGCCACGTGCCTCATTGATGTAACTCCAAGGGTAGAATCTAAAGGTGGACCCCAAGTGTGCACGGGCTCACCACGTGGCCAAGATTCCAAATGGGGCAGGGGCCACCGTTGAATTGGTTAAGGAAATAAGAAACAACAGAATCCTCCACGCATCCCGATGGCGCATCTCCAAAGGTTAGGTCCAAATAGGGTCTCCAAATGAGTGTAATCCTACCACGTGGTTAGGGTCAAAAAGGGAGAGAGTCAACCATTGAAAATTCCAAGGCCGGTAAAAGGAGCCACGCATCCTAACGGTGTAACTTCAAAGCTACGGCCCAAAATGCTAGACCCAAACAAGTGCGAGCCCCCCATGTGTCTCAAGTCAGACATATTGCCCCGCAAAACATGAGGAAACAAAGGGGTGGCCCATAGATGATGCCAAGTGTCCCACCGTCACAATTTTGGGAGCTAGCTACAAGGGTCCCACCCGTAAAGGGTTTTTTTGGCATTATATATGGTGGGCCCCCCTTACTCACTAAAGGGATGAGGCAGGAAGTGTTCACTCTGTGCACAAATTGGCTAATTATGAGACAAAAATGGCATAAATCCCCACATGTCTCTTCAGCGCTCCTTCAAGGGGTGAATCCAAAGGTGGTCCCCAAACAAGCGACAACTCTCCACATGTCAAGGGTCCCACAAAGTTATCCCTAAATGGGCGGGATCAAACAAGATTTGGCCGTTGAAAATTCTGGGGTCATCGGAAGCCTCCATGCATTAGCCTAGTGCAACTCTAGGGATAGAGTCCAAAAGGTGGTCTCCAAATGAGTGTCATCCCTCCACGTGTCTCAGGTCAGGAAGAGTGTCTCCACTAATGGGAGGGACTCAAGAAGAACACAAAGGAAATAGAGTAGGCCCATGAAATCCACCACGTGTTAGTTCGGAGCAACTTCAAAAGTGTAGAAGAGGGGGAAAAATCTTAAGATGCGTGGTGCCACCATGTGGATCTGTGCGAATAGACTCCAAACCTGAAGCACCTTTAGAAGGCCATATCTTTCGATCAAAAGCTCAAAATTGAGCGAGAGAGGACCTTTTGGAGAGCTCTTAGTTCCTGCTAATTGACTACCACCAGTAATGATCCGGTCCACCTTTTTGAGGCTATCAAGTCTCCCACCTGCCACCATGATGAAGAATGGGCTTCCTTTCTTTCCTAGCAAGGAACAGTGATGGGGCATGGGTATTGCAGTGAGACTCATCATTGTGGCAGGGGAATTCAATGCTCCTTCAAGGGTGGTTGAAACAGGTTCAAATTTTCCCTCCTTTCTCTCTCATTCTTCCTATATATTGTATAGGAGGGGAAATTTCTAGTTATTGGACACTCTTGCTTTATGCCCTCCTTTCTTTTCTTCCCCAGGTGAATTCATGGATTTTTTAACCCCCATTTAAATTATAATGCAATTTCTTCCTCTTGACCATGGTAGTGCACTCGTATCAACTCGGAGCAATAATGCATATATGTGGATGATTTTCAACCCCCTCTTATGTTCACTAAATCCTCCTGATCTCTCATTACAGTTTGGTTATCTGTGCATGGTGGTTGTGTTATAGTTTTAATGGCTTGTGTTTAATTGTAGAACAGGTGTTCAACATTCCTTTGGTGCATCACCCTTGTTAGATTAGGTTTTATTTCTAGCATCTCTCTCCATGTCTCCTGGCAAGTTAGAATTGGATTTAGAGTAGACCCTCTATAATATGAATGTGTGCACTGAATAGAGGAATAGGAATCGCTGCCTTTATGTGGAGAGCTCTCTCGATTCACAAAGTTTCACACTTTGAGAGATGCTCCATGTTATGCAATCACACCGAGATTCTCACCCATCGACCTGGAATACTTTAGGGGTGTTGTGATTTTGCACTAATAATACCCATAGCCTTCTCCTACACCATACTTAGGAAATCTACCCAAGAACCCAACAAGCATACCAAAACACTCAATAACATACACATATACACAAATAAAAGAAAACAATTAAACAAGAGTGTAGCTCCTACCTTTCCATGGTAGATCTTGATCCAAGATTCACACACCAAGCTCCTTCAAGCCCAAACTATCACCAACAAGCTCCAAAAATTCCACAAGCACTCCAAAATCCTCCAACTCCAAAAATATAAGAGCACAAATGAAATCAAGTAACCCCCAAACAAACAAATGAACTTGCATAAATAGAAAAGGGAGAGAGGAGGGTGAGGTGGCTCCATGTAGGATGCCACATCACTTATCCTCAACTCGCATCATAAGTAAAACCTCAACCCCAATGCACAATAAATTGGTGGTTGAGAGGAATGAAAAACCTCTTACACACACAATCCAAACCCACACCCCTAAGGAAAAAATTTAAAACCCATGTAAGAAAAGTGTAATAAATGCCACTTTTTGTCTTATAAAACACATAATGGGGTATATTTTTCACCCCCAATCCATAGGTAGGGTTTGTATAAGAATTTAAGAGATGTGGAAAATATTAGCTTGTCCCACAATCCTCTAAAATTGGCCCTTAAGGCCAAATCTGAATTTCTAAAGTAAGGTAGAGTGTACAAAACTCAAGATACTTACATTCAATCTTTAAAACACAGTCAAAAACTAAAAATACAATAAATGACTTCATTTTTCACATCCCCAAATCACTTAATAGCTTGATTTAATTACTAATAGAAGCACATTAATCAACAAGGGTTAAATAAATTACATCACAAATAAACTACATACTCTACAATAATTAAATAAAAAGGGAAAAAGTGCACACAAGCCCATGGTCACAATTAGAGGTCATTCCCCCCATGGGGACCCCCTAACAAAATTAAAACACACAAACCACAACCTAACACAAGTTGCCATGGTGACCTTAGTTGTATCCATTTAGTATTCCACTGTGGTTGGTCTCCAATGCCCCTTTTGATTGTTGTGATATAATTACCTGCAAGACACATGATACCTCCTTCCTTACGGCCACATCAAAACATCAAGGGTAAAAATACGCATAGCAATCAATAACCATCCACGTATAGTTAATTCATCATCTAGACTAACAATGCTATCATTTGTCTACAATTTCAACATCTAAATTTTATCTTTTATCAGTATCAACAAGATCCCAAGATTAGTTCAAATGCTAAATCCTACTCAACACGACAAGAATTTTGAATGTTAGTAATACATATATCAACAACACATCATCATCATCAAATATAACATGTTTCTTTATGTATCTAAGAATCCACACAATCATATTATGAATCACAATCCATCAAAATCATGTTGTATCTATTGTCTAACATCATGATAAACCAAAATGATACAATAATATTCAGGTCTAAAGTCAACAATAATCAAAATCAACATATAATAAGTGTCGAAGAGGAGTGGGCACTACACTATCGACATCCAATAGTGACCACATGACATTATCATTCTATGATAGTGTCTTTTGACTATTTGTCTTATCCTTTCCATACTTTTATGTGTTAAATTTTTTAGGAACTTGTGTATTTAGGTTTTTTCATATTTTACGTTCCGATATGTTCCTAATTTTCAATTATGAAGGATCTATATAGAAATACCATCGATGAATTTTAATAAGAAGTACCTAGAATTTTTTTATTTTAAGAAGGATTTATCTAGTACACATCCATTGCCTTCTCTCTTCCCTACAAAAGTAAAACAAATAACTCAAATGAAAATGAGAAGGAAAAATGAAATAAAAGAGTTTAGGTTTAAACTTTATCCTCATAAGTTTTATTTTATGGTTAGGCCATCCTACGATGGAGACATATTTAATCTAAGGGCCATAATTTAATGTGATAAAATACTTAAGAATTATGGTTGCACTTTTAATTGGATAAATTATTTAGTGTGTTGTTTAGGGAAAATAACTTTAGTAATGGGTATACTTTAATTGTGAGGGCATTATTATTTTGAAGCTTTTCGTTATTATGGGTGTAATATTTAATTAAATCACTATTACAATCCGAGTAATAAAATGAGGTGACATGGGTCCATTTAGTAGGCTAAATGAGACCCATGGTCATTTTAATATTTTGGCCACCTGTAAACTTTTTAAACATTTTTGAAACAATTTTTAAACTTGGCTAAAATCCCTTTTCATGTCCTTTATCATTTTAAGCATGACAAGCTTGTAATTGTTAACGGATATTTTAATTGTGTCACCATCACGATATGATTATTGTCGACGCCTATAAAAATATTAACCATAAATTCATCATAACTCATGAAATTGGAGTTACGCCGACTCCTCGCACTGTAGATGAGAGTTGCGATGCGATTACCACAACATGTTGGCTTTATTCCTCAACTTGTTGTTTCATAAATTTTGGTTTTGAGTCATTTCATCTCTTGCGATTTAGTAATCTAAATGGCCTTTTAGATTAATATACCCTTTAAAAAATTATAACCATTATTATTTCTTTTAATATCATGATGTGGATTCTTAGTTGTCTTTATTTATCATTTTTGGAACTTGCGCTAAGTGAGGTTCGAGACAAGTTTTAACACAAGATCTAGCAGAAGAAGATAATTTAATCTCACTAATTTTATAACCCTTGCTAGAATTAGGGTTCAATACATAGAACTTTGGATGTATAGTTCAGTTGACAACTATGTGACCTTCGCTACTTATGGAGGGGTTAATCATCCAACTTATATAATCACAAAGATAACCTACCCTGTGGATATTCATGATGATGTCAAATAGAAACTAAGTAAATTGAATTTCATTAAATAAAACTCAAAAATGAGAGAAGGGTAGGGTATAAAAGAAGTTCAAATTCGTGACTTGTCTAAAAGGAACGTGGAGCACACACAATCAACCCGATATAAATGGAACTAGAATTTAGAAAACCTAACATGAAACTCAAATTCCTATAAATCATAGGAAAGAGTCAAAGGATTTGAATTTATTGTATCCATAAGATTTAAATGCAAGCACAACCTAAGTTCATTCCTTAATAATTTATAAATCATAAGAATGAGTGAAATAACAATTGTGTTCAATTCAATCTACTTCACCGATTTAATGAATTTAATCCAAAATCACATTTTAACCTTTTAATCCATGCAATGTTTCACTTACTTCTTAAGCGCATATAGTTTATCAAACATAAAACTGAAATCAAATTGCTTTCTTGAACCATATAAGCTAGTGTTCATTTAAAATTCATTCATTAATTTATCACAAGTTTTAGTGTTAGCTCTCAATCTAAATCAAAACATAGCATCAATATAAATAATTGAGAAAAGACATGACATAGCTTGAAAAATTATACAATGATCAAAATGCTCCTTGTTGTTGCTCATAAAATCAAATCTAAATTAATGAAGAGCTCGATTCAAGTATTTCTAATAAATAGATATGTGTCACAACCACATCTTTCTTTCGCATGCATATAATTAACAAAGCTAATAAACTAATAATAGATTCAATTTTGTCCAAAATAATTTGGAACTTTTCAATATTACAATTGTTGGACCAATAAGGCATGCACTTCCAACTCTTACAAATCCATTCATCATGCACATATATCTAAAAATATAACTTTTTTTTCCTCAAACTTTAACTTCAAACTACCTTTCCTTTTCCTTGATTTCCAAATACTTCTTGTAATCTTCTTCTAGTATTTTGATATCCACAAATGCAAGCCTAATTTTAGATGAGTTGGAGTTGGCTATCTTGGTGTGCTCAATAAATGATGTGGTCACAAACTCTTTCACACAAGTTTCCCTCTCAATTTTTCTAGTGATTTCCATCATGAACTCATGCATGGGCACACTTCGTTTTCTTGTAAATTGGTGGAAATCCCACACTAGTAAGAAGAGACAAAATGCTTTGTTTAAACAATATCATACTTTTTCTAGGTTTCATTAATAATGGATTCAACTCTTCCGACTTTTTGTCTCTTCACAAACAATCTATGGAAATTGTTTCCATCTTCATACGATATTAGAGAAATGTTTAGGAGTAGATTCCTTTTCACCACATTCATCAAATTTGTCAATTATGACTCCAAAATTGTAATTTGAGTATGATATGATCTTGCATTACTCTAAACATTTCTGCAATCACTACATGTTCCTTCCAATTATGTCAATAGTTGAAAAACATCTCTTAAGGTACATTATACTTTCTTTGATGCATTTGGCGAGATGTTGAGTAATTATCTCATTTGAGTCAATTCATCCTACATTTATTTCACCACATCCTCTTATAGCCTATTGATATAATTTATCATTGAAATAGGGTCTCGACCTTAGTAATGTATCATCAATGTGTACCTCACATGTATCACTCACTCTCTTTTTACCTCCAAGATTCGTAATACTCTTCGTAAAGGTGAATTTTCTCTTATTCCAATTTACTTGTATAAATCATTTTTAGGATTCTTTTGTTTTTATCAAACTATAAGGAAATCTTGGAAGGAGTGAGTGTCACCTTCTTTACATGTGAGCCAATTATTTCTCCACCCATTCCTGGCAATCCAAATATCTTATGTGTTGTATTTGGGTAGAAAGAGCTTGTGATGATTCTATGGACACTATAATTTGAGGAGCAGAGCTTAGGGATTGGTAGTAAAAAGAATAAATTGGGTCATTTCTAAAATTGGTTGGAGAGATTCCCTTCGATTATACCAAGTAGGTGGAGAGGCAAGCCCTACCCAATTTATAAATGGCATAGCCTATTGAATTTTGGGAATTACCCTCAAACAAAATATTTCCTTAATCCTTCTCCTCTCCTCATTTTATGGATATGTTGTGGTGTATATATTTGCAATGTCATTTGACTCTCTTGTGTGTTGCCTTTACTTTGGGTAATGGTCATGGTGGGAGGAGTGAACATGATGGTAAGTGGTGTGGTAGAAGAAGATAGTGGAAATTTGATGACAAAAACTAAGTAAATTGGGTAGGAATAGTGTATGGTGAAGGGGAAAAGGCGGGGGTGAAAATAGAGTCACCCAAGGTATAAACAACACTTGAGGTGGTCAAAGTGCTTGAAAATTCTTCCTTACTTGCTAATTGTGCATCAAAACTTGTGACGTATCTCTTGAACTTTTAATAACATGAAAAATTTCACTATAAGTGACAATACTGCATCACTACTATATTTTTGTGTCACCAAATTAATCGAGGCAAAGAACAACTAAAGGCGGTGAAATTGGAGACACAAAACTTGAAATAGAGGAAATAACATGAGATACTACAATTTGAGGTACATCCATATGAGAAAAAAATGCTTATGCAACACCTTAAACCTCGCCACTAGTAAACACACTAGGTGGGACAATAAAATGTGATGTAGTGCTAGGGTTAATAGAAACTCAACATTTGAGATATCAACTGAAACATAAGATACTCGATGCAATACTTATTAATACCTAGATATCGATGGAACACTCTTAACCTCACCACTAGATGAAGAAATTGTTGGGACAATAATATGTGTGTGGGAACATTTAAAGAGGGAATACTTACTACATTTTTATATGCTTGCTTAGGAGTGCAATGTGGGTGGCATATGAGAGATAGAAGAAACTTGATCATACCCGAGGGTGGAGATAACGGTGGTTCTTATGTAGATGAAGGGGCTTTAGGAATTCCTTGAGAATATATTTCCTCAAGTCTTCAATTTTTCCATCATGTTCATTATGCTCTTCAAATTCTTCTTCCTCGTCATCTATTAGCTGTTGAACTCCCACCTAGATGATCCCTAATTGCACCTTTCTCTCATAAAATTGAGTCTATGTTTCAAGATTGAGGATTCGGTCCTCTTGGATATACTCATTTTTTGGGAAGATATCTATACCTAGTTTATTTTTTAATGATATACAATGTTTTCTCACCTCCCATTTTCATCTCCAATATTTGAAAAGTGTTTTTCTGTGAATCTAAGATGGTTCCCAAAGTCGGCCATTTTAACAATTGAAGGCAAATTATTAAATTCTATCTCTCCCAACTTAAAAGGGATATCAAACCAAACCCTTTGTTGTTTGCCCTTAAAACCCCTACAATTCCATGTGCCATTTATATTGCAACTTCAATTTTCAATATTTTATTAGGTACACATATTGGCAATATAGTACGAAGATAACGATAACCATCTACTCTTATAATTGTGCAATCATCATAATACTATTAAGCTCCTCTTTCAATTATAGTTGTCTTCATTACAAATGAGATTTTAGGCATATCTCTACCATAAATAGCTATGTACACAATGGGATAGAAATGATTTCATATATAATTTATGTGTTTCCCATATTTATAATGGTATAAGGAACTATAAGCTACATAGATGGGTTCATTCTCGGGGCCATAACGGAAACAAATTGTATTGGAAATCCAACCTAGAATATATTACATCTAATAAGTAAGAGGCCATGTAGAAGCTTTGATTTGGTGTTGAATGAGCTATATTCCACATATCCTATAAATTTGAGGAAATTAGACAACCCCAATGTGGTTTTCAATACTTATTAATAATCCCCACTAGTAGGGGCACCCATGTTTAATCTATAATATCAATAGTCTTGGCTCTCCAACTTCAATTGAGCAGAGACCTTACTACCCTAATTCCTTTAATAAAGTGTTGTACTAATACTTTCAAATGACTCTTCCTCTTTAATCATATAGGAACCTTTGCAAATTCCACCAGTCCATTATCCCATATATTTATCTCTTTCATCAACTCACTAAAAAAATCCTTGTTATAGACTATATTAGCTTCTAGGAGGTGATATAGCCCACTAAACATGGTTTCATTAACTATGGAAATAATATGTATAATAGATTTCAATGCTCCATATTGTATAGTGCACTAGGCTTGTACATGTGTGAATAATTTTCTTCATGGAGAAAGTATGGATTTACAATAGTTTGTAGAAGCTTGAATATTTGATTGCTTGTAAATCCTCATAATATCGAGTTCCTTTTATAATCAACCTATACTTATCATAGTATTTCTCCTCTAAATTCATTATTTCATAATAAATTGCATTGTATTTTGTCAATGGTTTCTATTGTTGTTTGGAGAAATGGGTGTCATTGAATTCTATTTAGTAGCGGTGGATTTATCTCCTAGAAGTAATTTGCTAGGAATCATGTTGATTAAGGACTTCAAAGTGATAATTTGCATTTTTCCCAACTAAATTTTGAATTCCAACTCTACGCGAACTTCTCTTTCACAATTTTCTTTGCAAAGCTAAGAACTCAAATTCAATTAGTAACAACAACGCTTCAAACTTTGAAAACACTAAAATGTTGTTTAATTCACAAATGATTCATCTTTGCTATGATTTGATGATGATATATTTCACTTCCTCGAGCCCCTAAATCCATTAAAAATGAGCCTTTAATTGTGTTCCATTCTTTTATCCAAGTTAGGGGTTCGATGTAAACATTGGTCGCATGTTTTACTCTCTAAAATGGTGCCAACTTTATTTTCCCTCCCTCCAAAGGAAAAGATACCACAATAAATGCAAACGCATTTTTTTGGAGAGGGCTACCCTTCACTCAATATGCACCTTAGTCAACGTCGGTCAATGCATCATGACCGTCCATTTTGAAATGGATGGTCATGATGCATTGACCGGCATTGACTGAGTGCATATTGAGTGAAGCTTAACCACTGGTTTGTTTTTCCACAATTTGACTTTAAAATTTCAAAAATATATTAAATGAACAATAAGTCACCTCTAGTATATTTGAATTCATTGGCATTTACTTGTGGTAGACGTGTTGATTTAGCCTAGTTGATTCCTATAGTACTTATTGTGGCATGTACAAAATGGTAGACATGTAGATTTATATTTTAATTTGGGTGAAATAAGGTTGTTTTTAGAGTTATAAGGGTGTCACAATTTCTCAAAATTTAAAATTTTGATGATGATACAAAAGAATTTGGTGAGAAATCGATTGAGAATGTTTGAAGTGTTCCCATAAGTGAAAAAGCATTTACTTTCATGTGGGTATCAAATAGTTTTTAAGATGGATTAATGAAGATCAATTCATCTAGAGACAACGATACATGTTTGAGGATGGGAACTTGGATAGAATGCACTCCTAGGTGATTTCTTGAGAGCTTGAGTAGGTAGCCATAATCAAGAGCATATGTTCAAGAATAACTCAATAGAAATCATGGAATTTGGTATTCTAACATTTGAATTCATACATATCTTCCTAGTTCAAAGGTATAATATGGTTAAAAACTACCTTCATTCAAACTAGAATATATATTTTGCAAGGCTATTTGATACACAAAATATGTGCACATTTTCGACAAATAGTGCTTCTAGAGAAAACAAAACAAAATCAACTTGTGCATAACAACATTTGTGATATGGGGAGCATAAATGTTTTTTTCTCTTTGTTCATTGATAAATTTTCTAGTATGACCTAATATATTTTTCAAGAAAAATGAGGTTCTCACCAAATTCACATTTAAAAATTTTGGTTGGAACGGAAAAAGTTTTGGAAATTGCATGTTTGAGGGAAAATAAAAAATAATAGTGGTGAATTTCTTTCAAAATAATTCAACCATTGTTGAAAGTATCTGGAAACCATGGGAATTCATCAAAACTAATTTTATCTAGGTTGAGGATGGGTTAAGCATTGGCTTCTCTCTCAATTCCCAATCCTATGCTTTCCTATGTTGAATTATTAGAAAGTTCCTTTGTCGTGGTTACTTGGATCAAAATAATGTGGGTATTCATGAATGGTACCAAGTCCATTTATATCTCATTTGTAAAGATATTTTAGTGCCCACTCAGGCTCATAGAAATTCCCCTTGTTCTAACCTTGATGGTTTGCGTGGATTGTTGAAAAACACTAGGTCGGGTGGTCATTTGATCATGTTTAGAGTGATCGAAAAATTTAAAAAAGCAATAAAATAAATTAAAATATTGTGAAAATAAAATAATGAGGGTAATGTTGAAGTTGTCCTTCGTGGAATAACCCTTTTTGAACCCTTAGTGTATCTCTCGTGTCTTCGATTTGGGAGGTGATGTCGTGTTCTTACGATTCATTCAACTCGAGATCATTTTCAATTCTTGAAGTTTGATATTTATAGTTGTTTTAGCATAATGTTGATCTAACTAAATCGTATTGCGATATCAATAAAGGTAATCCACAAAATTTTTAAACCGAGGATACTTATGCAATAAGTGAGTGCCTTAACAAGAGCAGAGAGGCTTTGGTTAATGTAAATTTTAAAATAATAAAATAAACCATGAAATTTAAATAATAGAAGATATTTCATATAAATATAAATAATGCATTAATATTGTGCCAAACTCATACCAAGAAAGAATTAATAAAAAAATTGGTTAATGTGAGATTTCATCCGTGAGAGAATTTTTGGTCTGTGTGTGGATGAATGAAGAAGGATTATGGTGAGGGGATGTCTTTTACAAATTCTTTGGAATTTTCTTGGTATTTCTGTTATGAGTACAGAATTGTTTCTTTTGTTAGTCTTGCACATGTTGTTTTTGGTTTTAAGGTCTCGCATATATCCTCCTGCGTGTACCATGTTGGAGATTTGGAGCAAGAGTTTGGTGTCCATAAAAGTCTTGGAAATTTATTTTGTTGCTAAGGTTCTTTACTTTGTTTCATTTTAGTTTATTTATCCCATGTTTGCAAATTGTGGGAATTGGGTAAGAGCATGGGGTGTTTGAATTGTTGTTCCTTAAAGAGATGCAACCTCGCTAGCATGTTAGAACATAATATTAAGTGCTTATAATGTTTAGTTTATAATTAAATAATTTAGAATATATTTTATATTCTTAATTATTTAATATAAACTTTAGATTATGTTTTATTAGTTATTTAATAACTAATTAATTTAAATCAGGTACACACCCGTCACTTAATTTGTTCATGACCCTTGGGGTCATTTAAATATGGTTGTGGGCCATATTTGGATTATTCACGTGAGGTGAATTGGACAAGGAGAGAAGTGAGGAGGGAGATAATTTTGGACTGTAAAAGTTTCTCACATAATAGAAATTATTTTCTCCGTGGTTTTTTTCCTCGGGGGTTTTCCATGTTAATTATTGTGTTCAAGTGTTATTTACTTTGTTTTGCATTTATTTATGCTTTCATCTAATGTTTGGTAAATATTATAATGGTTAATTAATTTACATACCTCAGATTTGACATGGTACTAGAGCATGTGTATTTAATTATATTTTAATTAACCAATGGATGTGTCCGTTCGGGTGGTTGGGTGGTTAGTTCGGTAGAAAAATTAATTTAAAACCCCTTCCCTCCGGGACATAGATTTGTTATATTGTGTGTGCACAAGTGAAAGGGCTTCGAAAAACATTTACGTGCGCGTGAAATCTCATACAAGAAAACAATTAAGAAATAAATATTTTATGAAATATTTCACTATATATTCTATAGTTTCAAATGTGTACAGGTTAAATGTTTTCAAAGGTAAATTCAAGAGTAAATGAAGAGAGGAGACGAGCTCCACCAAAATAATATTTTCAATTTTTCTCATTGGAAGGGTTAAAAATTTTCCCCCTCTATAAATCTCCGAGTTAATTTTCATGTGAAATCAAAATCTTCTTTCCCTGGTAAAAATTCATTTAATATTTTTAACTTGGTCTATGTGTTTCACTATGGCGTAGACAACCCCCTTCTTGTACACCCTTATATTTTACCCATACATTATATAAAATATAGTGTATTCCTTATAAACTATAAATGAAAACTTTATATTATAGTTTATATAATATAAACTATACATTGCTATTTTATATAGTTTATATAACTACAAATGCGATCCCTTTCGTTACATTAAACTATCCTATAATTTATTTTATGTGGTGTATACATAATGTTTTTTAAAACTATGTAATATAATGTGGGCTCCTTGTTTTCTTTTTAACCCATCTTGGGGCACCCCCTCCTTCTCACATATCTCGGTTCTTTGAAACCCGGAAGGCCCCGACTCATCCATCACCCACTCCTATCCACGACTTACATGTGGCAATGTTACCCCCATCACAAAGTCAACCAACCTACCTCCAACTGCCTCTTGCCACATGGCACCCTAGTCTCCCTCCCTGCGGTAAAGGATTGGCGGCATTTTTTTCAAGAGTTTAGTCCCACATTGGGACCTCGGCGGTTGGTTGTTGGATTTATAAGCTACCGGTGATATCTGTGATTGCGGTCACATGTTTCATTGTCTTTTTCCATGTTAGTGGTTGTAGGCTTTACTTGAAGGTAGTTGGTTTATTGAGCCCTTGATTACTGAATCGTGTTTAGAACTTAAGATACTTTGTTGTTTTTTTATTTGACCACGTTGTGTTGGTAACCATGAGCTCGCCATGAATGGCTTGATCTATATGATAAACTTGCCTGAGGTTGGTTGGAATATATATATATGAATGAGATGCATTGGCATTATTCAGATTTTGACATATAATAAACATTGGTGGTTAATCAACTCGACTCGCCAAGTTGGGTAAACCAACTCGGTCGAGCTAAATATAAATGTTCTATAGAGCAAAGCTCCTCAAATTTTCTATTATTATATCAATTTTTTTGTATATGCAATTTTTTTACTATTTCTCATTTTAATTTGAAATAATTTAAGTTAATTTATTATTTTATTATTTAAAATTGAGAAAGTTAAATATTAGATGAATTATTTTATGAAACAATGTATTTTACAACACGATGACTAAGACGTCGTTGTCTTTTCACGAAAAACTAAAATAAATCACTCATATTTCGATAAAATACTATTATTGTCAAACTAATATATTGTATGTATATATTATCTACTTTGTGAGTCCTTTTTCCATCGTGAATTTTTTTGAAATTGGATTGCGAAGGCTTGAACAACGACAGGGAGATTTTTAGAACCTTGATTGCTATTTTTTTGTTCTTGATTATTCAAAATTTGTTTACATGAAAATGGGGTCTAACCACTTTACTAATTATAAATCTCACATATTGAATGGAAATAATTACAGAATTTGGAAAATATGATTGAAGTCAGAATTCATGGCTCACAAGATCTGGATGGTTGTGAACAGAACCGAGAAGGCTCGTGACTGAAAGACAAGCAACTACGGATAACATCATTGCATATCAACAAAAGGTACAGGAAGCTATGTCCATCATTTTGTGAAGTGTGCAGGATGATTTTCTCCTTCATATCGGGAATCAAGAAAGTCCGAGTGAGGCTTGGAACAACTAGAATCGATGCACGAAGGTACATAGTTATCAAAAATCATTAAATTGATTCTATAACTAATGAAAACTCCCATGAAGGAGATGAAAAAGTAATATATTACTTGGCTAAAATTAAAATATTAAGTCTCAGTTGGATGGATGTAATTGTAACTTAATTCAGGATAAATTACTTTACTTTATTATTCAGTTGAATATTCATGAAAAGTTTAGAAATTTCATTTCAATTTTGAATTCTAAGTATCAAACTGAACAAGACATCCCGATTTGAAAATTGATTAAACTAAAATGTGATATCCTAGTCTAATCCGATTCTATACAAAGTAGTAAATAACAACTAAATAAATAAAGGAAATGACCCAAACAACTAAGTAAATAGAAATGTAAAACCCTAATGTGTAAGAGAGGGTTAATAAGTCCTTACATGATTCAATGAAGGTGTTAGGCGTGTCGTAGTATAAACCGGGTAAAAAGAGGAGCAAAAACAACACTGAGAGGCCCGAGAAAGTGCAGATTTGAGCTCTCTAATCAAATTGGGGCGCCTAGAAAGGGATAAAGGTGCCCGTGGGCGCCTTGTCCGAGATCTAGGAATTTTGGTATACGAAAATGGCCTAAAACCTCCTCTAAGGTGTCATTAGATATTCACCTGTATTTTCTTCTTGTCACTATGCTTGATGTCATTACACTACGCCGAGATGTCTCTATAAGACCTTTAATAAGGAATCA
Source organism: Taxus wallichiana var. yunnanensis (assembly GCA_018340775.1). Lineage (NCBI taxonomy): Eukaryota > Viridiplantae > Streptophyta > Pinopsida > Cupressales > Taxaceae > Taxus > Taxus wallichiana. Next base: position 836,467,183 of record CM031243.1, read on the forward strand.
CCTACAAAACCCCAAAAAAGCATCAAAACCGTAAAAAGAAAGATGCATATGAAGGGGTCAAACTATCCTCAATGGCCACAATGGTGGACTTACTAACTGAGTGTTGCACTACATCTCAAACCCAATGTAGTTCTAGGTGTGTGTGTGCAAATCATGCCCTAGGTTGCTCTTGTGCCAGTCACACTTTGTGAAGTAGTGAGAAAATAACTAGATGTAGAATGTAGTAAATGTGTGCATAGAAACAATAAACTCCCCTCCTATGAAGTGTGATGCAGATGAACCAGCCTTGTGTGCCTTGTGATGGAGCTAGATAGATGCAAATGTAGCTTTAGGTGCCTTTTATGGATGCAACTCTAGATGGTGATAGTAAATGCTTAGTGCTTGGTCCCTCATTATGGTCTCATAACTTTATATTTATATAGTTCTCTTATACTAATTTTGTAATTAACCTCGAAATGGCCGACCACCAACAAGATAGAAATTGCAAATGGCTATAAAGTTCCCAAAAGGTGAAAGTAAAGTGTAAAGACAATTAGGGCACCCTAAAGGGGACTAGGGTGCCTAAGGCACCCCATTCCTTGGCTAGGCACCCCAGTCAGAAATAACAAGAACGTAAAATGATAATACAAACTGGGAAAGTGTGGTTAAAAGACAAAAAGTAACGGTAGAAAGCAAAGTAAAAAGGCTAAATACATGTGTTAATTATTACTCTTTTCACTCACGAACCATATGAATATTAGTATGAGACTGAGACTGAATAATGACTCCAAGTGCATGATTTAGTGACTACACAAACCCTTAGTGCTCTCTTGATTCAAGAAAAGAAAGTAATGACAAACTTTGATTCAAAATAGAATTCCACTCAGGTACTTCTTGCTCAAAAATAAAAAGTAAACCTTATAGGTTCAACAAAAATCAAAAATCAACTTTTAAACCTCCTAGTAAAGACAAGAAACCAGGAAACTTAAGAGTTAGTTTTTATGGTAAATGTCATTATTGTGGAAAATTTGGCCATAAGAAAGAAGAATGTAAATCAAGAAACAATTCAAATTTCAAAAACCAAAAGGGAAACAAATCAGATCAAAATCAAAACCAAAACAAGAATAAAAAAATAGTCAAAAATCTAATGTAATTGTTTTGTATGTTTCCTTTATCACTGTAAAGGAAAATGAGTGGATATTGGAAAGTGGTGCCTCTAGGCACATGACCTTCAGATCTAATATCCTATCTGACCTTAGAGAGTTTTATGATCATATTTATTTATGTCATCATTCCATTCTCGATGTTCGGGGACAAGGTAAAGCAAAGGTTTCAAATGGTTTTATCGACAATGTTTTGTTAGTTCCTAAACTTAAAATGAATTTGCTTTCTTGGTTTCAATTAACTCAAAATAATTATAGTGTAACTTTGTTAAAAGATAAATGGTTTATTAAAAATGAACATGATGTTACTATCGTTGAAGGCATACAAAGAGATGGTATTTATGTGTTTAATTGCTTTCCCTCTGCTTCTTGTTTGACATCTCAAAGAAGTGACATGCAATTATGGCATGAGAGACTAGGTCATGTCAACTTCAAGAGCATGTACGACATGTCTCAACTGGACCAAGTGAATGTTCGCCACCTATTTTCCAAAATCATGAAACGTGTGAAGGGTTCTTACGTGGTAAGAAATTTGTTAACCCTTTCCACATTCATCATGATGCAAATGCTTCCAAACCTTTAGAAATTTTCCATAGTTATGTTTGAGGGCCCCTAGAATTTTCTTCCCTTAATGTTTCTCTGTATGTTGTCACATTCATTGATGATTTCTAGTATGATTTGGTTTTATTTTATCAAAAAGAAACATGATGTCATGTCAAAATTTAAAGAATATAAAGCTTTAATTGAAAACAATTCTAGTTATAAAATTAAGAGGCTTAGGGTGATAATGGTGGAGAATACATCAACAAAGCATTTGACTCAAATTATGTCAAATTTGGTATTCAAAGAGGACTGACTCTTGTATTCCCTTCAACATAATGAGATTGTGGAAAGGAAAAACCGTTCCATTCTGGAAATGGCTAGAATCATGTTGCATTCAGCACAAGTCCCTAAATTTCTTTCGATTGAAGTAATGAACACCGTTGTTCACATTTTGAATAGAGTACCCACTAAATCCTTAGTTAACTCCACTCCTCTAGAAAATTAGTCAAATAAAAAACCAAGTGTGTCTCATTTGAGAATATTTGGTAGCCCTGCTTCTCTCTTCATTTTGAAATCAAAACGGAAGAAGCTTGATAAAACCTCATATCCCCTGTATCTTTGTAGGTTACGGAGGTAAAACTAAAGGTCTTAGGATCCACGATCCTTCAAAAAAAAGAAGTTATAGAAAATAGGAATGTAAAAGTATTAGAAAAACCTTTTGTTCATCTTCTATTTCTATTATTCATGATGATTCTAATGAAATTGAAAATAGCACAATTGAAATGATGTATGAAATTAGTAATGAATGTATAGTTGAAAAAGAGTTAGTTCATGTTTCCTCTATAACCAAAAGACCTAGATGGGTTGAGTCTATTATTCAAGACTCTAATCCTGAAAACCTTCAGAAAATGACTAGAAGTCAACATACATATCATGCTTTAATGACGATGTATGAACCTTGTTGGTGCTCAATTGTAATCTTTCCCCTTTATCATTTAAAATTTCCATCCCACCTAGTTAGAAGTATTTTTGTCTCCCTATATGGATGCATGAAAACTTTCTCCTTCATTTAGATGTCATTGTCAGTCTTTTCCTTGGGTTATGGATCACATTGAGTCTTGGTATTATTTACAGTCTTCTCTCCACGGGGAAAAATTTTGTTATTGGGCGTCTTCCATGATTGTGTCTCCTCTGTAAATCATGTCACAACATCTATGGATATGTGGTCTTTTCTGATTGGATGCGGCGTGGAGGGTCTATTTGGTGAACTTGTCACAATTGTAAAAAATGTCAAATTGGTCCCGTGACCCTAATAGTTTCTAATTGGCTATTCAACAATGTGAAGCGGCAAAGCAATTTTCTTACTTTGACCCCAAAGATGTACACGTGTCATAAGATGAATTTTCGGGAAAGCGAGCCCTGTTGGAATTTTGAGACATTATGATGAAAGGCGTAAAAGTGTAAGAGGAATGCCTAGAGCCCACAAATGGACATGTGGATGCTTTTTAAGTTAAAAGTGGGGAGGCGGGTTCGGAGGACTTTGGAACTTTTAGCCTTGTTTTGAAAAATGGAGTAAGGTATAAAAGTGAAGCGCGACCCCACAAGTGCCTAGGAAAAGCTACATGATGAGCCAGCATCAATAGTGGATGTGCAAATTTCTCAGACCCTAGACACGTGGAGGGCCCGCGCCTGTTTAGGGACCTACCCCTGAATTTTAATTTTGAAAGAGAATCAAAGAGACACATGGTGGTTTCTGCTGGATCTTCCCATACTTATAATTTTCAAGCGTCTGATGCAACTTTCTCAAACCCTAGGCACGTGGTACCTTTTGTTGGTTCTTAAACTTTTTCAATGGCAGTACAAATTTTCTCGGCCCGAGACACGTGGATATCTTGCGCTCATTTGGGGTCTCCACTTTTGGGAACCATATCAAAAGTGTGCCAAAGAGACATGTGGAGGCTTCGCTAGCTCTTCTTTATACTGAGACTTTTCAATGGTCGAGGAAACTTTCTTAGGCCTAGTGCACATGGAGAGCCTGTGCTCATTTGAGGTCTTGCCTTTAGACTTCATCTTTGAAGTTGTCCTTGAATAAACAGTGGAAGCCTCCACTGGACCTTCCCATGCTCGGAATTTTCAGCGACCAGTGCAAATCTCTCGGGTTACGAATACCTAGAGGTCCCGTGCTCCTTTAAGAACCTACCTCTAGACTTCACCTTTGCATTTGTGCCAAGGAAACACGTGGAGGCTTCCACTAGCTCCTCTTTACACTTGGCCGACTCAAACTCGTAGTGCAGATATGTGGTATAATCCATGCGAGGACACTCATTTCTGAGAGGCATGAATGTAAGTATCTATTCCTCAAGGTGTATTCTCAAAGGTGAAAAGGATTGCTTGTCATATCAAGCCATATGGAGCCACCTAAGAATTATTAAAAAGGGGATTTCTTGCATGACAAAATAAAATAATGATTAAAAAGACTATCAAAAGTTATGACATGGCATCCAGTCATAGTTGAGGAACTGAGAAACATGATCAGTTCATGATTTATCCACCTGGAAACAGAAAGTAAGATATTTTCAAGGGAATAAACATGATTAAATGGTATGTTGTAAAGAGGAATATTCTCTTGAAGATTTAGACTTTTAGGGGGAAATTTTGGGATGAGTGAGCGAATGAAATTGTATAAATGCAATGAGAATACTCTTGCAAAGTGGTGGAAAGAGGGTTAACTTTTCTGAAAATTTTTAGGGAAACCATTGGGTAAGTGCACAAAGTTGGGGGGCCAAAAAGCGGACAAGAATCAAAAAAAAACAATGCGCGCGCGTTTTAATTTTTTTGGCTCGGGAATCACTGAAGCATAACGCATATGCATTACATAACGCGTACATGTTATGCCTACTATAAACAAAAAAAAAGGCCCGAGCCTCTATCATTTTACCTCCCTCAAATGTGAGTTTCAGAGCTTAACCATGCCCTCACATTTTTTCATTCAGCTGGATCTCAAGCTCAAAGGATCATTTTTGGATCGCCGGGAAGATCTGAATCGACGATGGCACCACGGAGAAGAGGTAAGCACAATTCTTTTCTCAAAATTGCATTGAAATATGATAATTATAGATTAAAATTTGAATTGAATACATATTTTTTATTGTTATAGTTAGAGGTCGAGGGAATCAACCACAACCAAACCCTGTTATTCTTGTCATCCCTCCCGACACTCCCACAATTGCTCAACATCCCTTGGGTAGTCAAGAAGATTTAGCAGCCCAAATAGTTGAAAACAAAATTGAAATTGAGGATTTAATCAAAACAATGAGGGATGCACAATCTACAAACCCCCATCGTGCCTCTCTTACAAATACATTGGAGGCATTACTTGTTCAAATTGACATGGAAACAAGGAAAATTGATCATTAGACAACTTACAGAGAGGGTTGTAGGGTTTATTATTCCAACAAATTGTCATATGTGGATGTAAAGAAAAAAGAAATTTCAAAAGAACTCATATGCGCCTTATTCACGGACCCCGCACTAATTTTCCTGTTCCATTGACATGTAAATGATTTCCCATCCATTGGTGTAATAATAATTTGACTAAAAAAATTTTGGCACCGATGGTGGATGGTGTTTGATTTTCCACCTTGTAATAACAACAAGGTGCCACTATACTTTTACGAGGAAACTCTATTGTGAGTTTATGTTCAATGAGATCTCAAATTATTTTGATTTCCAAGATTTCCAGGGACAAGGAAAAGGATCTGCATAGGATTTACCGGTGCACAATGTGCACCTATTCAGCAGGGTAGATTCCCCGCACAGAATCCCTCTCTCCTTGAGATTGTCCCTCAAGAAGTGAAGGAGACAGTAGAGATTGATACACTCCATGCACTTCAGGGGCTATCTGTGACCCTTGTTCGACATACGAGGGATATTTCTGAGCCAGATGCTCATGGAGGTACATAGAGTATTCCCTCAGGGAGTACTAGCATGAGGCCACATCTTTGTTCATCATGTGGTAGCATATGTTTGGGGCCCGAGGAGGACGATACTTTCATGCGTACTGATTTTGGTGCACCTGGTGCTAGGGGTGAACACGATAATGTCACTATGTCAAATGTCCTTTTGAGTGAGACATTTAGATTACATTCATCGGCGTCACCTTCACAGGTAAATTTGTTATGTTTTGTATGTGTGTTATAAAAAGTTTGGACTACTGATTTACTTATATATGTTAAATTTTTGAAATATTTGTACTTATACATGTACAAGCATTGATATTCCAGTGCGCGGGAGGTGCATCTTCATCCCGACCACAGCAGCGAGCACCATGCATACACATACATTCACAGAGGTAATTTAGAATGTTAATTATTAAAAAATTCACATACATGTGTGTGTGTGTGTATATTTGTATGTATGTATATATATATATATATATATATATATATATATATATATATATATTAGTTTTGAAGTCAAATATATTTATGTTCTTGTATGTCCATCTAACTCACGTTATAAACATGTTTGATAAAGATGTTGACTTCACTAGACACCCCACCATCTCTGCGACAAGTAGATAAATGTGTTTCGCTGCGATTTCATTTTGTGCAACAACTCACTGAGGTATTCAAAAACAAGTAAATTTTGTTAAATTTCTCGTGTAATTCATATTATGTTAAATTACATGTTAGTAATGTATTCATTTCATTGTAGAATTATTAAATTATGTTAATAATGTCCTTCATTGTGTATATGCAGGAATTCCCTCATGACAGTAAAGCAGCCCTATTCATTTGATTCACAAGTGTGGCGGGGTAAAAACAATAGTTCTATATTGATAAAATTAGTTAAAATATTGTCATTATGTAGATACATGTACTTAGCTCTATTTTCACTAATTCTGATGTTAGATTTTCTAATCTTATGTGTATGTAGGGAACTTCAACCCCCTCCATTTTGACTTCAAGGGCACGGACTCCTCCATCTTGTCATCTTTGTACCCTCGTTCATACTGCAGGAGCTCCTAATGACTCATCTAAGTGTGAGATGCAAATTCGAGTGTGATCAAAAACTTGCGGTAAGTTTGTGTATTTATGTAAATACTTTCATTCTAGCATGGTCTTAAATACATGTTGAAAACATATATAAATTAAGTTTTGACAAAAAAACATTGTTTGCATTTACAGGCTCATCTACAGGTGAGTATTCAGTGGAAGAGGACTCGAAGCATGGGCTCGGATGATCCAAAGTCATCTCATGGATCTCCATCTTCATCTAAGGGAGGGCCTTCTTCGAGCAAGGCCAAGAGAGGGATAGATTTTGATGAGTAGGAAATATATATGTCTTACATGACATTGTTTTTGTATGCCTATGTGCATGGCATTGTATGTACGCCTATATGGCATTTGAACTTGATGGTATATGACCTATTTGGGCATTTTTGTATTTATTATGCACATTAAAATACTATTTGGAACTTGATAATTTTGTATGAGACCTTACATTTCTGAGATTATTTTTGCATGAATCTAATATGATGTGCACTTGACAATATTTAAGACATTATGGATTATTTTTTCATTTATTAGTGATGTATATGTACTAGCATTTTCAATGTATAATATGCATCAAACTTTGGAAATCAATATTTATATAATGTATGTATATAAAGAGTTACCTAATCTGAGTAATTATTCATTCAATTTATCAATGTGTATATGTGTATTTACCTTACTTGTGCTTCTTTTTGCTCATGGTCTCTTTGTATTGGTTCCTATCTTATCATGAACTTACTACATTCTTCTATGCTTCGTAGTCTTCTCCCCTGTTAAAACACCCGAAAGTCGTCACAATTTCATGCCTTTTATATGTTGATATTTTGAGAATGTCTCTCCATATACATTACTCCAATGCTTGAGAATGTCTCGGATGCGATGCAATGACATTCGATTCAAACACTCAATGATTATTGATTGTATAATCCTGTCCAATTCATGTTATTACCTTTAAATCTGTAGGCATTTCAAGTTATTTGGAAATCACATCACACCCTTCACTAGGCTTGATGACTACCCCTATCCTTTTAAGGTGCTTTTGAAAGCATCCATGGGTTTATCATAACATAAATTATCAATGAATGGAAGGTCACTAAGCCGTAGGTCAGCTGACTCCCATCCAGAACTAAACAAGAAATATTTACTAGGTGATTGATAACTCTTGTGTGTTCTTAGACATACCCCTATCAAATTCATTCTTAAGCCAATCTAGTCATTCAAGGCTCTTAAGCGAATACGCCTGAATGAGGTAGCCCAAAGCATGGAAAGCATAGAGAACCAAAATGAATGCTCCACTAGTGTTCACTAGCCACCCTAACATGTTGGCATAGGTTGTTGGGTCCCATGAGCTTCCGTTTACAAACTACAACCTCTGCAGTGACCCTAAAACTGACTGCATCGCACTATTTCACGCATTTGCAAATAATAGCACAGCAAGAGAAATGGATGGAGATGGAGAAATCCAAAAATTATTTCATAGAGGGCTTTGACATGGAGGTCTTGGATCTGACGAGACATCTTTAGGTGCCACGGAGTTCGAGAAATCACCCATCAAAGATATGGCGTGTTTGGGCCTCATGGCTCTTAAGGGACTACACCTGGACGGGGTAGCCCAAAATCACGAGGAGCATAGGGAACCAAAAAAATGCTCCACTAGCATTCACCTAGCCACCCCGATATGTTGGCATAGTTGGTTTGGTCCCACGAGCTTCCGTTTACAAACTACAGCGTCAAGAGCCCTACACGACTCAAACTGCATTATTTCACATGTTTGCAAACAATAGCACAATGAGAGAACCAGATGGAGATAGAGAAAACCATGAGAGAATTTTGTAGAGGTCCCCGACATGGAGGTCTCAGATCTAACGAGATGTCTCTAGGTGCCACGGAGTCTGAGAAATCACCCGTCGAAGATATGGCGTGTTTGGGCCTCAGGGCTCTTAAGGGACTACGCCGGACGAGGTAGCCCGAAAGCACGGGGAGCGTAGGGAACCAAAAATAATGCTCCAATAGCATTCACCTAGCCACCCGATGTTTTGGTGTAGTTATTTCGGTCCCATGAGCTTCGTTTGCAAACTACAGCATCTGGCAGCCCTACACTGACTCAAACTGCACTATTTCGCATGTTTGCAAATAATAGCACAACAAGAGAACCAGATGGAGACAGAGAAAACCGCGAGAGGATTTTTTAGAGGGCCCCAACATGGAGGTATTGGATATGATGAGACATCTCTAGGTGCCACAAAGTCTGATAAATCACCCATCGAAGATATGGTGTGTTTGGGCCTCAGGGATCTTAAGCAACTACACCCGGACAGGGTAGCCCGAAAGCACAGGGAGCGTAGGGAACCAAAAAAAGCCTCCAATAGCATTCACCAGGCCACCTTGATATTTTGGCGTAGTTGTTTTGGTCCCACGAGCTTCCGTTTGCAAACTACAGCCTCTAGCAGCCCTATACTGACTCAAACTACATTATTTGGTGCGTTTGCAAATAATAGCACAGCGAGAGAACGGGATGGAGACAGAGAAAATTGCAATATAATTTCCTAGAGTGCCCCATTATTGAGGTCTCAGAACTAACGAGATGTCTCTAGGTTCCACAAAGTCTGAGAAATCACCCATTGAAGATATGGCATGTTTGGGCCTCATGGCTCTTAAGCGACTACGCCGGACGGGGTAGCCCGAAAGCACGGGGAGCATAGGGAACCAAAAATAAGCCTCCATTAGTGTTCACCAGGCCACCCCAACGTGTTGGTGTAGTTGTTTCGGTCCCATGAGCCGCATTTGCAAACTATAGCCTCGCGGCCTTTTACATCGACTCAAATTGTACTATTTCTCACGTTTGCGAAACAATAGTACATCAAGAGAACCAGATGGAGATGGAAAAAAACATGAGAATATTTTGTAGAGGGCCCCTGAAATAGAGGTCTCGGATCTGATGAGACATCTCTAGGTGCCATGGAGTCCAAGAAATCACCCGTCGAAGATATGGAGTGTTTGGGCCTTTGGGGTCTCTGGGGACCGCAGCCTGACGGGGGTAGCACTGAAAGCACGGGGAGTGTAGGGAAAAAAAAATAAGCCTCAATAGCATTCACCAGAAACCCTGATGTGTTAGTATAGTTGGTTCGGTCCCACGAGCTTCCGTTTACAAACTACAACGTCTGGCAACCCTACATTGACTCAAACTACACTATTTCACGCGTTTGCAAACAATAGCACAACGAGAGAACCTGGATGGAGATGAAGAAAACTGAAAGATAATTTCGTAGAGAGACCCGACATGGAGGTCTTGGATCTGACGATATGTCTCTAGGTGCCACGAAGTCCGAGAAATCACCCGTCAAAGATATGGCATGTTTGGGCCTCAGGGCTCTTAAGGAACTACACCCGGACGGGGTAGCCCGAAAGTATGAGGATCATAGGGAACCAAAATGAATGCTCCACTAGGATTCACTTGGCCACCCCAATGTTTTGGCGTAGTTGGTTCAGTCCCATGAGCTTCCGTTTGCAAACTACAACGTCTAGTAGCCCTACACTGACTCAAACTTCATTATTTCACGTGTTTGCAAACAATAACACAGCAAGAGAACCGGATGGAGACGGAGGAAACCATGAAAAAAAAAAATTAGAGGGCCCGATATAGAGGTTTTGGATCTAATGATATGTCTCTAGGTGCCATGGAGTCTAAGAAATCACCCATCGAAAATATGGCGTGTTTGGGCCTCAGGGCTCTTAAGCGACTATGCCCGGACAGGGTAGCTCGAAATCACGGGCAACGTAGGGAACCAAAATTAAGCCTCCAATAGAGTTTATGAGGCCACCTTGATGTGTTAGCATAGTTGGTTTGGTCCCATGAGCTTCCATTTGCAATCTTTAGCCTCTAAAGCATTTGACCTACACCGACTCAAACCGCATTATTTCGCGTGTTTGAAAACAATAAAGACAAATGAGAGAACCGAGATGGAGACGGAGAAAACCATGAAAGGATTTTGTAGAGGGCCTTGACATGGAGGTCTCATAACTAACAAGACATCTCTAGGTGCCATGGATTCGATAAATCACTCATCGAAGATATGGCGTGTTTGGACCTCGGGGCTCTTAAGTCGACTATGCCGGATAGGGTAGCCCAAAAGCATAGGGAACGTAGGGAACCAAAAAAATCCTACACTAGAAAGGTGACCCATATGTGTTGGTGTAGTTTTTAGTTCCATGATATTCTCGTTTACAAACTACACACCTCAGCTGGAACCCTACAATGACTCAAACTACACTATTTCGCACGTTTACAAACAATAACATAGAAGAGAACTCTGGATGGAGACAGAGAAAACCACGAGTGACTTTCATAGAGTTCCTTGACATGGAGGTCTTGGATCTAACGAGACATATCTAGGTGCCACATATTACGAGAAATCACCCGTCGAAGATATGGCGTGTTTGGGCCTCACGGGTCTTAAGGGACTACGCCGGACGGGGTAGTCCAAAGCATGGGAGCATACGGAACCAAAACAAAGCCTCCACTAGTGTTCATTAGGCAACCCCAACATTTTGCGTAGTTTGTTTAGTCCCATGAGCTTTCGTTTGATAACTACAACATCGGCATCCCTACAATAACTCAAACCGCACTATTTCACGCGTTTACAAATAAGAGCACAATAAGAGAACCGGATGGAGACGAAGAAAACCGCGAGAGGATTTCGAAGAGGTCCCCGACGTGGAGCTCTTGGATCTAACGATACGTCTCTAGGTGCCACTGATTTCGAGAAATTACCGTCAAGAGATATGGCGTATTTGGGCTTTATGGCTCTTAAGCGACTACGCCTAGACGAGGTAGCTCTGAAATCACGGGAGCGTAGAGAACCAAAACGAAGCCTCCACTAGCATTCACCAGGCCACCCCGATGTGTTGGTGTAGTTGGTTTGGTCCCATGAGCTTCCGTTTGCAAATTACAGCCTCTGGCATCCCTACACTGACTCAAATTGCATTATTTCACACGTTTGTAAACAATAGCACGGCAAGATAACCGAATGGAGATGGAGAAAACCACAAGAGGCTTTCGTACACTACATAAATCTAACCTAAATAGTCAGAGTAATAGACTAAATCAGCATTATATTTCTCACATATAAAATGAATTTCTACCTTTAAAAAAGAAAATATGGGTGAATGTTCAATCAAAAATTAAATTACAATTCTAAACGAGTTTCAGGCTCAATTATCAATACTTCATTACAGTTTTTCTTGCCAATATATTTCTTTTGGAACTACCTGGTTTGATTTGTGAAGTTAAAGCAGCTGGGATTAATAAAAATAATCAACTTGGCATGTTGTCCTTAAGATTATCCATGATTCTATCAACAACATCACATAGATCTTCCATTCCAATTAAGTTGTGATCCTTCCACGCTTCCCATTTTTCCTTTTCTTCCACTCGTATCTTCTCTTCAAGTTCTTCCAGATGTTTTTGGGTAATCAAATTGACTCTTAATGACTTTCAGGAGGCATTTCTTCTTGAATCATAGTGACATCTTCACCTAATTATTTTTCTTCACAATGTTCATTGTCATCTAAAGTTAAAGACTGAATATTTATATGGCCTTCGGCTTCTTTTTGGGCACAAACAACCTTTTGTAATGTCTAAAAAAATTAAGGCTCTTCATTCTCTATTTGATTGAAGATATTCATTCTTTCAAAATGAACAGTTGGAACATTGGTGGTCTCCCAACAAAACTAAGTTTATAGTCTACATAGTTGCATCCTGTGGAAAAATCATTGGACATTGGTGGTTTCCTCCACCCTTACTTTGGGCTACCTGGCCGTCAGGGGTAGTCGCTTAAGAGCCTTGAGGCCCAATCATGTCATATCTTCGATGGGTGATTTCTTGGACTCCATAGCATCTAGAGACATCTCGTTAGATTCTAGAGATCCACGTTAGGGACCTCTTTGAAATCCTCTTGCAGTTTTCTCCGTCTCCATCCAGTTCTCTCATTTGTCTTTATTGTTTTAAACGTGTGAAATAGTGTCGTTTGAGTCATGTGTAGTCTTGTTAGAGGCTATAATTTGCAAACGAAATTTTGTGAGACCGAAAAAAATATGCCAACACATTGGGGTGGCCAATTGAATGCTATTGGAGGCTTCATATTTGTTCCTGCACTCCCGTGCTTCGGGCTACCCCGTCGAGTGTAGTTGCTTAAGAGTCCTAAGGCCCAATCACGCCATATCTTTGACGGGTGATTTCTCGACTTCGTGACACCTAGATATGTCTCATCAGATTTGAGAGATCCACGTCGAGGACCTCTTCAAAATCCTCTCGCGGTCTTCTTTGTTTCCATGTGGTTCTCTCATTGTCTTTATTGTTTGCAAACGCGTAAAATAGTGCGGTTTGAGTCGTGTAGAGGGGTGCCAGAGGTTTGTAGTTTGCAAACGGAAGCTCTTGGGACCAAACCAACTACACCAACATGTCAGGTTGGTCTGGTCAATTCTATTGAGGCTTCGTTTTGGTTCCCTACACTCCCCATGCTTTTGAGTTACCCCCGTCCGGGCGTAGTCGCTTAAGAGCCCTGAGGCCCAATCACGCCATATCTTCGACGGGTGATTTATTGGACTCCGTGGCACCTAGAGATGTCTCGTCAGATCCGAGAGCTCCATGTCGGGGACTTATTTGAAATTATATTTATTTTTTCTCAGTTTCCATCTGGTTCTCTTGCAGTGTTATTGTTTGCAAACGTGTGAAATAGTGCAGTTTTAGTCAGTGTAGGCCTATGAGAGGCTATAGTTTACAAACGGAAGCTCATGGGACCAAACCAAGTACGCCAACATGTCGAGGTGGCTAGATGAACACTAGTGGAGACTTTTTTTGATTCCCTACGCTCCCGTGCTTTTGGACTACCCTATCCGAGCGTAATCGCGTAAGAGCCCCGAGGCCCAATTCGCCATATCTTCGACAGTGTTTTCTCGGACTCGTGGTACTTAGAGACATCTCATTAGATCCGAGAGCTCTATGTCAAGGACCTCTTCAAAATGATCTCGTGGTTTTCTCTGTCTCTATCTCTGGTTCTCTCACTTTGTGATATTGTTTGCAAACACGTGAAATAGTGCGATCTAAGTCGGTGTAGGGGCCAGGGCGTTGTAGTTTGCAACGGAAGCTCGTGGGACCGAACCAACTACGCAAAATGTCAAGGTGTCTGGTGAACACTATTGGAGGCTCTTTTTGGTTCCCTACGCTCCCTGTGCTTTTGGGCTACCCTGTCCAAGCGTAGTTGCTTAAGAGCCCTAAGGCCCAATCACGCCATATCTTCGACAGGTGATTTCTCAGACTCCGTGGCACCTAGAGATGTCTCGTCAAATCTGAGAGCTCCATGTCAGGGACTTCCTTGAAATATTCTCTCAGTTTTCTCTATCTCCATCTGGTTCTCTCAGTTATTGTTTGCAAACGTGCAAAATAGTGCAGTTTGAGTCAGTGTAGGGCTACCAGAGGTTGTAGTTTGCAAATGGAAGCTCGTGGGACCAAACCAACTACGCCAACACATGGGAGTGCCCTGGTGAATGATAGTGAAGGCTTCGTTTTGGTTCCCTACGCTCCTCGTGCTTTCGGGCTACCCCTGTCGAGCATAGTCGCTTAAGAGCCCTGAGGCCCAATCATGCCATATCTTGACGGGTGATTTCTCGGACTTCGTGGGACTTAGAGAAGTCTCGTTAGATCTCGAGAGCTCCACATCGGGGACCTCTTCAAAATCCTCTCACATTTTCTCCATTTCCATCTGGTTTTCTCACCTGTGATATTGTTTGTAAATGCGCGAAATAGTGCGGTGCTGAGTCAGTGTAGAGGGTGTCGACGCCGTAGTTTGTAAATATAAGCTTGTGGGACCAAACCAACTATGCCAACACATCGGGGTGGCCTAGTGAACACTAGTGGATTCTTTTTTTGGTTCGTTATGCTCCTCGTGCTTTGAGCTACCCTGTCCAGGCGTAGTCGCTTAAGAGCCTTGAGGCCCAATCATGCCATATCTTTGATGGGTGATTTCTCAGACTCCATGGCAACTAGAGACATCTCGTTAGATCCGAGATCTCCATGTTGAGCACCTCTTTGAAATCATCTCATATTTTTCTTCATCTCCATCTGGTTCTCTCATTGTGCTATTGTTTGCAAACGTATAAAATAGTGCAGTCTCAGTAAGTGTAGGGTTGCCAAACGTTGTAGTTTACAAACGGAAGCTCTTGGGACCAAACCAACTATGCCAACACATCGGGGTGGCCAGGTAAATTCTAGTGGAGGATTCATTTTGGTTCCCTACACTCCTCATGATTTCGGGCTACCTCGTCCGAGCATAGTCCCTTAAGACCCCTGAGGCCCAAACACGTCATATCTTCGATAGGTGGTTTCTCGGACTCCATGGCACCTAGAGACATCTCGTCGATCCGAGACCTCCATGTTGGGGCCCTCGATGAAAGCTTTTTGTGGTTTTCTCCATCTACATTCAAACTGAGTCGGTGTAAGGTTGTTCATTGTCAATCACCTAAATAATATAGGTGGTTAATACAATATAGGTGGTAAAATGAGAATTTTAATAAGATATTTTTTACAATTTAGTCGGTGAAATGAGAATTTTTGTTTGTTGTTTCTTTCTAATATTTAATTTCTCTTAGCTTCACTTGGCTTCGAGAATAATAAATTCTCTACTGACAATGCCAACCACATGAAGGTGGAAGTTTTTTTGGCACCACTAACCTACATAAACATGTTAGTAAGCAATTAAATAGAATTTTAAATCATACAAAATTTAAACAAAATCATTTAAGTAAATATTCAAATTAAATTCATGAAGAACATACCTTTGCAAATTCAATCCAATGAACTGCAAGGATCAAATCTATTCTTGACAGTAGCAAGAATTGCTTCATGATCTGATTCACGAACCTTCCACAAATTTTTGTTTGATGGCCAACCTCGATATTTGATCAATTTAATATTTGTTGCAAGGACAAAATGTGAATAGTGAAGTATCTTCCGATGTACTTCATAGTCTTCAAACAACCAAATGTTTAATTTTTTGATAGGATATCGTCGAAGAGAAGTTCCAGTGACTACCACTGATCCAGTGGGATACTCAAGGTCTTCACCATCAATCACTGTGGAAGTGAATTTTTTTTGCCCTCTACACAACGAGACAAGAAGTAGTGTGTTCCCTCTTCATTAAATTTCGTTGCAATAGCTGCAAAACGTGCCCTATGTATCACAAAGTAAAAATTTTCAATCAATTTATAAATACATTAAGAGTTGACCATTTAATAATTTGACAAAAAAACATATTTGACAAAAAAATCATAATGTATTGGAAATTCAACATGATGCCTACAACAATAAATGGTACGTGAGTGATTGATTTTCACATAAAAGGGTTTGCTCATTTCAAAGAATCTTTGACTGATGTTAATTTGTGGATTTTCATTTTTAAACTTAGAGAGCAATTTTGTTTGAGTCATATCTAATAAAAATTTTCCATACGATTCACGATTACGAGAACCTATTCTTCTTTTTACTATATCTCTTATATTCAGTGACAACCTTGTGTTCTCATTCCAAAATTTTACAATTAATTCTTTTAAAATATCATATGTATTCTTTTCTTTTCATGGAAGTCTTTAGAGAAAGCCCAATAGTGGTGTTATTGACTGACTCAAGACGTTTACATCTCTCTATTGCTTTCATTAGTGTTTTTCTGTTTAGCTTCAAAGCACTTTGCTTGTTTTTCTAATCAAGTGTTTATTAACTATTTTATCACTTACTATACAATTAGTTAGTGCATGTCGTGTAATATTACTATCTTTGGTGCGTCTTTTGCCACCTACAATTTGGTATGCTTTATGTATGTTTTCAACAATTGATGCATTTTGTTCAACATTGGATGTTCTTAACCTTGGGACTTCATTATAGGTCTCATCTTAATTAATTTCATCAATGAAACAAATAATTGACATCTTTGTGTGTTATTTAAATTCTAAAAGTAATTATCCCAAATTCCACTAGCTTTTCCTCTCGCATTTCTTTCAAACATTTTGTTAGGAATTGGTTTTATAATGTTTTCATCAATTTCAATTAAGTGAATTGGTTTTCTTTGCAAAATGGAAGGAGGTGTTCTTAGAGGTGAAGATTCGTTTACAAGGTTACTTTCTTCATTCAGTGTTTTCATACAAATTTCGGGGTTAACATTTGGATTCTCAAGTAAGGGTTCAACAATTGGATTCATATCAATTTTTTCATCCATACCAACATTATCATTCAATTCAATATCATTATTCATTGCAAAATCATTATTCTCTACATTTTCATTATGTATTTCATCCCAATTTTCTAATACATTAGCTACATTTGATATAATGGATGTACCTTGCCTTGCTCGAAGTTTTTGTATTCTCTTTAATTTATTTATTCTCTTATTTTCCAATTGCTCTGGTGTCTTATTCTTGACTTTCTTCTTGTCCTTAGCTCGATGTTTATCGCCCATTATTAGAAAAAAACAACTAGTGGGGTAGGGGACAAAATGAAATACTAAAAAATCGTGCAAGAATGAAGAGAAAATTGCAGACAAAACAAAATGTTTGCAGAATTCCCGTGAAAGAGATGAAAGGGACGTTGGGGGACCACAATATATAAAATTATACCACGATGTAGAGCAGAGTATCTTCTTTCTAAAAATATAATTTTTCAAATTTTTAACTAATATAAGGTTTCCATATTATTTATTTTCTAACTATACATTTTTATAGCCATTTTTGAAGTGTAAATATGTCTTTCTTTCATGGTGTATCTTTTTTTTTGGTGATCGAAATTTTAAAAAAATATACTAGCCCAAACTAGGTATAATTCTATACATATTCAAAAAATAATAATCTAATTTTCGATATTTTTTGAGGTAGTTAGGGGGCACGGTCGGAGCTCCATTATTTTTCAAAACATAAAATTTCTGTACTAGAAAAATCATAAATAAAAAAATATTCTCTAAAAAATCTAAAAATATATGGAGCTCAAACTAGATGCTCCTAGCTATCTTTCTACTAAATTGCTTTCAAAAATACTAAATGGCACTCAAAAAATAGTGGAGGGCACAAAAGTCACTCTATTATATTTTTAACAAAAACATGAGCATCTGTTGGTATTTTAGTTGTTTGACCCACTTAAAATTATCCGTTTTCAATCAAATTTAGTAGCTTAGAAACTAGACTCAAAATGCTATGATTCATATTTCTACAACATCTTCCAATTTTGAGTGTAACTATTTCGAAAAACTCGTACAAGTTGAATTTTTTTTTAGAAAAATGCGTCCACTTAAGACCCCCTTTTAGCCCCCCAACTTGGTGCACTTACCCCATTTTCCCGAGAGACTGTCTAAGAAACCAATTTATTTATTATGTTTTAGATTTAATCACTTCAAGATGGTTGCAAGTGTGACCATTGACAAACTCGAGATTGTTAAAGAAACTCTCCTCTCTTGATGAATCTAATGAACCTTGAATGAATTTGTGTTGATCATGAACATAATTGTGTTTTCTCTTATTTGAGAATGTTTTCAAATAGTTTTTTCTTGTTCTGTCACAATCTTATGTTGAAATCCCTTTGAATCACACAAGATCTTATCCTTGTGGTAGTATCCTGGCATTTACAATTTCATTGTGAGAAGAGCTTTCATCTTGTATTGAAATAAACAATTTAAAATCACTTTACTTTAACTAGGTCGACAAATATTGTTTGTAAGTCTATGAGTGTATCTTAAGCGTGACGAATCAAGGACTTTCAACGTTTAATTAAGTCTTTAGCATGATCTTTTTGTTGAATTCGTGAAGAGTGTATGAACCGTGCAACTCACGGGCCTCCATTGATACACACCTTCTGGTTGAAGGAATATTTTGGCTATTTTGAAGCATTTTGTCTATGAGTTTTCCAATATTTGTAAAGGTTCTCAAATATTTGGTATAATCAACTTTATCTTGCTTAACTTCCCACCAAAAACTTCTCAAACGATAAATCCTACATAAACTACCCCTGTTTGTACTGTGTATCCACAAAGGTTTAACAAATTCCATTGCCAAAATATGCAAGGACAATCAGGTTTCAATTATTTTCTTTAGTAACCCGAACATTGTCCAGGAAACATCTCCACTCTCTAATGTGACAACTTGTGAGAGTTAGATTGTGTTGTATTGATCATATTTTCTCAAAGTTCTCATGAATATTTTACAAAGAAGGATCCCCTGAAAATCCTTCACCAACATGAGTTACTGAAGCGATTCATCTTACCCTAGTTGAAGACACAACCTAAAGTAGTGAGGGTAGATCAAACCCTTAATAAGGTGCTATCCATTTCTTCAACACCGAGTGACAAAGAGTCGAGTTGAATCCCTCCCGGCTACAAAAGCGACTTATATTATGATTCCCAACAAACCTAAACCCCAATATTTCAAATAATCATGTTCTAACGAAAGATGGGTAGATGCAATGAAATCTAAATATACTACCTTAATTAAAAATCAGACTTGGGATTTAATCCCTCCTCTTGAAAAACGAAGTATAGTTGGATCTAGATGGCTATACAAGATTAAATATAAAGCTAATGGCAGTGTTGATAAATTCAAATCCATGTTAGTAGCTCGAGGGTTTACTCAAAAACTTAGTATCGACTACGTTGAAACCTTTGCACTAGTTGCAAAAATGAGCATAGTAAGGATTTTGATTGCCTTAGCTGCTCAATATGGTTGGGAAATCCATCAGATGGATGTCAAAAATGCATTTTGAATGGTGATTTAAAAGAGAAAATCTATATGACCCAACCTAAAGGCTTTGAAGAACTAGGTAAAGAAATTTATGTCTGTAAATGGAAAAAATCTTTATATGACTTAAAAACAAGGTTCTTGAGCTTGGCATGCAAAAATTAATAGGTTTTTTTAATGAAGTTGGATTTTCTAATTGTTCTTCTGATAATGATTTATTTGTAAAAATTGAAGAAAATCATATTATTCTCATTGTATTATATGTTGATGATTACTTATTATTAGTAACTCTAACAGTTTAATTATGAAAATTAAAGCTAAATTAAAGCAATACTTTGAAATGACTGATTTAGGATTATTGCATCATTTCTTAGGCATGACTATATATTAGGATAAAAATTCTATTGTTGTATCTCAATCACAATATGCCACTAATTTGCTTAAAATGTTTAATATGATTGATTGTAAACCTGTTTCTATTCCTATAGAAGTTGGATGTAAACTTGATCCTAAATTTGCATGTGAAAAAATTAATCCTACTTTGTACATGCAACTTGTAGTTAATTTGATTTATCTAACTATTACTAGATTTAACATTGCTTATGCAAAGAAGAATTGTTTCAAAATTTATGCAGGAGTCATATCATGATCACTTTGGATATTAGCCAAAAGAATATTGGGTTATATTAAAGATAATTAATTTTGATGTACATTATACTTATTCTAACAATGCATATTTTTTTATGGATATTGTGATTTTGACCATGATGGTGATGTAATAGATCGCAAATCTACAACTAGATATGTGTTCAAGTTTAGTGCGGGCGTTATTACTTGGAACAGTAAAATCAACCAACAGTCTCCCTTTCTTCTACCGACGCGAGTATAGAAGTGCAATGGAAGAAGTAAAAGAAGCCATGTGGTTGAAGCAACTGTTAGAAGAGATACACATGGAAGCTAAAGGAAGTAATCCTCTTCTATGTGATAGCCAGAGTTGCATTGTTCTTGCTAAGAATCTAGTTCAACATCAAAGGACAAAGCATATAGAAATACATATGCACTTTATCTGAGAGAAAGTTATATGCGGTGATATAGATCTCCAATACTTGCCCAACTGAAGATCAAGTTGTAGACATGTTTATGAAGCCATTGTGTGCTGTAAAATTATGCAAGTTTTGTGCAATGCTTGGCCTTTCAGAGTTGCCATTAAGGGGGAGTGTGCATGGAAATGTCACCTCCTAATGGTTGGCCGATTAATATCTTTCTCCTCTATACTTTTGTTCCATTGTAAATCATTGTAAGAAAATCTTTATAATATTTGAAAATTTATAACTCTAAGTTTACAGTATACACTTAGTGTGTTGCATCTATTTGTA
Organism: Taxus wallichiana var. yunnanensis; assembly: GCA_018340775.1. Classification (NCBI taxonomy): domain Eukaryota; kingdom Viridiplantae; phylum Streptophyta; class Pinopsida; order Cupressales; family Taxaceae; genus Taxus; species Taxus wallichiana. The sequence goes on from CM031243.1 coordinate 836,488,066, forward strand.
AAGGTGGTCCTTGTGTTATAAAAGGTTCTAGAGATGCGCTTTTGAGAAATTTTCATGAGAAATCATGATATGTAGTCTAACAAATCATGTTTAGCATAAATCATAACGTTTGATTTATGGATTTCAAATCATTTTGTACCAAAAGATAAGTTGAGCATGATGAAGGTGTTATAAATCCTTCAAAAGTGATATGCTAGCCTAAACCTTCACTAATGGTTTATAGACTTGTAAATCATGTTGTACAAATAGATAATGTTGACATATGGTTCCCCACTTAATATTAAGGGGGAGTGTTACAACATGTAATGCCTCCGTTTTTTTTTTAAATAATAATAATAAAAATAAAATAAAAGAACTAAAATTTAAAAAAACCATGATTCTTGTGGGGGCGGATTAGGGCAAAGTGGAGAAGGGTGAGTAAACTCAATGTGGCGTTAGGGTTTCATGCTTTTGGCTCTTGGAAGGCGAGTTTGGGGAGGGCGGCGGCTTGGAAAACTCCACAACCTGTTTCAGCATCCCCCAGCCGCACCATGCCAAGCATGGGCATTTTTGTTGCGCAATGCATGAGAAACAGGGTAATCTTCGCCAGATGTTGTTGTTACAAATTTCTTGGAGGCACCGCTTCATTGTTTGACCAATAAAAAAACAAGACAACGCTCATGGGCGTGATTTTTGCAGCAGCCAGGTGGCATGGGTTTCCTCAAGGGACAACCACACTATTTCACCACGCAGCAAACGGGTCTCCAACTTGTTCAGTTCTCATTTGCCAACAAATTCTCAGCCTGTGTCAAAAAAATGCGCCCAGACCCGGCATGACTCCTTTCAGCGCATGGAAGATACATTTTTTGTCAGATGTGTTAGTTGCAAGTGCCTTGGCAGATACATATGCCAAAATGTGGAAGCTTGCGAACTATTTGACTAAATGCAGGGAAGAAATGCGGTCCAGGGACTGCAATGACAATGGGATATGCAAAAAATGGGTCTGTTAAAAAAAAGGCATTGAACTGCTTATTAGAATGCCTCAAAGAAATGCGGTCTCATAGAATGCTATGATTTGTAGGATGTGCAAAAAAAGAGTTTGTTGAAAAGGCCTTGGAAACTTTCAAGCAGATGCAAAACCATATTCCGCAACCTTAGTTGTATTCTCCCTGTGTGTGCGCCTAAATGGGAGCTTTAAATCAGTATATGGACTGGTAAAAGTGCATACAAAATGTGGAAATAAACACAAGGCATGAGAGCTGTTTGACTAAAACGCCTGATAAAAATGCGGCCTGCTAGAAAGGAACGTGGTATTATAGACTGAATACATACAGTTTTTCTCAGAATAGTTTGTTAGTTCTGTATGTAAGTTGTGGATGTACAAACAAGTTGGTGCTCATAAGGATCGGTTGAGCTTGGATTCATTCATGGAGATATGCGTGCTCATAACCTACTATGGTGGGTGAAAGCCAAATTTCATAACCTTTGCAAGCATCCTAACTCCTTGTGCCGAGATGCGAATTTTGGAGCAAGATTGTCATGTGGTGGACTTGTTGTTTGTATGCGTTCTAACTAGCTTGGGGCACCTCATACACTACATCATCGATTAACAGGATTTGTACGAAGTGGGTATGTTAAAAAGCTCAGAAACTTTCAAGCAACCACTTATGCTGTTGGAAAAATTCAAGTGATTGGGAAGTCGGTATGACATGTGGTGGGGTTAGATCCGGACTCGGGGGCGGTTGGCGAAGTTCGAGCAAGATGTTGAACAAAGCCTGCGGCTCGATCGACTTCGTTCTCCAGGCATGGTCCTTCTTCCCTTACCTCTCATAATTCTCGTGTTTTAGTTCTCTTTTGCAATTAAATAGAATTTTAAATCATTAGGACTTTTAATACGGTTAAATGACCCTTGACTCATTCTGAAACAATAAAGCATCGTGTCATAACTCTCGAAGCCATTATAACTCGCCTACTTTAAACCATGAACTATCACCCTCGCTTCGAGATGATTTAGAAAACTCTTACCCTTCTTGATCGCTCCAATATCATTTTGTTGACCAGACAAATTTGACTCTCCATTGATTAAGTTGACCTTCTTCCTGCTTAAAATAGTTAAATTTTGTATTTTTCGGAGACTCACTAAGTACCCTTTGCAACTCTGGAAACGAGATGTGAAGTTTCACTCGTGTACCTTGGTATACGAGGAGTCACCTTGATTTTTGGTTTGACCCGAAACGATCATATGACATCCTTTTGACGCTCTTATAGGAGCCCTGTTACACCGGTTTACAACAGTAGAGAGTTGTTAAAAATAGAAAGTAGGCTTTCGTTTGGGACCACCTTTTGAAACCCGAAAAGAGAAATCATGTTCCGTCTTCGCAAACCTCTAGCGTTTATACTAGAAAATGCATGGAACAATCAGCATAGGAAAGAGCACTTTTCGGGATAGTTTGGCAAAGCCATTTTGTAGGCCCCCGGTCATAGTTTGATGAGGTCAAACTGGACCAATTTCTTCTTGTCACTCCAGAAAATGTGTCGCCATTTGAAAATAGTTTACTAGTTCTCAGTCCCGTCGACTCTGATGATCTCTCCTTATATAGGGGAACTAGTAGGAGATGTCCCATTGCGTGCTCCTCCATCGAACGTCATTTTTGGACGCGGTTTTCTGGGCCCTCGAGCTAACTTTTGTCATTTTACAACTGGGTCAACTATGACCAGTAGCCGGAAGATTAGGCGCAGACGCAAACCGTTCGCTCTTTTTCAATTCCGTCAGTTGCTATGAACTCCTGGTATATCTGGGGACACGTAGAAAGATAGTTGTGGTGTGCGTGTTCATTGGGAGATAACCTTTGGAAGCAGTTTCTTAGCCTCCGAGCTCGTTTTGTACGTTTTGTAGCTAGTGAGAAAATATAAAAATAGAAAACTGCGGACCCTCGTAGGGTTTCCAAATCACCCTGAAAACTTTTAACACATGCAAATAACTGTTTAAAACCCTTAGTGTATCTGTTGTGTGAAATAGAACTTTTGACAAAATGGTGTTTTCTCTCTCTTCCCTTCTCTTTCTCTCTCCTGGGTTACAAAATGAAGAAGAAAAATGAAATGCAATGAATACATGTTTCTAGACTTTTTATTTCGATTGGCAAATTGTAATTATTGTCTGATGTAAATGGGAAACTGAAAAATGACAATTATGATTGATTAGGTTGGATGCCATGCCAGCGAATTATCGCTGATATCATGCTCACGTGGGTTTTGCAGGATGGATGATTGACGACGCAAAAGGCGATGTGTAATTTTAATTATTGTAATTGTAATTTTTATAGGTCATTGTAAAATGAATAACTGCCTAATGTAGTCTCTTGTTACAGAAAAGTTATAATTGGAATTTGTTAATATGTAGGAGATGCTAGTTTTAGGGATAACTTAGGAAATGTGCTTCTAATCATCAATTCAATTTGTTCTTAGTTGTGTATGGCAAAAAAAAAAGGGTTTGATTTATACATAGTAAATTGAAATTGAAGATAATATCTTGTAGTACCTTCTCAGTATTCAATAAACGACTAAATTAATTACTGGGTCATCTTCTTACCTTGTAAACTTAATAAAGAGCTTTAATGGGAACACTCAACATTAATAAATTATTCGTGCATAACTTGCCTGCATGTGTGATTCTTTTTTACCATATAAGGAATTAAATCGTAGAACGACCTTAAACTTGCGCTCGATGCGACCTTCTAGGTTAGGTAAATACAACCCCTAGCTGGAGTTTACCGTCTGAGTCTTTATGTCTAGCGACATTGTCATGAACCCATGTTTAGGAATGTCCTGGTCCCACCTACCCAGAGTATGCGGTTTCCTTCTAGATTTGGTAATCGTGAGAAGAATGTTCTCTCTTTAGGTCCGACACCAGGCTGAGTGGTGAAGATCACCTTGGAAGTCACCTTATGAGTCCTTGTTAGAAGGAATGACTAAGTGGTGTAACCTTCCCATCTGTGGAGTAGGTAGAGATATTACTCCCTTGTATCCTATTGGATTTCCAGGCCTTACGAAATTAGATCTAGAAATTAACTTCATCAGTGAATGAAATCCCTGTTGGATCCAAACGACCTAAATGAAGATCGCGATATAGTTGTTCTATGTCTTGCATTCTCGTTAGTGAACCCTTTTGTCCCTCGTAGATAAATGTCTTGTCTTGGGCTTGTGAAAATTTAGTGCCTTGATCTTTCACGAAAGGATTATAGGGTAAATACATTTTAACCTTAATCACACCTATAATAGAGATTGAAGCCCTGGGAGAAACTGGAATTAAACTTAACCATGTGCTTCTTTAATATGTCAGATAAGTACTTTTGTAACTCTTGTGTTTAAAACGATAGTAATAATGAGATCCTAGTGCGACGCGAAAGTAACTCATATGAGAGTAAAACCAAAAATTTGAGGTTAGGAATAATGTCACTGGGAGTCCTTAAGACTTATTTTAAACATCTTCATGTGTTACAAAGAATATAAATTGCCTTGGTGCGACCAAACGTCGAGAAAACAAAAGATATACATATAAAAATCAAATTTGGAATTCAACAAATTATTGAACTATAATAATAATGGTAGCGAAATAACTATTCCGTGATCGATGGATGTTCTTGGGGAAAAAGCTATTTCAATCTATGTCTTCCTTAATCCCAAGATTCCATCCTAACATCACGTTAGGTTCACTTGTGTAACAAGGTTAAATTCTAAACTTTGAATAAGCATTTTGGGAAGCCTAATCTTAACATAAGAATGAGAGAGTTAGAATTTTGTATAAAATTTGAAGTATGGAAAATACTTATGTAAGTTATGAAGATTTGTCATAAGGGTAAAGAGAAAATTAAATGGTTGAACAATAAGTGAACTGTGAAACGAATTTTCAGAACATGTAGGTGGAAAAAGGGAGAAAATCATGCTTACCTAATAATGATCTTGGAAAGTTAGCCGTAACTAAAATACATTTAAAGTAACGATATGTCATGGGTTCGCCATTCCTAAAGTCACGTTTCTTGTGGTTGGGTCTTTGCTAGTATTCGTTCGTCGGGAAAAGCGTGGCATCGACGTGCCGATGTCGTCTGCATGTGTCTATGTGAGTCGATGACTTATGTGATTGTCACATGTGCGTCGAGTCCTGTACTTGGAGCCCTTGTTGTGTTGTGTGTAGCGTGTATTGTAAGTCAAAAAAAAAAAAATTATCCTGGTATTTTACTGTTGTATTTGGGTGTGTAAAATGTGGGCACTACACAACATAATATTAAGTGCTTATAATATTTAGTTTTTAATTAAATAATTTAAAATATATTTTATATTCTTAAATATTTAATAGAAATTTTAAATTATGTTTTATTAATTATTTAATAATTAACTAATTTAAACCAGGATACACACCCCGTCACTTAATTGTTCATGGCCCTTGGGGGCATTTTAATATGGTCCCAGTACATATTTGAAGAGAAGTGAGGAAGGAGATAATTATGGACTGTAAAAGTTTCTCACATAATGGAAATTCTTTTCTTAGTGTTTTTCCCCTCAAAGAGTTTTCCACGCTGTGTTTAAGTGTTATATTCTAATGGTTAATTAATTTACATACCTTTGACATGGTCTGCCATGGTGATGCGTTTGTACAAAATGGTATTGTAAAAAAGTAAATTTTGGCTTTGGAAGCTTCAAAGCAAACACATTTGGCAGGTGCTAAGCCCGGGTCCCCATCCTGTCAGCGCCTTCCCCTTCTGGCCAAGTATATTCATGTTGTGAGATTGAGTTCGACAGTGGATAACTTTGGCATTGCATGATTATTATTGTTTTTGCGCTGAGTGAGGAATTAGACTCATGTCATGCAAACTAATTTCCAAAATAGCTGAGATAATGCAGCCTCATGACCTACAGTGATGGCAACGCAGGGCATGTTAGTAGTTTGATTTAAAAAATTGACAGGTGTAAATCCAGATACCACATCCTCTGCCAGCGTCTCCTTAGCTTGTGCCTAATTTGGAGTTTTGAAACAAATTTTGGACATCATCCAAGCACAATAAGAGGTGAACTTTTGTGGGATTAAGTTTGGGAGTTGATGGCATCAGTATTATGTGTGTTTCTTATTGCAGCGTTGCAAATGTGGGTAGAATACACAAGGCACGTGGACTGTTTGACAGAATGCAACTCATGGAAGACCATGTGTGGCTCGTTAAGCACAAAACGGATTTGTTGACAAAGGCTTTGGACAGGTGAAGTGTTAGTTCCCTCAAACTATTCAGAAATCCTACCTGCATGCGCCAAAGTTTTGTGGTCATGTGGTATGTCTAATTAAATTTGGAACGAAATAGAGCAAATTAGTCTAGCCCATGTGCATGCTTTTTTGAACTGTTTGATAAAATGCCCGAATGAATGCGTGGTTTCCTGGGCTCCAATGAATGCAGGTTATGCGCCCCGAAAAAATGTGTTGAATTGACCTTATAAACTTTCAAACAAATGCAGTTGACAGGTGTTGAAAGGACGTTTTGTTTGAGGTAGCTGCTGCTAGTGCGCTGGTAGACAATTAGGAAAATGTGGAAGCATACGCAAGGTCTGTGTATTGTTAAATAAACTGCCTGAAAGAATATGTGGATTCATGGACAACAATAATTATGTGATGCGCACAAAATGGGTTCGTTAAAAAGGATTTAGAACTCTTAAGCAAATGATGTTGGCAAGAGTGAAGCCAACCTCCACAACCTTGTCAGCGTCCTTGCATTGTGTGTGTCAAAACAAGAGCCTTGGAACAGTTACGGACAACCATCAACCATTGAATGAAAGAAAAATTTGTTAGATACAAGAATGGAGAAAACTTCACTTTGCACGTAAATTGGTTAACGAGTACTCGGGTGGTGGACTCATATCTTGTGCACATGCAATAGACTTGGAGTCCCTCATGCCGCTTTGAGTACCTTCAGGTATGGTCATCTTACTCTATCCTTATATGATTTTTTGTAATGTTCTAATTTTTCTAAAATTTTAACAGAATTGTAAATCTATCTAAAGAAAAATAACTTTTAGGTGAATTAAATGGGATGTATTATATTAAAGCAAATTTTACCTCTGTTTTGTACGAAACCAAACAAGTGACCTTGAATGTTAGCGTTACTCCCATTTACCTCGTGGATGGTTGGACAAAATTTGGTATCATCGATTTTGGTTACGGAAGTCGCGCACTTAGCGGATTTAAACTTGAATATTAGTTCAAAACTGCTCCTTGGCGACCATGTAAAATCTAAATAAAATTTGTTTTCAATGAGGCGTGAAACATCCCTATAAACCCCGAAATGATAAAATCAAGCTTGGGTTGTGTTCCTTGTCACGTGGAGTGTTCATCCGAACCCTGGGTTGTTCTGTTGATGTTCATTTGAATTTTTTTCGTCACGCGTTTAGGAGCCCATGGGATAGATCACAGCGTTAAACAATTGCTGAAATTTAAAAATGCAATTTGGTTTTGACCCGCACTTTTGGCCCTGGGTGTAGAAATGGAATTTGGCTTCCCTCGTACCTCTAGCTTTTCTCCATGACAACCACTACCAACTCTCGGCTTGGGGAAAATATCATCGCAAGTTAGTTTCCCAAGTGGGTTTTGTAGGCCTCCCATCATTGGGTGACAAGGCTATTCGGGTGCATTTACGATCGGAAGCTTTGAAAAGACAGGTGCCAATTGAACCTAGTTTGTCAGTTGGGGGTTTTGTCACTCCAAGTGTTTCCCTATATATAGGGGAGTAGGTAAGATTTTGTCCCCTTGTGTGTTTGAGTCTCAAAGATGGTTTTTGAATGTTGATTGTTGAGCTACTTGCCTAAATTTGACACTTTTTGGAAACTTGTAACTAAATGAAGAAAACTTGCATATGACCTTATCCAAGCAAAATAGTGACCAGAAACCTTGTAAACACAAACACATGATTGTAGGAAACCATTTTGACGCTTGTTTGAAAAGATATTGAATGTGAAAAGAAATGATATTTTCTCTCCTCTCTCTAACCCTATCTTTGGCTTTGAAATGAAATGAAATGAAATGAAATGAAATGACATTTGTATTCTTACTCTCCTTAAAAGTGTATTAGGTATTATTTCATTGTTATTGGAAAACTATGCAATCATAAATCGTGCTTGATTGTAGTTAGATGTCATGTCAAGCAATTGTGTTGACCATGTGGTGGTTGCAGTACGTGGGACATAAAGAAAATTGTAGTGTTTTATATGCTTTTGTAATAATGGGTTATCCTTGAAATACATGTAATATTAAATGGATGTATATCAACACTATGTTTATAAACATGAATGTTATTTATGGATTATTTTGTGATGAGTGAGAAATTGTAGTATATTAGTATCTTGGGGAAAATGGGCATTCTATTCTAGGGGTGATTTAATTATAGGTATATATCTTGTTAATGTTGTAGATGTACATTTTAACTAGAAATGAAATGATCTTTCATAGCGTGCTTTTGTGGGTTATTAATGAATGAACTCCTTTGTGTTTTACTAATTACTTTGGAATTTGTAGAAAAACCAAAGCAAAAAGGACGACCTTAGAGTAAGATCCTTGTTTGACACCCTCTTGTGTGTGAGCACATTAGCTTAGAAAATTGAAAATTAAAGGATGAGCCTAGTTTTCTTATCATTCTTTAGCACCTCCTAGCTTGAGGTAATAAGAGCAAAAATTTAGGATTCTGTAGAATCTTGTCTGTTTGTTGACTTTGTCACGAAACCACCCTATAGGAATGGTAATGGTTAAACATTGTTTAGAGTAAAAGGGGTTCCTACTAGGAATTATATTCATGCATGTTGAAGTTGTGTGGGATGCTTTAGTTTAAGGCTTAGAGTCACTTTTGTGACATGTGGGATGTAAAGTCTAAGCAACGTAATTGTGTAGTTGTCTTGAGGTTAAGCATGGAGGGCTAAGCATTGAATGTACTTGTTTCCTAGGGACAATTAGGAAATGTAATTTCACAACTTTGAAATGTGATCATGTATACCTTGGAAAACATAAAGTGAGGTGGTACCTCACTTAGTACCTCTAATAGAATCCGATTGTTTTAAAAATGAAACTTACAGCTTATTTTATACTTAGTTAGAACTTCCTTTATTGTTGAAAGTATTTAAAAACTGCTCTATGTGAGTTTGAGCATTCAATAAACATATTCTCTTGTCTAAAAATGAAACTTATGGCATTAACTATTAAAAATGACTCTAACCAAGAGGTACCGTCAACTATAAAAGAAATACCTTTGGATTTGACAAAGTTATTGCAAAATAAGGGTGTTAGGTTACTCCGGTTTTGAATTTAGTAAAGTGCTAGATTCCTTGAGTGCAATGAAATAGTTAGTTGTGTGACCTCTCATGAGGTTATTGGTGAAAGAGACTGGTGTATGTTCCCTGCCACCCACCCCCTCCCACGAATGTCTTATTTGTAATGTCTTTAAAATTTGAGAGTCTAGGAATAATGAAATGAATTGTGTTGCGTGAGATCAAGCTCCTTGTAGTCTTGAATCCCTATGTGAAAAGAAAGTGTTACGAATCGTAATTGTTATAAAAAAACGATGTTAATATGAGATCTAAGTAATAACGTAAATATAATTAGAACAAGAGTAATCGAGATGAAACTATGGAATGATTGTTACAAAAAAACATATGCACCTTGAATGATGTCAAACCAACTAAAATGCCTAAGACGATCTTAAAACAAATGAAAATAAAGGAGGGCATCATTATGATCCAAAATATTTTATTAAAATGGGAAATATACAACCTTGAGGTATGAGTGCATGTCTCATATACATAGTGTGGGTTAAACAATGATGTCGAATGAAATAATGAATATGTAGCCTTGGGAACAAGAATATTTGTTTACATGATAAATGATTTTGAGACCTATAAGGTTGAATAAGTGAGTTTAAATGGTAGTTAAGAGGGAACCATCTTAAGCTAAGTGTTAAACGGAATAAAAGGAATGCAATAAAAAAAGGGAAAATGTATGTTTTCATGTTAAGTGTTCATCAAACCTTTAAGGCTAATAATGAAATATGATTACAATAAAGATTTAACCATGAAAATGTGATATTGTGGAAGGTGCCTATTCGGATGTTCATGTTGTGGTTGGGTCGTGGTTTCATACTTGTTCATTTATATAAGTGTGGCATTGATTTGCATCTTGTGTCATCTTGATATTTGCATGTTCTTCATGTTAGTGTAAATGTTACATGTGGTGTTGAGCAATCTCTTGTGAACATTTATGGTGTTGCATAGTTGTTTCAGTAAATGAAAGTAAAAAAAATTATGGTATAATTGGTCATGTTTGGGTCCCACATGAGTGGGCGCTACTGATTCTCACAATTATTGATAAATTTCAAGTAAATAATGGGGACTTAGAGGCAATCTCTAAAATTCATAATGTCATACTTGAAGAGCACCTTCACAAGATTGGGATTATTTCCATGTACGCTTGGTGGAAAGAGTGAAATTAGCCGATTGAAATCCCCTAATGCTAGTATAAACCCTAGGCAAAGACGTTGGATGAAAGGTATCAAGAAAATGTTGTAAACACGGTAATCTACTTGTGGAAATAAAAATATTAAGACATGAAGGTGTTACTAATTTTGAAATTTGGTTTCAAGCCCAGAGTAACTTTTTTGAATTTTTGGTTATTGTATGATTTTAATTGGAACCCAAGGAGTCCGGCATAAATATAAACCAAGTATAAATGTAGGTACAAGTGCTTCAATTGGAAATACACGTACTATGCCTCAACATTGGAAAAGTTGTATAAATTTCGAATAGAAAATGGCTTTTAAAGTTTTTAAAAAATTCAATGACAATAATTTAAATGAAAATAAATTTGATGTTTGGCAATCTCAAACTCGTGATACACATTTGAGAAACTTCACAAGATGAACTATAGGTAAGAAATCTTAACATGTGATAGATGTGCTAGAGTGGGATGCCATTGTTGAAAGATGTAAAGCCTAATGAGATTGTAACATGTCCTTTAAGTACAAGAAATTAGGGTAGTTGTCCCTCATTAGAAAATGATTTTAAGTCGTCTACATTAGTAGAAGCATTTAACAAAGAAATTTGAAAACTAAAAATGCAAATTGAATATCGTGAGATCATAAAAACTCGGGGATGGGCATTGGTCGATTTCCATTCAAACATTGCATAGTAAAATAAAAGGCAAATGGAACATTGGATAAGTAAAAAGCATGTATGTTTGCTAGCCATGCTTAAGAAAAGGGCCTGGGCTATAAAGAAAATTTCACCCATACGACTAGGTAGAACACCATTGTCATGTTGACTTACCAAACCGCTCGACATGGTTGGAAATTACACCTTTGGATGGATGTTAAGCTGCTCGGACATTGGCATGCCACTTGGAATTGATTCAAATCTTCTTAGACGTGTAAAGGGTGGAGTATTAGGAAATAACAACGTAATGCTACAAGGAAAGGGCAAGGGGGTCAATGTGAAAGGCATTGTCACTATCCATTTTTGCAAAGCTAGTCACCTCTAACATAACTAGCTTTGTGAAATGAACTCCACACCAATGCAGTGTTTACAACAATATATGTTTATTTATAAAAAAATAATGATAATATTTCTCGATTTTTAAAAGAAATTATACTAAATGTTTATATACGGATTGTAAAATAGAAGATATATCCTACATTTTAGGGTAAAAACGCCTTAACATCATCTCTCATCAATTGTCATTTGTCACTAAAGTTTCTAATTTTTATAGGAAATTTACTTTCCATCACCCAAAAGCTCTAGGCAACATTTTTAATAGCAACATCTCTACGACAAGATATCTTATTCTCTACCACTCCCAAAGATATTAACATGTCGGATAGCGATCATTGCAAATCTCGGTGGTGAATTCTATTTTCAAGAGAGTGTAATATGAGCACCTCGAGAAAAATGTAAATCACCTTCATTCTTATGTGGACAATGGCAACCCCCTATTATAACATCAAAGGAGTATAACTTTAATAATTATCACCCTAGTAAACTTCCCAAACCATTTCACAAATTTCATGCAACCCCTTTCTTTCATCATCCAAGTACAACCACCCTACTCCAAAAACCTTGAATCAATCAATGTGAATCTCAATTGTGAATTTTATTTTCAAGAGAATTTAATATGATCACATCACAAATGATATAAATCATTTTTAGTCTTGTGCGGACAAGTTGTGACTCCCTTAGTCGAGCATATTTTAAGCAAATCGTATTGCTTGGGCAAATTTTATGGATGTGGTTGTTTAAAGGACGTTTTTTATTGATGGTGTGACTTTTGCATGATTTTATATTCTTGTCATCTACCTAAGATTTCAAGATATCGCATTAAAGAGTGGAAGCATGTTATTCTTGATCTTTGTCAAATATACTCCCCTTTGTTGAAGCTAAATTCTATTAACTACCCAATTGAAAATGTTTGAGCAGTCAATTTCCAACACTAAAAATTTTAAATGATGGGTTTAGAATTACAAAGCAAGGGCCTAAATTCCATGCCCTTGTTGAAGTAAAAAGGTCTAAAATTTATTGTATGATTCTACTATGATATCTCTATGGACTTGTTTTCGCAATACATGGTCCCTTAGGTCTCGAGATTTCTCTCATTTGGATTGAATATAGTTTGTTGTTGAGCAACTTATTGTATTGGGAATTATCATTTGGTAGGAATTGAAACCAACTCCATTGTACAACTTTAGACATCAATGTATCTAACAACACCTTATGACCAATATGTTCAATGCAGCGGACTCTGAGGAAAACAATGTTGATGTCATGACATATATAATGAGGGTTTTGGGAATTTTAGACCTTAAAACAGATGGGGCAAATAATTTTCCTTATCTTATATATATGTTGGCTTATTTACCAAAAAAAAAAATCCTTAGCGAGTCAAGGAGACTACCCGGTCAAGTTGTTGACGAAAGAACACATGGATGAAGCGAGAACTACAAATGGATGGAAAAATGGGATATCAAGTTAAATGAATGCCCAAATCTTAACAAAGACATCAAAAACTATGTAAATGAAAAGTTTAGATTGATGATGTGGCGAAGAAAATACGCAAGAAGCGCCAACATTACATTCCGAGTTCAATCCAACTTGTGACCACAATGAAAAAGCTTATAGAGGGGCCGAAATAAAATGGAAAGAGAAGATCCTCATTGCTCAACTAAGGACTAGTTCTCACAAACTTAGGTGTGAAACAGGGAGGTGGACAATACCCAAAGAGCAGTGGGAAGAGAGAACTTGTGTATGCAATACGAGGGCGATTGAGAGACAGAGCACACTTTATCCTCCAATGTCCTAAGTACACGAATTTTCGATCCAGATATGAAGGAATCCTAAACAGTGGGTCCATGGTAGAGCTATTTGAGGAAAACAAAATAAAAGGCTTGGGGAAATGTTATCTCAGATCAGCCGGAAGAGGAGCAGCCTTTTAAAAGAGTTTGGGAAGCACACTATGGTCTAAGGTGGTTTGGTCCAATTACGTGGTCCCATAGACCTGCCGGTCTTGTGGACGTAATTAAAATATTTCAATTTCCAAATGATGAAAGAAAAATACCAATGACATGTATCCCATTAGTTGTTGCATAAAATATCATTCACAACACATTCAAAGTGCGAAATTCAAGCACAAGGAAAAATCTTGTGTTACATATGATAGATATTTGATGTTACATTAGTTAGTCTAATGTGATTTTCTACAAGTTTTTATTATATTTATTAGAAGAAATTTCATCGCAAAATAAAACAAATTTAGGAAAAAAGCAAAAACTTGTTCTACTAATGCTGCTATAATAGATCATCACCCATGAGAGAAAAGAGCTGAGAGCACCAATATTCCTTGATTCTACTAGAAACCCGAAATCGTCTATCTTGCTTTACACAAATTACAAACCGCGTGTTAAAAACAGAGATTTAAGACCATAAGAGGAGCAAAATGCCATATTTGTAGTTCGATGAATATCTTTGTTTTCATGCTTAGCCTGTCCCTTTAGTATCTACTTTTGATATGGCAGGTTTCCAAGCCTGGAGTTTAACACAATTTGTTTTCATTTTAGAGATGAATAAAAGAAGAGGATCACACAACTATGATATAAATTTAAACTATCCGTATCTTTTGTCCAAGAATTTGAACTACTGGGGTAAATTAAAAAGCGACAGGAGTGCATGTTTGGACCATAAAAAGAGGTAAAAAAATAGTAAGACAATTTTCATGGTGGACAAAAATAATTGCAAACTATTCTTTTCAAGGTTAGAATGCCAGGATCCGCCTGCAAAAGAATCAACTTAGGCAGCATATATTGAAAAACATGGATAGAGGCAGGTCTAAGATGCAAGCATAGTGCTACATATACACGTGTGGGAGTCCTCCCTGCACCAATAAACTTGAACCAAATGAGGGGTTAAGAAAAGGTAGAGTGGGATAAGACATGAACCCCACTAGATATAGCTTGAATGCAGGCAAAATTTTTAAAAGCTTGCTATATGTAAAAGTAACAAGCCACATCAATTTGTAAAGACCACACGGCTAAAAACAATAAATTGGCTTGCTTATAAAGAAGTTATAATGTGTTTATAATCTTGCCCGAGACAAACAATAGATAGAAAAGTACATGCCTTCACCATTAAAGTTATTGCTAGTGCTAACCAAAAAAGAAACAAATCTTTGATTGTAATTTGTTTACTAATTTAGATTCTAGAAACAATTTCCTCAATATGATAGAAACATCTTCCGAGTCTCCCAAACAGGGTAAGATCATATATGATTGCTAAATTAATATAAACACCCTGTCTAAAGTTACTCTAAACAACCATTGCAACAATCAACTTAACTAGGTCAAAATCTCCACGCCACTCTCTGTGATTAACAACGTATGCTCAAATTGTGCAGAAAGACTACCATCAGCAGTCACAAAAGTCCAGTTGTCATCCCACAACTCATAGTCAATGCTCCCTAGTGTCAACAATGGCTCTGCAGATGCATAAACTGTCTCTTAGAAATAATTATTATGCTGACACCTATCTTTTTCATATATCATTTATGAATGTAACTGGGAAAAAACATAAGTGGTTCATATGGCATGAATTTGAATGCAACTGGAAATTTAAATATATTTCTAGAAGATCTCTTTAATATACTCAAAACGTTACATCATAAATATTGGCTTCTGTTAAAAAAGAATAGATAGCAACCTTGTCAACAAATAAGGAGTTTCTTAATTTTAAGTTCCACAAAATATATGCAGAGTCAAAGCCAGTTGGCAGTTACCTCATATTGGACATTTACAGAATTTGCAGTCTAAAGTCAAATTCACATACGGATAGCAATTGGCATGTCACAGACTAACCTTGCTTATATTACACAGGAAAAGAATACTCAGCTCTATTCTATGTTACCCAATGATTGTCTGAAATAAGTAAAAATATGCATCTCTAAACACAAATGCAACTGTAGTGATCTGTCCAATTTATTAGCCACAACCTCCTTTCCATTTTCATTTATGGCTTCTCCTATGTTGGGAGTTGGGCCTCATCTATCCCCAAGAACTCCCATTGAAAGATGGAAAAAGTTTGGGCTGCTTGAATGGCTTATGGAAGAATAACTTGTTTCCCCCTTCTCTTGAGAGTGGAATGTTCTTTGTGTAGTCATTTTATAACAATTGAGAGGGCGTGACGGGCAGTATAAAAACCCTTGGAAATATGGGTGGATGCATCCTTAAATCTTCAATCATAGATACCCGAACCAGTTGCAACCTTCATCCAACAACCGCTGCATATATGGGATTACCCGTATAGGGAAGTTCAAGTTTCTAGTCTCCCTAAAATCCTACAACAAATTTTCTGTAGGCCCATGAGTGTGTCAATCTTCAAATGGGCTATCTTATACCCCGAATCTTCTGTATCAGTCAAAATTCCTTAGAACCCTCTCGGTCATGCTTTTGGGTGTCTTCATTGCCTTCCATCTTGCACATCCCTTGGGACATTGTCCTCACAATACAAATCAATAAAATATTTCCTTCCTCGCATAGTTACCTCCTTGTTTTCCATCATCTCACCACTACAAGTAGACCTAGGATCCTCTGGAAGTCCTCTGGTTCAAATGCACCTCAAATGGCTCCTCCACACTATGACTCAACCAAGAATTTTAATTTTAATTACAAGATCTATTTGTGAAAGCACTTCTCTTGTCAAATGTTGGCGTATCGACCACATAATGGACACCTTCTGCTCTGAGTTTCTTTGCCATTATATGCTCTAGTTTCTCCTTTAGTTAATTGGTACATGTGACCTCCGGAGGGAAGATAGTACTACATCTTCTTTGGAGGTTCCTTGGCTTTACCTTCATTTCCTCCTGCCTTACTTTCTTTTTGGGTCTTTTCTTATTTGGTTAAGAACAGCGTTCCATGGGGACGTGTCCCCCACCAAAGATGATGTCTCAAAAGACTCCGGACATCTTCGAGATTTGGGGACGGTTGGGAAATGTCCCCCACCGTCCCGACACGCCACCGGTAGTATGTGGACGTCCCCTAATGTTTCCTCAAAGAGGGGATGTCCCCAAAACGTTTTCCTCAAAGAGGGGACGTTTCTAAGACGCCCCCCAATTTCGGGGACATCCTAGAGACTTCCGAAGTCTCTCGACTTGCTCCAAAGATTCCCAACTGTCCTCGAGAGACATAAGGTTGTCAAAAATTTTTTTTAAATCATTTTGTTTTATATTATTTTGGCCCCCAACCCTAACCCTAATACTCAATGGGCCCCACCCACCCCCTAAGCACTCCAAAACAAACTATAAATAAGAGTTACACCCTCACTCCAAATCACAATAAAAAATTCAAAGTAAGAGTGAAAGCATTAACAAGCAAGAGTGAGAGCATTAGCAAGCAAGAGTGAAAGCAATAACATTAGCAAGCAAGAGTGAGAGCATTAGCAAGGAAGAGGGACAGCATTAGCAACAAGTAACAACAAGAGTTAGAGCATTGAGCCACTGGCCAACTATATTTGAATTTTGAATGTAATCATCATTTTGAATATAAATATTAATATATTGATATTTGGCATTTTCACTGTTCAATGCAATGTGTTTAGTATTTCAAAGTTTCATTTGTTGTTCCTTATACATCTTTTTACAACTAAATTTTCAAGTACTATATATATTTGTGCCACCACCCTGCTGTCCCCCTGCTGTCCCCAGACCCAGGCCTTTGGCCCCCTGTCTCCGAGACCCGTCCTGCCATTACCCCGTCGTCCCATTCCAAGACTCCGTGGAACACTAATTAAGAATGAGTTCCTATGCTTGGAGGTGTGTCGTGGCACTTTCTTTCCTCCAAGGAGTTGCGGATGACTACTCCTTTGGTTGGCATTGGAACACCTCCCAAAGTGCTGCTAGTCATGGTTGGCTTCCCCTTATGCTAAGCAATGGAAGGTCCGAAATTTTTAGTTATCATTGCTTTTGGACTGCACTGGAATATGTTAAGCCCTCCACGTATATTGTACTATCCTCCGAACACTCTTCTTGATGAAACATGTTCCTTAAGCTTCAAACCTGTAGATGTAGCTGGAATGATCACTTTCTAATATAATGGTATTACCTTAGAATGCATTATGGAAGAATCCTCCCTAATAAACATTCTGTTTTCCAAGTAAATGGTATTTCTCCAGCCTATGCATTAATTTCAGTTAAAGCTCAAGAAAAAACACGTCTTTAAGTTCAAACAAATCATTTTTTCTATCATTTTTTATTTTATGAAAAATGCATAAATATGTCAGAGGGACAGAGTGAAGAGAACTTTCTATATTCTGCTTTCAGTCAGTACATACATGCATACATATATTCACACATTTATAAAATAATGCAAAATCATGTCAAAAACTTCCCATGCAAAAATAATGGATAAAGTTTGAGGTCATGTTCAATGAGAAGAAAATTCAGCAAAATTCGAGGTTTTTGATAAAATTGGTGTACCTTGTGACATAGCTTGCAGGAATGGATATACCCCTGCGCTCATGTATAGCAATTCCAGAGTGATTTTAAAAGGATACAGAGTTGATGCGTGAATTCTATAGTAGTAGGATAATTGTACATCCGAGTGCAGAAGTGAAGCATTTTGATTAAGCAATTTTTGACGGCAAGGCAAGCTTCTAGAGCATTGTAGTGCTAGTCAAGACCAGCAATGCATTTGGAGGCTCAAATTGAGCAATTGGCTTGTAAATCTTGCCTCATGAAAGTGGGGATGAGGAGGCACAGCCCCTCTCTTCTATATTTGTCCTTCACTGGGTTTCTCTGGGATAAATTCTTGTAATAATATCTTTTTCATGATTGTTTGATTCGTTTACTTAATTTTATTTGATGCAACTACTTTACAAATTCAGGCACTAACGCAAGCATACAAATTACAAGTTAAGTTGATTGCAAGCATAGTTCTTGTTTACATATAGCAAGTAGAAGTAAATTTCAGACACAAAAAAATAAATAATCAGCATAATTCTCTACTACAACATCATTTTGTGGATTGGAAGGTTGAGATGTTGTTAGTAGCATAAAAGTGGTGTAATATCTGGTTATAAGCATTGTTGACATGTATGTGAGCATGAACATAATTACAAATTGAATGATGTGAGCATATTGCATTGGATCGGCACATAAGCAAATTTCAATCCATTTCAGTGAATTATGCATTGGAATATTCAAGTCAATTACGTATCTTAATGTTTCATCAACGAATAAGCATAGAAACTCTTATATTTGTAATTGTGACAATTTGTCAAAAAGTTACCTTCCAAACTGATGAGAAGGACTTCCTTGCCTTCATTAGACTGATTTCATTTGGGTTTTTGTGATCTAATTATTTTGATGTTGCCCTGGCATTCTGTCAAACAATTGCCAATTGAAGTGCCCTCTATTAAAGATTCTGTTTAGTCAAATAATTATTGTTTCCGCTATGATCTTGGAACTGCACTCCAATTCTGAGATTTTATTCCCAAGGACTTTGTTGCTTGAACTGATTTCATCCAGCCAATGTGTATTATAACTTTTGTTTGGACAACCTTGGTTCAACACCTTTACACAAACCTCTTTCAGTCTGCTATACAGATAATAAATACCACCAGACTGATCATTGGTTCCCAAACCCTTCCTCCTCTGCCAAATACAATTGCTCTTCCAATTCTGAAATTTCATTCA
Source organism: Taxus wallichiana var. yunnanensis (assembly GCA_018340775.1). NCBI lineage: Eukaryota > Viridiplantae > Streptophyta > Pinopsida > Cupressales > Taxaceae > Taxus > Taxus wallichiana. The sequence goes on from CM031243.1 coordinate 836,507,285, forward strand.
CCAAAAGTATAAGAGATTTTTAATTCAAACCATAGTAAGAAGATTCAGAATCAGCAAAAACTTGGTAAGCCAAATTTTGACTCTGACTCGGGAACAAAACTTGGCAAGATTCAGAAAATTTAAAAAACATTAAAACATAGAGAATTTTAGGGAAAAAAACTATTAAAATGCATTCTATATCAAAGCAACTTAAAATACACTCAAAACTAATCAATTACAGCTAACATACACATGTATACACAAAGAAGTAAGTAAATAATGTGATATTGAATGTTTGAAGTTGAACAATGAACTTGAGAGCTGATATTAAATAAGAGTTGCTTTTAGATTCTTGGGACTCTGATGAGGTTGGCTCAATGGCTAATAGGAATATTTACAACTTACTGGAATCAATTCAACTGATGTTTCATTTTAGAATTCTACAATATTAAGTTTTTAAGCTTTGTTTCCAAGGTAATTATTTTTTTAAAAGAGATGTCCAAAACACCCTTAAGCAATTTTCTTCCTTGGTACAGAAATTCCTTAGATACAATTTTCGCATGAAGATTTGATAACCAGTTGTTGTCCTATCCTTTTTAAGCTCTCTAGAATTTGCAGTAGCTGATGTTAGTTACCCTTGGGGCCTTTTTCTCATTATCCTATGTAATTTCAAAATACATTTGGTAATATTTTTCTGGCTCTAATAAAGGAAAAACCAACTAGGTTGCTTAGTGGGCCCTCTCTTGGCTCTTATTAATTATATCTTCAAAAAGCTTAAGTGATTCATGTTTACAAGTCCTCCTTTAGTTAAATTTCCTCCAATTCCTTGGTTTCTTCCTTTACATGTATGGAAAAAAAAATTCTCACTCTCCTTGGGGGTGATTTATCTTTCTTCTTCTCAACTCCAATGTCATCCTTGTAATCTCACTATCTTTGCCACCATAACCTGGAATTTGAGATCCCTTCTAGGTCGCTTCTTGTTGCTTAGAAACCCTTTTAACGCTTGAACTTTTTGAACTTTTTGGACTACCTTGTTCCTTCTTGCCAGAGCAGTGATTGGGACTGTAGATTGTGCAGAAAATTTGGCTGCAGATGAGCAGTAAGGCTTCAGGACTACTTCACACTGCAGATCATGTGTCATTTCAGTTGTCTTCATCATTGGATTATAAGCAATTACCTCCTCTTCTTAATGGTGCCTTCTACATTGTACCTTAACGAACTCATCGAGATTGTTGTGTACATCCTCTCTTTCCCGTACTTTATGATAAAACACTAAAAAAAAGATTCGTATTGATCCAAATCATTGTGAATGACACCATCGGGATCATAATAGGCCTTGGCTTCCAATCTTTCAAACTTGTATTATGCAAGTTCTGTTTACAGAGACATACCATGCTTGCCATCTGTAGTCATGGGTTTTTTTTTGGCATTTTAAAAAGAAAAGAAGAATGGAAGGCCTCAGTAAGTCCAGACACACGACTCACAGCACTCGCCGAGTCTACTGAATTTTTGCCAAAGACTCACCCAGGTGAACTCAGACCCAGATCCACAAGTCCTTATAGAGATTTGCTGAGTTTCATAACAGTGGTTCAGACTACTGTCAGATTTCTATTTGTTTGGTACTGCTGGACTACCCATGTGGGACTTTTTATCATAAGCTTTTTGTTATGGTGACCATTTGGTCATATATTTTTATAAACTTTGAATGCAATATTTACAAACAAAAAAATCATTCACAATTACAGGTTTTTTTCTTGCTGGCTTGTTTTGTGCATATAAGGAAATGTATCTTGCTCTTTCCATTCACTTGTAATTTCGAATGACATCTTCAAGGGTGAGCTTCCTTTCATTGAATGAATGTTTCTTCACAGACAGTTTGAATTTTGTCTTCAACAAATTTTCTAACTTGGATGATTGTGTTTTCTTCTTGGATGGGTACCTCTCTCTTTATGATGACTTCATCATCTTCACAAGCTTGAACAGCCTTGTTCCTTCCCTAGACTGGTTAGTTGATAATGTTCTTATGCTTGGGCAAGGCATCCTTGCCTTGTCCTTGAACAGGTCTTCCAACCGCCAAGATGGAGCTCGTAAGTCCAAGGTGGCCTTGAACTGCCTTTTGTGCCCATGGACCCTGCTGGACACTAAACAACTATATTTTGGGCCTAGACTGCCCTATGATGGGCATAGACGGATGGGGATAGATTAAGACAAGTTGGGCGGTGCCAAGGAATAGGATGGATAGGGAGTAGGGCGTTTGGATGAGTAAGAAGTGTGGATTTGGAGTTTCAACATATAGTAGTTGAACATGAGGTGGGATGGGTAGGGGGATTTAGGATAGGATGTGTGGGTGATGGGGTCATAAGTGTAGACACCCTAAAAATACATACCTATTTCTAGTCATTCCTAATTATCCCTATCATTTGCATAATATGCCAAATCTGGCTCTAGAATGCATTCTAGATCACTACCCTCTCACATTCCATTAGAATTCACCCACATCCCTTTAGAATTAATTTAATTAATTCTATCATGCTTTAAGCATACACTCACACCCCTTGGCTAATTTAATTAGCTATTTAAATAAATAACTAATTATCCACTCACCCTCCACTCATCTCCACTTCACCATCCAAATCACTCAAGTTGAACTAGCTCACTCCACTCAAGTTCTAGAACCCTACAAAGGTGGAAGCAGAAATATTCACGTATAACCACCTTCTCGAATAAAATCAAAAGCCAACTAAATATTCATTGCCCCTTAAATGAATATTCAAACCATCCAACTGCACAGCCAAATCAACTTGCTAATTCAGGAAAATGCATTCATTTCCCGCAACTCATTCAAACCTTGATCCACAATCCATGGCCTCTCCTTCAGCTATAAATATGAGGCTCAATCCTTCACAATTCATCCTTGGAAGCTTTAAGCATTTGCAGCAAAACTCTACCCATTTGCCATTGGAATTTGCATACCGAAAGGTTGTCCATCCGATCACTCATTGCTCGTAGCATTCTTCCCACATTTGGCATCACGTTAGAGTTGTAATGTCCCCATTTTTTGAAGACCCTTAGCCTATCATTCCCCGTGGGCTTTAGGGATGTTGCAAGGGGAAAATTATATTAAATAATTAGATAATCTTGCCTGAAGAGTGATTTTAATCATTTGAAATTATAAAGCAATATTTATTTAATTATTTAATATTTATGGAGTAATAATGCATTTAATTATTTAAATAAATTCCCAAAATGCAAATTAAAAAGGGGAATTAATTAAATAATATTTAGGTGGCTTTTAAATATTAAAATCACCCTTTGAAAAGGGGACGCCACACCTAGGGAAAATAAACTACTTTTATTTAATAATTTCCCTTTCCTAGGGATTTCAAATTTTGTGTCTACTTGCTTATAAAAGGAGTGCTAGGATCATTGTTAGACTTATGTTATGATGAGATTTATTTGATACTCCATGCTTGGAGTTGGGATGCATGCCCATTAATGCTTTCACTCTCTCTCTTGTGTGGGAAGTTAGTGAGTTGGTTTTGATCAATTGAAGTATTTTCTCTTGTTCCATTTGTTGAGTTCTCTTGCGTTGAAGTATGTTCTATGCATGATTCATACTTGCTAACATTGGCGACTTGATTTGGGATGCGGCACATTGTTTGATGAGGATATTTGAATGGTTAGTGGTGATTTTTGAGGTCTTTATGGTCTGACTTTAATGCTGTAATTATTCCAACCATGGCGACTTGATATGGGTCTTATTTTGGCATGTTTTAAGGGTAAATCATCTATATTCAAAATCTGATCTGTGTTGGCTTATTTTTGCTAAGTTTGGGCAAGCTGTTTTGAATGTATTGAAGGGTTATTGAGTGCCGGAAATCATTTATGCAATTTATTCTAACCCTAGTAACTGGTTTGGGGATTTTGGGGGTTGTTTTGGAGGGGTTTCAGTTATCATAAAATTTAGATCTTTAGTTCTTTGGAAAGATCTTAATTTATAGAATTATCTGCATTTTATTTGAAGAGAAAATATGGAATATTGAAGGAGTTATGAATTTTAGAAGATTTCAGTTGTCTGCTAGCTATTTGGTTGCTAACAATTAAATATTAATTTCAGATCTGCAGTTTGGGATCAATTTAATATTGAATGTGATTGTAGCAATTAGGAGAAATAAGGAGAAGGTGATTCTATAATTTTTGAAGTAGATTTGGTGCCCTAAATGTGCTGGGCGACCTACTTTTTAGGGAAAAATTAGGGTTTTGTGTTGGCTGTGCAAAATCTGATTTTGCATATTATTTTTCATATTTTTGTGGTGCAATATCCAAAATTTCAGCTCATTTGGACTTCTCTAGCCAAAGATATGAATTTTTGAAAGCTGCAGTTATTGGGGTTAGAAAATTAATTATTTTCCAGCAGTGTGTGATCAGATTTATATTATTTCCTAACTTGTCCTAGACAGGGGACATTACAAGAGCACCCACAATCAAACTATCCAAAGAGATCCATCAAGTATAGTAACACTTCAGCTATCTCTTTTGAGGTTACAAGAAGACTGAAAGGAAGGTTTGCATCTTTTATTATTTGCTTATTTCTTCATTGCTTTCAGTTTTCGTTGTACACAATAATTGTTAGGATTTGGTCTAGTAAGGGGAAAAGAGTTCGAGCATGGGGGTTTAGAATTTATGAGAAATGAAATTTAATATAAAATTTCTTTCACCAACCTTAATAGTAGACTTTCACTTTCCTATGATCTAATCAAGGCTTTAATTCTTCAACCAACATGCCCTATTATGGCCTTCTTTTGAAAATTTTTATCTTTTTGTTCTTTGCTTGATCGAACACAATTTTTTTCCAGCGGGAAAGAGAAAAGTTTTCTCAATATCTTGTCTTTAATTTCATCCGCTTCATTCTTCACAAACTGCAGTATCAAAGTCTCGACAAAACTTTAAAATTTCTTCCTTATCTCGGTATATTTTTTATTCACGCTTCATTTTTGCTATTGAAATTTAAAGCATAGCCTGATACAAGTCTGTTTGAAAATTTTTAAATGCTCATTGATCACTCCCTCACTTTGCTCCAATGCACCATTTTCTATTTTTAAAAGTTTGATAGTGTGTGTCTATTTTTAGAAAGTCTAAACTTAGCCTTCTCTCCCAACTATTTGAAATCATTTCCCTCTTCGATTGTCTGTTTCCCTTTCCTCTCCACACTTGGCAATTTGCTAAGAGCAAAGTGTTTTAAAAACCGGTCAAACCGGAACCGGAACCGGCCGGTTTGACCGGTTTGACATTTGAAATCACGAACCGGCCTGCAACTCGGATCGGCCGACCGGTTTTAGCCCAAACCGGCCGGTTCCGTACGGAACCGGCCGGTTTGGGCTAAAACCGGTCAAACCGGTCCGGTTTTATCCTGAACCGGCCGAGTCAGCATTTCTTTCCTTTTTTGGCATTTCTTTCCTTTTTTGGATTTTTGGTGAAAAAAACACAAGTATAGAATAAAATTTGCCATTTTTGGAAAGGGTCCGGGAAGATGTAGCAACAAAAACTTGCATGTGCCATAACTTTCATTTGTGGCTCCGTTTCAGGTGTCGTTTTCTCTAAAAGTGCATATTTTCTCGAGCTCTACGCATTGATGGCAATATTTTTCTTATTTTCATAAAATCTATTTTTGCACCTTTTTGGACCAAGCAACTTCTTGCAATCTTCTGAAAGAATCATGAGCTTTGATTGCTTGTACTGTAGACAGATTAGTAATTAAAATTACTGGATAGCTTTCCAAAACTCGGCGAGTATTCTCCTGTGCTCGGACTAATCGTCCCACCTACCAACTTGGTCGCGACCTGCTTATTCAAATGTTGACTTCACATATCAAGTTATCAACAGATGCATAGGTTTTTTTTTTGCTATTTTAAGAGTCTTTTTTGTGTTTAAACTCCAATTTGCGCATCCTCAGACACAAGACTGAAGACTATCGTAAAGGTCCCAACAAAAAGAAAGCATTAATAGCAATGAAAGAAAATGCTGCAAATACATGGTTTTGGCTGCAAATTTATGTTTTTTTAAAGAAATTTGAGTATTTTTTAAGTTGCCGAGTATTCCCGAGTATTGGCCGAATATTGCCGAGTTTTGTTTTTTTGGGGTCTGCCGAGTATTTGCCGAGTGCGAGTATTCCAACTATCACTATATACATGAGCAAACTTTGCGTATTTTGTGTGTAATTGTTGGCATCATGGTTTCTAATTTTTCAAATATATTTCTTTCTTTAAAAATGTAATTTTTATGTGTTTTTTAGTAAACCGGTTCATAGAGTTTGAACCGGTCCGGTTCCGGTTCCGGTCCGGTCCAACCCTCGACCGGTTCCGAGTCCGGTTCCGATTTTTAAAACATTGGCTAAGAGATGCCATTTTTATGACACATTGTACTTGCATCACAAATTATGTGAAAAAAATGAGACAAATCTAGCTTGCATGTCCAATTTTCCCTTAGCAATGTCCTTCACTACAAGTATGTCAATGGCATTTCATACCTTTTTTAACTTCAAAACCTCATCTTCAACTATCTGACCATTATGGTTCTTGAACACAACTACTCCATTGTCTTGTACTCATGTATTTAGAATGGTCCAAGCAACGTCGTTTTCTACTTGCTCGCCTTTATTTTTCTTCAACCATTAAACATTAACACTAAAGTTTCTACTTTCAAATTCATTTTTCTATCAAGTAAATGGTCTTTTGGTGAAGTTAGTTGGCTCAAAAAGAGCCCATCACGAATCAATTCATGCCAAGTGCAAAGGCCTTGACACCAAAATGGATGAGGCCAAGATTGTGCTCTAGGGTGAATTTGGTGAAATAGATACCCCTCAATCCTTGGCACTAAGCCTAAGAAGGCAAGTTATTCTATGCACCCAATCCATGAATTGTTGTCAAAGGATTAGGATGTTTATCCTTCAATAATAATAATAAAAAAACAATCTCATGTGTTTAACGTCTCGATGTTTTCTCTACTTTTGGGCAACATCAACGGCCCATTGAGCATTCACCTTGTTATCTCACTTCAACTAGTCTCACAGTCAAGCTTTCTTGATTGCCTAGCCTATTCCTCAGGGTTATTGTTAGACTCGAAACCATTAATTACATCGGAGGCACAACCTCGTGTAATTACAATAGTTGGAAACCACGATATCCTGTCATGACATTGCAACTCATTTCATATGCCACAATACTACTAGAAGTCACTCCTGTAACTCATTGCCTTCTATCTCAAAAGTCTTAAATATATTACTAAGACCAAAATTTTGTTCATAGCCTCCAATTGACTATTGGTTTACAACTAATAGAGAATAGTTAGAACTAAATGACTTGGTACTCGATTAAATCTGATTCACAAAGTATCCTCATGATCACTAATTCGGTGAATAGGCATCTCAAACCTTGTAATTATCTACTTGTACAAGTATTTGGACATGCTTGTTGAAAAGTTATCTAGCAAAGGTTTTTCACTCCATCCACTTCACCAAGTACTTTTCCACTATGACGGTGTATGTACATATTTTTCTACTCATCTTCGAAGAGGCCCAATGAAGTCCATGCCTCATATCTCAAGTAGTTCTTGCAGATTGCATAGTTTGAGAGGCATGAAGTCTCACTTCAAATGTTTACCCATTTTCTAGCAAGTATAGTATCCAAATACTCATTTCTTTGCACCTATGAATAGAGTTGGCCACCAAAGGCTAGAGAGAACAATGTTCCACATAGTTACATCTAGTCCCATGTTTCCTTCGGTGAAGCCTTCATATATCTCCTTTACGACCCCTTGGATATTTTTTCAAAGCACACATCTCCAGTACTTGGTCGAGGCACATCTTATACAAGAGACCATGTAATAGATGGAATTAATTTGACTTTGTCAAGTTCTTTCACTTTGTCTTACTCATTTCCTTTTGGAAGCTACACATTGACAACATATCCCCCATCTTCTCATACCATAAGGGGAGTACCACAATGTGGAATGATTGTGTGTCCAAAAGCCTATCTAGTAGCCATTTGGGTGGTTCTCCCAACTTCTTGACAATTGGTTTTCAAAACATGGTGCTTCCCTAGATTCATAATTATCTTCAACATAAAATCCTAGAGAAGAAGCAACCATCTACTCACCCTCCCTTGAATTATTGGTTTGTGCACCACAAACATCAATGTTTGGTTATGCATGTAGAACACAAAAGGATTTTCTAGAGGTAATGCTTAAACTTTTGGACGACATATACCATCCCCAAAGCTTCTCTCTACTTCGTTCTATAAGTTATCTTGGCTTTAGACATTTGATCTAGTGCAAATTTATAGGTCAAGTTTCAGATCATCCTTTTGTGCCAACGTTCACCCAGCCAAAAACTTTGACATGTTTGTATGAATGTGAAATTCCTTACTCAAAGTTGGGCAAGCTAGTATAGGTGCACCTATTAGTCATAACTTCAACACTTCAAAAGCTTTTTGTTGCTCCTCTTCAAATAAATGTGATCCCACTCCTCATCAAAACATCAAATGGATAGACAATGCGCGAAGTTCTTAATGAACATTAGTTAATACCTATGTCCTGGATCCATCAACTTGCTCCCACATCCTATGGAACTTCCATCCATTCAACCATATTGAATTTATCTAGATCCATCTTCAACCAGCTTCAACATACAATAATCCTAACAACTTTTCGAATGGAAACCATTAAACAACATTTCTCTAGGTTCCACGAAAGCTTGACATGTCGGCATAACTTCATACTTTCCTCTAAGACTTGGAGGTGTCTTTTGTACTTCATAAATTTGCAGTCCTTCGAGAAAGCATTAAAGCTTTCCGTTGTCATCTTCTTGAAATGTAGAGTACAATCCTCTAGAATTTTAGTGGAGAAATACAAATCCCAAATAGCATCTAGTTTCATGCATGCATACCACTCTCAACCATGAAGGTCCTCTTTAATTATCTTGCTCCACAACACTTATCTAGTTGTACTTGCCAAACCCTTCAAGCAATGAGTACATTTTTTGAACTACTAGAGGATCAAGTCAGCAAATGGAATACGAGAGGGGCCTCTTTATTTTACATTGCTCAAGCTTTGAAAATCCACACAAATCTAAATCTCCTTTTTCTCATGTTAAACTAATTACTAGGGGTGATACCTAGTCACTTGTTTCCACCTTGATGATAACTCATGTTTCCAAAAGCTTGTCTTTTTCCACTTGGACCTTAACTACAAATTTAGAATCATTATGTAGGGTCTTCTCCTAACACATTGAGCTCTTGATACTTGGGGTATCTTGTCTTCACAAGATTCCAATGGGACAACCTTCAAGTCTATATGCATACATGCACACACACATCCTTGTAGTAGAGAAATTCTGAAATGCAGTTGCTTTCAATGCTTTTGCTTTCAATGCTTAGGCCCAATTGTCACCAACATATTGGAATTTATCCTTTGTCAAAAGGGATTCATCTATTTTCTCCACCAACAAAATTTGTGACATATGGCAGAACTCTTGGCCTCTATTTGGAGCTTTAATCATAGCTTGCTCTATATGCCCACTATCTTTCACCTTCCCGAACTTCATCCATGTGGATGCCTACCATCCTCATGTAGGTCTACTCAATATAACAAATAGGGAGAAGGTTTCATGGTCTCCTATTTCCCAATGCAACAATCCACTATTTGAGCCTTCTTCGTATTTGAACACTATTCTAAATGGAGAACTTCCTTGTCACTTAGGTTCATGACTATGTCATCGGGCTAAGTTCTTTCCTCCAAGTAGGATGGCGCACCCTCTTGCCTTACTTTTTGAGATTGATGTTGACATTAAACATAGTTACCTAAGTCTCGGGGACGGGGACGAGGTTTCGAGATAGCAAAAAATCCCAAATATTGGGATGGCAATTCAAATAATTAAAAAATTACTATTTTAATATTTTAATTCTATTCAATGAAATTTAGGGATTTAAATTGTGTTTAATGTATTTTAGGTACTTTCAAGATCATAATTTAATGTTCTTGGTAAAAATAACAACATTTTAAAAGTAAAAACATCATAAAACTTTTGAAAGATTTTTTAAAAATAGGGGACATCCCCTCCAAGTCCCCAAGTCCCAAAAACGTTCGAGACATCACCAAAATCTAGGGACGGATCCCCACGGAACACTGATACTAAATTTCTTGTCTTTTTGTTCTATTGTCAACACTCTATTCTTCATTCTCATCCCTAACTTAGTCTTATCCATCCATTACTTTCCTAACAGGGCATCATAAGTTGGATTCAATAAAGATATCACCACGAAGTTAATTACAAACCAGCATCCTCGCTAACTTGTGCCATCAAGATTCCTAGAGGTCCAATGCCAAATTGATTTGGCATCACTAGCCTACATATTGGCTTATTCAATTTTATCATGTGCTCTCTCAAAGCATGTTAACCCCTAAGCTAGAATCTAAAACCACTTTCACAAGTGTCCATCCTATAATATACATGTGCAACTAAATAAGTGTCGATGATTTTTATCATTAGTGTCACAGATACAAGACTATGCCTTGCTCTATTAATACCTCCATCTTCTCTCTATTAACATTGGCTCGTTCAATTTATCATGTGCTTTCCGAAAGCACATTAACCCCTAAGCTAGAATCTAAAACTACTTTCACGAGTGTCTATCCTAAAATACCCATGTGTGACTAAAATAGTCTCAGAAATTTTTATCAATAGTGTCATGAGATTCACAACTATGTCTTGCTCTTTTAACATCTCTAGTGTGCAAGGATGGAACAATATATGAATAATGAGTATATCTCTTATCTTTACAAAAATGATAGTCTTCATTATTTGTATGGAAATGAATAATATGGATGGATGAATGATTCTTTCACTTGGACATGGTGCTTTTTTTTTACGTGGGACACTTCAACCACTTCAACCATAACATGTTAGACCTCATCTCTTGCATCTGCTAGCCTTTCTTTTTCAATCACTGGGTCCAACAAATAATAATTCAACGCTTGTTCCCTTATTATTACCGAATTAAACTTTGGTTCCAACAAGTTCATATTGGTCACAAATCTATGCTCAAGAAACTTATTGTTAACTTTGTCTTTGGGTTCACACCAATCGCACATTCATGATGACTTCCCTTGCAACTTGTTTTGAAAATCAATCAATGTCCCCATATATTAAATGCACATCACTAAATTGAGGGAATCCATTCACATCTTTACGTGGCTTCCTCGGTTTTGGTTTCTTTAACCACCTCCTGTATCCAATGGTCGCAATATCCTTGGAGATTGATGCTTCCAATTTCAATATCCTTGATTTCTTGAGACAATCGATGGAAACAATTTACACTTGGAGATCAATTCCCTCAACATCCGGCTATTCATTCGCAACAACTCACTTCTCCACTATAATCTCATTATCGTCTTGAGGTAACTCAAATTCCTTCTTCAAGGCCTTTCTTAACTTTTCCCAACTATTCATATCATCCTTGTCCTATTTCATGTACCAATCATTCGAAATCCCTCTTAGGGTTGTCACAAATTACCGATACTAATACCTTGATCACCGTATTTATTTGTTGTCAAAATTATAACTCCCATATGTCAAAGCCTCACGAGTTCTTAGCTTCCCTCACCTATGAAGTTAGGTAGATTTTTCGTATCTCCCATCGATGGTGGTTGTCTTAGTGGAATCCCACTTTTCTATTCAACTAGCCCTTAGTCTTCTTGTCGAGAAACTAGTCCCTTTTGGAAATACTGGATTGCTCCTACTCATGGCAATTCCCAATCAACACTTCCAATCTCAAAACCCTATCTACCTATTCTCAAGGGAAAAGGTGCAACCCATGAGCCAAAGCTACCACTTGGCCTTTTTACCTATTCTTGTTTTCCACTATCTAGGTTTCTACATTGCTTTCACCATCCACTTCTATCTAACCTTCACGATGAAGATCCCTTCCTTCAAAAGTCCTTCCACCGTTAGGCTGCCCATTTCTCTCTCCCGACGGTCCTTCCACCATCGGTGTGGTCCTCTAATAGTGTTCAAATTTTCTCGGTGACAATCCTCCTTTTGTCCTCACTTCTACTCTCAATTTATGACTCCCGGACAATCGGTCATATTCCTCTATTGCATTTTTGTTTTATTCCTCCACATGTTTTTTTTGTCCTTGGGGTCATAGGTACTTCAACCCTCAGTTTAAGCTCAAAAACCATCAAAGACATTGGTGCTTGTGTCGACTCCATCCCTACCAATCTCCTTATCTATTCTATTTTTGTTACCCCCTGCGATTGATGCAGGAACATCACTTGTAAATACTCGAATTTTGGCTTTAATTAGTTGTCATAGGTTGTGAAGGTCCATTTGGGTGCTCTTGGTATGTTTCTAGCCCATTTGGACTCCTTTAGCATGTAATAAGTGGTCTTTGGAAGTTTCCCTCCAAAACCACATTTTAAATATTTGAATTTGACTCTAGGTGTTTTATAGGTCTAGGTGTTAGAATAGGTTTAATAAAGGATGTAAAATGGGGTCATGGGACATATTCATCACCTAAGACATGACTTACTTGACCCTAACTAGGATTTAACTCACTTTGGTTAGCCTAATCCTAAGTAAGTTGGTTAGAACCCTAACTACTTCCATTCACTTCATTGTGCATAGAAGCATTCGAATTGTAGAGGTTGTGAGTGGTAAGGAGGTTTTGTAGTGGAAGAAGAAACTTTGTATCAGAGCAAAAATGGCTCAAGAAGCTTTGTAATGTCAAAGGGAGTAATAAATCCAAGGAGTTTCTTGAGCAATACTTGTAAAACGTGGTGAATATTTATGAAATAATGTGTGAATGATTATGGTTGTCTTATGAATGTTGTCTCTGTGGCTTATTGATTGCTGTACGCATGTATATGAGGATGGTACAGTCCCAAGGAGGACATGAAAGAAGAAGGAAATTGTTTAAACATCCATGGAGACACTTGTAAGCTAGAGTACAGGATTGTGTGGAATGAGGTAAGTTTGTGAAAGAGTGATTGAATGATAGGAAGAGATTTAGAGTGTTAAAAGGATTTAAACTTAAGAGAGACTAAGTCTGAGCATTGATAAAGGTTAGGAAGATGGTTAATGTTCTTTCATAAGGTTTTGAAGGAATCTAAGAAACTGTGAAACAGTGTGTTACAGTCCTCTTGATGATTATTGATGAAACAAATCCCATGTCATAGAGTGATCTCATGGAAAAGGAGTTTGATAGAATGGTTAAAAGGCCTATAGTTAAGTTTTAAGTCACCATGAGATCTTAAAGAGTCCAAACAAGAAAAACAAACTAGAAAGCCACCTTCTTAGACTGGGATACCCTGTTCCAAGGGTTTAGAGACGGAGAACATTTTATAATGCTAAGAAGAAACCATATTAACCTATTGCAAGTGGATGATCAGCAGGTTTAAGGTGTGTTTAAGATGAGTAAGAGGTGAATAGACTGTAAAGAAGAAGAATTCTAGGGAAAAACTTGTAAACTCAGTCTTGACTGTAGTATTACACAGTTTTGAAGACTTGGAGAAACATTTTCCTAAGTGAAATGCTCTTAGTCATATTTGAAGAATATGTGAAGTCACTGAGAGGTTAGAAGGAATCTTAAAGGTGATAAGAGTCAGAAGAACCAGTGAATAAACTCGGAGTAATAATAAAAGGAGTTACTTGCACAGTTATCTACCTTCATGTGACAGTCATGACCATGTTTGGTAAAACAGTTGTCTTAGAGAGAAATCCATATGGAAATTGTTGTCAAGTATGTTTGGGATTGTTTGTTAGAGTGAGGTGAAAGCATTGAAGGGTGTGGAAAGTTTTAATGAGCCATAATCAAGTTGTAACCTTGACTGTCCTGTTACAGTTCTATTTAGAACTTAAGGAGCATGACAACATTTCCTAGCAAGTAACTTGGATGAGACTAGTGAATAACTTGAGTTGGGCGATTGGAAAGAATAAGTGACAGTAAGAAAGATAGAAGAAACTTGGAGAGAAGACCAGGGGAAGGATAAGAACTGAGTTAGAAGACTAAATAGTGTTTAGATAAAGAATCCTTAAAGAAGATCAAACTTGAGGACCTAAAATGAATGATGATTCTAGGATGATGGAACCTTAAAAATGAACTAGTACAAGGTTGTTATAGGTGATGCAACGTGGATAGAAGATATAAAACAGTGGGCAAACAATATGCAATGTCCCCTTTTCCGGGGCATTACTTATATCTGGGTTCATCTCTTTTATTTATATTGTAACCCTTGGCATGCCTAGTGCTACAAGTGGATTCTCTTTAGTTAGTTTAATGTGCACATAGGTTAGTTACTTTTATTTATTTAATTAAAAATAAATAAAGTGCACATAGTCTTAGTATTAAATATTTTATTATAATGAGAGTTTATGTTTTCCCTCCAAAAAGGAAAAGGTCGGTCATTGGATATTGCACCCCTTAGTTCTATAAAAGGAGGTTGCATTTCCTTTAGAGGGTTATGTTGATTGATCATTTGATTTCACTCCATGCTTGGAGTATTGGGATGTATGCCCTAGCTCTTGCATTGTGCTCTCTCATTGTAAGCTTCATTTGGATCCATTGTTGAAGATATTGAAGACTCCATTGTTCTCTTCATTGTGTTCTCTTGTGTTGAGTGTGTTTATGCATGGTTTATACATTCTAGCATTGGCGACTTGCTCTAGGGTGTTGGCGCATTTATTGGAAGGGTAAATCTGCATGTTAGTGAATGGTTTGTGGTACTTTTGTGTTCTTTATCACTGCTGCAATTTATTAGAGGCAAATCAACTTGGTTTGGGGTTTGATCTATCATGTTTTGAGGTTGTTTATGCTAGATCTATAATTTGTTGTGTCTAATTAATTATTTCAGAGCAAGGGCTGATTATTTGAGTGTTTTGGAAGGGTTGTATGAGCTGGAATTAATTTATAGAATTTATTCTAACCCTAGCGACTTGGAGGCAAATTTCTGGGGCAGTTTTGAGTGGGTTTCAGTGATCAGAAAATTCAGTTTGATAGTTCATTGGAAAGCTCCTCATTTCTACTTTATTGTGCTTTTTGTTTCATGCAAAAATACCAAGTATTGAGTAAGATATTAATTTTTGAAGTTTCAGCTGTTCTGGGTGCAATTTTATTTATTATCTGTTGATATAAAAATCAGATCTGAAAAAGGTTCGAATGGGATCAGTTTAACATGGGTTTTGATTGTAGAAATTAGGAGGAATAAGGAGAAATTAACTTCATAATTTTTGGAGCTAATTTGATGCCCTAAATGTGTTGGGCGACCTAATTTTTAGGGTAAAATTAAGGTTTTATGTTGGCTGTGCAAAAACTGATTTTGGGATATTATTCTTCATATTTTTGTGGCCCAAAATCCAAAGTTTGAAGGTTTTTGCTTGGATGGTTAAGCGGGAAATAATTTTGGAAGATTGCAACAATTGGGGTGTAATTATTAATTATTTTTCAGTTGTTAAAAATCTGATTTGAATGTGTTTGAATTCCAATTGTTTTCTTCCAATCTATCCCACCACCTTGGCTAGTTCCAACCCCATTTGGGTTCGAAATAGCCAACATTGGAATATTTTAGGTTGAAGCAAAAGGGTTAATCCATTCTTTGCTTGATTTTCTCCATTCCTAGAAAGGGGACATTACACAATAAAACCCTAAGAAGGTCATTGAAACCCTAAGGAAACCTAATAGCCCTAGTCAAGAAAAGAGGAAATAGGTGTTGGGTGAGTTGTATTGGGAGTTGGAGTATGAAATTAAGCATGAAGCTAGAACTCCTTAATGGGTATCTAGAAAGCTAAAGACTTCTACATGAAAGTTTACAGATTGTTCAAGACTATGAGCTTTGGGTGATTTGAGGGCTAGAAATTAGGCCTAGGAGAAAACGGTAGGAAGAGAATAAAAATGAATTGGCTTATAATTGAGTCTTAAAACTTTGGAATTAGTTTAAGTGCCATAAAGGGTATCTGAATATCTTGACAGTGAAGGATAAGTCTTTGTAGTTTGTTCTATTCATCAAAATTTGTCTTATGGAAGGGCTACTAGCTGTTTTGGAGGTCTAAATGGTGAATGATGATAAATGATGGTTTGTAACTTCTTGAGGTGATTGATCATGTTTGTTAGGTGTATTTGAGTAGGTGGAAAGCATTCTTGGCCCTTGTTTCAGTTTTGAAGGTATTTTGGTGTTGGTAATCAAAATCAGGCTTCTTGAGTTCGTAACACGTACTTCATTGGTAATCAAAATGATATTGAATGATAGTGGAATCTAACTTTGTTGTTTGTTCCAATAACTTAATTTTTTGGGTGAGTGTGTTGATTCTTGTTCTTGCTATCAAGAATCCTCCGCACAATTATTGGTCTAAGAGCCTTTTCACAAAAGGTAGCAATTAATTTTTATATTCTCGAAACTTGTAATTCATAAGTTCGCTTGATAGCACCACTTGTTTTTCCTCTCCTATTCCTCATCTCTTTTCATTTTGTCCTCATAACGCCTAAGAATGCACTTCCTCTCACCCATTCTTTGTTTCTTTTCGCGAACCCTCTTTGGTTCTAGGTGGCAAGCAAGGAATGTCGGGAGGTTCATGAACATGTGTTCAAGATACTCGTCCCCATAGAGGTCGTCGAACACATCCATGAAGGAGCTTGTGTGACCACAAACTCCTTTCAAGCGAAGTCAACTATGGTAGTGTCCCAAACAACACTAAGGTCCTTAGAAACTCTTTCTCATTATTGGCTTCACTCCAATCAAAATTCCCATTGATTTTTTATTTTTATATTTTTTTTCAAAAACATGTCATGAGACACATGAGATGTGAGGATTGTTATTAGGACATGGTAAATACCAAGCGAGTGCATACAGGGGTTAATTTTAATTTACAACTTAAGCACGGGTATATCAATAAAAAGGGATTGTGGTGAAAAGAGGATCCCAAGAACAATAGTAGGTAGCCTTAATTTCAAAAGTAAGAGGTAATATGTGTTAAGGCATTGACAAATTAGTAAGTAACTTTAGAGAAACCATTCTTAATGTTAATAAGGAGCAGATATGGTTTCCTTCTCTTCTCCAAGCCATTCATTACCATTAAATGGCATTTGATCATCCCAAATGTTGTGGCTCTTATATTTATTATGCCGAGAGGCATTCTACAATGTAGAGGGGCATCAGTTCTCATGGTGTGACCGTGTACATAAAAATAAATTAAATCCGACATATTAAAAAACATTAATACTATGTCGGTTTTTTAATAAGTTACATACCTTTTGAAACACTAGATTTCTATAGTTTCAAATGTGTGCATGTTGATATATTTCGGGGTGGAAATGAAAACAAAAGGTTAAATAAAATCCAAGTTAATTTCCAGGAGACAAATTCCACAAGAATAGGAAATGAAATTTTTCTATTGGTCCATGATTTATCAATGTCCCCCGAGTGTGGTAAAACTCTAATTTGTTATTTTACCTTTGTCATTTCGAAAAATAAATTTTCCATGTCCCTTTGTACCCCTTTAAATAAGTGGGTTGCATTCGATTTGAAAAATATAGTTTATAAACTATACCCTAATATCTAAAAACTATATTTTAAAAATATAAGGTTAAAACATATATATTATAGTTTATAATTAAACTATACTATATCCAAGTTAATTTCTAGGAGACAAATTCCACAAGAATAGGAAATGAAATTTTTCTATTGGTCCATGATTTATCAATGTCCCCCAAGTGTGGTAAAACTCTAATTTGTTATTTTACCTTTGTTAATTTATTTTTATTTTTTAATATTTTACAAAGAGTTCTCTAAGATGGGTATGTTGGATAATATATAGAATGGTTAAAGTAAAAGTACCTTTTAACTATAATTAAACTATACTATATCCTATTTAGTTTAAAACTTCTTTTTTTTAAATAAGGTTTATATAAACTATAGTTTTAAAACTATATACTAAACCCTAAGTGCTAATTTCCTAATCTAATCCTTGCCTATGTTTTTAGAACTAAACTATATTAAAACTAGCATACCTATCTTAGAGAAATCTATGTAAAATATGACGAGATATATCATTCTCGAGGCACCTATTCCACCTATGTCTTAAATTTAATATAGGCGCCTCGAGAATGATATCTCTCGACATATTTTACATTCATTTCTCTAAAATAGGTATGCTAGTATATTTACATAGATAAACAATACTTATTAGGATTTATAATTTTCACCCCTGCGTAGTATGTGACATGTGCAATGCAGAAGTCATTGCATATTTGTTTGCATTGAAGAATAAATGGGTGCAAAAGATCATAGTTTCACATCAAAGTACAACAATCATTGCAATAGTTTCCAAGCCTTTTTTGAGGAGATGAGCACTAAACTGAAATTCAATACCACTAGGCACTAGACATGCACAGTTCAGTGGGAAATCAAGAGGACTGAACCCTAGGTTGGTTATAATTTTTTTGATACAAGTCTCGTGAATCTATTTAATTTATTACAAGGATCTGAATGATCATGCTAGTTGTGAGAATTTCAAATGTGGGAGTAAATAGCATATTGTCACAAGATTCATAGAACATCATGCCTCAACTCATAAAGTTGGTGCGAAACAGAAAGTGCACAAATTGGATATAATTTTTAAGGAACGGGAATATTAGTGAAGACAATGATAGAGATTCTAGATCTTTAAGACCATCACAAAATGCAAAATTTTACATGCAAATTTATCAGAAAAAATATGTGCAATCAGATGAGAAAAGGAAAAATAACAGTCAATAACAGAATGACTATCTAAAATCTTATGGTCCTAAAATGTTTTTCTCTACATGTTTATCACAGCTATGCAATAGTTTAACTGGAGCAAAACATACCAAGTGCAAATGTTTGACCAGCTATCATGCATCCAACCTGATCATCACCTATCAATAAAGTGAAACACAGAATTTAAGAAACTAAATATAATTATTTGGTTATAATGAAATATAGAATAGAAATGAAATATCAATACCTTATAAAAAGAAATAAAACAAAAAGACACTACCTTGAAAGAGAAGAATGTATTTCAAAGGAAATTTATTTTCAGGAGGTGCACAAATGGATTTCCAACTTTCAAAATAGAACCAAACAATTACATTTGGGTACATTTACCCTACAGCAAATCCTCGCTTAAACTGCACTCTCTAAGCACATCAATGGCCTTAATTATAAGTGAGGAAAGGAAACATTCACATGCATATTAGAGAACATGTACAATGAATCCTACCACTCTTCTCAGTATTTGATACAAGGTTGTCTACAACAAATACATCTGACTTTCAAAAAGAATCCCATGGTTATTGACCACACCCTTCACTTTACATACACACACATGGTAGCAGCAAGCATGAGCATATCTGGACATAAACATATAACCATAAATATGTCATTAGCTAGCTATAGGTTGAATACATATAGATGGAGATTCACCAAAAATGCAGAAAGAGATAGAGTATGTACAAAACCAAACCAAATATAAATAGGCATCCTTTGACATTTATCACCATTCTATCATCATGAATTGGGCTCAAAATTTTGGGACTATAGAAAACTCCTCCATATACATATTTATTATAATAATCAGTGTTACCTAAGACTCCCGGACAGTAGGATGTAGAAATGGTGTTTCCGATACGGTGGGATGTAGGGACGGAGTTTCCAGGACTGCAAAAAAATCCAAAATTTCAAAACGGCAAGGGGACGGCTATAAAAATAATATATTAAATTATAAATATTAAAACCATAGTTTGCATACTCGTATTCAGAAAATACTCAGCAAACCCAAAAAAATTGACTCGGTAAAAACTCGGCAAGACTTGGCGAATATTCGGCAATACTTGGCAACTTAAAAAATATACAAATTTCTTTAAAAACATAAATTTTAAGCAAAATATTAAAAAGTCTCTCCAAAACTCGTGAGTATTCACGAATATTCGCCAAAAACTCGCGAGTATTCACGAATATTCGCCAAAGACTTGCGAGTATTTGCCAAAAACTCGGTTGTGCAAGTTTTGGCAAGTTTTTTCGTTTGAATACTCGGCCAAGGAAAAAATGGCAAGTACTCGCCGAGTATGCATACTATGATTAAAACTATACAAATAAATTTTAAATAATTTATGAATAACAGTCTGTGACAGTCCACCATGTGCATTTGTGCTCGAAAATTTCTGTATTCATATATCACTCTTGATTCTTAATATGTCTTTGTAATACAATATAGTCGGGTTATGGTTAACCGGTAAACATTTTGATCTATGCCTTACTGCTTTTATTATCTACACAACCTTTCTCTTCATATAGAAATATACATACAGACTTTTTAAGTTATTGGAGCTTCCAAAGTGAATTTTAATTAGATTTATACATACAAACTTTTTTTTTAATAGAGATGAGTGGCTTCCAAAACAATCTTATACTACAAGAGTACAATTTAAAAATCAGTTTTTAAAGAGAAAACAACAAAGAAATTAATTTATTTAAAAAGACGTCCCCAAAAAAAGGGTCTTCCCAGAGCCGTCCCCCTCCTTTCCCGCCCTTTCGAAACATGGGGAGATGTTTCCCTCTGTCTTGTCGTCCCCAAGATGTCTAGGACGTCCCGAACACCTAGTTTTTCGGGGGGCACGTCCATGTGTAACACTAATAGTAATAAGCACATGTTCTCTCTCCAAATATACAATATCTTCTAACCACATAATAACTCATTGGAATTACATCATCATAATCTTAGAAGTATCTTGTACTTATCTTTCCAACTTGTTGATGAGTCTTCTAATACACCAACATTAGGGGAAAATTTTACTCCCATTTTTGCGCAAGGTAACATAAGGACCAAGGTACGAATTAACAAGACCTAAAAAGGCTCGAGTCCAGCTTTAGGTGTTCACTACCTTCTCAAGCTCCATAATGTCAAGCATAACAAACATTAATCCAACCACAACTGCAAAAGCCCATAGTAAAAGAGTTGAAAATCGTAATGCCAACCATGGATAACCCCAAGACCACCAAAACAACAAAGGCCCAAAGTAATGAAATCAAAGTTACCCACGATTGCAAATATGTGAAGTACAAGTCACCAACCAACACAACAGCAAAATCCCACAGTAACAGCAACCTGACATGACCCACAAATTGCTCAAAAATAGCTCTGAACCAAACCTACATCCCAACAAAAAGTCCCAAAGCAATGAGACATGAGCTAAAGCATTGCATAAAACAAGCCATCACATGGTAGAATCTTATTTATGCAATTAAAACTCAAAGGTTACATTACACTCTCAAAAAAATAAATAGGTAGGACAAGACATGTTAGAAAATAATAAAAGTGGCCAAGTATTTGCCACCCACTCCTTCTCCATCCCTTTCCATTAATTTTGAAATGTTTTTATACAAAGAGAAAAAGCAGTCAAGTGGTTAGAATAGCCACTAGACTCTTCCAACAGTTTCACAACCATAAATCTTTGCCCAACCAAGTAATGACTACAACTTAATACAATTTGATCTTTGCACTTCAATAAAATAAAAGGTGGTTTCCTTTTCACACTTTCAGACTTATTTTTCCTGATAAAAAGGTGACGATTTCCTGATAAATCTCTACACAACCAACAACTACAACTTAATATAATTTGATCTTTGCACTTTAATAAAATAAAAGGGGGGTTTTCACATTTCCCACTTACAGGACTCGAGGCTTAACATATTTTTCCTTTTTAAAGTGGGATCCAAAATTAAAATGTGGAATCTAAAATAAAGAGGTGAGCTCAAATAAATGAGGATGTATAATGGGCCCACACAGTATTAAAGTTAACATGCTTTAGTTTACAGCCATATTTACCCTAGCCCGCATTTTACATCTTATGGACCCACTTTGCAACTTTACACATTTAAACAATTATTAGTGATGTGTAATAACTCCTGTAATCCACTTTATTTAAATAAATTAAAATAAACTCTATTTAAATATTTATAATATTTTCTTATAATCATAATTTGCCATCAAATTGAAATTGGCTGCAAGACTAAAGTCTTGGGTGATGTTGCAGGGGCAATACAGCTTACTAAAGGTACACATAGTTTAACAACCTTAACAGCACGTTAGACTTATATTTCCAGCTCACTAACCTAGACTTAGTTTAGCAACCTTCCAAATCCATGAATGAATGCATGTCAAACATTTTCTTATCGATACTAATGAAGAGCGTACATCATATATAGTTGCAGCCAACTCTTATATTTTGTCTTCTATGTTAGCATAATACTTATGATGACCAACATATTGCAAGGACAAAATATGATGGTGATAAAAAAAATCTTTGCTATGAAGACAATCAGCTCGCTTACCCTTTGTGGCTGTCATAGGAAGTTTAGCAATCAGAAAACCCGCATTAGTACCTTGAGAGGTACTCTCCCTTCTTGCACCGGAGTCTCCTAAGAAGAAACCATGCTTGCCCACACTTGTAATCCCAAAAGACAATTCTGAATTCCTTCTTTCCCTTATGAAATCAATCACAAAGTTTTCAAAATCAGAATTGGTAACTTTGGACAAATGCAACATATTACCTGGATCCCATACCTTATAATGCCCATGAAGGTCTTCATCACTCTTTGTCTTCATGATGATTTGACTTTGATGTACCAAATCCTTAGCATTCTTATCCACAACAGGCTGAATACCATCATGATAAAATTGTTGTAATGATATAGGATGAAGATGAAGAAATAAATCCTTGCTACTCCTAACCTCCTTATAAAGAAGATCATCAAAAGGTTTACCTTCTATTGCTGATTTAGAAACTTCCAAAACATCACCATCCCTATTGTGACTCATGATTTCAGACACAACACAAGAATCAACACTCTTCACAATTTCATGCCCATCAATACTATGGCTTGGTAAATCCATCCCATATGACAATGACTCATTGTTATGTACCTTTGGAACTGAAACATCTTTTTCAACTTTGCATCCAACAATCAGTGTTTGTTCCTCACTAATACAATTATTTTTCTCATTAGAGTCATACCTTTTTTTCTTGAAGCCTCTTCTTCTTCACTTTGCATGGTGGAATACTCTATGGGCTGATTTCTCTCCAATTTTTGCATGGTAATTTTCTCCTGTTGATATCTTCTATTTTTCCTTGTGCCTTTGCTATCTTTCAACTCACAAAAATCTTCGAAGGTCAACATAGCTCTTACCTTGGAACTGAGTGTTGCATACTCTTTTCCCCATATCTCCATGTCATCATCCTCAATTGGTTGTTCCTCCTTTTGGAGAAACTTGGCTTTGCAAAACTGATGTGGAGGCTTGGCGGATGTTCTAGCTGATCTAGTAGAGCTTCCTTCACCCTTGTTGCCTTGATTTCCTTGAGAGCTTGTTATGGCAAGTACTCATCCCTTGTATAGATCTGCTCAAATCAGCAAAGGCTCCTATAACGGAGTCTCTTAGATCTCTCTGAGCATCCACCCAACAGGTTTGCAACTCTCTGTGGCCTTTGGTGATCACTTCATTCAGATAGCTTATCTTATCTGTAGTAGGAGCTCTTTGATAATGGTCTTCTTCTTTGTCTTCAGATCTGATTTTTTTCTTCACAGGATGGGAGAATACACCGCTCTGATACCACTGTAATGTCCCCAAATGGACAAATTCTAACCCCAGATGGATTTACCACAAATCCCAACCAAGAATACAAGTGGTAGAAATTATACAAAATAACCAAGTGCAGATCTAAATTTTACTAGTAAATGGCGACTTGCATGAAGGAAGGAAATCATTCAAAACTGAAGTAATTCAACTAAATTTCTTTCCCAAACTGATCAACAATTTTTATAAGGGCAAGAACATGAGAAAAATACCATATTGGATCAAAATATAAGGCTGAATTATTTATTATAAATCTGCAGATGATATTCCTCAGATAGCTGAAAATTAAATTTTTTTGGCCCAAAATTATGCAAACCAGCTGATCTTGACTTCTAAAATTATGGCAAAGTTGTTGGTGATGAGATCCGGGACAGCCGTGCCCTAGAATGTACCAAACTCTATCAACCAGGGTGTAGATAACCCTAGATATGGCTACAAATGAAGGTAAAAATATGAAACGAGCTTCCACCTTAACTCTCGCCGGAAGCAACACAAATCTGCAAGTCTAGCCTTCAACAACTGCTGGAAAAAATGGAAAACACAAATAAATCCTTGGTCTGCAATGGAAACCCTGAATGGAGAATCCTCTCAAAAGAAAGAAGAGTTTTCGTTCCTCTTTCTCTAATTCCTCAAGAGGGTTTTCGTCCTCTAGAGATGACTTCAAGGGGTTTTTGTCCTTTGAAGTTTATTTGCAAAGCTTACAAAGCTCAAACAAAAATCAGAATTTTTATAAAATAAGAGAGATGCTTTACAAAGCCAAGTACACTTGCTTTTATAAGCAATCTTGGCTTAGTAGCCACCCACAAGCACCAATCACATCCTTTGGCCCACATTTAATTCTTTTTTGGCCTTGTATCATCCCCAACATGGGTCACATTTTTCCCCTAGGGGAAATAAAAATATAAAGTGACCTCTTTTCTTTTTCTTTTCTAATTTCACTTTATCTTTTCTCTTTTATTTTTATTAAGTCGTTAATAAATTAATATAAGTGTTTTTTTAAAGTTTTTTTATGCACTTTATAATAATTTATTAAGACTATAGTTCCCCTTTTTATCACCCCTTAGTTGTCACGAAACAAAAATAGGCTAAGGGTCTTCGACTGATTATTTTAGGAAGCGGGTCATTTCAAAATTGAGTAGAAACATTATGTCTTCTCACACAAACATGGGACAATTTAAATTCTTGTAGCGAAAGGGGAAAAATGGAAAAGGCTCGAATTTGATGAAGTGAATCCAAGAGTGAAGATTTATTGCTGTCATGTAGAGGATGTTAGCTATACCAAAAGCTCATAATGCTTTTTCCTCTATTGCCAAAGTGAAATTCGATAGTGCGAGATCATTTATACATGGGTCGACTTCTAAATCACAAAGAAGCAAATAAGAGACAAGGCTATGAATTGGTGAGGATCTAACTTAATCTGGCAGATAGTCAATAATGACTTCAATTTTCAAAAGGCTTGCTAGATAATCAAATTTTGCATGTATTGTTGAGAGTTATCCAAAAGGAGTAAGGAGTTGCGCAAGGCTATTGGTTTTAACAAAAATGTTCCAATAGGCGCACGTGCCATACTATTCTTTCATAAAAGGAGAGCTTTGTAGACTAATAGACATGCAAATATGAAGTTGGTACACCAAAGCAAAAGATTACCCTATAATGAAGTAGGCGGTAAGAAAGGATGTCTAGCCTAAGAACAATATTAAACAGGAAACAACAATGCATCAACAAGAGTGATAACAATGCAATCCATGGCCACCCCACCCAACAAAATAATAGCTTGAAAAGATTGTTCATGGAATAGAATCAAGAATTGATGAGTCTTCACAAGGACTCTCTAATCCAAGTCTTTAGCAAAATATCTTGTCACTAGACAAAATAGGGGATTTCGCATGACAGTGTGTAGGGCTAAATCAATCCTTTATTCGAGGAGGTTCCCTTCATTGAAAACCAAAATTGAAAGCGAAGAAGTGTCCATAAATGTACGAGATAAAATTGTGTATAGGATTTATATATGGCATTCAATGGAAATAAGGAAGAAAAATCATATGTAATCTTGGATAAACTTGTTCAAAGTTACATATGAAGGAAAATATTGTAACAAATTTTGACATTCAATCTCTAACACACTTGTTCTTAAATAGATGAAAAGAAAAGACATGCATTATTGAATACAAAGAGTATTAATGGCATGACCAAGGAAACACATGATTCACGGGCTCAGCTCCTACTTCTAATTTCCTTTAATGCTCAATACAAAGTTTCACCTTCGGCTATTCACTAGCAAAATTGTGTTGAGTATCCTAAGTCCCCTTACATACAATGAAAGAATTATTTATAACCCACATGGCTACAAAAGTAGTGTCATGTCCCCTTTTCGAATAAAGTAAAATAAATTAATAATATAACATAAGTGTTGAAAAAGTAACTTTATAAAAGACACTTATGTTTTATTATTATAAAAAGTAACTTTTTGATAAAGCAAGTCAATGCTAAAATAGAAAATAAGAAAGTCACTTTAAAAATTAAAGTGCAAATATCCCACATGGAGCGCCCCACTTGGAAAAGGGAGACAAAAGATTATAAAAGGAAGTGAGGGGAGGGTTCATGGATATCTTTTGGCCATAATCTAATGTTACATTGAGTGTTTGAGCTGTTGCTCCAACTTCTTCTGCAGTGAGGACGGAAACCCTCCATTGCAACCAAGTTTGTGGGAACGAAAACCTCCATCTTCCGGTTTCGATCTGAGGACGAAAACCCTCAAGGTCACTTGTGGTGATCTCATCCAGAGATTGCATCTGCACTTCAATCAGTGATCTGCAGTGTTAGATCAGTTTTATCATCAGCTAGGGCACGTTTTTGGCAGCAGCTAGCAGCTAGGGCACATTCTTGGGCATTTTCAGGGGTTGTTTCCAATCACAAATCAGTCACAACAACTAGGTCACTATTTATGGCAGCTAGGGCATCATTTCAAGGTCTATTTTTGCTGCATTTATTTACGATTGTGTTGCATTTAGGAAATCTGAACATTTTCCTAGGTTTTGAAGCTATTTTCCTCATTTCTACCGTTTGTGAATTTTCACCGAAGGTTTTTTTAAATAGAAATCAGTTTGATTAATTCTGCCCTACGGTTTGCTACAAAAATCCATATTTCATTAATTCTGCCAAAGAGGGACTTTTCAGTGGAAAAAAAGTCTAATTTCAGTATTATTGGGAACGTTTGTTCTGTATTTGGGAAATATGTATATTTCCAAGGGTTAGAATTTATTTCAATCAATTTCCAATAAAATTTTATTTCTGCAGTTGGGGTTTTACAAAAAAAAATCATGTTTAATTATTTCTTCCCTAAACAGGACATTACAAGTAGTTAGGGTCACTACTCATAACCAACTTCATAAAGTCACATTGAACCTTATGAAAATTAAAAAGTTAACCACATAAAATATTACAATATTCAGATCTTCTAAAAACAACTACTTGATATAGTGATCTCACGTTTGACTAATTGGTACTCGTTTTTGACAAGTCATCCTTCGAGAGGCAGGACCCGTCATCATCATTCACCTCAATCAGTTGTTTCTTTGTTTCATCCATCTTCAGCTTTAACTCTTTAAACTTTTTGATTGGTTTGCTCATAAATCCTTCATCAAGATAGTGTATTTGAATCAAACCTCCAATGCTATCTGCACGTCAAAATTCTAACTTAAAAGGTACCCTTTTTTAGTGTGCGCCTTTTCTATTACAACAAATAGATTTTGGAGTTTGATAAGCTTTCTTATAGGTGCAACATTGAAGCCAGCGAATTGTTTCCCTAACTTCTTTAGGGTTTCTCGAGTCCTACATTGGACCAAACCTGACGTAATAGATACAAACCAAACAAGCTCATCTACATTGTTATTTTCAACCAAGTTTGCACTTGAGAGTCTCAAGCAAAATGCAGAAAAGCATATTAAGCTCCTCGATATAGGAGAGTATCATAACGATCATCCTAGTGTATGCAAACAACATAAAACCCTCATTACTTAAACATAAAACTTTAAAAAACCACATCTGGTCATGTGCATTCCATGTCTAGTATGCCACTTTTCTCAATCTCTTTCTTCAACATAGCCATATTCATCTTTGCATCAAAATCCAATCTTTTTTTTTTTCCTTGACCTGAGGAGTTTGTGATTCTACATGATCATATGTACAGCTATTTATATCTTCAGCCATGCTTATTCCACCCTTGCGTTACACACTCCCTTTTTTCACAATGCACAGTCCTATTTATATCCATTTTCAATTTTTCTACATTCGTAACACATGGGATCCATCTTATCTCTTGCTCAACAAAACAATTCACTAATCCACTCCTTACCAACCCTGTATTTTCTTTTCTTTTTGAATCCCAACACAACCTCGACTCCTTATATCGCAGGACTCCTAAACCCATCTTTCGCAGGCCAAGCTGTACAACTCAGCTTCCTCTTCGTACTGATTATCTTCCCATCATCAAATGGTCATTTCCATTCTTCCTCCTGCAAAAACAACTTGTAGAAGTTAATCTCTTCATTATATATATCCACATTGTCTACATATAACGGGCCACACTTCATATCCAGCAGGATTACAACCCTAGGCTCCCCATTTTCAAAACTCGCGTACCTTTGTTTAACCTCATATTTGCCTTTTATTTTAACACAATGGCCTTCCTAACAATATTGGATAGTTTTCTGCCTCATCCATCTCAATTACTTCAAAATCAGCTGCAAATGACGCTCCATAATCTCCAATTCAGAATTTTGCAGAACCCAGATAGGTATGGACTTTGTTTTGTTGGCCGTGTATAACAAACTATTTGAGTTTTGTAATGTGGGCCTCCTTGTTTGGATTGACACATCCTTCATCAAAATAATCACCTCAGCGCCTGTATCAATAAGGATGTTTGTCAATTCACAATTATTGATCCGTGCATCAATCAACAATTTTTGGTCCTACGAGGTATTACGAACAACACAAGTTCCATGCAGCCTCTACCTGGTCTTCCCCATAGTTTTCTTAGGATAGGTGGAATGTCCCCTAGAGAACACAAATGAATTCACAAAGGATTTTTCCCAAAACCCACTTGAAATAGAACACAAAGAACTTCCAGCAAGATGGCTTCCATTTGTTGATGTTGATCCTGGTGTTGAGTTGGATGCCATTGTATGCTGAACTACAATATGTTCATATACAAGAAAAACATTTTAAAAAACAATACCAAATGGCGTAAACCCTTTGTATATAAAAAATCCAGCAATTTTGCTCATAAATTATGAAAAATAGCATAAATCACCAATAAAAATTATGGGATTGAATGGAATGCAAGTGATTGTTAATCATGTTTGGAAACCTAATATTAACATTTTAAAAATAATTCACAAGCTTGCAAAAGGGGGTGGGGGGCAAGAATTAGCTTGGAAACCCAAAATTCCTTATATCTGCACTACAAATCCACTATAAACTCCCTTCAATTTGCTCAAAGGATGCTCAAATGCTATGTGATGAAAATGTGTAGACTTAAAAAGAAGCGAGACTAGTTTTTCAGCATCAAAACCATATTTTATTAGTGTCCAAACTGCATTTCAGCATCCCATGAGTTGCAGACTCAGACTCGCCAAGTATTCACAGCAAGTACTGTTAAAAAAAAAGCCAAAACTCGGCTGCACAAAACTCGTGAGTTTGCGCAGAAAATACTTGGCTCTAGAAAAAAACTTGAGAGTACTCGGCAAGTGATTTAACTATGGATTGAGTGCAAGGGCTGGATGCGAAGCAATTAGCGGTGGTTGTGTGCGAAAGTGAGCATCAAAACCATATTTTATTAGTGTCCAAACTGCATTTCAGCATCCCATGAGTTGCAGACTGAGACTCGCCAAGTATTCACAGCAAGTACTGTTAAAAATAAAGCCAAATCTCGGCTGCACAAAACTCGTGAGTTTGCACAGAAAATACTTGGCTCTAGAAAAACTTGAGAGTACTCGGCAAGTAATTTAACTATGGATTGAGTGCAAGGGCTGGATGCGAAGCAATTAGCGGTGGTTGTGTGCGAAAGTGAACTAATAGAAGGAGTTGGCTATCTTTTGTAACAAATTATCGAGCTCCTCTCAACCTTAGTTTGTTCTTTTATATATGGATTTTTATGCCATTGCCATGGATTTTGAAATTCATTTTTCTATACAAGAAAACAATTTTATCAATATAAAAGCAACTCTTCTTTCACATCAGTTTTCAAGTTTCAAGTTCAACTTTCAATATCGCATGATTTACTTCTGTGTATACGTGTACTGTAGATGTAGTTGACTAGTTTTGCATGTATTTTAAATTTATTGCTATAGAATGCATTTTAATAGCTTTACACCCTAAAATTCACATATTTTGTGACTTTTTAATTTTCCGAGTTTTCACGAAGTCCAGATCTCAGTCAAAAGTCAGCTTGCTGAGCCCGAGAGTAAACACATTGATCCATGGTGCAGAATTGGTAATCATAAGGATAGCGTGTGTTCACAACGGTGTTTTAAAAACCAGCCGATTCAAACAGTTCAATAATATTAATGGGAACAAACTGGTAGAAAAACCAGCTCGGGGACTAGTTCCGTATTGAACTGGTACCGAACCTGTCTAAACCAGTCAGTTCAATACGGAACCGGTCCAAACTGCCCAATTTTGTCCCCAAACTGGCCCGAACTGGTATGTGCCAAAACAAACAGCGATTTGACATTTAAAACACTTTTTTAAAATCCAACTTTCTAGTTGGCTTTATTCTAGATTGATTATTGATCATTGATGATTTGATCATTGATGTCATAATCAAACATGTAGTAACTTGCAGCATAATCTTTTGGACTCTAGGAGTCTAAAGGTCATTTAGAGCCTCATTGTTTATGTATTTTGTTTCAGATATGTATTGCACTTGGTTTCATTTTGCTATATTTACCCTTACATGGTATACACATGAGAAAACTTTGCATATTTTGTGTCTAATTGTATGGAATTGTGGTTTGGAATCTTCAAAACATATTGGTTTCATTAAAATGTAATATTTTATATATTTTGTATTTTTAGTAAACCGGTTCACAATTTTTAAACCAATCCAATTCCAGTCCAGTTCCTGTTCGAGTCCAGTCAGACCCTCAGCCATTTCTGGGTCTGGTTCTGATTTTTAAAACATTGGTTCACAGCAATTCACATGAAAATTTATTTCAACTTGAAACCTTTATAGCAATAAAATGGGCACATGCTACGAGGGTAAATGAAAGGTGGTAACTGACACAATATTTTGAAAGCATAAAGAAATGTTAAAGTTATAGACTTTCAAGATTTCAAGAAAAAACAAAATAGATATTAACGTACAGAAGCTTATGCATGGAGCTGAGTGAAAATGTTTTCCTACACCATGGCCAGCATAATCTGTATCAACACTATATCCGAACTTCCCTGCAAGATCACTTAAATACACACAAGAAATCACTCATTTCATAAAACTAACATCTGAGTTTATTAAAATAGAAGCCAAATTTATTAAGAATTATTTTTAAATATCTACAGTGAATTTCAAGCAGATGTGAATTTTGCAATTCATTCTAAAGTCCAATCTTGCTCAAGAAAGCCATGCAGCCAGAATAACATTTTGACCATATTGGGCATTACAGTCACTCATAGTTGCTAAAATTCAACTAAAAGGCAGTTTGTCGGTAATGTACAGTTGTGCATTTGTTGATGATATAGTTGTTTTTGCACTTAGTGCAACAAAATCATAGCTACACAAATTTTCAATAGTATCACTAATAAACATAAAAAAATGCCATTGTGTATATAAGGAAACATATGTTTTTCTAAATTTTTTATATATATATATATATATTGAAGCCAAAAAAACCAAAAAATTGATGGACTACAGATAAACTACAGTACATGCACTAACATTCATATTAAGAAGAATCATATATTCCTATCAGAGATAAGTATAAAGTTAATTTCAAAATTGATCATCCTTAATTGCCTGGCAAATACTAACCAAAAAGAAAAGGTCTAGCTATTCAATGTTTTTTCTACTACTGATGTGCTTCTTATGTGAATTTAAAATGTCAAACAAACATGAAATTTTAAGCCCTACACAACTTCGACTAGCAACAAAAGCTATGGCCTAGAAAATGATAAAAACACACAATTAAAGAAAAATAGTACAACTCTGGTCTGAATGAAGGGTGATAACTGGGTCAAACATGTGGATGCTTACATGATTATTTTGCCAAGTTCTTTAAACTCAACCCTGGTCCACAAACAGAAATCGCTTTTTCCAAGCACTCCTCTCTGTCACTGCACAAAATTAATACAACAGATTATGCTGTAAATGAATATTTCAAGAGAAAAAATTGGATTCAATTATGTTTGTATAATACTACTGAATGCGTGGGACCAGTATGCCATGCGGGAGTGGCTGCGAAGGCCTGGTCTGTTGCCGAAGAACTCAATGAGGTGGAAGAGGCAGATATTTGCGAGCACATGAAGAATTTGATGTTGGATCCAAAGTAGTCGGTGGGCAGCCGCAATGTGTTTGAGATGGCCCAAAGTCTTAGCTCTGCCAACATTCTCGCCCAATGCCTCTCGGGACAGTTTCTCTCGCACCAAGACCATGCGGACTTGGAAGGAATGATTATGTGCCTTCAAATTCATGTGCATGCTTTGGCAAAAGCTTTACAGGATGTGGCAAAAGGACGGGAAGCCCTTGCCTCGAACACAGGTGTCCTTCCGAGAGACACTGCTGGTTGATTTGCCTCAAGTGTTGTGCATCTCCTTCTTCCTCGGCTCAAGATGCGAGATGATTACAGAGCGGAGATTATTGTTGATGTTTCCTCGGGCAATAGGAAGGGGAAGAAGGTGGCGGACTTATCGGTGCAAGCGGCGTTCTTTGGGGTGTGTGACTCTAGTCCATCTCTCAAGCCGCCATAGGTAGAATTTTTATTAGGGTTGTTTTTGGATGTAGCTTGTATGGCAATTTTTATGGTAACAGTTATAGGTTTGTAATGCGATGTGATGGGTGGGATGGATTTAAGTTCTGCTCTCCCCCCATTGCCAGCACGATAAGGTGCTTCTATTTTGAAAAGCCTATGAGGAGCGATGTTATCTTGGGTTGGAACTTAATGTATCTTTTTCGCAGCCGGGCCTTATCTCTAGGTATCAATAGCAAAAAATTCCTACTACCGAATGCGTGGACCAGTATTCTATTGATCACAACTGCACCTAGATGATCAGTAAGGATTATAAAAGATTCTTCTACAAGAAGAAACCCCAGACCTTCAAACCCATTAACAGGCATCCAAAAATAAACTGCACACTACAAGCTAGCTATCTTTATGAATTTCCTAAGCGTCCCCTTTAGGGATAATTCCAAAGTTCATATGGAAACAACATAATTTTCCTTATAATATTTCAAAAACTAAAGGTTCGACCTTCAATGAATAACTTAATGTTGGTTTTCTATTACGAAATAACATTCAACTTCCCGATGCCCGATAACTTGTATATTCAAAGATACAATGACTTGTTGATTCATTATGACAACCGATGGATCTTAAATTTATCACAGGAGCTTTCACATGCAGATTTATTCAGATGATTTTCACATCTTATAATGGCGAGAGAACAAAAACAAAATTACTAGATTCATTGGTTTCCTCCAGCTCCAACAAAAATAGAGCCTTCATACAAAACAAATAATCCTAGCAATTTGGTTGGTAGTAATGGGAAGCGAATGTATGCAGATCATTGGATTTCAATCTTACTTATGCAAAACCGGCAAGGTACATCTTGGATTAATTATTCAAGTGTTCCTCAAACTTATCCATCAGAATGCCCCCTTTTCTAAATTAAAAATAATTAATAATATTTTAAGTTGGGCCCAGCCAATTCTTATTTTGGGACAACTTCATATTATTATTATAAAATAAAAAGTATTTTTAAATACTCTTATGAGGTCGGTCTTCTTAAGGGAAGATTAAAAAGTGCATTGGGCTTCTAATTCATCCTTGGTGCAAAAAGGAGGATATAAAGGTGGATCGAATGGCCTAAGAAAGGTTATGCATGTTTATTTCAAAGATTGATATCTTGGGTTTGTGCACGGCGTGCCCTACTCTCCACTGAAGACGAAGACCTTTGGTGTGGCTCAACTTTGAGGGCAAAACCCTCATTGGATCCTATTGGGGACGAAACCCTCAATAGTCACAACACTTGGGGACGGAAATCCTCATCTATTGCATTGGTGGCTTCATACGGAAGTCACAAGTGGACTTAATTGGCATATTTCTGGAACAGCAAGGCATTTATCCATGCATAGGGCACTTCTACTTCAGCTAGGGCATTTTCTAGGGTGTTAGCACCCTTCCTTCTTTGGAGCGACCCACCTGGGAAGTTCGGGATCAATTTTGAGAGGGTTTCCATGGTTGGAAAATTGTGATTTCACTTTCATTGGATAGTTGGTCTCTTCAAGATCATTTTGAGCATTGGTTTGTGTTGAAACTCCAAGTATTGATGGAGTTATGAATTTTTCAAGTTTCAATTGTATTTGCACTTGAAATAAATTTATAAAATACATATTTGCTCCAGATTTCATCTTGTTAGATTTATTGAAGTCACAAGTTGACTTAATTGGCAAATTTTCTGGAACAGAAGGCATTTATCCGTGCATAGGGCACTTTTACTTCATCTACTGACATTTTGAGGGTGTTGGCACCCTTCCTTCTTTGGATCGATCCACTTGGGAAGTTCGGGATCAATTTTGAGAGATTTTCCATGGTTGGAAAATTGTGATTTCCTTTCATTGGATAGTCGGTCTCTTTAAGATCATTTTGAACATTGGGTTGTGTTCAAACTCCAAGTATTGGAGTTATAAGTTTTTGAAGTTTTAGTTGTATTTGCACTTGAAATAAATTTATAAAATACATATTTTCTCCAAATCTCATCTTGTTGGATTTATTGAGCTTTCAGGATATTTTTATGTTAATTCCAACCTATATTGCATGAAAATAGGTGCCATCATGTGATGCTACACTTCGTTGCATTAGGACTTGTTTATTTACTTTGATTGTTTTTAATGATGTATGATGCCCTAAAAGTGTGTTTTCCAGTTCGTTGCTTAGGGTTTCTAATATTGTTAGATCTGCTGTTATAAAAATCATATTGTTTTTTGTTGGGTGTTGGTGTATTTTCAGATCTGATTCTTAGGGTTTGTGGCCAAAACTTTATGTTCCGTTTAAGCCCTAAAAGGGGACATTACAGGTAGTATCGAGCTTCGGTCTTCCCAGCCTGAGGGGCAAGATAAATGGTGGATAGAAATTTTTGTGAGGCTAGATTCGAAAGGTTTGCCCTAGGGCAAGGGAACTTGGCTAATAAAATGGCTAAGTTGATCCATACCCTTCAAGATCCGAAAAGTGGAAGAAGCTCTTCAAAGGGAGTCAATAATGCTTAGCCATCCAAAGTGGACAACATTGTTATATGGTATGAGTATAGGGCTCTTCCGGAGAAGATTCGTGATGCCATGTCATTTGTTGAGTTCATGGGAGTAAGCAAGGGAAGATCAAGGCCCAAGCCTAGGTCACGAGCTACACAAGAGGAAGAATTAGGGCTGCAAGTAATGGAGGAATCCATCGTGCAAGTTGGAGAGGAAGAAATCATGGAGCTTGAGCCAAAGAAGGAAGAAGAACAACCGAAGTTGTTGGGCATCAAAAGGAGATCTTGACTGATTTTCAGAACAGCAGCATGAAGACATCAAAGTTTGATGAAAGTTTGAAGCATGAGCCTAGAAAGGAAAGGGAAATCATGGAGCATGAGTCCCAAGGTAATAGTTCTTTAATATTTAATGAAGTTTCATTGGTTTCTAATGGGTGCATGTGGCTAAATGTTGAAAAGAAATCAGATTTGCATAAGGGTAAAGAGGATGACATTACGAAGGGTATGTCCATGAAGGAAAGGTGTAATGTCCCCAAAGGGATAATTTCTAACCCCAAATGGAACACCTTCAAATCTGAACTATAACAGCAAATTATAGAAGATATACTTGATATAAATAATGCAGATCTGAATTTATTCAAGGAAATGCGACTTGCTCTAGGAATGATTGACCTTCAAAACTAATTTAAAATTGCCCAAATCTTTGCCCAAAACAATCAGAAATTATTATATATGCATGAACACAAAAAAATACCAATTTTCTGACCAAGAAGAGGACTGGAATTTTATTTTATGTCTGCAGAAAACAGCTTACAAACCTGGCTGAAAATGAAGTTTCCCAAACCCAAATTACATGTAAACCAGCTGGAAATGACCTCTAAAAATCATATATGTGCCACCCGTGCCCTAGAGTGCTCAGAAACCTCCCACAAGTGGATCACTCCACTAGGAAATGGCTGGAAATGCAAGGTAGAAATCAGCTACAACCTTCCTCCTTCAAACCCTAGTAGGGAATAACACAAATCTGCAACTTTGGTCTTCAAACATTGCTGGAATTCAGAATTGATCCTTGAAAACTCAATGGAAAACACAAAGGAAGAAGAGTTTTCGTTCTTCAACCTTGGCAAGAGAGGGTTTTCGTCCTCTAATGCAAAAACATCAAAGGGTTTTCGTCCTTCAATGTAAAATTGGAAAGCAATCAGCTTAAACCAAATTTCAGATATCAAAAGATGTAAAAAGATGCCTTCTCCAAGTGTGGCGACTTCCTTTTATAATTTCTCTTGGCATATTTGCCCACACAAAGGCCCAATCAGCTTTCTTCACTTTATTTAATATTTTCCCCTTGCTTTACTTTTTATCCCCATGCTTTATGTCCATATATGGGTCGCATTTTCTCACTATGGGGAAATAAAAATAAAATAACTTTTTCTTTTATTATTTTATCACTAATAAATAATTAAAGTGCTTATAAAAATTCATTATGCACTAAAATTACTTTATTAGGATAAGTTTCCCTTATGTTCTACCCTTTAGCTATCGGGAAACAAAATAGGCTAAGGATCTTCGACCTGTTACTTTCGAGAAGGGGATATTTCAGAAGAGCACTACGGTTCCTCATGATTATTTTCAGTTCGCTGGAAATTTCCAAACAACAGTCAATGATGGGCAAATTGAGGAAGTTTACCACCTTGGAGTGAGTTCCGGAGATGTTCCAAACAAGTACCAACAAAAAAATGGTGGGATTCTTGTTGGCAGCCTAAGGTATGATGAAAACAATCACATTTAATCTCCTGTTATTTCGCTGTCATACTTGTGTCATTATGGGCAGCTTGTTGTTAAGAAAGATCACATGTCATGTTTGATGCCTTGTAATGTGAAGAACTTGTGGAGTAACATATGACACATAGATATTTTCTTGCAAGATTATGTGGGCATAAAAGTTTGGGTTCCATTGATCCCTTGAATTGTAAGAAAGAGGAAGTCCTTGATATTGCTACTCCATGCATATGGTTAGAAAGAAATTTGATGGAGGATTGTTTTGAATTTATTATGTATCCTAACAAAGTTGTGAAGGATTCTACCCTCGATGGACAAGGAGTCACGGTTTTGATTGATAATGGAGCTACTTACAATTTCATTGATGAGATCTTGAGGGCAAAGGTGGATTTGAAGGTGGAAGACTTCAAAGGCTTCATGGTCAAGATAGCGGATGGCTACTCCATGCCATGCACAAGGTGTCCCCAACTCCTTTTCACATTGGGAGAGCATGAGGTATGTGATGATTTTAATATGATTGGCATAACTGATATAAATCTTGTGCTTGGGGTCCAATGGTTACATTCATTGGGAGAGCTCACTCTTAACTACCAAAGTATGGAGTTAAGCTTCATGGATAAGGGAAAGAAAGTAATACTTCAAGATTGGAAGTCTTTAATTACAGCCAAGTATAATGTCAGATCAGCGCAACATAAACATGGTAGAATTGCTTCATGGTTGGGTATCCATGCAAAAGGTCACCAACAAAGTATGTGGGTGGTTAGTGGTGACGAGAAGTGTACTTTGGAGAACTATAGCTCAGAATTTCAGACTTAGTGTTGTTGTCATTATTCAAATCAGCCACCACAAGGTCTCATGGGCATACATACAAGTTGGTAAGCCTAGTAGTTCTATTCCTAATAGATACTCCTTGCAGCCCTCTTTTGCTAAGTCATTGTTACATTGGGATCATCTAAAGAAGGATCACAATTCTGATTTTCTTATTGACAAGGGGCTGACCCATGGTTCCATGCTTGAGAAAAAGGTAAGGAGAATAAGAGGAAAGGGCTGCATTCTTATTTTGGTGTATGACATACATATCAACCAATCAAGGTGAAGGGTCTTCTTCGTGGCCAAGAAGCCACCATGCTTGCAACTCATGGTACCATACATAATTTCATTGAAGGGAAATTTGCAAGAAGGATGGGGCTGAGTACAGTTGGTTACAAAGGCTCCATGATCACCATAACCAAGGGGACAACTCTCACTTTTCTCATGGATAGGTACAAACTTTGCATTGAATTTCTTGTTTCAGCTGAGATAGAATTTGTTCTTGGAATGCAATGGATTCAGTTTTTGGGGGAACTCACTCTCAATTGCCGGGAAAAAGATTGGAATTTTGGATTGAAGACAAAGAAAGGAGAATCCAAGGCATGTTGAAGGAGGGATTCATGGTAGCCAAGCAAGGGGAATTTCCTTATTGTTCTCTTTTTCATATATCAGCTCATGGGGAAAACAATGATGGTAGGATAGTCACCATAACCGGGGCAGCGAGATGCTTGATATGGGAAGTGGGTAAGCCATGTGATATTTTTATATTTGATGTCATACAAGTAGATTCAATCATTGGAGTTAGTAAATGGCTGTTCTTGGGCATTGTTGAGACTTATTCCATCAATGTTGGGGTGTTTTCAGCCCCCATGTCATTAATAGTGTGGAATATTTTGAAGAGAGGTCATGATTACAGCTGTTGTACCCTCTTTTCAACTGTTGTTCACAACTTTTCCAACCACCTTCCTACTTATGAGACACAAAGAAAAGAGCCTCCAATTATAAGGTTGAAGAAATTTCAAACTACTACTAACCTTGGCATATTTGTGGCTGATTTAAGGTGGTTTCCAACCACTAACATTC
Organism: Taxus wallichiana var. yunnanensis; assembly: GCA_018340775.1. Taxonomy (NCBI): domain Eukaryota; kingdom Viridiplantae; phylum Streptophyta; class Pinopsida; order Cupressales; family Taxaceae; genus Taxus; species Taxus wallichiana. Next base: position 836,546,088 of record CM031243.1, read on the forward strand.
TGATTTTTTAGAGAGAAATGCAAGGTTACAGCTGTTTTTGGGTCAGCATTACCGAAGTTTGGGGAATCCATCATCTGGATGAAAATTATGAGATGATGGCAAGCAAAGGGATCTAGCTATCATGTCCCTATGGCGTAATGAAGAGATTGTAAAAGTGTTGTTAAACACTCATTTCTTTTTATATGTTTGTTTCATGTGCAGGTAAATCAAGGAAGGAGCCACATGGATTTATTTGGGATCCAGGAGCTTGCATTTTGCTTGAGGGCAAGCAAATTTGGGAAGGGAGGATTGTAATGTCCCCTTTTCTAAATTAAAAATAATTAATAATATTTTAAGTTGGGCCTAGCCAATTCTTATTTTGGGACAACTTCATATTATTATTATAAAATAAAGATTATTTTTAAATACTCTTATGAGGTTGGTCTTCTTAAGGGAAGATTAAAAAGTGCATTGGGCTTCTAATTCATCCTTGGCGCCAAAAAGGAGGATATAAAGGTGGATCGAATGGCCTAAGAAAGGTTATGCATGTTTATTTCAAAGATTGATATCTTGGGTTTGTGCACGGCGTGCCCTACTCTCCACTGAAGACGAAGACCTTTGGTGTGGCTCAACTTTGAGGACGAAAACCCTCATTGGATCCTATTGGGGACAAAACCCTCAATAGTCACAACACTTGGGGACGGAAACCCTCATTTGTTGCATTGGTGGCTTCATACGGGAGTCACAAGTGGACTTAATTGGCAGATTTCTAGAACAACAAGGCATTTATCCATGCATAGGGCACTTCTACTTCAACTATGGCATTTTATAGTGAGTTGGCACCCTTCCTTCTTTGGAGCGACCCACTTGGGAAGTTTAGGATCAATTTTGAGAAGGTTTCCATGCTTGAAAAATTATGATTTCACTTTCATTGGATAGTTGGTCTCTTCAAGATAATTTTGAGCATTGGTTTGTGTTGAAAATCCAAGCATTGGAGTTATGAATTTTGAAGTTTCAGTTATATTTGCACTTGAAATAAATCTATAAATTACATATTTGCCCCAGATTTCATCGTGTTGGATTTATTGAGCTTTTGGGATATTTCTATGTTAATTTCCGCCTATATTGCATGAAAATAGGTGCATCAAGCGTTGCTACAGTTCGCTGCATTAGGAGGACTTCTTTATTTACTTTCAGCATTTTTGAATGATTTATGATGCCCAAAAAGTGCGCTTTCCAATTCGCTGCTAGGGTTTCTAATATTGTTGGATCTGCTGTTATAAAAATCAGATTATTTTCAGTTGGGTGTTGGTGTATTTTCAGATCTGATTCTTAGGGTTTGTGGCCAAACCCTTATTTTCGGTTTAAGCCCTAGAAAGGGACATTACATCCATCACCGGTTCCATGGTCAATTACCCAAATCTTAATGAAGAGAAATAACAGTCTTAGTATTTCACAAAGCTAAAACAATTTCTAATAGATCAATCAGAAATTCCAGCCCTAGAGCTCAAAACAATTTTCAATGTGTTTAGTTGACTATGTGCAAAGGATCCCATCACAAACAGGCATGTACCTACCCTTAGACACTATTTCATACTATGGTCATCTTAATCATACCCAAAAAGCTGTCATAAATGATTTTAACAGGAAAATTGCATTTGGAACAATTAGTGTCTCCTTGATGTCAACACATAACTTCGCATTTCAATTCAGCTCATAAGCATTCAACATACCAAGCAACGATCATTACAAGTGCAATAGATTGTATATGATGGCATCTCCAACTTGAATATTTCATTTCAATTTACGTGCTTTTAACATAATAATTACTGATACAGCCCCATGACACAAACAATGAAAAACATGGAGAGTATTGTATTAGTAGGTAATGTTTTTTAGTCAACGCTCCATGCTGAACTTTGTTGCAGCAGAAAATTCCTCCCATGTTGCTATCGGAATCGGGCTTAGAATGGATCTAAAAAGGTTTGGAAGAGGCAATCCATTTAGTAACAAATATACGAAGCCACAGAAAATGAAGTTCAAGGAGAGACTAAAATCAAAAGTGACTCTATTCACCAATTGATCTGAAGTGTGGAAGAAAGTAAGAAAATATATCCATGCCTACAAATGACTAAAGTAGGTCAATGGATCTCGAAAAGATACCCAAATACAATAGAAAGTGCTAGGGTAAAAGGACCCTAGGAACAACGACTAAGTAGAAAACAAAGAATAAAAGCGAAAGAAAATTATCCATGCCTACGAATGACCAAAACTAGGTCAATGGGTCTCGAGAAAACACCTAAAGACAATAGAAAGTGCTAGGGTAAAAGGACCCTAGGAACAACGACTAACTAGAAAACAAAGAACAAATGCACTAGAAGTAAACATGGGATAAATTCAATGTAGCGAATTCCCTGCTGATCTAGTTCTGATAACAATGCAAATAGCCATGTGGGGGGAGTAAGAACACCCAAAGAGCATGGGTTGATGAAAGTCAAAAGTCTACCCCCGTATCACCATCTATAATTGTGAAAGGGCCAATACATAAGCTAATAATGCTCCCGAGGGAAAGTCTAGGGCTGAAAGGGGAAGGTTGGGCAATTATAGGAGGAAGCAAAGCACTCCCCCTAGAATCCCTCCTAACATCCAAGACAAAAGAAGCTCCCATAATAGCGGAGAATCTAGTAATGTGTGTGTTATCGATAGAAGTGCACTGTGTTGAGGGGTAGCGGATTTGTAACTCTTTGCTTCTCCCTCACCTCTACACATAGAATTGAGACAACTCACGGGCTGTGGGTCTCCCTATTGTGAGGTGAATCTCCAAATTACTAAGGCTGGTTCCTTTTTGGAGTATCCCTAAACTAAAATTGTGGGGTTAAGGGTGAAAGGATGAATAATAAATGCGTAAAAGGGTGATACACCAAAGATTATGAGGGCTTTCTAACAGAGATTATACACAATCTGATGAGAATAAAAATGAAGTGAACATGATCCAAAGGGGTTGTTAACTTCAAGGCAAACACTAATATGCTAAGGGATTGCTCACAATAACAATACAAAAATTGCACACTAAAATGAACATAACACCTAACTGCAGCAAGGTAAAATAGCTCAAGCAAAGCTTAATAAATTCAGGGAATTAACATTCACAAGAAAACTATGACCATACACACCACTGCAAAGTTTGGAAAGGCTAATCAGCTGATTCTCATACAAGGGTAAAATCTGGAGCAAGAATTCCAGCACTCTGTTACATCAAGAAATTCTCTTTTACAATGCTTGTATAGCATGAATATATAGCAAAAAATTTCACCCATTGCCCAAAAATATTAAATGCTAACCTACCAACTCCTACCTGCATAAAGCAGCTGCAATAAATAAGGGTGAACCAGCCTTATGAGCTTGCATGATAATTTTAGCCTTTCTATTGAATAAAATAATAAAAGGCCTAAACTTACATGTTGTTACATAAAGGCAAAAATGGCCCTCCTTCAATTTTACTCCTAGTCAAAACTGATATTGACTCTTGCAATTTGCCCTCAGCGTGAACATGTACGGGGCCTTTGCATGAGTAAAGGTGAATTTTGGGAAAAATAAGGTGAACACTCAATATTTTGTCTTATCCTCAAAAAGCACTCTTGGCGTTTAGCATCATGCATGATTACCATTTGTTGTTACTTTCTTGGCTAAATGAACAAAAACATCCACCCCCATGCAAAATAATTACAATCATCAAACCTTATTATAATGGTTGCTTTTTGACTAAGGTTATCATAGCATATTATTTTCTTTTCAATTCACGGGGGCACTCATATGTTTATATCTTTAGCAATCATCAATTTCTTCACCCACCATGGAATTTGCTAAGTCGTGTATCACCAGCCCCTTCCAAGCAAAAACTAAACAATTAAACATCTACCCCATATTCACGTGGATATGCATAACTCAAGTTAAACTAACCTGAGTCAAATACATAACCCTGGTTGAGCATCTGGTTAGGGCTTTCAAACCCTAAAACAAAAACACCTTGCATTCGATTTGGGCATTTTCTAAAAAGTTCTCATTTGCAAGGAGACTTTGTGCAATTTCGCGGCCGCCATGGATGGAATTGGAGCTCTGTTTCTTGCTGCTTTTGAAGAGTCTCTATGGCTCGCCTTTGTATTCAATATATTTCGTGATTTCTCACTTTGTGGCTCAAAATGATGAACTTTGTCATAAATCTATGTTTCCAAACCAGCTGGTTTGTGCTATGGCCGCCTTTATAATCAAGAGCTTTGTGTTTATTTCATAGTTCAAAAAGTCGTTATCGCGATTAATCGGCGAGCAAAATTTTGAATCGGGAATCGGCAATTTATCGGCATTAATCGACAACTTTATCACTACTTTTAAAAACATTTAAATTCATAAAATATACTTAAATTAAATGTAAAAACAATGTTAAATGATGCGAGAAGTGACTTCTATAGAATGCCATAGGCCCATATGCATATTTTCGATTAAGTTTTGACCAAAAAAGTTAGTATATTACGAAAAAACTATATTGAAGACGTTAGTATATTATGATAACTTCATAGATAATATTTTTAAAATCGTTATACAATATTGAATATACTATTATAATTGTATAGTGTATAGTGTATACTGTACAGTTATTAAGTGTTAACTATAAGTATAAATTTATAATAATGTACATTGTACAGAATATACAAAACGTATAAAATAAAATAAAATACAATATGACTGTTATTTTATATAAATATATACATTGTACAATATACTATATATTATATAAGTTGTATAACAGTTAACTATTAACAAAGACCGTAATATATTAAATATATATAAAAGAATCAAAACGAATTAATATATTAAAATTTTAAATAAATACTATTAGTATTAAGTATTAATATTAATAAGTTACAGGTAATAAGTATTTTCATTGTTAAATATTTATTTGTAAAGTCGTGTATTCACTGTATTGTAAATTTGTAATATAAATTTTAATATTTACACTTACAGTATTGAAAAATCAGTGTATTCATTGATTGTGTTGGCTAGATTTTTTACGCATAGCATCAAACCTAGGCGATCATGAGATAAATCTCCCTCATTTAACCGGTGAGGCTCCCGTGTCGATTTGTCAATAAAAATGTGTTATTATCTATCGGGGTTTTACTTTAACCACTTAGTTCATGAACCATAACTAAAAGTTACGCAGCAAAAGTAAGCAATTTGTTTAAGAAAGGAAAATTATAGAAGAAGGAAGTAAAGGAATCACGAGAGAAGAAATGGGAAGATGTGCATCCCAATTAGTAGATAGCAGAGCTAATTGCATGCACATAGAAGAAACTTAATAGATTTGAACACACGAATTATAAAGCGAAGGCGGCTCTAGATCCAGATCTAAAATAACACAAAGTTTATCAAGAGATCTAAGATTCAAAGCAAGAAACAAAGTACACCGTGACACAAAGTTCTCCGGAAACCTGCTCCTTTGTATTCCTCTGCTTCAAGTTGCTTTCAGGGGTTCAGCACAAAGTCTAAAACACAAGATTGCTTCTCACAAATTCTGATCGATCATTAACCGGACGTTCTTCTCCTACTTATAAAATGTAGGAGGGAAAGTACAAATAGAGACTCAAACCGAACTAAAGTATGAACAACAAGTAAAGATGACATTTGGCAATCATCCTCAACTAACTTCTTCTTAAGTGACACATGTATCACTTAACTAATAGAATGGTTCCACATGACTTCAAGTAATGGTTGCAAAACCAATGACTTAGAAGTTTTACAATTTCATCCGGGAACATAAAAATAGAATAAGAAAGAATAGAAGAAGTCATGCCAAATTTGTAATGTTTACATCTTCTTCTTGTTACGATATCGATATACTTGTCGAACATATAATTCAAAGCATCCTTCCATCTGTTTTTAGCCACTTTGCTTCCTTCTCATCCGAATGCAGCGTGAACCATTCACTCGACACTTTCTTTGCATGCTTCCACCTCTTCCAAACTTGGCCCGAACTCGCATGATATGCGCCACAAAGATTGCCACCAATCTATTGATAGAATTCATCGTGAAAGGCTTGGTAGCTTTATCAATTCTCTTTTGCACCATCAGAAGAGAACCTTCCAGGGAATCATGCACCTCGTTAGAAACAATCCGCACGTATGAAGTAACACCTCCATCCACTCTTTCCTCAGTGAAAGAAACGCTACTGTCTGGTAAATCTGATGTTCTACTCTCGAGCACCTGCATCCTTTTCAGCAAAACTCTGCAGATCTCCAAACGGAAAGATACTGCAAACTCTAGCTGCTTCCCCTTCTCGACTGATCCATCCGGTACAATTTGTTCTGCAACCAACACATCTCCCGGCAGCTTGTTGATCTCGGCCAAAATACTCTCAGTTACTCTCTGCAACTGTATTCATGCCTTCTATGCTTTCCATCGAGTTGCTTTAGTTGATTTTCTGCATCTTTCATAACCTTTAAGTGGTGGCACTTCCCAAGTTGCACAGAAGCGATTTGCGAATAATCAGATTCTTCCATTCGTCAATAGCCTTTACTTGATTGCTTGCATCTTCCATTTCCTGCATAAGATGATCACTCACCTGCTCTGAAATGGGCTGAATGGAAGGTTTAGCAACCTTGGCTATGATCTCACATAATTGAGATATTTGCTTCTGCAACTCTTCTTTCTCCGCCTTTTCACTATCGCCTAAGGAACAAAGCATCCAGCAACGTTTGCGTGTCCTGCTTCAATCCTTCAGTGGTAGCTTGACCGAGTGGTATTTTGGTCACCGTCACATCTTCTGCCATGAGCTCCTCTTCTATCTTTCCTTCCGCCGGAATTGATATCTCAGCAAACTTCTCTCCCGAATCTTTGATGATCAACCTAGAAGTTGCTTTAGCAACTTTAGGCCTTCTGTCTCTTCTGCTCAGATCCTGAAGTAGCTGCAAGTCATGCTCCTCTAAGTTCATCTCTACTCTTGCTTCCGGAACCAACTGCAAAGCTAACCATCCCGAGAAGTTATTTCTCGGGGAGTAAGAAGTCGCTGAGTGCACTACCATCTCCGCTCTACATCCTCTCCATCAGAAAGTGCCACAATGTCATGGCTGCCATCTTCTGAAACATCCAAGGACAAAGCTCTTTCGAACTCCGTCATCTGCAGCTTCAACATCTCCTCTGGAACGGGTGTTGAACGAAGTGGCTGCGGAGAGAAAACGAATGTCGCCGGTTTCAATGAAGGCATGGAAGCATCCTGCTTTGCTTTGTGGTGTGCAGTTTGTGATCTTTCGGGTACTGGAGAAGTCGGAGTCAAAGCTATGGTCGTAGAAGTGGTCTTCTCTTTCTCTTGAGATCTTCTGTGTACTTTCAACTTCTCGGACCTTCTGCTGCTTTCTCCTTCATGCTTTCGTTTGAGGGAATCTCCTGCGCCGAAGTTGCCCGTGATTTGATTCATCAATACTTCATCAAGGCAGTATCCCTTCATTTAGAACCAGCTCGAAGTATTCACCAACACAGCTCCAGATCTCTCTTCAATTGAATGGCAGCCTCCAATGTTATCCTGCAGTATAGCTTTATCTCCTCCCATCTGATGATAAGTGTCAAGTACCACGTTCCCATCATCTAAGATCCGCAGTATCGCGCTAGTCCAAAGTCGAACACTTGCTTTGCTGATGCTGCTGAAATCTTTCTTTCTAACCTCGTACTCACTTCTGCACTTCATCCAGAAATCTTCTAACGAAGGCACATGTGCGTACTCCTGGGAGATTGTCTTCCTGGCTACTCCAAATGGATCGAAGTTAAGCCGTGCAGGGAAGAACTCTTGCTCATACTCGGATAACATTTGCGCTTCCATCCCTCGAGCTCTGTGAATGCTGATGCAACTGTAATATCCCACAGTGATTGGGAAGAAGCCCGTAGACTTGTGCCGTTTCAACTGAAGGTCGTGTAACTCTACGAGTTGCCTGCTCAGCTCCATGGCGATCAATCTATCACTTGGATACCTGGGCATCTTTATAGGTTCTCCAGAAAAGCCCGTAACCCTGAGGTATGTGAAATCTGCAAACTGGATGAATACACTGCCAATCTTGGACACTGCTTCCCACGCTTCCTTGCTTACCCTGTGAGTCTTCAAGTCTTTGTCTAGCCTGCAGATGAAATCGTAGAAGAAGTCATCGTTGATCACTTTGAAGTCCTTCTCGCACGCAGGTACAGTAAGCTGTGGGTAGCACTCGAAAATGGGGTCCTTGGAAAGAACACCACATCTATCCAGCTTGGAAAAGACACCCTGTGAAGCTGCAGCATATACCAAGTATGAAGTCATCTTGAAGCTGAAAGTATGCTTCACGTTCCGAAGTTGCTCACCGATGTTGCTGCTAATAATTTCCGACCAATTGATTATAGAATCAACCTTGTTGATTTCAATGGTCCTGATGAAAGCATACATCCATGTACGGAAAGTGTAGGCATTCACTTCGCCATTCAACCTGCATAGCAATTTGACGACATCATCTGCCTCCTGCACCAAATTGGACCGTGGAAGAGTTCTCGGGAACTTTGAAGGGGATCTAGGCTTCTTCATGAACCGGTTGTTCATTATGCTCACGCAATCAGCTCTATGTTTCTCCCATCTACTGTCAGCATCCTGAATGCTAATAGAAGTCACCACCTTTCGCACTGGAATCTTCAGACAATAATTGATGAATTCCGCATCCAAACGAATTATTGTCTTTCCCGCAACATCACGCACTGATCTGGATGAAGGATGATAAGATCTAGCACACTCCATCACGAACTCTGGCAATTGGGGTTTTGCATACATGGGAAAGCGCAGCTCGGATAATTCCGCTACTTTGACCGCACGCATGAGTGAAGTCTTTCCAGCTCTGGATCTATCAATCAAATCGAAAGAGGTTCAGGCCTAAATCCGTGTCTCCTATGTCCGAAAGTTTGGAAGCAATGCATGAATCCATCGTGCTCTCTTTTTCATCTCCTTTCGCCATGGCTTTGTCTATCTTTATCGAATAATTCTTTTCTTCTAACTTGGCCGAATTTCTTCAATCAGTGCGAGATCTGGACAATTCTTGATTCGGAGGATATTTGCAATGTATTGGACATTGATAAAAACTCCTTTTCTTTTGTAAAGCACCTGTAATGAATTCCTGCAATTTATTCAGACAAAAATGGCCACCGGAGCATGAATAGTGAATTTAAATTATAAAAATCTGCACTTTTCAAGCCTGCTGCCCCAAAAATTGGTGTTTAATTTGCACATAAAGAGAGCATGAATCCTTTCAATCAACACCTGAGCTCCTGTAACACCTGTGAAAACAACTATGCAGACGAAGATCAACCTTCTCCAAAGCATGCGCCAAATCTGGAAGCTTTTAGCCTTGTTAGCACTTTGTCTGAACAAAATCCTTCCTCTAATGGGGGCGCACTTTTCCTCCTAGCTGCAATTTTTTACCTGTGAATTAAATTATTCACCCATATGGCTGCCCATGCTTATATAACCTTCACAATTCTATAATTAATAATTGCCCTAACAATTAAAGGCAATTAATTAATTAAAAATCATGCTTTTCTCTTTTAAAAATAGCATGTTTAAGGACAGCCATCCAATAAATTAAATTAATCCAATTTAATCCTTCACACAACACTTCACTCAAGCCCCACAGTGTGCTTTGACCATAGCCACTGAAAATAGAAATTAATTTAATGTTTTAATGCTTCAAAAAACATTAAATAATGCCCAAATGGGGCGCACTTTTTGAGAGGAAGAGGGCAGCCATTAAATAAATTAAATTGAATGCATTTGACTCCTTTGTTTTATTTCATCTTTGACTTGTTGACCTCCTCAAGCTTGGCGCACTTTTTGAGAAGAAAGATTAATAAAAATAATCAATTTTAATTCTTTTAATCTCCCACCAAAGGGCGCACTTTTTGCACATGTAATTCTATTTTTAAGAATTTTTGATAACGCAGGATGCTTTACCTGCCGGGAGGCACCAAAACCCCGTGATCCACTTAAGTGATTTTATAATACGGGAAAAAGTACCTGCTGAGGCGGTATAAAATTCCCACCCTACTGCGACTTATATTTTTCCATCGTAGCTTAAATCCTTTGTTTTCCAAAAATGCGCCCATCCCCGCAGGGGCTTTTCTGTGCACGACTTCGCTTTTTCCCAGTGATCCAGACCTCCGATGGCGACTTCCTCCGGGCACAATGTGCGTATATGTTTTCTAGCCGCTCCAGGCCAAAAATCGGGCTTACCCGGCAAAGGAGTTGTTCCAGAGAAATTTTACAGAAAACAGAACGGGACACCACAAAAACACGAAAAATTGCCAAAAGTTACAAATAAAGCCCAAAACTTAAAATAAGTTAAAATCCTTCTGGTACATAGGAATAATAACATATTCGCTTATAATGGAGTTAAAACAGAGCGCAAATAGCCTCATACGGGGCTCAAAATAATTAAATACAAATTTCCCGCAGACAAATCCCGACGACAGAATAAAACAATTTTGGGCATCTGGGTATTTGGCGAAAAAGGCTAATATGGCACTTTAGGATTATTTTGACGCAATACAGGAACTTCTAGGCAATAAAAACAACAAACGACCCACTATTTTAAAAGTACAAAAAAAATTCGGATTGGGTAGTCGATTTCAGGTGAAATCGAGTGACATATAAATTTTAATATTTACACTTACAGTATTGAAAAATCAGTGTATTCACTGTATTGAAAAAAAGAAAAAAATACAGTATTCTTTACCTGCTAGGGCACGAACTGGCCACGAACTGAACTTGCGTGCCCTCCTACCCACGTCGAATGCCCACGAATGGAGTAAATGCAGGTCGCAGTAGCAAAAACGAGTCGGGCAAAGAGAAAACAGGAGAAAAAACAAATCGATTTGGTCTATTTTCGTATTTAACCCTAAGCCACGATTTTTCGACGAGTTTTGCCACGATTTTCAACGATTTTGGAGGGTATTTTATCGCCAATAATCGCCGATTTATCGGCATAACAAAAATCGCGATTTTTCAAAAGATTAATCGTTTTCATGCTTGTAAATGATTTATCGCCGATAAATCGCGATTTTTGAAACTTTGGTTTATTTCAATGGCTGCCACATTGTGCATAGAACTTCCGAGCTTTTGTATTCGCCAACCGCAATTTTTTTGCTTTTGGAGATCTCTGCTTTGAGCTATATTTGTGATGGGTTCTAGATTTGTGGTTTTGCTTTTTGCTACTCGATTCCGGGCGCCATTTTGGGAATATGGAGCTGGTTTGCACTATGACGCCATTAATGGGGGTTTTCGAGATTTATCCAAGCCGCCACAGTAGAAGAAGAAGCTTTCTTTTATCTCGGGTGTGGGGTTGATGGCTAACTCACCTTGTTTCATTCCTTCTCTGCATGTGGCCACCATGTATTACAGCTGAAACTTGAGGGTTTCCTCTATGCATTTCTGGGTCGATTTTGTATTCATTCTCAAGGGTTTCTGGACATTTACCTGAAACAACTCGGCCCATATTTCTGAGGTAAGAATACCTTTCTTTATTTGAATCCTCTGCTACTTTGAAGATTTGGGGCTTTGAATATACCACCCAGATTCTCGAAAAGATTGTGTTCTTTATTTATTTCAAACCTTCTTCTGCTATCTCTGGCTATTTCTTTACTTATGGCCGCCATAGATGGGTACATTACATTTTGCAATGAAACTCATACCTTCAAAAATGGCTGCTCTGTTCTGGTTCATTTCATTTGTTGTTGAGATTTGCATGGATGCCCAAATTTGAGCTTGAAATGTTGTTTTTATGAGCCGCCATTGAAGAAATTTTAACTCTTTTGTGCTTTAATGGCACGGCTTGGGGTTCATTTTGCAGCTCATTCCTTGATCTGTTGGAAGTGACTCGTGCTGACTGTATCTAATGTCTTTACCGCTCATTGTTGATTGTCATCTTTTTCTAGCTCAATAAATGCTGCTTCATGTTGCTCTTCTTAAGGAATTCAAACTCCATGGTTCTGAATAAGATGTCTTTAAATGTGGCAGTTTGTTGTTCATTTGCAAATTGAACTTGAAAATGAGTACTTGTAGCTTGTTGTTTTTTCCCTGATTTCATGAGCTGAATCCTTGCATTATGAACTTGATGGCTCCATCTTAACAGCTAGGCATGATTTTCTCTTTCATAACCTCCAAAAGGTATCTCTATTTCTGCTTCAGAATCCGTAGCTCATATATTTCTGTGTCATGATGGCAGCCTGTTATGCCTTGCTTATCCTTTGTCATGCTATTGATTTTACTAGCTCGGTTGATTTATCTCATTGTGCTCTGCTCATTGCTTCAAGATAGAATCTGTGCTCACATGCCAATGTCGAAGACAACTCCATCCACATTTGATTACTACATGCTATAAACAACAAACCTTAAAAATACTTAAACATTGAACAGTGTAAGTTCCAAAGAAGAACATTTTCGTAACTGTATATGTCAGATTTCTCAATAAGCCTTGATGTTCTTGCATATTATTCATAGCAAATCTGCACTCTATTCATTTGTATCCAATTGAACAAGTCTTCATCAGATTTGATTTGTATAATTGCTCGAAATTTTAATGCTAATCACATATGCAAACTGTTAAATCTGTTGTATTCTTTATGGCATTCTTTTTAACTTTGTATCATGGCTGTAAATCGGTCTCCTTAGAATTTTCTGAAGTAATCAATCTTTGAAGGCATAAGCATGATCAAGGCTATTCTCGGCATCATTGCAATTGTATGGCTGCTGTAGTTTGTTATTGCATACAACCATGGGTAACTTCTTTGATAAGAATATATCAGTCTGCTGCTTTAAATTGCAATCTCCTGGATGCATGGTGTAGTCTCTGAACTTGTACCTCCTTGAACTTTTGTTTCTCTCCTATGATAACATTCTAGAAATTGCATTATTGAATGCCCATCTGTCTAAATGCTTGTATTTCATGCAATTTCTCAAGATATGTACTTGCTAGCTGCAAGCTTGGTTACTCCAGATTCTCTCCTTGTTGATTTCAATATGAAAATTTTCTATTCTACAAGATATGCAAAGATAACTGTGATTCTTCCCTGACAATGTTTGCAAGCTCGTAGTATTTGGACAATTGGATGATTACTTTCTGAAACTTTCTTCCTACCCCTTAATCATGAATGAAACATGAATGGAAGGTCCTCTATTGATCTTATTTCCGGCAATGAAAAGAACATAGATGACATATTCTGATGGAAACCTGCAAACTTGTCCTATTATGCAATCTGTTTTCCTTGAGCAAGAGAGTTGCACTGCTATTCTTTTCCTTCAGTTACACAATGAAAAGTAACCTTGAAAACTTGTCATTTTCCCTACTGGGGCAGCACATATTTCTTTCTCTTTGAGTGGCTGTATTGTGAATTTGTGAGTTGTGCATACTTTTCAAATACATGGTTGTATTTGCATTACTTTACTTGCTCCTTCTGATACAGTAAAATTGTATCTTGCAAGAATTTTGTGAATGAGAAGACTTTGTAAGTTGTACCTGCACACTAAAACTACTAGTTAGAAAAATATGAAAGCCATAGGCTTTTCATTCATTATCTGGTTGATTTCTTCCTGTGATATCATTCGAAGACAATATTCTGCTCTTTAATTCTTTCTGCAGTCTGATTTTCAAGTTCCTTTTAAGAAAGTCCACTTGTTTAAAGCTATGAGTACAATAGGAATGAAATCTGGAGCTCTAACATTTGATTTTCTCTTTCAGGAACAATGTAGCAGATGATGGAGATGAAGAAGAGGAGCGGGCGAGGACAACTGAAAGCCAACTGCTGGAAATCCATCTGAACAGGCAATGATGGATTTCCTTTCTCTTTTATTCATAACTTTACACACATGTACTTTCTTTTATGTACTTGATTTCAGAGTTATTCCCATGGCTTGTGTGGGTCCATTGTACTTTCAAATTGTGAAATAAATGAAAACATCTTACTGTAATGAGCTGTAAATACTTCTTTTTGCATTATTTTTCATTAACATGATGTTAAATGAATTCTTTGCAACTCATGTACACTAGGAAATTTTCACTTAATCATAATTAATGAACTCAAAGTAACTTGATAAAACTGAACTGTGAATAAAAGATAAGCAGAAACCTACTTCAACCTCTAAAATGGACAATCCCTATACAAGCTTTGGGATGTCCATTTTTAACCTTCGCTGTCTTTCCCGTCTGTGTCAAGGTCCTACATCGGTTCCTGAGGAGCTGATGCACAATCATGATGGAGATGTTGCTTGGAAAGACATCTTAGGTGGAAAGTTAACATTCTTAAACCAACACAGCAGCAGTTCAACGCCTTTTTCCCTTCAGTTAGGCCCCTTCAACCAATCCCTTCAATCTGATAAACGAAGTTTCAAGTTGACCTCTCACACAAGCGCGAGAAATGTCAACAGTGTACTTACCTCTTTCGCACAAGAGTCAGTCGCAAAGAATTAGATCAACAATGTCAAGGAAAAATCCATGGCATTGAGTAGGAGTAAATCCCTATCGCTGGGAGTTAGTGTGTTGGGGTACCATAGCAATAGTGTCATACAGAGAAGAGTGGCACCTCATTGATCTACCACCTTAGTGTATGATGCATCATTATCCAAAGGGCACTTAATGTGGGGGTGAAAGAACGAAGTAATCAGTTTGGGGGCTCTAGGGGATCCCTGCAAGGACCTGCATCAAATAGTGACAACCACTCTAAGAAAATGGGTCAGGGACTATTGATCCGCGTACCGAAAGAAAGTGCATACAGAGTTGCTCAAATCCCTATAAAGATAGTGGTATCTCCCCTACATCTCATTAATTAGGGTATCTCAAAATGAAGCAGTGTTACGCGGGGACGCGTCCCCTAGATTTTGGTGACATCCCGGATGTCCTAAACGTTTTGGGGACTTGGGGACTTGGAGGGGACGTCCCCAATTTTTTTAAATCTTTCAAAAGTTTTATGATGTTTTTACTTTTAAAAAGATGTTATTTTTACCAAGAACATCAAATTACAATCTTGAAAGTACCTAAAATACATTAAATATAGTTTAAATCCCTAAATGTCATTGGAAAAAGTTAAAATATTGAAATATTAATTTTTATGTATTATTTTAAAAGTTGTCCCCCTGCCATCCCCAAAATTTGGAAAAAATTGCCGCCTTCGGAAACCCTGTCCCTCCATACCCCGTCCCCAAGACTTAGGTAACTATGAAATGAAGTGCTCTCATCCTCCACCACTGGAGGGGGTAAAAAGAAAAATGTGGTCCCCATGTGGAATATGATGATCGGCCTAAACTTGCAAATTGTTGTGCTCATATGTAATATCCCCTTCAAAAATAAAAAGTCGAAGATCCTCGTAAGGACTCGCATCAAATAAAGGACAACCACTCTAAGAAAAAGGGCCGGGGACTATTGATCCAACCAAAGAAAGTGCAAATAGAGTTGCTCAAGTCCCTATAAAGATAGTGGTATCTCCCCTAGATCTCATTAAATAGGGCACCTCAAAATGAAGTGCTCTCATCCTCCACCTAATGGAGGGGGTAAAGACAAAAATTTGGTCCCCGCGTGGAAAAGGATGATCACCTCAAACTTGCAGTACCGGTGTGCTCATATATAATATCCCCTTCAAAAAAATAATAGGTCAAAGACCCTTAGCCTATTATTTGTTTCCCAATGGCTAAGGGTTAGAAAATAAGGGAAACTAATCCTAATAAATTAATTTTAGTGCATAGTGATTTTTATTATAAGCACTTTAATTATTTTATTAGTGATAAAATAATAAAATAAATGAACACTTTATTTTTATTTTCCCTTAGAGAAAATGTGACCCATATGGGGATAAAACAAAAGGGAAATAAAAATATAAAATAAAAATGACTCCCTCTAAGTGGAGCGAACCATTTGGGACTTTTGCATGGGTCCATGTGCCACTTCCAACCATAAAAGGAGGTCGCCACACTTGGGAGAGGACATCTTTTGCTAATTTGATATTTATTTTCTGGTTTGGGTTGATTGCTCTTCCATTTCTACATTGAAGGACGAAACCCTTTGGTGTATTTGCAATAGAGGACGAAAACCCTCTCTTGCTAAGGTGAAGAACAAAACTCTTCATCATTTGTGTGAAGATCCACCATTTCAGGAGCTTTTATTGAGCTTTAAGGAGTAATTCAAAATTTCAGCATTGATTGAGGAGCCCATATTGTAAATTTGAGGCATCTCTAGCTAGGATTTGAAGACAAAGGTATTTTGGTTGATTTATACCTTCATTTTCAACCTTGTTCCAGTGGTGCGACCCCCTTTGGGTGATATTTGATCATCCTAGGGCACGATCGTTCGAATCTCATCACCATCAACCTTGCCATCATTGGGAAGCCAATTCAGCTTGGTTTCGTTGATCTACGTTTGGAAAACCTTCTTTCCGCCATTTTTGTAAGTTGTACTTCTACAGATTTTTAATAAATTTCAGTGGACTTATTTTGAGTCCAAAAAGTATATATTTTGGTAATCATACATGCAAAATTAATTCTGATTATTTTGGCAAAGATTTGGTTAAGTTTAGATCAAATTGAGGGTTATTGAGCTCTAGATCAGCTCGCCATTTCTAAGGTAACCTACTACATGCACAAAATCAAAATGTGAGTTTGGAATGGAGGAAATTTTGTACCTTGGACATGTCATCAATGCCCAAGGAGTACAAGTGGATCAACAAAAGATCCAAGCCATCTTGGATTGGCCTCCTCCCACCACATTGACTCAACTAAGGGGATTCTTGGGTCTTTGTAGCTACTACCGGAGATTTGTGAAAGGATTTTCACAACTTTCAGCCCCCTTGACAAATTTAACAAAGCATGGAGCTTTCAATTGGTCACCTTCAGCCCAACTAGCATTTGACAAGCTCAAAAAGGTAATGAGTTCATGCCCAATACTTGTTGTTCCATATTTTTCAATTCCTTTTGTTGTTGAATGTGATGCATCCGGAGATGGTATTGGGGCTGTTTTGATGCAAAATAAGCATCCAATTGCATTTGAGAGTAGAAAACTCAAAGATGTTGAGCGTAAGTACTCCATTTACGACAAGGAAATGTTGGCAATCATGCATGCCTTGGTGAAGTTCCGGCAATACTTAATTTGTGGCAAAAATGGATCACAATAATTTGAGGTATTTTCTCAACCAAACTGATTTGAATGAAAGGCAGCAGAAGTGGGTAAGAAAAATTCAATCTTTTGACTTTGATATTGAGTTTGTTAAAGGGAAAAATAACATAGTAGTTGATGCATTGTCTAGGAAGCCATATTGTTGTTCTATGACAGAGATTACAGCAGATTGGAGGGCTGTTATAACAGCTGAATATGCAAAAAATCAGTTTGCTAGTGTTGTCCTAGAAGGAGAAATCGAAGATGAAAGGTACAAGGTAGTTGATGGCATCATACTCTACAAAAATAGAGTCTATTTGATTCCAAAATCCAAGGTAAAACATAAGATTTTGGAGGCTATGCATGACTCTCCTTTGGCTGGTCATCCGGGGTACTTCAAAACATACAAACAAATTAGAGAGAAATTTGTTTGGAAAGGGCTCAAAGGAGAAGTTCTTCAACACATCCAAGAGTGTCTCACATGCCAACAAAGTAAAGGGGAACATGAATTTCCAGCAGGTCTTTTGCAGCCTTTGCCTATTCCAAATCAAAAATGGGAGAGTATTTCTATGGATTTCATTACCGGACTTCCCACGGTTCAAGGTAAGAGTGTTATTTATGTTGTGGTGGATAGACTCACTAAGTATGCCCATTTTTTCCTCTTCCCACTAAGTTTGATGGACCATTAGTGGCTGGAATTTTTTTAAGGAAGTTTTCAGACTTCATGGGCTGCCAAAGAACATTGTGAGTGACAAGGACAACAGGTTTATGAGTTCTTTTGGCAAGAACTCTTTCATCTTTCAGGCACTGAGTTGACTCCTAGCACAAGCTACCATCCCCAAATGGATGGGCAAACTGAAATTGTCAACAAATGGATAAAAGGGTACCTAAGGAGTTTTGTAACAGGACAACAATCAACTTGGATCAAGTGGTTATATTTGGGGAGTTTTGCTACAATACTTCCTATCACATGTCTATTGGTATGTCACCTTTCAAAGCCTTGTATGGTTATGATGTTTTTTCTTTTGTTGATATTGTCATTCCGGATAGTAGAGTTCCAGGAGCTAAAGATTTGGTACAGCAAAGCCAAGATATCATGAAGGCACTCAAAGATAACCTACTACATGCACAAAATCAACAAAAATTGTATGCAGATCAGCATAGAGTTGAGAGGACATTTGAGGTAGGAGATATGGTCTTTTTGAGGCTGCACCCTATAGACAGTCCTCCCTCAAAGAGAAAGGAGCTGAAAAGCTAAAACCAAGGTTTTATGGTCCCTACAAAGTCATAAGGAAGGTGGGAAAGGTTGCTTATGAACTAGAGCTACCAACACAAAGTAAAATTCACAATGTCTTTCATGTTTCATGCCTCAAAAAGGCATTAGGCCAGCACATCACTCCTATTGAGCTGCCCCCTCTTGATGATGAAGGCAAATTGGTTTGGAACCGGAAGCCATAATGGATGTTTGTGAAAGGAAGTTGAGGAACAGGATCATAAGGGAATATTTGGTTCATTGGAAAGGTTTACCCCTTGAGGATGCTATGTGGGAAGGTGCAAAAATTTTGGAGCATCCAAGTTTGCAATTGCTTGAGGGCAAGCAATTTGGGGAAGGGAGGATTGTAATATCCCCTTCTCAAAAATAACAAGGTCGAAGACCCTTAGCCTATTATTTTTTTCCCGGCAGCTAAAGGGTGGAAAATAAGGGAAACTAATCCTAATAAATTAATTTTAGTGCATAGTGATATTTATTATAAGCATTTTAATTATTTTATTAGTGATAAAATAATAGAATAAATGTACATTTTATTTTTATTTTCCCTTAAGAGAAAAGGCAATCCATATGGGAATAAAACAGAAGGGAAATAAATATATAAAATAAAACCGACTCCTCCAAGTGGAGCTTTTGCATGGGTCCATGTGCCACTTCCAACCATAAAAGGAGGTCGCCACACTTGGGAGAGGACATCTTTTCCTAATTTGATATCTATTTTCTAGTTTGGGTTGATTGTTCTTCCATTTCTACATTGAAGGATGGAAACCCTTTTGGTGTATTCACATTAGATGACGAAAACCCTCTCTTTCCAAGGTTGAAGAACGAAAACTTTTCATCCTATGTGTGAAGATCCTTCATTTCAGGAGCTTCTATTGAGCTCTAAGGAGTAATTCAAAATTTCAGTAGTGATCAAGACCCCATATTGCAGATTTGAGGCATCTCTAGCTAGGGTTTGAAGACAAAGATGTTTTGGCTGATTTATACCTTCATTTTCAGCCTTGTTCTAGGGTAAGCGACCCCCTCAGGTGGTGAAATCGATCATCCTAGGGTGCGGATGTTCCGGATCTCATCACCATCACCTTGCCATCTTTTAGGGGGCAATTTTAACTTGGTTTCAGTTGATCTGGGCTTGGAAAACCTTCTTTCCGGCCATTTTTGTAAGTTGTACTTCTGCAGATTTTTAATAAATTTCCAGCACTTATTTTGGGTCCAAAAATTATATATTTTGGTATTCATACATGCATAATTAATTTTGATTATTTTGGCAAAGATTTGGTTAATTTTAGATCAAATTGAGGGTTATTGAGTTCTAAATCAGATCGTCATTTCTAGGGTAATTTCAGATCTGAAAATTGAGGATAACTTTCATTATTATCATAAATTTTTCTTCAACTAGTTTGATGTGATACCTCAGAAATTATAGGTGTTCCCTTTTGGATTCTATTAAATCCCATTGGGGACATTACATCCTACCCTCTACCAAAGAAAGAGGAAACCTCAAGTTGTGAGACTAATGACATTGGAGATAGTCAAGGTGATGAATGACACCATCCACCACTTGTAAGAAATGCTTACATAAAAGGTAAGCTTGGGGCTGAACAGCTAAGCAGGAGAGGTCTAAGTGACCTAGAAGAACAGCTTGTAGATATCCTTTTTGACAACTTTCATGATGACCTCCTTTAATGAAAGAAGCTAAGGAGGGGCATCTCAAGAGAACTTAAAAGGAGGTAACCTATCAATAGATATGTCGATAGACTAGAGGAGAAAAATAGTTCTCAAAATACCAACAATGATGATGTCTATTGGGACCAAATGATGCAATCCTCTATGAATAACAAAGGGCTAAGTACGAATACCTTGACAACTAGAAGTTGAAACCCCTAGTGTAAATTTGTGATCAATAGTCTAATAATCCCCTAGTGTAATGACGAGCCTTATCAATGATAGCCCAGTGTAAATTTGTGATCAATAGTCTAATAATCCCCCCGAAGTCATCTATATTTCTGCCCTAAACCAATCAGGAACCAAATCTGAAGCATAGGTGTGGGTTGCCAAGTGTGAGGATTGAATCAACGGATCCATCTTTATTTATTATTCTATATACAATGCATCTCATCATAGGTTGGGGAGAATTACGTGTGGCTTGATCCCTCTTCATTTTAGTGGTATGTAGACAACGCTCATCACATCAACAGGGGTGTCATGAGGTAGTCCAAGCTCCAACCCAATCGTTGCTTAGCCCTTTTTAGGTCTTAAGTGCAAGGACTAAGGTTTCAAGACAAAGAGATGGCATCTTACCACAATGCAATCGTCGCACATTTCATTTCACTCCAAAAAGTATATCTCCAAACACATGCGAGCGAAATCACAACCAAATCAGGTGTGCTGCCCCAAAAGACAGGTTTGTAGCCCTCAAACAGTTTCAACGTTGAATGTGTCCTTCCCACGAACATGTCTTGTGCTGAATTCTAGATCAAGATATTGTCTTGGTTGCTTGACAACAATCTAATCCACTCCTACGCACATTCTAAGTACATTGCACACCTTTTGCCTATGTATTCTAGTTCCTCTCTTTAACCCTAATTGTACTTTATCAATTTCTAGGTGGCATACCATTGGAAAAATCAAGAGTAGCATAATTTAAGACAATTTATGCTGGTTCTAAATTATTATTGTTGCATAGTATATTAGATTAGGATTCAAACCTAAATTCATATTACATTTTGGTAAACCTACTTCTCTATCAAACTATGCAAACCTAGGATTTCAAATTTTCTAGTTTGCTTACATTTCGATTTTTTTGGTTCTAGGGCTTTTATGGACTTTTTTAATGACTCTTGATGGAGCCTCTAACAATAAGTCACAAACCCCTTTTATGGAAATTCATAACCTTATTCCTCTAAGAGGATTTGTTTAAGTTGAGCGTAGTGATGAAAGGTCCGATTTGGCGAGATTGGCAATGGGCCTTTGGACATTCCATATCTCAATATGGCATGCATCATTTTTATCATTTGCTACATTAGAAACGAACTCTTGCACCAATGGTCAATACTAGATGGATTGTCATTGATGCAGAATCCTTGTGGGTTCGTACACTTCATAGTGTGTGGACAAAAAGGGTTTTATACAAGATAATATTTTCTTATTAGCTCATGATATATCACGGGCCCTACCTACACGGTCATTTATCCAAAAGTTGTCTTGACTCTTACTAATAGTTTATGTTTTTATTAATCTAAACTATAAACTATTAAACACCATTTATGGGACTACCCATTTGCATGAGATCCTCTTAGAAGCTTGTGTAGTTCGATCGACAACAACTATTTTTCAAGGACCTCTTTATTGCAAGCAATTGTGTTGGGTGATTGCAAAACTCTTGTGCGTGGTCCTTGTTGGAGTATTTGGAATTACGTGAGATTTTCTATCTTGTTCATTATCACGAAGCTTAGTTGCAATTATGTCATCGGGGATGAGGTATGCAATTGATATGATTTTGTCACACTTTGAGGAGTGAAATTCGAATGCAATTACTTGCAAAAGGATTTTTAAACTCCGGGAAGCTAAAAATGTAAGTTGGGGATTATTTAGATTTCATTGTTGGACTTGTTGCTTTAAGAACTTAGTTGTGAATACTTGTTATACAATTCATACTTTTGTATAACCCTTTTGTTGTCATACAATTCATTCTTTCAAGCATCTATTCAAAATAAAAAATAAGTCGGGAACCCCTAATAAATCCTAGTCTACTTTATACATGACTCATAAAAGCCGACATGGACTCATAACATTACAAATATTTAGGTATAGGGATAACCCATTGACTTTAGGGTCTCATTACCATTCTAATAAGATCTCTGCTTTTCTTCATATTTGGAATATGAACACTTACAAATATTCTTCAAATAGTTATAACTCAAATTTGGAGATGAGTACATTCAACTCTTCCATCATCCCATACTTATTCTGGCAACCACTTCTCTATTTTTTTTCGCCTTACCTACACTTGCCTATAGGTCTATTGAGTGTATATAGGGATTCCTATATGCCCTTTCGTATGGGTTTGTTAGAAGTGCATTAATATACTCAAAAGTATGCATAAATATGCCATAAAATGGAATCATCACGCCTCAAACCCTTCCTCATGAGGACTATCTTATGCCCGCCTCATTGAAGGTGCTCGCTCTAAGGACTACTCCTCTAAAGAAACCATAAGAAATTTTCCCTCAAGATCCTTTCTTCATGAAAATCATTTTTATTTTTCTACCCCCGCATGCATCGTGCATATGTGCTTATGCAGCCGGACACTAAAATTTATTGCATTCCTCATACTCTTATCTCATGGCCCCACTCTCCTAAATGTTATTAATTTTTCAAGGTGGTTTCACTGAGCTAGGTGGCATCACCTTAATCGAACTCTCATCTATCTATCTCTCTATCTATCTATCTATCTATCTATCTCTCTATCTATATGGAGGGAGGGCCCTCGATAAAGACGGGTAGATGGGGGGTCTATATCCAGATCTATAGGGGGGGGCATTCAATATCCGGCCTTCGAGGGGCCGAGGCAAGGGCTTGCTCAGAGCTTGAGGGTGGGGGGCGTCCCCTCCCAAAAGGGGAAAGCCCCCCCAACCCGATCTCTGAGGAGACCCCATAACGAGGCCCCGATAGAAAGCGTATTCGCTAGGGGCAGGGTGGGCCGGCCTACCGGCCGGTCATAAGACGAGCTTTTAAGTACGAGTGATTAGGCTACACCCAACCCCTATCCAAGACCAATTCGAAGGGGGCCCCCACCCCTAAGAGGGCTCTAGCTCTACAATCTGCTAGGCCGGTTCCGAAGGGTGCCCCCTGGTACCCCGGAAGGCATACCAACCAACCCAACCAACTGCCAAAGCTAGATTCTATCAGAGGTACGTGAGAACCTACCAATCTTTTTGTCTTTTGTTATACCCCCCGAGGGGGTCTACCCCGAAGTATGAGGGTAGGGTCATAAACTTGCATAGAAATACTATAGGCATCCCTAGCTCCATTAAATGTTTCCAAAAATGAGTGTTTCCTCCTCCCCTCACTAGAATTTGTGGGTCATGGACACGAGACTTAGAATAAGGTTACGTAATGCAAGGTCGTATAATAACCATTGGAGCACCGGAAAAAGGCATCATTCATCTTTGCAGACAAATACTCTGACCAATTGAATCCTAACCATTTGCACAACCATTTCATATACAGAATTAGCCATAGTGGGAGGTTAAAGCTCCTTGTTTCTCCTAAAATTCTACAATATCTAAGGTCCTACGATCCTGTCATATCATTGTCTTGCATGTGGATAATTTCTAATCCACAAGTCTTTAATACAATATCTACACAGACCTCATTCAAATGTATTCTTAGTAAAATTCCTTAAGGAAATTCTTCTTTTCAACCTTGGTGGTGTCCTCAAACTTCTTCAAACAAGGTTCTCGAAAAATCATAACGCTCTTTTAGATCTTTATGGGCCGATTTTCAACTAGAAAATTTAATGTGTTTATGATAAAGCTATAACTAATGTTCCATGCATGTCGACAACGAAGAACAATAAAAACATTCCCAAATTTTGGAACGACAAGGTTATGGCTATTAAAATATTATATAAAAATTAATATTAAAATCTTTAAAATACAAGTAAATTGAAAAAAATATTTTAGGACAACGGGGGAACGTCCACTTTATCTTCTTTTTTTTGGGGATGTGGGGAAGGCAAGGAGGTTGCCTCCCCATCTCAAGATGTTTGAACCATCACCCAAACACCCAAAGGGATGTGTCCCCATAGAACCATGGTTATAACATTTGAACATTTCTATGAGAACCCACTAGAGGAACACATTCTTGTTGTCAAATGTCGGTGTGGTTGCTTGGTGGTGGACACAGACCTTTAGCTTCTTTTCCAATGGGGTGTCCTAGTTATTTTCCCACCAATGGTAAATCATATCGCTTGGAGAAACATACCATTATATCTTCTCTAGCGGTGTCTTCACCTTTTCCTTCTCATCCTCGAGCTCTACCTTCTAACTTGTCTTGTTGGTCTTAGTTTTCTAAGAATATGGTTTAACCTATGTCCTAGGTTGTATGGATTGTCTTTCTCTCTCCTTTGATAGATCTCTAATAGCAATGCCCTTCATAGACACTTGTGGTTTTTTTAATGCACAAAGCATCTAACTTTTCCTTATCATGTGCATTCAACGTACTCAATCTAATATATGGGCGAAATTTACTCGTTATAGTGGTCTTCCCTTTGCTTGCAGTACTCAAAATCAAAAATAATAATGGGAGGATTGGAGGGGCGGTGGTGTTTCAACTCCCAAGTGTCAAATGGCCACCATTTGAATTTGTCCACATCCTATTTAAAGGAATATAAGGCTTCTACTTAATATTACTTTAATAGTAATTAAATAATAACTAATAAACGGTTGTAACCAATTCAACCATTTTTAAGTATCTCTCAAATAATAAAATGACAGACACGTAATGATAATGTGTGCATTCTAATTCCTCCTCATTATTACTCGATCACATCTAACACTCCTATAAGAGCCATGAGTCCTTGATAGGACTTGTAATTTGAATAGAAGATTGTAAATTTTGAACAAGAAGTTGTGCAAATGTTATTTCAAAACTGAATCGCAAAAATTCATCGCAAGTCACAATTTATACTAGAAAATTCATGACAATCGCGTGAGGGAAAACTTGAGGGTGTTCGCAATCATTTTGAGCCTAAAGAGGCCATTTGACCACATTTTATAGAACAGATTACAGTGCACACGTTTTTAGTACAAGAACACCATCAAAAATGCTAGAACAAAGCTATTAAAGAAGTTTCATACTAAAGAAAATTGTGAGTTTACAGTCGGTTGCAAGGGCATGGAAAAAGGTCGTGAGGGCTTGCAAGGGCTTGGAAAGAAGTCAAGAGGGTCATCTAGGTTAAAATATTGGCATCTAGGACAAAATACAATGATCACAATTTTCGAAGGATACGAGGTCAAAAGGTACAACCAATTGCAAATTTCAAGGGCATGAAAACATAGTCATGAATTTCATACTCAAATTTCATGCACATAACTCAATCACAAATGGAAAAGGCGTAGTGGAACGACGTGGGCAAAAGTTCAATGAACAAAACTTCAAATTTTTCGTAATCCTACCATGATTTTACTAATATTATATCTTGCAAAAAAAATTGTAGAGAATTGTGATATTCCTTTACTAAAAAAATTCAAACATTAAAAAATCCTGCAATAATTTCCATGACAAAATCAGAATACATAATTGTATTTCTTTCTATTGACTTTATTTCCATACCTGAAGTATAGACTATCACTTTCATTTTGTTGCATTAATTTGTGGTTCGGAAATTAAATTTGGAGTGAAAAATGGATGACAAAGTCACCATTTCTAGCCTCATATACAATATGAGGTCTCTCATCAAACAAACAATAAATGACGAAGATGCCAAAGCTATTTTATTAAACAATCTGCCTTCTACATACAACAAGGGAAAGTTCAAAAACAAACCAAATGGGTGAAAAATTCACTGATGAAGACTATGTATTTTAAAGAAGCCCAACACTTTGAAGACAAGAAGGAATCTAATGTAAGTAAAACTTGGCATGGATGGCTGCCCAGATAGTACTGGGAGTTCGTGGATCTTAGGAATTTACCCTTATGAGGGTCATGAGACAACTTGATGGAGCACTATGGGAGTAGCTCAAGTATGGAGGGCTTTGCAACAATTCGGGAGATTCTGTAATTTGGGAGGTTGGAGAGGTGGAATCTTGGAAATCGGAAATTCAACTCGAGAACTACACATTTACGAGGATTAAGGATGAAGCTTGATGGATTTCTACCTGGTCAAAGTACTATGTTCGGAGAGGAAGCTTCTAAAGAATGTGTGACTCTAATTACCTCTAATCTTTTGTCAATATGTTTGTTTTTACTTTTTGTACTTGTAAGCCTTAAGAGGGTTATAAGAATATAAGGCTTATATTTAGCATTAAGTTAATATTAGTTAAATATTAACTAATAAACGGTTGTAACCACTTCAACCATTTTGTAACCATCTCTCACATAATAAAATGATGAACACACAATGATAATGTGTGCATTCTGATTCCTCTTGATTATTTTTTTGTTCACATCTTCTACACTAATCACGCTCCTCGTAGCCCAAGATTCCAAATACATCTTACTCATCGATATCAAACCTAGATGGCTCAATTAGTAATGTCCCAAGTTGCATATGGAGTAGTGCTACCGAAAAAGACAACAAAAAAATATGCCATTTTGCAAACAAATTAATCCATCCTGATCACACAAGATGAAATCCACAATTTAGGTGGCGGGTTCCTTGATTTATCAATCCACTAGTTCTTTGAGTGCCTTTGATTGCCTCCTATGTACTTGAATGTCTTGATTTGACAAGTCATCCTTGATGACTACAGAAATGAGCAGTTCCTTTTCTCCTATTGCTTCCTCTTTTTGCTGGAGTTATTTCATAAAACATTTGTCATGCAAAGTTTTTCTTGGTAATTTTCACATTTGGTCAAACAATTACCATGAAAAGAGCTGCTTCGACAAATCTTCAAACAATTTGATTACACCTCATCTTCTTGACACTTTTGTGGAAAAAACAGTACTTATTTCAGCAAATAACCTCTAAATAATTGTTTTTAAGCTGAAGTCTTCTTTAGCAATCATCGACAAATAAAAATCAGACTTCCTAAGCTACTTTGTGGACCATTCCAAAAAGTCGGTTTCTTCAAACTAGATGCTAATGTGTGAAAGATTTTCCTTCTTCAAAGAGTTGTGTACTTCAAATAGCAGGTCAAGGGCTTGCAAATTCATCTATTAAATCTCTTGTCCTTTACTTATGCCATCCTTATTTACAGGTTTTTCCTTCCTCTTGTGCTAAAAGGGGTTTGAACATTTGTTTGCATTTCCCAATTAAAGCCATAGCTTGTAAATCATCATGTGTTTCAATATTTTCCACAACTTCATACTTTTCAATGACTCATTCATGTCTTTGCTATTAGACAGATTGGTTATTTGTTATGGCAGATTCTACTTATGCCTCAACAATCTCATCATGGTTCCTTATGTCTTGGAAAAAGCATTAGGTCTTATTTTGAGTTCCCATGTACTGAACGGACAAAATCATGTCCTACACACACATTCCCTCATCCAAGGTGGACCTATTTCCAAGGGTGGGGAAATAAGGTCTAGGACAGGGGTGGGAAGCTCATGGGACTAGATAGAGGATCAAAGGATGGACAAGGGCATGGGACTGTCTTGAAGCAAGCGTCAAACAAATAAGTAATGTTTGGACAAACCTACCCTCCTTTCTTGGATAGAGGTGCCTAACCAAACGGATGAGGGTGTCCAATTGGAGGTACTCCCATTCCATACAAATAGGTCTTGTTCCCATGGTGAGGGCCTTAAAATGGGGCTATGCTCCTTTAAGAGAACCTTTGCTTCTTCATTCTTCAACCATTCTTTGTTCCTCAACCTCTACAACCTTTATCTTCTTTTAGAATATTTGACACTCATGATACGTTTCATTTCATTCTTCTTCCTTGTAACCCACCCTTGCATGTTGACAAGGTAACTTGGAATTGATTTTTTTCTATAAAATTTGTAGGCCTTGATCGCGGTGTCGTCTCCTCGCTAGTCTTTCTCCACTATTTCAATGCATCAAATAATGGTCTCGTGGGGAGAAAAAGGCTAAAGTAGAGTATGATGGCCATGTTTAAGCATGAGATTTGGAATTGAGTAGTTGGGAGCAGGTAGAGGACAAGAAATTGATAGAGGCATCCAATTGGCTAAGTACAAGAATTGGGAAGCGAAGTGGGAAAAGCAAATGAAGACCAAGGGTGAGGAATGGCAGGCCAAGTACACGATGCAATAAAACAATGCGATGAATGCAGCGGCCCACAGACTAAAAGTGAGGAAGGAGAAGTGGCAATCGAGAGGGAGAAGTGATTTACCTTCATCCTCGAATGCACATTGAGCACCATGTTCAAATTAAACTCCAACTTCTACCACTGCTCTAACCCCATTTGTAGCACCACCTACACATCAAGCCATCGGAGGTTATATGAGCCCCACTGTACCCCATATGGTCATTAGGGATGAGGACTCTAATAGCAATAACAGATGTAGATTCCACTATTTTATCTCTTGGTCATAGTTTAAGGATACGGTTGAACCTATACCATAGTTTGTATGGGTTGCCTTCCTCTCTCCTCGAACAAATGTCTCAAGACAATTCCCTTCACATGCACTTGGGGTTTTTGACTGCTCAAAGCATCGACTTCTCCTTACCATGTGCACTCGAAGTACTCTAACCAATAGATGGTTTAAACAATCTTAAAATTGTGGCCTTTCCTCGGCTTGTGAGTACTCAAAATCAACAATAAGAATGGGAGGATTGTCAGGGCAGGAGTGTTTCAACTCCCAAGTGTCTAATGGCCACCTTCTAAATACGTCCATGTCTTATTCATGGCTCTAGTAGCTTAAGTTTCCAAATACATCTTTTTGTCAGTATCACAGCCGGATGGCTCAATTGGTAATGTGCTTTAGGTTGTATATGGTGGAATAGTGCTATTGACCGAAAAAAGTACTACAAAAATACACCAAATTTGAAAATAAATCAATCCCTTCGATCACATGAGATGAAGTCCATGGTCAAACAATTACCATTCAAAACTTGCATCAACAAATCTTCAAACAATTTGACCGCACTTCCTCCTCGACACTTCGTGGAAAAAATAGATACTTATTTTAGCAAATAACCTATGAATAATTGTTTTGTTAGGTGGGATCTTCCTTGGCAATCTCAAACAAATAAACATTAGACTTCCTAAGCTACTTTGTGGACCATTCCAAAAAACCAATTTCTTCAGACTAAATGCTAACATGTCTAAGAATTTCCTTCCTCCAATGGTTGTGTACTTCAAATAATAGGTTGAGGACTTGCAAATTGAGATGTTAAATCTCTTTTCCTTTTCTTATGTCATCCTTCTTTACAGATCCTCCTTATGTCTCGACAATCTCATCATGGCTCATTACGTCTTGGACAAATGCATTAGGCCTTGGGATGGAATTATTATGAGTTCACATGTACTTAACGGACAAAATCATGTCCTACACACATGTTCCCCGCCCAAGGTGGACCTATTTGCAACGGTGGGGAAAATAAGGTCTAGAACAATATGAGAAGCTCATGGGACTAGGTAGGGGATCATAGGATGGGCGGTGTTGGCATGAGACTGTGATGAAGCAAGTCTCAAACAAATAAGTAACGTTTGGACAAACCTACGCACCTTTCTTGGAAAGAGATGCCTACCCAAACAGATGAGGGTGTTCTATTGGAGGCACCTCCCATTCCATAAAAATGTCTCCTTCCCATGATCATAGGTCCTTAAAATGGGGTTATGCTCCTTTGACAGACCCTTCTTTGTTGTTCAACCTCTACAACCCTTGTCTTCTTTTAGAATCTTTGAGACTTGTGACGCTTTTGAATTCATTCTTCTTCCTTCGCAACCCGCCCTTGGATGTTGACAAGGGAATTTGGAACCCAGTTTTTATAGATTCATAGGCCTTGATTGTCAATGTTGTCTACTCGCTACTCTTCGTGCAATATTTCAATGCGTCAAAAATGTTCTCACGTGGAGAAAAAGGCTAAAGTAGAGTAGAATGACCGGGGGTTGCATATGAGTTTTGGAATTGAGGAGTAGTCGGGAGCAAGTAGAGAAAGACAAAAAATTGAGGGAGGCATTTTCTAAAGCCTCCACATTAGAGGTCCAATTGGCTACGTCAAGAACCGGGAAGCGGAGTAGGAAAAGCAAATTAAGACCAAGGATGAGGAATGGCAAGCAAAGTACACAATGCAATACAACAAATGAAATAAATGTAGAGGCCCACAAACTAAAAGTGAGGAAGCATAAGTAGCAGTTGGGAACGAATAGTGCTTCATCTTCATCTTTCAAGGCACATCGAGCACCATGTCCCACCTCAACTCCAATGTCTACCAAGACTCCAACCTCAAGTGTAGCACCACTAGCACATTAGGCCATTCAGAGGCTAGATGAGACACACTCTACCCCATATAGTCATTAGGGATGACAAATCTTTTAACTGTGATAATAGAAGTAGATTCCAAGATTATATATAGTTCTTGATAGTATTGAAATAAGGTCATTTTAAGTAAGATGCTTGAGGACAAATATTATTGTGATAACAATTGTAATTAGCCGGGAGATGGTGTAATTTTTTTATGAATGGTTCAAACCGTCATGCCTGTGGATGCGAAAAAACATGGATTTCTATAGAGATCATAATAAAATGGGATAAGAAACATGCAATCAAACAAGGGTTTTCACATAGCCTATAGAACTAAAATTTGGTTTGTCAGGGCGCACTGTATAGACTAGACACTACATATTAGGTTGGAAAACAAAACTAGAAAAGTATATCTAGTGTTTGGAAAGGTGTTGGTCCAGCCCATAACACAATATCTACTACTATATGTTGATTGCAACAATAATTGGAAAGAAAGGATGCAATAAAAAGATGGTAATAATCTCAATTCAACCATAAGATCTAACTAATATTTTGATATTTTTATAAAATGGGGAAGGGTTAGCGAATATGATATTCACGACTTTTTGATTCCTGTACGATCAATATGAGATGCAATGCATATATATAAGCCTTAACGCAAATCGACATGTCAAAGACAATATATTAACCCAAACCCTCAATATGCAGAGCTAGTAATAACATAGAAAACTTTCACCTTGCATAACATGGTGTATTTATAGCCGCAAGAATGTACAACCACTAACCTACTAAAATTCCTAGCAATGTGACAAGATTGTGGGTCAAAGGATTGTGTCAAGAATCTAAGGCATGCGCATGTTAACAACTTTTGATCCCTACTAGCAACGGATTGTCCATGAAGATGTGAGGTAGTGTGCAATGCAAGAGAAATGGTTAGAAAGTCTTCTACAATCACTGGACATCTGTAATATCCCCTTCTCGAAAGTAACAGGTCGAAGACCCTTAGCCTAATTTTGTTTCCCACGGCTAAGGAAGTAAGAAAGAAGGAAACTAGTCCTAATAAATTAATTTTTAAGTGCATAATGAAATTTTATTATAAGCACTTGAATTAATTATTAGTGACAAAATAATAAAAGAAAAAGAAAAGTCACTTTATTTTTATTTCCCCCTAGTGGAAAAATGCGACCCATATAGGGATAGAAAGCAAGGGGATAAAGAAATATTAAATAAAGTAAAGCAAGGGGATAAAGAAATATTAAATAAAGTAAAGCAAGAGGAAAATATTTAATAAAGTGCAAAGAGCTGATTGGGCCTTTGTGTGGGCAAAGAGGCCAAGAGAAGTTATAAAAGCAAGTCGTCATGCATGGAGAAGGCATCACTTTTGACATATTTTCATATCTGAAATTTGGTTGAGCTATTTGCTTTCCATTTTTACCTCAAAGGATGAAAACCCTTTGAAGTGTTTGCATTAGAGGATGAAAACCCTCTATTGCCAAGGTTGAAGAACGAAAACTCTTCATCCTTTGTGTGAGGAAGCTCTATTCAAGGGTTTCCATTGAGTTTCAAGATTTATTTCTGAATTCCAGCAGTGTTGAAGGTCAAAGTTGCAGATTTATATCATTTCCAGCTAGGGTTTGAAGGAGGAAGGTTGTACCTGATTTCTATCTTGCATTTCCAGCATGTTTCTATTGGAGCGACCCACTTCTAGGAGTGTTCTGAACTCTCTACGGCACATTTGCAGCAGATCTGATTTGCAGTTTCTTTATCAGATTTTTAGAGACCAAAATTAGCTGGTTTATATATATTTCGGGCTTGTGAAACTTCATCTTCAGCCAGTTCTGTAAGTTGTTCATCTGCAGATTTATAATAAAAATCCAGCCCTCTTATTAATCAAAAAAGTGGTATTTTCTTGATGTTTATGCATTTATAAAAATTTATGATTGATTTGGACATTATGTCAAATTTATGGAATAACTCCTAGAGCAACTCACACTATTCATAATAAATTCAGATCTGCAATAATTGTGTTAAGTATTTATTCCATAATTTGTTGTTAGTGATCAGATTTGTGGTTGTTCCTTTTGGGGTCATAATTTATCCCATTGGGGACATTAGAACATCTGATAACTTTGAACTAGATAGTCGTGTGAAGCAATGAGGGTTGGTAAACCGGGTAATAGTGAGAGTAAGAATAGCTTGTGATAATTTTCTAGGGTTTAAAAGAGTTTCTAAGATTAGACCACATAGGTGACCTATAAGATAGGGAGAGACAAGTCTTCACATCAGTAGTCTAAAAAAAAAAGACCTAATAGGCAAAAATCTAGGAAAGTTCATGTTAGAATGCCTTGAGACCTAAATAAGGGTCATGAGAAGTCGAATTACTATTTTTTATTAAGGAAGCAAATGTTAGGTAGTGTGGAATGCAAGTGCAAAGGCAGGAATTTCCCCTATGACCATTGTAGTCATAACTTTGAGACACAAGATACTTGTGGGAAGCAATATGAGTTAGTAGACCGAGCAATAGTGAGAGTAAGAATAGCTCATGATAATTTTTGGGGGTTTAAAAGAGTTTCTAAGATTAGACAATATAGGTGACCTAAAATAAAGGGAGGCGACACGTCTCCATGTAGCTAGACTAAAAAAGGAGACCTAAAAGAAAATAAATCTAGGACCTAAATAAGAGGTCATGAACAGCTGGAGTTTATTTTTTAAAAGGGGGCAGTGTGGCCTAAGGAAAGTCTGCTGATTTTCCAAAAAGCAGAGGTTAGTCTACTTATGCCCATATTTAGGGAGAATGTTAATGTACGGGAAGAACATTTTGATGGTGGGTAATAGCTTTGTACAATGTTGACCACAATCATATGGGGTTAAATCTCGAAACTCCAATAGAGATTACAATGCCCACACTCGCTCCCCTTATCATGTCCCCATTTCAAATAAAGTCTAAAAATTAACAATATAACTGAAGTGTCGAAAAGTGACTTTATAAAAGACACTAATGTTATTATTAATAAATAAAGGTGACTTTTCTATTTTAAATGAACTTTATGATTAAATAGAAAGTCCCTTTACTAAATAAAGTTAAAGGCCCATATGTGGCGCCCCACTTGGGAGAAGCAACAAAAAGGTTATAAAAGGAAGTGTTGGGGTCATTTGGGGATATCTTTTGTCTATTATCTCTCTCCTTTTGGGAAACATTGAGCATTTTGCTTGTTTGTGCATTGAGGACGAAAACCCTCCATTGCATTCATCACTTGAGGACAGAAACCCTCATTGTGATCAGATTTGAGGACAAAAACCCTCAATATCTTCTTGGTGGCTTCACTCAGGGGTCACATTTGAGCGTAATTTCAGATCATCAGAGCTAGGCACGTCTATTTTCAATTTATGTCTATTTGCAATTCAGCTAGGGCACATTTTCTACTCTTCCCACTCTAGATATGTGTTTCACTCAAGAAATTCAGTCAATGGAGAGACAATCTACCAAACTTCAGTTAGGGACAGCTAGGGCACAATTTGCAACCATTTCTAGGGTTGTCTACACCCCTTTGGATTTCAAATCAGCATTTAGGGCATTAGCAACGGACGAAATTGGTTGGTTTCAGTTTGCAACATCTCCTTTTGGTCTTCTCAGGTCATCTGGAGCGTCTTTTGTAAGAAAATTGTTGTAATCTTATGCAAGTTTTTTTTTTTGTTTTATGGTGTGAAAATAAATTCAGACTTTGGTTGGAAAATTTATTTTTCATCATCTATTTGTACCAAGAGGGTTCCTATATGCTTTGGGCCTTTTGGGTTTTTTTGTATTGTGATTATTTAATAAATAAAGGAATATTTCAGATTGTTGTATTTTTTGTCTTAAGGGTTTGCATAAAAATCAGATTGTTCTTATATTTTGTATAAGGGTTTCAGGGAAATTCCAAAATTTCTTATATATGTCCCGTAAGGGCCATTACACCCTTCCTCCTAAGCTTTGTATATATTGTACATTGCTCCTATGCATCAATCATCATCAAACCATTATATCGTGTAAGACATGTGATCCCATAGCATATTGTATGGAGACATGAGTATATCCTTGTGGAGTTATTCTATATAATCTTTGGAGCAGCTATGAATACAATGATTTTGGAGTATTTATGAGTTATTCTATTTACCAGAGATTATATGAATACAATGATCTTTGGAATATTTGAGTTATTTTACGTACAAAGATTATATGAATATAATGATCCTTGGGGTATTTATGTGTTATATGTTCGTATGTGACAATTCGTCTTTCTATTCTCTTTGTTCTAGAGTATGACTATGTTTTGTGTGTGATCTTCATCTACGAGTAGTATGTTGATAATTCCTTGAATGTGGTTGTTTCGCGGTGTACTTCCTAAGTTGTTTTTCAGGAAATGCATCTTATTTTACACCACGAACAAATTATTTACATTATTTGAGTACTAAAATTACAAGGAAAATCACTCCCTACATAGACAAGGAAAATGTGCATGGGCTTACACCCCAATGGGCATAAAATTTGCATCCTTCCAAAACCACTCAAGCTTATCTTGTACAACCAAACACAAATATTGCCTAAATTTTGTAGGTTCCCCAAACTAATTGGAGTGACATCTCCTAAAAAACAGGTTTCCTTCTTGTCCTTCAAAGAATAAAGATCATTGTTGACTGAATTGTATGCAATTGGTTCTCGTAACCGTCCCTACCCATCCAAGAATGTAATGTCCCCAAATGGACACTTTAACTCTTCCAATGGATTTGCCACAAATTAGATCTTACATGAACAGTATAAAAATATAAATATGCAGATCTGAATTAATTCCAGATAGTGTGACTTGCTTAGGAGATGGAATATACTCATAATTGAAAGAAAATCACACAAATATTACCCAAAATAGATCAGATGATTTTATTTATGCAAAAACACTTGAGAAGTAACATATTGGATCCAAATAGAAGGCTGAAACTTTATTATAAAATCTGCAGATGCACAACTCACAGACATAGCTGAAAATACAATTTCCTTGGCCCAAAAATTATGCAAAGTGGCTGATCTTATCTCCAAAAATTTGATTAATGAACAGCAAATCAGATCTGATCAGAACAAGCTCTAGATCACTCCAAACTGCTCACAATATGGGTCGCTCCACTATGAAAAAGCTGGAAATTAAAGGTAGACCATAAGAACTAGGTAGCCGGTATGTGGGTACGGTGCGGGTACAAATACAGGATCGGTACGCTGATACAGCAAATTTTTCGGGGCCCGGGTAAGGCACTTGGGTATGGCAGTACAATATACATATAAAATATTAAAAATATTTTGAAAAGTAACAAGATAAGCAAAATTCCAGCCTTACACATGCATAGATTAAACAAATTTGAAATATACATAAGTGAAATAGCGACAAAAGTTAAAACATATTGATAATTCATTGTTCGAACTTATAAGCTAGTACATTGTTCAAATCAAAATGTTACAATGTATTATGTAACATTGTAAACACAAAAATGAAGATACATCAACATTCTAATTAGTAATAGTCTAATTGCTCTGCATCTTCTCCAATGTCTTCAATGAGAGCATCACTACCATCACGTGGTTCATTAGAACCACAAGCATCAAGAGTACAACCAGAACTATCAGCAATGTCACTCCCGCTAGCCCCACTTTGCAGCTCACGTAAAGTACTATCTAGGTCCGAGTCTAGCAATGAAAGTTGGGCAATGGGAACATCCAAGTTTGGAGTCTCTGAGTCTATATCCCAACACTTTGTTGGCCCTTTCCTATACTCATCCTTCTTATGTGATAGAAGCAGGTTAGAATGCACAAAGACCAAATCCTCCACCTTTTTTGCTCCCAACTTGTTGCGGTTAACCGAGTGGATAAATGAATATGTACCCCAATTCCTCTCAGTTGAAGAAGAACTCGCAACCTATTGAGGCAAGCCATGAAAGTCAATGCAAAATTAAAATTTTAAATTTATAAAAGTAAAAAAAGAAAGTTAAAAATTTAAAAAATTAAAATCTTACTTGTGATAAAACTTTTATTGCAAGTGGCATGAGGTAGGTGTATGCTTGTCCATGGAGGTACCACCACGAATAAGCATCCATCTTGTATTTGTCACGAAGAGCGCTAATGGAGTGATCCCTGGAGGATATGAAATTCACAAAC
This sequence comes from Taxus wallichiana var. yunnanensis, assembly GCA_018340775.1. Classification (NCBI taxonomy): domain Eukaryota; kingdom Viridiplantae; phylum Streptophyta; class Pinopsida; order Cupressales; family Taxaceae; genus Taxus; species Taxus wallichiana. Next base: position 836,582,797 of record CM031243.1, read on the forward strand.
TCACCTCTAACCATGTCTTCTACTTCTGGATCTGGGAAGATTCTAGCAAATGCCGCCTTATACCCCTCACTAACTTCAACATCCCTATATGGTGGGACCCTCCTAGGCAAAGAAAGGATCTCTGCGCTATAGTATTTTGGAGTCAAGGCAAAAGCAAGAAGATGCAATGGAGTAGTCATTTTGTTCCACCTTTCAATGAGATGTGAGTGCACTTCCTTGAAGAAGGTCTTTGTAAGATCTTGCTCTTTGGCATTTATGATGGTCTTAATTAACTCAATCATTGAGTCAATTCCATCATAAATCTCACCCATGCATGGATGATCCATATCAACAAATCTCAACATACTCACGATGGGCTCAGTAAAACTAAGCAAGTAATCCACACGATCCCACCATGCTTCATCCAAGATCAACAATTTCACATTTCTAGCCCTCTCACTATTTGTTTGCCTCCATACACTCCAAAGGTCACTAATAACCATGCCACTCAATGCCTCTCGCACCTTCACAAGCCGTCTCAAGACGAGCGTGTGCGAGGCAAATCGAGTCTCAAGAACCTAATAAGAAATCAAAAGAAATAAAATTAAGACAAGTAAATTTAAAACATTCAAAATTCTACAAATTACAAACTTATAAAATTAATTTAATGAATTTATAAAAATGAATTTTAAAAACTAATAATTAATTATTATTTTAAAAAATTAAAAAGAATGTTACGGGTTACCTTCAATAGTTGCAATGTCGAGAATTTACGAAAGATGGCTTGGGACATGTGGTGGTTGCTGACGAACATTTGAATCTCACTTGCCTCCTCATATACTTGTTTGATCCAAACAATTTTTGTGCCCAATTTTTGTAACATTAAGTTGAGGGAATGAACAACACAAGGTGTCTCAGAATATGTGTCCATACCGTGCCTCAACCAACAACCCCGCACTCTACATTTTTTTCATTGTCCGTTACAACTTGGACAACATTTTAAGGCCCCACCGCCTCAATAGATTCTATGAGGATGTTGGCAATGAATTGGGCATCTTTCACTTGCCCCTCACAATCAATAATACGAGAAACATTGCCCCTTTAGGACACACGATAACCACATTGATCAATGGCATTTGTTGTATCTTTCCATCCGTTAGAAACGATGGACACTCATGTCTCGAGCCATTGATTCTTGATGGGTAACAATGAGTCAACTTTCTTTCTTTCTTTTGCCAATAAGTTGGTGCGCACCTTTTCACACCCTGGGCTAATGTACCCTTTAGGGGCTTCATTAATACATCTCACCATATCTTGTTAGTATGGTGATCTAACAACATTAAATGGGACACCACATGCATAAATAAAGCGCCCAACACTTTGGTCAGCTATGTCCCTGCTTTCATTCTGGAATGCCCTTTCCAATGGGCCTACATCTTTTGTTCTTTTGTGAGAAAGAGGTGAATCCTCTTCCCCTCCAGTTGCAATAGGTGTAGACAAAAATGGGTGATTTGGGGCCACAACATCAACAAAAGGAGAAACAGGTGGTTAATGTTATGTGATCTTCCTTTTCTTGCCATAGGATGATTGGATTTTAATGCAATTGTTGCATCTGCTTCCTCCTGCTCTTTGATGTATGCAAGGGTCTTTGCACGTGGCAACCCCTTTCCATCAAACCCTCCACATGTTCTAATTCCGTGGCCAATAGCCCCACACAAATGGGCTTTCACCCGACTGTAGGAGCTCTTAAATTGCACATTACATTGAGAGCAAACCCAAACAAAGCCCCCTCCACTTGGTAATTGTTCTAGTTGTTTGACATGCCTCCAAAGGGGGGAGGATGGATCACTTTTGTTAGGGAGACCTTTACTACCTTGACCCATAGAACTAGAACTCGCAGCCATTTTAACTGCACAATGCATTTAAAAAAATGAAAACAAATTTAGTCTTGAGAAAATGTTGAAACTTTAAAATTAAAATTTAAATGAAATCAAATGTAGAAAAATGAAGCTTAAAACAATAACAATAAACAAACAAAAAAAAACTACAAAATAATAAAATATTAAATACAATTATACAAACTAAAATACTTTTAAAAAATCACAAAATACTTACCTCAATACACCCAACACCAATAATGCAAGCTCCTTAAACTCCTTGGCACTTATTGCAAGCTCCTTCAACTATATGGCACTTGAAATCAACCCTAAGCAATTGAAAATAGTGGAAAAATTGAAGGTGAGAGTCAAGTATGCAAATAAGAGGCAAGAATGCAAATGTGAGGTAAATGACTTGTTGTTTTTGTTGTTATAGAGTTTAGGGGCACAAATTAGGGTTTAAAAGAATAATTTATTGTTTAAAAGTCAATTTGACTTTTTTTACCAAAAAATTAAAAAATCCATAAAAATTTGGCACGTACATCCGGATATGAGATAGGGTTCTTCGGCAGATTGCCCGGCACGCCCACGAGGCGTGCCCAGTGCCTGCGCAGAAGAACCCCGCCATATCCCCTGCGAACCGAACCCAAACCCCGTGCACTGAGACAGACCAGGCAGGCACTGTTGTCCCTAGGGCACGTACGTGACGGCCTACGTAGCTCAACAACAATGTTCTCCCTTCAAACCCTAGCTCAAATCTACAAATCAGGCCTTCAAATACTGCTGGAAAACACAAAAGGAGTTTTTCTCCTTCTTCCAATGCTAGAGAGGGTTTTTGTCCTCTAAAGACAACTTCAAAGGCTTTTCGTCCTCTGCAATTTTTATGGAAAGCATACAAGCATACAAGCATACACCACAAATTTGAATTTATCATATGCAAAAAAAAATGCTTTCCCTTGCAAGTTGACTTGCTTTTATAACATAACTTGGCCTTTTAGCCACCCAAGACCACCAATCATATTTCTTTTCCCTCATTTAATTTTTTCTTTGGCCTTTTCCCTTTTCCTACATGGGTCGCATTTTCCTTGGGGAAAATATAATAAAGTGACTTTTCTTTTCTTTTTCTAATTTTATTGTCACTTTTCTTTTCTTTTTAACTTTAGTCATTAATAAATTAATAAAAGTGCTTATAATAATATTTTATGATGCACTTTATGATTAATTCATTATGACTAAGTTTCCCTTTTATTCCTCCCTTAGCCATTAGGAAACAAAATTGGGCTAAGGGTCTTCGACCTGTTGTTTTAGAGAAAGGGGCTTTTCAAAAAACCCTAGAAGAGGTACTCACCAAGAAAGAGCAGTTAAAAACAAGAGAGAGAAGATATGGTTGACTGTCTTCTCCATCCCACATACACTGCAAAACACATCCACGATACCCACCTTACTCAACCATGCTTTGACAGCTAAGCCTTTATGTGTTACTAGCCATACCAACACATTTTGATTGAAAAAGGTTTCTTTCCAAATGACTGACAACATTGTTGCCATCTAACTTAGTGTACTTGATCCACCACCACTTGTTCGATCAAGGAGCATTGGCACTAATTTTCCATTTGTAATTTTTGAACGTCCCTTTTTATATAGACACTTTCTTTATTTTGTATTAGAGCTGCTTCTTTATTTTAGGTCGGGCTGTTTTTAAGAAATTTCTTTTCAGTTGGGATCCTAACAGGTTGTACTGTACAGTCACCTTGACCAACATTCAGTCATTTATGGACATAAATAATAAGCTATTTCTTCTTTTCTGCCACCATCTTTCATCAAATTCTCATTCCTCCCCATCACATCCAAATGATACCCACCCACCTGTCTGATGGCTTGTAAATTTCCAAATTCATTTCCAAATCACTATTTCAAACTTCTTAATCGCCCCAGCAAGTCAAATTCCGTGTCTGAGAAGAAAAAAGAGTTACTGTTTGCCTTCCTTGGACAATTCCTCACTTTCTCCAATTGATATCCAAAAGATCTGTTGTTGCAAACTTCCTATTTTGAACAAAATCCGCATTTGAACAAAAAGGATAGGCTTAAATATTGACAGTTTTCCACAAGTAATGATGAAATAGCTCCCATTTTATGTACAGTTGGACTAGGTCAAAGTTCTTTTTGGCTGATAAACTTGGCATAAGATGAAAGTTGAAGGACACTCAAGTGGGTTTCAAGAACTGATTCTATTTGGAACATTCCTTGTACTTCCAAATCCAAGGTCCTTGAATAGTTGACCTTAAATTAGAAGCTGGCCAATAAACATAGATTAGCTACAGCTGGCGTATCAGGTAGAAAGTACACTGTCTTTAATGTGGAAAGAGGAGGATATCAAATACAATTTCAAAGATTGCAATTTTGATAGACTCCTGTAGAATAAGATTTATGAGAGGTTTCAGACCATCCTCTTCTATTATATCTCCTAGAGAACTTGTAAAGAAGGGGCTGGAACTGTGAGAATGATCCAAGGCATACAGCCTCATTTTTTATTGGAAGATAACTGATAAGGGGACTTTTGAGGGCATCAAGTATGAGTTTTGTAGCAATGATTACTAAATTTTATTGGATGAGTTAGCAATCTGTGTGTTTGCTAAGCTCCATTTGCTCACAATATATATTGTTGAGCTCAATCTAAGATTCTTTCTATTCATTTACCAATTGTTCTGAAAACAATGTATGAAATTTGATCTTATGAACTGTAGGTACAATAATAGTACTAATGCAACTTGCTTCATGGTCAAACTGAAAGGAAGCTCAGACAGTTAAATGAATATTTAGATGAAGAAAGATATGAGAACCTTGCATGTGGATGGCAGAACGATGGAGAAATTGATGTTCAAAAAATAAGAAAACAAATTTATTTTTTTTCAAGTTGTGAAGAAAACAAAGTTTTTGTTCAAATTGTTACCAAATCAAACACCTTTAAAAGATTTTACCTTCACGAATTGCCTCACATTATTGTTAACATTTCCACACAGGAATGTTTTTGATGTATCAGCATGATATCCCTAAATAAAAAAGTGAAGAATATATCAACTAAACATTTACCAGAAATCATATATGTTTTCAGCAGGCTAAATCTAAAACCAATATTGCAGATAAAATATTTCGTAAACAATAAAATCAAACGCCTGCAATCATGCAATACACAAACTACAGGAATTTTTCCGAAGATATCCCAACAAAATGAAGCTGGACTTCAAACCCCACCAGAAAAAGGATTTGTACTCACATTCAAGAAAACAGTGACATCAATGTTGATAATATCACCATCCTGCCATGCATTTTAGCTCATTAACTCCATTGATAAAATGTGATGGCAGTATCCCAAATAGTATCATTATTAAGGTGTTTCTCATACAATTAAAAAGGAATTACCTGCAGGGGGCGTGAGTCAGGAATACCATGAAATGCAACCTCATTTACCGAAGTGCAAATACTTTTTGGAAAGCCTTTGTAACCCAAAGGCGATGGATATGCACCAGCACCAATAATCATTTTGTGCACGGCCTTGTCAATTTCGTCAGTAGTAATTCCTGGCTAGAGAATGCCAAAGCAGTTTTCACTAAAATAGTGCGATATCAAAAAATACAGGAATATTTCAATAAATTATTAATTATATAATTAGATAAACGGAAAAATCATAAATAACAGCACATAAATCTTTTGATCCCTCTAAAAGAATCTACGCATCCCAAACACAAGACAAACTTTGAGATCATTGCACTAAACACATGTAAGAAGCATTAATCTTGAAATGCTTTGAGGTTCGTATAAAACATGATAAGGTTAATAAAGCAATAGTGTGGTTTCAGTATAATAGTCAAGATTCTGAGCAGAGAACTAATTTATGTCTAAATTCTTACCACCGAGAATGAAAGGATAAATGCATAATTAATGGTTAATGAACTCATTGATAAAACTTTGAGAATAAACTTATAAATTCTCTCCATGTTGGTCTAAAGAGTTGGTTGGAGTCCCAAATTAGTGATGTCGTTACAATGATGAACATCAAAGGATGTCTGTCTCTTAACGTGGTTTGTAATGGTCTTCCTCTCGCATTAGACTTTCGGCTTTCTTCTCATTATGTTATGTTGGCTAGATTTTCTGCATAGCACAAAACCTAGGCAGTCATGAGATAAATCTCCCTCATTTAACCGGTGAGGCTCCCGTGTCAGATTTGTCAATTTAAGTATGCTAATATCTAAATGGGGTTTTACTTTAACTACTCAGTTCATGAACCATAACTAAACAATTCTGTAGCAAGTAAGCAGTTGTTTAAAGAAAGGAAATATTTATAGAAAAAGGGAAATATATTAACACAGAGAAGAAATGGGAAGATGTGCATCCCAATCAATAGATAGAGAGAGTGCATGCACATAGAAGAAACCAATAGATATAAACACAAAATTCTAAGCAAAGGTAGCTCTAGATCTAGATCTGAAATAACACAAAGTTTATTAAGAGATCTAAGATTAAAAGCAAGAAACACAATACACCGTGACACAAAGTTCTCCGGAAACCTGCTCCTTTGTATTCCTTTGCTTCAAGTGGCTCTCAGGGGTTCAGCACAAATTTTAGAACACAAGATTGTTGCTTACAAATTCTGATCATTAACCTGAAGGTTCTTCCTCTACTTATAGAATGTAGAGGGGCAATTACAAGTCGGAAGCTTTTAGTTGAACTGACACATGTGGAAGTCGGAAAAGAAACAACTGGCAATCTCCATCCTAGAATTCCTCTTTGCATGACATGTATGATTTGCAATTGAAAATAAAACCTTCTATTTTGCACGTCCACCACCTATCTCCAAGTAGTTAACTTCTTCAAGTAATGGTTTTTAAACCAATCACTTAAGTTGTATAATTTAATTGATCGCTCAATTACTTTGTCGGAGGAAAAAATAAGGAAGAGGAAAGCTGCAGTCTTGTCCTTTTTTATGTCTGCATGCAGCTAATTCTTTTGCCTTTGATTCTCACCAAACTAGATCTGGGAGCAGTTGGATCTGGAAGCAAGCTAGATCTGGAAACAAGCTGGATGCGGCTGGATCTGGAAGCGTCTGGAAGCAGCTGCAAGCAAGTGACCGTGATTTGCTTGCGGGTATTGCCTTTGACATGTCTTCGTTCTTATCCTTGAAGCTTTTGCAGTTCTTCTCCAGTACATGCATCAATGCAATGTTTGTCATAGATAACTCATCATCCTTATTTTTAATTGCATATGAGCAATTAAAAATTCTGGAAAGCACTCCGGATGAATGAAAATTCAATGAAGGCTTCAACTGGAAGATGGGAGCATTTGCACAAGATCTTGGAAGGAATTTTCCACGCACTGACTTCTTCACGGGCTGCATTCGAAACAAGAGGATGAAGCCTTTGTGCCGGAAGCTTTTGCAACTATGAGATCTAGATCTGGATCTACATATGGATTTGCATCTGCATCTGGATATGGATCTGCACCTGCATAACAAACTCGCAAGAATTTGTGGATAGAAAAGCTGGAGCTCGAATAATTCCACTGCTTTTAATCTGCACGCATGAGTGAAGTTTTTCCTGCACGCATAAGTCTTTCCTGCTCTGGATCTGTCTATCAATTCAGCAAGAGGTTCTGAGCCTAGATCCGTGTCTCCAATATCTGCAAATTTAGAAGTGATGCATGACTCTGTTGTGCTTTCTTTTTCATCTTTCTTCGCCATAGCTTTGTCTATCTTTGTCTGAACAATTCTTTTTCTTCTTATTTGACTGGAATTCTTCAAAACTAGTGCAGATCTAGATAATCCTTCAGATTCGGAGGAAATATTCAATGTATTGGACATTGATTAGAGCTCTTTTTCTTTTTGTAAAGCACCTGTAATGAATTCCTGCAATTAATTCAGACAAAGATGGCCACTGGAACATGAACAAGTGAATTTTAATAATAAAAATCTGCACTATTCAAGCCTGCTGCCCCAAAAATTGATGTTTTATTTGCCTGCAAAGTGAGCATGAATTTTTCCAACTTCACCTGAGCACCTGTATCACTTCTACAAACAATTATGCAGACACAAATCAGCCTTCTTCAAAGCATGCGCCAAAACTAGAAGCTTTTAGCATCAAATCCACCTTCCTCTGAGCAAAATCCTTCTCCAAATGGGGCGCACTTTTCCTCTGGGCTGCACTTCTTCACCTGTGAATTAATTAATTCATCCTTATGGCAGCCCATGCTTATATAGCCCTCATAATTATTTAATTAATAATTGCCCCTTCTATTCCTGGCAATTAATTAATTAAAAATCATGTTTTTCTCTTTAACTGATGTGTTAAAATAGCATGTTTAAGGACAACCATCCAATTAATTAAATTAATCCAATTTAATCATTCCCTCTTCACTTCACTTAAGTTTCACAGTGTGCTTTGACCATAGCCACTAAAAATAGGAATTTATTTAATGATTTAATGCTTCAAAAACATTAAATATATCTTAAATGGGGCGCACTTTTTGACATGAAAGGGGCAGCCTTTAAATAAATTAAATTTAATCTATTTAATTCTATTTCTTTTATTCCCTTTGGCTTGTTGACTTCCTTCCATGCAGGTGCCAAAATTAGAAGAAACAATTAAAATAATACACCGTAAAGCTGCCTTTATCTCTCCAAAGGGGTCGCACTTTTTAGCATAATAGAATTCTATTTTTAAGAATTTATGACAATGGGATTCTTTACCCTGCAAGGCAGCCTTAGAAATCCCATGATCCACTTAAGTGATTTGACTTTGACAATGGGATTATTTACCCTGCATGGCAGGCAATAAAATCTCATGATTTCACTTAAGTCACTTTTCTTTTATTTCACCATGGGAATTTTTACCTGCAAGGCAGATAATAAATTCCCGCCTGCCTGCTGCCTCTAATTTTCCCACTGCAACTTAAGTGACTTTTCCATCATGGGAAAAAGTACCCTACAACGCATGCACAATAAAATCCCCACACCCGCCGCTTTTTTTTCCACTGCAGCCTTAAATCCTTTGTTTTCCAAAAATGTGCCCAACCCCGCAGGGGCTTTTTAGTGCACGACTTTGTCTTTTCCCAGTGAACCGGACCTCCGATGGCGACTTCCTTCTGGCACAACATGCGTATGTGATCCCCAGCTACTCTAGGCCAAGAATCGTGCCAAACTGCAAAGGAATTGATCTCGAAAAATTTCACGAGAAAAACGAAACAAGAAAACACAAAAACACAAAACGTTGCCAAAAGTCACAAATAAAGCCCAGAACTCATTCCTAGTTAAAACCCTTCTGGTATATAGGAATAATGATATGTTCGATCACAACAGGGTTAAAACAGAGCGCTAATTACCTCAAACGGGGCTCAAAATAATTAAATACAAATTTTCCGTAGACAAATCCCGACGACAGAATATAACAATTTTGGGCATCTGGGTATTTGGCGAAAATGGCTAATATGGCTCTTTGGGAATATCTTGATGCAATACAAGAACTTTCAGACAATAAAAACACAAAACGACCCATTATTTTAAAAGTACGAAATTTTTTCGAATAGGGTAGTCACAGATTTCAGGATGAAATCTAGGGACACCATGTTACTATTGATTTGTGTGTTTGATTTGTATTTTCATTGCACATGTATCTAAAGAGGGAGAATCAATAAAATGAATATTGGGAGAATCCATAAAATGAATACTATCTTCAAGACAGCTTACATTTTTCCTTAGGCACATCTTTGTCAGATGGAAGAACTCCAACACACGCTTATATGGGAAGCTAGCAGCTCCAAAGTAATTGGACACAACGAAAAAGTCACCGAGAGAAGTGGGATATGAGGATGGGGAGGTTGTTTTGGGATACCATGACAGGACTATAAGAACAAGAGTAAGACTAAATCAGATTTAAAGTCCCCAAAAAGGTGGGTGCAGTACAAGAACAAGGTTCCTAGCCTTCAACCTAAGTTTTCAAGTGACTATGCAAGGTCAAAATCACCGAGAACATTAAGACTCTAAAACCTACCTCTCATGGCCAAACATAAAGCATATGATGATAAGAAATATATTTGTTATTTTGTTGCTTCTTGTATCACAAACCCTATCATGCGGAACAAGGGTAGAAGAAACCTTTACCATTTTCAAACCACCCATTGAATACTATTTCTACAGATTTCAATATAGTATTGCATACAACCAAGCATCAACATGACAACATTTATGTGCTCTAAAAAATTCTGCATGACGGTGATCTTTTCTCCATGCAAGAAAACCCTCATTGAATTAGAGGTCACCAAACTCTTTTTCACTCAATTGTAGTATTGCATTCAACCTTTGGCATCAATTGCCTTTGACCATACATCTAAGTTCATTAGCAAATATTTAGAAGCCCCTATGGATAATTCTAGAATCCAAGCTCAAGAGATGGACAAGAATTCATCCACAAAGAAATGGCCAAAGAGAGGTCGTAAATTAAACCCTAATACGCCCCTTGTGAATGTGCAATCATAAGCATCCCTGCATGTAAGGAGAGAACTTCTCACAATTCAGCATAGATATAATCAACCATTACAAATCTCCATTGTTAACGACCTTTTCGAAGCATCTCTTGTTTTCTAGCCAAACGCCCAAATTGATGTTGCCTACATTAATCCTAGCACAATACGAAAAGGACAAGGCAAAATAATACATGCAATGTATATTAAACATTCATGGTAAGTGGAAGAAATTCACACCTAGTCCCAAGTAACATAGAGGTAGTGTCACCACGATCATCTAGTTTCTTTGTACTTCCAAAGCTAGAACCCAAGTACCATTGCATATACAAAATGAAAGATTTAAGGATCCATAGAGCACTTCAATACAGCCCATAAACAACCATGTGCACTAAAATAGCATGGGCAAGACACAAGGCCACCCTCCAACTCTTTCACCCAAACTAGGAAAAGAAAGCTTTAGCAAGAGCTGGCTGGTATACATGGTGCAATTTTTAAAGAGGAAAAGACATAATACAAGCAAAGATTAGACCATTTTTATGGGCCTTCTCGTCAAGTTAAGTGTTAATATGTGAAACTGGTTCAGATCATTTCCCTATTCACACTTTCCTTTAGGTAGGAAATTATAAAGAGGAAACAGATTCTTCCTTATTCAAATTGAATGTGTCACATTTGCAATCTCCTGACTTCCATGCCCTAGTTCATCATGTAGAATCTAGTGCCATGACCTAGTGGTGCCAAGGGATGGCTCTTGTGGTGGGAGTCTGTTGTTTCCAGAATTATTAAATTTTGAGAGGCTGAGGCAGTATGCTTGCTTGGAGATGCAGACATGATTTTTAAGAAGCCAAGCTCAAGCTAGAGTCAGCCCGGATTTCTTTAGAGGAGGATCTTCATTATGAATCCTTGCAGGGAAGAGGCTGCCTGTTCAAAAGAATTAATATGTAAGAGGAATATGTGACATGTGGAGCTCAGATTTGGGCCCGTCTCCAATGGATTCAAGAGGGAGATGACAGCTCTAAATTCTTCTTTGACTATTTAAAGAAGAAAATATCTTTTGAAAAGGTTCTTGGACTTCCTAGGCCAAATAGATCTTTAGAAGAAAACCCGAAAGGATTAGAAATTGGTTTCAACAACACTTTCAGAACATTTTTTTCACCTTATCCAACCTCCCCTTAAGTCATGGCAGCACGGAATGCATGTCTCAAAGTGATCCCAAACAAAGTGACAACTTGTGATCGCAACAAACTCAATTCTGCCTTTTCCAAAGAAGAACTGGATACTGCTCTTTCATTAATGCAGAATGAAAAATCTCCAGAATTCGACTTCCATGTGAATGCTACAAAGAGATGTGGGATATTATTGGTGATAATTTCAGTTTCTTAGCGGCTGAAATACTCCTTTCAAACTCTTTGTAATGTCCCATTTTCTAAGCTAGTTCAATTTGAAAACTTTGAGCCCATTCCACTTCCCGTGGGCAAGAAGGAAATGAGCAAGGGAGTAATTGTCATGTTTTTCAGTTATTTTCGTGAGCATTGCATTCTTTTTAGTAGTTTTCCAAAGTATAGTCAGGTCAGCTGGGGAGAAAAAGCCAATGGAAGAATAGAAAGAAAAAGGAACTATTAATTCCCCAAGGAGGTCAGTCTTCTTAAGAAGACTTTAATTGGTTTTGGCACCACATCAAGGTATAAGAAGGGGTCACTTGGCTCATTTGTGCATCATCATCTTGTCTACTAATAACTTTGCATGGTTTTTGGGCTGATTGCTCAACTACTTCCACTTGAGGATGAAAACCCTCTTGTGTGGCCAACAAGGAGGACGAAAAACCTTCCTTGTTTGATTGAAGAACGAAAACTCTTCAATTCATTGAGGATTCTCCATCCCGGGTTTCCAAGGAGCTTCAAGAAGATTGATTTTGCAGATTTTCAGCTAGGGTTTGGTCAAAGAAGGGCTGCTAGGGTTCTGCAGAGATTTTCAGGCCTTCTCCTAGGGTGGCGACTTGCCCTAAGGTGGCATTTGGGGTTTGAGGACACAACAACATCCAACTCAGCCATCATTGTGTTTCTCATATTTTTAGCAGCCGGAATCTACATTTGGACTTCATTTTTGGGCTTGGAATCCTTCATTTCCAGCCACTTTTGTAAGGGTGTTCACTATTGTTATTTTATTTAATTAAATAAATTCTAGCTGGGGTTTGAAGGCTTATTTCTGGTTAATAATTGATTTAAAATATGTCTAAGTTGCCCTACATGCTTTGGATGGTGTGAATGATACATTTTTAAAGAGAGCTTCGCTGTTATAAAAAATCAGACTACTATACCTTGCCATCATAAATTTCAGTTGGCTATCTATTGGGGTTTGTTCAATTTCCTTTTGATTTCAATTAGAGCCCGGAAAGGAACATTACACTTTGTTAGAATTCTCAATCAGGATTAATCAAGTTGATCCCTAAATCTTCAGCCAGAGATACTATAGGTGGATGGCGCACTATCACTCTGTTGAGTGTTGCATATAAGATCCTTGCCAAGGCTTTAGCACTTACAAGTGAGGAGCATTTCTAGTAGGATTGTTCGTAAGGAGCAAAGAGGTATTGTTCAAGGGTGTTTCATTATGGACATAGTCTTGACTGCTTGGGAAGCTATGGATTGGGATATGGAGACTGGACAAAAGATACTCTTCCTCATGATAGACTTTGATAAGGCATATGATAGAATTGATTGGGCTTTCATTTCATAAATGCTGCCAGCTCTTGGCTTTGGATCAAAGTTTGTGACAATGGTGAGCACTTTATTTTCTTGTGCTTCCTCTTTTGTGTTTGTTAACAATGTTCTTTGCCCTCATATTTTGGTTCATCATTCCATAAGATAGGATTGCCTGCTTGCACCATATATTTATGTACTTATTGTTGATGCTTTGCACTATCTACTGGAAGTTGCTTGTACTCAGGAAAGAATTAAAGGTATTTATTTTCCTGATGGTTCACAAACGCTTAACCGCTATGTTGATGACTCTCTTCTTTCTATTCAAGCTACTCTAAACTCGGTTGAGGGTGCAAGGATTTTTTGGATAATTTTTGCAACACATATGGAGTTGTAGTGAGTTATCATAAATCTAAGTATTGACTTGTTGTGGGGGTAATGTACCATCCTTAAAGCAAGTCACATTTTTCTAAATAGATTCATATCTCGCATTTTTTTCATCAAAAACATATCTTTTAGTTATAAATCAGATTTTTGGTTGTTCCTTTTCGGGGCATAAATTGTCCCATTGTGAGTGGAGTTTGACACATTCTAGGGCACAATTGTCTCGGATCTCATCACCAACATCTTTGTCATAATTTTGGAGGCCATATTCAGCTTTGTTTCAGTGGATTTGGGCTTGGGATCACTTCCTTCCGACCATTTTTGTAAGTTGTACTTCTGCAAATTTTTAATAAATTTCAGCACTTATTTTGGGTCGAAAAATTATATATTTTGGTATTCATACATGCATAATTAATTTTGATTATTTTGGCCAAGATTTGGTTAAGTTTAGATCAGATTTGAAGGTTGTTCATCTCTAGATCAAGTCGCCATTTTTAGGGAAAATTCAGATCTGCATAAAATATTTTTATTTTATTCAACCAGTTGCTATCATAAATCAAATTTTACAGGTGTTCCCTTTCGGGTTTGAAAATCCTCCATTGGGGACATTACAGTGGTATCAAAGCGGTGATCTTTGCCATCTGCAGGAGAAATATTTTTTTTTAAATCAGATCTTGATGCACAAGGAAAAATCGACTCAGGTTTATCAAAGAAGAAATCAGACTCCAAGGAAAGGAACCATGGATGATCTAGATCAAAGAGTTCCTCCTATAGATAAGATGAGTTTTATGCAAGAATTAATTACAAGGAGCCAAAGGGAGTTGCAACAGGTCTTGAGGGAATCTCACAGGGAGATGCGTGATGCATTGACAGGATCTATTATGGACTTGGCTAAGGCTCTACATGGACACAATATCAACAAATCAGCAAACCAGGAGAAACAAATAATGGTGAAGGAAGCTCATCCGGTCAAGCAAGGACCTCCATTAAACCCCCTCCAATATTCAAGGCCAAATTCCTTCAAAAGAGGCACAACCAGTTGAGTTAGATCCACCAAGTGACATGGAGGACATAGAGGCATGGGGTGAAGAATATGCAGCCCTCAATTTCAAGGTGAGGGATATGTTGTCCTTCAGAGATTTCTGCGAGTTGAAGAATAGTAAGGGCACCAAAAAGAATAGAAGATCTCAACAGGAGAAACTCACGGAGCCGTAGAAGCCCCCATCACCATTGCCAAAGTAGATCCCTTGACTGATTTTCCAAACAGCACCATAAAGACACAAGGGTTTGGAGAAATCATGGGGCATGTGTCAAGGAATGAGAAGGAAATTAAGGAGCATGCAACCCAAGGTAACACTCTTTTATTGTTTGATGATGGATTAGACTTTCAAAGAGCCACGAAGACATTCAAAACATATATGAACAAGGTATGGAGTTGAAATTCAAACAAGGTATGAGAAATGGTACTCCTCAAGTTGTGACAACCAAGAGTATGGAAAGATCTTTCAAAAGAGGGCAGATTGCATGGGCTGCAGATTGTGTGGTAAGAGATACATCCTCTTTTTATTACAGCAATTCTATCATGATGATATTCAACCTATTTTGGACAAGAATGCTAAGGATTTGGTACAACAAAGCCAAGATATCATGAAGGCAAAAGGGAATGAAGATCTTGATGACACTCCAAGGTATGAAAGGAATGGTAACATGTCATATTTATTGTTGCATATTAAACCATTTCAAATTTGTTTTCCTCATGAGAAGCATGATAAAATAAAGGATAAAGTTTGCAATATGGAGCATGTGGACCCCTTGATCCAAATTCATGATTATGAGCATCATGAGAACTACATATGTTGGCAAGAACTCTCTCATTTGACAGGCACGGGATCTAGACTCTTGGAGCACTACAACATGTTTTACCTTTTGGAGATGGCACTTGGGCATATGAGTTGCAATTGCTTGAGGGCAAGCAATTTGGGGAAGGGAGGATTGTAATATCCCCTTCTCGAACATAACAACTCGAAGACCCTTAGCCTATTCTTGGTTTCCCGACGGCTAAGGAAATGGAAAAAAGAGAAACTAATCCTAATAAGTTAATTAAAAGTGCATAATAATTTTATTATAAGCACTTTAATAATTTATTAGTGATAAAATAATAAAAGAAAAAATCACTTTATTTTTATTTCCCCTTAGTGAGAAAATGTGACCCATATAGGGAGGGGATAAAAATATTAAATAAAGTAAAGCAAGGGGAAAATATTAAATAAAGTGAAGGGAGCTGATTGGGCCTTTGTGTGGGCAAAGATGCCAAGAGAAATTATAAAAGGAAGTCACCACACTTGGAGAAGGCATCACTTTTATATATTTTCATATCTGAAATTTGGTTGAGCTATTTGCTTTCCATTTTTACCTCAAAGGACGAAAACCCTTTGATGTGTTGCATTAGAGGACAAAAACCCTCTATTGCCAAGGTTGAAGAACGAAAACTCTTCATCCTTTGTGTGAGGAAGCTCTATTCAAGGGTTTCTATTGAGCTTCAAGGAGTATTTCAGAATTTCAGCAGTGATTGAAGACCCAATATTGCAGATTTGAGGCATTTCTAGCTAGGGTTTGAAGACACAAGTGTTGGGGTAGATTTCTACCTTTAGATTCAGCCAGATCTAGGATTATCTATTGTAATGTCCCCAAATGGAAAATTTTCACCCTCACACGGATTACTCATGAAACCCCAACCAAAAATGCAAGTGATAGAAATTAGACACAATTAAATAAGTGTAGTTCTGAACTTTACTAGTAAATGGAGACTTGCATGAAGGAAGGAAATCAACCAAAAATGAAGTAAATCCACTGAATTTATTTTCTAAACTAGTCAATTTTTATAAGGGCAAAAACATGAGAAAAATACCAAATTGGACCAAAATAAAAGTCTGATTTATTTATTATAAATCTGCAGTTGCACCACTTACAGACAGCTGAAAGTACAAATTCCTTGGCCCAAAAATTGCACCAAGTGATTGATTTGGTGTTTAAAAATCAAATGTAGGAACAGCAATATAGATCAGCTCTAGAATAGGTCTCTAACACCACAAACCAGCTTCTTATATGGGTCGCTCCACCCTGAATGAGCTGGAAATGAAGAAGAATCACAACAACCTTTATTCTTCTTCAAACCCTTGCCCAGATCTGCAAATTACAACCCTCAAACACTGCTGAAAACTGAAGTAAACTCCTAAAAATCAAAGAAGATCAATGAAGGCTCCTGAATAGAACCTCCTCACACAATAGAAGAAGAGTTTTCGTTCTTCTAGTCCTCAAGAGGGTTTTCGTCCTCTAGAGATGACTTCAAGGGGTTTTTGTCCTTTGAAGTTGATTTGCAAAGCTTACAAAGCTCAGACAAAATTCAAAATTTTAATAAAATAAAAGAGATCCTTTTCAAAGCCCTGTCGACTTGCTTTTATAAGCAATCTTAGCTAATTAGCCACCCATAACCACCAATCACCTATTGTTGCCTGCACTTAATTCTTTTTTGGCTCTCTCCTCTCCAACGTGGGTCGCATTTTCTCCTAGGAGAAATAAAAAATATAAAGTGACTTCCTTTTTCTAATTTTATTTTATCACTTTATCTTTTCTTTTCCTTTCCCTTTTATTTTTATTAAGTCATTAATAAATTAATATAAGTTTTTTTATAAAGTTTCTTTTTATGCACTTTATAATAATTCATTAAGACTATAGTTCCCCTTTTAATCACCCCTTAGCCGTCGGGAAACAAAATTGGGTTAAGGGTCTTCAACTAGTTATTTTAGGAAGAGGGACATTTCATCTACACCCTTGTGGGTGGAATTTGACACAATCTAGGGCACGGTTGTTCCAAATTTGAGTTCTATCATTATTGCCATATTTTTAGAGGTCAATTCCAGCCTATTTGCATCTGATTTGGGCTTTGGAAACATTTTTTCCAACCTTGTCTGTAAGCTGATTTCTGCAGACTTTGAATAAAAATTACAGCTCTTCTTCTTGGGTAAAAAATTATATTTTCAATGTTCATGCCTTTATAATAATCTCTGAGCAGTTTAGGCAAAGTTTTGAGTGATTTTACATCAATTTTATGGGCCAACCATCCTTAGAGCAAGTCACATTTTTCTAAAGAAATTCAGATCTGCATTATTTTTCATCAAAAATATATCTTTTAGTTGTTATAAATCAGATTTGTGGTTGTTCCTTTGGGGGCATAAATTGTCCCATTGGGGACATTACAAAGGCGGGTCATAGTGGCTACAAATTGATTAATGTGGAGGAATAGACACGTTGAAAGTGCTTCAAGCATCATGGAGCCCATTTGAGGAGGATCAAAATGCTTTCCAACTTTGCCATTGGAGGTGGAGCCCACTTCTTTCACTGGCATCACAATTTCAACCTCTCATAATGACCATGCAAGCTTCTCTCGAAGTCATCGCGGAAGTCAAAGCAGAGTAATTTTCTTTTACCTGAAAATTGAATAGTCTCTTGCAAGTGAATCGCTTCATCTTCCTCTTCAAAGGAAGGTGTTGAAGGCTCTATAAGCTATAGCAGAATAACGTAACATTGTAAGAAGGGTTCATTTTTTTAGTAAAACGAGTTGTTAAAGATTCTTGTAAGGAAACACAAAGGAGAAAAGGATTTTAATACAAGGAAGTTTACTCTCTGCCACAGTGGTGTAATATGTGATGTGGTATCAATTTGATTTTTGACTATATTGAGCTTTGTTACGTTTTCCATTTTATTAATTTGTATATGTTTATGCACTAGGTACAATCAAACAATTTTGACTTGTTTTTGTTTGAACGTTGCCAAAAAATAGACTTTAATGAATCATTCCAGATCTGGCAATCTTTGTGATAAATATGAATCTCAATTAATTTCATTCTAGGCAGTTTGTTCATGCCGAGAAGTTGTATTCCTTTGGATTGGAATATCTGTCAACAATAATCTCGTCTCCATATAAGGATCGAGAAAACAACGAAATTTATCATTTTCCTTTTCTTCAACATTAGCAAAGTAGGTTAGATTTTCTTTGCTTAAATTAAATTATTTTATGTTTGCAAATATTTCCGAGCCCTGTAAGGATGTAGGTCAACTTTACCATGTTTGAATTCCTCAGTTTAAACTAAAATGGAAGCATTTTTAACCCTAAGCGTGTCCGTCTCAAAACACCAGACAACACATGTTTTTGGATTCACCTAAAAAGGATGAACTAATGATGTGTTTTATCTGCATTACTTGAAACATAAATTAGGAATGCAAACATCTAACAAAACTTTACTGATGCTCGACAAAAATGGTATGGAAACAATGGAAACCCATAGTGTCTTGGAGACACACGAAAACATTTTTTCAAAACAAAGCACTGAATACTTAAATCAAAGGGGCCTACCTAGCGAAGAAGTGTCGTGAGAAAATGCAATTAGAAAACACGCTTCTCTACCCATGCTTTAAGGGAAAAAAGCTTATAACATGGGGATTCTCTATGAGTCGTGTTATTGAATAATTCATTGTTATAAATTATAATTTAGGTATTATGGGTGTGCCAGTAAGTGGTGATGTAATTTGGGATGTTAGTGTTCCATTCTTTGTTCTTGGAGTCCATTGAAATCCTCTGATTTGTATTCTCTCTTAAAGTTTATCAGAAGATGTAGCAAAAGGCATATGCTGATAATCTGCAAGTGATTCATGGTTCTAGTGATCTTATAGATTAATTTATCTGGAAGTCCAGTGTTAGCAGAAGCCAGTTTCTGCAGTTTTGTAATATATCATTTAATTTTAATAAAAACATTTTTTTGGCTTGTCAAAAACAACAATTATTACAATGTATAATTTACTTGTAAGAGGCAAGCACATGCCCAATAGGAAGAGTCACAATCTTACTCGAAAAAACTAAATTGTACAATCCTCACTCCAAGCATCATCACCATTTTTAATTCACTAACAGGAGATAAACATGTTCACATGAAGAAGATCTACAGTGAGTACTAGAAAGATGTGAAGCACCAGTATTTGTAATATTTTCAAATGCAACACGCTCAATGTTGAGAAATTGAATTTTTACTCAGAAGCATCTCCGTATTTGAGGCAAACTAGCAAATCAATCTAAGTCAATTGAAAAACGTAACTCAGCCATCCATCATACAACACATGAAGAAATATTTCTACGAGTGAAATACCATTACAAATAAAAACAAAAAATAAATCTAAAGTTTACACTTTAACCCAAAAGCAACTAGTCTGACAACACAAATATCTATTTACCTTGACAAATGTTCCAGCATATTCTAGAGCCGAAGCAGCAAGTCTACCTGCATTTCTCATGTGGCGAATACCAGTACCATCATGTACTTCTGGATCTTTTACAACTAGAGGATTTGAAATGGATCCTACATATGATGGCCTAATAATATGGCTGGGCACACTTAGAATTGATGAAACTTTCCAGGGTTTAAGTTTTTCCCGTTTCTGCATCCCATTTAGCGGCCTGCCCTTGCTCGTGAGATTATAACATGTTAGGAATCGATATAAAAATAAATTTGCAGGCAATTTACAACAACTTGCGGTCAGTGACTTTCTTCAATCATGTTAATACTATGCTACCATTTCCAACTAGGCTCCTTCTTTCCTAGAGCTACAATGAAAGGGAAATCAATATTTGAACATATGTAAAATGCATTTACAATTGCATGGAAATAACAATGAGAAGCAACTCACTACTGTCTTGTTTCTTTATTCCCAAGAAAAATTATTTCACTTCTTAATCTTAAATGAAAAGGGGAATCAATCTTGGAAATTGGAACTAAAGCTTATAGAATGTTTTGAAGTATAATGCCCACTAATAGGAACAATCTATATATCAAGGAAACAAACATAACTTGGGTTTTTAAGTTATTTGGAAGTTTGGAGTAAGGTCGAAGGCACAATATAATACCTGCTAGTGAAAAAGCGTATGGTGTGGCACCCAAACTTGGTCCTGGAAACACAATACATGTTAGAGAGTATAGTCTTAGTACATTTTTTTAGTATTTTTTCCCAAATAATCAAGTTATGAAATGAAAACATTTTAATTGAATTTGCACCTCCCTGATATTGTTTTTGACCTCTGTTAAGATGCAACTTTAGAAAGTTTTACTTGAAAGCATACCTGGATGTAGCATGATGAATTAGCTCAACTCGGGACATGCATCAGAAATATCGAAGGCTACAAGTATCACTTTATGATTATTGATCTTATAGGCATTCACATTATGCTTGACATATTTTTGTATTTCCTTAAGCACATTCAATTTTATACTGCAGTAAATAATGCAGGAATGCGAAACTAGCATTAAACTACAAACCAATTTTTAATAAGCAGAAAAATAGCCCAAGAATATTTAACAATGCTGACACAAACTGCAACATATGCATGTCAAAGGTAGGAAGTACCATTGGAATAAGAAATCAGAAATGCAGGAAATTGAAGTATCTAAAATTTTATGTAATAAACATTTTTCATTAAATAGAAGAGTACTTCAGGCTGTGTTTTCCACTGTTCAAATCAAAATAGTGAAGACAAGTAATGTTACATTCACCCAAAAATCATTTTCCATATCAAGAATTCAATTCAGTCACGAGCATTCGTAGTACACACTATAGTTCCTAACATCGAACGGTCAAGCATTGAGATACATAAAGAAAAGCAATCTTAAGAATACTCGAGGCATGCCCAAACAAACTAAGTTGGTGGAAGAGATTTGTTGATGACACAAATGTGTATTGGCATCACCTCAATGGTATTTCAAAACATATTAAATTCACGATCGAAGTGGACGAGGATGGATCTCTTCCATTTCTTTATGTCCTGTAAGAAGGAAAGACAATGGAACATTTACACACCAAGTTTATAGAAAGACGACTCACGCAGATCTATACCTACAAGCAAACATTCGTCATCATCCGAACAAAAATCAGGGGTGCCATGTCCCTTTTTGGAGACTAGCCTCACTTGAAGACCTTGACCCATTCTTCTCCTGTCGGTCAAGGAAGGGAGCAAGGAGAAGATTTTGATGATGTCTTGATGATAATTTAGTAGTTGTTTTTATTATTATCATGTATTGCTATTGGGAAGCCTAGCGCTCCAATAGAAGAACTTATTTAGTTAGAAAATAAAATTATTTTGAGCATGTAGGCTCCAAATACCAATTAGAAAATTAAAAGTACTTTTCTTAAGGGGTCGGCCATCATTTGCATTGTAAGCACCCCTTATGGTTATAAAAGGAGGTCGCTTGGCCATTAGAGAGTTATGCTTTTGGTGAATTTTCATATCTTGGTGAAGGATTGCTTGTTAAGCACCTTTTCCATCTCTCTCAAGGACGAAAACCCTTGATTGAGACCCTCCCAAGGACGAAAACCCTTATGGAGAAGTTGCTTTATGGACAAAATCCCACACTGCACTTGGTTTTCTACACTTCATTGCTGGTTATAACTGATTTATGCCCTAAGCAACTTGCTTGGGAGAGTGTTTTGGGTGATGTTGCTGGATTTTATGTGATCAATTTGCATGATTGGATTCTCCATAATTTCTAAAGGTGAAATCTTCCATTTCTATCAATTGTTTGAGTGTATATGAGTGTTATTTCAGTTCTGGAAATTATTATTTAAATCTGCAGTGGAAGGGTTTCATGATAAATTTAAAATAGCACTTGTGGGCTTCCAAAAATCAGTTTTCTTGCATCTAACGATTGTTGGTTATTTCTTATAAATTATGAGCCTATTTCCTAAAGGTTTGAGTGAAGTTTGTGCCTAGAAAAGTGTGTTTGAATTCTCCTAAGAGGTCGCCACCCTAGGAGCAAAGTGCTGGCAGCGTGTTGAGGGTTTCACAGTGAATTTTCAGTCATCTACAGTCTGCCCTAGTTCTGATTTCAGTCCTTCATAACCAGCTTTGGGTCATTTCCGGAGAGTCCCCAAAAAGGGACATTAAAGTGGTATCAGAGCTCCATCCTCCCAGCCTGTGAAGTATGGCAGATGACAGTGATATGCAGTACTACCAAAGAAGGGAAAAGAGGAAACCCTTGGAGACTGGGGAAGAAAAATTGGACACGGTCATGAGAACACAATTAATATAAAAGCCCAACTAATAGGATAGCCAAGATTTTGAAAAGGAAAGGTACTGAAACTACTTTCATACTGACATATATTTTTGAAAACATGTTAAGATTGGCTATAAGCTAAGTAGTGAGGTGTACATAATTGGTAGGCCATACATCAGGTAAATTGGTAGATCAATACGAACCAGGGTTAGATAGTATGATAAAGATGTCAAACATAATAGGGTTGAAAACACAGCATTAGTGGAAGATTCTATGGAAACTATACATGACATTTGTACTGATAAACCAAAGGTTCTAGCTATAGAGCATAACTAATTTAAACAGTGCCTAAGGGAAGCTATTGAAATCACCCAACATGGTAACAACATTAATAGAGATAATGGTTGAAAAATAAGGAACACTTGAAAACTGGTGATCCATAAGTTATAACCTAAGTAAGGACTAGCATTATTATGTGATATCTGAAGACTAAGCATAGGGTTTTATATAAAAATTGTTTTAGATTCAGGCCATCTAGGTTTTTAATATATTTAATAATTATTGGAAAGACTAATAATTAATAAAATGTTTAGTATTGTGGCCAAATTGTTATCTAGTACATGGATAAATCATAAATTTGCTATAAAATGTTAAAAGCAATCCACATGCATGCCATTGACCCAAATATCCCTGAAGAGGGGTCTAGAAGTTAGACCCAAAATACCAGTAACTAAAGGATTAGCATGGCTACATCCAAGTAGGCTTACTAAATTTTAAGAATCTTCTCATACCCGGATGGCAATAATTAGGAAAGAGATAATACTTGTCACAGTAGACACCAGCCATAATCATAAATGATTAGATCAGCTCCACCACATTTCACCACTAGCTAATATAGAGGAAGAATGGAGTATTTGTTTCATGACAAGTGTTTCAATAAGGGGAAACCTCTACATCATCATCAACAACATTCCAATCCAAAGAATGTAACCGCGATAAACAAAATTAAATGGCTCAACCTTACCATTATAGCACATCTCCAACCTTTCACCCTCAAATGGCTTCAACAAGGCATAGCTCAAAGCCACCCACCAATTCATTTTTAAGTATGACATTTATCCCATACATGACACAATCACTTGCACGGTAGCACCTTTCTACATCTACCAAGACCAAACATATACAACCATAAAGGGTCCTACATACAATGTCCGTCCCTCAAGGTCAAAGGCATCATCTGCAACATCCAATGACTTCTTTTGAATTCTTGCCTCCTTGTGTCTTTCAAGCAATGTAAGAGGCTCATCTCGCACGCATAGAAACTCATACTTAAGATGGTTTAGCCAAAATCATTCATGTGTTCAATTGTGCATGCTTAGTATCTAGTCATACAACCTATGCAACCCAACGCATAGAAAGCCAAAAACTTGACAAACAACTATAAAGGTATGGAAATATCTTCAAGGAGCCCAGATGCACCCTAACATGTTGTTTTTTTCTAACTTTGATTGATTTGATTTCAATATATCTTTCAAACAACTTGCTCTACTACAAATCACTATGGGAGAATGACGATATTTGGAGGTAGCTTCAAGTGTGAATAAACAAAGGGAATAGCAAACCAAGCTTATCTTCCTATGGTAGTCCTATCGTTTTCACTCCAAACAAAGACAACTCACATGCACCGACTAGAACACACTAAACAAGATCTTTATGTACGAACCAAGATCCCTCACCACAATTGATGTTGACCAGCTCCAAAGCACACACCGCTACACTAAGATTGTTCTGAAGTCTGTATACCATCAAGTTCTAGTGTGCACAAGAGATTTAGAGACAAACTTCAAGATAAAAGAAGGTTTGTTCAAGTGGTAAGTCATGCCCTTCAACCTAAGCAATGCACTAGCTATTTTCATGTGCATGATGAATAACATGGCCACGTTTTTCACCTCTTCCTTCTTTGTTATAGATCTAGATGACATCATCATATGTAACAAATTTTGGTAAGAACATCTACAACATATTGCACACATCTTAAAGACACTTTTCCAACTCAAGTGTGAACTTGGGGCAAATTCATATTTGACACAATGTGAATCAGACGTCTAGGTTATATCATTGACCAAAAAGTATACAGCTTGACCCAACAATGTTCAAGGATGCCAAGGATTGGCATTACATGTGTTGGGCTTCACAAACTTCTGTCAAAGACTTGTGTTGGGCTTCTCCTAAATCTCATGGCCATTAAACATCATGCATGACGAGAAAAAATTCCACTAGATGTTGACATAGCACCGTTCCTTTCAAGAACTCGACAAGCTTAAGGCATGTCTCTACTTCACACAAGTGTTGGCCATATATACAACATTCCTTTGGGATTGAAATTGACACAAATGACTATATGTTTATTGCATTGCTTGCTTGGTATGGACATCATATTGCATTTCATTTTAACTCCTCCATGGATATAGTGTACGAGTACATTCACAAGCCACTTTAATTCTAGGATATACAAAGTAAGCTAGAGAATGTGCATCACATGAAATGTATGACTTACCTACAATAATTTATCTAGAGGTCAAGTGTAAGCATTCAAAGGATAAAAAGAAGCAAATTGTCTTAGCTGACCGCCAAATAGAATGCTTCATAGAGAACTCAACACTCGTAGTCTTAACTTTGTTGTAGATAGCTTTGAATTCAGTTTATCCAAACTTCCCACAAAACTTTGACAATCGTCTACAAAAACAATGTGTTTTTGGCTTCTAATTGTCCAGCAATTTTTCTCTACTGGCTTAGACACTGTGTTCCATTTTCTACAACATATAGAAGATTAATTCAAGAAGTGCACTACTCTAAGTAAGCAAGATGCTTTGGCGTGAGAAAGATGCATATTTGCTATAGAAAACCCTTTCGCTAATGAACCGTGCATCGTAACATTCAGGCACACCTCAAATCCAACATCCTATGCAACATTGCTAATCCCACACACTGAAAACTAAGCATGTAAGAGTTACCAATCCCTACCGGATCATGGGAAACTATTAACATGGATTACCTTACAATTTGTTAATAACTGAGGCATCAAAATGATTTTCTATATGGTTTTAAAGATAGGCATCATAGTTTCCTACAAGAAGACCATTGGCACAAATGAAACTCCCAAAATCTTTTGTGCTCGTGTATGGATCCGATTTGGACTACAATCCTCCATAGTATTTGGTTTTGATAGATGTAGGAGCATCCCTAGCTCTAAAGGCTAGCCTGCATGGCAAGATCATTGAATTTTTTCAGACAATCTCTAAGTTAAATAAAGGATGGAGAAGAGTTGGTTGTCCCTTCTAGACAATTCTCCACTGATTTTGGCAAGGAAAAAAAATTGCCTTGGTCATAAAAATTTCAAATAGTGAAGGCATGATTGTCCTTTCTTATGTTGTGCCTAGAAAATCGACAAGGAAGGTTGTACTTTCTACCAATCCAATATACAAAGACAAAAATAATACATAAGAATGGGGAAAAGAAAGGGCAATCATTTCTCCCCTAGGCTTGCTAGTCGAAACAAATCCAAATAGTTTATTGGGCCACATGAAAAGGGAACCCGAGGGGAAAAGAGATGACCACCCTTTTTCCAACCTGTCATAAAGTTCTAATGCAACAAAGAAGGGAAAATCACCCATACGTCAACCAAAAAGTGTTTCTCCAACTACACTTTTATTGAAATCAGTATTGACACAAGGTCAAGAAAGGATGACCATCCCTTAACCACCATTCTAAATAATAAGTTGGATAAAGATGTGACAATGGTCCCTTCTCTTGTCATATCTAAATTCAAAGCAAAGTGGACAAGAGATGACCGACCCTTGTCTTTTCATCTCACATTTTCACAAGACGTAGAAATACAAATAACAATCTCGAAGACACATTCAACAACCAAGATCCTCTATCCCACACAACATCATCAAGCCTAAACCAATGTTTTAAAAATCGGAACCGGACTCGGAACCGGTCGAGGGTTGGACCGGACCGGACCGGTTCAAACTCTATGAACCGGTTTACTAAAAAACACATAAAAATTACATTTTTAAAGAAAACAATATATTTGAAAAACTAGAAACCATGATTCCAACAATTACACACAAAATATGCAAAGTTTGCTCATGTATATAGTGATAGTTGGAATGCTCGCACTTTCGGCAGACCCCAAAAAAACTCGGCAATATTTGGCCAGAATACTCGCCGAGTTTTGGAAAGCTATCCAGTATTTTTAAATACTAAATTGTGTACAGGCAATCAAAGCTCATGATTCTTTCAGAAGATTGCAAGAAGCTACTTGGTCCAAAAAGGTGCAAAAATGGATTTTATGAAAATAAGAAAAATATTGCCATCAATGTGTAGAGCTCGAGAAAATATGCACTTTTAGAGAAAACGACACCTGAAACGGAGCCACAAAATGAAAGTTATGGCACATGCAAGTTTTTGCTGCTACATCTTCCGGACCCTTTCCAAAAATGGCAAATTTTATTCTATACTTGTGTTTTTTTCACCAAAAATCCAAAAAAGGAAAGAAATGTTGTCTTTACATAACTCGGCCGGTTCAGGATGAAACCGGACCGGTTTGACCGGTTTTAGCCCAAACCGGCCGGTTCCGTACAAAACCGGCCGGTTTGGGCTAAAACCGGTCAACCGATCCGGTTTACTAAACGGTTCGTGCTTTAAAATGTTAAACCGGTCAAACCGGCCGGTTCCGGTTCCGGTTTGACCGGTTTTTAAAACACTTGGCCTAAACACTACAAACATGGTATGTACACACTACCAATCCTAATCGGCCATGCAAATCTATTTGCATGGATTACCTTACATTTTGTCAATGACCAAGCATTAAAATGATTGTTGAGATGGTTTTAAAGATAGGCATCATTGTTTCCTCCAAAAAGACATGGCACAAATGAAACTCCCAAACTCATTCGTGCTCATGTATGGATCCAATTTGGACTCCCCTCCTCCATTGTGTTTTATTTTAATCGATGCTAGAGTATCCTTGGCCATTAAATCTATTGTACGAGATAGGATCATTACCCTTTCTCCAAAGATGTCTTTGTTAAATAAAGGTAGAGAAAGGATGGTTGTCCCTTCTTGACTATTCTCAGTCTCATTGGGACAAAGGAAAAATTTTGGCCTGTCATAAAATTATCGACTAGGTGGAGGAGGGGTGGTTGCCCTTTCTTATGTTGTGCCTCAAAAATCAACAAGGCAGGTTGTCCCTTCCACCAATCTAGAAAAAAACACCAAACAAATCTGAAGGGGAGAAAGGACACTGTTTTCTCCCATAGGCTTTCAATCAAAAATATATATAAAGTATGCCTTGATCTGCATGACAAGGAAAATTGAGGAGAGGAGATGACATACCCTTTTCTAGTATAACTCAAAGTTATCTTCATACAGAGAAGGAACATTCATCCCTACCTCTAACCAAAAAGTGCTTTTCCAACAACCCTTCTTTGTCGAAAGAAATATTGACACAAGGTAATGAAGGGACGACCATCCCTTCTCCCATCATTCTAAAGAATAAAGTTGGACAAAGAAGGTATCATCATTTCTTATCTTGTCATTTCGGAATTCAAAGCAAAGAGGAGAAAAGATAACTGACATTTCTCCTACCAACTCATATTTTCACAAGAAGACCTACAAATGAAAATGAACATAAAATCCCATAGGTGTGTAACAACCAACTCCAGAAAGTGCCAAACTAAAAGTCATGACATTTATCATGAACTACTGGATGGAACCTGATTTGCAAGGAGCTCATCCCAATGACAGACCATTCAGAACCTACATAACATAAATAGCTATTCCTACCATGATATCTTCTTCGAGAAACACAGCGGTAAAGCTTAAATACACACACGAAGGAAGAAAAGGAGTATGGCGAGATCGAAGGCTAAGGTAGCTAAAGATATTAAAGGCCAATTGGATCAAGCAAACCAAGTCTATAATGTAATAGAAATTTAAAATAGAAGCGAAGTTTTGGATTGCACTTTTTATAGCTAGTGGTTTATGTTTACATTAAATAAACATTTCTAGGGTGAAAAGTTTGGCCTCCATATTGTGTCTCTACACCTCACCCAAATGTGTGATTGATAGTTGTCCATTTACCATCAACCGCCGTATTGGTATGGTTATCAAACATGGTCAGGTTTGTATGGAAATTGGCTGCATTTGCACAAAATCTAGTTGGCTTTGCACAAAATCTAGCTGAATTTGCACAAAATCTACCCAGATCCAATTTTTTTGCCATCCCATAAAAGTTCAGCCTTGCTTCCTGATTTTTTTAAATTATGAGTTTTATAAGGTATACAATATTAAAAATTTAAATATATTAACATTAAATACGTTTTAGAATGTTTTGTATATAAATTGTTTAATTTTTTTGTACTGATATAACTATATAACTATAATTCTATTACATTATTAATTTTTTCATTGTATTTGTCAATTTTGCATATTTAAATCATTATGTTCATACACATATATGTATATATGTATATACATACATGTGTATGTATATATGTATATGTATATATATATATGAATACATCTATAGGTATGTATACATATATACATACATATACATGTATAGTTTTATATGTATGTATATATGTATATAAGTAGCTAATACATTTTGGATCATGGTCTGTGCAGTACGGAGTATTTGATATGCCGATATGGCAAAAAAAAAGGCCCCAAATACGGCATTGGATACGGCTATACAAAATATATATAAAAATTTTAAGAATATATAAATTCCAGCCTACTAAATAGGAATCAAGTTATTAACCACATATTATGATTTTGAAAGACAAGATAACTTATAAGTTATAAGCTAAATAACCACAAATTACAACTCATAATTTGTTAAAAGCTTAAAAGTTAAATTAAACACAATGTCATGATATATTGAATTCAATTTATTACATTTGTTGTCACTGATTTTGACTTCACAAAATCAATATGCATAAAAAAAATTTAAAAATATATAAAATTTCAAAGTGTTCTTTCACGTGATTTTCTCTCTCATCGCAATCGTATTATTCTCATGGTCATTTTGGATTTCGTTTCATCCATTTTGAATGAGTCATTCTCCTGTTACGCCACAAACCGTGTTTTAATTATTTAATTAATATTTATCCTGTTATTTAATAAAATTAATATTTATTAAATTTTAGGGTTTTTATTAATAAATATTAATTTAATACTCATAGAAGTTGTTCAACAAACTTGGAAGAACTTTTTTTTTTATTAATTGTCGTAACTGTCGTGAGCAAGTGCCGGGGGCAATTATTCTTCCGCTTCCAATTGTCGTAAACAATTTTAATTTTGCTTCCATCATCCATAAATTGATGAGGAGACGGTTACGGAAGGTTGCAAAAGAAGAGGAAATTGAGAAGGAGAAACAAGGAAATATTGCAGATATCCAGAGCCAGAAGAAGGAAAAGCTTATTCTACAGGCACTACCCGGCTTTCACACGGAAACTTGGCATGGGCATTAGCTAGAGCCAGGCAACCTTGAGAGTTCCAGGTAGTTGTCTCCATCTCTGAATCACACAAGAGGCCATCCTTCTTCATTTGCTACAACTCCTCTATGCTTTGTGCCACACGCCTTGCTCCAAGAAGCCACGCCAAGAGTAAAATCTGTTTCTGCAACCCATGTATGCAGTTGGTAGTCTGTGTTTATTGTTTGTTGTTTTGTGCAGCAGGAATAAGATCAAAACAAAGTTTCCATGCAGGCCCAAGGATAGTGTGCACACAGACCACAAAGGGGAGAAGTTGAAGATCACGTTTCCACGCCAAAGCAATGAGACAAATTAGCCTGTGCAAAGAGTCCACGCCATGCTTGGAAGGAAGAAATAAGTCTGTTTTTACCCACGCAACTGGGAGGAATAAGACCAAATGAAGACCTAGAAAGAATCCACACAGCCAAAACAAAAATCCACGCAGCAATACCCAGATTGACTTGAAATCTCATTTGCTGAAAGTGAAGGCTCACGTGATGGATTTGTTTTTCTGAGTTGTTTCATTGCAGAGTTTCCCATGTAGGTTGGAAACAAGTTTCCCCACGCAGCAGTCAAGGATAGTTTCACGCATGCTTAGGAAGGAGGAACAAGATTAAAACACAACCCAAAACAGAAGCTCGCGCATGCACAATAAGATAAAAAGACAAAAAAAAAAAAGTAAAAGAAAGCATTTGTTTTGGTGAGCAAGCCACGTGGGAGGAGGAACAAGGAGAGGAGCCCACACATGCATTAAAAGAATATCTAAAATCAGTGTGGACAACAAGAAAGTCTGTGATATTATTTAAAAGAGTGTGTAGAATAATGCATTCCTAGCGTGGTGTAAAGAAGTCAGAAGTCACAACCAACGTGGAGAATAATATAGAAGATCGAGCACATGAAAGATAGAAGAAATCCAGCCACCAGTGAAATGAAGCTCCAATGAATGCATGGATGAAACACAACCAAGGAACGTGAAATAGCGAATTAAAAAAATTAAAAATTAAAAATTCCAAATCGATCTTCTACGCTGAAGTCATTAAAAATTGGGAGAATTTAATTAAAAAATTAAATCATTTTCAACGCATTGGTGAGAAGTATTCAGAAAAAAATTTCATGCATTCAAACGCATTACCGATGTATATCGGCACAAAGAAAAATGAATTTAATAAAGAAAATGATAGATGCAGAAAGAACGTGCCGCGGGTTGTATCTGTTGAAGTAATCAACTTTGGAGCTCGATATCTCGAAGTCGGATGATCGTCGGGAAGAAAGGTTTGGTTCGTTGAATTCTCCCCAACTTCATGTACTCATTTTCCAAATTTTAAATGTGCAAAGCACCTCATTTGATATTTTTCACGAACCCAAGAAAAACTCAGTTTGCTCGATTTTGCCACACACAATTTCAGCTTGGTAGAAGGCCTACTTTGAGAATCCATATCTCGAGCCCAGATGATCGTCAAGAGAAACGGTTTGGTTTGTTGAATTCTTCCCACATTCATGTACTTATTTGCAAAAATTCAAATGCGTAGCACCTCGTTTGATATTTTTCACGAAGCCAAATAAAACGCAATTTGTTTGATTTCGCGCGCATGCAGTTTTCAGCCTGTCAAGGTGACTCACTTTGAGAGTTGATATTTTGAACTCAGATGATCGTCAAGAGAAAATAATTGTTTCGTTCAATTCTCCCCACCTTCATATGCTCCCTTGCCAAGTTTTAGATGCCCAGGGTGACGTTTGGTATTTTCTCAGGCTAAAACTAAACGAGATTTTCGCAGTTTTACACTTGCATTTTCCTAGCAGTTTCAAAAGAGTCAACTTTGACCTTTAATATTTGACTGAAGAATTTGATTGGAAAAAAATCCTTTGACACACAAACTTTTGGTACCTTAATATACTTCCTCATCCAATGAGAGTTTCTCAAAAAGATTTACTATTTTTCCCAGGGCAGTTTCAAAGGAGATTTGTGTAGTTTTGTAAGAAGGAAGTAATAGCCTGAAATCACGCTTCTGTCACAATCATGTCATCTTCAAACAAAACAATGTTGCGGTATGGATTCCAAGGATTCTACTCACCTCGACGCTCCATTCAGAGTATGAGAACATCGCCGACACCAACTTGGGACACATCAACATAGGTTGATTCTACGATCGCATATCAACCAAGGCGAGTCACAATTTTCCCAAAGCTTGTTCTCGAATTGGTCATCGCTTGCATGGATTCACCACGAAGCCTACATAGTGTGGTGATTCAACTCTAACGGCTCCTAAGTGGAAGCAACCTCTGACTTCCTCACTATGTGGTATAAGTCGTAGCTATTGGCATAGGTATCATCGAGTCAAAAGCCATTGTTATCGCAAACATCGATAATGGGAGAATTTTGTCTACAACAATTGTTTTCACTTGATCGTTGTACGGATCTATTCATCGACAAACCAAGACCAATGATAAGTACAATTGTGCGGATCATCAAGCAAGGCCACATCATTCAAGCATGTCCCTGTCAGCTCTTAGTTAGCAGCGGGCGCAATACTTCATCGGTCAATCTTAAAGTTGGAGCGTTCTCAAATTGGACGATTGTGAGCGGATCAGAATGCCAACACTTCAGGATGGTGACAAAGACAAAAGACATAACTCCAGGAAGTGAATTGCAATTTTGGCTCTTGGAAGATCTTCTCAATGACGAAAGATCAAAAGTTGGATTTTGACAAGCCAAGGTGGCGTAACGACTATAGTCTCGCGACAAATGAATAATTCACCATGGAAGGTTATTTAGAGCATGTGGATAATTGTGAATGTGAATACGAATGAAGATGAACTTGCTCACACCAGGATGTTTGTAATGAAATTACTTGATTAATTATGATTATCACCAAGTAATAGGACACCAAATAACGCAATATGCAAATAAATTCTCTCAATATGAAAGTATAATAGCTTGGCCACTTCGAGGGGGCAACCTCCAGAACATATAATAAGACTCAAATACTCAACATAATGATCATCCACTACCTATAACCCCTATTTATACTATTCCTATGTTATGGCCATCAACAAGGCCGACCAACCAATGATAATAGATCATATATAAAAGAGATACATCATGATATTAAGTTATGATAACAAGTCGGCTATATCCATCCCATGTAAGATATATAATTAAGGGCGTAACATGCCCCTCCCCTTCAAAGCAACATTGTCCCCAATGTTGGGAAGCCCTAGATGTTGTTGCATGAATGCTTCATCTTCCCATGATGCATCCTCAATATTCATATTATTCCACTTGATCAAGTACTCGGTAATGACTCTGGTCCTCAGTCTTTTGGTGCGTGTCTAAAGAATGCCTTCAAGTTCCAATATGATCCTTCCTTCCTCATCTAGTTCCGGATAACTGATTGGGTGGAAATGTGCTGCCCAATAACTTTCTTTAAGCAAGAAACATGGAAGACTGGATGTATTCTACTTCTGGAGGGAGCTCTAGCTTATATGCCACACTACCAATTTTCTGCAAAACTCGGTAAGGACCATAGTATTTAGGAGCAAGCTTATTATCCTTTTGCTGTTGTTTCAAGGATAATTGCTTATATGGTCTGTAACCTTACAAAAACAAAGTCTCCCTCTTCAAAGTGTTGCTCACTCCTATGTTGATCAGCCTGTTGCTTCATACGGTTTTGTGCCCATGCCAAATTTTCTCTAAGACTAGAGAGTACCTCATGTTGATGTTGAATGTGATCTTCAATTGCTCTCACCTTTGGTTTGACCTTCAAGCTAGATATGAGTGATGGAGGATGGTACCCATAAAGTGCCAGAAATGGAGACATTTTGGAGGAGGTATGAAATGAAGTATTGTACCACCATTCTGCCAGTGGCAACCATTGCACCCAATGTTCTTGTTTATCTGAAGTAAAACATCGAAGATATCCCTCTAAACATTTATTTACCACCTCAGTTTGCCCATCTGATTGGGGATGATAAGAGGAACTCTGGGCTAGTTGGGTACCTAGACAAGAGAACAAATCAGTCCAAAAGTTACTTGTAAATATTGGATCACGATCACTTACTATAATTTTTGGCATGCCATGGAGCTTTTGAATTGTATCCATAAAAGAGATGGCAACGGTACTAGCTGTGAAAGGATGAGCCATGGCACAAAAATGAGCATATTTGGTAAGTCTGTCTACCACGACCATGATGACACTTTTCCCTTCTGATTTAGGTAATCCTGTGATGAAATCCATTGATACCTCTTCCCATCTCTCACTAGGAATAGACAAAGGTTGGAGAAGAACAGGTGTCTTAATGGTCTCACCCTTATTTTTGGCAAACCAAACATTCTGCCACAAATTTTTAACATCTCCTTTCAACCCCTCCCAAAAGAAATCCTTCTTAACTCTATGATATGTTTTCAGGACCCCAACATGGCCACCTATTGGAGAAGAATGTAGCTCTAAAAGAACATGGTGTTTAAGTGTAGAGTTCTTACATAGATATAACCGATCTTTGTACCACAATGTATCCCCCTTCCATATAAATTGATCTGATATGGACAGATCTGCCTGGAGATTTTGAATGAGAGTATGTGTGGTTGCATCTTTCTTCCATTCTTCTCGTGCTTGATCTACCCAATCTGCATGTAGTATAGAGATGGCACATAACAATGCTTCGGCGGACTCATCCCTCCTAGACAGAGCATCAGCGACCAAATTTTCCTTTCCTTTCTTATAAACAATCTCAAAGTCATATCCCAACATCTTAGTGACCCATTTTTGTTGTTCTTCTGAAGATAGACATTGTTCTAAGAAATATTTCAAACTATCATGATCAGTTTTACCTTAAAATGTCTACCCATCAAGTATGGTCTCCATTGTTTGACTGCATGTAGTATTGCCATCATTTCCTTTTCATATGTGGGTTTTAACAAATTCTTTCCTTTTAGTTGTCGGCTCTCAAAAGCAATGGGGTGTCCTTCTTGCATTAGTACTGCTCCGATTCCATTTCCTGAAGCATCGCACTCAACTACAAAAGTTTTGGAGAAATCTGGGGTTGCCAATACTGGAGTGGTGCACATAGCTACCTTCAATTTTTCAAATGCCCTAGATGCTTCCTCATTCCACTGAAAGGAGTCCTTCAATAATTTTGTGAGTGGTGCTGCTATACTGCCATAGTTTTTGACAAATCTACGATAATACCCTGTGAGACCTAAGAAACCTCGTAATTGTTTGAGGGTTCTTGGGGTTTCCCATTCCACCATGGCCTGGATCTTGTGAGGGTCCACCTTAACACCTTCATGAGAAACAATATGGCCCAAGTATTCCACTTCCTGTACCCCAAAAGAACACTTTGAAGGCTTGGCATAAAGTTGATGTTTCTCTAAGACTTCTAAGATAGTATTGACGTGATGTAAGTGTTTCTCCCACGATTTGTTGTAGATGAGTATATCATCAAAAAATACTAAGACAAAATTTCTTAGGAATGGTCTAAATACTGAATTCATCAAGCTTTGGAATGTGGAGGGAGCATTGGTAAGGCCAAATGGCATCACTAGGAATTCATAATGGCCTTGATGAGTTCTGAAAGTTGTCTTATGAATATCTTCTTGCTTGACTCTAATTTGGTGATACCTGAACGCAGATCTAGTTTTGTAAAATAAATGGCACCATGCAACTCATCTAATAAATCATCAATGACGGGAATAGGAAACTTATCTTTGATAGTGAACTTGTTAAGCTCTCTATAATCTGGACACATGCGCCATCTTCCATCCTTATGACGCACCATCACCACAGGAGAGAATAGGCACTTTGACTGTGACGAATAATACCCATTTCCAACATTTCCTCCACCATCTTCTTGATCTCACTCTTTTGCACATATGGATATCTATAAGGCCTGATGTTGGGGGGTTGGCTTCCTGGAATCAACTGAATAGCATGATCATGCTCTCTTTCAGGTGGCAATCCTCTTGGTTCCTTGAAGACAACTACATGTTGATTAATAACCTTTTGAAGATCAGGATGCAATACCTTCATTTGTGGTTGGACTTCTATAGAGAATAATCGTGCTACAAAACCTTCAAACCCCTTTTTAAGAATCTTCTACATTTGGTGAGAACTCACCACTAGAGGATCTTTAGCTTGTAGACCTCGAAGTTCAAATTTTTTACCCTCAGAATGAAAGCGCATGAACAATTCCTGGAAATTTATCTCTATGGTGCCCAAGGTAGTGAGCCACTGAACACCTAAGACAATATCAGCTCCACCCATGGGAATAGCAAACATCGTAGATTCCAATGTGTAATCACCCATCATGATTTTGACTTTATGGCATTTACTTGAACATTGGACTGTGCCACCATCTGCAATCATTACTTGAAATTCAAGTGTTGGGTAGATGAAACAATTTAGTCTTGTTGCCAACTTATGATTGATGAAATTATGTGTGCTCCCTAAATCAATCAAGACTGTTATCTTCTGCTTCTTAAGATAACCCACAACTTGAAGGGTTTGTGGAGTACTAATACCTGATAAAGCATGGCATGAAATAGTGGGCTGAGGATCTCCAGATTCTTCCTCTAATTTTTCCACTTCCTCTATGATGTTGCCTCATATTCTTCCTCATCACCAGATCCTTCAATGTAGAACAATTTTTTCTCAAAACATTTATGATTTGGTCCATATTTGCTATCACAATTAAAGCATAACCCTTTGGCTCTTTTTTCTTCAATTTGTTGAGGTGTCAACCGAATTGGCTGAGGGTAAGAAGGAGACAAGGTGTTACGATCTTTTATGCTAGAAAAGGTCTGCCTTCTACTGGAAAGAAATTTTTCCTCTACTCGACGTGCCATGATAATAGAATCAGCAACCTTGAGTGGGTTAAACATGCGTACCTCATGCTCAATGTGGTCCTTAAGACCCCAAGAAATAGGTCATTCAAATACTCTTCTGTAATACCCTCCACACACAAGGACAAAGTTTGGAATTGTTGGACATACTCCTTAACTGAACCAGTTTGGTGTAACTTTGCTAATTGGCTGAAGTAATTCTCAGAAACACTAGAACTATAGTGTAATTGAAGCTCTTCAGTGAACACTGTCCAGGTGACATTTAGGCCATTCTTCTGCCTTTGAGCACATAACCAATGATACCAAACAAATTGATCAGGTTCTAGGTATAAGGATGCCACAGTTACCTTTTGTCCTCCTGGGATCTGATGGAGATCAAAGAAATTTTCCATTTGGGTAATCCAATTGAGTGGATCCTTTCCATCAAATTTACGCATTTCAACTTTTGGAATCATGCCCCTCCATTGGTGAGAAGATCCACTTGAATGATTAAAGGATCCTCCCTGATTTGAGTGATTTGGATCTGTGTGACCATTTCTAGTAGAACCCATATGACTAGCATTGGAAGTTGTATTAGAAATAGCATTCAACAACTCCTGCTGCATTGCATGAAAATCCTTCTGAATCTCACTCCTAAGGCTACCTTTCAATTGATGAAGCTCAACATTAAGGTCATCCTTACCATATTGTTTACCCTTTCCTGAAGTTGGATGACCACCTCAGATACTCCCGAACCAGTAGAGAATCAAGCCATATCTTCCTTATTTGGGGTCATTCCTAGAGTTGCTTGTCCTTTTCCTTGGCCTCGGGTAGATCTACCAGCCATGACGAAGGATGTGGGCCTAGGGGTAGACTTAATAGGGCAGAATTTTAGGGTTTAGGGTTTCATAATTTTTTTGGCCAAATATAGGAATTTATAAAATAGAAACCCTAGCTATTTTTGGAGGGGTTTCGAAAATATAAGAAATTTGAAAATTTTCCAAAAATTACGCCCTAGGGAGCCAAATTATGAATAAATATAGAACTGTAATAACTTTTGCAAAACAAGTCAAAACTTATTGAAATTTGGAGAGAAGCTTACTTGACTTATTTCGCCTCACCACAAAAAAAAATGCAGAAAAATTCGCTACCAATCTTGAGATATAGCCGAACCTTCAGAATTAGGGTTTGACACTGTCCTGGCCGAGATCAAGCTCTGATACCACTTGTAATGAAATTATTTGATTAATTATGATTATCACCAACAATAGAACACCAAATAACGCAATATTGCAGATAAATTCGCTCAATATGAAAGTATAATAAGACTCAAATACTCAACATAATCATCATCCACTACCTATAACCCCTATTTATACTAATCCTATGCTATGGCCATCGGAAGGCCGACCAACCAATGATAATAGATCATATATAAAAGAAATACATCATGATATTCAGTTATGATAGAACAAGTCGGCTATATCCATCACATGTAAGATATATAATTAAGGGCGAATAATGTTGCTCAAACGGAGGGGTGGATGAATTGCTCAAGTTTCAAGATTGGCTCTCTTGTCATATGGAGGATTGCGGAGTGCGGTCAATGAGTTCATTCTCGTACGACTAGGATAGGCGGACTCTTGGCCCAATGGATAAGGCACTGATCCTAGGTGTCTTGATCTAGGTGGCGCATTGTTGACTAGGATGTCTATGTGTGCATCCAAGTCATTTAAGTGGGGTCCACATGTACCCATTTCTTTTATTTATGTATTTTTCCTTAAATGACTTTTTAAATTAAGTGGTTTCTATTTTTAGTCACTTTTAATAAAGTTGGTTGAAAAAGTCAAAAGTCACTTAAGTGCCCTATTTAATGATCATGTAAACCCTAACTAATTTGTAACCAACTTTTGGGTTATAAAAGGAAGTCAGGGGCTCATTTATAAGGGTGACTTTGAGAGAGGAGAAGAAAATACTTTTGTATGCAAGTTTTATTTCAAAAAAAGAAACTGTGTTCTTTTGAGAAGACATTTTGGAGTTAATGAAATATGAACTTTGTGTCTCATTCATTATCTCTTTTAGCATTTGATGTTCTTATGTTCATTAGATGTTAGTGTTTTAAATCTTGCATGCGAATATTGTCTTGGATCTTATTGTCAACGCTATTAATCTATTGTTCTTGTTCACAATGATCAAGCTTTGTTATTTACTTGCTCATGTGTGTTCCCTTTACTCATTCTTGTTTAGCTAACTCAAACTCCGTTTTATTTGTGTTAGTTATTCGTCATTCTTCTTCATGCAATATTAGGCTCTGTTTTACCTAACTCTTGCATGTTCCTTCTATTCATTCCTTTCCATTTCTTTCTTTCATTCCATTCCATCTCCCTCATTCACTTTTCTTTCCATTGATGTTCCAAAACACCCCCCACATACAATTTTGAATGTACAGGTGTAAATACAGTTTTGGTTTTCAATAAAGGCAGCCTCACCTTCATTGAGGAGGGACTTCGTTCCCACACTGTTGCATGTCATTTGCATGCGTGCAAATCCATATGCTAACATACACAAATGATCAAAGTTCAAACTATCTTTCAATATTCATCATATTCCTCTTCATCAAGAGCATCAACATCAACATCATTATCATTATGTGGTTCATTAGAACCACATGGACTCGAACCACTCCCACTAGGGCCACTACAGTTGCGCCCCCTTGTGCATGTAGGTCTCGCAATGCCAAAGAAGTCTCCAATCCCTCATCATCTAATGACAGGTGGGAAATGGAAACATCCAAGTCAACTATCTCTGGATCAATATCCCAATGTTTTGTTGACCCTTCCTTGTACTCCGACTACTTGTGGGATAGAAGGCACAAGTTGGAATGTATATATACCAAATCTTCGACCTTTTTTAGCCCCCAACTTGTTGCGCTTTTGTGAGTGGATGAAGGTATATGTACTCCAGTGCAACAAAAAAAAATTAAAAGTTACAACAAAAAGGAAAGAGAATTAAAAAAATAAAAACTTACATGTGTCAAGACCTTGATTGCAAGAGGTTGTAAGTACACAGATGTGTGACCATGGAGGTACCACCACATATGAGCATCCATCTTGTATTTGCTCCAAAGAGCGAGAAGGCTATGACCTGTTTCCACTATGAAATTGACAAAATCTATCATAACCATGTCCTCGGCCCAAGGAAGAGCCTAAACAATGCCAACATATATCCCTCACTGACTTCTCGCATCCCTGTATGGTGCCATCCTCCCGACAAAGAAAGGATCTTGTGTTGTAGAATCTAGGAGTCAATGCAAAGGCAAGTAGATGTAAAGAGGGTGGTCATTTTGTTCCACCGCTCAATGAGGATTGATTGTACTTCTTTGAAAAAAATTCCTCACTATCTTGGTTTTTTTGCGAGTTATGATGGACTTTATCTTCTCAATCATTGAGTCGATACCATCATATATCTCTCCTAGACATGGTTGATCCATGTCAATAAAGTGGATCATGCTCATAATGGGCTCGGTAAAACTCAAGTAAATATTCTACTCGATCCCACCAAGTGTCATCTAAGATCATTTCTTTCATTTTTTGTGCTCGTACAGTGTTTGATTGCCTCCATACAACCCATAAGTTGGAAGTTACCATCCTGTCAAGTGCCTCTTGCACCTTCACAAGTCGTCTTAAGATGATTGTGTGTGATGTGAATCAAGTCTCAATAACCTAATAAGAAATAAGAAACAAAAATTTTAAAAAATTAAAACTTTTGAATACCATATTTTAAAAATTAAAAAAACTTACATCATTTATAAATAAAGGAAAGGTAGCTTCTCTTACCTTCAGCAACTCTAAATGCAAGAAGGATCTAAAATGCCTTCACTCGGTGATGGTCACAAACATTTCGATCTCTTCACCCTTTGCATACACTTGTTGAATCCACTGTGTTTTATTGGCCATCTTTTTTAGCATTAAATTGAATGAATGGACAACACATGGTGTCCAAAAAAATATGCCCATACCTTGCCTCAACTAACATCCCTACGACTTTACAATTCTTGACATTGTCCATTATGACTTTGACAACATTTTGAGGCCCCACCGCCTCAATGGCTTTAAATAGGATGTTGGCAATGAATTGAACATCTTTCACTTGCCCCTCACAATCAACTGTTTTCAAAAACATTGCCACATTAGGGCACACTACAACCACATTGATCAAAGGGTGGTTTCTTGCATCTTTCCATCCATTAGAAACGATGGACACACCTGTTTTGGCCCACGAATCTCTAATTGGTTGCAAGGAGGTTTCCACATATTTTCTTTGCTTTCCAATAGGGTGGTGCGGATCTTCTCATAGCCTAACCCTTTGTACCATTTTGGGGCCTCATTGATTACTTTCACCATCTCTTGCCAATATGGTGACCTCACAACATTAAATGACAATCCATTCGCATACACACATCTTGCGATGTGCTCATCTGCAATATCTCTATTCTCATTTTGAAAGGCCTTTTCCAATGGTCCTTTTGTCCTACTCTTTCGTGAAAGAGGTGAATCCTCATCATGCATGGAGGTAGCTATCACAAATGGATGTGGCATGGTCACAATTGGGGAGCCAAGAATTAGATGGGGCAATAGGGGCCTCGCTGATCAAGATGAACTTCTTTTTTTGGACAATGGATGACCCGTTTTCAAAGCCAAAGTTGCGTCTGCATCTTCTTGTTCTTTGATATATCCCAAAACCTTTGTTGTTGGCACCCCTACATTATTTTTCCCCTTGCATGTTCTTATACCATGACCCAATATTGCACACAAGTGGCCTTTCACCCGACTATATGAGCCTTTGAATACTATTTCACACTCATTGCATTTAAAAACAAAACACCCACCACCTAGAAGTTGCTCAAGTATTGTGACATGCCTCCATAATGGTGAATTTGGGTCAAATTCTTTGATCAGAGATTGCCCAGAAGAGGTGGAACTTGTTGCCATTGTACTTCTACCTACAAGTTTAAAAACCAATAACATAAGCAAAGAAAACAATGGTTAAAAATAAAACTTAAACCCTATGCCCTAGGGCATAACATGTATTGAAAATTTAAAATGAAAAAATAGTTTAAAAATTAAAATTTCAAAATGAAAATAATAAAACATAAAAAGAAGCATGAAGTGTGTGAAAGATTAAAAACAAAACAAAAACAAAAATGAAAATCAAACTTGAAAGTTAAAACTTAAAAACTTACCTTCACTGAATAATCCACAAATCCTCCTCGGAAACTCCTCAATGACCTTGGCAACAAATAGGGACTCGTACTAGCTTAGGAAAATAATTGCAATGCTTGTTGATGAAGTATCCGTAATATCCCCTTCCCAATCGAAGACCTTTAGCCTATTTGGTCAACCTAGCGGCCAAAGGGGGAACATAGGGGTGACTCAAGTTGTTTTTAATTATTATAAAGTGCCCGTAGCAAAGGGAAAAGTGCCTGTAACAACAGAAAAATATGAAAGCACTTATAATAATTTATTAGTAACTTAAAATTATAGAAAAGAGAAAATACATGATAAAGCACTTGGCATAATTGTATTTTTCTAGGAAAAGTGCAACTTGCCTTGGGGGCAATAAAAAAATGGTTAGAAAAGGTAAAAGCTCATGGGACAAATGTATTTCCCCTAGAAAATGCGACTTGCTCTAGAAGGGAAAAATGGGGGAGAAAATGCATAGAAAAAATCATTGTATGTTGATTGGATATTTTGGAGGTTGTTTTGGGTCTCTTCTTTCTTTATAAAGAGAAGTTGACTTGCTTAGGCATTCATTCTATGACCATTTGATATTTTTTGAATTTGTATCTAAGCCTTGAGCTTTTGCAGAAGTATTCCAAGGACGAAAACTCTTAGGAATTTCCTGTAGAGGACGAAAACCCTCTTAGAGCTTTGTGAGGGATCTCTACACGTGGGGATTTTTTTGAACTTGCACAGATTTACAGTTATTTTCCACCAGTTGAAGATAAATAAGTTGCAGATTTCTACAAGGGTTTGAAGAATAAAATTACAGCAGTGATTATATTTTTTATTCCCATTGGAGCGACCCACTTGGAGGTTTGTTTGTAGTTGTTGGAAGGTGTTTCAGATCTGTTTTGCATTGCTCTCTCTATATCTGATTTTTATGTATTAAAGCAAACAGATTTCTGAATTTTTGAAGCACTAGAAGTGCCATTTTCAGCCATATTAGTCATGCAGATTTCTGAGTGTTATATCAGCACTTTATTCCTCTAAAAATATGAGTTTTTATTCGTGCATGGGCTGTTAAAAATAAGGAAATCAGTTTAGAATGGAAAGGCATTCATTTTAGTGTTGTTTTGTGAGGGATTTGCAATAAACCCTAGTCGCCATTTCCTTTATTAAATTCAAATCTGCATTTAAATAAATTGCATTTGGGTGTTGGGGTTTGCCTAAAATCCATTTAGGGCAATATATGTCCATTTGGGGACATTAAAGATCAAACCCTATATAAGCAAAATAAAAGCTTATAGAGGCAAGTATGTAATGAGGGAATGAGAGGTAAGTTTCTTTGTTTTTATGTTTTACT
The DNA here is from genome assembly GCA_018340775.1 of Taxus wallichiana var. yunnanensis. Taxonomy (NCBI): domain Eukaryota; kingdom Viridiplantae; phylum Streptophyta; class Pinopsida; order Cupressales; family Taxaceae; genus Taxus; species Taxus wallichiana. The sequence continues at coordinate 836,626,285 of CM031243.1, forward strand.
TTTGTTTTATTCATTCTAATTAACTTTTAGGGTTACAAATAACAAAATGTTATGTTTTTATATATAAAAATGAGTGAGAAAATTTTATAAAAACATGTTTTTGGCCGGATATGTGCACTGGGAGAGACTAGGTACGTCTGGGTACAGCTGCTAATGTACTGGACATACTTGGGGGGTCCCGATCATACCCTTGCCGCTCCTAAGTACATATCCGAGACGTATCCATATCGGATACGTATCATACCGCATCTTAGAGACTACCCCCTGCTTATACCAGCCTACTTATGTATATATGTGTGTACATGTATACATACATATGTGTATGTATATCTATATGCATGTGTGTGTATATATACATGCATAGGTGTGTATATATGTATACATACTTATGCATGTATATATATACATACCTACGGATGTATATATATACATATATACATACATATAGATGTAAGTATATGTAAATACATGTGCGGTATATATATATAAATGCATGTATATGTATTTATATACTTACACATGTATATATATCATAGTTTAAAAAATCGTTATCGGCAATTACTCGGCAGGCAAAATTTGACTCAGAAATCGGGAATCGGCAATTTCTCGCGATTTATCGACATTAATCGACAACTTTATCCCTACTTTAAAAAACATTTAAATTCATAAAATAAACTTAAATTAAATGTAAAACATTGTTAAATGACACGAGAAGTGAATCTATAGAATGCCATAGGCCCAGAGGTCGAATAATGCTAAGGTTATAGTACATATGGCTGGGGTGAAATAACTCAAAAGATTTACAAATTATTTCACATAAAGCTTTTAACCAAATTCCACAGTTGGCGGTTTATAGCTCCTGTGAGCAAAAGAAAACAAAAACCTTTCCCCATTATTTATTTAATGCAAAACAGAGTGAGAAATAAAATCCCTTTCTTGTAAGGAAACGACTAGTCACAATAACAATTTTTCCCTTGCAGAGGTCACCAAACCCTAGAATGCACCTGGCAAAAAACCTCTTTCTCCTCAGATCAGCACGTAATCTGTGTGTTCTCAACACCCCTCCCCGATATTTATTCCAAACTCCCTTTTAATAATAACATCATACCCCTCAAACTAGAAATGCAGCCTCAATATAACTATAACTCCAAATTTCTCTTTGTGAAAATAACACAGTATTCCTCCAAATAGAAACGCAGTCCCAAAATAACAATCCCTAGTTTTGGATCAGTCCCCAGAAATAGAAGCACCACCATGCAAAATATGAGTGCGAGTGCCAAAGGTCCCCATCCGGCCCTCCTAGCAAAACACATGGGCTAAATTCGCAGAGGAGAAAATCACAAAAAAATGCTTAGAAATAACTGTGTTTTTTTCTGTTTGGACGTTCATACCGTAAACAACGATTATTGCCGATTTTTCTCTCGATTTTCCAAGAGTGTTATAGCCATAAATAGTTGATTTATTAGCACAACAAAAATCGTGATTTTACTAAAAATTAACTTCGTTTTCATGCTTTTAAACTATTTATCGCAATTTATTGCCAATCGTTTGCAAGATCTTATGTCAAAAATAAACTCTTGTTCCTTTCTCAAAAAAATTTATTTAGACATAGATCTCACACAACTATGGGTGGAGGAGCTTCGGAAAGCTCGTATTCAAGTTCTAGTTGCCAAAAACAAGTGGGTTGTTATCTCGAGACCTGTAGGACTATCATTTGTGATTCTCCCCTCCTAGGTCATCATGCTCTAGACCTTTAGCACTATAACGACCTCACATCTAAGTAGGCAATGGTCGCATCTCCATTGCCTATTGGAATTTCAATGGTACCTTATGGTCTTCTCTAGATACCTACTAGGATGTTGTTTCTTCACAAGATATCATCTTTCCCTCGAGACCCAAAAGAGCTCTAAGCAAGCTCTCCCTCCGATCACGGGTTATGCTTTGGTCTCGGCTGCACAACACAAGACCCGTAGATCTGGTTGTGTTCGTGGTTCGGTTGGCGTGGCTTGCCTCATTCATGTCCAAATTATCATTGGTAGCTCGATGTCTATTTTGGGTACATGTCGTTGCATGTTCAAAGAATCCCATCTCCTATTTGTCATGTCTTCATTGCGGTATCTGCTACTTCCCCCACCTCATCACCCTTCGTTATGCATGTTGATGGGGACCCATACCTTGATCTTTATCTAGAGATCTCTCATTAGTCCTCACTTTGTGCAATTTTATTCTTTTAGGAGACTTCAATGCCCATACAGGAACCCACCAAACACATAATCATGTTCTTGCACAAGACGAGTTATACCTTCATTATTTGAATCTTAAATAGTTTGGTTTACGCCGAGAATTCTTGGATGGAAATACTTTTGTCACAACCTAAGGGAGGCACGTTCTCCAAATGAGGGAATTACATTCTCCACATTCTCAATTTGCTTCCTTGTTTCGTTGATTCTAGTAGATTCACGTGTTTCCCCATGGGGACGGAGTGAGTCTAGTGTATTATGTCCTCACTTGCAAATCCCCATCCCCACATCCGGATTCCCTTATTTCCCATTAGCTCCCACTTGCTGACCATGTCGCCTTGATTTTCACCCTACATGTTGCTTCTCACTTCTTCCCCCACCGCACCTCCAACACTCGCCACACCACAATCCACTTAAACGAGAAAATACCATTGACTATGTCTCTCGACTCTTCCAACTTTTATCGGTATACTATTCCCTTCCTCCCACTATAGAGTCCATGTATGATTTTTATGTCATGCCCTCTAAGTCGCATCCCTCGACTCTTACCCCTACATTGTACATCACTCTAGCTCACCTCGTTGGCAAGGGTCCTACCCTATGAACTATTGGTAGGATGACTAGTGTAAATCCCTACATCGAAGACTTTGTTGTTCCTTAGCACATAACCCTCCCCGCATACCCTCCACTCAGTAAATATCATGAATGTCTTCTATGACAAAAGAAACACAACTTTCTTACGCCTAGAAGACTTGCTCTCCTTGTTACCCTCAACCATCCCCCTAAGACCTTTCCTTTTGGCATGCTCCTCCTTGGGAAAATCCCCACTACAAAAATCGATGCAAACATGGGTTTCTGTCTGCAAGCTCTCTTTATGACATCCCAGAGCATATTGATGTCATTATGTCCATTCCACCACCATCTTCTATTGAATCTTTGTCAATACAATTATAAAGGCTATTTAAAAGTTATGTATCAGCAAAGCAATCGATTGTGAGGGTTTCAAGCTGAATTCCTCTGACATGGTGTGAATTACCTTGCCTCCCCACTGGCAAAGCTCTTTAACAAGGTTGTTTGGTCTAAATTTCCTCATTCTTGGTTCCAATACATAATCCATCCCATCCATAAGTCTGGGGATAGCTCTAACCCTAGCACCTACGGGACCATTATAATTGAACATGCGTTCGCCAAACTTTATGCTATGTTGTTAGACATGCAATTTTCAAAGCACCTGGAGAGGTAATCTTAGAGCAGAGAACACGCAGACTTCAAGAGAGAATATCAAACTATTGACCACATATTTACACTTCGGGCCATCATTGAGAACGATCGTTAGCAGCCTTCCTAAGTCTTTAGTTGTTTTGTAGACATTAGGAAGGCTTATGACTCATTTCAAGACATCTCCTTTTCCAGAAGTTGCATGATGTAGGCATACCAGATGCTCTCATTACCTAGAGGCTCTATGAGAGGGTTTTCAAGGAGTTTTGTACTCCTCGCGGTCATTCAAACATTGGGAAGAGTTAACCCTTGTGATCACGCAGGATGCCCTCTCTCATCGATCCTAATCGGCATTTACATTGATGAGCTTGAAGATTTCTTCAACAACATACCCACATAGATGATGGCTGCATTTTACATGATGGGGTGATATTCATACTTCTTTTTGTCAATAATGTTGTTCTCCTCTCTCAATATGTCAATGGTTTACAGAGACAACTAAGGTCATGATACTCAACACCTCCAAACATTCTCTTCCCTGGTTCCAATTCCTCTACAAAGGGGAACCTTTGGAGATCACATCGGCCTACACTTACTTGGAGGTCCAATTTTCCGGACCATATTTTAGTATGAAGCCTACCTCTTGGTCACACCTTTGCAAGGGATATGCCTCTCTTTCAATCTTGGAGCACCAATGTCTTCATATCGATTTCAAGGATATCCCTTCAAATATGTGCCTCTTCGATATGGTCATCAAGCCTATGATTTAATATGGGTCCGAGGATTGGCGACCTAGTCTAGGGTCCATTGATTTGGCACGTATTGAGATTGTCCAGACTCTCATGATTGAGCATATAATACGTTGCAAACTAACTATTCTTGAGTGCATCTCCAAAAGATTTTTCCACCTAGCCTTTGTGCCTTGAAATTATCTTTAGGCTTACTTTCTACATTCACAAACTCATATTCATGGGGTATTCAACTTCAAGCCATGGGAGATATCCATACTAAGCCCTATGTTCTTCAAAGAGGATTCGCGCCATTGGTCCCCAATCGACGCGTCAACATTGTTGGTATTTTGATACAACTTTTCTCCTCAAGTTTGTTGAAATATTTATTAATAAGTTTCCGTCTTTCGTGTACTCATGGATTCCCCTCATAGGCTTCTTCCCTTAAAGGAGATCACCATTAAAGCTATCGAGAGTACCTACATGCCACTTGAAACTCTCCTCCATAGCTGGTCGACCCGAAGCTACCTTTTACACTAAGCATTTCTTGTGGGTGGTGGATGGTGTCATTCGTTGACTGTCTCTAGCGTCATTGATCTCACAACTTGAGGTTTCACCTTGCCCGATTAAGGGTGTGCTCATATCAATCGTGGGTTGATTCCAATCATCATATTCCACTTGGGGACTAGATTTGTCATCTTTTCTCTCTACAAGAGGTGGAGATATAGAAGCACTTCATTTTCAAATGCCCTATTTATTATGAGATTTGGGGGAGATATCATTGTCTTTATAGAGACTTGGGAAACTCTCTATCCACTTTCTTTCAATACCCAAATCAGCAATGCCTAACCCTTTTTATTGAGAGGTTGTCACTTGTCTAAGCATTTCCAGACGAAACCCCGAGAGTCCCCAGGTTGATCACCTCTTTCTTTCAGCCCATCACAAAGATTGGTGGCATTAACACCCTTTAAATATTGTTGTTTCACACATTGAGGGGGTAGATTAGTGAGGTCAATCCCATCTCTATACAAGATTACTACTAAGGTACCCCAACACACTAGTTGCTGCTAACAAGGATCCGCCCCTACTCAACGTCATACATCTCGCTCCTCGGCCTCATGACTTTTCAAGTTTGCGAGAACTTCCAAGTCCACGGGCATAAAAACACATTATGAGTTTCTTTACTACCACAAGAGTTTCTTTGGCCTTGGATGTTAGGAGGGATTCTAGGGGGAGTGCTTTGCTTCCTCCTAGGATTACCCAACCTGGCCCCCTCAACCCTAAACACTCCCCAATGAGCATTATCACAAGCTACATGGGCCTCTTCACTATGATAGACGATGATATAGATGATTCTTTTGTCTCGGACATGGTCAAAGACACTTGATGGGACTAACACCAAATCTCTTTGAATTTCAACAACCCACACACTTTGGGTGTTCTTTCTCCTCCCATATGGCTCTTTGTATCGGTGCCCTAACCACCTAGGTTGAGGGCTTTACTAAGTTAGGTTTACCCCTCATTTATTTTCAATACTTTTGTTATTTTTTTATAGTTGTAAATCCTAGGTGCTTTTACCCCAGCACTTTACGTTGTAATTAAATGTATTTTCGAGTCCCATTGACCTACTTTTGACCATTTGTGGACGTTAATATAATTTTTCTTTCTTTCTAACTTTAATGATTTGCACTATCTTTCTTTCCATCCATCTTTCACTTTGCTAATTATCACTATTTTTGTTGGAAAACTTACCAAACATTCTTGACAATCCTTCATTTTCGATACCATTATCCCTTGAATGTGTTGTTCCACTTTAACACCAACTCAATTTCTAATTTTGGAAAGTTTTTGGTTAATTTTTCCATTTTGATTATTTTTTCTTCCTCTATGAGTCTTTGCCCATTTGCTTTCCTTTCCCTTTCCATGCTTGAAAATTGACCAATGTGCACATCATACACTAGCTCTCCTCATGATTGCTCCATTAAATGCCACCATAAATAAAACTTCAATAACTTTCCCTGCACTTTTTCTTGTCGTACTCTTATTTGACCCTTCATAACCACCCTTGTGTCACCATCCCTTACATTATAAAGCTTCAATTTATAACCATTAACCATATAATCAACCACCTTGTTAAGGTTCTCTCCACAATTGCTCCATTGTCCCACACATCATTTATTCAATATGGTCCTAGCCAAATTAGTTTAGAGTTCCCAAGTTTAATCTCTCGCCAAACATTGTGTTTTGACAATAACACTCAATTTTAGATTCGTTTGTCTCATGTATTTGGCTTGCTTATAAAGTCTTTTTCTTTAGGCAATCTAGATAATCCGTTGCAAATTCAGCCTCTTCTCATCCAACGGACTTAACTCTTAGCCTTGCAGATTATGCTCTCCATGATACCTAACTAGTTCTCTAGATAAATCCTTGGACTTATACACATGAATTCCATTAGGAACACGCCTCTTGTACATACATGAGTGGATCAAGGTATGTCATAGCATAACTTTGTAAGTAGTCATGCAGACCCCTACTATCGTTGGAACTTGCTCCTCCTAGTTGTTCCTTCTATTCCCCATTACTTTTGTATCGCCGAGAGAAAGACCTTGTTTATCGCCTATGCTTGTCTTTTGACCCTCAATGAATAGGGGCTTAATAGCAGAAGTGGGATATCTTGCATTCTGCATGAGGTAGTGAATTATCTAATTAAGAAAATGTCCTTTACGGTCACTTGTCAAATGCAAAGGTATCCCAAACCTTGTTACGATCTTCTTTTACAAAAATGTGTTTGTGCTCATTGCAGAGTTTTCCCATAATGCTCTTGTTTCCAGCCATTTGGTCAAATACTATATCACAACAACTTTGTATCAGCATCTCTGTCAATTCATTTTCTTAAATGGCCCGATTAAGTCTAGGCCCCATCTCTCGAACAATTCTTGCGATTGCATAGGTTATTGAGGCATTAAATCTCTCTTAGGTGGTTTACCAACTCTATCTTCACCCTCGACCACTCATTCCTTTGTCTCTAAATAGGGTATTTCTCCATAGGCTTGCTAGGAGAACTTTTGTTGCAAACCACATCTAGCTCCATCTGTCCTCTGTCAATTTCCTTGTGCACTTCTCTTAGGATTCCTTGAATTTTCTCTCGGAGCACATATCTTTGGATCTATTTTATAAATTAGAATGATTTGGACTTAATCAAAATCCTAAACTACTTCATCTCACTTCCTATGCTTCGGGAACCTACTAATCAAGAAACAAATACCAATGTTCTCATGCCATAATGGTAGTGCCTAAACGTGGAACACGTGCATCACGGGAATCATCTAGTACTTCGTCAATGGCTCTCCCAATTTCAATCTCAATAATTAATCTGCCATGAAATCTTGTTTTCTATTCTCACAATTATCTTGAATGTAAACTCTTGGATTAGAAGAAACTATCTACTCACTCTCCTTGGAATATTGGCTAGTTAACTAAGTAAATCAATGCTTGTTGATCCACATAGAATAGAAAAAGGCTTGTTAGTAGGTAATGTCGGAATTTTTCCCAACACTTCTATTTCTATTGTGTCATAGTTTATTTCTACTTTTGTCAACAATCCACTTGAGAAGTACACAAGGGTATCTAGATTAGGGTCAATTTGTTGTACAATGCAAACTTGATCACAAATTTCGATACGTCCACGTGAATGTGAAATTCCTTACTCCAATTTGGGTCTGCTTGGATCAATGCCCTTATCATTCTTATATTCAACTCCTCAAAAGTTTTATGTTCTTCCTCTCTAGTCGAATGGGACTCCTTTCCTCTCTAGAATATCCAATGGATACATAACACATGTGAATTTCTTCATAAGCCTTCAACAATATGTCAATACCCGATGTGTCCTAAAAGCTACCAAATAGCTCGCACATTCTATGGAACATCCATCCATTCTAGATATATCAACCCTATATAACACACGATGTTCCTTAATAGCTTCCCAAATGGAATCATGCAATAACCTTTCTACATGTTTGGCTTGCTAACATAGCTTCTTGCACTACAAAACTTGTAACTATGTCCTCTCCAATCGAGTAATCTAACCAATCATCGAGGAACGCCCTTTTGTCATGCTCTCGACAATGTGAAGTATGATCCTTTGAAACATGGCTAGAGCGTTGCACAACCCAAATGGCATCGAGTTGTGCATGTATACACATTCTCGAAAACAAAGGTTGTCTTCAACTTGTTCTCTATTATGCTTATCTATGTAATCATTAAACCACGTAAATGAATAAGTAGGACTTATGACCTTCCACTTCCTCAAGGATCGAGTCAATAAATGGGATAGGGAAGAGGCCCTTTAGTGTTACCGCAATCGGACTCTAAAATTCTACACATTCAAATTTTCCCCTTCTTAAGAATAATCATTATGGGTGATACGCAATCACTTGTGTTCACTTTGATTATCAAATCAGCTTCGAGCATCTTGTCAATTTCAGTTTGGACATTCATTGTGTACTCGGGATTTATCATATAGGGTTTCTATCTTATGGGTTGTGATCCTAACATTCAAGGAATCTTGTGTCCACATAGCTTTGGTGGAACATTGTTCAAGTCTTCAAACTTCCATGCAAATATGTCTTTGTATTCAATAGAGATTCAAAGAGTTTCTGATTTCAACACTAGTTGCCAGCCATCTCCTACTTGGATGATTTGTGAGGCCTTCTCCATCCCAAGATTCATCTCCACCAGCTCATGACCAACACTTTTTATTGTCTTTTTGGTTAGAAACGAGTGGACACAAGTGTTGTTCATCTTTAGTTAACCCGCATCAAAATTTTGTGAAGTATGTTGTGAACCCTCGACTCCTATTCATCATTTAAGTTCGTTTTGTCTCATCAATACCCCTTCTCCTTCGCAAAGTTCTTGTCTTCCATCCACTTCCTTTTTGTGGACAATTCTCCCTCTTCGTGATGGTCAATTTCAATGCAACACAATGGGTAGAAAATATTGTAATCTCCCATTTCAATGTAATAGTCCGTTGTCAAGCATTCCTCGTCCTCAAAGCAATACTCTAGAAGTAGAACAATTATCCATCAAGTTTATGCCTCTCACATGGGATTTCTCTCTCCTTTGAATTAGATGATGTGCCTCTTGACTTACTACTTAGGTCTTCATGTCAATCTTAAACTTTTTCCCCTTTGCTCTATCGACATGGCCTCATACTCGGTCCCAACATGGCCTTATTTGTCCTTTGTCATCCCAAAATGAGAAGTAGGCAAAGCTTCAACAATTATATCACAAAAACGTCAATCACAAGCTAACATCCTCCTATCTAAACTCGTAATACCAAGACTCTGAAGGCTCAATACCAAATAATTTTCCATTTCCAACCTGAGCATAGGTAGCCGTAGTGTTGGCTTGTTCAATCTCCTCCGGTGCTCTTTAGAAGCATATTCACTACTAATCCGGAATCTTCTACCACTTAAGTCGGTGTTTGCCTAAAATGTCTATGCATGGGGGCAACCATCTTTATCATAAATGTCATGGGATTTAGGACACTATGTTCCTCTATTGATGTCTCCATCTCCACTACTAGCTCTTTTAGCATAGTGAGAAAAGATTGCAAGGTGTGCAATAGTTCTTAGATCTTGACTATATGTTTCGCTAGGGTCAATTTTGGATGAATGGCTAATCTTTTCACTCAAAATTCATGCCTTTTCTAATGCATTGGACTCATCAACCATGGCCTATGGGATCTAGTCCCTTGCATCCTCAATATTTCTTTCTCAATCACCAAGCTTGAGAATTGATTCCTTTGTTGTCTTGTTAACACAACATTACACTTTGGTTCAACGAATTCACATTAGTCACGACTCTATGCTTTGGGCAATTTTTGTCATCGTGGTCACCTAGCGCCCTCGATTGCAAATTCAAGATGAATCTCCTTGTGACTTGTTTGGGCGTGATCAAGCAAAGTGTACCCATTCATTACATGTTTGACATTGGATTATCAAACATCCATTTGCATCTCTTTCCATACATTGCTCTACTCCCTAAATTTGGTGTCCATAACCCTAGCTTGCTTGGAGGTTGATGCTTTTGTCATGAACACTTGTTCTTTCTAGTCTTTCGGGTGTGTGGCCCTCAATGCAATAGGTCATGCACCATACTACCTTATTTTCCTTCTTTATGTCCCCTTTAATTCCTTCAACATCCTCTTCATGTCTTCTCGTAGAACAACCATGTTATGGAGCTTGGAGGCATCCTCCTTCGAGTCACTACTTGCCTTTGTCCTTGCATTGGATTTATCTTCACTTTCCACATTCATGACTCGATTGTATGCATCACTACACATTTTTGGTGGTAGAACTCAACATGGTTTTGTATTTCAGTCTTAACCCTTCAACAAACCACTATTTCTTTAGACTATTGGCAAAAGGATTTTCCAACTTCAAAATCAGTTCCTTCAACCTCCTATTATATGTTCAGACCGAGTCATTCTTTCCCTACTTCATGTTGTTGATCACTTCCACAATCTAATTACCATCACAAAGTAAGTTTGACTCATTCTTAAAGGCTTTTCTCAACCTCTCCCAAGTGCCAATGTTTCTCTTATCTTATTCTATATACCATTCAATCGCAATCCCTCTCAAGGTTGCTTGAAAGGATCTATACGAGTATCCTTCATCATTTTATCCATTCACAATCCAAATCGTAGCACATGTTATAATGCCTCACAAAGTCTTGGTTTCCTAAGTTTCCCTCTTTCACTTAGGTAGCTTATGTTTATCTTTCATCGGGGATGGACTCACTATTGTGCCTACATTCCTTGGTGGTTGGTGATTGGTGCTTGGTGGTTAGTGGTTTGTGGTGGTGGTGGTCTATGTCGAATCCCCCTCTTGATTAACGTACTTTGCCTAGCCTCTCTATGTGCCTCCTTAATTTCCACATGTCTCCTCTAGTAAACTAAATTGTTTATACCGTGCAATTACCAATCTACCTTGCTCATTTAGAAAAGAAAAGCACCTAGTCCCGATAAAAATATTATAGCCTCTCCAAAGTTGCTACTTAGGTGCCTGTGGTTCTCCATACGGGATTAACCTCTCTCATCATGCACTCCTCTCACCTTCACCTTCACCTTGTATTTGCCTCCCTTTAAAAATCCTACCAGCATGTCGGAAAACCAACCTCTTCCCCTGTTGTTCCACCAATTGTTATTGTGGTCCTCTCGTAATGCTAGTCCAATCCACATTCCACCAACTCTCCACCCGTTCATTTCCATTTGTCCACCCTTGGATAATTGTACATGGTCCTTTATCGAATAACTCCTTGCTTATTCCTCGGCTTTTTTCCTTCCATTCGAACTTCAACATTGTCTTTGGGGTTACCGGTTCCCATGTCCACCCTATCCTTGATAATCTTTGTCTCTCCTTTCTTTCACCAATTCTAGCACACCTCTAAAGTGTTATCAGTCTAGGAGTTCTCTTCACAATCAATAGCACCATGTTCTTATAGGCCCAAAACTTGTAATTCATAAATTTCCTTGATTCCATTGCCTGTTCTCTCTTTGCAATTCATTTCTCTTTACTTTGTCCTCATAGCAATTAAGGATGCACTTTCTCTCAACCTCTCATTGTTGATCCTCACAACTCCTCTTCAATCCAAGGTTGTGACAAGGAATCATAAAATGAAAGTTGGGAGGTTAGCAACATCCGTCCAACATACGTGTACCACATGAAATCGTCAAACACGTCCACTATAGGAATTTGTGTATCCCCAAACTCCCTTTGATCAATTCCATTGCGACCACATCTCAAACCGTGTCTTTCTTGACTATGGCTCCTCTTTTTAGGCTTCACTTGTGTCAAATTGTCCTCTCATTGGCTTTCAAGTTTTTTTATTTTCACTATTTTAAATTTCTTTTTTCCAATGTCGCATCAAATAAATAAATGCAATTGTAAACACTAAGGAAATTGTACGAAAAAAAAAAGTACAAGGAAAATCTCTATAGAAAAAATATTTCGTCTAAATAAGAACACACACAAAACACGTTGTTGTATAACACATTAAATAGAACAAAGAAAGTTCATCACACATAACACAGATTAACTGCGATGATTCTTTGATCCATTCATAAAACTCTAAGAACAAGAACAACTTCACAAAGATAATGTCTGCAAAATATATTACAAGATCACATAAACACAACCTCTATGATCTATTGATGGCTAATAGCTAGGACTAATGCATTATTATAAAGAGAACCTAGGTATGGAACAAGTACAGTTCCGACAGTTAGATACACCCATAACAAAAGAATTAAAGTAACCCCTCGTACCTAATACAAGTCGTAACATAAACATATTGCTCATCGTCAATGCATAGAACACATGACACCAAAATCCTTTTATTTCTTTAGTGTCAAGACTATGACAATATTAGAGCCTATTAGAGATTCACAAATTTTCAATTTGTTAAAGCTCTTTGTTGTCTAAGCATAATAATAAAAGAAAGTCGGTTCTAAGAAGCTCTTTCCCATATATCATTCAGCCCCTGATCAACAGGAAAATCAAAATCTCAAATTTTATTCCATTGCATCTCTAAGGAGAAATAGAGATTCTTAAATGCTTTGGCTTCGAGGAAGTGTTCCCAGCTAAAAACCTGTGATTCCCACTTCATACTCAATGAAGCAAAGTTACCATATGAGAGAAATTAAACCAAACAAACAGGTTAAACCAAATCAGTCAACAAATATGCGGTTGACTCTATAAGGGTTCAATTGATCAAGGCTGAAATTCAGGCAATGTTGTATATCTCCTCTCTATCACTACTCCCACAAACATCCCAAGGCGAATCTGAGGAACTTCCTCTAGAGATTTAACAAATTTAAATATTCTCTGATCTCTTGCAACAATATCACATAAGCAAAGATGACAGGAGGCCTGAACATCAAAAATCTTCAGCAATTAGTGAAACTAGAATGACTTCGCACTAAAATGAAACAAAGCAATAGCCAGTTCGCAAGACAAAAACACATTAGAAAGCGAATAGAATAAACTCTTTGCATGTTCACGTGACAATCAAGGATTTCATATATCAAAGTGTATCAAGGAAGCTTTTCATCAGCTTCAAATGTGCATTTCAATGTTGGGAGTTGGCCAAAATTTTGGTTTGACAAGTGGAATGGTTTCCCAAAACCAAGCTCACACACTACGAACTTTGGTTTGACAAGTGGAATGGTTTCCCAAAACTCAGCTCATGCACTGCATATGTTGAACTATGTAATGAATTAGAAAATAAAGTTTAACAAGTCAAAATCTTTTATGCATTACAATTTGGCATCTAGTATTCCGCTAGAATCGGTAAAGCAATTTAACTACTACCATGCATTAACAGTTGTACAGTTGTCATCAGAACTTTAAAATAGGAAAGCTTATGTTGAATAGCATGCAGGGCATTCTTTGTTGGAGAAATGGATGTAATGTCCCCTTTATCAAACTGATTCGTTTTGGAGACTTCTAGCCCATTCCACTTCCCATGGGCAAGAAGGAAGTGAACAAGGGAAGTGTTTGTTATGTTTTTCAGTCTTTTTCATGAGCATTTGCATTCTTCTTTCATAGTTTCTCTTATAAGTCAGGTTGGCTGGGTTGAAGAGGTGAAAAACCAAGATAAAGTTAAAAGCAAACATCCTTATGAGGTTGGTTATGGGGAAAGACTCCCTAATTGATTTTGGCACCACCAAAAGGATATAAAAGGGGTTGCTTGGACTCATTTTGGGCATCTATCTTGTCATAAAAATTATACTTGCATGGTTTTTGGGCTGAATGCTCAATTCCTTCCACTAGGGGTGAAAATCCTTTGGTGTGGCATACAAGGAGGATGAAACCCTTGTTCAAATTGAAGAACGAAAACTCTTCAATTGGTGGTTCCTAAGTGCTTCAAGGAAAGTGATGTTGTTGGTTTTCAGCTAGGGTTTGATAGAAGAAGAGCTACTAAGGTTTCTACATCAATTTTAGACCCTCTCTAAAATATCCCCAACCAGGAGATATTGTTCCAAACTTGCAAAAATTCTTGACCTTGTAGGCATTTTGTCAAACAGTTTGCATGCAATGTTTAGAACAGCTATGACAATGATCATACATCCATCACATAATCATGAAAATATTCAAAGATTGCATAGTGTCATTCCATCAAACAGTTGGCAATCATTCTATTGAACTGGAAATGTCATTGACACTCTCATAAGCAGTTAGAAAAACAAGGAATAAGGCAGAGACATTTTAACAAACATTTACCATACATCTAGCTGAAGCAAACATTCCAATATATAGTGTTCAGATTAATAATTTCAGACCTCTTAACTGATATAGTTCTTTGCTGGTAATATATTTCTGAGTGTAGTGATCCACGGGGCAAGGAAATGGATCAAACAGTTGGCATGCATTTGATATTAAACTCGAAATTATTCCTTTGAACAGTTGAGTAGGTTGAGTTACATGCAAGAAATAATGAGTCTGATTTTCTGTTTAAAACTGCATTAATACCTCTAAAGCAGCAACACCCAATAGTAGATGGATATCAAACTTAATGTATTAACAGTTGAAGTTGTATCAGACTTATATTAGCAGTGATGGTAGACTGTTTTGCAACCCTTTATAACCCCTAAACTCCTTCCAAAGATCATTGTGCACTCAATAATCACAAGAACAACTTGTGATGTGGCAACCAGCTATAGCATCAACCTTCAGGGCCCACTCTATGACAAAATAAACCTGTGATATTTTCCCAATCTGTATGGCCAGTACCAGAATAATCGTCAAGTATGCTGAAAATAATCCTTGGTACTTGTAAATGCAACTACTAGGGATTGAGGATAAATCCTCTCACCGAAATAACCCTTCCAGCTAGGGTCCAAAGTCTCCTCTGCACCGAAACCAAGGATCCCAAGGATTTCACTCCTTGAGCAAGAGAAATGAACACACAAGCTCACCAAACTTTTTCCAGAGAAATAACAAATGAACATAACTTTTATTTTAATCCTCAAGTCATCCTTATAACTCCTTTGAAACCCTAATCCTCCACTTTTTCCAACGCCACTTTATAAAATAATAATTAATATTTCACTTTAGTCATAAGCCATGACTTAAAGCACCTCAAAGTGAAATTATAATATAAAGTGCATTAAAAAACATCTCAACGTAAAATTATAATGTTAATGCATATAAGAGTCCAAATATTCCCTTTACATCTCCCACGTCCCCAGTTCCCAAGGGAATAAACAAGGAAAAAGGGCAGAATACGCCAACTAGGCCTCCAAGCATTTGGAAAGGGACATTACACTCTCCTAGGGTAGCGACTTGCTTGGAGGAGTTGAGTGCCTTCTAGGGCACATCTTGGCAATTGGAGTTGATATTCATCTTCCTCATAATTTAGAGGCTGATTTCACACTTTTATGATATTTTTGGGGATTGGAATCTCCATTTCCAGCCATTATTGTGAGTTGTATTTTTGTTGTCATTTATTTAATTACAGTTGGGTATAACTTCATAATTTGCACATGTTTTGGAGTACTTTGGCTTGATGTTTATTCCATTGGTTGAATATAATATTTAGGAGAATTTATATACCTATTTTCAGCTTATTTGGAGGGTGTTTGATGCCCTAAAAGTGTAGATACAGTTCACTGCTAGGGTTTCTTATATTTTCAGATCTGCTGTTATAAAAATCAGATTACTCTCATTTGGGTTTGTGCTATTTCCCTATTTTTAATTTGCAACCCTAGAAAAGCGCATTACTGATGGAGTTGGGGTTTTCTCATTTTTAACCTTGTTTATCAGTCCCTCATGACCATGATAACAAAATTCAACCAAACCTCAAGAATTTTCACCAAACCTCAGATTTTTAAGAGGGCCAAACCTAATGGATTGAATCTGCCAATGTCGGATCAATACAATGACATGACATTCACCCTCATTTTTGTCATATACAATTTATTTTCCAGCCAACATGCTTTGAAAACCATGACATGGCCATACTTGAATATTGCCATGGTAACAAAGATGCATTGGATCGGGATGTTGATACTAATTGTATTAATGATCGTGCATTAGATCACATGGAACTTTTATATTATGGAGATGTTTAAATTGTCATTTTCGAACCTAGTAGATTATGGGGACTAAAGACCAGGTGCCATTCTCTAAATATTGGATAATTGTGTGATGTATCTAATTTTGAAATGCTATGAACATTGAACATTGAAATATCTCTTTAATATCATTTTCATATTATATTTCAGTGATTATTCAAAATTTTGTATTGTATATAGCTTCAAACCTTTCCAAACTTAGGCAAAACTTTCACCTTCTCGAACCTACTAGACTTTTCAAACTTTGTTACTGTGCTCGTGACTGATGATCTAAGGCAGCAATTCGTGGAGGCAACTACAACCAAAAACATTTTATATGGCTAATCCTATATAAGAAAGTCTTGATGGCAAACACCTAACATGCAAAAGATTGGTTGGTTTAAGCAGATGGCCCAACTCCCAACAATCATATGTATCAGTTAATCATTTGATTTTGTAAAGTACACTAACTCGAGAAGTTGGAAGTTGGCCATCTATTAATTGGCAGTCAATGAACGCAATGAGCACCTTCATGATTGACCTTGGATTAACTACATGATTGACCTCAGAATAAATCAGAATTGGCCTGTGTTCTAACTACACATAACACAATCATGCATTTGTAAATTGGTAAGTATGGTTAGAATGCAATCATCATACCTTTTAAGGTGTTCAAAATAACAAGCAAAACTTGCTCCAATTAATTTTCTATAAAGTAAGTGTTATCCGTCCAAAGTACACCTTATGAATGGCAATCTGACTTCTGACTTTGGCCGGTACAATGGGATTCCCTCTGAGTTGTGGGCGTCTCGGAATGAGGGAAACCTCCAAAAGGGTTGGCTCCCTTTGATGAATCACTTGAAAATCTGTATTTTATTGAGTTGAGGGTTAGAGGAAAGTAAAACTGAAAGCAATAAAGGTGATACACCAAATTTTGTGTGAGACTTATCTGTACCAAACACTTGATAAAAGATACAAGAACCGAAAAGCTTCACTTCATACCCTGTCTAATTAATTCTACATTCACAAAGGCACCTAAATACACTTATGTGATTACAAAACAGCTGAACAAGATCCTGCAAGTGCTATGAAATTATAATATGCAAAAGGAATTAGTGATATTCATTGTTGCACACTTCTAATCTACTGTGACACACTACAAAAATACTCTGAGTATGGAGGAATAAATAAGTCTTCTATATTCATCA
This sequence comes from Taxus wallichiana var. yunnanensis, assembly GCA_018340775.1. Taxonomy (NCBI): domain Eukaryota; kingdom Viridiplantae; phylum Streptophyta; class Pinopsida; order Cupressales; family Taxaceae; genus Taxus; species Taxus wallichiana. The sequence goes on from CM031243.1 coordinate 836,643,794, forward strand.
AGGTCTCCAAGTACAAATTTGCAGCATAAGTCTGCAATAATAAGCCCCCTTGTGCTTTGCAAAGGCACACAATATATAGCAAAAATAATTCACCCAACCCCCTAAAAATAGACTGCAGCCTAACTATACTTGCATGATATTATCAGCCCTTATCATGAATTAATAATAAGGAGGACTAAAAATACATGTTACAAAAAGATAAAAATAGCCTTCTTTTCTCAAAATACACTCCTAGTCAAACTGATTTGACTATGCTCAAACTACGCATGATGTGTACGGTATATTTTTGGAGAAGATAAGGTAACTTTTGGGTGAATATATAATTGTTATTTTTAACCTTTCTTGATCTACAAGTCTTGTTCACATGCAAGGGATTTGTCTTTTCTTTGATTTGACATATGTCTCCTTTTGCAAAAGCCATTATTCTTTTTCAACACTTAGCAAAAGGTGATAATGAAAAGGGGGTCATATTATTAGTCTCCTCGTAGACTTGGACCATGCAATTAACACCCCACCCCTTTAATCATTAGATACATGATACTTTTGATTAATAAGGTAAAAGGCCTAAATAATTAGGCTCGGCCCCTTTTGATTATTACATGCATAGACTGAGGTCAAAACGATAATCATTTGTTCGGTATATTCGGTCCCCCTTTCCACGAGGCCATGACCCATGATGAAGGTCGGTGGAAATGATTTAACCCTAATTAATTAGGGTTTCTTTGTGATGGTGACACGTATGCATTTTGATCTAACTCTGGCTGAGTTGACTCGTTGGTCGAATTAAGGAGGCAAAAAGTGTTTGGAACCCTATCATTTTGGTCATTTTACTTCATGAGCTCGAGGGTTGGTGAAGCCCTAGCAAAATTTCTTCAAGCGGCCATGAATGAAGCTTGTTGTGAGCTTCTCAAGCATAATTTTGATCTTCTCGTGACGAAACTTGGGCCGCCATTGTTAATTTCTTGAGCTTTTCGACCTCTTTGGGCATAGAGGGTCTGCTTTGTTTGTTCAAAAAGCGGCCGCCATTGATGACGAAGGTGAGCCTCTAGTTCTATTAACTGTAACTTGTTCATTGTGCTTAATTTGGGCTCTCGAGTTTGTGCTTGTTGTTTCTAAACTAGGTCTGTTCGACACTGATTTGTAGAAACCCTTGTATTCATTGTGATTTCTTGCACTGACTTTGATCTTCGAGCCTAAATAAGCTTTTGGGTCTTCGTTTCTTCAACTTTGCTCTCGAGAGTTTCGTGGCTTGTCATGAACTGGTAAGTTGCTTGCTCCATTTTGAACTTCTCTACAAAACTTCAACAGATCTTTGATGGCTGTAGAATGTAAAGGCTTTTTCCCTTCTCTGTTATCATTTTCGAAGAAAACTACAAGGGTTTTCTGTTTTGTGACTCAAAATGATAGATTTGCAGTTTATCTTTAATGGGTACTTGAACTTGAGGGCATTTTTGCTTTTCTTTCTCTGAATCTGGATTTTGCTTGCACCGATCTTTTAATGGCTGCGTGGAAACTCTGTTGGGTATCTTGAAAAACTGAAACTCCCATATTGCTCGAACTCGTCGTCCAAGTTTATCAGATTGGCTTTGAAAATTGTTTGAAATTTCGGCCTTAGCCTGATGTGTGCCCATTTGCCATAACCTGTTGATAATGCATCGTTTGTTAGCTCGATTCTCATTTTGCTCGTGATTGTTTGAGGTACTCAAAACTTGAAATGATTAAATCCTTTCAACTGTGACTCTGCTTCCTTATGTTCTTTGAAGATAATGTTTCTTATGTATGATAAAGCTAGACTCTAAGAATCTGAACCTATATCTTTACAACTTTTGTATCCATTCTGAGTGAGTGTAGCTGGAAACTGATGGTGAACTTCATTACTTTGAGATGTTGTAGCTTTCCTTATGCATTCATTGTGATCTATTTTGCCCACATACTGAACCTTTGCAGTTCTAGCACAAAATTATTTTCTGAATGTTGTTGCTTTGAGTTCCTTGTTCATCAAATGGATTCTGTGGGCTGAAAATAATGTTTCATCTGTAGCTTTGAATTTTGTATAATGGTACCACTGAAGCTTACTTTGACCTTTGTTGGGTTGTGCTTTCATTTCTAGGAGACTGGATATTATAAAACTCAAACCTCTGAATAATGTGAAAAAGTGTTCGCTTTTGTTTTGATCTTTGCATTGTGCCTTCCTATACAATTTATAACAAGTGTGCAGTTTTCCTCTTTCTGTAGCATCAACAAATGACCATGATGCTATGTGTTACAATTCTGCAATGCATTTCTCTGCTCTATTTATAATCTCTGGAACCATCTGTGGGTGCATAAAGTTATTCTAATCTCATTTGCAATTTGAAGCTCTGTTTTCTTTGCTGGTGATGACTTTATCTTCTGGTAAGATCTAAACTTTGCACTCACAGGCCCCTTCAGTCTTAGGACTCTGCACTTCATATGCATAATGTGAAAGCCTTCTTTGATGAACTTGTGAATTTGTCTTTTGATATGCTTCTCATCTAGAAGAGTGGGAAGGTGCTGTTTTGATGACCCATTCTTCTTCAAATAATTTGGAAAACCTTCCTTCCCTGCCTTAAGTTTGTACTTGCACTTGCCAATATGTTATTGTTCTTTGCAAACTGAAATGTTGATAGAAATATGCAATCTCTTATGGAACTGTCGTGACTTACTTGAGCTGGATATTATTCTGCAATCTTTCATATACCTGCAATTGTGAACTCTGTGTCGAACAGCCATTAATTGATCTAAAATCTGTACTTTTCCATTTTTGTTTCTGATCTTTTGCAAGATATGAGGCCATACGTGCATCAGTCCTTCATGATCTTAACTTTAATTTGTCGCTTGTATCTCTTGTACCTTGAGCAATTGAACGCTCCAAGTATGATAGACAATTGTACCTTCCTGATTTGCACTTCTATCCTTGAATAGTTGTAACCTCTTCAGAAAAACTTGTAACTTTGAGCTTTGCTGCTATTGTATGTAAGACTTGAAGTTATTCACTCTTGAATGCTTCCTGGAAACAGCGATTGTTCTTTATGCATTATCTCCATTGTTGCAATGTGATTTCAATGTCATTCAAAATGTACTTCATTTCCTGTACCTGCACACTTCAGAAAATAGTTAGAAAAATAAGGCAAATAGCCTTTCTTGCATTTTGTAATGATTCTCTTTTCTGTCTTGATTCTGAAAACAGTACAGTGAGATGTACTTTCTGATTCTGTCTTTAATTCCTTTCATGTATCTTATATGTGCTTTTAGAAGATTCATCTACCTGAAGCTATAAACACATGAATAAAGATTAAACCCGGAGCTCTAACAACAATTTGTTGTATGTCCACAGGTACCTGATTGCTAGGAGCTGAAGATGATGCAACTGTGGATGATGAAGATGAAGATGGTGCACTGAAGATGGTGAAGATCGAGAGAAAACAACCCAATCAGGCAATGACGGGTTTCTTATTCCTTTCATGTATCTATCTATGCTTTTTGAAAGATTCATCTACCTGAAGCTATAAACTCATGAATAAAGATTAAACCCAGATCTCTAACAGCAACCTGTTGTATGTCCACAGGTACCTAATTGCTAGGAGTTGAAAATGATGCAACTGTGGACGATGAAAACGAAGATGGTGCACTGAAGATGGTGAAGATCGAGAGAAAACAACCCAATCAGGCAATGACAGGTTTCTTATTCCTTTCATGTATCTATCTATGCTTTTTGGAAGATTCATCTGCCTGAAGCTATAAACTCATGAATAAAGATTAAACCCAGAGCTCTAACAGCAACCTGTTGTATGTCCACAAGTACCTAATTGCTAGGAGTTGAAGATGATGCAACTGTGGATGATGAAGATGAAGATGGTGCACTGAAGATGGTGAAGATCGAGAGAAAACAACCCAATCAGGAAATGATGGGTTTCTTCTCTCTTCTTTTGCTTATAGTTTCATGTATATGTATCTTTTATCTTCAGTTCATATAAGTTACATCCCACGGCTTGTGTGGGAAACTGTATTTCTTTATGAATAAATGAAATTAAATTTTGTAATTGAGTTGTCTATTTCTTTTGCATTCAATTATTGTAGATGATGATTGTAGAATGAACTAAACAACTCAACACATAATTAATATCATTCAAACATAAAGAAATAATAAGATTTAATGCACCTGTACCTGAAAACTGTACTTTCTGCCATGCAAACAACAACTATGTTTGTTGTTTCAAGGTTTAATCTCTGACATCTTCCACTATTCCCGCCTTCATCAAGGTTGTGCACTAGTCTTTTGAGGCTTCTGCATGTCTTTGCTGAAGACAACACTTGGAATGGCAGCATATGTGAGGCGTTGCACCTTGCAACAACACACATAGCTGCTTGTTTGCTTTCAATCCTTCCTAGAAATGACTACTTTCCAGCAACATAAAAAAATTTAGTACCCCTACCCGATGATTGACCAAAAATGGTCAACAGTGAGATTTACAATTTTGTCTGTCATCAGGGTCAACCCCAACAATAAATAATATGGTTGACTTTGCCTTGCATAACTTTCAGTGTCTGCACTCTAAATATAGGATGCAAAGGTTTATAATTATTCCTCAAAATGAATGGATGACACCAAGGGTTGGAAGTTGGCCATCCATCAATTGGCAGTCAATGAACACAACAAGCTCCTTCATGATTGGCCCCGGATTACCTACATGATTGACCTCAGAGTAAATCAGAATTGACCTGTTTCTAACCACATCTAACATGATCCCGCTTTTGTATGTTGGTAAGAATGGCTAGAACACAATCATCATATCTTTGAAGGTGTTCAAAATAGCAATTAAAATTTGCTCCAATTAATTTTCTATAAAGTAAGATTTACAATTTTGTCTATAATCACGGTCAACCCCAACAACAAAAAAATATGGTCAACTTTGCCTTGCATAACTTTCAGTGTCTGCACTTTAGATATAGCATTCAAAGGTTTATAATCATTCCTCAAGATAAATGGATGACACCAAAAGCAACATATCACAAACTAAATTTTCATGGAGCTAGCAAGTGGAACCAACAGCCACGGACACTGGAGGTCATGTTGGAGATCATAACACAATCACAATTTGCATGAGTTCTAATCACACATAACACAATCCCCCTTTTGTATGTAGGTAAGTATGGTTAGAATTAAATCATCATACCTTTGAAGGTGTTCAAAATAGCATATAAGACTGGCTTCAAGTAATTTTCTATAAAGTAAGATTTACAAGCTTTGTCTGTAATCAGGGTCAACCCCAACAATAATAGGATGCAAAGGTTTATAGTTATTCCTATAACAATATCGATGACACCACAAGCCACATATCACAAACTCAATTTTCATGGAGTCACAAGTGTAACCAACAGCCATGGGCACTGGAGGTCATGTAAAGAGATCATAGGAGTCATCTAGCAGAATTTTATCGTGCATATTCAGGTTATAACACCAACAATGTTATGGAGGTTTTGGCACTTAAACAAATGCTTGATGTTAATAAGGACATTCACACACCGCATACTTGTTGCAAGGGAATCAATGGTATTCTAAAGGCCCCAAAAATCAAACTAACTCCAACCCTGTCATACACCTCAGTGGACGTTTGAATATATGATTCACCAAACAAACCAAAAATTAAAATCTTTTCAACGTTTTAAAATACTTCACGTTCTGTGCGGAAAAAGTCAGCCTGCAGACTATCTTGCAAAATATGCAACCAAGCACGGTTCACAGATCAAAGGCCATACCTGCAGTACAAGAAATAACTCAAGGCCTATGTATTTCATCAAGAAGGATTGGGCCAGTCTAAGGCTTTAGTGAATCTTATATACAACTAGCCTCCGTGATAAAAACAAACTCCAGATTCATGAATACCAGGCACAGCTCTACCATTGCATTTACACCCTGCACCTTTTGAGCCAATTATAACTCTCAAAGGAACTACAATAGCAATCATGCACGGCTGGACAAAACGGCCATTAATAACCCAAAGAACCAAATCTTTGTATCCTCGTCCAAATACTAACACGCAGAAGATAAACAAAACATGAGCTAGTTGGGATAGAAAGATGAGATTCACAAACTCGGAGACACTACGACAGGCAGCAACTTGCAACTAGCCTCCATGATAAAAAAACAACTCCAGATTCACAAATATCAAGCATGGCTCTACCATTGCATTTGCACCCCGCACCTTTGGAGCCAATTATAACTCTCAAAGGAACTACAATAGCAATCATGCACGGCTGGATATAACAGCCATTAATAACCCGAAGAACCAAATCTTTGTATCATCATCCATATACTAACTCACAGAAGATAAACAAAAGATGAGCTAGTTGGGATAGAAAGATATGATTCACAAACTCAGTGACACTATGACAGGCAGCAACTTGCAACTAGCCTCCGTGATAAAAAAAAAGACAATTCCAGATTCACGAATATCAGGCACAACTCTTCCATTGCATTTGCACCCCGCACCTTTGGAGCCAATTATAACTCTCTAAGGAACTACGACAGCAATCATGCACGGCTAGATAAAACAGCCATTAATAACCCCAAGAACCAAATCTTTGTGTCCTCATTTAAATACCAATACACAGAAGAAAAACAAAACATGATCTCGTTGGGATAGAAAGATGAGATTTACAAACTCAGAGACACTACAACAGGCGGCAACTTGGATGATAGTTGTGCCAATAACTCCCATTCAATGTAGAATCTTCACTGGGAGACTTATGCAGCCAAATTCCTAAGAAAATGAGTCACTTGCCAAAGGTCATGCAAAGGGCCTCAGATTCTCATCACAACCACAGAAGAGACAGAAGTGACTCTCCCATCAAATCCTTCAATGGGGTTTGAATGAAGCTCCACTCATTCAATAGATTGGGAGGACAAGGGGCAGTTTGCAGCAGATGGGATACGAAGTACCCATCTTGGAAAATAGAGCAGTTGGTTGAGAATTTGGACAAAACAACTATCAAGGGCACAGTTAATGGCCCCAAGTTAAAATTGTATTTGGCCGACGACGGAAAATATTAATATGATTAATATTGAGCCCATATGTACAGGCAATAAAGTGTTCAAATTATCAGGACCCATGGAGCAAAAAGATAAAACGGCAGAAAAATAAAGATACAGTCAACTATTAAAAAGATAAGGAGTGTGATTAAGGAGGTGTTGTACATTGATGAAATAAAGAATGAAGAAGACCAACAAATACCACAAGGCACTGTCAAATGTTTCAAGTACCATACATTCAAGCCCACTCCTTAATGTACATCGATATTTGCAGCTCTTCAACAAATTTGTATGCCCAACCAACATCAAATGTCCAGAAGGCCCCACCTCAATAGACATATATGGTGTTAATTTCCGGCCGCATCGCCATCTGCAAACATCAACCCAACACATTCAGCCATACACCCTCAAGCAGACCCTTGCACCATACGACCATGGATATAAATGGAAAACATATGCTCCAGCTTTAAAATCTCAATTGTACGCTACTAAATCATATGCCCCTTTGCCAATAGAGACTGTACGGCTTGTTCCCAAGACTACACCATGATCACAAGACCTTACACCCTAGTTGCTAGGTCATACAGCCACCTTGGTGTGCTGCAACCATATGTTCCTGCCTTTTTCTGGCCTGCATCATATGTTCATGCGCCATCTCTGCATTCCATATTTCCCCTAGTGAACGACTAATCTGCACGGTTCAACATGATGTTTATGTTGTTAAATTGTTGCATGGTCGATTGAAAACTGATTTTTCACCTCCATACCCTTAATTTTCTATTTTACATAGTATTTTGCCTTCAGCGTTTGAGGAAAGCTTGCAGGCCAAAATTCACTTTTTTTTTTTTGGAGCAGAGAGAAGTTTGAAAAAGAACATCCATTGGCATCACTGACTTCAGGGGACAGTTCTAGAAGGCAGAAGCCATTTCTGCAGAGTTTTGAGGAAATTTCTAAGATTCAAGGGCCAAAACCACCATACCAAAATCTGCAACAAAAGCATTTCAGCAAGCATTTTGTGGTTGAAAATTCCAGTTTCTCCACAGCAGTCGTGGTAGAAAAAAACAAGAACCCAAATTTAGGCACAACATTCTCTTTTGTGCAGCCAAAAATCTCCAAAAATCCTTGGATACAGCATTCGAAAATTTTGCTGCTATTCAAGAAGGGCTGTATAGTTCCCAAGCCAACCCCTACCACAGCTCCTGAGATGATTTAAACTTCACTGGTAGTGGGTACAAGTTCTAGGAAGGCAGCAACAAAAGGTACCAAAATCAAAAGTCGGTGAACCCTCATCAAAGAACAAATCTCAAGTGCCATCCCACCAGTGATGCTGAGTTGGGAGAGCCTTCCAATCACCGAATCCCACACGTGGTGGTCTAGTGAACCCGAGGATCATGAATTTAAAGCTCAATAGGAATATATCCTCAAAATTTATGTAGGCCAGATTGGACTGTTGAAGAGTTGGCTCACATGTGGGCCATGGGACATCGTGGCATCAAGAAAAGAGTACCTGACTTCAATAAATTTGTGTTGTCTCTTGCATGTGATTCGATGTCGGCTAGTACCGTGCCACTCAAGCCTCCAACATAGTTGTTTGGATAACCAATCATATGCTCGACTTATAAAGGGGTGAGACCTATAACTGGCAGGAGCTTTCATCTACTCGGATTCATGATTTCCTCTCCCTAACATACAAAGGATTTTATATGACACAACATGCCATTTGATTATTCTTGAATGTAGCGTATTATAAGTTGACATTGGACGGGGACTTAACCTCTGACAGCTACTATGATCCTCTCTAGCCAGTGGTGTTTCGATGGAAGCATCTTGGTATCCATTAACGGATGCTAAAGAAGATAATTTCGAATGTCGTGCACTTCAAAGGAGGATAAGGGAAAATGTCCTGAGATGGATGATGATGAGGATGTTGGTGGACCCACACTCGGGCTACCAAATTCTCTTACTATTTTTTGTCTGTCTCATTTCTTCCAGGAACCTATGGGTTACTCTTAGCCACTAGCCCCATCTATAGCGCCTTCATCTGAGTTTTTCGCAGTCAATTCTTGCCTTCAAGGGATGAGGGGCAGCAAATAGAGAACCAGCTGAACCAATTTGCTGAAACGGTTAATTCAACCTTGGAGGTTCCAATCAACCCATTACGGCCCCATGAGGAGATCGTACTAGAGCAAGAACATGTTCAGTTGGGGGATGAAAGAGAATTGAATTTAGAGGCAGGCCCTTCTGAGACTGAATCCACTGATTCTCAGGCTAGAGCTGATGAGCTCATTCTGTTGTTCCTTCTTACTCCGTACGGTGCCAACCCCTAGGAGACTCAATTTCTGGGGACTGTGGGACCCATTACACAAGCACTCCTTGGCACTTTCAGTGTCATTGAGAATCTGGATGTTTGAAGTTGGCAGTCACTAATACAGATTATTTTGGATGAGGTAATTTGGATTCGGAAATTTGTGAAAGAGTGGAGCCACTTAGATTTTGTGCAAAACTTTATCAGCCAAGCATGGCCAAAATGTAACTCTCCTAAGATGCATAAGCAATGGCTGCCAACTCGGATTCCACATGTTGTTATTTCTCCTGTCCAAAGTGTGTTAGGGTATCTACAAATTGTCAGGGTTATCCAAGAAACCAATATTGTAGATTCCAAGTTTAATTATAACGAATTAATTTAATGGAATGTAAAAAACACAATGAACGCCAATTTTAAGAGGAAAACCTTAAACAGGTAAAAACACCCATTGAGAATTGTAGTCTTTTATTAATATTCAAATTCAGTAAACACTAAAAAGCCCAAACAACTTCCATCTCACTTCTTACACCAAAATATCATACATTCAAAAATAATTCAATATTGAGTGCCTTTCCATGAACAGATGAATTCCCAAAAGCATTTCAATCTTGAGTGCCTTTCCACAAACAAATGAATTCCCATACAGGAATTTAGACAAGGGTGAATGGTTATACTCGTTTGGTTGAACCGTTTCACATATTCAACTAATAATAAATTATTTTTATTAACTTTAATAAGCTAAATATATTTATATAGGGCAGGTATAACTTTTTATAAGTTAAACCTTAGGAACTATTATTTGTTTGTGAAAGGGGACTCACTAGGAGTGTACCCCTAAACATTATATGTCCCAACTTCCAACTCTCGCCAATAATGTTTAGTGGGCAAATAAGCCTTACACTTTTTATCATAGAAGGAATTACAATCACCTTCTTATAAAAGGAATTACAAAGGGATGTATGCCATCATCACATTTTTATTAGAGAAGGAATTACAAACACACCTTCTCATGGAAGAATTTTACAGTTATCACCTTTCTATAAAAGGAATTACATGTGCCTTCACCTTTTATTAAAACAGGAATTACACATCACCTTCTTATAGAAGGAATTACAATTATCACCAGCCTAAAAGGAATTACATGTATGATTTAAGATGCTTTAGGCTTGCATTTTCAAGGGATCAAAAAATAATATCCCTAAGCTCCTCAAGACCCGTGCATGCAAGAAGTCTTGCATGAGTTTTGGAGCCTTTTAGAAAACAAGGAATCTCCGTAGCACAATGCTTCCCTAAGTTACAAGTAAATTCACATAGGGTGATGTTTACAAAATCACATCAGGTGATATTTTACAATACTTTTACAAAATAGAAGAAATAATAAGATACAAAAAGGCCGTTAGGAGGGGGCATTGTCATGCACACTCCCCCTCAATGGCGACTCTAAAAGGCCTAAAATTACTTGAAACTTGCAAAACTACACAGCAAATAAAGGCTTCATTAAGATATTTGTAACAAAGGTGAAGATCAAGAAGTATGCCACATGATCATTTGATTTAGAGGTGGAGATCAAACTCATCGTAGAGGATTTTTACTCGAATAAAATGCATATGAATCTTGATATACTTCATTCATTGATGTTGAATTGGATTGTTCACAAGAGCTATGCAACTCTGGTTATCACACAAAAGTAGTATATTTCCTTTAATATCCATATGAAATTCTTTCAACAGCCTTTTCATTCACATGACTTCTCAAGTTGTTTCAATAGAACTTCCATATTCTATTTCAGTAGAAGAGATAGACATTGTTGGTTGTTTCTTGTTGCTCCAAGTGATAACACATCTACCAAACTTGAAACTTATCTAGAAATAGATACTTTATTTATCACATCACCAAGATGTCAAAAGAATAATGGCCATATAACCGAGCATTATTAGTACAAGAATAATATAAACCATATTATAAAGTATTCATTTAGATATTTCAATGATCATCATATGGATCTTGCATGAATCTTGACGCAATATTTAGTGCATAAGAAATATTAGACCTAGTAATAGTTAGACAGATTAAACTATTAAAAAAATGTTTATATTAGATCATTAAAGGTACTTAACACTAGGTTGGGGTGCGGAATTCATGGGGCGGCAACCCCGAAGATGATCTAGGGCCAACGCACCTCACGAGTCTAGGGCAGCGCCCTCGTGCGTTCCCCGCACAATTTATAACTTGTTCAGCCTTTTAAATGGCTGAAAAATCACTCTTAACGAAAAAAATACTCCCCCTTTTAAGACAATTCACAAATAAAAACAAATAATTGTGTTTTTCCAATTTAAAAGCTGTAAAAACATAGGGCTTGAAAAAAAAAATTAATAGTTTTGAAAAATTATGATTAAAATTATTTTTCAACAAATAATCGAAATGTAATGTCCCTTTCGGGCTCAAATTTGAGGAAGTTGGATTTTCCCCAAAACCCTAATGGAATATTGCTGGAATTTATGACAGCCACATGTATAAACCTAAATTTTATGACAGCCACATAGAAATTAGAGCCAAAAGGGTTGACGACCTGGTTTTGGGTCCCCAAAACCCTAGGCAACCTACATACAATTCAAATTTGAATATTTCTACCACATAATCTTCATAAACATATCAACAATTTAAAACCCTTGATGAAATAATGCAAAATATGTGCTTCAACATCAAAATACAAAATTCTGGAATTAATTATTGGCCACAAACAGTTGAAACTTCAAAAATTCATATCTTGAACTATTTGGAGTTATAATGCAAACGATAGCTCAAAATGACCACAAAAATGGCAGCTATCAAACAAAATCAAGTTCAGATTTTTCCAACCACAGAAACCCACTGAAATGTTGTCCCGAAATTCCCGAAGGGGTTGCCCAAGCTGAAAGTGAGTATGACAGCCCCAAAAAAGAGTGCCCTAACTGGAATTTGTGCCCTAGCACGGATGGGAACACTTGTTCTGAAATTCTGAATATGAACCTCACTTGCGACTCCTGGATGAAGCCACCACAGCAACAAATGAGGGTTTTTGTCTCCAAGTGTTGTGACTATTGAGGGGTTCCATCCTCAATAGGATCCAATGAGGGTTTTCATCCTCAAAGGCTGAAAATGTGAGCTCAATGCTCCAATTTCCAAAGAGAAATATCAAGATTCATATGAAGACCCTTACAATGAGCCCCAACATTTACCTTTATAACCTTTTTTCTTTCTTTTCCTTGTGGAGCGCTCCATGTGGGATAATAGAAATACTTTATTTCTATTTTAACATTCACTTTTCCCACTTAAAGAGGGACGACCCCCTTTTTAACATTCCTTTTTCTATTTTGAAGTTGGTGCTTTGCACTTTAGCCACCAACCTACTATTTTTAGTACTATAATTAGCAATTTGTCTTTTACAAAAATATAATGAGACACGAAAATAGAAAATTACAATTAGAATACGAATGTACTTCCCTTATTTTCTCCCTTAAAGCCTACGGGAAGTAGAAATGGGCCCAAGGTGTTCAAATCGAACAAACTTGGAAAAGGGGACATTACAGTCCTCCCTTCCCAAAATTGCTTGCCCACAAGAAATTGCAAACATGGATGCTACAAAATCATTGCACCTTCCCATGTGGCATCCTCGAGGGCAAGTCTTTCCAACGAACCAAACATTCCACGATGCTTTCATTCCTTAGCTTCCTTTCACAAGCATCTACCATAGCTTAGAACTAGAATCAACTTACCCTCCTCATCCAAGGGTGGCAGCTCAAGAGAAAGAGTAATGTCTTTGTCGTAGTGCCTTTTTGAGGCACAAAACATGAAAAACTTTATGTATCCAACTATGCTCCAATAGCTCAAGCTCATATGCAACTTCTCCAACTCTCCCCTTCACTTTGTAGGGCCCATAGAACCATGGTTTTAGTTTTTCAGCACCAATTTGTTTGACGGAGGATTGCCTATATTGCTGCAACCTCAAAAACACAATGTCTCCCACCTCAAATTTCATTTCCATTTGGTGTTGGTCCACATATTTTTTGTTGATTTTGGGCATGTTGAAGGTTCTCCTTGAGTGCCCTCATGATATCTTGGCTTTGCTACACCAAATCTTTAGCTCTTGATAGTCTACTATCCGTCAAAACCAAATCAACAAAAGAAAGTGCATCATAACCATATAGTGCTCTAAAAGGAGACATACCAATGGACATATGGAAGGAGGTATTATAGCAATGTTCAGCCATATGTAACCATTTCACCCAAGATGATTGCTGCCCCATCACATAGTTCCTTAGGTAGCCTTCTACCCACTTGTTCACAATTTCCGTTTGCCCATCGGTTTGTGGGTGATAGCTAGTGCTAGGAATGAGTTCCCTACCTATCAAATGGAAGATTTCTTGCCAAAACAAACTCATGAATTTGTTGTCTCTATCACTTACAATGTTTTTAGGCAGCCCATGAAGTTTGAACACTTCCTTGAAAAAGAGATCAGCCACTATAGGAGCATTATACTTGGACGGAAGTGGATAAAAATGAGCATATTTAGTGAGTCTATCCACTACAACATACAAACAACTCTTACCTTGAACCATGTGCAGCCCCAAGATGATGTCCATAGAGATACTCTCCCATTTTTAGTGGGAATGGGAAGAGGCTGCAAAAGACCAGCTGGAAATTCATGCTCTACTTTGTTTTGTTGGCATACCAAACACTCTTGTATGTAGTGAAGCACCTCACTCTAGAGTCCTTTCCAAAAGAACATTTCCCTTACTTGTTTGTATGTCTTGAAGTATCTCGAATGGCCAGCCAATGCAGTGTCATGAACAGCTCTCAATATCTTTTGTTTTATCTAAGATTCCGACACCAAATAGACCCTATCCTCGTATAGAATGAGCCCATCCAGAACCTTGTACCTTTCATTAATAATTTCACCTACAAAAATAGCATTGGCAACCTTGTTCTTTACATACTCAACTGTAATTAAGGCCTTCCAATTTGTTGTTATTTAGACATTGGGCAGCATTGTGCCTTACTTGGCAAGGTATCTTCTACCAAAGAGTTTATTTGAGGGGTTCCATTGATCATACCTTGTAGAACAACCTCCTTTTTATTATTTTTAAACTTTAACTCCATGCTTTGCTAGTTGAGGATGAATTCCCCTAAAGAGTGCAACCGTTGGACCCCAAGAACAAGATCTGTGTCAGTTATACCATTCATACAGAAATCATCACATACCTCATGCCTTCCAAGGGTGATATTGAGCTTTGGAATCCTCTTGGTGCATGGAATAGAAAACCCATCAGCCACGGTCACTTTGAAACCCTTAAAATCTTCTCGCTTCAAGCCCCATAACCTCGTCAATGAAATTATGTGTAGCTCCACTATCAATCAAAACCGTTACCTTTTGACCCTTCAACAAACCTTTCACACAAAAAGGATGATATCTAGGGGCACCGGATAAAGTGGCAAGAGTGTTGTCCATAGAGTCAATGTTTTCATCGGCTCATGTTTTGGCATCACCTCTTCACTTTCAGCTCCTTCCTCTTCACAATCTAAAAATACTTCAATATAATGCACATGCCCCTTCCCTAAGCAACGGTGATGGTGACCAAGGATCCTTGCAATTGAAGCACAACCCTTTTCTCCTCAATTCATTCCTTGTATCTCATGCATTGCTTGTTTTAGGCAGCTCCTTTTGCATGCTTGATACTTTTTGTAATGGCTTCTTTGGCTACCCCAAAGGCATTGTTTTGGACTGCCCAAAAGGTCCCTTTTGTTGCTCATTTGTTGTTGTCCGAACCCCAATATTGCCCTTGGTTGCCCACTAACAGAAGCAGTCTTGGGCTGCCCCTGATCATGGCTGTCCTCGGAGCTGAATTTTCTAAATCAAGGGATTTTTAATTACTTCTTGGAGTGAAAGAGGGTTCAAAGCTCTTAACAACCCCTTGAGGGGGTCCACCAAACCCTCAACAAACAAAACCACAAGCCTCTTTTCAAATACATTCGGCACCATCATAGAAAGCTTTTGATATTCAGCCACAGTCATCCACAGAGCTGCATTGTTTCAATTGTGCCAACTCCCTAAAGTACACTTCTAGATCAACCCTATCATATATTTCCGCAAGCCTTTGACTAAATTCCTCCAAGGTAGTGATCAATCTATGCCCTTGTGTGACCATGACATGATACCACCACTCATGTGCAACCCCTTCCAAGTAGAGGATGGCAAATTTGAGTTCCCCCTCTTCACACATTGGATTCATGGACAAATAAGTATCCAATTTTGGAGCCATGCCCTAGTAGAACACTTTGTTGATCTGTCATATGTAGGTAGGGTTATTTTCCCCAACCTTTGTTGAATATCTTCCGGAGCTAATCATTATGAGTCTGCTTCCACCCTTATGACCATTCCCTAACTTCAAGCTACAAAAATCAAGGAAAGAAAGCTCTTGGTGGATGATTGGCCTCAAAGCTTGGTATTCCACATAGAATCGATCCATCTCATCATTCCCATCTTGTTGTCCTACTTCCACTTGTTCCTCTTCTTCCCTTTGTAGAAAGTTAGCACGGAAGGTTCTAGTGGGAGGATTACTAGAAGTTGTTTCATTATCGAAGAGTTGCCATCAACTTCGAGATTTCTTCAATTCCGGAGCACCTTGGATAGCTTGAATCAATTTAATCATTGAAACCCTCATTGTCCTTTGAAAGCTTTGCGCCGTCTCCCTTTGATTCCTCAACATCAACTCTTGCAAGTAGCTCATCTCATCGAAAGGTGGAGGCCTTTGTTCCTTATCCTCCATGTTCTTTGTCAGAGTCCTTCTTTGGTACACTTTGAACCCTTCCTCACCGGTATTCATGCAGATCTGAAAATCTAAATTTACCCTCACATAGGATGGGAGGAACGATGCTCTAATACCACTATAATGTCCCGTTAGGCTCGAATTTGAGGAAGTTGGATTTTCCCCAAAACCCTAATAGAACATTGCTAAAATTTATGACATCCACATGTATAAACCTGAATTTTATGACAGCCACATAGAAATTAGAGACAAAGAGGGTTAACACCTTGTTTTTGGGTCCCCAAATCCCTAGGCGACCTAATTCAAATTCAAATTTTTGTATTTCTCACACAATTCTTCAGAAACATATCAACAATTTGAAACCCTTGATGAAATAATGCAAAATATGTGCTTCAACATCAAAATACAAAATTTTGGAATTAATTATTGGCCACAAACAGCTGAAACTTCAAAAATTTATATCTTCTGAAATACTTGGAGTTATAATGCAAACGATAGCTCAAAATGACCACAAAAATGACAGCTATCAAACAAAATCAAGTTCAGATTTTTCCAACCACAAAAACCCACTAAAATGCTGTCCCGAAATTCCCAAAGGGGTCGCCCAAGCTGGAAATGAGTATGGCAGCCCCAAAAAGTGTGCCCTAGCTAGAATTTGTGCCCTAGCATGGATGGAAACGCTTGTTCTGAAATTCTGAATGTGAAGCTCACTTGTGATTCCTGGATGAAGCCGTCAAAACAACAAATGAGTGTTTTCGTCCCCAAGTGTTGTGACTATTGAGGGGTTTCGTCCTCAATAGAATCCAATGAGGGTTTTCGTCCTCAAAGGCTGAAAATGTGAGCTCAATGCTCCAATTTCCAAAGAGAAATCTCAAGGTTCTTATAAAGACCCTTCTACAATGAGCCCCAACATTTACTTTTATAACCTTTTTCTTTCTTCTCCTTGTGGAATGCTCCATGTGGGATAATAGAAATACTTAATTTCTATTTTATAATTCACGTTTCCCACTTAAAGAGGGACGACCCCTCTTTTTAACGTTCTTTTTTTCTATTTTGAAGTTGGTACTTTGCACTTTAGCCACCAACCTACTAATTCTAGTGCTATAATTGGCAATTTGCCTTTTTACAAAAATATTACAAAGCTGAAAATAAAAAATTACAATTATAACATGAATGTACTTCCCTTATTGTCTCCCTTAAAGCCCACTTTGGAAGTAGAGATAGACCCAATGTCTAAAAATTGAACTAGCTTGGAAAAGGGGACATTACACAAAAGTGTGTGTGTGTGTGTGTGTGTCTGTGTGTGTATGAACTCTATTGTTTTAAAAAATAATAATAATAAGAGACAAATAGTGTTGGTTAGGGGTCTCGAACCCCTAACCTTTTGGTTTAAGAAAAGTTTTTATAAAACATGTAGCATCCAATTCAGCTATCAATCAATGTAAACACATTAAGGTAAACATTTTATTTAAATTGTAGTTGACGTAAAATTGTTATGTAAAAAAAGTTGGATAGGGGAGGGGTGGGGTCGAACCCCTCACCAATTCCTTTCATTTAAAAATTTAAACTATTCTAGTTAGCTGCCCAAGCTGGCTAGATTGGCATTTAGTTTACTGGCTTAGTGCTTACTTAAACTTGTAATAACACAATTTTATTTAAGAAACCAAATTAAAAATCGCACCACCTTGGGCGCATTTCTAAATTTCTATGTGGCATTGAGTCAAATAAGAAGCTCGTTGTGAAGGCACCAAGCGGGATCTCCCTTTAGGGTTTATGTGAATTTATAGGGCATGTAATTCAATAGTTGAAATTATTTCATTTCCAATATTTGTTTGGTCGCTTGCCTTTGGAGAGGAATTTGAAGATTGACGGGGGTTGTCATATTTGGAGGAGACATTAGAACCAATAGTATAGCATAAACCATCAAGAATGGGAGCAATAATATCATTGACTTGGAGCTCCTTCTAAATCCACCAATTTATTGGCTTCGGGAATCCTTGGCCACATGTTTGTTCTTTACCATTCAACTTAATGTTATTACTTCTAAATAAAATATGTTCATTCTCATCCTTTTTGTGTTGTAACCCTTACATTCAATAAATAGCATATATTAAAACTTCTATGGTATGATGTTTGTTTAGGTTGGAGGCCTTTGCTTGAAAAAGAATTCTTTCTTCACAACAGCCTAGAGAGATATGCCATTAAGATGGAGAGGAAACTCACCGCCCTTGACAAATTATGAGGCACACCCCTTGGGATGAGCATAAACAACACACCCTTGCCACCCTCTTGTGTATTCATGGGTCTAATTGAGCCTAGTTTGTAGTCAACCATAAGCTAATCGAGCAAGCTTTTGCTTTAGGTTTCTCGAGTTTGTAGTGTCAAGTTGCAACCGGGGGCACTATGTCGAGCTTCGGCTTGATGTTCTTCAAGGTGGATCTAAGCAAGGAGGTCAGGCACAATGGGAAGGGATCGGACTCAATTCCTTGGACAAAGCTAGGTAGACACAACTCGGGTCGATTAGATGCATTGTTAAGAGGATCGAGTCTACATCAAGGAGCTTGTGGTGTGGATTGAAGTTTGTTCGGCAAGGTGTGTTGAGCTAAGATGAGATTCCACCTTGCACGGTTTTCAATCAATCACATACATGTAGGGATAAGCTCGGTTTTGGACCACTTGTGGTGTGTGAATAGCTCGATTTGTAAGAAAGAGGAGCTCGGTATTTGAAAGAGATGTCCCAAATGTAAATTTACATAGGATGTCAGTAGGAGTGTTGGCTAGATTTTCTGCATAGCTGAAAACCTAGGCAATCATGAGATAAATCTCCCTCATTTACCGGTGAGGCTCCCGTGTCAGATTTGTCAATAAAAATATGCTAGTATCTATATGGGGGTTTTACTTTAACTATTCAGCTCATGAACCATAGTTGTATAGTTCTGCAGCAAGTAAGCAGTTGTTTAAGAAAGGAAATATTTATAGAGGAAGAAAATAGTAAAACACAAGGAAGAAATGGGGAAGATGTGCATCCCAATCAATAGATAACAGAGTTGATTGCATGCACATAGAAGAAACCAATAGATATCAACGCACAAAATTATAAGCAAAGGCACTTCAGATCTAGATCTAAAATAACACAAAGTCTATTAGAAGATCTAAGATAGAAAGCTAGAAACAAATTGCACCGTGACACAAAGTTCTCCAGAAACCTGCTCCTTTATATTCCTTTGCTTCAAGTGGCTATCAGGGGTTTCAGCACAAAGTCTGGAACACAAGAATGCTGCTTACAAATTCTGATCTTTAACCCGAAGGTTCTTCCTCTACTTATAGAATGTAGAGGGGCAATTACAAGTCGGAAGCTTTTAGTTGAACTGGCACATGTGGAAGTGGGAAAGGAAACAACTGGCAATCTCCCTCCCGAAATTCCTCTTTCGCATGATACGCATCATTTGCAATGAAAATAAAACCTTCTATTTTGCGTCTACCACCTATCTCCAAGTAGTTGACTTCTTCAAGTAATGGCTTTTAAACCAATCACTTAAGTTTTTTAATTTAATTGATCGCTCAATTACTTTGTCGGAGGAAAGAAGGAAGAGGAAAGTTGCAGTCTTGTCCTTTTCATATTCTGCATGAATGAAAGCATCAATTTGGAAGATTGGGAGCACATGCACAAGATCCTGGAAGAAATTTTCCACGCACTGACTTCTACACGGGCTGCATTAGAAACAAGAGGATGAATTTTTGTCGAAAACTTTTGCAATTATGAGATCTGGATCTGAATCTGGATCTAGATCTGGGCCTGGATTTGTGTCTCCATTGTCCACAAATTTGAAAGTAATGCATGATTTATTTGAGTTTTCTCGTTCATCCCGCTTTGCCATGGTCAGTAGCAATCTTTGTCTGAACAATTCTTTTCCTCTTTATTCGGCCGGAATTCTTCACAACCGATGCAGATCTGGATAATTCTTCAGATTCGGAGGATATATTCAATGTATTGGACATTGATTTAAGCTCCTTTTCTTTTGTAAAGCACCGTCAGAATTCTAATTCCGCAATTAATTCGAGCAAAAATGGCAATGGACCATGACCAAAGTGGATTTTAATCATAAAAATCTGCATAATTCAAGCCTGCTGCCCCAAAAATTGATGTTTTATTTGCATGCAAAGCAAGCATGAATTTTACCAACTTCACCTGAGCACCTGTATCACTTATGCAAACAATTATCTAGACACAAATCAACCTCCTTCAACCTGTGCACCAATTCTAGAAGCTTTCAGCATTAATTTCACCTTCTTTTGAGCAAAAATCCTCTTCAAATGGGGCGCACTTTTCCTCTAGGCTGCACTTCTCTGCCTGTGAATTAATTAATTCATCCTTATGGCAGCCCCTACTTATATAATCCTTATGATTCTATAATTAATTAATGTCTTTCCTATTACTGACAATTAATTAATTAATTAATAAGCTTCACTCTTCAAATGGGGCGCCTATTTTGTGCATGCTTATGGCTGCCATTAAATAAAATAAATTTATTTAATTTTAGACTTCTGCTTCCACTTAACTCAAGCCTCACAGTATGCTTTGACCTTAGCCACTGAAAATAGGAATTAATTTAATCATTTAATACTTAAAAAAGTATTATTTATCTCCCAAAAGGGGCACACTTTTTGACATAAAGGGCTGCATTAAATAAATATTATTTATTTAATTTTAGAACAGTCTATTTTCAACCTCCTTTTGTCCATTTACCTCTGTTGACTTTTCCACAAGCCTGGGCACCAAAATTGGGTGAATAAATATTAACAAATATTTATTTAATGCATTTATTATTCACCCAAGGTGGGTCACACTTTTTGGAATAAAGAATTTCTATTTTTAAAATTCAGATGTCAATGGGATTATTTACCCTGCAAGGCAGCCCTGAAAATCCCATGATTCACTTAAGTCGTTTGACTTTCATAATGGGATTATTTACCCTGCAAGGCAGGCAATAAAATCCCATGATTCACTGAAATGATTTTTCTTTTATTCCACAATGGGAATTTTTACCCTGCAAGGCAGGTAAGAAATTCTCGTTCGCTTGTTGCCTCTAATTTTCCTATTGCGACTTAAGTGACGCTTCTATGGAAAAAGTACCTGCCAAAGCTGCCACGAAAATC
Source organism: Taxus wallichiana var. yunnanensis (assembly GCA_018340775.1). Taxonomy (NCBI): domain Eukaryota; kingdom Viridiplantae; phylum Streptophyta; class Pinopsida; order Cupressales; family Taxaceae; genus Taxus; species Taxus wallichiana. The sequence goes on from CM031243.1 coordinate 836,665,113, forward strand.
CCATGATTCACTTACGTCATTTGACTTTCATAATGGGATTATTTACCCTGCAAGGCAGGCAATAAAATCCATGATTCACTTAAGTGATTTTTCTTTTATTCCACAATGGGAATTTTTACCCTGCAAAGCAAGTAAGAAATTCCCGCCTGCCTGTTGCCTCTAATTTTCCCATTGTGACTTAAGTGATGTTGCTTCCATGGGAAAAAGTACCCTGCAAAGTGAGATATAAAATTCCCACCGCTCTTGCTTCCAAAATTGTATGATCCACTTCAAACCTTCTTTTTCCAAAAATGCGGTCAGCCCAAAAGAGGTGTTTTGGTGCACGACTTCGTCTTTTCCTAGAGAACTAGACCTCGATGGTGAATTCCTTCTAGCACAACGTGTGTATGTGATCTCTAGATACTCCAGGCCAAGAATCAGGCCAAACCGGCAAAGGAATTGATCCAAAGAAATTTCACAGAAAACGAAACGAGAAAAACACAAAAACACAAAACGTTGCCAGAAGTTACAAATAAAGCCCAGGATTCATTCCTGGTTAAAACCCTATTGGTATACTGGAATAACAATATATACGATCACAACAGGGTTAAACCGGAGCGCAAATTGCCTCAAACGGGGCTCAGAATAATTAAATACAAATTTCCCATGCAGGCAAATCCCGACGCAGAATATAACAATTTTAGGCATCTGGGTATTTGGCGAAAATGGATAATATGGCTCCTTGGGAATATCTCGACACATTACAGGAACTTTCTGGCAATAAAAACACAAAACGACCCATTATTTTAAAAGTACGAAATTTTTTCGGATAGGGTAGTCTCAGATTTCAGGATGAAATCCTGGGACACCAAGGAGCTATACTAAATGTTACTTTCAATATAGGATTCTTAAATTAGAAATTTTTCTAACTTCTTTGTGGTAAATTATCCATATTTGTCTAACTTGTACAACATTTCTGTAAAATTATAGTAAGTTATTTTAGAGATAATTTCCTTGCATCGTATATATAATCTACATTAAAAACTAAGATATCTTCCCGCTCTTATACCATGTCGAGATTATCCAAGAAACCAATATTGTAGATTCTAAGTTCAATTATAATAGATAAATTTACCAATCCCGGGGAGCTTGTTGTGTGGGAGAATCCCAAGGTGGAGTGGATTAAGTTGAGCTTCGATGGGGCATCTAAAAGGAACCCCTGGGAAATCTGGTATAGTAGGGGTCTTTAGAGACCAACCTGGTTCTTATGTTTTGGGTTATTTCTGTAATCTTGGCATTCAAACTAATCATGTGGTAGAAGTTGTTGCTGCTTTTTGGGGGGTCAAAATTGTTGTTGATAGAAATTTTAGGAATCTAGAAGTGGAAGGAGACTCTTTAAACATAATCAACAACATCCTCAACCTAAATGCTACTTCCATTTCTGTAAAGGATAATATTTAGGGCATTCAGAGGCTTGCTTTAGGTTTTGAAAATATCTCCTTCAATCACATCTTTGCGAGGCAAATGGTGTGGCTGACTTGTTTGCCAACAAGGGTGCTCATGAGGATGGATTGAAGATTTGGGAGAACTATACAGAGCTAGAAACTCCTATGAGGGCCTTGATTGATCAGGAAATTATTGGTGTTAATGATGGCAAAATTGGCTACATTAGTAAGACCTAGTCCTGTTTGGGGATCCCTTTTGAACTTTATAATGAATTGGTGTGTATGTTGGGGTGATTATAAGTATATGATTGTTAAAACAAGGAATAAAGATAGGATGAGGGGTGATTTGTGCCAATCGTCTTTTCAGGTCTGGGCGGATGTCCCTTCACTCATGAGTAATAAATTCTTGATTGATGATTTTTAGAGGTGGGATTTAACATCCCACGCTCGCAGGAAGGCTTTATCAATGCTCCCACGGGAGTAAGAATTTTGAGAGTGGAACTCTATGGGATTCTCTTTTGCTCTAGCTATCGCTTTTCTCGTTTGAGAAAATGGGAGGAGATTTAGTCCGTACTGAACCTGTTGGCATTGAGACCATCAATCCTCAGGCTTGGGCAATTTTTGAAAAGGTGGGCATGGGTGATGGGCCCCTTCTTTAAGATTTTGAAGAGTTTGATGAGGAGCTTAGTACCGATTTCACCAAAGCATGGAAGTCTTCAACGGCCTGGATTGGGAGCTCTGTCACCATTTGGGAAATAAAGCTTCAAATCAACATTGAAACCACTGTTGTCATCATTGAGTTGAAGAAGGGAGGCAGGGAAATTTTTAAGCCCAAAAAAGACTGCGTGGAAGAGGTCAAAGCTTTTCTCAAAGGTAAGGAAAAACTTGTCCCTCACTTTGTTGGGCATCTGGGAATCTCTTCCAAAACCCTACAATGAGGTAGCCCTTGATCTAATTCAGTTCATCACTCTTAAAGGCAGGCACAAGCCCATTTTTGCTTACCACTTCCCCATGGTCAATTTCATCCGGCATCGTAAGAGCTATAGTTTTCATTATTTTATCCTCCGCTCTCTGTGCGCTTCCATAGAACAGTTCAAAAATGGCAAAGTTCAGGTTCCCCTTTACCAGGGCTTGATCATCGCCCTGTTTAAGAGAGGCTCCTCCGATGTTACTAAATCTGTCAAATACCTAGGTCCGTTAATGGAGTCTGCCAACACTTATGTGTCTGAGTCTGAATCCTTAGGGGAGGAGGAACAGAGTAAGACTGACTCTAAGAGAGAATCCCCCTCTCTAAGCGATCAGGATTCTGAACCCAAGAACACGGATGAGGCCGTTCAAGGCCTTCACAAGCTGAAAGGGCAGAACATGGAAGATGACCTTGTCATTGTTGCCACACAGGCTGAACAAGGGCAATGTTCACAAGTCAAGACGGCTAAGGAACCTGTTGATCTGGATCAATTTAAAATGGACATTAATTTGAACAAGAGCATGCTCCAATTTATTCTCAAGAATTGGCATACCATGCGTCAAAAGATTGACAATATGGCCCTTATTGTGAACACTGGTAGTATGGAACTGCTTCAAGATAGATGCAAGCTTTTAGAGAAGGAAGTGGACTGTTTGAAAGACCTCCTTCAACAGGTTAGTACATGGAGCATTCTCCATATCAAATTGACCATTCAGCACCTTCATATTATGGCCCAGTTGATCCAAGCCCAAAAGCAACTTGAGAACGAGGAGACTTCTAAAAAGAGGAAATGGGTTTGGACTGAGTCTGATCTCAAAAATTTGGGTGCCTCCAACGACAAACTGGCGAAGGAATGGATTGTGCTACTGAAGGATATGGAAAAGAAAGACGACCCCAACTAATGGGCGGGGTCTTCTCTTCATGCTTGTGTCCCTTCTTGTTGTTGGTTTGTTCTATCTTTGGCTGCCGTTAGATTGCTTGGACTCTATTGTTAGTTTGTATAAGGTTTTGTTGTTGATCATTGGCCTTATGTAACTTTTTGTCTTTAGGCTTTGTTTGTTTTGTTGCTTGCCCCATAGGGAGGTTTTGTCAATGTACGGGAAGGGACCCCTTAACCCTCTTTTACCTCTAATAAAAAAAAATAATAGAGAAATTTACAAGAACGCAAAAACACGATGAACATCGATCTTAAGTGGGAAAACCTTTAACAGATTAAAAACCCCACTAAGAATTGAACTTTATTAATATTCAAATTGAGGAAACATTACAGAGCCCGCAGAACTTCCTTTTCGATTCTTACAGCAAAATACAATGCTTTCAAAAATAACTCAATCTTTAGTACCTTTCCATGAACAAAAAAACTCCCATACAAGAATTTAAACAAGGGTGAATAGTTGTTATACATGTTTGGTTGAACCGTTTCACATATTCATCTACTAATTAGTTGTTTTTTATAAACTTTAATAAGTTATATATTTATAAAGGACAGTTATAACTTTTTTTAAGTCAAACCGTAGGAACTTATTATTTGTTTGTGAAAGGGGACTCACCAAGAGTGTACCCCTAAAGATTATATGTTCCAACACACGCCATCAAGCATACCTTCTGATACAGTATTTGCTGCTCTAGTTGACCATGAATGAGAAATTTTGATTGGGGAATGAGAAAGACAATGTTACCCTTGAGAATGCAGATTTGAGGAGTCGGATACAGAGTCAACATTCCTGCTTGCAGGAGCAATTCAGCCAGCAAATCCAGACACAAACATAGACTCAAAAGGTTGCTGAGTATGAGCAAGAGGTAACTCAAGTCAAGGGAAAGTTGTGAGAAGTTGAGCAAGAGGTCAATCACATGACAGGCAAGTTGCAAGAATTTGTTCATATGGTGAAGTGTTTGTGAGTGTGAACTTGGGAAAGGAAATCATCTTAAGCAACACACAAGACAGATCTATGCACTTTGGGCTGAACCTCAGCCGCTGAAGTTAGAGAGAGCAACTTCTTTAGAATCACACCCAATTGGGGCTCCAGCACCTCCAAGGACGTCTTCTTCTTCCCTTCCTCTTCATTCCTCTTGATTTGATTTGGTATGGCGGTTGTCAGAAGGGACTCCAGCTTACCTTAAAGGAGTGATAATGTAGACTATTGCAATAAATAAAAGTATTGTTCTGTAGCCAACCTTGTTATGATCTCTTATTCAAAAATCGTCAGAAATTGGCGATAAATCGCAATACACACTTGAAACAATTTATCTTAGCAAATGTTTTGTACCCAACCTTATTATGATCTCTGATTCAGAAATTGCCAAAAATCAGCGTTAAATTGCACTACACACTTGAAACAATTTATCTTAGCAAAAAACACGATTCATGGAATGGCGATTAACCGCTGATTTTTGGTGAGTAATTTCGTCGTTACTCGCAAAAATTGCCATTGAACATATAAAACACCCAGAATGAAAAAATGTCATTTTCCAATGTTTTTCTGTGATTTTTCTCTCCACAATTTCTCTTTGCACATTTGATGACTTCCTGTTAGGTCTTCAAGTCTGCTAAGGTTTCCAGTTTACTAGGGTTTCAAAGATCAAGCTTTTTCTTCAAGGAATACAGTGGCGCAGCTTGTAAGAGTAAGAGGTTTCAAAACCGCAATCATTTTAGTTCATGAATTATTAGTTGTCTTTAAGTGTTTGGAAAGTCAGCATTGCTCCAGAACCTTGTTTTGTTGAAGAGTTTGAGCTCCTTGAGGAGCACCATGATAAGTTGATAACCTTATTTGATACTAATAATGTATAATAAACAAGCTTTGGGAAAAATTGCTTGGAGAAGAGAATAGAATCAATGTTTCAAACAACACTTTCTTGTCCATCATCAAGATGAACAACAAGATTATAGATTGGAGCTCCTTGTGTAGATATCTCCAAGTACATTATGTGGTGGGAATCCCTTACATACACTATAGAGGAAATAATAATATGTGTAAAAACAATAACTATTATTTATCCGAGCATTAATTAGTTTCCGTAATACATAAATTCCTTAGTTTGTGAATGATCGCCTTCCTCAAGGAACTTAATTCTAATCCCTCGTGCCTGTATAGATTATTGGGATGCTCCACAGTTAGAATTAAATGACTTGTAGAAGCCCATCATTCACAAAATAAGGAGGTTTAAGTATTACTAATACTTATTTCCTCTATAGTGTTTGCAAGGGACTCCCAATTCATGATGTACATGGAGTTAGCTATATAAAGAGCTCTGAATTCACCAGCAAAAAATATGAAAATAAATGTTTTTTAAGTAGCAGTAAAGTTGCCAAGTAATTCCGATAAATTGCTGAGAAATTGCCAATTCAAGATTTCGAGTTAAATTTTGGGCTGCCGAGTGCGATTTTTTTAACTACAGTAATGAATTATTTTCTTATCGACTTAAGTTAGATTTGTAACAAATCTTTTAGTTATGTTCAAGTGTTGACGGTTGTATTTTAACTGAAAATTGTTGAGCCTTTTATATTAGAAATAAAATGTTACATGTCGGGGTAAGGGTGTTGTGTGACAGCTCCTTCTTATACCAAACACTTGTATAGTATATTACTTGTGATATAAAGCTATAATTATTCATTCTTCTGTGCTTCGTTGTGATATGTATTTATCATTCTGCAAATGGTGGTCCTCTGGTAGGGTGGTTTTCATAACAAACAGGCTCCACAGACTACCAATTGTCAAGAGGGCTTCCAAATGCAACTTGGGTAGAATAAGAGTTGTAGGCATGGTAGGGTTCATGAGATTAATCTCTGGACATTGTTAAGACCAACTTGGGGATTTGTAAGACAATAAGGCAGAAGCTGAGGCAACCCCACCTCGGGCTGAAGACAGCCTTGGATAATTTCATAGAGATTTACCAACCAATGTCATATTGCAGAACAATACATGAATAGAGAACAAAAGTTATTTAGTTCACAAGAAGTTAAATGGAAGATACCCAAATGAGAATTTCAATATAGCACCTCAAATAATAGCATAAAAAAATCTTGGCTACATCAAATTGCTAACCATATTCAGTTTAAATACCAATAATATTTAATCCACTTGTGAACATTTAAGAAATGATAATATATAGAAAATTCCTATACAAACCTTTCATTGATGACTAGCTTCAAAAAACAACAAATGTTACAAGTTATCATCTGTTTTTGTTTGATCAAATGTATTCCTGCACAAGCTCCACAAATGTGGCAAGCATTCAGTTTTGCATTAAAATTGTTAATAGCCCTGAACATAAAAATTAGTAATACAGTTGGAAGTAGAACTTGGAATTGGAGTTGGAATTTGAGAGAAACCTTGTAATATTGTGTTCCTTGACTTGATTATCGAATTATATCCGAAGAGGCCCTCTGCCCTGTCATGTTTTTAAGCTATAACTGGGCGTTCCATCTTTGGATGTCCCATAGTTCATCTTCTCTACGCAATCATAAAGGCTTTGCATGATCTACTTGTCGGCAAGGAAAGACCTAACATCAAAACAAGTCAGGATAAGGTGGTATCCAGCTGCATGAAGAGATGTGTGTAGCAAATCCTGCTGCCTCTTGTCAAAAATGCTGCAAAAGAACAATAATTTTTCCTTCTTGTCATTATACGCTGTTGGAATGCTCCCCTTGGCCCTATCCATGACCTAAGGGTATATCCCCAATGGCCATGCAAAGGGCCTTTACCACTGGCTCTGAAAATCTCACTCTCTTCAATAGACCTCCAAAATTCACTATCAAACACATTTTTTTCAGCTTCTTTTTCCATCAAGTTTGTGGGAATAGGTATAACTCATGGCAGAAATTTTTCTTTTCAAATTTTTTTCCTTCCAAAAACTTAAAAGAAAGGATTCCAAGATTAATTACTAAAACATTGAATAATAAGTAAAAATATGCAATAAAATCACAAGTTACCTTATAAAACACACCCTGAAAATGTTCAGAGGCCAAATCGTTAAGTGGGGAAACAGTTTGCTGGAAGAAAACCACATGTTTATTGAAAGTTGGCAAACAATTACAATGATCTCACAATATGCATCAACCTTTCAAGAAGAAGAGGAGAGACATATTGAAATCATTAAATATAGAATGATTAATGTAGGAGTTACTGAGTAACTCCCTCATACTAAGTGCCAACTCCCTATGTGTATGTTGGACATTTGTGAAAGGAGTTACAAACTTCAATATTCCCTTCCTGTAAGGGGAATGTGCTGACTGGGGTTAGTTTAAGAATAATTCCCCATGTAAGGACAGAATAGAAAGAGAAAATATAACATGAAAATTATTATATTCCAATTCTAACCCAAATAGAGGCTAATCCCCAACTAAAAGAATTGCGAAGATATGAAATTAGTGACAAAGTTTGTGACAACGGGTTAGACTAATTTTTTGTTGTTTACAAGTTTCGTCATTAAGCTAGGACCCTGTTAATATATTTGATTATGGACTTCGCTTTTTCTAGATTGGATTTCGCCCACTCAGTTTGCACAAAATCCTCCACATGTACTGCAAAGGAGACCAGAAAATAGAGCTGTATATATCCATAGGAAGCCTCCATAAGGCAACATAGGCAGAAGCATTATTGGTGATCACCAACACAACATTTTCCATCCCTGCTTCTTGTACAAATAACTCCAAGAGGTTAAATAGAAGATCAGAATTTTGTAAACTGATTAGTGTGTCTACAGATATAAGAAATGCAGTATCAAGTGGACAAGACACAGGAAAAGTAAAGAGTTTTGTCCCTCCCATCCATCCAACCATTAGACATTTTGGCACATCCGAAAATTCTCCAAGATTCACAATGTGATTGGAGTAATGCAATGAAAACCTCATAACCATACAGAATATTCCCAAGAACATTGAAACTATGAGCTATAAAACTAGCACCACAACCAACAACAGCATCGACCATGGTTTGTAAATATGGATACAGGTAATGTTGAAAGCTAAGTAGCTGATACGGCACACCTAGAGCACCTGGTATCCGTACGAAATGTACCCGGTATGGGTACGGCCCAGATACGTGCCGGGAACGGCCAGGCAGGTCCGGGTACGTCTGCAGATGTACCCAGCCGTATCCAGACCTACATGGCAGAATCTTGGCCGTATCCTGGCATTTCCAGGCCCAAAACTGTGTTTTTTTTTCTAGTTTAAATTTAATATATCATTATAACAGAAATTACAGTTTTCACAGCACCATTATTCTACAGAAGGTACTAAATACAAGCCATCATAAACATGGATAAAAATAGTATGTATGAGATAAATCATAAATGTAATAAACACCTCAACTAGATATGGTAGGGACAAATGAAATTATGAATGTATGAATAGTTTGTTGTGGTTATTTAGTTTGTTTTGTTTTTCATATGCATAATATGTGGTTAATTCCTACGCAGTAGGCTGGAATTTATATATTTTTAATATATATATATTGTACGGCCATATCCGGAGCCAAAAATTATTGCCATATCCGTGTATCAGATACTCCATATCCGTACCCGTATCCAAAACATATCGGCTACTTAAGTTAAAAGGCAAGTCAAAATTAAACCAGAGATTCCTATAGCTTACTCTTCAGCCTCATGTTAAATTTTCGTCCAACCCAAGCTTTCGAAAAAAGGTTGGTCACTGAAAGTAGTTTGGGGAATGAAATAAGAACTACGACCTAATATCCCGAGTTTGAGCAGGAGGCCCAAAAACTGGGGTAATGTTCAAGATTTCTGTAAACTCCACCTTTCTTCTACAAGAAGGCTCCCATAAAATTAAAAGTCTAAAACTCTGACCATTCAGAAATTCACACATCACTCAAAGAAATAAAAGGCTTTGTGAGATATTCACAACATTCACACCACGCATGGAAAGTAAGTTCGAATTTTTGAATATTTATGTTCCCATTGAAGAAAAACAAAATTGGAAAGCAAAAGGCAATTTTACACCCATAAAATACTATATCAGCTGAGCTTAGTGATGAATATAAAGGTATAAGATATATTATCAAAAATACATTTGTTGCCATTCCTTCACAAAATTGATAAGCAAAGATCTGGATAAATAGCTTGACTCATGGCAGGTGTAGACACATGCAAATGAACACATTTGTGTTAATCAAAAAGCTTAACATTGAGCAGAATATAGAGCTCCTCAATCAACTTCACCCTTCAAAATAACAACAATACAAAGGTCTCCACTGCAAACACCAAATTTGAAAGTAACTTCTCTTTTCTAGACTTTTATTGAGCTATTATCTTAATTTTTCAAGAAACATAACCGACCAAAAGTGCTTTTTTCATAGCTAAATCAGTTATTTGACAGCTATAAGGCAGTTATCAATTATATAGCTGATTGTGAAGTGACAGTTGTGATTCTTCGACATCTTCAACATGTTGGATAATCTAATTGCAGGCCATGTTCTATTTCACAAGCCTCCTCTTGCATCACGTGCTCATGCTATTCTCTTGGCATCCTGGTCAACATTTAATTTTTTATGGGCCAGCCACATGTCAACAGAAGATTCTGTCGTTTTGAGATCTAAAGATTTGATATTGCTAACTAAAATATCATGCTCCACTTGTATTTCATCGTTCTTAGCAAAATCACGCTCAACATCTTGTTTCCTCTCATTAAACTACTCACTCTTTTCCATTAGTAATCATGCTTACAATAGCATTAGTACTGATGGTATAGAAAGAATGTTCCGGGTATTTGTTTTCACTTTTCAAGAATGATGATTTCTGCTTCTGATTAGTCTACCTGGAACTGTCAGATTCAACACACTTTTTCAATGGCACCTTTTTTGTCAAAGCTTTTGGAAGAGCTATAGAAATTTTAGGAATATCTTCACAAATCAATTGTTTAATTCAGAGCTATTGGGCACCTCAGCTGAAGTTTCCACTCCAACAGATGATGCCCCTACATTGTTTGTGAGGATTCTTCCACTTCCTCACTGTTCTGCCTCTTAGATTCTTCAATTGAGAAGTGGAGTGTGTTAGGTTCATCTTTCTCTGCATTAAGTTGCTTGGTTTCCAATCCTTAATAAAACTCGTAACCATACTTCTCATACGTTTCATGAGCTTTAACCTATTGTTTACTGTCAGTATAATGTGTAAAATAAGTGTGCATTTAACTTTTGCCTCCTTGGTTTAAAATGTAATTCATTATTGCAACTAGCAAACTCATCTTCCAAAGGATCTGGAGTATGTGAATAAGTCATCGGCTGCCCTAATTTTCCCATCAATCACACCCCTTTCTAGCTTGTACTCTACTCAGCTGCACATGTGATTTTCTTACATAAATAGATTGTAATAACAATCAGGTGCTGGATAGGTGAACTTTTTGTAATGTCCCTTTTTGGGGACTCACAGGAAACTATGCAAAGCTGAAGATAAACAACACTTTTCAGATTTTTAGTAGGCTATTAGTGACTGAAATAAATATATAAAAACCCTTAACTGCTGCCAGCAAACACCCTTCTAGGGAAGCAACCCTTTTGGGGTTTCAAACCCACTTTTGTGCCCTCAAAACCCTTGAAATCAGCTACCCTTAAGTCTCTAAAATTATTATATATTACCAGCAATCATATCATGCAAGAAAACTGATTTTTATAAGCTTGGAAGTGAGAGATCTGATTTTTATGATAAAACCCTCAACTGCAGAAATTAATTAAATATTCCAGAACTGTAACTAACTTGAGAGAGCTTGGAAAAATAGCAAAACACTTCCAAAATTAATAAAACTTCAGATCTTGGCCTCTAAAAATATGAAGAACATGATTCTAATCTCAAATCCACGAAATTGTTGCAAGAACACACCAAACTATTCCTCCAAGTTGGTCACCCTACTTGGAACAACCAATACATATGCCAAATTACACCATAAAGTTGGTCGCTCCACTCTAGGAAGGCCAAATATGCATTAACAATCATAAGTAGTGCAAAGATCTTCAATTAATGACCAATTGAGCTCCTTAGGGCAATTCGCCTAGGGCTGGAAATGAAGATTACAACAGCAAAGTGTAATGTCCCCAAATGGACATATATTGCCCTAAATGGATTTTCAGCAAACCCCAAAATCCAAATACAACTTATGGACAAATACCAAATGCATATCATGCAGATTTGAATTAATTAAGGGAAATGCGACTAGGGTTTTGGCATAAAACTCATACTAACAAGCATAATTTAATAATCTTCACTCTCCCAAGATAATATGCAGCTTTTAATGAGTCAAATCAGTCCCTAAGATGTTATAATAGACCATGCAAAACTCAGCTTTGACTGCTGAAATAAATTCCCAGAATGGAGACAAGGGTTTGAGTAAAAATCCATACAAACAGCACTCAAATAAATATATATTTTATCCTTAACTGATCTGTGCAAATTAGCAGCCCAAATATGTATAAAATATGATTTTTCTGGACAATAATAGGCTGAATTAAATATCAGAAATCTGCAGATGAAAGATGACTGAAAACAACACTATAAAACCTTTCAAAAATTCTGAAAATGGAGTGTTTCAGTTGCTAAAACTCAGCTTTATTAATAACTTCCAAAATCAGTTCTGTAACAACTTGCAAACATACCAGATCTGCCAAGGGATAGGTCGCTCCACATAAGAAAAATAAGAAATACACAGCTGCAACTTTCCTTCAAACCCTTGGACAAATATCTATAAAATTCTTCCACACAACTACTAGAAATAATGTTGAAATTCACTATAAATCTTTGCAAGCACCATAGAATCTCTTGTGTAGAGATCCCTCACATTCTCTAAGAGGGTTTTCGTCCTCTAGAGGAAATTCCTAAGGGTTTTCGTCCTTGGAATAAATTATGCAAAAGCTCTAAGCTTCAGACATAAAATTAGAAAATATCAATTGATCAAAGTATAGAATGCCCCTCAATCAAGTCGACTTCTCCTTTTAAATGAAGAAGAGACCCAAAATGACCTTCCACTCATCCAATCAACTCTTTTCAACATTTAATGCTTTTCTCCCTCCATTTTTCCATCCTAGAGCAAGTCACATTTTCTAGGGAGGATAAACTTTGACACATGAGCTTTTATCTTCTTTTCTATTTTCTATTGCCCCCTTAGTCAAGTCGCCATTTCTCCCTAGGGAGAATAAAAAATATAATTGCACATTTTTCTAACTTAGACTTGACATAATATTAAGTTATTTAAATTATTATAAGTGCTTACATATTTTCCCTTTGCTACGGGCATTTTTCCCTTTGCTACAAGCACTTTCCCTTTGCTACGGGAACTTTATAATAATTAAAAATAACTTAAGTCACCCTTATATGCTTCCCTTAGCCGTCGGGTAGACAAAATAGGCTAAGGGTCTTCAATTGGGAAGGGGATATTACATAAAGAGATCCCTCGGGGAGGAGACTCCGTGTTGAAGTCTTCCCCTGGTCTTGGCAAAGAGTTTCGTCCTCACACAAGGCTATTCAAGGGTTTTTCGTCCTCACACAAGGCTCTCCAAGGGTTTTCGTCCTTAGGAGAGGGAGAGAGATGCTTCACAAGCAATCTTTCCGAAATAATAGAATTCACATATGATATTCAAATGGCCAAGCAACCTCCTTTTATAACCATAAGGGGTGCTACATTTCAAATGATGGCCGACCCAAATAAAAATACTTTTAATTATCTAATTTGTATTTGGAGCCTACATGCTCAAAATACTTTATTTTCTAATTAAATAAGTTCTTCTATTGGAGCGCTAGGCTTCCCAATAGGAATACATGATGATAATAAAAATATTTGCTTAGATAATGATAAAAATGTCATCCAAGTCTTCCCCTTGCTTCCTTCCTTAAACCCATGGGGAGGAAAATGGGTTAAGGTCTTCAAATCCACTAGTCTCCAAAAAGGGACATGACGCTTTTCTTCTCAGCACTAAAAATATTGTGGACGTCCAAAGGTTTGGATGGCATACTTGTAATAAAAATATATAATCAAGGGGAAAAAGAGGAAGCTCAATGCATTGTCCTTAAAAATGCATAGGCCCCAATACGAAAAAATCCCCTTTTACGAATGTATTAACCAGCCCAATGATTCATAGGAATTCTCTCAACATCAAAAACCCAACCAAAGTTGACATCATCTCTAAGTTACCCATTAACCTCGAATATGAATCCATCATTGACATTATCAAATGGTTTTTCAGATTACCCCCTGTAGAACCTGGGGTAACATTTGTCGACATAGTTACTAGGCTTCTCTATTACCAAAAGTTGTAGGTCCACTCTTCTGCTGCAACAATGCATAGATTAAATATGGAGTCATCCAAAATTTCTTCAATGCACATCTTGAGCAGCTGCATCACTAATAAGTCATCCCCATTTGAATTGGATTTTGGTACTATGTACCCCTGCAATGAACGAGTACATACAATCCCTGAACTGAAACAACAATCTTTTCTCTGTCTACTCTACTTAATAGGATAACATAGTCTCTATATTCATCTTGGAAATCTCCACACTCGGCATAGACAAAATTGTGGACAGGATTCTTGGGTTTTTCCATCCATTCCTCATTTATGAATATCCTGACTTTACAAACTTAGAATTGTTATCAAAATGATTTACAGCATCCTTCTTAGATATATTGTAGTTTAAAAAAACTGCCATGTGAACATTTGTGTCTGCAATAGTAAACATCTCTGTTGTATTAGCATTAAAGCGGGGGCGATGAAGACAAATACCAGTGCCTCCACATCATTGTATTTACAACTCTGCCTTCCACCTGTTCACATAAGCAACAGAAGCTTGATGATGCTACATTATAAAGAGGCAGGCGAGGCAGCAACATTCGATTGGTTGCATACTACTAGGCCTTTGGACATAAGGCATGCAAAACTGTTTTCTTTTCAAGCATGCATTCAATCTGAGCGTATAAAAATTCTTCTCACCTGGTTTCTACAAGCTATAAATGCACTCTAAAAGGATTTCTGATATTGTTCTTGCTCAGCTCGCAATGCAGAGTTGATTCTAGCCTCCACTGAAACAGTGGTGTTAATGTTTTGTACACACACCTCTGCAAAGCAAGTTGAAGGAATGACACCTTAAGTGAATTTTCGGTTGCTTGGGTTTTTCATGGAAAGAACATGAATTTTTGCACATGGGATGTCCCTGGTCTCTATTCCAAAGCTACAAAAACTGCATGCCTTGGTCAGCTCTCAAGTTTTTAATCCATGAGGGTGTTTGAAAACATCAGTACAGTGATCCTTCAGCTTTTTCTAATGCAAATTTTTCTCAATCTTTGTTGTTTATTGAGAGGAGGACCTTCCAATGACCATTCACCCTTTTGGGCATGTTTCCTAGAATAGTCATCACATCCCATTCAACTCCGTTCTAAATGTCTTTCGATAGTCTTGCGCGCTGGCTTTTCTCCAATTCTCCGTCCTCAAGTCAATTTTCCTTGCAGTTGGCTAAGCTGAACATGATATTTAATATTCCCAACATCCCAAGGAAGCAATGGATACATTAACTCTCATTTCCAAATATTACAGGAGGAAAATGCTCGTTTGAGCTCGATGAAAGAAGCCAAGTAAACTACATTGATCGAGTATTTGTTTTGAGAGTGTGTGTATAGGTTCCCATAGCCATTGGGATGCCTCCCTCATCTAAAGAACAACAAAACAAACTTTTTCAAATCAACAAGTGGACCACATTTCGGGCAGCCTTCAAAGTGTTCATCGCAAATGGTTCACGAAACACAATGGAGGTGCTACGATCACTTTGGCATGAGACCCAATCACTAAAAGAAAATACAAACAAGATGATGCTATTGCAGGATGAGCATTGCATGATGCTCAGATCGTGATGCAAGGTGCGGGCTTGACTCAAGGTGATATCTTCCTCTTTTGTCGCCTCGGAAGGGTTGCTATAAAGGGAAGTTGTATTTTCGAACTTCATCATGACTTCTCCATCTTGTAGTTGATCCGCTACATGCTCTTCGACTTGCTCCTTCACAGTGGAGGGTTTTCTTCCCTCTATGGCTGAGACCTTTCTGCCACGATCCTTTGATGAGGTTCGGGCATTATGCCTTGTGCCAATTCCCACCCTATAATTTTCTATTTCCACGAAATCCTCAAAGGAAAGGGCATCACACATCTCTTCCGAAAGAGTTTGATATTCTTTTGTCAATTTGTCAATCCTTGAAACCCTTTTCTCCTTGAGCGAACCACCACCCTACATATTTTGGATGGCTAGGGTAAGCCTATCCAAAGGCATCTGCTATCCTTCTTTGTGACTTGTTCTTTGTGCTTCATAGGCTGGGAGGATGATGCTTTGATACCATTGTAATGTCCCTTTTTGGGGACTCACAGGAAACTATGCAAAGCTGAAGATAAACAACACTTTTCAGATCTTTAGTAGGTTGTTAGTGACTGAAATAAATAGATAAAAACCCCTAACTACTGCCAAGCAAACACCCT
Organism: Taxus wallichiana var. yunnanensis; assembly: GCA_018340775.1. Classification (NCBI taxonomy): domain Eukaryota; kingdom Viridiplantae; phylum Streptophyta; class Pinopsida; order Cupressales; family Taxaceae; genus Taxus; species Taxus wallichiana. Next base: position 836,680,958 of record CM031243.1, read on the forward strand.
TCTAGGGCAGCGACCCTTTTTGGGGTTTCAAACCCTCTTTTGTGCCCTCAAAACCCTTGAAATCAGCTACCTCTAAGTCTCTAAAATCATTATATATTACCAGCAATCATATCATGCAAGGAAACTGATTTTTATAAGCTTGGAAGTGAGAGATCTGATTTTTATGATAAAACCCTCAACTGCAGAAATTAATTAAATAGTCCAAAACTGCAACTAACTTCCACAAGCTTGGAAAATAGCAAATCACCACCAAAATTCATGAAACTTCATAACTTGGCTCTTAAAAATATAGAGAATATTATTCCAACCTCAAAACCATGAAATTATTGCAAGAAAGTACCGAAATGCTCCCCTAGGTGGGTCGCTCCACATAGAATAGCCAATAAACACACCAATACACACCATAAAGTAGGTCGCTCCACCTCAAAAGGCCCAAATATGCATTAACAACAAGAAATAACACAGATTTTCGATTATTGATCAAATGGCACCTTAGGATCTGAAATGAAATATAATAGCAACAAAAGATCCCTCAAGGGGGTGGAGACTCCGTGTTGAAGTCTTCCCTAGACTTGGTGAAGGGTTTCATCCTCACACAAGACTCTCCAAGGGTTTTCGTCCTTAGGAGAGGAAGAGAGATGCTTCACAAGCAATCTTTCCAAGAGATAATAAATTCACATAATGATCAAATGGCCAAGCAACCTCCTTTTATATCATAAGGGGTGCTACAATTCAATAATGGCCGACCTCATAAAGTACTTTTTAATTATCTAATTTGTTTTTAGAGCCTACATGCTCCAAATTACTTTATATTCTAATTAAATGAGTTCATCTATTGGAGCGCTTGGCTTCCCAATAGGAATACATGATAATAATAAAAATATCTATTTAGAAAATGTCATCCAAGTCTTCCCCTTGCTTCTTTCCTTAAACCCACGGGGAGGAAGAATGGGTTAAGGTCTTCAATTCCGCTAATCTCAAAAAGGGACATGACAAAATTGTCTTAGTTGTACTTGTTGTTTTGGATGCTAAAACAACCCTAAATATGATACCCTAGCTGAACTGGAAGAGCACTGTACTTGAATGATCACTACAACCCCTGGATGGAATTGCCAAGCTTAGATATGAGGGTTTCCGTCCTCAAATTTGTGTGTAAATGAGGGTTTTTGTCCTCTATTACTGATGCAAAAGTAGAAGCTACTTGCAGACAATGAAGTAGTTGATAAATTTCCAAGATGAATGTAATAATAAACCCCAAATCTGCCTTTATAACTTCCAAGGCCTTCTCCAAAGTTGGTGCCCCCTCCTAAAAATAGGAATAAACAATATAAAATTGTTTTATCCTCTTTCCATCCTAAAAATAGGATCTTGATGCTCATGCAGCCTATTCTATCTTTGGCGCCCCATAATAGAATGCTTTATTTAATTATTAATCTTTAGCACCCCAAATTAGAAATTCATCATTCTATTATAGTTTTATTCTATTTTTGGTTTTTTTAGATTAATAATATAATTTAAGTATCTTTTTCCAATTAAAATATAAAAGTACCTTGGACCACTTAAATTAATTTATTTCCCTCTTTAATTTCCTCTTAGCCTACGGAAAATAATAAGAATAGCCTTCAGATATCCATAATTAATTAATTTTGAAAAGGTGACATTATAATCCGCCCTTCCCAAAAAGGAAGCACCACCCAAGGTGGATTTTGCATAACTGAAGTAATTTTATTGTCATTCAAATTGTACTTAGCTACCTAGGCCTCGTCTACCTAATCTATTTGTGGTTTCAAGTAGATACTTGCAAACTTCCCCTAATTTGGCAAGTATGTTTCATGTTTGCAGACCCCGAGTGTTTAGGAATGTCCCTTTTGGTAGGAATATGCAACAAGGATCCTTATTTCCATGAATCATCTAGACTATGGCACTATAAATAAAGATTGGAAGATAGTGTTATCGGATAATAGTGACTAATATGATATGATATTCATGTGCTTTTCCAAGGATTTAATTGTCCATTTCCGTAGAAAAAGAATATTAAACTATATGCAAAGAAGGAACCACCAAACATTCCTCTCATATTTGCAAGTCAAGTAAAAGGACGGTAAAAAGCAAATGACTTGATGGTACGAAACCTTCTTTGCAAAAACTCAAGCAAAATGTTGAATTATGAAGCGGAGACCATCCAAAATCATACCGAAAAATTGAAAGAGTAAATCTAGTTATAGAAGACATGTTTCCATCACATGTGAGATGGGAGCAAGCCAGTGTGAAAAGAAATTTCTTTTATGCAATGCTCTTGCAATATTGTGGGATGTTTAGCAATGAGTATATCCTTATAAAAGCTATTTATGGCATGGATCCTCTTCTTCCAAAGATCGATTTATTTTCAAAACTAAAATAGCAAGTCAAAGGAATGGTTCAAGTGCAATTCTCAAGGATTAAATCAAGGAATGGAAAAGAAGCTTGAGAAGTATTCAAGCATCGAATATACTCTACATAAAGGTAATCAAGTTCATTATAAACAAGTCACAATTGATTTTATATATTAAAATGCATCTAGTTGCTTGTGTTACAAATATGCGCCTGTAGCTTTTGACACTTAACTTGTATGTTCTAACCAGATGTCATCGTTGAAGTCGTGAGCTCGATCAAATGTTGTTATTTTGAGTGATGTTGACATATGATATTGTCAAGCATCAAAGTCCAGAGGATAGGAAGGAATTTGAAACGGAAACCAGAAAGAACATTCCTTCCACTATTAAACAAGTTGGTTACTATAAAAGCCGAAATGGGATATTTACATAAAGTAAATCAAATGCCTGATTTCCAAATGTGTGACCCACAAATATGCAATAAAATAAATATTGTTGGCATTTAAAATAGGGCTAAAGATTGATGAAAACAAAAACAAAAATAATAAAGGGATAGGATAAGTAAGTCTAGAGATATGATGTGTGCTAGCTAAGTCTACTAAAACATAAATCACGTGGCTTTTAAGGAGAATCTCTGGATAAAGCGACTTAGCTAAGTTGTCCAAAACAAAAATTGATATGCTCCAACCACTATACATTAACCAAATTTAATGATGACATTGGTCAAAATTTTAAACATACCATGATTCAAATTCAACACAAATCATGCAAAATCTTGTGTTGGGAAAGAAGATGATAACAATATGAACATTACAAATAAAAATGTATATTACAAAACAAAATATTCCACATAAGGAAATTGATATATAAGCTATGACAGAATTGTGCTACTATAGGACGGAACAATCCAGCTCACATAGCACATCTAAGAAGAAAGATAGGACTCCGAACAAATAAGACAAACCAAAGAACGCGTTCCAAAATGCCCCCATTGCCCAAAATGTCCCAAATCAACTTCTTTTTCTGTAGCTATATAATTGTTTGGATTAGTTGTCCATTACTACCAACTTGGAACAAACCTCCTAAAATTAAAAGAGAATCAAAGTTATGCCAACGTTCATGAGGTTAACACTACACACTTTCAAAATAACCCCAATTGTATATACATCCTATTCAGTCCAGCATATAACCATTTTATTTTTGCGTAACTCTTCATATCGATTATTGGGTGTCAAACAAATAACCCTGGTACTTTGGGATAATTATAGTGTCCAATAGTTTCATGTCATGTTTCTTTTTGGCCTAACATCTCTATTCCCTGACCCAAGGGAGTTTCATAAATTTGCGATAAAGAAACACTATAATTGTAAATGTTCATCTAAGGCTGCGGTCATATGTAAGGGGCAAGTTAAATTTTTTGAGCACATGCAGGAGAGAAAAAAAAAGAATATTATAGTATTAATTTAGTCCCATGAATTTTTTTCTCTACAGAGACAAAATATGAGTTTTTAGCACTAGCAGAAATATGGGCCTATAAATCCCGAATAAATTATTGGAAGGAAAAATTGAGAAGGAAGCTTAAATATAAATGTAAGTGTCATTAAAACTTCCTTAAAATTTTAAGCTGTTGATTTTTTTGTGCCTCCAATTACTTTATCAGGCTGAAAATCCTCTCCCTAAAATGTAGCTGCTCATGTTAGGAGCTTTATTGGAATTTAACAACAGCAATAATTTTTTATTACATAGGACTGCATTTCCCAAATAGGGACCGGGCTCTAAGACCTGTTACCTAGTTTTTGATAATCACTAATGGTCCAAACATTTCGGGATACGCGACGATTTGGGTTAACAGGTGAGAGATTATTTATGCACAATTGGTTGTACGATAGGAAAATAACACAGCAAATGTTTTGGATGAACAGAGCAAAAATCCCCCAAATAATGAAAATGAAAAGAGTGTCATTAACCTGTAAGCTATAGAAGTTTATTTTGCATGTTGATAATTGGAAATACCTTTAGAGAAAATGTATGTAATTATTATCTGCAAACTGGTATCTGTCTCTTCGAACGACTCGGAACCTGTTAAAAAAGTCCTTAAAAGTAAATGTGGAAGGTCGGAGAGAATGGGCAAAAATCTTCTTCCTCGTAATCTTCTTTCTTCCCTCTTCTCGCTCTTCTTCTTTCTCCCACCCTTTTTTTCTGTTTAAAGCTTTCGCAAACTGGTTAGTTATATACGCCAGAGTGGTGACAAATCCCACCTATACATTCAATTCATCATTAATTAGTAAGAGAATCCAAATATTTATATATGTATTTTCACAAAGGAGAAAATAATATTGTTGAAAAAAGTCTTGTGAGAAAATATTATCCGATTTTGATACTTTCTAGCAAAGGCAACTTCAAAAGTGGATGCCTACAAATGAATTATATGTATTTTGGTCGATAGATTTCTTGATTTTCTTTGTTAGAATTTTTTATTTTGTCTATAGTTATCATTATTAAATATTTTTGTAACCATTAATTGAACAATAATGACTAGGTGTATTTTTGTAAAAGTATTAAACAATAAATGATTAGATAGGTAATCAATATTCTTGAACATATATAGCGAATATTCTTATTATATGTATGCTAAAGAAATACTAAAAATATAAACACTTATATTAAAATGGCCAAGAAATATTTTAAGTTGGCCATTAAAATGTGAAACGGCCTAAAACAAGATACAAGGCATACGGTCATATTACATGTTATAAATTATATTGCTTGGTTTTCTTAAAAAAGTATCAACACAAGCTTATCCCCATTGGGAACTTCGAGTTTTGTACCAAGTAGCCCCGCTCACTTATTGGTGGATGACACAAAACTAGTTTCCTCTTAAAATTGTTCAATGCCCATGACGATGAGCTCTATATTAAAGGTGTGACTAATAGAGAATTTATTCGGGGATGAGTCTTTATTCCATGTGTCATTGTTTTTATTTTTTAAGTATTGTTGTGTTCTTGTTCTTCTTCATTGCAAACATGGTGTATTTTATTGGTTACCTTATGTTTCGTGAGTGCATGTGCAAGTGTATACAAACAAGTGCTCGAGATCATTAAATTGTAACGGATATGAGAATAAAAGAAATGTGTAGAGGAGAAGAAGGGATGTCACAAAAATAACATATAAATGTATTTTGTCTTATAATAATTGTTTGTGTTTTCTTTTAACTATTGCTTTGGTGATTTCTTTTGTGACAATTCATACAAATTGCAAAGATGACTACTTGTTGGAATTTTGAAAAGTTCTCACTAAGAGAAAATCTAAGAAAATACAAATTCCCAACCTTGATCAAGCAACTATTTGTTGATTTCATGCAATGGTAGGAAGTTGTGTAGTGGCATGTCAATGGAATTCGATTAGAAAGCATTTGCATTCTATGTTGTTCAAAGCTCAAGCAACCGTTGAGAATACAAAATCTAAAGTGTTTCCCTCAATCGACATTATCTAAGAAACACTACTATAAAATCATTTGTATTTTTTAAATGCAAGAAAATGCATTGCCACAAGAGGAGTCTTATAAGGAGGTGATATCAATCCCTCGTTGCCTTTAGCATAACCTGAGATAGCCATTAGAGTTGTGATGGATGGATACAAAATCAACACCATATGAATCCATATTTATTACAAGTGGTTACAAAATAAGTCATTATACATGTAATAAGCTATACCAAAGAGTAGTTGACCCAACTCATGGGCGAGTAGAGGACCGGTTGTGAACAAGATAAACATACTAAAGTAATGAGGTGACAAATCGGAACAAAGCATTTCGCCAAATGAAGAGAAAAAATCATGAGAGGTTTGTCACTGTCCATAGGGTTGTTTTAGTCGGGCATCGGGAAGTTGAGGCGAAACATATATGCATGACTTGCAAGCGTTAAAGAATGCAATTGTAGCCCATGCTTTTTTAGTAGGCGGTTTGACGAGGAAGACTCGCATTCAAATGAAAGTAACTCAAAGTCAATGTAAAATACCCAAACGAACTACAACACAACAACCTAGTAATCGAACCTAAGGAGCAAACAATCATGAGTGATCATAAGACAATGATGTATATTTAGAAATGATTCTTGAACTTGAGGAGGCAAGATAGTCACATAATCAAGGCATTCTAGATACAAGAAAGGTTTGAAAAAGCAATGAAGATGATATAATGCATGTACAAATGTTAGTAGTAAGTGAATTTCTTGATGGATAAATCATCCATTGGGATGATGATTTTTGAAAAATGCAACAATCTAAGATAGAATACATCTCACTTCTAGCATGAAAGGGCACTTGCAATTAAAACATCAACAACCATAAAAATCACCTCTCCATTATGCTTTTGATAGGTATATTTACCATAGTCCAAAATTTTTATTTAAGCGGATCGTAAGAATATGTAGGAAATTTAGTAGAATATATTATTTTAACCCTATAATAAGGTAATACTTGAGAAACCTAAATACAATGATGATTGAAAGAAAAAGGAAAAATCCAATGTTATTGTTGAGATGTTTTTATTTTTTATTTTTAAGTGTGGTAATGTCAATCAATAGCATAATAATTGAGGTAGCATTAAGGTTTATTTTGATAGGAAATATATTAAATTTTCAACTTGGTAGAGATAGTAACATAAAATTGTGTAGGTCTTAAAGATGTATTATTGTTTTCGTCTCTATAATATGATTTATTTATAAACTACTTTGGTGCAATTGTTTCATTACTATTAATCATAGTTGTGAATATATTGTGGTTGTATGACTACTTTGAGCAAGTTGTAGACTTTCTTGCCCCTCTTTTCGAATTTGAGTATGTTATGTTGGGGTTGAAATTCGCATCATGCTAAAATTCAGCAATTTCGATTGCAACATGGGATGATCTCTCAATGTGGGACTTGACTACATGAGATCATCCTCTGGAGAGGTCCGACTTCCTCAAATGAAATTCCTAGTTCCTTTCATCCCAGATTCATTGTAATTACTCTAACCAGCTCTTACTCTATTACTAAACTAAGAAACTCCAAGGAAACAAGGTGAGAGGGGGAAAGAACTAAAATAAGGGGAGGTGATGCACCAAATTGAAAAATGGATCGATTATAGCTCAAAAAGACACGAGATGTAAACATGCCAATGAAGGTTTAAAATATGCATGCAACTTGGAATGAAATAAAATGGAAAAAGTGAAGGTGTGCAAGAAGACAAGTGCTCACATTAAACGTAGAGCATTCGAAGGAATGAAGTCACACTTGCATTAATATCAACACTTAACCATTTACAGACACAAGGTCGATGCAAGAAAACTTCACACGAAAATTACAGAGGTTGTGAGTAAGAGTTTTGTAAATCTCATAAGGAGGAGACCTGATTCAATAGAAAATAACCTGTATATTATGCCAAAGCACGTACATTTATATCAATGAACTCAACCACCTGCCACCGACAAAGACCACTTGCAGACTAGGTATGGGTGTCTAACATTGCCCCAAAGACACGCCATTAGGTTTATAGGATGATGAAAACAACGCCCATACTTCATTAATTTTTTGGTTGTTGAGGGGGTGGGTGTGTGGTTTAGAAACATGTGCGTGAATTTCATGTGCCTCACTAACTCTCTTCAATCCATGGTTTCCCATGACCTTTTACATTCCCTAAATTATGAGTGGAGTTATTTCTAACCTCTGCAATGTATCAAACCATCCGTAGTCTACCCTTCCTTCATCTGCAGAGCCTTTATATTTCGTGGCATTTTCCTTTGTTTCACAAAGCATGTGAGATCCACACAACATTATACTAGAAAACTTAGGGAACACTATGCGAGCATTTCACGGCTTTTAAATTTGATTGCTTTCAAAACCTCTTACTTTTGTGGTGTGATGCCTCACAACATCCTTCCTTGTAATGTGACTTTCATACTGTGCGAGTTACATGCTTTTTGTGCGTAATTAACCAACTCGCAAAACTTCATATTTTCCAAGTTCTCATAACACTATTTTTTCCAAGCTGTGAAGCATTACCATTTCTCATGCATCCCCGTTCATGGATCATGTCCTTATCCAATTTTCCAACTTGATTTCATTCCTCATGCGGGCCCCTCACACATGTAAATTCCATGGTGCTCTAACTTTTCTTTATTGTCGTGAAGAACTCGATATCATTAAAATCAGCCCAAGTCTTGAGCTCGAGCTCCTTTATCCGCGGATTAGGAGAACCCACATAACACTACATCTACATGGAAGACTAACTTAATGTTCCACGGATTTCCTAAGTAAAAGTTATCTAAGTCCCAACTTAGATGAGTTGCTCAAAAATTTCATGGGGTGCAATTTTGGACAACACATTATAAACTTAATTTGGGAGACATCATGGAAAATGCCACAAATTTGTCCATTACTTGAAAGATTTAAGTCACACCTTTATTTATTTCTAATTTGAGTTTAACGTAATCTTTTGATGCTAATTTATTTTTTTCCTATTAATTTTCAATGAAACATATTTATATAGTTGAAGTCATACATATTCCATTTTTATTCCTACAATTCCCTTGTTGATCCCCCTGGTGCTTGAGTTTATTAAAGATATGTTTTAAAAATTTTTGAAAATTCTCTATAAACTTGTTATAAATTTGTGAATGGCATAATTTTGGGAGATGGGTGATACGTAATATTGTATCACATCCAAAATTTTAACCCAATATAAGTATTTAACCCATTGATTGTGTATTTTTATACAAAACATTTAGATTATCTTATAAACTATATTCAACACTTAAAGTAACAAATAAATGTGTTGAGCAAGGCCTATAAATATCGGTGCCTATCGGACATTCCAAACACCTTTAGGTGTTGATTATAATATTATAACCCTTAAATAGGAATAACTATACATCAATGGGAATAAAGGAAATGAGTTATTCACTAAGCATTACCCAATAGTTGTGAGGGTAATTGTATTCCATGGTTCTATTTTAGAAATATTAAAATACTAAATATTGAATAAAAAGTATCTAATACATGTGCATAAAATATATGAAAGTGATGTGACATTCACCTTTAATATACAACCATAAACATGTCAACTATTGGGTACTTGATATAATTTAAAAAAACAAAGCGGTATCAATAAGGCTTTAAAAAATTTATATATTCAAGTATAAGTGTATTAAATGTGTGTGTGTGTGTGTGTGTGTGTGTGTGTGTGTGTGTGTGTGTGTGTGTGTGTGTGTGTGTGTGTGTGTGTGTGTTCATTCTAATTACAAAAGTCAAACATAAACATCATATCAATGAAGTGTAACTTTAAAGAGTATAAAACCTACTCTACACTTTAAAAAGATCAAATTTATCTCTCTTTATTAATTAGATTGATGACATGTTCAAGTACATTTCTAAACAAAGCCATAAGTATATGCTCTCAAGTATAAAAACAAAATCCAATACAATGCATTTTCAACTAAATAAGTAACCATCCACCTTCCATATGTTCTTCATGCCAACAACTATAAGTGCACCATTTTCAAATATATATTATATGAGTACTCATCCACCTTCCTACCATTTTTCATACCAACTACTCACATAAATTAAGTACCTACATTAAATAGCAACCAAAGTAAAGCTCAAGAAACAAAATTTGTAATGCATTTATTAGAATCCATAATTCAAAGAATTGAAGGAACAAAGAGATATAAAATTGAATTCAAATCTAACCATCAGATTAAAAATCTCTTAAATATTGATCCACACGCTCCAATTTCAACCATAAAAAATAAACACAAGGATCGAGATAACACGTCCATTTGTCTTATAAATTCATTTCATCAATTAGTTGAACTAAAATTTTATTTAGATACTATCTACTTGAGTATTGCATTCAACTAAATATTTTTTCGCTCTTTAGCTATTGAACATTACATTGAACCAAATTGCATGCGACTCTTTAGATACAAATTGTTACATTATAACTTCGTATTTTATTATTGTAAGTATTTCATACTTTACTCGTTTTGAAGCAAATTCATAATAATTTGTCAATTTCTATTAAACTATTTTAATGGAAATTGTTCTAACATTATGTCAATTTACTTGTTTTCCATCATAAACATCATAGTCTGTATTTATTGAAATTGTTTTGAATATAGACTATTTTAGACCCTTCTAGAAACTAGTTATTTTTTATCATAGATATCATAGTTTATATGTTTATTGAAATAGTTTTGAATATATATTCTTTACAACCTCTTATTAATTTTTTTTGTTTTCCATAAAGATACATTATTCTATATGTATTGAAATTGATATTGTCTTCTATCAAATCCCCCTTAAAAATAAAGTTTAACTTTGATACTTGTTTTTTAGAATCGACAACGATCGAATTGGATTAATAAATAGAGTATAAGTTTTTGATAGTTGTAGGATTTATATTAACAAGTGGTAACCTTGACTTTTGGCAATGTGAATTCATATATATATATATATATATATATATATATAATATTTTTGGTGTGATATTAAGGAATTAGAAACTCTAATTACTCATTTTTGCATACATGATGAGATGGCTACATTTAATAGAAATGATTTGAAATATTCATTAAAATGCAAGCATTAGGTTGAATTCTAGGAAGAGATTGGAGTACATGACATACAATGATAAATGTATTCACTAACTATATAGTAGTGGAGGTGGAAATAAATGCATTCTCATTAGTTAATGAAGAAGAGCCATCCAAGCACTTTATTGCTATTGGCATTCCAATCCAAAACAATTTAAAGATGAAAGGTGGAAGTGTCAATAACAATTGGGAAAGCACAAATAACCATGAAAAGTGACATTGATACACGATATTGATTATGATGATCTATAGCCAATCTAAATGCATCTAACTATTCATGTATTTGCATAATAAAAAGATACCCGAAAATTTAAGAAACACCAAAACTTTGGAATACTTAAAGATCTTGGCTCATTGCCTTCCTCTCAATAATCCTCTTACACTTATCATATATGGATTAAGTATATCCTAACACATAGACGCTAACATTGAAGGGTTGTACTTGCGCACTAGTTTTTGGTAACTTCATTTTTTCCCCTTGTTATTGCCATAAGTTGCATTACATTGATGCATTTACTTCATTTTTGTAGGTTTTTATTTCCACCGTGAGGAGAATTCAACTACCTATGGGATTTAGGCACACTAGTGTCAAAACTAGGGGAGTTAAATTTCCACCAAGTGATACACATAAAGAAGAAGCCAACAATACACCACATCAAGAATCAAAATTTTCAAGTGGAAAGAGGGTCTTCAACTAAAAAGTTACAATACCAAGAAATAATTAGAACAAATATGATATGGAGAATGCCATGAAAGATGTTAAATAAAGTAGATACTCTACACGTGTTGCAACAAAAAAATGGGGCTTACAGAGAGCACCCTTACTTCCTTGTTGATGAGTGTCGAGATTGTAGACACAAAATCACACACTTTGGGTACATTTCTAGGTCCTAATCACATACTACTATTCATATGATTCCTAAGTGAGAAAAATAATAATTAAGAGTAGTCCTTGGCCTTTTTTTCTTTGTTCATGTCTTCTTCTTAGCATCGTATACCCCATAGCCCATCAATGACTTATTGTTTTATCTTTTATCACTCTTGACACCAACGCCTAGACGGGACACCAATGCCCCCGTCCTTCCAGGCGCCCCAACCTCTTTGTATCTTACTAGTCCCTTTTGGGCATCTTGTTTTCTTATGGGTCATCCTTTTAGTTGTTAATTGCGAAATTAAACCTATTGTCATTAGTTTTTGCAAGGAAAAATTCACACTGAAAGTATGACAACCATACCCTACCCGAATTATTTTTCTCAAAGGTCATTCGAGTCCTCTTTCATATCACCCTAATCATTGTGTCAGTCTTATCCCCCTCTTTGAGAATTCCAATATGTTTTTTCAACATTTCCATAGGTGATTTAGGGAAATCAAGTGCACCAAGGTACTTCAAGAAAGGATTCATTAAGGCATGCTCTTTGGCAATCTTCAAGACATGTTTTCTCTAGTCTTCTTGAGGTTGGTACACACCCCTTGAGAGCGGAACGAAGGAATAAAACTCATCATGGTGATGTATTAAAGAGATAATAATGTTTTGTAATTGTTTTTGGAAGAATCTGGGAGGTTTTGGAAGTTTTGGAGTAGTTTCAACAAATCGAATCTTGGAGGCTTGAGCAATGCATAGTACAAAAACAACTCCCGATCTTCGAGGAGGGATTCGGGAGCTCTGTAAAGAGTTAGGAGCTAAAAATATATCTCCAAAAATATAATTTATATGCCTATAGGGGTGGTCTCACTTTTTTCACAATACTCAGGCGGTTTTGTTCACAACCTATTTTCAACATACACAACCTTCGATCATGGATGAAAATCCTATTTTTAGGGGTTGCAGCGAGAAGAAAGGTATGAAAACATCACCATTGGGTTCATAAGGCCATTTTCATGTAATTTCATGTAAATAAACATAAAAAACTCCTCCATGAACTCAAGTTACGGCTTCGACAAGTTGTTCCCCAAGGTATGGCTTAAGGAGTTAGTCAATTTTCTACCTTAAAATTTGAGCCAATCAGAGAGTGGCACACTTTTGTGCACCAACCATCCCAAATATTTGGGATATTTTGTGCACAAAAATGTGCCCCCTTCCCATTTAAGCCCTTGGACCTCAGCGTGACCATTTTTAAGCTCCTTTTGCAAGTTTAAGCCCCGTGCACTAAATCCATACCCCCAACTTTGTCCAACCAAAAAGCACCAAGTGGCCCAATAGGAAGTGGAAATTTTTTTGCACTAACCATCCAAAACTTTTGGGATGGTTGGGACACAAAAATGCACCCCTTACCTTTTTGGTCCTTGGTCAACCATGTGACCTAGGCGGGTGTTTAAGGTGTTATTTTTCAACCCCTCCTAATCCTCAACTACAAATTGCATCGCGCCAAGTGGCTCAATAGGAAGGGGGCACACTTTTTGCACCAACCATCCCAAACATTTGGGATGGTTGGTAAAATAAATTGTGTTCCTTCCCAACTTGAATAAATATGCAAAATTTTCATTTTTATTGTTGTTTCCATCTTCTTCGCTTCTTCCCCGAGCATGCACAAAAATCATTGCAGCTTTTTTCTTCCCCTCTCCCCAGGTGGTTTGGAGTGTGTGTGAATCTGGTGATATAAAATAACACAAATAAGTAGTAATCAAGATATTCAAGGAGTGGTTAAAAATAAATAGTTTGATCTCATTACATGGGAGACTTCACATCCCTTGAAACGGGCGTCATATCACTCTTCCTCAAAGACTAAGGATAAAGTTATCGAGTTCAACTCACTTGGGAGAAGTTTTGAAGAGGAAAGCAGAGGAACATGTGGCTCACTACTACAGGAGACTATGCAAGAGAGTGATAATAGAAGAAATACCTGTGGTGGATTTTGAACAAGGGAAATTGACTCACCGATATCTTTATCCCATAACAATCTCCAGATCCTTCATCTCCTACTATCGCATTGGCACACCTGCGCAAGACCCACCTTCTCATGTGGAGCAAGAAGTTATGATGATGAATATTGTCGAGCCAAATACCAATGATATCTTCCCTGGATGCAAGAGATAATCATGATTGAAACCGCGGTGTAACAAGCATTTATTCTGAATTTTCGGTGATCGCTTCAATGGTCAAGTCAAGGAAGGGAAGATTGGCTCAAACGGCTTCAAGATGCTACGGTGGTGACTCAAGAAACCAATACATTGAGGTAGTCAAGATGAAGGTCGTTAAGCCCATCGAGGAGATTACCATGTTCCCCTTAGACCAACAATGCATGGAGGTGATATGTACTTGTTCCATGAGTCATCCACTCGCCTCGTCGTGAGAATTAAAGAATATAAGGAAAATATTAATCAATCGGATGACCACATTTGAACTCTTACCTCCTATGTCTAAGTGCTCCTAGATCTTAGCACCACCAATGCCCTCTAGGCCGAAGAAGTCATTCTAGTAAGTGACTTTGACCACCGAGTCCATTAGGAAGACTTACGGATTCACCATGCAATGAAAGGCGAATGAAAATACATGGATGACATGAAAATGAAGATACACATACATGGATGACATGAAAATGAAGTTAATCACAAAAAGGAGGTGATTGAGGTTGAGAAAGACCACTAGGACTAGGTGTACTCATTGGTCATGGAAATGGGAAAAGTCCAGTCATCCCTTCTAGTAACTAAAGGCATGTTATTATCGGAGGAAGAGGATTTGTCTCGGGTTTGGGCCCAAAATTTTTTTTTTTATCTTGTATGAACTAATAAAGCACACCATCGATGAGGTGAATTCATATGAGGAGGATGTTGAGAAAATGCAAAAGGATGCAAATGTCAGATTCAAAAGCTTGGGGTGCCAATAAGTGAACTTGGATACTTCAACAAATGATCTGTTGAAATAATTTGAGGATCGAGTCAAGAGGGAGGCCAAAGATCCATTCTCATTCATAGAAAATACATTGGATTCTTTGGCAGAGATACATACAATCATCTCCACCACTGCAGAGAATCATCAGACTTGGTACTCAGAGTGCGAAACATCAACTCCCTTGTGGAGAATTGTATCAAGTCACTTAGTTTCATCCAAATCCCTCATGACAAAAATCTAACACCAGCGGTGCAACGAGGTTCAACAAAGCATTCAAAGGTTTGGAGATTCCACCAGCGTTAATTCTTGGGAGTCCTTCGGTGGTGAAGAATCATCTTCAGAATAGTGCTCTCTCTCTCTCTCTTCTTCTTTCTTCTTTTCTTCTCTCTCCTCCCCCTTCTTCCTTCACATTCTAATTCTTCATTAAGGGTGTGCACTTTTTCTTTCATCTTATTCATTAATGTGACTATAGTCTTATAATGTAATAAGTCACCCTTATTTTATAAAAGGGGACTTAATGTTCTTTCCTAGGAATACCAAAAGTCACATTAGGAAAAGGAAAGTGAAAGGACACCATGGGGGTAAATGAAGAGAGATTGATAGTTCTATAAATGTAATGACACCCTCATTCTTAAGGGTTGTCAATTTTATACACTCAGAGAGAGATTTTTTGAGCAAGGAAAAGGAGATAACTATTCTTCCACTTTCCCTACCTATTTTCCAAGCATTGTACAACTTGTTAAGATGTCAATAAAGAAAGGGATTGCTTCTTTTCATGACTCATGAATGTGTGTAACTTTGTGTGCATGGTTTCCTCTGGTCATGATGTTCTAAACATAGTTGTTTCTTTCCTATAATTTGTGAATGTGAAACTTCTAATTAGCTTTGGCAAGAATCTGATTTTCTACTTGCAAAGTTAATTTCTCCTATCTAATTTCTCACTCCCCTTCCCCCACCTTTTCAACAAATTCCTCCCTTACAATTCATTATAAGAATTTTCCACGGGTATAGTGGAGTGTGCTTGTTGGATCCTCGGCCTCTTGGCCAACAACAAATTTTCCTTTTTGTTCATTCACAATAAAGTGGAGCTGCACCACCCAAGCAGAGGGACCTAGAGTCTTAGAGATGTGGCAAGATAACCATCAATTTGTCCACCTAACAAATTTTCTCAGCCAACAATTTTTGTGCCCACCATGGGGCAGATTTTGCAGCCCCTGCACCCAAATACAAACCATAAGAAAATTTAAAAAAATCATAAATTAAAAAAATAAAAAAAAATGGAATTTGAAAAGTCATGAGAGCCTATGTCTCATTCTCATGGCCATTCCATGTAATCCTCATGTTGAAAGACCTGAGTTATTATTCCATATTCAAGAGGATATTATTTAGATTTAAGAGAAGTTATTTGGCATAATAGACAAAGATTCACACAATACTTCATTACCACAAGAGTTTTGGACCTTGAAGAAGAATGTGTTGTTGAATTGGAAAGAGTGAGATAGATTCAAGCACCACAAAGAAGGGCCTAAATTCATTTAATATTTTCAAATTGGTTGATAGAAGATACACACAATTACAAAGGAAAGGGAGACATAGTGATCTAATCTTTGAAGAACTTCAAGCAAAGAAAGAGCTAATCATAAATTCAAGGTCTCCCCTTCATCCAAAAACTTCTCTCACTGGAAATCCAAGTGTTGTTAATCCATTGGATATTGAGTTTCCATACATAAACAAAAATCTTGAAGATTTCACTAATGTAGAGACCGAAGAAGAAGCTCGAGCTAGAGAAGAAGCTGAAGTTGAGATAAGAGATGAAATTGAAGAAATAGAAAGAGCTCAAGCAAAGAGCATACTCAAGATCTCGCAACCTTAGAAACAACCAAAGCAAGGTTTGAAGAAGAAGTTGAAGAATAAATGGAAAACCAAGATGCACCTAGACCAATTGTACCATGGGGAAGGAATACTAGCCCACTTGCACTTCCACAACCACTCCATGAGCTACCATGAGGATCGAGGAAAAGCTTTCCAAAATTTAGAGGAGATGGTTCCAACTCCTGAAGAACATGTAGTAGCTTTCATCACCACATGTGGAGTGTTGGGTGTTGAACATGAAGACATATCTCTGTTAATTGTTCATGGAGTCATTGTAAGAAAAGGTGGCCAAATGGTTTTATCTTCTACTAGCAAGGTCAATCACTTGTTGGGATGATATAAGAAAATGCTTTGAAGATAGATTCAAATCTATAGAAGATTGTCAAGATCTCTTGGTACAATTGGTGCAAATGAAGAATGAGTCTATTAAATCTATGAGAGACTTCATAGCCAAATACAATGATTAATCAGAAGGATCCCTCAAGATGTCATGCCTTCAGATAATAACTTGAAGAGATTCTTTATTAGTTCCCCTACAACCAAAAGTTGGGTTCTTCCTCAGAAGATATCAACCCAAAGATTTGAAATAAGCACAAGATTATGCAATTGAGATACGGAAGATGATATAATCTTGTCTGGAAAAGTAAATAATCCTAATGAAAATAGAAGGGTCGAGTTCAAGCTCAACTCCCATTGATCCAATGATTCGTAAGATGAAAATGACATGATTTTATGAAGAAGCAACTCTCTCAAATCACTATGAGGAACGTACCAAAGAAGCCCAATCCTCCAAATAGGCCAAGGATAACTCCACCTCCTCACTAGCTCACTCTTGAAGCACCACCAATCAATGCTACATGTGATTCCAAAGAATAGAGGAGGAGTAGAGGTAGAAGTAGAAGAAGAAGAAGAAGAAGGTGATGATGGAAACTATCTTGAAGTTGAAGAGGTTGATGGTGATACTCAAAATGGTCTCATTGAATATCAGGAAGATGAAGATGATGATGATGATGATGATGATGATGATGAAGCACCAAGCTTCTCATGTGTTGTGTTCACTCGTGCCCAATCAAAGAAAGGAGTTTCATCTTTGGTGGATGCAACAAAGAAGAAAAAGGAAGACCCTCAATGGAAATTCCATAGAACAAGATCATTAGCAGAGGGTCACCACTCCCACCATCAATGGTCTCGGCCAAGGAGAAACTAGATCTGATAGCAAGCAAGAAGCATGTTATCACACCAAGTAAGTCCTCTAGTACCTCCCTAGTTCAAAATCCATTTCTAAAGTCAGTCCTTCACCTAATGCTAGTCTGGATAAGTCCACTAAAGCTTAACCAAAACTAGTGACTCCCTCTCCTTCTAAATCTTCTACCACATCTACCAAAGAGACCCAAGCTCCCAAGGTAACATCATCCTCACCATGCAAAACTTCTACCATTCCTAAACGTCATCACCTTCACTCCCCACATCTCCATTTGACTATGTTGAGCATGCAAATAAAACCAAAGTTCAAATCACAAAGATGGAATATTTACAAACACACCAACTCAATTTGAGAGGTTTGTTAACATCGTCTGAAGTAGTACCCCAAATCTTAATGTTTAAATCCCTAGTACTAAATGTCTCTCTCCCTACACCATCCACACCTTCCTCACAAAACATGTTGGCACTTAGTGCATCTAAGACTAATAAGGTAGAACCCTTCTACCTATCCCTCTTGGTCAAAGGCTACTAACTTAACAATTGTATCATAGATTCAAGAGATTATGACAATGTTATGCCCATCAAGGTAAAATTCCTTAGGACTTACCTTGACTCATGCAAATGGCTCTTGCTATTCCATGGAATCCAAATAAGTGTCATTGGTGGGTAGAATAAAAGATGCTCAAGTGGCCTTGGCTGATTTTCTAGAGAAGAAAGTATTGCTCACCATTCTAGTGAGACATCCCAACATCTTTTGGGATGCTATTGAGTAGAATTTTTATAGAGATTTGGGTGGTGAAATTAAGATGGATTGGTCCTCTGTGACCATTCCAGTGAAGGAGAGATGAAGAAGTTATTTTGCTGGTATGAAATATAGAACACGTGGTCCAAAATTCAAAGGATTCTAGAGAAAACATCTTATTTTAAGACAATAGGCTAGGCAATTACTTCTTCACATCAGAAATGGATGAGAATTTTCCTCTTCTCATGGAAGATGAAGAAGACCAATTGTGGACAATGGAGTTTGATGGCAGCCACTCTAGTGTCGGATCTAAAGGGCATCATTTTAACTTCCCCTTCGGGTGGTCATACCCATTTACCTATAAGTTGTAATTTGATAATACAAATAATACGGTGGAGTATGAAGCTCTCCTTTTAGGAATGGTTGTTGCTAAAGATATGAGAATCAAGCAGTTGAAATGTCTAGGTGATGCTGAAGTGATAGTCAAATAGGTAAGGAAACAATATCAAGTAAAAATCCAAGGCTCGAGCATTATAGAAATAGGGTATGTGATTGTATTGAATCATTTGACACTTTCTCTATCCAATCCATCCTCGAGAGCAGAATGAGAGGGTTGATTCTCTTATAGTGTCAACTTCCTTAGTGATGCCACATCCATCCTTTAGAAAGGATAAGGTGACCATAGAGATGGTTTTAGACCAAGCGTGTGCCTGATAATGTGAATCACTGGTAGGTCTTCAATGATGACAATCAACTCCTGGCCTTCTTGGAGCAAGAGAGATAATTTCAATAACCTCTTCTTTGAAGGGAGCGAGAATCCACATAGAGATTCGGGTGGTGAAGAAGATAAAGAAGGAATCAAAGGGATTGATGAAGAGGGAGTACTCAAGCTTAAAGGAAACAATATTCCTAGAGGCCTAGTGTTGCTTGGAAGATTTTTGATAAGCATGACCGATTCATCAAGGATAAATAAAAGGGGCCATCAAGGTGTACCACTAAGTTTGAGAAAGAGAACATTGGTACCACAGAACAACCGAGAATGGTCAATATTGGAAAGTGTTGTTCACCCAAAGAGAAGAGAAGGTTTGTTTCCTTGTTGAAAAAGTATTAAGATGTTTTGGCCTATTCTTATGATGAGCTTAAGTCCTTCCAAGTGAAGGAAATGCATCATTCAATCCCTTTGAATCCTAATGCCAAGCCTTTCAGGCAAAATAAAATGCCATATAATCCAAAAAATTGTTGATACCATCAAAGAAGAGGTTTTGAAGATGCTCAATACAAGAATCATCTTTCTATCCACCACTCTATGTGGGTAGTGAATATTGTCCTTATGCGGAAGAAGAATAGAGAGATAAGAATTTTTGTAGAATTCTGCAACATGAACCAAGCTTCCCTAAAGGACAATTATCCACTTCCAATCATGGATCACATTCTGCAAGCAATCTCTAGATCTAAATGCTTTAACTCTTTGATGGTTTCTCAAGATACAACCAGATTGAAGTGGTGGAAGAGGATAGGACCAAGACAACCTTCACTACTCCATGGGGCACTTTTACGTACAACAAAATGCCTTTTGGTTTGATTAAATGGGAAACATTCCAAGAGAATGGATTTAGCATTCAAATTTAAAACATTCATCATCATCTATCTCGATGAAACATTCTCATTGAAGAGATCACTTCATCATGGAGGTTATCATCGATGTCGAAAACATGGTATATCTTTGAATCCCAAGAAGTGTTTTTTTGGTGTGGTGAAGGAAGGCTTTTGGGATAGGCATTATAAAAAAGCAAGGGATGAGCATTTATCTAGAAAGAGTGAAAGAAATCCAAGCCTTGTCCCTACCCACAAGTAAAAAGGAGTTCATTCCTTCTTTGGAAAATTCAACTTCCTTTGGCACTTTGTTCCTGAATTTACAGAGTTGACTAAACACATCACAATCATGATGAAGCCCTAGAAAGTTTCAAATGGAGTGATGATGGAAAAGTAGCGTTTGAAGTAATCAAGAGAGCCATTGCCAAAGCTTAGACCTTGGTATGTCCCAATTTTGATAAAGATTTCATTATGTATTGTTATGCCTCTAAGCACATGCTCTTTGCCATCCTAGTCCAAAAGAATGATGAAGGCATAAAAGCACCTATTGCTTTCATGAGCTTCCCATTGAAGAACCATGAGTTGAACTATAACCAATTGGAAAAACATGCCTATGCGGTGGTCAAAGCCATGAAGAATTTCATATTCTACATCCTCAATTCTCACACTATAGTGATGGTTCCGGTACAACAATCAAGTCTATTCTAACTCAACAAGACCCTAGGGCCAAGAGAGGAAATTGGGTTGTGAAAATTCAAGAATATGATCTAGAGATACGACCTTCCAACCTGGTATGAGGAAATGGTTTGTGCAAGATGATAGCTGAAGATGAGGCTCTCAAATCTCAACATGGTGAGAAAGAATGCCCTTTGTCTCGAATGTTTCAAAGACTTGCCACAATTTCTCTTTGTAAACACCATCGACGAGTGGTATGCGGAAATGCTTACTACTTGACCTATGGTGAATACCCCTCCCATCTTGACTACAAGCAAAAACAAACACTCAAACTAAAGGTGGCCAAGTTTTTCATTTGGAACCATGTTCTCTACAAGAGAGGTCTTGATGTGTGCTTCCTCATATGTGTGGATAAAGAACAACATGAGAAACTGTTGAGAGCATATCATGATAAAGCTTGTGGTAGAAACTTTTCAACAATGGTCGCCGCTCATAAAATTCTTTGGGGAAGGTACTATTAGCCTAATCTCTTTGCAGATACTCAAGAATGGGTTTCCAAGTGCAAGGCATGCCACAAATTTGTTTGGAGACCTTGGAGACCACATCTCACAACACTTCCCCTCAGGCCAATGGTAATTGAAGAGCCCTTCCAATAGGGGGACTAAACTTCATTGGTGTTTTGAACCCCCACTAAAGCGCGGGTCACACCTATATGCTCACAACAATAGACTACTTCACAAAGTGAGTGGAAGATATCCCAACCAAGCAAGCTAATACTGAAACAATGTGTAATTTCATCAAGGAGAATATCATTGTTTGTTTCAGAGTTCCACAAAAGATCATGGTAGATAATGCCACCTACTTTTCTTCAAGAGAGCTGACTAAATTTTGCTATGGCTATGGGATCTCCCTATCTCACTCATCAGACTATTACCCATAAGGGAATGTTCGAGTGCCAAGTCAAGCAACACGAACCTTGTGATCATACTCTGAAAGCTTGTGGATGAAAATCAAAGAAATTGGCACAAGAAGCTTTATGATGCTTTATGGGTAGACATGATAACACCAAAGAAAGTAATTGGAATGTCACCATTCTAATTGCTTTATGGGATCAAGTTTGAGATACTAGACACGGTCGAGATGTCAGCTCTCAAGTTGCTCCAGGGAGTAGAAGATGAATAGTATTGAGATTCAATCGACAAGAGAATATTTTTTCTTGAGAAGCTAGAAGAAAAAAGGCTCAGAGTGGTGGACCACATCAAGGAACATCAGTTGAAAGTAAAGAAGATATTTGACAAGAAGGCTAAGGCTAGGGAATTCAAAGTCAAAGATATTTTTGTACTTTGGGACAAGAAAAGGGAGCCAAAATGAATCCATGGGAAGTTTTATTCTTTATGGCTTGGTCCATTCCATATCCACGAGGCTTGTAGAGAAAATGTATTCCTTCTATCATCTATGGATGGAATGCCATCGGAGTTTCACCGCAATGGGCAATATTTGAAACAGTACCATCAATGAAAGCAAGTTGTATTTTGCATCGTATTATAGGTGGTTTAGGTTCCTTTTCCCCTTTTTCAGTGTGTTGTGTGTTTCCCTTCATTTGTGTGGTGTGTTTCCTTTCGGTCATGTGTTTTTGCGTGTCCCCCTTTCTATCTATCTCTTGTAAGTTGTGGGTTCTCTAAAAGCCCAATGGATAAGGTACTTGTCAATGATATGTATTGAGATTATGGAGTTCTCATGTCATGTCCTCGCTGTGATCAATCCAAAACATGTCCCCAAGTCAGAGCCAATTATTTTCATGAGTTTTTGCAAGGGAAAAATTCACACCTAAAAGCATGACAACCATACCCTACCCAAAAAAATTGCTCAAAGGTCATTTTGAGTCCTCCTTCATATCACCCTAATCCATGTGTCAGTCCTATCCCACCTCTCTAAGAATTCCAATATGTTGTGTCAGCATGTTCATAGGTGATTTAGGAAATAAAGTGCACCCAGGTACTCCCAAGACAAGATTCATCAAGCAAGCTCTTTGGCAAGCTTTAAGACAAACTTTTCTCTAGTCTTCTTGAGGCTGGTACACACACCCCAGAGTGGAATGAAGGACTAAAACTCATCATGGAGGTGTATCAAAGAGATAAGAATGTTGTGAAATTGGTTTTGGAATAATTTGGGAAGTTTCAAAAGTTTTGGAGTAGTTTCAACAAAAGTGGGTCTTGGAGGCTTGAGCAAGTGTACAGATGCAAAAATAACTCCTGAGCTTTGGGAAGTGATTTTGGGAGCTCGTAAGGAGT
Organism: Taxus wallichiana var. yunnanensis; assembly: GCA_018340775.1. Taxonomy (NCBI): domain Eukaryota; kingdom Viridiplantae; phylum Streptophyta; class Pinopsida; order Cupressales; family Taxaceae; genus Taxus; species Taxus wallichiana. The sequence continues at coordinate 836,704,169 of CM031243.1, forward strand.
TAGGATCCCAAAAAATATCGCGGAAATATAATTTAGAGCCCTAGAGGATGGTGGTCTCACTTTTTTCACAACACTTAGGCGGTTCTGTCCACAACCTATTTTTAGCATGCATAACCTTCAATCCCGGATAAAAATACTATTTTTCAGGGGTTTCAAGAAGAATCAAGGTATGAAACCATCACCATTGTTTTAAAAATTCCATTTTCATGAAAATTCATATAAATAAGTGTAAAAACTCCTCCAGGAACTCAAGTTACGACTTCGACAAGTTGCTCCCCAAGGTATGGCTTAAGGAGTTAGTCAATTTTTGCCTTGGAAATTGAGCCAATCAGAGAGTGGCACAATTTTGTGCACCAACCATCCCAAATATTTGGGATACTTGGTGTAAAAAATGTGCCCCCTCCCATTTAATCCCATGGACTTTAACACGACCATTTTTAAGCTCCTTTTGCAAGTTTAAGCCCCCGTGCACCAAATCCATACCCCTAGCTCTGCCGAACCATAAAGCACTAAGTGGCCTAATAGGAAGGGGGCTCACTTTTTTGCACCAACCTTCCTAAATTTTTAGGATGGTTAGCACACAAAAAATTTCCCCCTCCCTTTTTGGCCCTTGGTCAATCATGTGACCCAGGCGGGTGTTTAAGGTGTTATTTTTCAGCCCTCATCCTCAATTGCAAATTATATCACGCGGTGGCCCAATAGGAAGGGGACGTAATTTTTTTGAACCAACCATACCAAATGTTTGGGGCAGTTTGGATAAGAAATTGAGCTCCTTCCCAACTTGAAGAAATATGTAAACTTTTCATTTTTATTGCTTCTTCGAGCTTCTTTTGCTTCTTCCCGCAAGACACACACAAAAACTTCATTGCTAATTTTTTTCCCCTCTCCCTCGGGTGCTTTGGAGTGTGTACGAGTCTAGTGACATCAAATAATGCATAGAGGTAGTAATCAAGAGATCCAAGGAGTGGTTCAACAGAAAGAGGGATGCTCTCATTGTATCAAACAACTTCTCATCCCTTCAAAGGCAGGCATCATATCACTCTTCCTCCAAGACTAAAGATAAAGATCCAATTTCAACTCAGTCAGGAGAAATTTTGAAGAGAAAAGTAGAGGAAAGCGAGGCTCACCCTACATGAGACTATGCAAGAGAGTGAGAACATACGAAATACCTATGGTGGATCTTAAACAAGGGGAAATTGACTTGGACGAGCTCTTTGCCCCCACAACAATCTCCAGGTCCTTCGTCTCTTCTCACCTGTCACACCGGCCCCACTGCAAGACCCACATTATCAAGTGGAGAAAGAAGATAGGATGATTACTACCGCTGAGTGAGAGACCAACGAGATCTTCCCATGGATGCAAGAGATAATCACGACGTAAACTCATGCGGTGTAACAAGCATTTGTTCCTAACTTTTGGCGATCACTTCAATGGTCAAGTCAAAGAAGGAAGGTTGGCTCAAGTGGCTTCAAGATTCTATAGTGGTGCCTTGGGAAACCAATACATTGAGATAGTCAAGATGAAGGTCATTAAGACCGTCGAGAAGATGACCTCGGCTGATTATGAAACAACCATGATTCCCATTGGACCAACAACACATGGAGGTGATCAACACTTGTTCCATGAGTCATTCAATCACCTCGCCACAATAATTAAAGAATACAAGGAAAATATTGATCAAAGTGGATGACTACATTTGAACCCTCACCTCCTATGTCCAAGTGCTCCTAGATCCGAGTGCCACCAATGCCCTCCCGATCAAAGAAGTCACTCCAATAAGCAGCTTTGACCCTGAGTCCATTAAGAATAATCAAGGATTCACCATGCAAGGAAAGGTGAATGAAAAATGGGTGAATATGATTCTTGAGAAAGGGAAGACACTACTTCTAGAGATGATGAACTTGTACACATATATGGATGGCACTGCAATGAAGGAGCTCACAACAAAGGAGGCAATTGAGATTGAGAAAGACCACTAGGACCATATGTACTCATTGGTCATGGAAATGGGAAAATCCAGTCATCCCTTTTGGTAACTAAAGGCGTGTTCTCATTGGAAAGAGGATTTGTCTCAAGTTTGGTACCATAATTTGTTTGCATGATATGAATTGATAAAGCATGTCATTGATGAGATGGATTCATATGAGGAGGATGTTGAGAAAATGCAAAAAGATGCAGATGCCCAGATTCAAAAGTTTGGGTGTCAAGAGTGAACTTGGATACTTCAACAGATGATTTGTTGAAATCATTTGAGGACCGAGTCAAGAGGGATGCTAGAGATCCATTCTCATTCACAAAAACAACATTGAAATCTCTAGTAGAGATACATGCAATCATTTCCATCACCGCAAAGAATCATTAGACTTGGTACTCAGAGTGCATAAAAATCAACTCCCTTGTGGAGAATTATATCAAGTCGCTTAGTTTCATCCAAATCCCTCAGGAGATAAATGTGACACTAGTGGCAACGAGGTTCAACAAAGCATTCAAAGGCATGGAGATTCCACTAGCGTTGCTTCCCTGGGAGTCCTTCGGTGAGATTGTCTTCATAATAGTGCTCTCTCTTCTTATTTCTTCTTCTCTTCTCTCCCTTCTCCCTTCTTCCTTCATGTTCTAATTCTTCATTAAGGGTGTGCACTTTTTCTTTCGTCTTATTCCTATTTCATCTTATTCATTAATGTGACTATAGTATTATAATGTAATAAGTCACCCTTATTTTATAAAAGGGGACTTATTGTTCTTTCCTAGGAGTACCAAAAGTCACATTAGTAGAAGGCAAGTGAAAGGACACCATGGGGGGTAGATGAAGAGACATTTATAGTTATATAAATGTAATCACACCCTCATTTTTAAGGGTTGTCAATTTTGTACACTCAAGAGAGATTTTTTTAGCAAGGCAAAGGAGATAGCTATTATTCCACTTTCCCTACTTATTTTCCAGCATTATACAACTTGTTAAGATGTCAATAAAGAAAGGGATTGCTTATTTTCATGACTCATGAATGTGTGCAACTTTGTGTGCATGGTTTCCTCTAGTTGTTGATGTTCTAAGCATAGTTGTTTCTCTCCTAGAATTTGTGAATGTGAAACTTCTAATTAGCTTTGGCAAGAATCTGATTTTCTACTTGCAAAGTTAATTTCTCCTATCTAATTTCTCACTCCCCTTGCCCCACCTTTCAACAAAATCCTCCCTTATAATTCGGTGTGAGCATTTTACGTGGGTACAATGGAGTGTGCCAGTTGGATACCTGACCTCTAGGCCAACAACAAATTTTCATTTTTATTCATTCATAATAAAGTGGAGTTGCACCACGTAAGTAGAGGGACCTAGAGTCCCGAGAGACGTTTCAAGATAAGCATGAATTTGTCCACCGAAAATTTTTATCGCCAACGTTTTTGGCACCCACCATGGTGCAAATTTTGCAACCGCTGCGCACCTAAATACAAACCATGATAAAATACAAAAAAATCATAAATTCAAAAATATAAAAAAATGTGAAATTTGAAAAGTCACGAGAGCCTATGTCTCATACCCATGGCCATTCCAGGTAATCCTCCTATTGAAAGACCTGAATTATTATTCCATATTCAAGAGGATATTACTTTAGATTTGAGAGAGGCTATTTGGCATAAAAGAAAAAGCTTCACATAGAACTTCATTACCACAAGATTTTTGGATCTTGAAGAAGAACGTGTTGCTAAATTGGAAAGAGCAAGATAGATTCAAGCACCATAAAGAAGGGCCTAAATTCATTTCATATTTTTCAAATCTGGTTAATAGAAGATAAACACGGTTAACAAGGCAAGGAAGACATATACTGACCCAATATTTGAAGAACTTCAATAAAGACAAGAGCTAATCAGAAATTCAAGATTTCCCTTCATCTGGAAACTTCTCTCATTGGAAATTCGAGTGTTGTTAATCTGTTGGATATTGAGTTTCCATACATAAAGGATAATCTTGAAGATTTCAACAATGTAGAGACCAAAGAAGAATCTTGAGCCGAGAAGAAGTGAAGATGAGATAAGAGATGGAATTGAAGAAATAGAAATATCTCAAACAAGAGCCATAACCTTAGAACATGCCAGAGAAAGGTCCAAAGAAGAATTTGAAGAAGAAATGGTAGACCAAGACACACCCAAACCAATTGTACCATGGGAAGGAATACTAGCCCGCTTTCACTTCCACAATCACTCCATGAGCTACCACAAAGATTGAGGAAAAGCTTTCCAAAATTTAAAGGAGATGGTTCCCAACACATTGAAGAACATGTAGCAAATTTCATCACCACATGCAGAGTGTTGGGTGTTGAACATGAGGATGTGTCCATCAGATTATTCGTGGAGTCATGGAGGTTATTTTTTCACTCTGCGCTTTGCATCTAGTATTTCACACGCATCTTACACATCTTGATACACACAACCTGTATCTTCATTCCCCTATGAAGCACTCTTGTGCTAAGGTTCACACTTGACTATTGAGGGCTCACTACATTCATGAACCTCACATCATACACGTGACACATTTCACACTCAGTGCATTCATGACACATCTTTCTAGCGCACATTCATCACAACTACCTTATGACGCAGTCTAGTTCCATGGTTCATACTCGACTACTGAGGGTCTAACTCTAAATCAAACCTCACCTCACCATCATTTACTCTTTACACTCTATGCTTCATTGATCTATCTTTCTAGCGCACAATTCAAACCATTTCCCGATGATGCACTCTTGTTCTATGGTTCATTCTTGACTATTGAGGGGTATTTTATAAATGAACCTCCTCTCATACTCATTCACATTCACTCGGGGGGAACATTGCTCCTATCACATTCACTTTGCATTCCATTCCATTCACACTCACAACATGTTGCATATCTTGGTTGCAATTGTTCTTGCTTACTTATACTCACATGTACACTTTATTTACTATGTTAGACAAATACTTTGTATGTCATTATCTTTTCTATATACACATGCACATTCACTTGCCTTCTAGTTGTGAATGTAGCCTTTACACAAATCGTTACATGCAACATGGATGCTTAGCACTGTACCTCTTACCAATCCCACAACAGCTCAGGGCATCTACTTTCATACACATCACAAGTGCTATTGTTTCATTTTATACTACTTCCTATTCTTACCAACACATTACTCTATATGAAATCATACACACTTTGTAATACTTTTTATCTTTTCGACATGTTAACCGGTGCTTCATGTGCAACATTTTATTTGCAGGAACTATTTGCCACCATGGTTGTCTATTACTTTGCTTGCTACTATTTGTCATTGTTTGCCATTATTTGCATGGATTTTTCCCTTTGTCTTGTGTGCACATTGTATGCTTTTGGCCGCTTCTTCCTTATTGTCTTGCGACATTGTGAGCGATGTCCCATGTTTGAAACCCACTTTTCATGGTCTACATTATCTTCTTACATGTTAGCTTACACATTTTTTTCTATATGTGTATTTGTCTTATTTTCACTAACACATGTTTCCAACCACTTTATTTGCATGTGCCTTGGTTTTTACCATGCACATTCCCTCCCTTCTACAAGGCTACTGATTTCAAATCTACTTTTATTCCTCTCCTTTGGGATGTATCCTTCTAGAGAGGTTTCATGCACCCCAATTAAGGGGGCATACATTGGGTGAATTAGTCACCCCATTCAACTCTACATAGTTCATAGTTACAAGTATAAAATCAACATAATCTACAATCATAAAAATGACCGAGAATCGACTTGGGTCCTCAAAGACAAAATGAACGCCAATGCCGAGATAAAAACATGAGTGTTTGGGCACCCCTAACCATTCATGGGTGCATATGACCGGGGTAGTTACATAGTTTTTCTTAGATCAACACAATTTTCAGCAATTTACACAATGGTTGACACGGACTAGACACACTCCTCTAGAAATTAGCATGCATGCTATCTCCTTTTTCTATTTGCGTTGGATCGAATTGGATCAAAATGGAAAAATCAAGATAACACCATCTGCAGTGGTGTATAAATCATTGGGAAGCAGTGAGGGTTAGAGAATAACACTAGACCTTTCTCCCTAACACTTCTTCTATCGTGGCATGAGATCGCCCAAAAACTTGCAATTGGTGTGAGATCGCCCAAAAAAATCATTCTTGGTGTGAGATCACCCAAAAAAATCATTCTTCTACAACATTTTCAGAATCCTTTCTATCCTTTTCACTCATCATGGATCAGGTGCACATGTTCCTTTTACTACTTTTTCACATTTCTACATACTTTGATCGAATTTTTCATATACACATATTTGGCTACTCGTTTGCTCTTATCTTTTTTAGGTGCATCCTTGTGGGAAGCAATAGTCACATCATCAAACACATTAATCGACAATGACAATAGGTACAATGTGACATAACACATACGTTTTCACCCCTAGGGTCACTTCCTCTTCTTTAGCTTTCATGCTTCATCTCTTATCACTCCATACTTTTTCTTGTCTCCATGACACAATTTCACCATCGATCTATATGGTTATTAGGTACGTATCTTCTATCTACTTTATGCTATCGAGTATTCACTCAAAAAAATAAAGTGGGGTAAATTTAGACACAAAATCACACACTTTGGGTACATTCCTAGGTGAGAAAACTAGCAATTAACAACTATCTTTGGCCTTTTTGTCTTTGTTCATGTCTTCTTATTGGCCTCTTATACCCTACAACCCAATTGATGCTTTATTGTTTTATCTTTTATCACTTTGGAAACTAATGCCCAGACAGACGCCAACACCCAAACACCCCCGTTCTTCAAGGCGCCCGACCTCTTTGTATCTTGCTCATCCCTTTTTGGTCTCTTTTATCTTTTGGGCATCTTATTTTCTTATGGGTCGGCCTTTTAGTTGTTAATTGCAAAATTCAACTAAGGGAATCATATAAATATAAAGCTATGTGACCATAATAAAAGACCAAGCTCTAAACATCTACTATTATCACCTAAGGTTGCATCCAAAGGCATTTCAAGAGCATCAAAGCATCCATCTAGCTTCATTCAAGGGACAAGGTACTACATTTTCTACATACACGCATAGGAGGGGAAGTTCATTTTGCCATCCACACATCTACTTACATTTCTACATCTAGCTATTACTCACTATTCAAGTGCATCTTGCATAAGAGCCACCTAGGGTATGATTCTTGCACAAACACACGAGAACTACATGGATTTTCTAATGTAGTGCAATGCTCGGTCATAAGTTCACTCTGTCAGGTGAGTTTTAGGGTCATTCTGACTCCCCATTTGCATATTTTTCTTTTTTAGGATTTGATGTGTTTTGGGGTTTTGTAGGAGGTATTTTGTTTTACTGAGGTTAGAGACGAACTCGATGATTTTCCAACGACCTACATGCGATAAAAATGAAGGTTGGCGAACATCTTGACACACGAAGAAATCACTTTCCAGCCATTTTTATCATCACGGCGCCCAAGAGAGGTCTCTAGTGCCAGGTGCCTGACCCACCCAGTGCCCCGGTCCAACTTATTCGATAATTGTGTAAATTTCTATGTGCGGTTACAACATATTCCTCCTCTTTTCCACCAGTTTTCCAACTCAACATACTTCAGATTTATTGTGCTAAGCATTCTTTCCCTTAGGGTTTCAAGTTTCCATCTACTTATTTGCTTAGGTCGATCTATATTTTATTGTTTATTTATTGCATTGTGACTTTGTAATTAGGGTTTAACATATTTTCAATATTTGTTAAATCAGATACCACCAAAAGAAAGGGTCCACCAATAATTCTCACTAATGAATAAGAACTTGAGATAGTGAATTGGTGTTATGGAATGATAAACTTGGGCCACTAGTTAGAAATTATACAACTTAAGAAATATGTGGCACAAATATGTAAGACCATGTCTAACTTATTCACAGCAGTCTTCTTGGAAAGTCACAATGGGTTGATTTTTAAAAAGACACCCAAAATTAACCTTTAGAATAGCTAAAGTCCTTGATAAGGAATGTGAAAGTGTCTTATGCCATCAATTATAAATTATTTCTACATTACTATGTCAAAGCCTTATGATGCATCCTAGAATATACCCATAAAGCCGAAGGCGATCTGACACATCACTCAGCCTGAACTGAGTGCTCACCTAAAGTGCGTAAGGGTACCGGGTCCTTTTTTAGAGAATCTTGTCAAAGAAGTTAGCATGAATGAATGCATATTTCATATCCATAATAGATAATCAATTAAACCACAGTGCATATACTAGATCTAGATCTTAACCATATGAAAGATTAACTAAACAATAACTATAATCAGATTTACCATACAAGATCCATGTTCAGTTACATCCAACACCAATATCCAACCAATAAGATCCATTATATTAATATCTGTAAAACACAGAAGCTTCTTAAATACATCATAAAGTCGCCATAGTCATGTGCGTTAACAAACTCACACATAACACCGCAATAATATCGAATCTGTTTAAACATGTAAATCAATACATATTTATAGGGGTGGGGAATTTCCCTTCACCGCCCATGCACCTTCAAAAATAGGATACATGCTAATAATAGCCATGCACCCTTACATGAGAATACAAAATCATGCAAGCTTACTAATAATAGATTATCTAATAATACAACTATAGTATAATCCTATTATTAGCTCTAAAACTCTGCATGGCGCTCGATCTTCTACTAGTCCCAAAATAGCCTTACATGGTTTGCAAGTCTCCTATAAAACATGCTCCACACTCTATGTCCAAAATTATCCCCAATTTGCAAATGGTTAAGTCCATATTTTAAATTGTTCCAGGGCACGCCCTGCGCTATACTTCCGCGCGATCCTACACGCCCTATGTCCATGCACCCAATCCTCCCGCATTTTCATACTTACCCCACACTAATTTCATTATCGTCCCCGGCAATGGATAACTCAAACTTATATCTCCAAGAATAATGAATAAAGAATGAAAGAATAAAGGAAGTACTTGTACAAAGAATGATATACTACTTGGTGCCTTGCTCTTCTACATGAAGGATTAACTTTGGATATTCATTCTTAATCTCTTCCTCCAAGTCATTCCAGTCACTTAATGCTTGACCAGTTTTATCAAGAATGTTTGTAACTATGGCTTCCAGCTCATCATGAGTCATGTTTTCCTTCTCATTCTATAATATTCTAACAATGTTAGCCATGCTAGAGACCATCCCCTCCATGAGATCCATTTTCTACGCAATGAGTTTACCAATGTCTTTTAGTTTCTCCTTATGTGGATCTTGGGCTGCTGCAAGTGCATCATGCTTTTTCTCAATCAACGTAAGCCTCTCCATGCGCCCAAGCGTCTCATTCTTCATTTCCTTGAGGACCTCATTTTCTTCTTCAATGGTCCTTGTCTTTATAATTACATCCGGTGCCTCACACATAGTCAATGCTCGATCTTTCTTCAATTCATCCTTTAACGCTTGCAATAAGGATTCATAACTTGCAATCTTTTCATGCAATAGTGGCTTTGTCTCTCTCTGCCTCCTCTACAACATCCTTAGGTGTTGACAGGCACATATGTCCTTCCTCCAGTAACAATTGAATTATCATGCACAGATAATGCAGGGTGGACTTAAAATCTGTTGTAACCTTGTCCTAAAAATGTGGCCTCTTCTCTATGATCTCATCCCCAATTTTCTCGGCCATCTTAAGGATTTTTACGTTTGTGCCTCAAATTTCTCCTTCTCTTATATGGGGCACTTGTTCTTAGTAGTTGCATCTTTCTTGTCTTCTAAGAATTCTCTAATAGTTATCACTTTATCAATATTTCGCGGGCAACCTCAACAAATACCTTAGTGAGGGCATTGCTCACCTGTTCATCGACATAATTGAGGCTTAACAATCGTATGCCACAAATGGGGTGCCTTCTTCAACCTCTGCGACACATAGAATTCCTCACACACATAAAATTCAAGCTCATCCATGTGAGTCTGCATCATCCATGATAATTTTTTTCCTTATGTAGGTGTTCGCCATATCCGCATCCATGAGCTCCCACCCATATAAATCCTTGGGTTCCAAAGTACCTTAGAACCATGCGCGTATGATTTTTCTTGGGTCATCTATATATCCAATAGACGGAGTCTCATATGTTGTTTCCTCTTTATTTTTACCATATCGCTTACCCTTGGGAACCTTGGCGCCTAAATCCAATACTGGACCTTCCCTTGTTTATGTGTAGAGGGCGCACCGGATGGCTCACCCTTATCTTCACCTATCTCTAAGCCAATGTCCTCACTATCTATGTTTTGTTCCTTCAATGCTTCTTCATCATTATTCACCTCCTCTTCTTGAGGCTCCTCTATATTCTCGTTCTGCACTAGAGTGTTAGGCGCATTGTCTTCAGACTTTTCTTCTTCTTCCTCCTTCCGAGGGATGTACGTATGCCTTTTCTTCTTCTCAGGTTCCACCTTCATAGGTGAAGTCTTGGGTGATCTCTTGGGGATGGGAAGGTCTCACGCCCTGAGTATTTGTTCTTCTAAGTACCCTCTTATACTGAGGTTCCTCAAGAGTCTTATCTAGATCCACCTCCAACACGCAGTCTTCAACACTTCATCTTCTTGCTTGTAGTGGAGGGTCACCTCGCGCTCACTCTTCTCTCCAACAATGGGTTGTTTCCTACCCCTATGCTCCAAACCACCACTATCTTCCTATAGTTCTTCTTCCTCTTTTTCCACAAGGGGTAAAGCTAGTTCCTCATCTGCCAAAGTGCCAACTGTATGCTTCCCCTTGGGTGGGCTAGGAAGTTTGAACTCATTTTCTACATACCTCTCATTCTCCAACCTAGGCTTGAGTTGGATATACACAAGGGCTTCCCCAATCTCACCAATTTCCATACTCATTGCCTTCATATTAATATCATATGAAATTAATCTCTCAATGTATGTAAACTTACTTGGATACATGTAAGTCTTCCTCAATGTGTGGTAGTCACAGTCTACCTTGTCTGCATTAAACAACAACCGACGCACATATGAAAATCTATATACATATGCCTAGAAATAGCACATGGTGAAGGCATATGGTAGCTTACACCATGGGCTCCACTTCCCATCCTTCATTGCAAAGCGCATAATACAAAAGTGTTGATACATGAAAAATTGTACCTATTTACCTAATACCGAAGGTAACTCCTTGGGTATTCTCCATTCCTCCTCAAATGGCGCGAAGTCACTCATACCACATCTCTGCCCTTTGTTTAAAGGGGCCACTCATGGTCCCATCACATGTATACTTCTCAAATCTCTCTGCAAGAGATTTCTTCTCTCTAGGGTATTCCCAAATTTTGTCCTTTGGCCCATCGGGCACTCCAATTTCTACAAAAATAAGGGATAACAGGATCACACCAAAACTAATCTTCTCACCTCCATGCGCTTCCTCAATGATGGTTTCAAAAATGAAACCCACCAAGTTATAAGTCACCCCTTTAGTCATTTTCTTCGTTATATGCAACCATAAGGTGTTCACTGTGACCATCACTCTTGGTTATTGAGCTTTATCGAGAGGTGAATTACTTCTTGGATAATTGGGTATTTTCATCGATTATTAATGTCCATTATGTTCCCTCCTTCGGATAACCTAGCGCTTTGATTTTTGCAATGATTCTCGCCTTATCTGTCAGAGTCACTTTGCTAACCTCTCCTCGAACTCCTTAATCCTATCAGGGTCCCAATTAGGGAGTGGTGATCCTCATTCGTCACTCGACAAAATAGAATAAGTCCTTGTGGACTTTACTCATAAACCACTAGTATAACTTCTTTGGTTTTCCAAAATAAGGGAGTTCATACAATTGTAAAACTCCCACCTTTCTCAAAAGCTTTTCACCCCATCATCATATACAACCATATCATTCATTATTCACTTGTTTGTCTTATTCACCAGTAACTTGTCAAGTTCATCCTTGTTATCTGTCATTGTCCGTGGTTGTAATCACTTACTTTACTTTGATGAATGTGTGAGTCCCAATCGCGACCCATGTAAACCCCTCAGGGTTCTGCATCTCTGAGAAATGGCTTTTCGAGGCATCCTCCGCCTGTATTTCTACTTCTTCTCCCTTGCGGCCACTCTAGGTGCTCGCTTTGATGCCATAATACTCTAAAGGTGTGATTTTTTCCTTCTTCAAGCTCTGCATCTCCAATTTTGTGTGCCCTAGCTCGAAACCACGTGCCCTAGTTCCAAACCTAAACCCTAGCTTGCAATCCTCTTCCACACATGCCTTTGCTCTACTCAAACACTTCTCCAAATGGAGTGGCAATCACCCTAGTGCGTAGATATGACAAATCCAACTGGTTTGTGGCTCTCCACAATTCACAACTCATTCGCTAGCTCACTCGTCAATAACTCACTCGAATACTCTTGTTTGTAAAGGTGAAAATTATTTCACAACACCACCTTATATAGATTTTAAAAAGTTTCCACATTTATTGCTCTCCACCTACCACCGTACCCAACATTGATTTTTTGTTTCGTCATGTTTTTATGTTGCTTATTTTTGCCACGCTTATAACCTTCCGCGTGCTACTTCTACGTCTCGGCCATGCACCTCCTTTCGTGTGCCCTCATCCACCAAAGTACTTCACCACTGCGCCTTTCACTAAGTAGTTTCCACTACTGCAACCTACCTTGCATTACATGTATTCATCCATATGTGGTCTTTATTCATGAGAAATTTTTCTATCTACACCTTTCCTTCAAGCACCTGCACAATAACTCTCTCTTATGCATACCCGTCTTCAGATAATATTCAAACTTGGAAATGAACCCTGTATATACTCCACCCCACACTAAGGGTATGCACGGTCCTCTGTGCATGAAAAAAATTTGATAGTAATCAAATTTTGGCACGCAAGCACACTTATTACACAAAACACTGAACTAAATTAACAAAGCATATCAACTATGAAGGAAACACATATAAAGGAAATGCATTAGGAAATCTAAGATAAATGGAAATACTACCTTATTACAAACACCAAGAAGACTTATTTATAGTAGGGATTCAACCTACTCTCGTTGAAGTAACCAGAAACCGTGTTCCATCCAACACCTCTAACTAACAAACACTTGAATCAAGTATATAGGTTATAACATATGATCCTCAACCAATGCACTTTAAGCTTTTCAGGTGGCATAAAAACTTTGAATCATAAAGAAGAACCATCTTTCCAACCTCAAGTTTCTTATCCTTAATATGTCTATCATGTCATGCCTTCTACCTAGCCTTTTCTTGCTTCTGACTCCATCTTGCTATGACATGCCTTTCATTCAGCTGCATCAGTTTGTCAATACATTCTTCAAGTGCTTTCTCATCGGTGAAACAACCTATGCGTGTAATACGCAGAGAAGGTAACATGAATTCCATGGGTAAAACAACCTCTGCACCAAACACCAGTTGAAAGGGTGTCACTTTATTCAACCTCTTGTAGGTTGTCCTTTATGCCCAAAGTACATAGTAGAGACTTTATCATCCCAGTGTTTCCTTCCAACATCAAAAATATTAGTCAAGGTATGGCTCAATATCTTGTTGAAAGCCTTAGCAGTTCCATTTTCCTGAGGATGATAAGATGTTGTTTTATGGTGTGCAACCATAAATTCATCCAATACTATTCTAATGGTATCATTAAGAAAATGAGTACCCCTATCACTTGTTAAACTTAAAGGGCACCCATACATGTTGATAATATTTTCCCACGAAACCTTTTTTTTAGCTGTATTATTGTGCAATCCTTTGTAGCGTCGCTTCTTCCCACCTTGTAAAATAATCTGCACAAGTTATAATATAGCACGATCCATTCCAACACGAGGGTGGGGAAATAGGACCCACAAAGTCAATTTACCACTTTTAAAAAGGTTTTGATAGCAATAGGCCTCAAGGGCATCTCATCTCTATGCCCAATCTTTCTAAGTCACTAACAATGGTCATATGCCTCACAATATTCTTTTTGATAATCCTTGTATAATGTTTTCCACCATAGACCAACTAATAGAATCTTATGTGCGTGATGTCTGCCGCATAGTGTCCACCTGCAATGCCACCATAAACCTTCTCCATAATTGCTTCATGCTAATGCTCAAGTACACACCAAAGTCATGCAATAATTCATCCCGACCTAATTTGTATAAGTCTCCTTTGATCCATATGTAATGCGTGACACAGATAACAAGTCGTTTCTTCTCCAAAGCCTTCATTCCCTCAGGTGCCACACCTATGTGTAAAAAGACAACAATATCCTCTAAGTCCGAGGGCATGTAGTTTAACCTAAATAATTGTGCATTCGACATTGTATCCTCAATGCTCTGTGTATCCTCTCCCGATTAAATCCTAGATAAATGGTCTGGACTATAATTACTCTTTCCTAGCTTAACCACCACAGTAAAGTTAAACTCCTGAAATAACAAAACCCAATGACATATGTGCCCCTATAAAATGGGCTTGTTCACCAAGTACTTTAGTGCCATGTGGTTTATATAAAAGATGAAAGGGGTAGCCAGAAATACTGTTAAAATTTTTGGAGTGTGTATATCATAGAAAATGCCTCGCACTCTATAGTTGTGTAATTAAGTTATGTTGGAGTTAACTTCCTACTTGTAAAGAAAATAGGATGATCAACAATCCCCTCTCTAGGCTAGGCTAAGACCATGCCAATGGCCATGTCAGAGGCATCTACATGAATGTGAAAAGGCTTGGTCCATGAAGGAAAGTGTAGAATAGGCGTTGTAGTAAGCCTTTCCTTGTGTCTCAAATGTGCGTTGTTGTGCCTCACCCTAATAAAACTTGCCTCTTCCTTTTAATAACTCCTCTAAGGGTGCATTGATCTTAGCATAACCCTTGATAAAATTTTTGTAGTATCTTGTGTGCCCCAAGAATCGTGCACCTTGCTTTGGCTAGTTGGTTCCTCTAAGCCCAAAATAACAACAACCTTAGCAAGATCCACTAGCAAACCTTCCTTACAGATGATATGTCCTAGCAAAATTCCAAAGGGTGTGGCAAAAACACACTTCTTGATGTTTAATGAGATGCTAAACTACCGAAATATCTCAAACATGAGCCTTAAGTTATCACAGTGATCCTTCACAAGCCCATAGATTGTCCAATCATCTAGATACACTTGTAAGAACTTATGAATAAAATCTTGGAATGCACTGTACAAAAATACGTGAAAATACTACAGGCATTCTCTAATCCAAAGGACATAACTATGTATGAAAAACTTCCCCACTTAGTGGTGAAATTTTTCTTCTCTTGATCCTCTTTAGATATCCTCACTGATGATATCTAGAGAATCCATTAGTGAAGGAGTAGATCTCGCGCCCTACAACGCCTTCCAAGATTTCCTCAGTAAACGGTGTGGGAAAGGGATCAATTACACATGCAACATTTAACTCCTTGTAATCCACACAAATTTTGATTCTTCCATCCTTCTTGATATTGATCACCATAGGGCTCACCCATTTTGACTCCTCGATGGGCTCAATGATTCCAGAATTCAACATTTTGTCAATTTCTTCTTTCACCTTGACGCGTAGGTTTAGATTCATCCTGTAAGGCCTCTTCCGAATTGAGTTCGTACCTTCCTTTAGATTAATTCTCATTTCACCCAAATATTCATGTACCCCTTTCAATTCATGATAACTTATAAAGAACAAATCCTGAAATTTGCGTAGCAACTCAATTATCTTAGCAACTTCAGAGTCAGACCAATAATCTCCAATGATGGCCTCCTTAGGTTCAACATCCGTTCCAATGTTTACTTTCTTGGTCTTCATAGGTTCGTGGTAGGCATGTGCCTTCTCATATGTATTTTCCAAGACCTCGTGCGTACCCTCTGTATGCTCAATATCCAGGTTCTCCACTTCTTCAGCAACTATATAGACCATCTTACCCTTTTCTCTTTCTAGGCGGGTGTGCCCAAGCTATTCAAACATCTGTCTCTTCCATCTCAAAGCGTGCCTCCAGTGTCTGATTCACTAACAACTCTTGAAGGGATCTCCTTAGCCTTTGTACTATCCCCATAGTTAAGTGCTTCATAACTGTAATGCTTCATTCACCGAAGGTTTAGTGGAAAAATAGTCAAAGGTCTTAATCATACCTACAATCAATTCTTACCAATTTCTGAGTCACTCTATTCAATTCGCGTAGAGCACACGTAACCTCATAAGGTAAAATAGATCTTGTGTGCAAACATAACGAATGTGGTAAAGCTTCCTAACCCTCTCTAGAGTCTCTCAGTATCTCACATGGTGTTGAACCAGATCATTACCATGAAATGCACATATATGAGTAGCACATTGCTCTTAGAAATCTAGCAAATAAAGAAATCCTCACTTATCTCCATTCGAAAATATTATCTCTATGAACCATCCACCATCACGTTGTTATCCCACGTAAAGTATAAACTAGCATATTCATTCTTTCCACTTGACATTCCCACTGAACTTCCATAGCAAGCAGGAATACCTCAGGATTCTCTTCACCAGTGTACCTTGGTACCTGGTTACTGCCCAAACACCTGATACTGCATGGCTTACTTACATGCATAGTTACACTTCTCACTTCACGCCCAACCATTTCATAATTTTCATGTGCCCAATTGTCACATGTAACACTTGTAGTATCACTCATGGAATGTGCATCATCCCATTGGAGAACTCCTTCCTTTGATGGCTTAAGAACTTCTGGATCTCGAATGGTGCACACATAAATTTGTTCAAATCTTCTTCACTTAAGGGCTCTACATAAGGTGCATATTTCTTATTCAAGGGGATAATGACATGCTCCTCTTTGTTCTCAAAACTTATATACCCTTTGTTGAAGCACAAATCAACTTTGTTTGCATAACACCAAGGGTTCCAAGTAAAGCTAGAAAACTATCGGCTGCTGTCAGCTAAGACCTCAAAGTCCCCAGTAAACTTGGCTCCCTGTATAATAATTGATGCATCCTTTAAAAATCCAATAGGCGTGGATTCGGTCATGTTTGCCATAAATAGAACATTTGAAGATGGTTGCAATGGTGGTCTGCCCATCTGAACCCACATGTCCAAAGTGAGTACATTTACTTCCGCATATATATCAATTAGAATATTACTCTAAACCCAACCATCCACAAGAAAATTCAGAGTGATCTCCTTGTCATAATCCAGGCTATGAGGGGAAGGTTCACATGCAAAATCTGCCTTTCATGCTCAATCCCAACACATAGAGTGTTTCCCTTTAACTAGTTTCCTAGAAAATGAATGATGTTTTCTTGGTGCAACATCTTATAAACCTCCTTTAGATAATCAACATCTGTGTGATGGAGCTCAAGCGACCTTCTTCTATTATAACTTATGTGACTGTTCTTTCCAAATAGTGTATCTCACCCTATAAATTCGAATCACCTCCATGGTTTCTTGATAAACCTCCTTTTGATGCATAGGGTTTGGATACTTTGCATGTAGAACCTCCTCCTTAGTAATGGCAGGATTCTATTTCGGAACTTCCCGATGCGTGTAGTCTCGGTGAGTGTATTAATCTTCATAGATACCAACTTAGGATTCGATGCTAACTTCGACATCCATTAATCTTCCACAACGTGTTGCACTCTAACCATTCCCATGCCATTGTTCTCTTGTTTTGTTTCTTGCTCAAATGTTCATATAAGTCTAGGCACTCTTCATAGTTGTGATTCTTTCGCAAAAATAACAAACAATGTTTTGAGGACACTTGTGCCTGTAATGATCGGGGATCTGCATGTATAACAAGTTCCATGAGGGAAATCACTTCTTCCACCGTCATGACCTCGGCCTCTAAATCCTCCTCGGTAACCTCGACCCCTACCATGACCTCCCTCAAAGTGCCCTTCATTATGATCATGGTCATGATGCTAAATTTTATCTTTAGAATTATTTGCAACGCCGGTTTGTCATTCGCCAATATCAATTACATCATAAATCTGATCAATCAACCTACAATCCTTAGTATCATGAGTAGTAGACCTACAAAAACTTTGCGCAAGTAACATGACACATTCTTTCTTATCGCACGTTACAAAAATGGGCACCGACTTGAATTATGGTCCAAGTGACGAATCTCACAATCCAACAACAAGGAGCACACTGATTTACGAGGACAACTATCCTTAATATGCCCTTCTATTTCACAATCTATACACCAAATCCCACTATGTGTCTCATGCACCGAATCAACTAATAATTTCTCTAATTGTTTAACATTTACCGCAATATGAGCTTCCAAAATGGGATCACTCCTGTGTTTACATTCCTACACCGCCTCGGAGCGCATAGCTACTTTTAGTGCCTCACACGGATATGTATAAGTTTTACGTGAAAGGTCTCTTCTAAAAGGCATGATCAATCCTCTAAAAACCACTTGAGCATGTTGGTTCATGTGTATGCATAAGATAACTTGGACAAAAGGGTCTTGAACTGAGCATCATACTCATGAACACTCTCAAAAGTGCCTTGCTTAATGTCTTTCAATGCTGATGCTCTTCTGCTTAAACTTAAGGATATAAAATTATTTCAAGAAAGCATCCGCAAACATGGTATAATCTACATAAGTCTGGTCGGGGTCAAAAGTTTTTGTACTAACTATGCACGTGCCCCTATGCAATGTAGTTATAAACTAACTTTCCTTATTCTCTGGAGCAGTAATCCCCTTTGCGCACCATATTATCTCACACATATGCACATGTTTAGTTGCATCTTTAATGCCTCTATATTCTAGAAGATGAAGAGACATATTTATATAATTTTTTAAGGGTTGGTGTAGACTGTGCTCACCAGATCCAGTACATATGTTTCCTCCACCTCGAGAGCCACCAGATCTGCAGCGCCCGAGCCACCTGACCCTCCTGATCCTCCTCCTAAAGTAGGCAATGGACCAGAGGATGTACTTTGCCTTGTGGTCCAATGATCATGCTAAAATGGACTCCCATAATCTACAAAGTTTTTCTACTTACAGATCATTATACCAATGTTCTACGCACCCACGTTTATGGTGATGATGTGCCGAAAAGATAACTCAGATGGACCTCCAAATAACATAGATGATGATTGTGCCACCATATATGAATAATATACCTGATTAACTCCTGAACTTGATTGCAAATTAACGTTATCTACTACAACTCTACTGCCCACACTAGCTTACTTAATGTTAACTATTATTGTATAAATTTGTAAAACCAAGCGCAAGGACTAGGTCGCCAGGTAGGTTCAGATGCGCACCCACGGTCCACAATATTTCTTCCAACGTGCCTTCATTTGAAGCCGAGGAGGGTTCTCTACCATGCTTTCCCAAATGGGGAGTTCTAGATGATTCTCGGCTCCACGTCCTCTGCGTGAGCTCCAAATCCTTCACGAGCCATCTCCCTCTGTAACACCATTCTTTCTATGATCTCTTGTTGCTTCATCAGATCCCTCTTGTGTGCTTCATTAAACTTAAGCCACCTTTCTTCTCTTTGTCTCTCTGTCACTAGGTCCACCATCTTTACCAAACCTACTCCTACCCCCACGCGTGGTGGGGTTTAGCTAGCCATAGGATTCTCTTCCAAAGCTAGGGTCACAATAAAGATCTTTATTTCCAAAAGAATACCATGTAAATATTATCCTTTGGGATTGGGGAAGAACTGGAACTTAACAACTTATGGGAAAGATTAAGTAGATACTACATACTCAAGAATATAGCTGTTCAAAACACCATGGAACCAAACATCCACACAACGTGTCCAAATTAGATCTGCATCATACAAGGTCTAGAGTTCTTCCTGCATCCAAACAAGCGTGCGAAACCTCCAATTCCTCTTAGATGCATAAGAAACCAGCCACTCGTATAACTCTATAGGAAAGATAACAAAGAACATCTCATACAATGTGTCATACAAATTCTTTTCAACCTACGCGCGTGCCTTAAAATTAGGATCATGCTAATCTGTGAGCATAATATTTGTCAAAATCATCTAACCACTCTTTAATATTGGCTAAGGTCAATCGGTACATCTTCATCATCCAACATCCTGAAAAACAACAGAAAAAGAGGTCTCGACAATGGAACCAATGATGTAGCCTAGAATAAACCCATAAAATCCCAAGGTGCGCTAGCACATCACTCAGCCTGAATTGAGTTTTCACCCAAAGCATGCAAGGGTACCAAGTCCCTCTTTAGAGAAGCTTTTCTAAGATGTTAGCATGAATGAATGTATATTTCAGATCCATAATAGATAATCAATTAAACCACAATGCATAAACCAGATCTAGATCTTAACCATATGAAAGAATAACTAAACAATAACTATAATCAGATTTACCATACAAGATCCATGTTCAGTTACATCTAACACCAATATCCAACCAATAAGATCCATTATATTAATATTGTAAAACATATAAGCTTCTTACATACATCATAAAGTCACCATAGTCATGTGCGCTAACAAACTCACAACATAACACTACAATAATATCGAACTATCTAAACTGTGCAAATCAATACATATTTATAGGGGTGGGGACTTTCCCTTCACCACCCATGCACCTTAAAAAATAGGCTACATGCTAATAATAGCCATGTACCCTTACATGAGAATACAAAATCATGGAAGCTTACTAATAATATATTATCTAACAATACAATTGTGATATAATCCTATTATTAGCTCCAAAACTTTGCATGGTACTCGATATTCTGCTAGTCCTAGAATAGTGTTGCGTGGTCTGCAAGTCTTTTACAAAACTTTCTCCACACGCTATGTCCAAAATTAGCCCCAATATTTAAACAACTAAGTCCTCATTTCAAACTGTTCCTGGGTGCGTCCTGGCTTGCTATACTTCCGTGTGATCCTACACGATCTGTGTCCGCGCACCCAATCCTCCTGCGCTTTCATTCTTAAGCTGAATTTCATCGGCTCAACAAATTGAGATGCCAACCCATATGTGCCAAACAAAATATTGAATTGTGATGAGACTAGGTTGCAAGCTAGAAGAGTGGAGTATTAGAGTGATTGCTAACATGGGTAAAAAATGTGTCCCGTACAAAATCCCAAAAAGTACGGAATGGATTACAATATTGTTCTGTAATTTTTGTAAGAATCCAAATAGGATTCTATACTTTTGAGGGGAAAAAGAAATTACAAAATTACTTTGTCAATGTGAAGCTGGTATTTTCAAGGTAGAAAAACCTCATACATGGATGATAAAATGTTTATTCGTGAAATGGCTACATCACTTTGTATCATTTATATCTAGTGGTGTATCTCCATTTAATAGGAATTTATTACTTTTTGATGGCCATAGTTCACATGTTTCTCTAGGAAAAATGCCTTCACAAACTATAGCCATTGGATGTGAGTTTATTTGATCTATTTAAATCTTACTTTAAGGAGGAGAGCTGCAAATAGATAATCAAGAAAAATGGGAAAGATTCCAAAAGGGAAAAAATAACTAAGTTGGGAAGTAAGGCATTCAAAAGGTCTCTTACACTTTAAAACATCAAATGAGGTTTCAAAAGAACTAGTATATGGTGTCTTAATACATATAAATTGGATGAAGACATGGGATCTAGTAGAACATTTGATACATATTTTCAAGATGAAACATGTGCAACACAAAATATACTGGCTAGTAGGACTTAGTTTGGATCCTAGCTAAGATGTTGAGATGATACCTAACACACAACTAAGCTAAGAGTTAGAATCTCAACAAAATGAGATAAACATAAATGATTGCATTGATAAACATTCAAGAACTCTAAGTGGAAGTAGTTAATTTTATTAGTTACTAATTGAACCCACACAAGCTATCCATCCTAATTGAATGAAATAAGTTATTTTTAATATTGGCGTCAACTTAAAATTCAATAACGAAGAAACCATCCTCTCTTTTCCCTAAAAACCGTCAAGATACTTCATCAATCAAATTTGATGCATTACTATGGATACATTCAATATGGATAAAATGATACAACAACAAAGTTAGAGGAAACAAAATGTTTTAGGGAAAATTTGAACCATAATTTTGTGGGAAACCAAGGAAAAATAACTCTTCATAGATTCTTTCAACTCCTAGGGGAAAAGGTAGATGAATCATTAAGGTCAAATTATGATGCTAGAATAAGATTGAGTAGGGAATGTCAACCGATTGTTGTTAATAGGTGCATGAAAATTCTCATCGAGAAAGAGAAAAATAAGAAATAAGATGATGAATTACAAAAAGAAAAAGGGAACTTATTCAAGAGAGTAATTGCTATGTACCTTGGGATACAATATTATAATGTATATGGGTTGATGGAGATGTCGACATGTGGCACACATCCCCTTAGTTAGTATATGTTTATAATATATGGGGTCACATAGTAATTAGTTATATTGGGTAATGAGTTAGCCTACATTGGGATTAGGTGTTACCCATCCATTACAAGTAATGTATGTCTATATAAAGGATGTGAGTATCATTTTGAGTAGGTCATGGATGTATGCATTGAGTCTTCTACTTGGTAGAGATATATTGGAGGTGTCCCCCTCGAAGTGGATTCCCATATTGGGATATTGTGGAGTTACTCCTTCCTTAAGGAGCATTGCATGGTATTTCCCTACCTTAAGGGTATTCTTTTGCATATATTGAATATTTGGGCATCTTGGCCCATAAATATATCTTATTTTGTGTTATATTCTACAAATTTTTCATTTATTATATGCAAAGATCTTATCAAGCGGTATCAAAGAATCGATCCAGGTGATTTAACAAATATTGAAAATTTTAAAACCATAATTGTATAGTCACAATGAAATGATAAGTATTAAAGTATAGATCTTACCTAAGAAATAATCTAGATAAAATCAAAATCCTAGGTGAAAGAGAAGGAATAAAACACTTGATCGATTTTTCCATTATCCCGAAGTGTGCCAGATGGAATACTAATAAATAGGAGGAAATTATCGCAAATGTTCTCGAAAATTGAGCGACTACCGGATATGCTTAGATCAGGGCACTGGACTAG
Source organism: Taxus wallichiana var. yunnanensis (assembly GCA_018340775.1). Taxonomy (NCBI): domain Eukaryota; kingdom Viridiplantae; phylum Streptophyta; class Pinopsida; order Cupressales; family Taxaceae; genus Taxus; species Taxus wallichiana. The sequence continues at coordinate 836,727,212 of CM031243.1, forward strand.
GTTAGGGGTGCCTGGGCATTGGAAACTACTTTTGGGCACCCGTGATTGCCGTAACCTTAGAAACTATTTTTTTAGTGTCACAAGATGTTCACTAATATTCGTTGTTGGTCAATCGTATGTTGTTGTCGATCACAGATGTAGTCACTTATTTCCACCAAATGCTTAGGTACGTTGACACTTCATCCATACAGATTTGGACTCTCACCTAAAGCGCGTGAAGGTACCAGGTCCCTCCTTTGTATTGTCTTGTCAAGACATTAGCATGCATGTTCATATTTACCATTACCAAAGCATACATTCAAATGTAGATCATTACAAACATCATAAGGAAACACATGTAATAAGGAAACATAACAGATCAAACCATTACTAAGATCAATTGCACTATGTGTTCACCATATTCAGATACATCAATTACTAGAATCCAACCACAATGATCCATTAATAACCAAAAGATTACATAATAAAAGTTGAATACATAACAATAGTCACCAAAAGTCATGCACGCTAGAACATCAGAGCAACATAACTCTATTACATGGGTCCTCTAAAATAATGAATTATGAATAGTATAAATCGGGGTGGGGACCTACCCTTGGCGCTCATACATTCTCAAAATAGGTGAAATGCCCAAAATAGCCATGCACTATCACCAAATGCTTTTACAAAAAGGATAATAATATATTAATCTATAAATAAACTCTACTTTAATCTTATTATTAACGTGATCCATGCATGACCTTTGATCTCCACTTTACTCCCAAAATAGCTCTTTCTTAGCTGCGAAGTCTTCTTGCTTAGCATGCGAAGTCTTCTTGCTTTTATCTTTACTTGGGCACTCCATTTGCTTTTCTTATTTTATCTCCTAACATGCAGAATCGGTGAAGTCCTAGTTGTCCCTTTCCGAGTGTGCCCTACTTCAACTAACACTTGCACACGTCACTGCCACACTTGGACCCCGACTATTAGGGATCTCTCTCGATACTTGGGAAATTCAAAAAACCCAACAACAGAGCTCACCCTGTAACTGCAATACAAATGATCTCCCGTAAAACCCCAAAACACATCAAATCCTAAAAAGAAAAATATGTAAATGGGGAGTTATACTGACCATGGTGGTCACTCGATAAAGTGAACTTACGACCAAGTGCTTTGCACTACATTTCAAACTCCATGTAGTTCTTGTGTGTGTGTGTGTGTAAGAATCGTGCCCTAGGTGGCTCTTGTGCAAGATGCACTTGATAGCGAGAAAATAACTAGATGTAGCAATGTAAGTAGATGTGTGGATGTCAAAATGAACTTCCCCTCTCATGTGTGTATGCAGAAAATATAGTCCACTATCCCTTGATTGAAGCTAGATGAATGCTTTGATGCTCTTAGAATGCCTTTGGATGCAACCTTAGGTGGTGATAGTAGATGCTTAGAGCTTGGTCCTTTATTATGGTCACATAGCTTTATATTTATATGATTCCCTTGGTTGAATTTCACAATTAACAACTGGAAGGCTACCCATAAGAAAATAAGATGCCTAAAAGATAAAATATGCCCAAAAGGAGTGAGTAAAGTACAAAGAGGTCGGGGCACCCAGAGGGGACGAGGGCACCTGTGGCTGGTGTCCAAAGTCATAAAAGATAAAGCAATAAAGTATTAAATGGGATGTAGGGTGTAAGAGGCTAGAAAGAAGACATGAAACACAGATAAAAGGCCAAATATAGTTGTTAATTGCTAGTTTTCTCACTTAGGAATCATATGAATAGTAGTATGTGACTAGGACCTAGAAATGTACCCAAAGTGCGTGATTTAGTGTCTACATTTGCCCCCACTTTATGTTATTGAGTGAATACTTGATAACATAAAGTAGATAAGAGATGTGTACATGATAACCATGTATATCAATGGAAAAATCATGTCGAGGAGACAAGAAAAAGCATGGAGTGATAAAAATGAAGCGTGGAAGCTAAGCTAGGAAAGAAAAAGTGAATCTAGGGGTGAAAAGTGTAATGTATGTACCATTTTGTACATGTTTTTGTTGTTTCTTGATGTGTTCCATGACGTGACTGCCACTTCTCATAAGGAAAAACTTGTAAAAAGAAGAGAAAAAGAGTAGTCAAATATGTGTATATGAAAGATTTGATCCAAGTATGTAAAAAATGTGTAAAAGTATGTAAAAATGTGAAAAGGAACATGCGTACATGATCCGTGATGAGTGAAGAGGATAGAAAGTGTCCCGAAAATGCTGTAGAAGAACAATTTTTTTGGGTGATCTCACGCCAAGAATGAGTTTTTGGGCCATCTCAAGCCAAGTGCGAGTTTTTTGGGTGATCTCACGCCAAGTGTGAGTTTTTGGGCGATCTCACACCATGGTAGAAGAAGTATGTGGGATAAAGGTATAGTGTTATTCTCCAACCCTAACTACTTCTCGACAATTTATACACCATTGCAGATGGTGTGATCCTATTTTGTTCTAGTTTGATCCAATGCAAATAGAAAAAGGAGATAACATGTATGTTTATTACTAGAGGATTGTGCCTATTTTGTGAAAATTGTTGTGTAAACTGTTGAAAATTGTGTTGATTTGAGAAAAACTTTCAGAACTATAGACCGTGTTGTTCTATAATGTGCATGTCTAAAATGTGACTGTGTCCTATTGAATGAGGTGACTGATTCAACCAATGTATGGCCCCTCATTTGGGGTGCCTGCGACTTCGCTAGGAGGATGCAACCAAAGGAGAGGACCATACGTTGATTTGAAACTAATGCCCTACAAGGGGGAAGGGAATCTGGTTAGTAGTAACCAAGGCACATGCAAAAAAGTGGTTAAAAACATGTGTTAGTGAAATCAAGACAAATACGCGTATAAAAGACAAAGTTTAATATAACAAGCAAGAAGACAATGTAGACTGCAAAAAGTAGGTTTCAAACATGGGACATTGTTCACAATGTTGAAAGACAATCAAGGCCGGCGACCAAAATCATACATACAAGAAATACATAGGGCAAAGCTCGAAAACAATGGAAAACAATGGCAAATAGTAGCAAGTAAAGTGTCAGACATCCATGGTGGCAAATAGGTCCCTGCAAAGAAAATGCTAGACATGAATCACTTATTAACATATTAGAAAGATAAAAATTATGTTAAAGTGTGTATGGTCGATATAAAGTAGTGTGCTAGTGAGAATAGGAAGTAGTATAAAACAAAACAATAGCACCTGTGATGTGTACGAAAGTAGATGCCCCCAAGATCCGTTGTGGGACTGGTAAGAGTTACAATGCCAAACATCCATGCTACGTGTAAGGATCTGTAAATTTTGCATTTACAACTAGAAGGAAAGTGAATGCGCATGTGTATATAGAAAAGATAATGACATACGAGATATTCTAAAACATAGTAAAGCAAAGTGTAACATATGAGTGTAAAAAAGAATAATTGGAACCAAGATATGCAACATCTATGTGTGAGTATGAATGGAATGAAAAGTGAGAATGATAGGAGAAATGTGCCCTCGAGTGAATGAGTATGAACACGAGATGAAGTTCATTTAAAAATGACCCCTCGTGACAAGAATGAACCATAGAACAAGAGTACGTCATTGGGAAATGGTTTGATATTGTGCACTAGAAAGATATAATCAATGAAGCACAAAGCGTAGAGAGTGAGTGAGTGTGGTGAGGTTCATTTCAGATTTAGACCCTCAACAATCGAGTATGAACCGTGGAACTAGAGTATGTCATTGGGTAGTGTGATATGTGAGAGTGTGATGTTAGAAAGTAATGTCGTAAATGTGTAGAGTGTAAAATGCGTCATGTGTATGATGTGAGGTTCATGAATGCATTATGCCCTTAATGATCAAGTGTGAACCGTAACATAAGAGTGTGTCATAGGGTAATGATGATACAAGTGTATCAATATGTGTATGATGCATGAGGAAGACTAGATGTAAAGTGCAAAGTGACAGAGTGAAAAAGTAGAAATGTGAGACACGAGAATTCTAGAAGGTGGAAAGTAAGCATGATGCCCCCAAGTGTATGATGTGACTAATAATCAAGTAACATCATCTAAGAAATCATTGTTATCATGGTCGAATCCAAATGGAGATGCGTTAGAGACATGGTAAGCAATAGTATGAGGTTGATCACATAAGGAGCCATTATGACGTAAGTTGTACATGCCCATTGCATATTATTTGTCAGTGAAAGGCGGTAGTGGACATCCATGTGCATACCATCAAGTAATATTTTGGGAATAGCTGAGGAATGAATCATTAAAAATAAAAACATGATCTAAGGGCATGGGGAATGAAATGTCAATATGATCAAGATCTAAAGTACCACCAATATAGTCAAGCCAATATTGCCCAAGAGTAAGCAGAGAAGTGTAAGAAATGCGTCTAATAAAGACTAATAGATGGAACATACGAATACCATAAGCAATAATAATACAAACATATCCATGGTAGATATGAGGTGAATGAGGTAGAGGTAATAGATCATCGAGTTTAAACCCAAGCCGAGTCAAGCCATTATGTGTGTAAACAACGTCAAAGCAAGTGGGATTGAATGAAATGTGTGGCCAATAAGCATTATTCATGAAAAGAGTGCATGTGAAAGGAGGGAGAACATATGTAAATTTCTCATGAGAAGGCAAAGAAGGTGGTATGAAATCCAATGTATGAATAGACCCCCGATAAATTACCATAACATTAGTAAAAGGAAGGGTTATCTTGAAGTAGATGGAATGATGTCTAATGCACAAACGGTTCCTTTAAGTGGAGGCAAGTTGTTTGGATAGTCCATGGGTCGCAGATCAACATCGGGATGCATAATAGCGGAATTGAATTAGGTAATGTAGTAGTTGGGTCTAGGTGGTAATATTGGAATGGGTTACTATCAGTGAAACTGTATATTCAAATCCCTCATGTAAGAATTTAACGATCGATTGAATTGTAGAAGGCAATCGCTTACATTTTGTGAAGTTATGGGCTATCGATTAAGTAATTATATGGAACTAGGATATCAATAACAAAGAATACTGTAGGAACTATTTTTAGGTCAAACATGATAGGAAAAGTAATAGTGCCTATGCATGAACGCTTAGTAGAATCATATGCTTGGACCAGGATAATTTTAGTGGTGAATATTCATAATATGGCGAATATTCCATTTTAGGAAAATTTGAAAAGGCAATTTTTTTGGCGTGGGTTAGTGACCTGTTCGCCTAAAATTACAGTTTTAATTTTTTTAGGGGTCGGCTTCACCTACACTTGAAATATATCCCCTATATAATCCTAGATTATTCACTAGGTAGAACACTTCTACTTCACTCATACCACCTGGGGGCATATCTATTATCAAGTACAATAAACTTGTGAAGCAATAGAGGCCAATACACAAAGTGTAGTTTTATAGATATTCATCAAATTTGCAGCTAGGTGATAAGTATTATTCTCAAATGCACGACAAAAAATTTCCATTAATGCATGACAAGGAGAGTTTGTTGATGCGTGAAAAGAGGGCGAAAGGTGTAGACGTGTGACAAGAGGGTAGTGTTGATGCGTGACGGGAGGCAGAGGCTACGGATGCGTGAAAGGAGGACAGAGGTTGTAGATGTGCGACATGAGGGTGGTGTTGATGTACGCACAGAGGGAGAGAGGCTGCAGAGGCGTGTGATGAAGATTTGATGTCGTGCATTAGTAAGGTTGTTGATGTGCGATAACAAACCTTCTGTCACACTCGAACAACACCCTCACCGATGCACGCATTACAAAAGTAGGTTGTCACACGACAACAAGTTTGTTGTCGCACGTCAACAACCTTGCCGACGTGTGACATAAGGTTTGTTTTTATGTGTCAACAACCTTGTTAATGTGTGACAAAAAATCTCTTGTTGCACATCTGCAACCTTCATGTCGGTGAAACATTTACACACAAACCCCAAAAAATTCACCTTTCAGTGAAACCAGTTTGGGGATGTTCGTTAGGTATTTTCCACCTCCGATTTCCAAGAGGTCTCTTAAAATGAACCCTATCCTAGACATAAATAGATGTTGGGTTAAGATTAGCTAAGGAAAGGCCTATATTATGAATGAATGATAAAGTACAAAGATTGAGCTCAGATCCATTATCGACTAAAGTTTACTTAACACCCAAGTTATTGATGCATACTTGTATATATAGGGGAGGATCATTGTCATAAACAGAAAGATTGTCAACTATAGTAGATGGAAAAGTAAGTTGTTGAGAAAATACATCTACAAATGTCTGATAAACTATGTCCAGATGAGTAGTAGAAGGAATACAAGTATTAGCCAAGAGTGAAATGATTTTAGCATGACACTCAGGATTGGCTAGCAAGAAATCATGAATGGAAATATCCATGATGAGGGACCCTAGGAAAAATGAAAGAAGTGATGAAATGAAGACCCAAAAGCATTTAAATAAGACGGGTTCACCAAATGATTTAACAAATATTGAAATTTGTAAAACCCTAATTACAGAGTCAAAATACAATGATAAGCAATAAAGTACAAATATGACCTAAACAATATGCTAGATAAAATCAAAACCCTAGGTGGAAAAGAAGGAATAAAACACTTATCTGATTTTACAATTGATCCCAAAGTATGTTAGACTAGAAGACTCATAAACAGGAGGAGGAAACTGTTGCAACTGTGCTCAAATTTTTTTTGTGACTACCGGATATGCATAGACTAGGTCAGGGACGCCTAGGCATTCAAGACTGCTTTTGGGCGTCCATGATTACTCAGAACCTCGAAACTAATTTTTGTAGTGTCACAAGATGTTCGCTAATATTCGTTGTTGGTCACCCGTATGTCGATGTATGCTTGCAAAGCTCGCATGTAACCTGCAAAACAAATGATCTCATGTAAAACCCCAAAACACATCAAATCCTAAAAAGAAAAAGATGTAAATGGGGAGTTAGAATGACCCCGACGGTCACCTAACAGAGTGAAATTATGACCGAGCTTTGTACTACATTTTATACTCCGTGTAGCTCTTGCGTGTGTGTGCAAGAATTGTGCCCTATGTGGCTCTTATGCAAGATGTACTTGATAGGAGAAATAACTAGATGTAGTAATGTAAGTAGATGTGTGGATGTCAAAATGAACTTCCCCTCCTATGCATGTATGTAGAAAATGCAGTCCCTTGTCCCTTGAATGAAGCTAGATGGATGCTTTGATGCTCTTAGAATTTTGTTGGATGCAACCTTAGGTGGTGATAGTAAATGCTTAAAGCTTGGTCACATAACTTTATATTTATATGATTCCTTTGGTTTAATTTCGTAATTAACAACCGGAAGGCCGAACCATAAGAAAATAAGATGCCTACAAGGAGCAAGTAAAATGCAAAGAGGTGGGGGCACCCAAAGGGGACGAGGGCGCTTGGGATCGTGCAAGGCGTCCTAGTTGGCGCCAGTGCCTAGAGTCATAAAAGATAAAGCAATAAAGTATCAAATGGGTTTTAGGGTGTAAGAGGCCAAAAAGAAGACATGAAACACATATAAAATGCCAAAGATAGTTGTCAATTACTATTTTTCTCACTTAGGAATCATATGAATAGTAGTATGTGACTAGGACCTAGAAATGTATCGAAATTGCGTGATTTAGTGTCTACAGGGTAATTTGTGGGATGAAACCACGATGTTGGTGATTCACTTAGATATAGATATTGACTTAGAATTTTTAGATTATTTTTGTGTGAAGTGGATAAATCATTCAAGGGATCTTCCCTCAAAATTTCAAAGTTTTGGAGCTATTTTGCAAAAGATATGTCAATTTTAGGGTTGAAACCATAATTTTAATGTTTCATCTATATCTTCTGAATTATGACTAATTAGTTCTTCATTTTTTTGGTTAATGTAAATACATTTCACATTGATACCCCTAAAATTTCAGAAAATTTGGATCTATTTTGAGATAGTTATTTTAGTTTTATGGTTTTTCAAAAATTTGCTCCACAAGTCACAATATTAGGAATTTTTATGATTTTTTTACATTTTCAGAAATCTCTCAAAAATATAATTAGGGTTTGTGTTTTGTGTTTTCTGATTTTTGGCTGACCTCTAGCCGAAAGGGTTAGAACAAGTTTTGATCAAAAGGGTCATTCATAAAACCCTAGTTTTTGTGGATCACGGGGATGACAAATTTTTATGGAGATGATAGGATTGATGCTAGAGAATGGTGGAACAAATTTATGGAGAGTTATTCTACATCATTAGGTATTTAGATATTCAAATTTTGGATTAGTGGCCCTAACTGATTTGGTTTTCTAAGTTAGAAAAGGAAATGTCTAATTGGTCTTGGGAGGAATTAGAACAAGTCTTCATGGATAGATGGGAAACAAAAGAAGAAGAGTAGGAGGAAGAAGAAGAATGTAAGGATAATAGTGAGGAAGATGAAATATCAGAAGAAGAATAAGAATTTGACAATGAAGAAGATGAAGAAGACAATGTTGATGATGAAGAGGCTACACATGACTCAGAAGGAGAGATAACAAATCAAGATACAAGTTCAAATAATGCATCTCCAAAGAAGGAAGCTTCAATATTTCAGTTTGAAGGGTACATTCAAAGGAAAAAGGTAATTGTTTCCATAAACCTTGACAACAAATATAACTTCATCAATATCGATGTAGCTAAATATCTACTTGTTCAAGAAAAGCATATCAAATAAGCTCAAGTAGATGGTAAACATATTCAAGTTTTTGAAGATTTAAAGCTCTCTATGGATAAATATGTTTTTCATTCATATTTTTATTCTTTAGACATGGATGGTATGGATATTGTTCTTGTATATCCTTGGTTAGATACCTTGGGAATAATCAATATTAATGTGCAAAATAAATTCATGAAATTATGGTACAAGAGAAAGAAAATTACATTGTAGGATATCACACTTAGTAAGGAAAAATTAATGTCAAGATTGAGCATGAAGATGAAATTGAAGATGGTGAAGAAGGGAATAAGGATGATTTAGAAGGAGAGGCTAAAGAACATGATGAAAAATACAAAAATAATTCATCTACTCAAGAGTAAAAATAATTAGCAAACAAGGTGGAAGAGGAAAATAAATCCGAGATAAAGGTTGAGGATACTAAGGTTACACCATATAGACACCCACATCATCATGAGAGGAAACAATCATGGAGACATGTTAGGACACATGAGGGCAGAAATATATATGGATATATAGGGAATTGGAGGAGCAATCATTATGGCTATACATGGAATCAATGGAGCAACAATTATATGACATGGAATCACATGAATAATTATTATGGATATGCATGGATGTTGAGGAGGAACACATATGGACATGGATGGAATCAAAGGAGTGCAATGGAATATGGAATCATGTTTGGAGAAGTATCACCCACTAAGATCTCATATGGGTGGTTGGATGATCGATCATTGCGACAAGTGTGCAATAATTTAAAGCACACTCATTATATGGCTTCTTCTTATGTTTCGGGGAGAAAACATGTCAAAGAGGGAGCGAATGTTATGTACCTTGGAATATGATATTATAATGTATATGGGTTAATGGATATGCCGACATGTGGCACACATCCCCTTTAGTATATGTTTATAATATATGGGGTCACATAGGAATTAGTTATATTGGGTAACGAGTCACCTACATTGGGATTAGGTATTACCCATCCATTAAGAGTAATGTATGTCTATATAAAGGATGTGAGTATCATTATGAGTATGTCATAGATGTATGAGTTGAGTCTTCTACTTGGTAAAGGTATATTGGAGGTGTCCCCTAAGAGTGGATTCCTATCTTGGGAGATTGTGGAGTTACTCCTTCCTTAAGGAACATTGTATGGTGTTGCCCTACCTTAAGGGTATTATTTTGCATATATTTAATATTTGGGCATCTTGGCCCACTAATATATCTTGTGTTGTGTTATCTTATGCAGATTATTCATTTTCTTTATGCAAAGATATTATCAAGAAGGTAAAATGAATTACTTAAAGAGAAAGAAAGGAATAAGAAAATATTGAAAAATATATAAAAGGAAAACCAAGGAGTACCAAAATATGATGAAAAGGAAAGAAATGGAGAAAAATAAGGAGCATGAAATGATAAAAAGGGATCAAAAAATAATAGAGGAGGAGTTTGAGAAGGGAGGAAGAGAGTTGGAAAGGAAGAGAAGATTAAGTAGTCAACTTAATCCTTTGTCTAAACAACATCCATTGTTAAGGGATTGATGGGCATACATCATGCCAAATTGGTGTCAACAGATGGAGTTACACTTGGGGTAAATGATTCTCCAAGTTTCAATCCATTCCCAAATTTAGGGGAAAATACCTTTAAAAGCCCCTAAAAACAAATTAATTTAGTATCTTAAAAACTATACATACCATAAGTTAAAAATTGGCATGGAGGATTTAAAGACGGTCTTAAACATAAGTACATATAGCTTATTTAATTAGAAATTATAAAATTAACAAATGTAACTATTTTTTATATTTTTCACTTTTATTCATAATGGCCACAAATGGCCCCAAGATTTTTCTTCCCAATTCATAGTTTCTCCAAAACAATAATTATGTTGTATAGAAAACAAAGTTGAAAAAATCACCTTAAGTTTGAAAATATTTGGCCAAAATTTGAAGGAATATACACTAAACATCCTATTCATGTTAACCTGAAGCACAAATTCAACAAATCAAACTAGAAAGAAAAACTAATAATCATGTTCATGTATTGGAAGAGGTTCAACCTCATATCGAGATGTCACTTCAAAGTGAAAGACACCTAGAACAAACTCAACACCGTGTACAAGACCAAGAACTAGAATATGATCCCTCATTTATGAAGAAAATTTTATTGTTTGAAACTTAAGACATGTGAAAAATTTGAAGGTTTCCTTTGTCATTTTGCAACAGTTTGGGCATTGCTCTAAGTATTGGGTGAGAAAGTGACAAATGAATCCTTTGATTGATTTTTGTGAGAGTAATTTTCCCTACGTACATGATCTTTATGAGCTCCTTAAATTTCACGAGTTATTAATATGTTTTAGCAAGAACGATCTTGAACATAATAATAAAATTAAGAATAACATTTACTTTCATCACACCATAAGGGGAAGAGGTCCACGAAGCTTTCAAGATAATCCCCGAGTAGATAAATTGATAGAACCAATGGGTGAACACTCCACATTATATGAAAAGAAAGGATATAAATTGAAATATTATGAGTACAATACATTTATACAAGGTCCATCCTATAGAAAGAAACTCACTCCCAATTAATCTCCACAATAATATAAGAGAAAGCCACATTTCATTTGCTGATTGGAAAATAAATCCTTTCCCTTAACAATGCGGGAACATTTTTGAAGACAATGATCCTTTGGATAAGTATTATGTCTTTTCTACTTAGACAAATGAGGAGATCTATCTTTCAAATGGAGTATGGTACATGGATGTTGGGGCCATAAGGAACATAATGAGATGGAAATACCGCTCACTACCTTGAACTACTTGGCATATCGCGATAATGTATATCCCGGAAATGATTCATCAAATATTGTCTAAGTTTGTGGTGATATTTATTTATCTCTTAGAAATCATACTTATAAAATCACATAAGTCCTATATATTATAGGACTAACCATAATTTTATTGTATATGATACAATTTGATCACAACATAAAGGTTGAATTTGATCGGCAAGGTGGATTTTTTTGGTCCCATTAGAAAAAAATATGGAAGCTAATTTTTTTCCAAGAGCTTGTAGTGTAAGATTTTTTTTGGTGTTATCCATAAAGACAATCAAGCTCTAGCTATAAAATATATAAACTTAACTAATATGTGGCATAATATATATAATCACTTGATTTTTCTTGCACGATTGCACTAAGCGGGAATAACATAGTGAGAGGCCTTCCTCACTAAAGAATAATACCAATGCATGTTTCAGTTGTTTAGATAGAAAACACCATAGAGATCCATTTGATACAAGTACATATCAGGATCCTAGTCTATTTTATTTGGTAGAAACTGATCTCTATAGGTACATGCGACCCAATGTTAGTGGATTCTAGTATTTTTAGGTCTTTGTTGATGACTACTAATGAAAGATGTGGGTAAATTATTTGAAGATTGAGGATCAAGCTTTTCAATTCTTTAATGAATTCAAATCCAATATGGAATAAAAAGTGGTCATCAAATTAATGTCCTCTACTCAAATCAAGGGGGAATAACCCAAGAAAGAGTTCTCTAAAATTTTTAAGTTCATGGCATTCATCAACATGTAAATGAATTTTATATTCCACAATAAAATGGTATAGTAGAGTAAAGATAGTCACACTATCATGGATATGGCGTGTAGCATGATCGAGGATTCACACTACTTATTTACATCCTAAATAAATAAGGATTTGGTATTAGATTAGGTTATTATTTATTTAAAGACGTAAGGGTAGTATAACTTTTATATTTTAATTAATCAACAAAAATTAATATGCAAATATAATATAGCTCCAAAAATAATTTGAAAGATAGAAACGATTTTTAAAACACAAGAGAATAAGTGAACTCATCTTATTAGAGAGGTACAAATACGATCTAGGTGTGTAGACTAGATGTGCATATTCATAAAGTTTTGGAAGTGCTTTGTCTTTAGGACTGTGACTTAAAAATAAGCAAGTATGGAACTCGTATGTCACGCCTTAAAGCATGGTATGATCTACTCCTAATTTTTATGGTTTCGAGATAGATATCTATTGGTTGTCTATAACTTTTGATGGTCATTGGTGGCTTGGAAATGTGATTTTTTTCTTATGCTAGGGTTTATAAATGTGCAACACCACTTGTAGTGATATATAATAGATAAAAAACTCTAGATCCTTACACTAGCACTTCATGAACATGATGACATAATAAAAGGAGATAAATATGTGTTATTTGGAGTTGGATTTTCCTTGATGGTAAACTCTTGTTGATCCATTATAGGATATGCATTACATCCCCTCTAAGGTGAGAGAAAACTTGATGTAGTTCTCCTTGTGTAGGTTTCCACATCCTCCCTTTTAAGTATTAAATTAAAATTACATGCTTAATGGAAAAATACCCAGTGTGCACACACATTTTGTCTTTACTCAAATTTGTTGATTTCACTTGGGTGTTCGCTTGTTCCATAATGTAACTCGAGTCTTCTATATGTAATGGAGTATATAAATCGGAGAAGAAGGCCCATGCCTCCATACCCTATATTGAATTATGCCTAAGTGATAAAGTGTCAAAAAGGAATGACGTACTAACCCCCCACATTTTGTATCAAAATGTAGTAAAATCTACTATGGAATGTGCAATATGTTCCTTAACATGTAACTACTTTGTGAAAAATTAAAGATTTCATAATTTTTTTCAAATATGCCCCCACAATGGAAACATCCTTTTTGGACCATAGCATATCATAGTTTCATCCCTCTTGGATGGTTCTATACCTATTTCAAATATATTCTTGTTTTGTGTCTAAATCCATTCTTGAATTTTTGTACCCTATGTAATTATGTATCAAGTATAAATTTTATGTATGTTCTGATGTGCATATATATCCATGTGATAGAATGCACTTTGGATGCCCCCTCTTTTAAGGTGAGTGAGATGTGAAAATAGAATGCTTGAATCAAATGATAAGATGTTTATCCATGTTATATGTATATAATAATTTCTTTTGAATCACATGGATGGGTTTTGCCTTGGCGTCCATCAATGAGATCTTATTCCTAAAAGGGTGTGTGCACGGTAAAAACCATGACAAATAGAGAAAACAAACAAGAGAAAAAAATCACACGAAACAATCACATATGGTAGTAAACAAGCACAAAGGAAATCAATCATACAAGTAATGTAACATACAAGTACAAAAAAAGCAGTGTCGATAAGCCGAAATGTCAACAAGGAGCTAGAAATAAGGGACATAAAGGTGTCACACACACCACAAATATATGTGATAGGTTGTAGAAGCTGTAAACAAGGGACCCAAAAGTGTTGCCGAAAAAAACATACAAAATGCCATATCCAAAGCATACATAGAAGTAAACATATATGCAATCAAGAAAGTGAAGACAATAACAAATAATAATCCAATGAAACATAAAAAAATATAAGCTAGTGTTGCTCAAGACACATGTCTTAGCCATATTAGTTTGAAAAATAATATAGAAACAATATAAGTACTTGAGCATAATGAGGAAATAAAAGTAACTATATTGAAACAAAAACACTCAAATAGTGTAGGAGATTCCCCCAAATTAAGAAGGCCACTAGGATGGACTTAGGGCAACGCCTATCATCGTGTAAAATCTTATGTGTGCCTTACATCAAGCTCAAGATACCTCGTGAATGTGTGTGTGTAATAAGTATATAGAATATATTATATCTAACATAAAAATGTGTCAAACGACATATGTGTATTAATGAATTAGAAAATCAAGTCATATGTAGCTCATGATTTTTTTACAAGTATTAGAATGTTTTTATTTTTGAATATTTCTATTAAGTGCAAGGGCTCTCTAGTACTAGGATAAGGAGGAAATCTTATAAGTATAGGAGACATGGGTCTCAATATCACGTAAACAAAATAGGATTTTTAGGTAATGCTTAAAGCTATAACTACAAAATATATGTAGAAGTTTTCCCGACATGAGGCACTCAATAAATATGGCGCTCTTTTGGATTAGATTCAGTAGTATTATGATTAGAAGTAGGCCATTGAAAATATTAAGCTCAACATTTTCATTAGTAGGCTTAGATTTCTTAAGAGGTGAGTTAAATTCAATATCATTTTCATCCATAAGGTCTTGGATAACATGAAGAAGCTTGATGTATTGACTTTTATAATGGGAAACACATCTATGATAAGTTCAATAAGCATTAGAGTCATAAGATTTACTATGCGGCTTATTTATATCAACATCGAAAGAAAGAAAGACATAAGCTAACATCTAACAATAGTTGATATATAGAAGCATTAGAAGAACTAGGGACATGCACATACATATGAAAAATATCAAATGTAGGGTTAGTAGTAGCCATATAAATATACATTGTTACATGATAAAGGGGACATATTTTACCCCCAAGATATATGCACAATAATGATATCAATTACGAGTGTAATCATAGAAGAGGAGATATCCTCAATGGTAGTATTAGAGGTAGGTGAGAATACATCATGAGGTAATATTAGAGGTGGGTGAGAATAAATCATCATGAACTAAGGGTCTAACATCACGTGAAAGATATAAATATACGAAATCATGAGTATATCACAAATAATTTATAATAGAATAATCAAGCGTGGCATATGAAGTATTAGTGAGATCACAAGAAGTAGGTGTAACATTTTCAATAATGTTAGATGTATATCTAGATTTGTTTGAAGTGAAATCCATAGAAATTTTAACATTTTAAAGGGGGATATGGATTTCCCCAAAGAGATAGGCATCGTAGAGGTAACAATATTAGGTAGAGACATATGCGACAAAGTGATAGAGATAGGAGAGGATATAGCCTTATGATCATGTAAAATAGGATAAGTAATATCATTTTGTTCAAAAATAGTAGAAGTGATACTAAAATCATCATCACAATTAAAACCATCCAAAGAATGTTTATCATGTGTAAGCTCATGACTAGGTATAATGGCTAGATCACTAGTTATAGAAGATAAATACTTTGATGCGGGATCCCATATAACAGAGATGGTGCAGAGTGCATACAACTAATATAGAAATCCTCATTTCTCGTGGAAACATAATACTTAAAATCCTTAGGGTCCTTAAGGAAAGTATATAAATAAAATTTATAGGAAAACTTTAGGCAAGCCTATAAGGGAACCACATGCATGACGTATATCTAATGTTGTCCCGAAATAATATTGTAAGTGGGATTATTACACATGACTCGACACACCTTAGAAAGGGTATGTAGACCTACAGTGATGTGCATTGTAATTTTCCAAAGTACCCTATGAGGTGCATTATTTAAGAATTAATATGCATGTTAGAGGGAGTAGGACCATTAGTGGATATTCCCAACTTATAAAGGAAATAGATGACACAAAGATTAAGACTTGAGTCATGGTCAACAAGCACATGCTCAACCAAACTATTGGATATCACTACTTGAATATAAAAGGGAAGTTTGCTATTGATGATAGGAGGGTACTCTATGATAGCAACAAAACAAAGGATAAATCCTAGGGTGAGAAAAATGATCATATACCAATGAATGAAGGATGATCCCTAGGGCCACCTAGGGTTCAAGCAATTGTTGGATTCACAAAATATTTACATCCTAAATATATAAATAAGTATTTGGTATTAGCTAAGGATTTTATTTATTTAAATGTGTAAGTGTATTACAAATTGAATATTTTGATTAATCAATAAACATTAATATGAAAACATAATATAGATTTCAAAGAAATTTGCAAGATATAAATGATTGCTTAAAAAATAAGAGGATAAGTGCACATAACTTATTAGATAGGTACAAAGGTGATTTTGGTGTGTAGATTGGATGTGAAGACTAGTAAATCTCTAGAAGTTCTTCATCTTTGGGACTATGACTATAAACTGAAGATGTATGGAACTATACATCCTTTCTAGAGCATGGTATAATGTGGTCCGAGATGTATTATTTTAGACAAAGATCTGTTGGTGCTATGTAAATTATGATGGTTTTGGTGGCTTGGAAATGTGCTTCAATTTATTATGCTAGGGTTAAAAATGTGCAACACCCCATGTAATGATTTGTAATAGATAAAAACCATATATCCCTACATCGCTACTTTATGAACATAATTAGATAACAAAAGGAGATAAACATGTATGGCGGAGTTAGAATTCCCTTGGTGGTCAACCCATGTTGATCTAATCTAGGCACTACACTACACCCCTTAAAGGTGGGGGAAAACTCTATATAGTTCTCCTAATGTATGTGAAATTTTGTATGTAATTCTAAATGAAATCCCTATCTTTCCCTTGCGTCTCTTGACACAAAGATAACAGGTGTAACTATAGCTAAAGTAAAATGTATCATTCATGATTGTAGTATAGTGTGTTTTTCTTGCACATGTTAGATTGAATCCATTTTTCCTTTAGAAAATTTGGCAATGATTAGCTTTGAATTGACCTTGCGATGACTTGGATTTAGGCCCTTTAAAGGCTTATAGATGGGGAAGCTAAACTATTGAACCTCGTTTGAGTGCTTCAAACTTGAGAAGTGTTTTTTTTGTTCTAGGAATATTTAGGAGAACCTTATATTCTTTGGGAATGTATTTTACAATGGGTTCTCTTCAAAATTCCAAGTGTGTCAATAAGTGTATTACACTTTCTTATTTAGTCTTTCGTAGATTTAATTTCACATTAAAGCCAACATATGGGATATGAAATAATCCAAAAAGGATATCAAATTGGAAAATTGACTATTGGGTGGTGGGATATGGGATTATATGACACATGACCAAATCATGGGATGGTTTGGTCCTATCTATATAGTCATAAACATGAAGTTCGGGGATTTTGAAATATTGTGAGATGTTCGCAAAGATCATAATTATGTGGATTGATGTGGTTATATATATGAATGATTAATCAATGTGCTATAGATAATCAAGTCATTAAAAGGGATAAAAATAAGACATTTGGTTTTGGAAGGTGTGTGCAAGTCATGCTTAAGGTGCAAGGCCAAAATTGTTTTTGTTAAATGATAAATTTCCAAATTTAGGTATCTATACTACCTCGTATATATTAGGTAAAATTAGTTTGTACATTGATTTACTTGCATAACTATACACCCTCTTAATCTCTTAAAGGTAAGACTCACAAGAAGCATGGACTAGGTATAAGCCTTTAATATCTCATCTTCATGTTTTTGGATGTAAATTACATATGCATGTCCCTAAAAAGAAGATAAAAATGGATAATAAGTCCTTGATACACATATTTCTTGGCTATAATGAATATTTGAAGGCTCATGACTTATGAATCCAAAAATAGTAAGATGTACTCTAGTAGGTATGTTGTATTTGATGAGAAGGGCAATTTTAATCCACCCTTCACATACTGACCTAATATAGGTATTAGTCTTGTGAAAAATTCTAGTGTTAATAGTGGTAGTGATAATGGTCGACATGTCCTTCAACTCCACCACACACAAGTATTGTTCAATACGTGTCTAAGTGATATCTTTGATCTTATTTGAGATGTAAAATTGGACGAAGTCCTGAAAATTTTGTCTACAAGACCAAGGACTCATAACATGGATCATAAATAAGTCAATCTAGTCCTTATGAGAAAAGTTGTAGAATCTTTTGAGCCCTTAAATATTCTTGAAGTCCTAGATTTAAATTCTTGGAAGGACACCCTAAATGTAGATTATTAACCACTAACTAAGAACAATACATGGTAACTTGTTGATTGTCCACTAGGTAAGAATCATATCAACTAAAAGTGGGTCCTTAAGACCAAGTACAAATTTTATAGCATAATCGACAAGGATAAGACAAGATTTTTTATAAAGGTCTATGTAAAAAGAAAACATTGATTATACAGAGACTTTTCTCCCACATATAAGATAAAGACTATCACAAAGGTGTTTTTTTAATGAATGCAAAACTTGGTTGGACATTCCATTATATGGACATGAAAAGTGAATTAAATGGATATTTGTAAGACAAAATCTACATGACCCAACTAGAGGGTTTTATCATAGCAAATTAAGAACAAAAGGCGTGAAGACTTATCACGACTTTTTTATGGCCTCAAAAAGTCTCCCCAAACCTGAAACATAAAAATTGATGAGCATATTGCACTACATGAAATCTAGAGGATTCTTTATGGTCTTCAAAAGGTTCCCAAACCTAATACATCAAAATTGAAGAGCATCTTGCACTTTGCATGAATTCTAGACGAGCCCATGTGATCTAAACATCTACCTCAAAGAGCAAGGAGGAGGTTTTGATTCTAATTGTGTACATGTATAATCTATTCACCACTAAAAGATCAATAAATATGATTGATGCAACAAAACATGATCTCAAGTTATTATTTGAGGTGACAAATCTCAAAATTTTACACTATTATGTTGGTTTGGAGGTATGGAAAAGGGACATCACATATTCGTGCCCCAAATGTAGTATGCCAAGATTATGCTTGAGAAATTTTAGATGGTTGATTGTAAAACTATTACTACACCCATAGAGACAATATTTCATGTCTCATTTTGATCCATCACTACTTGTACATATAAATATTTATCAATAGTTGATTGGGAGTTTCCTTTAATTTACATACACTAGGCCATATATTAGCTATGTTGTCGACTATCTTTCTCAGTTCATACAAGAACCAAAGGTGTGTCACTAGAAAATAGCAAAGTGAAGGATGCGGTATAATTGAGGCATTATCGAATATGTCCTATAATACAAGAAGAATGATTAATTATTCTTGATAGAATATATGGACACATAACACGTAGGTTCTACTAATGACATCAAATTCACGTCTAGATTTGCTTTATTTTTGGTATCTAGTGCTATATCATAGGGGAACAAAAAGAAAAACACCATTTCTTGATCTTCCATTAAAGTAGAATAACATATAGCAGGAGTCTCTATTTGTGAAGTGAATTGGCTATGTCACATATTTAAAGGATTGGGAGTACCATAGAAATAACCTATAATCATGAGCTATGATAATGTAGGTGTTTTATAACCTATTCATAATGGACAATATTTCATGAGAACTCAAAACACATAGATGTTCAAGTACATTTCATAAATGAGAGTGTGGGACAACTAGACATCCATATCCAATTTTTGCAATTAAATATCAATATACACGTCTTTACCAAATCAATTGCACATGATAAGTTTGAGGTAATCCAAGATTCTATCTTATTCATTTGAGACCAATGAATTAAAGGGTGAATATTAAAATAAATAAATGTTAAGTTATAAATCATCCGCCTAATATCTATTTGTAAGTGATGTTTCTATATTTTGTAAGTGATGTTGTTAATATAAAACAACTCGTGCATATGATTCAATGCTTATATATTATTGGAGTTTGTTCAAGCTCATACTTTATACACCAATTCATGTGATAGTATTCTAACCTTTTTGTACATATATTCTCATATTCTATACTTGACCTTTTTGTACATATCTTCTCATGCTTTGTGCACAAATCCTACTTTTGGTACTTTCTTTATTGCAGGCCATACACTTTTTAACTTCCACACCTCAAAATTTTGGCACTTCCACTTGTTCTCTCCTCGCGAAACACACCATTTTTTTACGCTGATAGGCGTGAACTAAGTTAGAAAGCCCGAGGGGCTCTGACATGTCGTACCATCGTGCATCACTCCAAACCGTCTCTGCTCGACCAAATTGATCTGAGCCGTCCACGCGTCTATTGAAGGTGCGTTCAAAAACATGCGTGAAATAATAATAATAATAATAGGTTTTTACAGTCCACGATGTCATGGGGCGGCCTATTTTTGGGTCTACAAACGGCTTATAGCATATGGGACTACCTCATACTCACATGTGGGAGGCAACTAACTTTGCTACAAACGAGGCGTACATACCCTACCCCCTGCAGGATTTGAACTTGTGACCTCTATTTCAAGAGCACATGTTCTTCACCATTAGGCCAATTAAGGAAACAACTCGCATCATTTTCCATGTGGAAATTTGTGGGTGGTGCATGGAAAAACTCGCCACGTGGAAATTTGTGGGTGGGTGGCGCGTGGAAAAACAAAACAATTACAGCGACTTCCATTGCAGAAATTGTCATTGAAAGGATTTGGAGGAGATCAAGTGAAGGCGCACAGCGAAGCCACAGTTGTGGCAGGCGAAGCAGTAAGCAACATAAGAACTCTGTTGGCATTCAACGGAGAGAACAAGGTGCTTTGTTTATTTCAAAATTTACTGAGAAAACCTGTAAAACACAGCTTAATAAGAGGGCAAATCATTGGGTGCATCTAAGGGCTTTCTCAGCTGGGTCTGTATGGCTCTTATGGTCTAGCTCTTTGGAACGCTTCGAGGCTTGTCCATAATGGAACAACACATTTTTTTGATGTTATTTTGGTATACATGATACTGGTTGTTGGCTCTTATGCTCTGTCCGAAACAATGATCTTAGCCCCAAATGTTGCAAAAAGCAGAGAAGCTGTGAAATCAGTGTTTGAAATCCTCGACAGGAAAACACTCATGGAGCCGGAAGATTCGGAGGCATTCAGAGTCGAAGATTTGAAGGGAGATATAGAGTTCAGGCAAGTGAGATTTTATTATCCCAGTCGACCACAAATTACAGTGTTCGATGACCTGGACCTGAAACTGGAGTCAGGAAGTAACTTGGCCTGGTAGGAGCAAGTGGGTGCGGTAAGAGCTCCATCATAGCACTGATTGAGAGATTTTATGATCCAATTTCTGGCACTGTGTTGATAGACGGAATGGATTTGAGAAGTCTTCATCTTCGGTCTATAAGAATGCACATTGCACTAGTGCAGCAAGAGCCTGCTCTGTTTGCAACTTCCATCAGAGATAATATTTTGTATGGGAATGAGCAGCAATGGAAGAAGAAGTGATAAAAGCTGCAGAAATTGCCAATGCACATGAGTTTATCAGTAAATTTACCAGATGGGTATGGGACGATGGTGGGAGAGAGGGGGGTGGAAATGTCGGGAGGGCAGAAGCAGAGATTGGCAATAGCGAGGCGGTTGAAGAATCCTGCTATTCTTGTTGGACGAGGCCACAAGTGGGTTGGATGCAGAGTCAGAGAGGGTGGTGCAGGAGGCCTTGGAAAGGGTTATCGAGTGCAGAACATGCATTGTTGTTGCTCATCGTCTGTCGACTATCAAGAATGTGTCCACCATTGCTGTCGTGAAGAATGGTAGAATTGCAGAAGAGGGGTCTCATTTACAACTTCTAAGCAAACCTGATAGTGAATATTGCAGATTGCTCAACATCAACGCCTCATTAGAAAGCGATCAGGGAAGAGGCATAGAAGGTAACAGGGAATAAACACAGAAATTTAAACCTGCTTGTATTATAATCAGAATAAGGGCTTGAGCTCATTTACAATAAAAATTCGGTCAGAGCTTCGCTGCATTACTACTTGGATACAAAATAACTAAAACAACTAGCTATTTGTATATCCTCATGGAGGATGAGGACACTTGGCTTAGCACCTAGCAGAAAGAAATTAGCACTTAACTATAAAAAAAAACTTCATAAGCTGCAAAATATCAGGAGGCACCCAGATTTACATGGGGATTTGCACTAACACAAGTCAAAATCTTCAAATGGATATGTTAGTAGGAAATTTGAGCATGTTGAAATTATGCAGACTTAAACAGTGAACAACATTAATAAAATAAAATAACTTGTAAATAAAACTATAGTGCCCAATGTTTTTTTTTTAAATGAGAAAAAGAAAAATAATAATAAAAAATAATGATAATGGGATGCGTGCTGGCAGGGTATGGGCGCCCTGAAGGACCTACAGATCGTGGTTTTCCTAATCCAAGCACTTTATTTGAAAACCCGAGGCATTAACCTTGGTCAAACCCAAGTTAACGTTGGAATTTTAGCAGTAATTACGCCGATAGGCGTGAACTAAGTTAGAAAGCCCGAGGGGCTCTGACATGCCGTACACGTGCCATAACTTTCATTCCGTGGCTCCGTTTCAGGTGTCGTTTTCTCTAAAAGTGTATATTTTCTCGAGCTCTACACATTGATGGCAATATTTTTCTTATTTTCATAAAATCTATTTTTGCACCTTTTTGGACCATCTAGGAAGATGTAGCAGCAAAAACTTGCACGTGCCATACCTTTCATTCCGTGGCCCCGTTTCAGATGTCGTTTTGTTTAAAAATGTATATTTTCTCAATCTCTACGCATTGATGGCAATTTTTTTCTTTTTTCATAAAATCCATTTTTGCACCTTTTTTGACCAAATGACGTCTTGCAATCTTCTGAATAGTTATATCCATTTGGTTGCATTCAACGAGGTCAGTCAATGGTGAATAGTTGGAAGTGTTGTTTATGGCTTAAATTTATGTTTTTTAAATGAAATTTGAGTATTTTAAAGTTGTCGAGTATTCCTGAGCATTGGCCGAGATTTATGCAATGAGACATTTGCACATGCGGAATACTCCACCCCATCCGACAACTAACGGGACACCATTTGAACAAGTCCTAGCGTATGCACTCAACATGAGGATAAATCTAAAATAATTATATAGCTTGGAAATCGTAAACTTTTATTATACCGAAAGGCATTTGCACACACGGAATGCTCTGTCACTTCATTCTTGAATTGAATGACTTCTCCAGCAGGCTGTAATGTCTTCTTACAGTTTTTTACTATTGATAGTCATACAGAGCCTACTTAATTTTAGCTGCGCCGATATCGGTGGGGATTATGTGAAGTCTAGAGCAACCCACTATGGGAGTCCAAAGAAGAATGTAGGAGCGTGTGGATATGGTTCTTTTGGAAGAAATATTAATATTAATGCTGCCGGTGCCTCTCAGTACATATACAATAACGGTATCGGATGTGGTGCCTGCTACCAGGTTAGATGCATCGATGAGGAACTTTGCATACACGATGGAATAGGAATCATTGTGACTGACCTCACTTGAATGCAACCAAATGGATATAACTATGAGTTCCACTGCCTTCTCTGACTTAGCCAAGCATAATAGAGCTAACCAGTTGATGCTACGCAGTGTGGTGGATATTTAGGATATCGTACGAGTTTGTAAGATGAATTTCCTAAAGTGAAATATTACGGAGTGGAAAGAAAAAATGAAGCAGGAAAAAAAGCACAAAGTATCGATCAAATTTGTAGACAACAAGCAAAGACATCGATGTGTTGGAGCCATTCGAGGAAGCTACATTTATCTGTCTTTTAACGGTATCGTGCTTGCTTTTTGGGCAAACTGTTTGTCTAGATGCTCATGTCGCCTTATAGTTAAACAAAATGCATTTCAACCAAATACAATGGTGAAGAGTTGGAAGTGTTGTTTATGGTTTAACGAATTAAAAGGACGGTAGCAACACGATACAAAAAAATGTTGAGCTAGTCAATCCAAGCTCCATGTGTCGATTGCTCTAGGAGCATTAATTCATGCACTATTGTCTATCATCCGATGATAATTACGACCAAAGGCGTTAAGCCCTCCAAAGGTGGCTCTTGTGTTCAGTTAGTCTTGTGTAAAGTTTTAGATTGCTTCCCCAATTTAGATTTCCCCACCTTTACACGTCCCCGCCCTCATACCCCTTCTTCGCCCATTTCCCTCTCGCATTGTTCTTTCCCTCCACTTTTACTTCCTCGCATGATAGCTTTCGGCGTTTCCATCGTACACTTCATGTACGATTCTAGTAGATAATCAATTTCTACTTCTTCTCCCTACACTTGCCTAGTATAAAAACATACATGGTATTTTTTGGGGGAGCGGATGCACATTCTTCCATTGAGACTTTAGACAAAAAAATGCATATTTTTATGTAAAGATCACACTTGAACAATTTTTGAGATTTTTAGTGAAGTAAAGAAATTGGGTACAATAATAAAATATCACATTGAACATATGTTTTAATTTGAGGTTGCTTGTTCCTAAATGATTTTGAATTATTTCTCTTTGTTTTCATTTCATATCGACATATTATTTTCCCACTACATGGATAAAAAATAAAATAATTATTTAAAAAAATACTTAGCAAAATTTGATGTTTTTGAAAAATGTAGATACACACTGCCTCTGTATATATAATATAAAATACATGTTTTATAAAACATTTAACAACAAAACATAATTTATTTTGAAAGGAAGAATAGAGTGTTATGTGGCCTTAAAGTGCCAAAATCGGGACACACTATTATATTGACGTTGACTTCACATCCATAGAACACCACTAGTGTGACAAACAACCAAAACAATGTCATTTTGGTTTACTAATTCTAAATTTTTACATTTGTTTTGTAGTGAGCATAGAGCCTTCCACCATCCTTGTAATATTTTTGTCCTGAAATTTTTCCAAACAAACTTGGGTGAATCAAGACCAATGTAGATGTATTTTCCCACCACCTCGAAAAGGATTCCTTTGAATAGGAATTTAATTTTCTTATTTTTATCCTTAATGAATGTATTGCGACTTTGGTTTTGTTGGTATTCACTTGCATCCCAACATCTTGACAAAAATATTTTAGTTCCATTAAGTTTTCTTTGGAAGAACATGTTGTTTTTGTGATTACAATAAGATCCTTTATAAAGATGGGTAGCTTTACTACATTACTATCTAGGTTAAAACCCCTACACTAACTTTGGTTATCCAATCATCTAACTTATACTTGTAGATTACAAATAATTTAAGGGATAAAAATCAACCTTGTTCGACACCAATTTTTTGATAATAGGTAAAACAGGGTTGAGGGGGCCCTACCCTTACAAGTCGAGCTCCAAAAAGAGAAGATAAGACATTACAAAGCATACAAAAAGATACATATATATCAACTATTACATCCGAGCTCCTCCATGAGCATATAAACCAATTTAAAACACAACAAAAAGAGCAATAATAATGATTAGACCATAGTCTAACTAACAATAAGTAATATAACAATAAAGTATAATAACAGCCACCCAGAAAAACATCACTTTTTGGCCTTTTCCAGACCATCTAACACTTTCACCCATTCCTTTGACAGAGACTCAATATTGACACCCAACGAAGCCAAGTCACATCCAGCAACATCCCCTTTCCTTTTCTTTAGATTGTCATGCTCATCCACTTACCTGTAAGCATTTAACAATTGGCCAAGGGTTTGGAGATGTTGCAGAGTGGATTTCACAGTAACAACACTCCATTCCATATAACTATGTAAAATAGCTCTGATGTGATCCACCTCATTAGAGAGGTTCTTTGTAGTTGGCTTTCATGATTTCAAGCTCACCCCCATTACTGATTTTTTCCACATTTTCATTTTGTGTCAGTCAATATAGAGGAACTGAACATAACTCTTCATTAGCCTCATGTCACCCTTCAGTTCTTCAATATCCATCGCCATCTTGGCAAGATGATTATCCCCTTTCTCAGGACCCACTTGACCCAACACTTCAATCGATGCTCTAATTGAGTATTCACATGAACCCGATTCCCCGCATGATCGATTCTCCTTCGGCATTCATAGGAAGCTAACACCAATTTTGATTCCAAATAATTCTAACATTCATTTACATGTTTTGAATTTGGCTCAAACTTTATCATAAAGCCTAGGTGTTACCATTCTATACTCATCCAAAACTCTAAGTTCATCCATCAAGCTTCAAATTTTACTTCTATACATCATGTCAAATGTTTTTTAAGTTAAACAAGAAACAAAAAAATTCTTCCATTTCGTTGTTTGATGATATATGAGATTTTGATAACGTTACAAAACCAAGAGTTAATGGAACACCAAGTACAAAAACCTTATTAAATGAGTGAGAATATGCTAAAGAGAAGATGTAGACAATTGAAGCCTAGTTCAAGTCTGTTTCTATTGTTCTACTTCTAAAGGTTCATCATCATGTTAATAATTCTTATAATGATTTCCCCACTTTTTCAACTTTCACTTCTTTAAAGATGTTAGACCTAGACACCCCATGTAGGTTTTCCATGTAGCTACCTTGAATATTGTCACACATAAATCATTCTAAGGTATATTATCACTTTGTTTATACCATGCCTTAGGCATAAAAAACCATATTCTATCTTGTGTCACTCTTATACGATCTATCACATACCCATCTCACATCTAAGTTGATGTGATCTAGTTCTTAATCGAGATATAAACATGTTCATTTTCTATCGATTTTTTCGATATGTAAGTTTTTGGTCATGCTCATAGTTGAAAGCTTAGCCATGTAGTATTAGTATTTATTTTTGAAAGTCTTATTTTTCATTTTTAGTTTGAACTTTTCCCTTACACAATTTTTCATTTCTTAATTGGTGCTTTCGTGTCCATGTAGGTTGATACCCCATCTATTCATCCATATCTTATTTTGTATTATTAATTCCCTCTTTATTTTATTCAAATATTCTCTCATCACAACTATTAGCCACCTATCCTCTTCTACGCTCTTTATTTTCTTTAGATATCTTAGGATACATATCATAGTTTTCTTCTATTAGAAAAGTACATACTTCTACTAGGAGGATCTTGAATGGGATTAGAACCATAATATTTAAGTTTCTCATGACCAAACATTTCTCAATTCTCTCTATTTATATCCATTTTATTCCTAACGACTTTGTTGACATAAAATTTACATCCATATATCACCACTAACACTACAAGTAACATGAAGAAGACCTTAATGGTGTTCCAAAATCCACACATAAAAATCCTATTACACATGTTTTTACTAGGATATAAATCTTTTGAAGCTCCTTAGATTCTCTTTATTATGTGTGGTCCCAAATAATCTTGTTAGTGGAGTCCAAGCCCAATTATTTACATTCGATAGTATCTCAAGTACGCCCCCTTAAATATGAAGCTTGTATATTTCTTTTCTTAACAACATGAGAAGATCAAGACCTTAGTTTTCTTGATATTTAGTTGCATCCCGACCTCTTTGCAAAATATCTCTAAGCTTTCAAATGGCCTTTTAAGCTTTGGATTTTATTATAATCAAAACAAGATCATTGACATTATACTCACCATGTAGACCCTACTACCCCCCACCCCCAAAATAAAATAAAAAAATAAATATTTTAATAAAAATAATTAAAAAAATTATCCATTCCTCTTGATTTTTCAAATGAAAGTCCAAAAAAATGGGGGCTAATAAGAGTCCCTTTTTAACTCCTATGTATTAGTGTATGTAATAGTCATACACTTTTGTATGGTTTTAAGATGCACTTGTATTATTTATTTGTAATATAATTATATGGATAGGTACACACATGTGGACACTTATCCATATCCTATTGATAGAGAAGAGTATCAAGTAATTAATTGACTTAATTGACTTCAACTATTAATAGGAAAGTCTAATTTTAAGCATGTTTTAAAAAAGACCTACTTTATAAGTAATATACTCTTTAAATATAATTTCACCCTTCTTATCTATATAAGAGAACAAAGTATTAGTGATAATAAAGTTATGTGGATGGAACTCATTGTTGTAATGTTGACATTCTTTGATAACCTATTTAATCTAAAAAAGGTAGCAATGTTATATGGTTAAATCTACGTATTTTTTTCTTTTATTGATTTATATTATGCATACATGTGGGTGTTTGTCTTAGTTATTTTTGTAATCATGGAACATGTCCAAAATTTTTACATGGTATCAAAGCTTACCTCATACAACATTCAAGTATATAAATCAATGTAGTTTTACTTTTTCTACATGTTAAGCTTAAAGCTTGAGATTTTAGTGGCATATTACAAGTAACCAATCATATTCTCTCACCTCACCCTTTTTGGATCTTGGTTGACCAAAACCTGGTAAACATGATGGGTATTAAGGGTTGAATCTTTTTTTATACAACTCCTTTAGGTTGGAAAGTGTGCTATGATATTTTCTAAACTCACAAATAACAATCATTATTGACTAAGTAGATTCATTGTTATTTTTGAAGTGAGGGAAAGTCCCTTAATACCAAATTTAGGTGTTTACACATAGACTATTGGGAGGGTGATCCTCCCTCCTTCATCAGAGAGTTTCTTCCCCACAAACTTGTATAGTTATTTGACTATATAGATTTTTGACATATTTATGCAGATATCACCCTATATATAACTGTTATCCACTATCTCTGTGTGTGTGTGGTACCTTAAATTTGGTTTGAGCACTTAAAAATGTCATCATTTCTACATATTTTGATATATGGTCCATTTACACATAATTGAACAAAATTTCAACCATCTTCCCACTCTTTATGCACCCTTTAATCTATTAGTTGGTATTCTTTCTCTAGTTTATCATATTAGATTCACTTAAATTCCTCCATTTAATATTTGTCTAGACCCCTCTACACATCCGATCTAATTTTGTACCACCCTTAAGCTGGTTCGTGGGACATGGATAGGTTTGTTTGAGAACCTATCTAAATACCGTGAACTTATGCTCTAGTACTTTAATTGTAATAATTTCATATGGATAACATGGATTATTTAGTAGAGGAAATATTTGAGGGCCATTTAAATGGGAAAAATAAATAAAATCCATCTATAAATAGAAAACACCCCTCAACTATTAGGTACAATTTGGAACATCTACAAATGATTTACAATTTATTACACTTCTTGGAGTACATAGTCAAAGCAAAATTTATACATCTACATGCACCCAAGTGCAATCCTAGATCACGCATTTAGCTTAAAATTTGATGTACAAGGTCCAAAGTTCTTATTGCCAAGTGCTAGGGATATATCAATAGTTTATTATTTATTGTATATTACCTTACATCTCATCATAGGCTTATAAGAACTACACGTGGCTTGATTCCTCTTTGAAGCATTGGTATTCAGCAACACTCATCACATGATTGTGGGTATGGCGATTCTATCCAACCCAATCATACTATATTTTTTTGGCCAATAAACAAAAGCTAGGGTTTGAGAAAATGAGAGGTAACATATGATTATGTTTTAGTGATCATAATATTATAGGCTTGAAAAGCAAACATATAAACATAAACAAACTTGCACAAAAATATTAAAAAAGTAAATTTATAACAAATATATTTGTGGGAAATTCATATGCTTTCACATTTCTACTTGTCCTACTTAGATGAATTTAGTGACAATGATGTCCACCTACTACAAATATCTAGTACACATTTGTAGATACTAAATTTTTCTTAGCACCTTGAATACTATATTTTCTACCTCTACACATTATTTAAGAATAATGTTTTACCTTATGTTAGTATTTTTGTTAGATAATTCCGTGAGATTGTTCACGTGAGGAACAATATCAAGCTTGTGCACATCAAAGAGGCTGCACTCCAATGGTGACATGAATTCTCCAAGTAATTAAAAATAAATCGAACACATAAAGGAAAATCAAGCATGAAAGAATAAGTATACTCATTCTTATAGCTCAAATAGAAAGGGTACATATATAGGAGTGTTGTGTAACTCCCGTACATGAGACATGGACACCTGAAACCCTAATTACACCTAATGACATATGATCCAAGCACTAAATGATATGACTCACCATTTGAGGAAGACAATACACTAAGTGATGGCAAGGTAAGTCATATACTCCAACACCCCCCTTCATCGAAGATGAGGTAGAGGTCATGGAAAGTCAAAACAGAAGGAGAAATCCCTTAGAAAACCTAAGAAAGATGTGTCATATGGGTCATGAAAATAAAGGCCTGATAAGGTACCCATGTACAAACAATGGTCTTTCTAGAAGAGAAGAAGAGGAGAAGAGAAATGGGTCCAGATAACTAGGCCTGATGAGGTACCCATATATAATAAAGATATCAAGTAATGGAGGAAAACCACAAGGGAAAATCACCCACTTACAAGAGACAAAAGAATCACCTAAAAAACCTAAGAAAGATGCATCATATGGGTGTCGACAACTAAAGGCCTGATAAAGTACCCATGTACAAACTAAAATATTTCTACAAGAAGAAGAAGAGGAAAGAAGAGAACTAGCCAACTCCTCTATAAGATAATTTTCAATGAACTCTAATGGAATTTTAAGGACTTGAAAGTCTATAATCAGTGGTGGAGGGAGGAGGAACATGAAGTGTCTCTGAAGGTGGCTCAACATGTAAAGGAGACAATATATCAAGTGATACGAAGATAATCCTGTCAAGCTCCATGAGGTGAGAGTCCGAAAATGTAGATACATCATCAAGTGGGTTGAGTGTTGTGGAAGAGAATCCTGAAGAGGAGAGGGAGACAAGAAATTCTGAAGTAGATGTGCGGAAGAAGTAGTGGACCTCACCCCAAGATGAGAGCTCAAGTGAAGATACTTGGATTTCATGATAGGTTTGGTAAGGAATCCTACGCACCGATATGAAGTATGTAAATATGTGTAGTCTCCAAGAAGAGTGTCGATGATGTGGTCTTCGACGTGCAGATGAATAAGGTCCATCAACATTGAACAATGTTTCGATCTTAGGAAGAATAGAAATTGGGTACATAAAGTCCACCCAATGCGTGAAGAAAACCAAAGGTAAAAGTACAAATAACTCTAAAGTTGGTCCAAAACTGAAGTGTGACATCATTCGGAAAAAGGTAATCAAGAACATAAGGTAATGCCACTGAAGTAGAACTATCAGAGTATGGGTATGGCACATTCACCGAAAGAATGTCCATATGAAGTAAAGGTACAACATGTTGGGGTGATAATGTTAAGTGGGATTAGCCACTTGGGCATGCCCCAACATGATTACAATTTGTCTGAATCAAAATTTAATGTGTGAAGTCTTTCACACTCAAAGAGTGAAGTAGTCTGATTGGTAAAGTGGTTTGACTGATTCACCCACCTAATTTATTGGGTGATCCCTCTTGGGATTGACCATTTGACTATCTACAACGACTATGCAAACTTGTATTAAAAAATGTGAGATGTAAGTAGGACGGGCTGAATGTATTGTTGGTTACTGAATACATTAGGTATTGAACAAGCAAGATACATTGCTTTGCAGATATGTTAAATAGCTAAGGAGTGAAGTGGAAGTGCTGGGTGAAATTGTATTAGATTCATAATAAAAGACAATGCTTTTACAGTGGAGTTTTTCCTTTGGGTTTCTCCACTTATATCTGGTGTAATGTGTTCTTGTTCTTGTTCTTGTCATTTACTTTCAGATCTTGCTCATTGTTTTCTCTTTAAGCTCTATTATTCACTCTCTAGTTCAAGATATTTCTTTATCTAATCAACTGTACATCATAATATATAATCTTTGACATTAATTGTGGATCGTGATCTATGGATTATATTTCCCTGCTAAATCTAGCATGGTATTAGAGCATGGTGATTGTGTGTGTGTAAGATTGATCTAGAATTTTTTTGACTTGAAAGGGTGAAGAAACTTTAAGTTTATTGACAGATCTGTGAGACCCAAAAGTTCCATAGTCATGTTCAAGCTAACTAGGTTTAAAATTCCAATTTCCGCCTAATATTGCTTGAAATATTGATTAAATATGGGATAAATGGTTTCTTAGATCATATTTAAGCTTTAGTTTTCTTAGATATTTGCCTTTTCTTTCATTTTAGCCATTTACGGCTTGAATATGTCGTATGTGAGCTATTTTTCTAGTTTTCCTTTATAGATAGCCATTTGGATCATTTTTAAATGTGGATCTGAAATATCTAGTTAAATCTAGTTTATTTGGGGCTTTTAAGTCCATTTTAACGGTAAAAATCCTTCTTTTTCACAAATTTTTCCTTTACGAAGACTAGGCCAATTTTTTTTTGCCATTTGGCTTCATATTTTTGGTCATTTTTGATTTTGCAAAGCTTGGACCAATAATATTGCTCCATGTAGCTTCCTTGTTGTTCTTTTTGTGTTTGTGAAGCCACACCCACTCTTAGAGTGCCAAATGGCTTCAATTTGACATCTTTCTATCTTTGTGAAGCTTGGGCCAATCTTCTAGTGCCACCTAGCCTCGCCCTGATAGATTTTTGACTTCCTTTGATTGCGAAGCTTGAGCCAATCATATTGCTCCATCTAGCATCACACTTGTCATTTTTATGAAGCTCGATTGATCCATCTTGCTTTGTGATGTTAGAATATTGTTTATCTGATTGTCAGTTAAAAATCTGTGTGCTAATAAAGGGTTTACACATGTATTTGTGTTTTTTGAATCGAATTATCTATTTCTGACATTTGCAAAACTTGAGCCAATAATATTGCTCCAAGTGGCACCGTATTCCACTTTTTTAGTCTTCTTTAACTTGTTTCTGATAGTTGCGAAGGGAAAGCCAATAAAATTGCTCCAAGCATCTTTTATGTTGCATTTGTCGATTTGTAAAATGTGATCCATTTAAAAGGCTCCACGTATCTTGTTTGACTTAGTCTTTTTGATTACATTGCGAAGTGTGATCCAATAACATTTGGACATGTATATATATGTCAGACTTCGGAAGACTTGCAAAGTGCAAGATAATAGAAAAACAACATGTATATTCATTTTTCATGGTGTCGGACTTTAGATCTTTGTTTCATGGGTTTATTAGCTTTTTCTTTGTATCATGGCTTCTAAAATTTTTATTCATTATGCGGTTTTTTAAAGATTGTGAACTGTGTAGTCTAAGCTAATTAAGAATTGACACATATTATTTATTTTCACACTTGTCAAACTTTGTCGGACTAGAGAAATACGATCTAAATGTTTTTGAAACGTATTCTAATTATGTCAGGGTGTCAATCTTTACTTTGACTCTGCTAATAAAATCGTGACACTGTCTTATTTTTTTCCGGACCGAACTTTATTTCAAGTTTGGTTTATAATTTGTTTAAAGCCATTAATTTTTTGATAAGTGGTTTGTTTGACCTTGACTTTGCTATCACATTATGTCAGAATACAAAATGCTATCCAATTAATTGAAGACATGTGTATACGGTTATGTATTTTAATTAATTGTTAGTCTGTCTTATTAGTTGCATTTGTGAAATATGAGCTAATTAAAAAGTGACATGTGTATTTGTTGTCAGACTTGTTATAGTTTTTGACGTGTGTCTATTTTTATCTTTTTTCGCGGTTTTTTGAATCGGTTTTGGACCAAGAGGCTTTAACTTTAATTTATAAAAAGTGTCACATCATCTGCTTAAGGATCTATTTTTAAGCCGACACGTGCCTCACTTAGTATTTTTTATCTGTGCCACGTGTCGACCCCCATCTGAGCTATTTTCTAAACTTATTTTACTTAGTAATGAAGCTCATTTTGTTAGCTCACCCCGACGAGTTGCTAAATAACTCATCGAGCTAGTCGACCCGACTTAGTCGAGCTCATGTAGCTCATCCTTTAGCTCACCAAGATGAGTTGCTAAAGAACTCACTTGAGCTCTTGCAACTCGACCCCGACTCTGTTCTATAAATTTGATCTTAAATCAACCAATTTAAGCTATTTTTAGACCAAATATAGCTATTTTTAGAGAATTTGATGAACTTTGCTATGATCTTAAGCTCATAATTAATTAATTAGTTCATTTACCTATTAAAACAATATGTAGTTGGAACTCGACCTAGCCTTGTTAAATTGATCTAGAACTTGACCAATTCAAGCTATTCTTTGATCAAATTTGGACTATTTGTTGTAACATAAAAATTAAAAGATATGTAGCTAGTTCTTTGTCTTTACTTATCTTCTTTAAGTCATTTTCTAGCTATATTTGTCTTCATTTACCATCGAGCATCTAAAATGGCTACTTCTGCTTTTTTTCAATGGATAAGTCTCAACTCTTGAATTCAACTAACTATAGCATCTAGAAACTACGATTAAAATCTTGTTTTATGGCTAGAAATCTCTAGGATCTAGTGACTGGTATTGAAAACCATCCCACAGGAAGATAAGCTACCCCTGAAAATATTAGCTCCTTTTCTCAAAGATCTCAAGAAGCTTTATCCATCCTATTGCAAAGCATTAGAGATGAGTTCTTGATGCATGTAGGCCATTTAGACTCACCTTCAGCTGCATGGAAGCAATTAGAGACCATGCATGAAGGAAGTAGGTTGTCTAAGATCATTAAGCTTGTTCTAGAACTGTTTACAACACCCATGAAAGGGGATGAGAAAATTGTAAACTATCTAGCTAAAATTAAGAACATTAAAGCTCAACTAGATGGCTGTAAATGTGATCTGTTTCAAGACAAGTTATTGTATTTTATAATTCAAATTAACATTCATGAAAAATATAGACATTACATCTCAATTCTCAATTCCAAATATCAGAATGAGAATGATCTTCCTGATCTAGACACCTTGTCTTCTTTGTTGATTCAAGAAGAGAGAGTCATGGAGAACTTTGATTCAAAAGAGACTGCTTATCAAGCTCTATTATCTCAAAATCATAATCCTCCTCATAAGCCTTCTCATACTAAACATTTTAATCCAAATTAAAATTCTAACATTAAATCCAGATTTAAAATTATTTCGAGACTAACTCTATTAAAAGTAATAAACTATTCAAAGTCAAATTTAATGGAAATTGTAATAAATGTGGAAAATTTGGACATAAAGAGTTTGATTGTAGAGTAAAAACTAATAAATCATCAAGAATGCTAAGAACAACAAGCCTAATATTTTCAAGAAAAATCGAGAATAAAAGCAAACAAATGTAGCTGAGAAGTCTATTGCCATATATACATCCCTTTCAGCTTCAAATGACAATGAATGGATTCTTGACAATGGTGCCTCTAGGAACATGACTTGCATTCCTAGTATCCTTTCAGATTTGGTCAGATGTGAAGACAATATATATTTGGGAGATAACTCTGTCGTTAGAGATGAAGGTTGTGGCAATGTTAAGCTGTCTAATGGTTTGATTAGGAATGTCTTGTATGTCCCTAAACTGAAAAAGAATCTTTTGTCTTGCTCTCAGCTAACTAAAGAAAACTATAAAGTTGTTTTGCTACAAGAAAAATGGTATGTCAAAGATCAATTTAAAAATGTCATTGCTTCTGGGATCCAGAAGAATGGCTTGTATATCTTTGATGGTTTTGTCTCGAGTCTTGTTTTTCTTCCTCTTCTAAGAATGATATTCAGCTATGGCATGAAATACTTGGTCATGTAAATTTCAAAAGTCTGTATGATATGTCTAGACTAAATCTTGTTATTGGTCTTCCTAAGATAAAATCAGAACATGAAACTTGTGAAAGTTTCCTACGTGGTAAGCAACATGCTCAACCATTTCATAAACATCATGATCCAAATTCCTCTCAGTTATTAGAACTAATCCATAGTGATGTAAGAGGTCCACTTGAGGTTCCTTCTCTCAGTGGTGCATTGTATGTTGTTTGCTTTATTGATGATTATTCTAGAATGACTTGGTCTTATTTCATTAAGAAGAAGTCTGATGTCCTATCTAAATTTCAGGAATTTAAAGCTCTAGTTGAGAATGCTTCAAATCTGAAAATTAAGAGAATTAAGACTGATAATGGAGGAGAATATGTCAAGCAAAGTCTTTGATGAGTTTTGTGTGTCATGTGGAATTCAAAGAGAATTGACCACTCCTTATTCCCCTTAGCAAAATGGCATTGCAGAAAGAAAGAATATGACTATCTTAGAAATGGCTAGGACTATGATTCATGCTTCCAATGTGCCTAAGTTCTTATGGGCTGAAGCTATGAACATTGTTGTCTATATTTTAAATAGACTACCTACAAAACCTCTTCATCAAGTTACTCCTCATGAAGTATGGACAAAGAAAAAACCAGATATCTCTCACCTAAGAATATTTGGTAGTCCTACTTCCATCTTCATTCCAAAATCTAAAAGGAAGAAGCTTGATCCAACCTCCTTTGCTTGTATTTTTTTGTTGGCTATGGATG
The DNA here is from genome assembly GCA_018340775.1 of Taxus wallichiana var. yunnanensis. NCBI lineage: Eukaryota > Viridiplantae > Streptophyta > Pinopsida > Cupressales > Taxaceae > Taxus > Taxus wallichiana. The sequence goes on from CM031243.1 coordinate 836,763,785, forward strand.
TAGAACTAAAGGATTGAGAGTCTATGACCCATTCAAGCATGACATTGTTGAAAATAGAAATGTTCAAGTTCTAGAGAGAACTTTCTCTGTCGATTCTTATGAACCCTCCTCTACTGCTCTAGATCTTGATAATTCCTCTTCTTTGGAAACACAAGCTCAAGAGGCTGATCATCCTAATCTAGATATGATGGAGATTGAGGGGGAGTCATCCCAAAATCTCTTGCAACCTAATATTCCTAGATGGGATAAAAATATTATTCAAAACTCTCATCCTAATATTCTTAGAAAAATAACTAGAAGTCAACATACCTACCATGCCTTGTTGACCCACTATGAGGTAGAACCACAATCCTTTGAAGAAGCATCTCAAGATAATAGATGGCTTCAAGCTATGAAGGATGAATACAATGCTCTAATAAAAATGACACTTGGGAATTAGTCCCTCCTCCTTCTAAAAGAAGCATTGTAGGATCTAGGTGGTTGTTCAAAATTAAATATAACTCTCTAGGAGAGATTAACAAGTTCAAAGCAAGGCTAGTAGCTCATGGTTTCACTCAGAAACTAGGTATTGACTATGTTGAGACTTTTTCTCCTATTGCTAAGATGAGCATTGTAAGAGTTCTTCTTGCATTGGCTACCCAATATGGTTGGGAGATTCATAAAATGGATGTTAAAAATGATTTTTTAAATGGTGACTTAAAAGAAGAAATTTATATGAGTCAGCCTAAAGGATTTAAGGCTCTTGACAAGGAAATTTATGTCTGTAAGCTTAAAAAGTCTTTGTATGGTCTTAAACAAGCTCCTAGAGCTTGGTATGCTAAAATTAATTGTTTCTTTCAAGACCTTGGCTTTACTAACTACTTTTTTGATAATGATTTATTTGTCAAGTTTGATAAAAATCATATTATCATTATTGTCTTGTATGTTGATGATATTTTGATCACTAGCAATGATAAAAGTCTAATTGTAAAAATCAAACTCAGATTAAAACAATGTTTTGAAATGATTGATTTAGGTTTATTAAATCATTTTCTTGGCATGATTATCATTCAAGATCATAACCTTATTGTTGCATCTCAATCTCAGTATGTTGTTAATCTACTTAAGAGATTTAACATGGTTGATTGTAGGCCTGTTGCCATTCCTATTGAAGTTGGTGTTAAGTTTGATTCTAAACCAGCTTGTGCTAAATTTGATCCTACTCTATATAGGCAGCTAGTTGGTAGTTTGATCTATTTGATTATTACTAGACATGATATTTCTTAGGCAGTAGGAGTAGTGTCAAAATTTATGCAAGAACCTTATGAGGATCATTGGAAAATGGAAACAATTGTTTTGAAATATATTAAAGGCACAATCAATTTTGGTCTTGTTTATTCTTCTTCTAATGATGCACAATTATTTTTTATTGTGATTCTAATCATGATGGTGATGATGTAGATAATAATTCCACTTATGGACATCTTTTCAAGATTAGTGAAAGTGCTACCACTTGAAGTAGAAAAACAACCAAAAATGTCTATATCTTCTATTGAGGTAGAGTATAGGAGTGTCATGGAAGCTACTAAAGAAGCTATGTGGATGAAAAGGCTGTTGGTTGAGTTTCACATGAATGTCAAAGGGAGTACTACTCTTCTATGTGGCAGTTAGAGTTATATTACTATAGAAAAGAATCCAGTTCAACATCAAAGGACAAAGCATATTGAAGTCCATATGCATTTCATTAGAGAAAAAGTCCTTAATGGTGATATTGATCTCTAGTTCTGTCCAACTAAAGATCAGGTTGCAGATATATTCACAAAACCACTGTGTTCTATCAAGTTTTGAAAGTTTCGTGCCTTGTTAGGCCTATCAGAGTTTCCCTTGAGGGGAGTGCACATGACAATGCCACCTCTTAACGGCATGTTCAAACTTCCAATACTTCCTCCAATTGTAATAAGTAAATGTGTCACTATTTTGTGAAGTTACTTGTAAATCCCAACAAAGCTTTAGTCATGGGTATGCCTTAGTTTATAAAAGGCTCCATGGTCTGATGTAAGTCTTCATATTGTAAAGCATTGGTCTTATGAATCTTTGTTTGGGAAGATATGCAGATTTCCCTCGTTGGCATGCTAAGCCTAAATCACTGTTGTTGATTCATGGGTCTGAAACTTGGCATGTTTGATTGTCTTCTCCCACTTAACATTAAGGGGGAGTGTTGGGGTGATAATGTCAAGTGGGATTAGCCACTTGGGCATGCCCTAACATGATTACAGTTTGTTTGAATCAAACTTTAATGTGTGAAGTCTTTCACACTCAAAGAGTGAAGTGTCTGACTGGTAAAATGGTCTGACTGATTCACCCACCAAATTTATCAGGTGATCCCTCTTGGGATTGACCATCTGATTGTCTACAATGGCTATGCATACTTGTATTAAAGACTGCAAGCTATATGTAGGATAGGGTGAATATATTTTTGGTTACTAAATACATTAGCTATTGAACAAGCAAGAGACATAGCTTTGTAGATATGCTAAATAGCTAAGGAGTGAAGTGGAAGTGCTTGGTGAAATTGTATTATTTTCATAATAATATACAATGATTTTAAAGTGGAGTTTTCCTTTGGGTTTCTCCCCTTATATATGGTGTAATGTGTTCTTGTTCTTGTCATTTACTTTCAGCTCTTGGTCATTGTTTTATCTTTAAGCTCTATTACTTGCTCTCTAGTTCAAGATATTTCTTTGTCTAATCGATTGTACATTGTAATCTATAATCTTTGGCATGAATGGTGGATCTCGTGATTTGTGGATTGCATTTCTCCTACTAAATCTAACACAACAACCCCTACAACAGTAGAATGGGGATCCAAAATAAGAGGTGGATAAATAATGATATCCAAAATAGTAGAAGTGACAAATATCCCATAAGGGCACTCCCATCAAAGGAGATGAAGGACTCCTTTGAAGTATAAATGTGTGAAGGCTATGTAAGAGGAAGAACAACTCCCTGTACTACAACATAAGTAGGATCTGTGAAGAGACATCTAAGGTTTGTGAGATACTCGCATGAAAAAGGTTACTTGATAAATAAAAGAGCAATGTCTAACAGGTATGAATCATCAACACAAGAAGTAGGAGGAGTAAAGGGTGTAATGAAACTACAAGGTTGGGAACATCACCTTTAGTGTCGATGGATAAAGAGGGGGTTCAAAATTCTCTGAAGGGTGACTAAGAGAAGGATGGGAAGTATCCTCATTAATACTCTCATCATCAGAACTAGAATAACAAACCTTACCATCATAAATATGAACAAGAAAATATGTGTCAGCTGAAATATCATCACATGAAGTAAGTGAAGGAAGAAGATGTTGCATAGTGATGTCAGTTTACTCAAGCATATCATCCAATTTTGAGTCAAAGAAATAAATGTCATGTTAAGTAGGATTATATGAAGCTTGTGAAGAAGTGACACTAAAATCAACAAAAGCAATAGGTGATGGAAGGATATCTAGGCTAGAATCAAAGGAATCTACAGATGCTTGTGAAGGAGAAAACTCGAATATCTAAAGCAACATGTGAGGTGGGTGAGAATTCACTGAAGAGTCCTGTGGAGGAGAGTTGTAGGGAAATCTAACGGGAGCAATACTAAATTCTAAAGGAGCATCAAGAGAAATATGTATGGGTGGCCCCTCATAAGAAAAAGTATCGGTAAACTCATTGTCCTCCATGGATGTAAGATCATTGGAAGAGCCATAACTGGATGAAGGAGGGTCAAAATCTCCATGTAGGTTCTGAATGAAATTCCAAGCTCTGTGTGCAGACTTAATGAAATCTACTTAACGTTGAAGGTTCTCTGGTATAGTAAGACAAATAAGTCCATATGTCATGTCATTCTTATTCAGCCAATCATTATGTTGAATGTGGTCAACGTGTTCAAGTGCAATCCCAAGAAGATGGGGTAATAAGTCATGCATAATGCAATGATCGAGTATCCCATTCTTCCATTACATGTAGTTTTTGAACCTAGTTGGACCATGAAATGATGAAATTCGAAGTCCATGACAAGAGAAGCCTCAAAGGAACACTAGTTTAACCCCTATTTGCGGCACTTTATAAACAATGCATAGGTTACAATCAGGTGCATTCATGCGGTGTGAAACATTCGGTCACTCACCTTACAATCAATGTAATAACACGTAAGTAGATACCACAATGTGTTTTGAACCTGAAGTGACACCGTAATAAGCACAATAAAGGATGAAATAGGAAGAGGAGAAAAAATAAGGTCCCAAGTGAGAAGAAAATGTCTCACGTTCTTTGAAAAAAATCCCTTGTTGTAAGACTCGTAGCAGATGTGCTCACTAGTCCGCAAGTAATAAAAAGGGTGTACAATACAAAATGGGATCAAAATGAGTCTAGGGGATCTCGGGACACTGAAAACACTCAAGAAGGTGGAAAAATGCTAAGAGAGGCGCTACACACTCCAAAAATGATTAATAGTAGAAAAAGTCCAATAACGCTAAAAATTGCACTTCAAATTTGCCCAATGAATCTAATTTTAAAGATAAAAAGGATTAAAAAGTGAAAATAACATTAAAAATGATTAATTACCACTAATTTAATTTAATTAAGGAGATCATAAAATTAATTATCCCTTAATTTAAATAATAAGAGCCTTAAATTAAATAAATCACCACTTATAATAAAAACCCCTCTAAACTTTAAGTTAAACCACCTTATTACACTAACCACCTCCTAAGACTTAAATGTCCACCTTGCTTTTTAATAAAAAACAACCTTATCTTTTAGCAAAAAAGGCCATTGTATTAAAACCTAGTGATTAAGCTAAAATGCAAAATAAGATCCTAACACGAATCTTATAGTAGCTCGGTAAATGAATAAAAATTAAGTACAACAATGATACAAAAGAAAAATAAGCAATAAATTATGAAACCCTAAGTGCAAAGAGAGGGTAAGAAGCCTTAGGTGATTCATAGTAAAGTCTAGAATGGATCAAATCTTTGACCGTCGAACAAAGAGGAAGAAGTGTTGCACTGAAGCCCCATAAAATGCACAACTAGAGGATCGAAGCTAGTCGGGGTGCCTTGAGAGGTGCCTATGGGTGCCCTGGACTTGTTTAAGGTGCATGGATCTGTGGAAATTCTTATAAAACATCCTCTAAGGTGTCACAAGGTGTTCTCATTTAGTCACCTTTGATCACTTCGAGGTCGCACCATGATTGCCGAAGTCGCTGAAACCTCTGATGAAATATGCACTGTGAAACCCTCACATAGACATCAAATCCTAAAAAGAAAGACGTAAAATTAGGGGCAGACTATCCTCAACTGTCACAATGGAGAACTTATGAATGAGCACTTGTACTTCATCTCAAACCAAATGCGATTATTTGTGCGTGTGTGTGTGTGTGTGGAATTATACCCTAGGTCACTCTTGTGCATGTCACACTTGGATAACGAGAATGTAGCTAGATATAGAATGTAGTACATGTGTGCATGGAATAGAATGAACTTCCCTCCTATGAAGTGTGATGCAAAAAACCAGCCCTTGTTTCCCTTATGATGGTGCTAGATGGATGTAACCTTAGGTGGCGATAACTAGTGCTTAGTGCTTGGTCCTTTATTATGTTCACATAACTTTATATTTATATGATTCCCTTGTTTGAACTTCATAATTAACCTGAAATGGAATACTATAAAAAAGATAAGATGCTCATATGGCTAGAAAAGACCTAAAAAGTGTGAGTAAAGTATAAAGAGGATAGGGGGCCTAGAGGGCATGATGGTGCACAGTGCGACATCCGGTTTGGGCTTTGGTGTCCAAGATGAAAAAATTCAAAGTATTAAAAGGTAGACTGAGAAAGTAAGTGTGCAAGACTAAAAGTGGAAATAAAAAGGAAAGGAAGGTGGCAAAAGACATGGGTTAATTAGTACTTTTTTACTTAGGAATCATATGAATAGTAGTATGTAATCAAGACTAGATAATTACCCAAAGTGTGTGATTTAGTGTCTACACCTAGGTTTAAAAATAAACTAAGTTAAAAAACAAATGGCGGTCAATTTTTAAAAAGGAGGGAGGTTGGTTTAAGTAGGAGTGTTGGGTGGCCACCTTGGCGAGATGGAAGATTTTCGGTCAAGACGAGTGAGTGGGAGGAGCTCCACGTGGAGCACGTGAAGTGAGTTAGATGAGTCATTGCGGGTCTCAAGGGAGACTTGGTTGGTGTGCCAATCGATAAGCTCAAGGGACTCGGGCATGATTTTCTAAATGGCCAAGAGGATATTTTTCCGGGGAAACATTCATGGAGAGTGGTTTTGTAGGATAACGGGGAGGCGGGAAATGAGATGACCATAACAACATGCGAGATCAAGGTTGGTGATGGATTGATAGACTTGGAGCATGGATTGAGTAGAAATTCGAACGTCTAAGGAAAACATGCAAAGCACACAAACAAACTAAGACATGTCGTAAATACGCATAGAGCATGAGGGCTCATTGGGAGATCCAACCAAGGATGCAACACAAAGGTGGAACGAGCGGGGTTTCATGACATGATATGTGTAGGGGGAAAAAAATAGGGAGCCTGTGAATGAACTAGTTAGTGTAGGGACGAAACCCATATCACTTACAAAGTAACATGGTTATGCACAAAAACAATGCTTGAACTAACTTGTCTTGTAGCCAAAGCAAATAAAATCGACTCGAGTAGAACCCGACCCAATAACAGGAGCCAAACTCAATAAGCTGTAAGCAAATGACCAGCTCAAATAAAATAAATAACTTGATTTGTAGGAAATGCAAGCAATCGACTCGCTTATTCAAGAGCTTAAATCACCGAGTTGAGTTGAAGACAGAGCTCCTTGGAAGCAAAGTAAAACTTGATGCAAAGAAACTCAAATGCATGTAAACAACCCAACTCGCCAGGGAGCTCACTTGAGCTCGATTTGAGATGAGTAGAAGAGAGAAAGGCCAACAAAGGGAAAATGCAAAACCAATAGGGAAGGAGGCGGGGAGGCTACAAGAATAAATTTTCAATAAAATTTGTACTTTTAAATGAAAAACAAACTTATAAAACCAGAAAATCTAGAACCAACATTCAAAATAGAGATTCAGAGAATACCCTTAAACCTGTACATGCACAACAGAAAACTAACACAAACTCCAAAAAATACTTGTTAAACCAGATTAACAAGATTCCAAAAATGAACAAAAATTTCATGATAAGAACAACAATTGAAACCAAAAGTAATCGATGAATCGATAAAAAATGAGTGCACGTTTACCAAATAATAGCTACGATACCATGTGAGATTGTTTTGTGAGGAATAATATGGAAGCTCATGTACATTGAATATGTTGCATTCCAATGGTGACGTGAATGCTCCAAGTAATCAACAATAAATTGAACACACAAAGGAAAATCAAGCATGAAAGAATAGGTCTACTCATTCTCATAGCTCAAATAGAAAGGGTACATATATAGGAGTGTTGTGTAACTCTTGTGCATGACACATGGACACATGAAACCCTAATTACACCTAATGACCTATGATCTCACTAAGCGAGATGACTCACCATGTGAGGTGGACAAGACGTCGAGTGATAATGAGACAAGTCACATACACCAACAAATTCCATCTCCTAACCCTAATTATAGTTTTCCAAATTATAACTAGTATAACATACCATAGAATCAATACTTACATGATTAAGTATTTTTAGGACTTCCTTTATTAGTCTTGAATTATCATTTCCATTTTCTTTAGAGTATGTGTAAAACCTTATAATTAAAACATTTTGGTAAACCCACATCTCAAGAATTAGAACATATCCTATCACCTTGACCTCTTCCCATGTGGGGGTTTGATCTAATAGGAAATATCAACCCAATATCATGAGGACAAAAATTCACAATTATAGCTAACATAATATTTTATAAAATGGGTTAAAGCAATGCTTATGAAATCTACAATTGGTGAGAACATCTATCAATTTATGATGAATCATATTATTTCTTGGTTTAAAGTACCCTCTATTATTATTTCAAACAATGGATCATATTTTAAGAATAAAATGGATAATAATTTTTGTACCAAATATAAGATTTGATTGACATTTGATTTTTACTCCTTATTATCCTCATGGAAATGGGAAAGTTGAAGTTACAAACAAGAAAATTGATATTTCATTAGGAAAAATACTAAATAAACATGGAGAATATTGACATAACTAGATCATGTATGTATTATCAAAAGATTGCATAAGTGTTCACATGACCGTAAGAGATACATCATATTCCCTCATTTATAAAGATGAGGAAGATCTCAACTTCAAGTATCCCTTCGGAACATCATTAAAGATATTTAATACCATGAGAAGTAATTATATAAGTTAAAAATTCTAGATAAAAACACATAAATGGATTCAAACACTTGTGAGTATCAAAATTGATTAAAAAATGCTTACAATAAGAATGAATATTATACAAATTTGTTGATTTTACACTTAATTAGGTTACATATTATTACAAACATTGTTTCTTTATCAAATGTATTCTTGTTTAATCAACTTCTTGTGTTAATTGTTATCTTTTACATTCTTCCATCTTAACATCAATATCTTACTCATGTATTCACATTGATAATCCTTATAGAACCTTCATTTTATTTTATTTTATTCCTTATATAGAAGTATTTTTGCTTCTAGTAATACAACACATCCATAAGTTCGATGCGATTGTTGAGGGAATCATGGTTACCTAGAACTCCCTCCTCCCACACAAATATTTAAACTTGATATCTTATGACCCTTGGTATCTTGAATGTTTAATTCATAATTTAGCTTATGCGTTCAACTATTCAAAAAGACAAAAATAATCAAATATTTCAAAAGGAAAAAACATTCAAATATTGCACAATTCGAAAACTAAGACCTTTGACCTATTTTTTTGTTACATACATTCAAACAATATCATTTATCACACTTCAAACACTTAACATATCTACTTCTTTATGCTTTATTGATTTTAACAATATACATGAGTTAGTTGTAGGACATACATACCAGAAATTTACATGGACACACACATGCTTCTTGATTTTTTCAATCCTTCAACTAGGGAAACCTCTTCCACATTGAGGGCATGCCTAATAAGAAGGCATATCACATAGAGTTTTTTGAGTTATATATTTTTGTTATGGTCTATATGAAATATATATAACTACTTACATGATGTTTTGCACTATCTTATACTGGTGACATGTGCTTTGTTAGTGCAATATTATATTTTCACTAATATTAAGTTGACTTAGGTTAGCTTAATTATACTAGGTTTTCTTTATGCACACCTCATAGGCTTAGAATAGGATAAGTGGCATCACTAATCACTTGCCACTACTTCCCACATGTGTCCATCACTTCAGACATGTATTGGTTATTTAGTCAAAAATATATTTGGTTCACAACTCTTGCTTTACTTAGTCAAAAGTAAAGTTGGAACCAAACTCTTGCTTTTGTTATATATTGACCACCTCTATTTGTATATTGTGACCGATTGTGAGAATAATATACTATTGTCATTCTTTATTCTTGTGTATTTGTTGTAGCATATTATCAATTTGTCCATGGCTAGTGTGAGTCCACATTGAGGAGTTTCTTGGGTTTCAACAATTCTTACATGGTACTAGAGCCTTTCTCCATCAAGTGGAAATTGTAGATTTTGAGAATCATTGTTTCTCCACTCTTCCTACATACTCATCCAACCATCATCTATGTTTTTAGCACAAACAAATTTTTGGGTTTCTAAAAGAGTTATACAGCTTTTTTTTTTTTTTTTTTCCGAAAAATAGTCTTTTTATGTATTTTTATGAATTTTTATAAAAAGATATTTTTTTCACTTCACAAATTATTTTTGTGAAGTTTTGAAGTTCTAGATTTACATACGAAATAAGGAGTAACAATGTGTACAATTTTTTTTTTTTTCATATTGAAGGCTCAAAACTTTCATTTCCAAATTCTCCCTTTTTAGAAATTTCTAGCAAGTCCTAGTTTACAAAAATGGATATCATGAGCACATGCGAAGTTTAGTTGAAGTTATAGGTTTTAAAGAAAAGTGTAAAGCTCTATGCCATTACACCTAGTCGGTGAGGGTGTGGGTCACTTTGCGAATTGACTTATCTTCCAAACACCCCAATTTGGTGTTTTCGAAATGGACTCACATTTATAAGTTAATTGAATAGAGACCAAATTCCATGGGAACTTGAAAATGGGCTAAGTCTGAAATTAGGGAACTTGAAATTGGCCAAGTTTGAAATTTGGGAGAGCCATCCAAAATCTAGATTTTGCATTTGATCTCCTTGATGTTTGAAACCACTCTCAAACATCTTGGAAGTATATACATAAAATATAACTTAAAGTATAAGAAAACATAAGGATTATATATAATAAAAATAATCTTATACTTAAATGTTTATAAGGACTATATATAATAAAACTAATATGACTTAAATGTTTATTTTCTGCATATAGTTCCTTTTGTGGAATAATAATTGCAAAAAAGGTGATAAAATATAACTCCTAATTTCTATAACAATGATAAATAATTTTTTTAGATAGATAAATGCTTTTGACCAGAGCTATGAACTAAAGTACATTCAACCAAGATATAGCATTTAAGCTCAACAATTAGTGAACCAGATCCACCACACTTGAACACACTTCTAGCGCAGGAAATCTCAAACCAGAATCCACCTTTGTTAAATTAGCCAACCATCCACACCACCTAAGACATTACCACCCCAAATGGGGATCGTGCCTAAGTGGGATTTGAAGTTGGGTGGAGCCAGATACAACCATCCATCTTAACCACTCCACCCAGACCCCATCGACAAAAAATTTGGATGGTAAATGATTTTATTATACCAGAGCTATGAACTAGAGTAGTGCGGGATCAATTTCTCTAAGTGGGACATGGGGGTGGGTTTGGGTCCTTAATGTCCATCGAGTGATCCACATTCAAAGCACCTCGCTATGTTCCACTTGGTCCATATGGAGAAGTTTGACCCCTACCTCAAGATGTCCCCATGGTTGCTTATTGAAAACATCCAATGAACTCAATGGGAATGGAACTTGGGTTGATAATTACAAAATACTTATAACTCACCAATAACGCAAGACCTTGAGTTCAAACTTTGGATGGTAAACACTTTTATTATACTAGAGCTATGAGATGGAGTGGTGGAGGAGTACTTTATTTAAGTGGGACATGGGGGTGGTATTGGGTCCTTAATTTTTGATGAGCGACACACATTCAAAATGGCCCGCTATGTTCACTTGGTCCATATGGAGAAGTTCGACCCCTACCTCAAGGTGTCCCCATGGCCATTTATTGAAAGCATCCAATGAAATCAATGAGAATGGAAATTGGCTTGATGATTACAAACTACTTGTAACTCACAAATAGCCCAAGACCTCGAGTTGATGATAAATAAAAAATTGGTATTAATAATATGTAATGATTAAAATAATAATAATAAAAATTCTTAACTATGGAGGAAATAATACAAAATGCGTGAGGCATTGAACTACCTATTAAAAGGAAATTGAAACCTTCACACAAATGCATTGACAGTGTAAGTTGGACACCCATGTCAGTTCCCCTACACGCATCCTTCCATCCCGTGTCAAATCGGGGTTTTGACACAAGTATGGGCCCTCATCAATGCACATGGGAAGCTGTAAAACCAAATTTCATAACCTTTTCAAAGACGTTTCTTACCGGGGAAAAAATAAGAAGCCATTTTGTTTTATTTCCTTTTTTGGATACACATGGCGCTATTAGTTTGGGATTGGCTTTGGCTGACATTGACATTATTTTGTGTTGGGGTTAATCACACCAGTTATACATACATATATTCAGATCTAAGCATACAAGCAATAAAAATGGAAATAAACTAGAAGAAATAATACACAAGATATAACGTGGTTCACCCAGTGTGGGCTACATCCACCAAGAAACAACTAATATATTATTCAAAGCTTCATAGAGGATATACAATGAAGATATGCAATCTTCCACACCTCTCCCGGATGTACAATACTTTCTTCCTCACAAGCTTCTCTTTTTCTCTCTTTATAATTCTCAATTCTTATGTTCCAACCCTAGCTTTCTACCTTATATAGGCATATACAAACTTAGGGAACTTTAGCTATGCAATTAAAATAATTAGATCAACTTTATATCAAAGGTTAGATCTAATTCCCGTGACTTAAATAAAACAATCACACACAGAAAGCGATGTTAATTACCCTAAGCGATGCAGTTCCTCCTTTCGACTACCGGTCCCAGGGTGACCGACGTCAGTCTTTCCGATTGACGCAGGATTCTTGTGTATTCTAGAAAGTTAATAAAACATGCTAATGTGAAGTAAATAAGCTCCAACTCAACAATCTCCCACTTAGAGATAAATTGCTACACTGTGCCGTACAAATCCATTCTTGGATCCTTTCCTTGGACCATTTCTTCATCTTCAAGTCTCAAACTCAAATACCAACAGAAGTGGAGTGTAGCTCCAACTTATCCTTTTCTAACGACTTCGTTAGCATATCCACATGGTTCTCCTTTGTATGAATTTCCTCCAGTTTCAGCTGCCCATCCTCTAACACCTGCCGTATGAAGTGGTATCTCAACTGAATGTGTTTCATTCTTGAATGAAACATTGAGTTCTTTGTCAGATGAATCACACTTTAACTATCATTGTACAATCTGTAATCCTCTTTCTCCTTTCCAACTCTTCCATGAACTGCTCATCCATATCATCTCTTTTTGCTAGCCTCTGTAGCTGTAACATACTCGGCCTCTATAGTAGACAAGGCCAAAACCTTCTACAATCTCAAAATCTAGCTAACTTCTGTCCCACCTACTGTGAATACATATCCAGTGGTGCTTCTCCTACCATCCAAATCTCCATCCATATTTGAATCAACATATTTGCATACGAAATATCGACCCTCCATATCATTCTTGAATCTTTGGATATCCCTCTCAAATACTTGATAATACATTAGACTAATTTCTAATGCTCTTTATTTTGTTTGGCCATAAATCTACTCACAACTCCTAGTGCCCTCTATGATGTCCAGTGCATTACAAACCATAACATACATAATAATTCCAACTACTGAAGTATATAGAACTCGTGCCATGTACTCGACCTCCTCATGTGATGTAGGACACTGATATTTACTCAATTTGAAGTGTCCAACCATAGGTGTACTTACAGGTTTTGAATTCTGCATATTAAAACTTTCCAACACCTTATTGATATAATGTTCTGAGACAAACACAATTTCTTGTTCTTCTGTCTCTGTGAATTTTCATGCCAAATATTTTCTTTGCAGATCCCAAATCCTTCATTGCAAATATATGAGCTAACTTTTCTTTAAGCTCACCAATGTCCTGCATACTAGATCTTGCAATAAGCATATCATCCACATACAATAACAAAATAATATAGCTTCCATTTTTAAGCTTCTTGAAATAAACACAATGGTTAGATTCACATCTCATATAACCATGCTCATGCATGAAACTATCAAACCTCATATACCATTGCCTTGGGGCTTGCTTGAGCCCATACAAGCTATTTTTCAACCTACACACAAGTTTATCCTTACCCTTGACTTCATACCCAAGTGATTGCTGCATATATATCTCTTCCTCCAAATCACCATGAAGGAAATCCATCTTGACATCAAGTTGCTCTAAATGCAAATATTCTACTGCAACTAAACTCAATACAATACGAATAGAATTCATTTTTACTACAGGAGAAAATATCTCACCAAAATCAATACCTGATTTCTGTGCAAATCCTTTTACCACAAGCCTTGCCTTGTATCTTTTTATCCACCCTCTTCTTCCTTGATCATGTAAACCCATTTTTTCTACAATGTTATTTTTACTGACGACAACTTAACCAAATCCCATGTCTAGTTTTGTTCTAAGGAGTCCATCTCCTCATCCATGCCATGCTCCCACTACATGTGGGTCTCATCTTGCATTTCTTATTCAAAACTCTTTGGTTCACCACTATCAATCAATAATAAATAAGATAAGGAAGGTGAAAATATTTTGGAGGTCTACTTACCCTTTGTGACCTTCTCACTAAGATTTGGGGCCGAAGGCTCATATGCATATTTGTATCTATCTCTAATAGTGTGACGCCGGTCAACTATAATTGACGATGTTTTGGCTACTCTGTAATCGAAGACGGTTTGGGTGACCGACCCTAGTCTAGTGTTAATTGACACCGATTCTTTGTGTAGACATGTAGGTGTCACTTTTAAATCTAAGAATGCATTTTCATCCATAAAATTTCCAATGGTTTGTCTTTGGGTACCAAAACTTGATCCCTGTACATTCTCTTTTCATTCCATTCAATGTCACAACTCTTAACAATCTTAAAATCTTCTAAATCCCAAAAACAGAATCTGAAATCACCAGAGCCATAACTACTTTGAAAGTACATCTCTCGGATTTAGCATCTAACATATTTCTATTTTTTTATCAAGATGCACAAAAGCTTCCGAATGAAATAATCTAAGAAAAAAATATCTACCTCTTTTCCAGTCAAGCTTCTTTTGGTATTCAACCATCCGAGTGCACTTGAAGGCCCTGATTGATTAAATAAACCGTCGTGTCTATTGCTTTCGCCCAAAAATGTAAGGGTAATCCAAAGCATGTATCCTTATGTTTCTTGCATGTTCCATGATTTTTATGTTCATTCTTTTCGCAACACCATTATCTTGTGGTGTTTTAGGAACCATTCTTTATATACGTATTCCATTTATTGAACGGTAATCATTGAAAGCCTTGCTGAGATCAAAGACTCACTACCATTGTTAGATTTAAGGTATTTTAACTATGAATTTTATTTATTTTCCACAAGGTATTTCCATCTCACATAATATTGGGATCCTCCATGAGAAGCTACTGAGTGGTCCCCACACATCTGAGTGCACAAGCTCTAATTTTTTTTGCTCCTTCTTTGTTGCCCTAACTTTGAGAAATATCACTCTCTTTTTCTTTCCAAATATACAATGCTCACAGAAATCAAGATCTACATATTTCAAATATGATAACTTACCCTTAGCCTTTAAGATCTGCATTCCTTTTTGACTCATATGGCCTAACTGATTATGCCACATGCTTGCATCTAAATCTGAAGTAGATAGCAGAAAAGGAATCAATAATACATGTAGACAAATACAATGTTCCTACCTTCTTTCCTCTTTCTACAACAAGAGATCCCTTGGTAACCTTCCAAGAGTCGGTTGTGAATGTAACCATGTAACTAGATTCACCTAGTTGTCCTACAGAAATTAGATTTCTCCGAGGCTTGACACATGCCTCACATATTTTAATATCCATGTATTTCCATTCTAAAATTTTAGATGAACTTCCCTTTACCAATAATATTGCATGGTTCATCATCTCCTAAATAAACATGCCCAAAATTACCTGGACATAATTTTTATGAAATAACCCTTATTAGGGGTAGCATGGAAAGAAGCTCTTGAATCTAAAACCCATGATTAAATTTTATTATCCAAGGAGAGAATAAGGGAATCTTGTATTACCTCAAGATGCAACAATGTTTTCCTCTTTACCTTTCTTTGGTACATTCTCTTTGTTTTCCTTGAACCAACAATCCTTCTTTGCATGTCCTTTCTTTCCACAATTCCAGTAGGTTATTCCTTTACCTCTGGATTTAGATATGCCATTATTAGACTTTGATTTCCCATTATTCTTGCTCTTGGATCTCTCCTTCTACCTTCCTCTACTTTCTACATTCAAAGCATTTCTAGATGATAATTCTTGTACTTTTCTGTGTATTTCTTCATTCAGGATTATACTAACCACATCATCAAACTTTAAATTATTAGTAGAAGATGTTGTATTACTAACAACCATTACCAAGTTATCCCAACTATCTGGAAAAGAACATAAAAATAAAAGTTCTTTCACTTCATCTTCAAATGGAATATTCACTGATTTTAATTGATTTATAATAGACCGGAAATCATTTAAATGACTTGATGCAGATTCACCTTCTTGCATCTTTGAATTAAATAATTTCTTCATGAAATAAACTTTGTTTGAAGCATTAGGTTTTTCATATAAATTATCTAAATATTTTATCAACTCTACCATGGTTTTTGCTTCTTCGTAATATTGAAGCCACGAGATCTACTAGACTCAATCTTATAGATCCCATAGCCTTTCTGTCAAGAATTTTCCATTCTTCATTAGTCATATTTGTAGGTCTTGCCTTCTCATCCAACGGTAAGTATAGATATTTTTGATACAGATAATCTTCCACCTGCATCTTCCATAATTGATAATTACGGCCGTAAAATTTCTCAACTTTGTATCTGCTTTATCTTCTGCCATTGTTGTAGCTCCCACTCAATTAGAAATCCCTCTGCGAGTAAATATGTTAGCAAGCATACGAACCCTAAAAAAGTGATGATACCAATTGTTGTGGTTAATCACACCAATTTTACATACATATATTCAGATCTAAGCATAAAAACAATAAAAGTGGAAATAACCCATAAGAAATAATACACAAGATATAATGTGGTTCACCCAGTGTGGGATACGTCCACCAAGAAATAACCAATATATTATTCAAAGCTTCAAAGAGGATATAAAATGAAGATCTACAATCTTCCACACCTCTCCCGGATGTACAATACTTTCTTCCTCACAAGCTTCTCTTTTTCTCTCTCCAAGAATTCTCTCTTTACAATTCTCAATTCTTATGTTCTAACCCTAGCTTTCTACCTTATATAGGCATATACAAACTTAGGGCACTTTAGCTATGTAATTACAATCATTAGATCAACTTTATATCAAAGGTTAGATTTAATTCCCGTGACTTAAATAAAATGATCACGCATAGGAAATCGATGCCGGTTACCCTAACCGATGTCAGTTTATCCTTTCTTGACCAATACCGGTCCCCAGGTGACCGACGCCAGATCTGTAGGACCAATTCCGGTTACCGTGTATTCTAGAAATTTAATTAAACATGCTAATGTGGAGCAATTAAGCTCCACAACTCAAAATTTTGTTGTTTCTTTTTTAATTTGTTTATTGTCGAAGATGTGGATGCATGCAACAATACAACCTAAGCGTATAGAAAGGCCATGAACTATTTGAAAAAATGCTTCACAAGGGTATGATCTCATGGGATGCCTTGGAAACAGATGCACAAAAATGTTGTTTTTTTATTTGTCATGTTGTTTTGGGTAATGCATGGTAGGCATGCTTTTAGAAGTATAAAAGGGCTCATGAAGCTGTTGACTTTATACATCAAGGGAGTTAAGGTTTTAATAAAATTTATAGATTTGAATATTTGTATCATATAACCATCTCCTCCCTTCTTATACAACATAAATGGGTTGATTTAAATCTAGTGTTGAACCTCTTGCAATTGGAAAAAAAACTTAAGCAATGGATATTTTCATGTTTTCCTATGTTTGTCTCTTCCTTAGACTTCTAGTTTCTCACTTTATGTGTTTATTCGCCATGGAGACTAAGGCTTCAAATTTACCTCCTTTTATGGATTTTTCTACACTATGCAAACCTCATCATGGTTTTCCTCGGTCTTGAATTTTTTCATATTTAAAAACATGGAATAATATCCCTAAATGGTCGGAGTAAGGGGTCTATACTCTTAGTCTTCCAAAGCCTTGTCTATAATATGAAGATGAATATTAAATATATGTCATAAGATAAATAAAGTATAGTAGAAATATGACATGATATTGAAATGGAGAAATGAGGCACCTCGGTGTGGAGCTATACATGAGATTTTGGAGTGAGTAATTTTGAAAAGTTGTTAAAGCATATTGGATCGGAGGAAGAATGATATGATCTAGTGGATAACATAGCTTATGAGGCATAAAATCACCTCCACAATCAATTTTTATCTATATATGATGAGTAATACAAAATAGAACTTACAAGCCAATTGTTTGACGAAAGGACTCAAGGAAGTGTAGTCTCGTGGAGTGCAACAACTACTGAGATGTTTGTGAAAGCAGTCATTTGGAAAGGTGGGATCATCTAAGCTCAAATGGATTATTTCCAGGAATGGTCTTCTCTTCCCTCTCTTGCACAAATTTCGTATTCCTAGTTTTCTCTTTTGCAATAAGATAAAAAAATCAAAGTAAATGAATATTTCACTTTGGGTGATTATAATGAATCATAGCTCAAACAAACAATTTATTCTCCTTTCCACGCAAACAAAGGAATGTTGTTTTAGTACAAACCCAGTTTAAGAATGACCTCCTTGGATATTTAGCCAACTTGGATAGCCATACTAGATCTTGGAAACCACTAGAAATGACGAGATGAACTTGTTCCTAGTTAAAACTATCTTCTTTTGTTAACCTTGCAAAAGTTAATAAATGCAATATTCAACGTCTAAAACACCCTTCCAGACCCTAAAACGGGAAGGTTAAGATTTGAATGGGTACCTTGTCATGTGGAGTACTATAACTCCTCTAGGAGCCTTGTTAGCCATTTTTACAGTCTTGGGAAGCTACTGAAACTTAAAAGTTGAGTTTGGTTTTGGCTTGTTGTTTGTGCCTCGAGTGAAGAAATGGATATAAACCTTGGTATAACTCCATTATTTTTACATGAAAATTTCTTACAACACTCATTTTGGAGAAAAAACATCATCAACTAGTTTAGCAAGAAGGTTTTGTAGGCCTCTTGTCGATAAATGACCAGATCAAACTAGTCCAACTACGACCGGTGACCTCGAGAAAAATAGTTTCCATCTTGTATCCTGTTCACCGTTCGGAGTTCCATTATCTTCAGTGAATTACCTATACATAGGTGAATGTATATGATTGGTATCATGGTGTTTTGACCGTCAAAAAATGGTTTTCTAATGTAGTTTTATAACCACTTGGGATAAATATGACATTTTTGCAAACACTCAGTAAAATCAGAAAACATTTTCATGGACCCATATTAAATTAACTCACTAGCGAGAAAAACATGTAGGAACTAACACATGATGTCATGAATCTCATTTGGTTATTTGTTTTGATAAATTTGACTGTAGGGAAAATGATGTATTTCTCTCTCCTCTCTCTATCTCACTATTGCTTGGAAAATGAAAAGAAATTAAAAGTAACTTGTACCTCTCTTGTATGTGTAAAGTGTTGTATTTAATTGCAAAAATAAAATTAGCAATCATGAATTGTGCTTGATAGTAGGAGAATTCCATTTCAACGTCTTTCTCGACCCATGCTCTAATGGTTGTTGCAAGTACACGAAAAGTAAGATAAATGAAGGAATTTGTCTTTATAGTTGTACTTAAATTGTAAAATGTATAAAATGATGCGATGTATTGTATTTTGAATAATTGTAATTATCTACCATTTTGAAAGGAGGAAATGAAAATAAAATAAAAGATAGTTATTCCATGTGTGCATTGAAAGTTGTATGCAGTTGTGATTGAATGTTGTTCAGTGATATCGAGTTATTAAAACAATCATTATCATACTAATTGTAGTTTTTCCTTCTTATCACTTAAAATGTTGGTTGAAAATTTTCCTTTCCTTAACCACCTAAATGAAATGAGCTTATAACCCTCTTATCATACCTTCATTCTTAGTCGAATCTTGTTAAGTTTGAAAACCCCTATCGTGTTAAGGAAAGGTCTAAACCTATTGCAAGTTGTTTTCTAGTTTTGTACTTGGAACAAGCCTTGCTATACCATTTCCATGACTTGGGTACTTTTGTGGGAGGAAATGGATACACTACATGTACCCTATTGCCTTTGGTAGAGTACTACTGTCACTCCTAGATGTCGTAATTCTAGTATCCTCTTGAACAAACTATTCCTCATGTGTGTATATTCTTTAGTACTCTAGTGTGAATCCAAGGTCATGTGAATATAATTGAGTGTTTTCACCTTCATTTGATCTCATTTAAGGATTTAAATGACATGAGTGAACCTTATGTCTTAGTTACTTACACATGAACTATTGAGTTTGAACCCCTTAATATCCTCATAAAGTGCTAAGATGTGCTACCTTGGGTTATTTAAAGGTTATGAGACACGATATTGTTTACCATAAGTTTTGTCTCATGTCAGAGCTTTGACCCCTTTGAGTGTTAACAAAGTTAATAATTCATGGATCTCTTTGAAGATTGAGAGGACCCTTAACACATGCTTTTCCCAATGAGAGAAAATATTGACTTATAAGGCAATAGAATGTATAAAGTTCTTTCGAATGTCTCTCTCATGTATTTAATCAAATTGACTAAGAAAATAAAATCTTTGACTAGGACTCTTTGTAAGACCCCACACATTTTAATTTAATTAAATTAATGCCATTTACCTCCATACATATTAATTTAATTAATTTAATTAAGTTAATGACCTTTCACCCACACACACATTAATTTAATTATTCACATTGAATTAATTCACTACCCTCACACACCTATTTAATAAAATTGCCTTTATTAAATGTACCTCACCTAACCACCCCCATCATTTGACCCATTAACCTAAACCTAAACCAATGTCCTAAATAAAACCTAACATTAGACCCATCCCCTCACCTCACATTAAAAGCCTCCTAAGGTCGGTTTTTCGTCTCGAGAAAGAAGAGACCTTTATCGAATGGTGGAATAACCGAGGCAACTTTTGAACAACCTGAGATATCTCGCCCAAACCGATGTTGGTTAACCTAAACTGACATTGGTTCACCCTAAACCGACGCTGGTTATGCCGGAATGGACCAAAATGCCTATTTAGACCCATCTACACCTTTTAATATGGGTTGGTTGTTGGTTGTTTGAAAAGATTCTAATCTCGAGTTTGATCTCTTTTGGATGTGACATGATAGAATGAAGATTGATTGTGATCAACAAAGGCAACCAAATACACTGGCACAACTGTGGTGAAAATTTCTTCCAACATTCTCCAACATAGAAAACTTCTTCATTATTCTTGGACACTGTACCTCACAGAAGAGTAAGTATCTCCTTCCATTTATTTCATTTTTTATTATCATCATCTGTAGTGTTTGTGGTAAAGGAACCTAGTCTTTTACCCTCTCTGTCCATTCCCTCTCTCAGTTACACCACCTTCCATACCCATCATCTTAATACTTGGCCCAATTTCCTATTTGACCTCCTCAGTAGTCTCAGACCTTCACAACATACCTACACCCCCTCTGTGATCAATCCCCACCTTATCCACTCCACCCTTTCCCCAAAAACTCAAAAACTCAGGCTGTGTGATTCACCAGCCCCAGGCGACTAACCGTCGTCGGTTCTCTCTAACCTTGTCTCTAGTTACATTCCAACCATCATCGGTTTATAAAAAATGTGGTGGTTGGTCTCTGTGTCACTTGATCTCTACCAGAATTATAACATGTTTCTGACATATACCTACCTAAACACCTATTTGACCTTCAGATATGTATCTAACCTAGCCTGTTAGCTCAGATTCACCTATAACCAACCTACTTGACCTCTGGATCTCCTTCTAGCCTAGCTTGTTAGATTAGATCTAGCCTATTGCATTTTGTATGAGATGCCTAAATCATATTAAACTACAGTAGGACAATATTTACTTTATTTCAGCATTGAATTGTTTTAAATAGTGGATTGATAACCATCTAGGAAGTATCGCACTTCAGGATCTAACATATGCTAGGTAGTCCACTGCATATATTGTTTAACTCTCTTTGGTGGTCTTGTTTTGGTTCTTATATAGGTAGTTCCTCCTAGCCAAAAGGAAGGTCTCACAATCACTTTGATTTGGAATTCAGATACGCATGCGCATACAACCTTCAACCATCCCAAAAATAGGTATTCCTCTTACCACCTTTACCTTATCTATTTCGTCAAGTACTTCTTAGAAAACTAAGAAATCAGGTGAAACATTTTGGCATGCCAGTGGGACCCATTTGGGGTTCCTTGCATCTTTCTTCATTCCTAGGTGAAAAATTGTGTGTGTTTGTTTCCCTTCTAATAGCATTCACATTAAAACTTTCTCCTTGGTAACATTCTCTTCTTTCTACTTGCTCCGAAAGACACATTTCTTTTGGTGTATTTAAAAAGAACCTTCTTATTCTTGTTTTCTGCATTTTAGTGAAAGAGCATCCCTCTTCTGTTCATCTATTTTTGTCATCGAATATCATACTTTGATTTGGGTTTAAAACAAGTGCATTACATTCTGATTTAGCTCATTAGCTCACATTAATTGAGGAAAACCTATATCTTTGGAAGTCATGACCGGTGATGGTTGACAAAGCGAATAATAGAAAAGCACTTCTATCCTTTTCTCTTTCTTTGAGTCTTACCAAACCACACAAAAATTCAAAATACATACATTCTTAAACAACATCCTACCTAGAAGAAGTTGTAGGTGATCACACGATCACGGTACAGTGGGCACCTAGCTCATTTGCTCTGTCGAGTCATACTTCAGAGTGAAGCCCTGCCCCCACCATAACATTCCTGAAACCTCACCCTTTAGAATTCTTTCTTCGTAGGAAGCCTTCCTCACCAAGAAATTCTATTATTCTGTTCATAACAGGTCCATACAAATAGCATAAGCTGAACAAACGTAATAGAATAGGCACTCTAGGAACATTCTTTCTTAGTGTTCTGCTTGATTTTGTTTTGAGGTGAGAGCTTTCGATCATTATTTTTGTCTTTCCTTGCACACTCCCAATCATAGTCGGTGTATTTTGACTTTGTATGAGTGTGCCTGGACCACATCTACATCATTCTCAGACTTAGGTTTGATTCGACACCAAATTTTAAATCACAACCACTTTTCTTATTCTCTGTTTCAATTTCATAGTAACCAGCTACGGTTATCTTTACCGGCATCGGTTTAACCCAATGGCGCGTCGGTCTGAAGTCTTTTTGGATACCTATCCAAAAGACACCTATTTCACTTTCTGAGTTGTAAAAGGCTCCTATCACCTTTCATATTGTCGTTACTTCAATCACAGTCACCTTACATCTCATCTGTGTGAAAATTGTCAATCTGGGACCATCATTTAACAAACTGTTGGTTTTCATAGATAATCGGCTTTTGGTTAAGCCCTAACGGCATCGGTTTACCCAAAGCGAGTGTCGGTCACCTGTCTTATTTTACTGACTCACCGCCGACCTAATTCACTCACCCATTGTTATTTTTTTCCTAGTTTTGTTGTGTTCTGTGCCATTCAGACATAATATAATCTCGCCAAATTAGTTCCTACCCACATGGTGCTGACCCGTAGTCAGGAAAGCACCCTCGTATTTCACACTAGTCGACTACCACTTCCACCTAGCCCTTCACCACCTAGCTCTTCACCACCTAGCCCTTCATCACCTAGTCCTTCACCACCTTCCATCTCATCATCCATGGATCCCAATCAACCTATCACCATTCCTACAGGTGACACGGAGTTTGCACGACTCTGGATTAGAATCCCTGTTGCTTTGAACCACTACCTCACCCATGCCTCCACTCGAGATGCCTCGGGTCAATTGATCTATGGCATGCCCGTATCCTTATCTCCATCCCTAATGATGCTTCCACCTCGGCTCCACCTCCTACCATGGTGACCTCACCCATTTTATCCCCAGTTGTGTCATGCAGCTAGGTCCCACACTAGCTTTGACCGCCGCATCTGCCACCTCTATTGCACCCACAGTCTCCACCATACCTTCATCCACCACCCAAAACATAGCATCATCCGCACCTATTGTCTCATATATACCATCAGCAATGCTACCACCCTTGGTGTCGGTAACCTCTACCCCATTTCAAAATGTTGTCCTTTTTATTCCCCAATCTCTACCTCCCATCTCTACTAGGGTCACTATGAGTGTCCCACCCTCACATACCTACTACCAACCACACCTCTGTTTCATCGGTCATTCAGTCGGGTATATACCCTCTATGTCTGTCTCTCAATTCCTGCCTCCTTATTCGACACCACCATACTATGGAATGTCGTATTCTTCATATGTCCAACAACAACCTCCTTTTGCTCGGGGGTACCCAATCTTCACAACCTAACAATGACTTTATCAAGTTAATGATGGACAAGATGTAGACATTAGAAGCATCATTTCGGCTCCCGTAAATTCTCTCACCTATGATGAGATTTGTAATGAGCCTATTCACCCATCCATTCCCATTCACCCATATCCCGTACACTAGGAGATGCCTAAGTTTAACCACTTTAATAGTAAGGAAGACCCATAATAGCATTTGTGATCTTTCAAACATGGGTGTTACTTAATTGCCCATGATGATGCTTTGCTTTTATGAACCTTTCCCATGTCCCTAATTGGTCCACATTGGACTGGTATAGTGGATTACCTAGACATTCCATCTTCTCATTCAACCAAATAGCCCAAGCCTTCTTGGATCATTTTTTGATTAACATCGTCAAGAAGGTTACCATGACCGATCTTTATTCCACATGCGTCAATATGACGATGAATCTATCGCAGATTTTGTCACTCGTTGGCGTAGCCTAATCAACCAACTCACTTTCCAATTACCGTAAAATGAACTCATAGAGCTCTTCACATGAGCTTGTGCTAGACATATCTCACCTACCTTATAGGTGCAAACCTTTTGAACATTCGATGAGGCTTTCACCATGGCACGTAAGCTCAAAATTCATGCCATCGAAGAGAAGAAGATATAATTACGAAACAAGAACTCCTCGTTTAAATCACACGATACTTCCTCTTCCTCGAAACCTCAGATGAGTTATTCCAAACCAAGGGAACTGCTAACATGCAGTGGTACTTAAGGCTGGCCTTGCCCATCCATCCAATCATGCTAAACCTTCATCGATCTATCACCGGTCAAGCCTTTCAATTCAAATGAGAACAAAAGAAATACACCTCAATTGGGGAACCATATTCATCTATTTTAGAAAAGCTTATTAAAGCTAATGCCATCACCCTTCCTCCTATCAAACCACATACTGGTTTTGACCCCTCTCACCCCATACTAGGTTGGTATAAGGAAAATGACTATTGTAACTATCACCGTGTAAATGGTCACAGTGATAGCAATTGTATCACCTTTAAAAACATTTTTTAGGGAATGCTTGAGAGTGGCGAGTTAGTCCTGGATAACCCTAATGCACTTGCCAATCAAAACCTTCATATATTCAAGAAACCATTCCCTAACCATTCCCCATCTAATGATCAAACTAGTGGTGATGCCTCACATGAAAGTAATACACGTGAGGTACATGTTATCTTTACCGACTTACCACTTGTTTCCCAAATATCTCCTATCCCTCCATCGAGGAAATTCTAGCCCAAAATCCTCTACCTACATAGGAACCTACTTTATCCATTCCTCTACCCATAGAGGAAAGCCCTTCACCTCCCATACACTTGTGGAGGAGTCTCTTGTTAGCACCGATATCATTTCCTCTTTAGTTCTTACCCAGTGAACCACTACCAATTATACCTCCTCCACCCATAGAGGAGTACCCATCATCTTCTCCACCTATTCGGGATCAATAGATTTTCCATTACCGCTTGGTGACCATTCTCCATTAGCTACCCAAGATCTGTGGACCTACTTTCGGCTCTCTTACCTACAGAGGCCAAAGCCAGTGAATTCCCTATTTCTCAGACACATTTTACGGGAATCCCCACACTCCACATCTACCTCATCTACCATAGTGTCGTTCTCACGTTTGGCTGACCACCTGGACTATGTTGATAGGTCTTCACTTTGGGGGCGTCTCTTACTCCCGGTCTCGACCCAAATGCAATCATCTTCCACTGACACTTCTACCATTTATCTAAAGATGTTTCAACAACCCAAACCGCACATGAACATAACTCTCGATACATCTTCTATTGCATCATCCTCATCTATACCCCGCCCCTCTACTTGTTAGCTGATGTGTTCCAACACCATCTCTTGTATCTAAACCCACTAGTGTTGGGGTCACACCCACATCAAACCTTGCACATCCTCTGTCAGGATACACTTGACCACATCTTCCCATATACCTATTGAACCAATCCCTCAACCTAAATGAAAAACCCAACCTTCTAATCGCATGCACCGACCTCACCAACTACACCTTTATCACCTTCACCCCTACCATCCATCTTGGGACCTCACCCCTCTACCTTAACAAAATCTACTCTCTCCAGGGGTAAACCTAAAATTCCCTTGACCCCTTCACCACAACTGTAGCTCTACCTAGGTGAACCTTACGTCCTTCATCACCATCTATAACTTCTTTGCCTCCTATACCACCATTACCTTCTATACCTCCTTCACTACCTATGACATTTTCTTCCACCTCACTGTACCTCCCTCTTGACCTTGACCAACACCTACCGCTGCACCTCAGTTGTCCCCTTGGGTCACTCATCCTCTCCACCATCATTTGCCTTGCCATCTACATCACGTGCTCCCCTACACCTCTACCTAGAGAAAAAGCACCAAAATCGAAAAAAACCATTAATTTCAAAGAGGTGGTTAAACTTACCCCTCTTTTTCATTTTTGCACCTACACCAAAGAAAGTACAACCCAAATCAAAATTACATCACCTCAACTACCACCACAACTACCCAATCTTCAGACCAAACCTACTTTCACTTCGCATTGTGATCCTTTGGTGGGATCATATGCCACCATCTTGGCTAACCTCCTGAAAAAGCTCTGCTTTATCACCCTCCCTCCTCTTAGACCTTATGACCCTCTTAAACCTAAATCAGAAGGGTTTGATGATACTAAAATTTGCACTTACCATCGTGTGCAGGACATGATGTTGAGAAATATAAGGGTCTAAAGGCTGCCCTCATTCAATTATGTCCTTCTGACCCCAATTTTGATGATGATGACCTCCTGGATGATGAACCTATTTCACCCTCACCACCTTCTTCACATCTTCCTCCTACACCTATACCACAACCTCCTCCACCCCACCTGACTCATAGATCCACCCCGAAATTTGAAATTAACATGGTTGCATCGAGAGAACTTGCCACGCCACCACCTAAATGTCGTTTGCCCAACTCACCTCAAGGATTTTCTCCTCCTCAGGTAGGTTTTTTCCCTTCTTCATGTCATTATACCACTTACCCTACACCTTCTCCATTTGCCAACTTCCCTCAAATCAACATGGTACATGTCACTACACGTGCACATAAAGGAAAAGAAAAAAAACTGACCCACCAACCAATCCTATACCCAACATACCATCTACACCCATACCTAAAATAACTATCATGATCTGCATACCCCATTTCTAATGGCATCACACATCGCACCATGCTCAAACAACTACACCAATCTCCCCTCAAAATGTCCTTATACGACCTCATCCAAACCTCGGAGTCACATCGTCAAGCCCTCATGGAGGTCCTTCAATCTATTGAGGTTTTACCTAATGACCCCACACCTGTAGCATCTATTATCACACCTCATCATGTCACCTCACTCACCAAATTTCCATCTACCTCATCACCTCCACTGTTCACCAAGTTGTTATCCTTAGTTTCTCGGATGATGAAATTGTCCCCCACCAAACCGATGACCCAGATCCTACACTTTTCATCTCCATCCATATCGATAATATATGCGTCTGACGTGTTATGATCGATGGGGTGCTAGCATTAACATCATCTCCTCTCACGCATTCGAACAAATGCATACCCAATTGCATGCATAAACATCCGGTCATGTTGCGTTCATTCAATGATGCTATCACCTCTACACTGGCACTATCATCCTCCACATTCGTGTGGGTCCCGTACTATTCTTGAGTTGTTCTACATTTTGGAAGGGAGTTTCAATACAATTTTTTGCTCGGAGACCCTGGATTCATGCCATGGGTTGTGTTGCTTCTACTTTGCACCGATGTGTAAAGTTGAACATGAAGGACGTTCTATACCATTCAGGTGACCCATCACCTTTAAAAACTACAACATGCTTTACCGGCCCAATGATGTCCTTGTACATTAAGGCATCTACCTACCTCCTACCTACATCTTCTTCACACATGACCCCATCCACCGGTGCCATTGCTGACCTCACCTTCACCCAAATCTTCTATTCCCCCGCTTTGTTGTCGCTTACTACCGGTCACACATCAACTTCCCAACTAACGACACCTCCACTTGATCTAACTTCTAACACTTCCTCCATTCCAGCTACCAATATATCAACCATTGATCCCTTGGAAGGTGTTTTCAATGCCTCACTATGGGGGAGTATCACTGTACAATGTCAATACATTCCTTACTCCACAAGAGTATGGAAACCTTCACCAACATCCTCACTATGATCACCACATAGGTGAGCATCTCCTTTATGGTCCTCCCCACCTCCGTACCCATCTTACCTATGGGGGACTTGATATTTCCACTTATACACCGAACCACCATCACAAACCCGACCTTTTTGGTTGACCTTCAGTCACTTACCAACCACCGCTTTGCTCACACTTTCCTACACCACTTGTGCTGGAAGGGTTTGGCTTTGGCCTTTATGAGCAAGGTCATCACACCATTATTTCATGTACCACGCGTAAACACAATGATTATAGTGGAATCGGTTTTACCGAACTACCTGCCAAAAAGCCCCGTATTGAACTCATTGAAGACATTGACCCCTCTCCACCTTCTTCACCTACCCCACCTTCACCACCTTCACCAACGAGAGTCGATGGATCTGAATCTATCCCTCCTACCTTTTTTTTTTTCCATAAATACCATTTCCTTGGGGCCTCTGACCTATCACCGTGATGGTGAGGCTCCTTCCTCTCTTCCTTTCTTGTATCCTGACATGATAGGGGATGATACTCCTATTAATGTCGTTCGATGTCAGGATGATGAGTCCATACTCACCTACCTTGGTGTTAAAGACTCTTATATTCACCGGTCGTTACCTTTTGAGACGTAAACAATGTTGAATGAATCAACTATCGAAGTCAGCATCCACACTAAGGATGACCCCCACATTCTCAAGATTGGCCAATCTCTGGATGTTGCTGAACAGGAAGCCCTCACTTCTTTTCTTAAAAATCATAGCCATGCTTTCGCTTGGTCCTATCTGACATGCTCGACATTGATCCCACTATCGTGGTCCATAATATTGTAACCATTCCCGATGCCAAACCCGTAAAACAAAAGTTGAGGAAAATGCACCCTCGCATTGCTCTTCTTGTCAAAGAAGAACTTCAACCTTCTCTCAGTTTCCTTCATCTTACCCATTGATTACCCCCAATGGATTTCTAACATCGTCCCTATCACTAAGGTGATAGGGGGACTTCACATTTGCACTGATTTCCGTGATCTCAACCTTGCTTGCCCAAAAGATGATTTTCCTCTGCCTGGTATTGACCAGTTGGTTGACCTTGCCATTGGCCATGAGATGTTATCACTTATGGATGGTTTCTCGGGTTATAACCAAATCTTGCTCGCTCAGAGGATCAACACAAAACCACATTCATTACCCCTTGGGGGACCTTCTGCTATCGAGTCATGCCTTTGGCCTTAAAAACATTGGTGCCACCTATCAGTGGGCTATGACTACATCTTCCATGATATCATGCATCACATATTAGAAGATTATGTGGATGATCTCTTGGCCAAATCTAAACGTCATGTTGAGCACCTCACCATCCTCGAAACCATCTTTGACCGCCTCATTAAATATTATGTCCACCTTGACCTAAAAGTGCATCTTCACGGTTCTCTCAGGAAAGCTCCTGGGATTTATTGTTTCCTCCATGGTATAGAAGTTGACCCTACTAAAGTCAAGGCCATTCTAGAAATGCCTCCACCCACTAACCTTAAACAACTCCGTAGCCTGCAAGGTAAATTACAGTCCATTCGCCATTTCATTTCACAATTATCTGATCGTTGTCAACCATTTCATCACCTTCTCAAAAAGGATGTCTCTTTCAAATGGGATGATGACTACCACAAAGCTTTTGAGGCCTTAAAACAATACCTTCTCCAACCACCCGTACTTATTCCACCTAAAGATGACCAACCCTTCTACCTATACATCTACTACTGATCACTCTTTAGGGGCTATGCTCGCTCATCGTGATGAACAACATAGGGAGCAGGTGGTTTATTACATAAGCCATACCCTTATGGACTACGAAACCTGATACACTCACCCTGAAAAACTTTGCTTAGCCTTAGTTTTTGTTGCCACCAAACTTCACCATTACCTACTCAACCACAAAACCTATGTTGTGACCAACACTGACCCCTTACACTTCATGTATGCTAAACCTTACCAAAATCAACGTGCTTGCACGTTGGCTCATGCTTCTTGTTGACCTAGACCTCAAATTCATCCACCAAAAATCTATCAAGGGCCAGGCCATTGCTGACCAGCTCATTGATGTGCCTCTTTCTGGGAATCAATCTTTGAACTTTGATTTCCCTGACATGAATCCATTACTAACCTCTCTTTGGATGATGACCCTTACCAAATGACCTTATTCTTTGATGGTTCCAAATTTCAGCGTGGGGGTGGTGCAGGCATTATCCTCATTCCTCTTGATGGTGAACCCATGCCCTTATCATTCAAACTTGACTTTGAATGCACTAACAATATCGCGAATACTGAAGCACTCGTATTGGGTCTCATGATTGCCTATGCCTTAGATGTTAAGTCCATTAATATCTTTGGTGATTCTCAACTGGTAGTAAACCAAGTCAATGGTGTTTATCAGTGTCATAATGAAATACTTCAAGAGTACAAATGTTACGTCGGCATCATGTTGACTACCTTTGACCACTATAAAATTCAAACGTTTGCGATCCACCAATAAATTCATGGATACCATGGCCTGCCTCACTTCCCAAATACCTCACTTCACCTGATGATTCAGACATCTTTGTTACCATAAAATGCATACCGAGACCTTCTTATAAATCTTGTTGTGTTAACCTCATCTAAACTGCCTCACTAAACACACAAGACCTTTGGTATAAGTAGCTTGCGGACTACCTTTCCCTTTCTATATTACCTCCTGATCTCACATGTAATGGACAACGTGCCTTTCTCAAAAAGGCCTCTTGTTATGTCATCATGGGTGGCCTTCTCTATAAATGAGGCTTTGATGGTATTCTCTTACGATGCCTCACCAGCTCTGAAATCCCCTATACCATTAAAGAAGTTCATGATGGCATATGTGGAGGTCACTTGGTGCCTTCTTTATTTCTTAAATGCATTCTTTGCCTAGGCTATTATTGGTGACCCTCAATCATGATTGTTGTGACTACGTTAAGCGTTGTGTAAAATTCCAACAACATGCCAATCTTCATCACACACCTAGTCATGCCTTACAGGTCGCTCGTGACCTTTGGCCCTTCTCTCAATGGGGTTTGGATCTTGTCGGAGAGATCAATCCTCACTCTTCCCTAAGACATCAATGGATCATCACGCTACCGAATATTACACCAAATGGGTTGAAGCCATACCCCTCATCTCCACTAAAAGCTGAGAAAATATGTGAGTTCATCAATCATCACATTATTTTCACTTTGGTGTTCCACATCGCCTTATCACTGATAATGGAAAACAATTCAAAAAAAACTCTCTATAAAAACTTTGCGATGCTTTCAACATCGACTTAGCTTCTCCTCACCATATTACCCATAAACCAATGGCCAAGCCGAATCCACCAACAAAACCTAAACAAAATTCTCATGAAAGTGGTTAACGATATTGGGAAGGATTGGCATATGCACATTCCTTTCGCTCTTTGGGCATACCATACTAGTATTCACACCTCCCACTTGCTGCCACTCCTTTTCTCGGTCTACGGTACAGAGGTTGTTTTACCTCTCAAAGTCCAGATCCATCTCTCGTATCTCTCTTCGAGATATGCTTATTGATGATGACTTTTTCCAAGACCGTTTAGCACAACTTGAGTTATTAGACGAACGTCGTCTTCATGCCCTCGACCATCTCCAAGTCTACCAAAAATGCATCAAGCGTGCCTATGAAAAACGTGTCCATGAATGCACCTTCAAGGTCGGTGATCTCGTCCTCAAGGAAAATCAACACGTAACCAAAGTAGAAAAAAGAAAACGGGGAAAATTTGCTCCTAATTGGCTTGGACCATACATCGTGACCCATGACTATGGATCAGGTGCTTATCGCTTGTCTTCACTTGATGGTAAGCCCAAACTGAGCCCCTCAATGCCTTGCATCTTTGACCATTCTATTGTTGACTTCTAGTCCTACATCACTATTTATCTAGTTCATGCTCATCCCTTGAGCACCATTTACCTTTCTCTTTTCCACACCTCATCTCTAATGACTAAACAAGAATCATGTGATTACCCATCACCCTTTTGCCTTATCTTAAATATGTGCACCACGACTCTACACATGGCATGATTCTCATGGATAATTTTCATCTTCTTTTAGATGAGATCCCATGGTCATTCACCCTTGCCTTCTCAACAAGAACCAAATGCTTCGTTATAGTCTAGTCCATGACTTAAAAGCCAAAAAAAATTATTACCTCAAAAATAAGGGATTAACTCCTTGAGTCAAACTTCCAATATAAAAGATGAATCCCTCAAAAGGACATCTTCCACCTTCAATTTTCACTATAAGTAGACTACTCCCTCGAAGGACAGCTATAAAAAGCTCACAACTCTCTACATAGTCTTTAAAAAAAGAGGACTATTTTCTCAAAAATCAAAATTTAAGCTTCCCACATCGATCAACTTCGCGAAGACCTCAAGGAGACATATATTCATCCCGTATAGACTTCCCACATCGATCAGTCTATCTAAAAAGTCAAAAAAAGAAAAAAAAAAGAAAAATAACCTTTTTTGTCATGGACTTGCCTATTGTGATCTTGGCTCTATTGCCCAAGGCATTTTACTTCCCATTTTATGACCCAATTACCTTCACCTCCTTACCCATTGTCTTTTCACCTCATACTACCTCAAGGGACTCTTGAACCTATGACATTTGGTGATCATGTGACTATTCTTCACCTTTAGAAGTAATCAATCATGCAATGTCTTTAGGGTCTTACGTTCACTAGCCTATCTATAGATGTGTTTCATACATTTTGATCCTTGCCAATCGGGTGGCTTTCTTCCCCCTCTTATCTTTTCTCTTCTTCATTACCTTTTGATCTTCCTATATAGGACTAGACCCTCGACACTGTCTTTTGGGATTTTCTTCTCTCACCACCTCAATCGACCTAAAATCACCTTTACCTATCTACCTATTCTCAACCCAAACATTACCTAATTATACCTATGACCTGGAATCACACTACTTACACATGGAATACTACCTATCGACCTAAAATCACCTTTACCTATCTACCTATTCTCCACCTAACCTAATCGACCTTGACCTAATCATACCTATGACCTTGAATCAAACCTAACTATCAACCTCACTACCTATTCTTTTATCTTCTCATATTCTTCCCTAGCTTATGGGAGAACTACATCGGTCTGAGGTCCCTTTTCACCGGGACTATGTAGGCAGCACTTCTAGGGCATGGGGCCTGGAAGGTTAGCTCGGCCACTCTTTACCCTAACCATTTTCCCCACCTTTACTTGATTTCTGTTCATATCAAAAACCTCGACATCTAAACCATATACCACATAACTTTTACCACTTATATTATTTCACATTTTCATACATAACCAACATTTTCCACATTTTACACCATCTCATGCATTTATATTGCCATTTGTTATCAAAATACCGAAATGAACATCCATGCCTAAAAACCTAACTCCACCATGCCTAACTCCACCATAACTAAACCACCTAACTCCCACTCAATCCATGCCTAAACTCAACATGACTGCCTAATCCACTCGATCCATGCCTAAACCAACCTGACTCAATCCATCCATGCCTAAACCTGACTAAACTCTCACCATGCCTAAAACAACGACTCGATCCATGCCTAAACCAACTGACTCCACCATGCCTAAACAACCTGACTTGATCCATGCCTAAAATGACCTGACTCCATCATGCCTAACTCACCTAATTTCCATCCATATCAAACCAACAAATCCATATCTCATCTAATACAAAGTAACAAATCCATATCTCATCTAACACAAGCCATAAACCAATATCTCATAAACACATCAACACATCACAAAATACCATGTATCTCATCATATAAATCAATAACTGTGTATCTCAAAATACATGCCCATCTCATCATGGCCATCATCTCAAAAAATGTCAGCACGAGGATGATATACAATATAAAATGTCATCGACACATAGGCCGGTATCATATATACAAAAAGCATGAATGAATCAATACAAAAATCTTTGCACGCATAATTGCTGGTATCATGTACAAATAATAATAATAATAATAAATACAAAATCTCTTTGGCACGTAGGCGGTCTCATATATAATACATACAAAAATGACTCGGCACGTGCAGGTCGGTCCCATAGCGTAAGTCAATCATCTCCCCATCTGATGTTAGGGAATACTCCTGTGTGTGTGTCTCTCGACCCCTCTATGCCACACTGTCTGGTGCCGGCACTACACTGCCTCACCTCTTACTGATGGCCCCTCACCTAGGGCTGGCCTCTACACACTAGTGGCCTCACCACGACCTGTCCCTGGGCTCATTGGCCCCTGTACTCTCCACACTGTGAGTGTGGGATCTAGTCCTCTCATTAGAGGCCTGTTGTGCTCTGTACTCAGCATAGGAGGGCACATCTAGCCCGATAGCTAACAAATGATCTGGTAATGCCATGCCTCTCTAGGGCATCTCGAACCTGGCCATGGGCTTTATTATGGAGGTGCCATGGGTCCCGCTACCTGTGTGGGTACTTGTCTAATGGGAACTGTCCTGAACTTGCCTAGGTCTTGTCTTTGGTCTTTAGAGCACGAGTTATCCCTAGATCTATGCATGTATGCCTATATCTGGGCTGCGGGGTAGTAATATGCTTGTGTCTCTTTGTCAGTTGTAGCCCTGAGGACCGTAACCTGCCCCACTGTTGTGGCCATGTTATGGCCTGTAAAGCCTACACCTGCACTGTAGAGTGGCTATCTCCCCTCCATCTCCACCTACCTCCTCTCCATCTCCATCTCCATCTCCCCTACCTCCACCTACACGGTACTTGTCCCCTGCCCTTGAGCTGAGCTGCGGCATCATCGCTATCTGGGCTGTGTGTGGCAACTTGTGCCTCTGAACATGTGGCTTCCCTGCATGATCCCAAATCTATGTCACCAGTAGCCACACCTGTAGGGTGTCTCTCTGAACTGTGATGGTGGCTAAGTCTGGCTACCTTGGCCTCGGTGGTATGACTCTCAATTGTGCCACCCACCCTTTGCTTGTATCCATCTACCACTCCTACATCATCAATCGTGCATCTCTTGGCTGCTCCTCCTCTGTCCAGGTCGGCCTTTGTGGGTCGTGGTGGAGACATAGGTCTCTCCACATCATCTCTCTGTCTTGTGGGAAGGGTGGTGGTACGCTTTGACCAATCAAAGCGGCACTCTAACCCGCTCTATGGGTGTATCTCTAATGCTCTCTCACTCTCCTCCCCTCTATCCACGGATGTATGTATCTGTAGCCCAACTAGCTAGCTCGTGGCCATCTGTCATATGAGGGAAGCCCACATATGACGGCCTCAAATGATGTCCCCCGGAAACCCCTCAAACAACCTCCTGTAGTAAGCTACATCATGGGTAGCTGCGGCACCTCGGGCCTCTCCCATGGCGGTACCCACCACTATACCCACTCTCAAAACTCTCGTGGGAATGCATCTACTTGGGCATCCCCAGCTGGTCGAACAAAAACAATGTGCTTGTAAGCCCATCAATGCGATAGTATATGGCACGAGATCTTTGAACCTCCGTAGTCACCCATAGGCCCATAGCTCTCTATACACTTGCATCAGCAATGTGGTGCCCATGTGAACTGTGTCCACTATATCATCATGTCATGGAGGACTCCCATCAGTGACCTCGGGAATCTCCCCCTCTGCATCCGATAGTGCGAAGCAGCACACTACCTCCATCAAAAGTACCACTAACCTCATCTCCTCTAGATGAGCTCTATACATCACTCCATAGCTCATGCTAACACTATGGAACATCATATCTACTACACCCTCACCAAAAATGGGTGCTAGTAGCTCCTTAGATGCCTATGAAGAGATAGAATAAACCTAGGCCCCCAATATGGGCAACCGCAGGATCCTGTAGATGTCCTCCAGGGTGATCGTCATCTCACCCGTCGGCAAATGGAAGGTGTTGGTCGCCGAGTCCCATCTATCGATGAGGGAAACCATAAGACTCACCTCTGGACTACATACCGGTAGCGCCTCACCCCTATCAATCCCACCTCTGCAACATGCTTCCACTCTACCTGCATCGTGATCACCCATCTACTATCAATAATAAGGGTGGCACCTGAGGCCCTCATCCACAACTCGTCTGGGCCTACATCTCACAAAACAATGTATTAGTACACCTTCCCAACTTACCCTATTTTACCCCACATCCCGACTAATCTCTTTCCCCACCCCCATCCTGTTGGCCTTATCGCTCGCTAACCCAAACCCCTCCCCAAACCTACCTACCCAAACCTACCTACCCAAACTCATCTACCCTAATGCCTACCTACCCAAACCCACTTACCCAAACCTACCCCACCCAAATCATCACCTACCCAAAATACCTACCCAAACCCACCTACCCAAACCCACCTACCCAAACCTACCCCCCCAAATTCATCTACCTAAATACCTACCCAAACCCACATACCCAAACCTACCTACCCAAACCTACCTACCCAAACCCATCTACCCTATCTACCTACCTAAACCCATCTCCCCCTCCCTATCTCACCCTAACCCCTCCCCTAACCCACCCAATCCTACCCAATCCCATCCACCCCGATTCTCCCTTAACCAACCATGGTCTCATCCTTGACCCGATTAGGGTCTCCCTTGACCCGACCATGGTCTCCCTTTGACCGCACACGGTCCTTATTCTTCTTGGCCGGTGCACGGTCACTACCCACCGATGTCGGCCACAAGTCGAGTAACGTCGATCCTTTGTCATGCTTGCCTACGACTTCGTAACCCTACTTTTTCCCTTCCTAGTCATTCTACCCACCCAAATCCCTCCTTACACCCCTAATTGTTCCTACATTACCCTTTTGCCCTACCCCCTACCCTTCACTATTCCCATTTTCCCTCTCTTTTTCCCATTTTGAAATTCTTTCCCCCAAACCCCCATTTTTAAATATTTTCTACATTTTTATCAAATTCACCAAATAATGAATCACAAGGTTTAAATCCTACACGATCTCAATGTTGCCATTGTGGTGGAACCTCCGGCCTCTGCGCTGCTCCTCCCGATCCCTCTCCGGCCTCCACCATCCTCAAATGACCTCCAACTCTCTCCACCAATCACCTCGCTCGATCGATCTGTGGCCCCACCTCTCACCCACTCAATCTCACCTATGTGGCTCACCAACCAAATCTCTCTGCCGTACTCTTTTTCCTCTTCCTCTTTTTTCTCTCTTTTGTCCTTTTCTCTTTTAACAATACACAAATGAATTTTAAAACGCGGGTTTTCCACTTTTTATACCTACCTACATGACTCAACCGACATCGGTTAACCCTTGGTGATGCTAGTTTGATGCCCCTAGACAACCACCGTGGTTCCTCTCCACCATCATTGGTTCATCCCAACCAATGTCGGTTACCCTACACTCATTGCCCTCACATTGACCTCATTTTCCTTACCTCCCTTTCTTTTGCCTCCCTACACCTACCTAGACCACTTTACCTTCCCCTCTGGCCCTCCACCTTCTTCAACCTTACCTCGTTCAGCTTTGGTTGAAGCCTCATTATTTTACCCCTACCTCGGCCTTACCCGTGACCTGTGACCTAGATATTTGGACCTAGACCATGTTTAGTGACCTTTGACCTCACGTGTTCGCTATACCTTGCGGCACTATTACCTGTGTTGTTTGACCTAATGACCTTACCTTGCCTATTACCGTGACCATTTATCCTGACCCTACCTTTGGTGTACCGGAACATACCTAAACATTCCTGCACCTAACCTACATTGTGTTTCTGACCATATCCTATACCTTGGATACCGAATCACTTCAACCTTGTTTGGATAAACCTATCGACCTTAGACGATGTAGAGTTTGTAAGCTCTTCAACCTGGTACCATGTCATAGTTTATACATGTGTGTGCATTCCACTGCCACTACCTTTGACCTTGGCCCATTTACCCATTTACCTATATACCCGATTTTCCCTTTACCCCATTCCTCATTTTTCATCATTCTTCTTTGCATCCAATTTT
Organism: Taxus wallichiana var. yunnanensis; assembly: GCA_018340775.1. Taxonomy (NCBI): domain Eukaryota; kingdom Viridiplantae; phylum Streptophyta; class Pinopsida; order Cupressales; family Taxaceae; genus Taxus; species Taxus wallichiana. The sequence goes on from CM031243.1 coordinate 836,802,209, forward strand.
ATCAAACCACTCGCTGATTCACCCTCTTGCCTCATCAGTTCTGGTTTGAGGGGGATCACCCTCATTCCACTTGGGGCAACCACATCTCTATTTTTTCGCATCGTCACTTACCAATACAAGCTACGCAACAAAAAGGGGCAAAATGTAGACACCAAAATCGTGTCGTAATCACCTTGGTCCCCTAGCATAACCCTATAATCACTTCCTCATCCTCAACACCTTATCGCCTACCTCTTGCACCCACACATTTTAATTTAATTACTTTAATTAAATTAATGCCATTTACCTCCATACATATTAATTTAATTATTTTAATTAAGTTAATGACCTTTCACCCACACACATATTAATTTAATTATTCACATTAAATTAATTCACTACCCTCACACACCTATTTAATAAAATTGCCTTTATTAAATGCACCTCACCTAACCACCCCCATCATTTGACCCATTAACCTAAACCCTAAACCAATGTCCTAAATAAAACCTAACATTAGACCCATCCCCTCACCTCACATTAAAAGCCTCCTAAGGTCGGTTTCGTCCCGAGAAAAAAGAAGAGACCCTTATCAAATGGTGGAACAACTTCCTAGGCAAATTTTGAACCCCAGAGATATCTCGCCTAAACCGATGTCGGTTAACCCTAAACAACTCCGATTCACCCTAAACGATCTTTGGTTATACCAAAATGGACCAAAATGGCCTATTTAGACCCATCTACATCTTTGTAATACGGGTTGGTGGTTGTTTGAAAAGCTTCTAATCTCGAGTTCAATCTTTTTGGGTGTGACAACAGAACAAAGATTGATTTGTGATCAACAAAGGCAACCAAATGTACTAATACAACAGTGAAACTTTCTTCCCAGCATTCTCCAACATAACAACTTCTTCATTCTTCTTCATACCTGTACCTCACAGAAGAGTAAGTATCCTCCTTCCATCTATTTCATTTTCTTATCATCATCTGTAGTCTTTAGTGGTAAAGGAACCTAGTCTTTTACCCTCGTCCATTCCCTCTCTCCAGTTGCAGCCACCTTCCATACCCAATCATCTTAATACTTGGCCCAATTTCCTATTTGACCTCCTCGGTAGTAGTTTCGGACCTTCACAACATACCTACACCCCTCGTGATCAATCCACACCTTCTATCCACTCCACCTTTGCCCCCAAAACTCAAAAAAATCAGACTGTGTGATTCTACCAGCCTCGACCTAACCATCGTTGGTTCTCTCTAACCATTGTTGGTTACATTCCAAGTCAAAATCATCGGTATTATAAAACCATGGTCGGTCTCTGTGTCACCTGATCTCGCGAATTATAACCTATTTCGACATATACCTACTTGAACACCTATTTGACCTTCAGATCTGTATCTAACCTAGCTGTTAGCTTAGATTCACCTATAACCAACCTACTTGACCTCTGGATCTCCTTCTAGCCTAGCCTGTTAGATTAGATCTAGCCTATTGCATTTGTATGAGATGCCTAAATCATATTAAACTACAGTAGGACAATATTTACTTTATTTCAGCATTGAATTGTTTTAAACAGTGGATTGACAGCCATCTAGGAAGTATCGCACTTCCAGGATCTAGCATATGCTAGGCAGTCCACTACATATATTGTTTAACTCTCTTTAGTGGTCTTGTTTTGGTTCTTATACATGTAGTTCCTCCTAGCCAAAAGGAAGGTATCTGATCAATTTGATTCGAATTTCACGCATACAACTTCAACCATCCCAAAATAGGTATTCCTCTTACCACCTTTACCTTATCTATTTATCAAGTACTTCTCATAAAACTAAGAAATCAAGTGAAACAATAATAACATGAGTAAATAAGATGAGATTTTGGGACAATTGTTGATTATCGTATACACCTTGTATGTTATTAAAATGACTAAAGTGATTAAGATGACTTGTGTAACAAAAAATAAAAGTAGAATATTCCTCATTAGTGATCAATTATTTTATTAAATGGGAAAATTGTAACACTTAAGGATTAAATATATTTGTCATACCTAATTACAATTTAAACAATAATTTCTCGATTTGAGAAAATGTGGTGTTGGTTAGTGTAATCTTATTTCCTTGGTTGTATGTTTGATTGAATATTATTGTCCTTAAACCCATGTTTAATTCAAGGATTTAAATGAATTCAAAGCAAGCCATGTGATATGCTTAGTGATGGTCAAAGACCTCACACTCTCTCTCTCTCTCCTTGTTTTTGTAAGTTCTTATTTTATTTTTCCATCATATGATGGGATGTACATGTTTATTTTCTCATTTGAGTAGTAATGTGGTTTTCCTATATGTTATGTACTTGTTAGTGCTCATTGTGAGACTAAAAAGTGTGTTGTGTGTATGGGGGAAGGTAGGGTCATTATGGAGGGATAAGTAAAGATAAAACTAAAGTAAACCTTGTGTGAAATTAAGGAGGAACCAAAGGTATGTGGGATTTGTTCTAGTGGAGCGATAAGTGGTTTTGGAAATAAACCAGGTGGAGGGATAAGTGGCATGCATTTTATTTTATTGGAGGAACCAAGAACTTATGCCTCATACCTTAGTGGAGCGATAAGTGGTATGGATTGACCCTAGTTCCCTTTGCAAGCCATTAGAGGCTTGGTAGTACGTGCTATTACTTGTGAATGTTCCTAATCCTCTCTCTTTCAAGCCTCATATGAAGTCTTGGCATGGTGATACATATTTGATTAAATGTTATTTTCTCTTTCTCTTAATGTTAAACCCTTGTGGAATTAATTGGTTTCTATTTGGAATGCATGTGCATTGATTGATGTGTTGTATTTTCTTGTATGCATGAGTATGATTTGTATGTGTGTATGTTGGGGACTTGCATTGCCAAAGGTGGAGGGATAAGTGTTATTATGGTGTATGGGGTCTCTTATTTATTTTGGGAGGAAATAAAGGTTGGTGAGACTAGTCTTAGTGGAGCGATAAGTGCAGAGGGATAAGTGTGTTTTAATGCGTAGTCACATGAATTCTTTGGAGGAACAAAAGGCAACATCCTTTCCTTAGTGGAGGGATAAGTGGAAGTATTGACACCATTTCCCCTTGACAAGCCATGTTATGGCTTGGCGGTATTATGCTTTCTTTTTTAATGTAGTTGGTATCATCATCTCTTTGTTTTGGAGATGTATGCAAAATGACACATGTTGTGTTTTGGTTCAGGCATTGTGTTATTGTTATGTGGGCTCAAGTGATAATGCAAGTGTTGTTGATAAGTGTTATAAGGTTTCAAGTTTTAATTTTTTTATTGTTCATATTTTGGTTTTATTACTTAGTGCGGGTATAAAAGCATGAGGTAGTGTTACTAAACAACAACATTTTTTTCAATTTTTTAGAAGTGGGCTATCAAGATATAATTTTATGGATTTTCCTCTTCACAAGATTTCTGTAAAGTCTAAAAAAATTTAAATTTGGACTTATGGTGCTCATGGGGTGCAAGTTTAAAGTTTGCAAACACTTGGAATGCTCTTCAATGGTAAAGGCTTAAGCATAAACACTTAAATAAAATTCATTTTGTTCACATTAATTACAGTGTGTATTTCTTGGTGCATTGGCTATAAGTGCATGTGCAAAACACTTAGTTGTAATAGGTCTCAAGGTTAAATCCCTTGGATACTTATTTTTATAACAAATGAATATTTAGAGCTTAAGTGTAAGCCCCTAATTGTGCATATAACCATAAGTTACGATCAGTTAGCCTCATTTGCTATTTTTAGACAATGGTAATATAATTTAAGCCTCCATATGACCTATTGCCACTATTATTATCCCATATGTAAAATTTTTAGCCTTTGTTGCACTATTGAGCACTTATTTTTGAATTACAAATTTCTAGGAGCCATATTTTTTGATCTCATAGTTTTGGGAGAGTGATTGTTTTTACCCTTCATATTTTTTTGAGATATAATCATTGCTGCTATATTTTTACATTTTGGAGACACCATTTTCAATTAATTCTAGTTTTTCGAGGTTTCCCCTTAGTACTTGTTATTAGACCTTTGGAGGGCCATATATTTTTATCCGTCAATGAATTTCACTACCATTTTTTAGAAAGTGTGTATTTTTTCAAATTCATTCAATTACAAGATTTTGTAGACACTGAAATTTGGTATTTGTATTTGGCAACCCTTGATTTGACTATGCAATTTTCCTATGAAAAACATAACTTCTCCATTCCCAATTAGAACTTTCTAAGGTCCATTATTTAGCTTGTTTATCCTTACACACTGACATGTCGAGACATCATGGGAATTTAATGCACAATATATATATATATATATATCAATTTACTAGTTCCATATCTCATTCAACATGTTACCTACTCCCTGCCACAGGACCATACGGTTTGCTCGGGGTTGTACCATATGGTCTTGACCTCTTTTTATGGTCTGGATTGACATGTCTTCCAACTACACTTTTAATTTGAAATATTTCATTGGGTATTATAATTTTTCTTGGTCATCCTTTCTTAGATAAATCATTTATGGAACCCTATATAAGAAAGTAAATACTACCTCATTTGCTAACTTAGAACTCCTAAGGAAATGAACTAAAACACTCACTTCATACACTTTTAAAAGGCATCCAAATCTCCCCAAATCTTGGAATTACACATCTATAATCATTAGGGAAGCACCCAAATCAGATATGAAGCTACAAACTAGGTCAAGACAACCATATATCTCATATAAAAGCATCCAACCGTACTCTCTCTAAGTGTTTTTAACAAGAGATCAATAAAAGTAAATATGGTCAAAGTAATTGCTAAATTTGATTGATATATCTAGATATAACGTGTTAGGTGGAGAACCAAGTGTGGTTTGAGGCTTTTTTAGAGTAGTGTGAACATTGGTGGTGCATGGGGGTACCCACAACCATTCTAATGTTTGTTTTACATGACTCATCATCCATGGATAGGGTTTGAGATGATGATCAATCCATTTGAAGAGCTTCTTTATAGGTGCAACAATGAGGGTTTGATAGTGAAAAAAAAATCTAAGAAGGTGAGAAACCCATTATATCGAGTAGGTCTAAGACCATACAAAAGGTCTGAATCGTATAATATGGTATTGACTAAATTGTATAGTCTTGACCTAGGAAAATTTCCATTTCTAACCTACTTTGTGGGGTTTCTAAGTTCAATTCTCCTAGTTTCCATATTATGCATGAGTCCCAGATCTTTTTAGAAATCAGTTGTGTCAAGTTAAGGGACTTTATACCTTTATTTTTACTTTTATTACATGCTAGGTTAACTGGTGTGTTACAATATTTATTATCTCGATATGAGTTGTAAATCTAATTTAGTGTTTATATCATATCTTCCTTGTTAGATTAGTAATCAAATCTAATATATCATACACATAATTAAATTGAACAAGAAATTTAATTTAGGGTTAAACATATTGGTAAAACCATTTTTATTGAATCCTTAACCTAATCTAGGACCCATTCCTTGTGTATTAGGCCTAGTGATCTACTAACCCTAAATATCCTCGGGGTAATGCTATTGTTTCTTCTTCATTTGCTTATATTGTTTCACATTGCACATACTTTACTCCTATGCCCTTCCAACATAGTGCCCAACTTTCCAATCAAACCATTAAATTTTTTTAGTTGTATCCTCTTGTTTGTAGTCATCTTCCTTCCATAGCCTCATCCCCAATACATAATACTTCCTTCTTGGATTGAGCTAATGAGGTACCATTGCGTGATCTTGAAACTTATAGTGAGCATTCGATGAATTTTCCCATGATGATAACAACATTGTGGATATTGAAGAAGTTCAACATGTGTTTATTTTTCATGAGAAACTATGCCAAAACCATCACCATATTGAGCCCATCATTAAAATCTTACTTGCAGCCAAATTAGCTTGTGATAGTAAGTCTAGTGAAGAATCCATTATTGGGAAACCCCAACCTTCTTTGACATTAGCGACATCTGTTGTTTCCACATATGTGGTGTATAACCCTTTGGGTACATCTCATCTATCAATTTTAAATACCTCTATGCCTATTCTTTCCACTACAATTATCACCACACATCCCATATCTACTCCTCATGGTTTGTATATATCTTCTTCTAACACACAAGCTCTTGAATATCTTGTTCATACTTTACAAGCAAAAATATTACAATTGCAACAATGTGTATCCACTTCTTATAATGCTATGAATTGTACACAGTTACTTCACAATCCCCTTACACCTAAAGTGGTTTCTTATCCACTACCTATTAGGTTTGTTTCTCCTAAATTTCCTATTTATGATGGAAAAGGATATCCTACTGAGCATCTTCACTCATTTCATGTTGTTTGCTTCGATTATGCTTCTAATGACATCTTGTTTACCAAGATTTTTCCCCAAAGTCTTAAGGAATTTTCATTACAATGGTTTTACACTCTTCCCATTAATTTTGCATGTATATTTACTACTTTAGAAAATATCTTTTGGCATAATTCTCTATCAATATTGAGGAAAAATTTCTTACACACAATTGGATCAAATATGACAAGGTTCTACTGAACCTCTTAATGATTATGTGTTGAGTTATAAGACCCTGCTCACCAAGATGAATAATCTATTAGTTGATAATGAATTACAAGATCTATTTACTTAAAACTTATTAGCCCCTTTACAAGATTTGGTCACATTTGATAAGTTTCAATATTTCAACCATCTCTGACATACCTTGAAAGAGTGCGAGGTTAAGTTATTACATTTGAAATAAGCTCAAATACACTATATTGTTAAGTTTTCAAGAAAAACCCCATTCAAGAGAAAGTATAATGACACAAAAATTTCTTCTAATGACACTATTAATGCCATCTCAAAAATAGTTGAGATATAATCACAATGTGTGCATCGTCAATTTACTCACTTTCCAAGTCCTCCTCATGTTGTATTGAAACAATTGCTTGATTGCAATCTCATATCTCTCCCTCCACCATTTGAGGTTGATATGAGTAGACCTCAAGGAAAGAAGTTCAATGCTAATGCTCATTGTGATTATCATCGATGTGTAAGGAAATATCTTGATAAATACTTAAAGCTTCATCATGTTATTCAAGATCTTATCGATTCTCAAGCTATTGAATGGGATGAGCCCACGAAGCTTCCAAGCCAAAAATGATAATGATAAGTTAAAAATCTTCAATGATCCCCTTCCTAAGCATGACACTGAATTTTTTTCTATAGATATCCATAGTTTTTATCGTATAGTGCCTCCATTGCTCTCCTATGATCACCCCTTCGATACACTAATTGAAATGGTTAATCATACAATATCCACCGCTTAATCATTACCTTAAACAATTTTGATATCAATGTTATGTTTATTCATGATACATTTTATATTCTTGTTTCTATTAATCACAAATTGGTACATGGTGTTTTGGTTGATCCAAAAATGGGACAATGTTTTCTCTCTCATGTTGAATCAATATTTTGGGCGTTCTTATGCACAATATTATATTTGATGAAAATCCTTGCTAGCACCACAATAATCTACCTATCAATGTTATGCATATCACTACATCAGTTCCATTTTTGGTTGCATCTACTCTCATTTCTAGTGCCTTGCGGTTAACTTTTCCTTGGTTATGTACTCTTAAGTCTATTCCCTTAAGCATACATCAATATGTTAAGTTAATCCAAAATCAACAAGTTATCACCATTAGAGGTATTACATTTGCAACAACTCATAGCATGCCTAGTCCTCCATATGCAACCTCTCATCCTAGTCCTCACATAGATAAGCCTTTAGTTGTGAACAATGCCTTTAGTGCTTATATGTTACTACCTAGGCCACTACTCCTACACTCTAGTTTCAAATCTATAGATGTTCCTAGAACCCAAATTATACACAATTCCTCTCCTAATGTTTATCATCTTACATCTCTTAAGCGGCCTTCAATTTCAATATCTACATCCCATGACTCTAGGCATCCTCATAGGCTTGCCATCCCAGGATTTTTTCTCATCTTGTTCACTCCCCTAGAGTTTTACATCGATCCTTTAGTGCACATGCTGCCCATGTATCTTCTTAATGCCATCCTAGTGGTTGTCACACTCATTTCACTAGTCCATTGCATCGACACCTCTATGTGTATCTTAGTGCTACATCTATTAAGCCTTCTTTGGAACATGCTATTACAAAAATCCCACTATCATCAACATCTTCAACGACACCTAAATATTCAGCTTCTATGGTAGCCCCTTCACCTCATTAAGAAGTTATCATTGGTTATCTCTTCTATTACCCACAATTTTAATACTTAGATATGTATTGTGATAATATAAAAACATTCAAATATTCTCAAAAATACAAACTTAGGACCTACACATTTTACTTGAGTTGTTATCAATTTACATCATACATGTTGTTTGTTACTTTGGTTTGATAGATAAGATGCTTTATTTCTTTACACACATATGTTCATATGGTATATTAAGTTAGATGCATGACACACGAATTGGTTTACATTTATAGGAACACTCATGTCTCCTTACATTCTTATCATTTAGGGGAAATCCCTCCACATCCTATAGGTGTTATTGTTCTATTATAGTTCATTTGCACTTCCTCATTCATGCTCAATTATATATTATATACTTGCTACTTTTTCAGGATAGCATGACTAACACACGTGTCTTGTGCATTGTTGATATCTCTTATTTCATATATCTCACCTATGTTGGTTACTACATCATATTATCATGTCTTGACATATTGGTTTCATGTATACATGCTTGTGTGTGTTACTTATTGATCATTTTCGTTTCTTGTGGCCTATTTTCCTTGATTGTCTTGTGACACTATGGGTGTCCCATGTTTGTGGCATCGTGCCTATATTGTTTGTAGTCACTTCCTGTTTTTTATAGTCATGAGGGACTTGATGTTTTGTGAAACCGTGGGTGTCCCATATTTTTAGGCCCAAAAAACCTTTTTATGCTCTTATATGAAATTGTTTATAAATTGATCGCATTAATGTTGTTTGTGTTATCCTACACGTGTTATTTCTACTAGTTGATTTTGTTACTACTATCATTGCTTATCATTAGCTTTACTTTTGTTGCATGCCATGGTTGCCACAATATGCAAACACATTTCCTTTTATAGGTACAAGTTCTCTTAGGTGGCCATTTCTTCATCCCTTTACTCAATTTTTCATACTTCAATAGTAGACATTTATTTATTTTAAGCCACATGATCAAACATGCCTCAAAAGAGGGGAAATATATCTGGGTTTATTTTACAATTTTAGCATACACAAACATAATTCTAGGGGTATTTTTAGGTACAAACAGTACATGCACCCATAAATCAAATCACATAGATATTCTTGGTAAAACCAAAAAATGTTCAAAACTATGTTCATTGGTAAAGACCGTACCATACGGTCTTGACCCCCACATGTTTATGACTAGGGGAAATTTTCACAAAATATTTTAGCATTTTCATATTTCTACTTGTATAAATAGGTTTACTGCAAGTTTTCATAGTCTATAGGGGCATGAAATTCTTCTTTCCTTCTTCAACCAACATGTAGTTTCAATTTCAAGAATATTTGGGGCATGGGTATCCTTCCTAGTTCAATGTAGTAGGCACATTTTAAGCATATTCACTGTTTGTTTTAGTTTATACTTATTTGTTTGACATATGGGGAGAGTTTGGGTGAACTTATTATGTTTTGTCTTGTATGTCCTTATTTATAGAATCATGTCTAGATCCGTCTGTAGTGGTGTGATCCGTGGGGTTATAAAAGGAAGTGAAGTAGCTAATATCTTCGTGGGCAAGCTTTCCTCTTTTATTACACTTTAAGGGGAAGATATTAGAGTTGCTAAATAAATTTGATACAAAATTATCTTCCTTTTACAAAGGTGAATTTTTACCTCTTTTTTCTTCATTATCTTGCACATTTTTATGTTGGGTTTCATGCACCTAACACTTCAGTTTCTCCTCAGCATTGATTTGGGACTGATCAACCCCAATCCTTCAAAGTGAATTTAAAAAAATACAAATATCCAAGCATAAGAAAATCATAAGAAAAAAATGTATTATTTCCTTGTTTATATATTTTCACTTTGCATATTTTTGAGCAAACAAAAATGGCCTAAGTATGGGGCATGCGAATGTAGGGTGCTGGAAGAGCGTGTGACACTATGATAGGATTGGAGTGCACAGGATAGAGATTTAGCCATTTTTGGATAAGGGCTATTTTTGGAGTTAGCGTGATGAGCACACAAAGACATGAAGACTTGCGGTCCACATAATGGTATTTTGGGAACAAGCAACAACTAAGTGCCATGCATAGTTTGAGCTAATAATAGGATTTCTACTCAGAGTTAACTATAGGAAGTCTATTGTTAGAGCACTTGCATGTGTGCATATTATTGTAAAGGCACATGGCTATTATTAGCATGTGACCTATTTTGAGAAGTGCATGGGTGGTGAAGGGAAATTCTCAAACCCTATATATATGTATTGATTTGCATGGGTTAATGGATGAAAACTATGGTAGATTTATGTTGTTGGTTTTATTGGGTGCATGACTAAGGGAGTTACTTATGTAATGTAATAAGTTTTTACCTTTTATAGTACTTGATACACTAGTTCATATTAGCTAGATAATGGTGTTGACCATGACTGAATCTAGTTCTTGCATGGTAAATCTTGTTATAGTCATTGTTTAGTTCATTCTATATCTATTCTAAGAACTAGATCTGGTTTATGCACTATGTGTTTATTACTATTGATAATGGATTTGGCTATCTATATAAACCAAGATGCTAACATTATGAATAAACAACTCTAAAGAGGGACTTGGTGCCTTTGCATGCTTTGGGTGAGATCTTATCTTAGACTAACTTATGTGTCAATGTGTTTGGGTTATTAAAAATAAATTCTAGGCTACATCATTGGTTCCATTTCTAGGACCTTTTTTATCCGTTTTCAGGATTTTTGTGATGAAGATGTATCATTGACCTTGGAAAGTGTTGAGGAATAGGTAATAGATCAAGAAGAAGAGTATGCTCAGAGATTCAACTTTGGATCTGGGTTTGATGCACGTGCGTGGGTGGAGCATAATTTGTATGACTGCTTATATGAGAGCTTCTTTTCTATCTTCCCAATAAATCTATACGAGTGGCTGGTTTCTTACGTGTCTAAAAGGAATTGGAGGTTTCACACACTTGTGCGGATGCAAGCATAATTTCAGCCCCTCTATGATGTTAATATGATTTGGATGCATCTTTGTGAATACTTAGTTCGTGGTGTTTTAAATAGCTATATTTTAGAGTACTTAATTTCCACTTTTTCTCCGGAGGTAGCTGATTTTTAGTTTTTATGTTATTCCAAGGGAACCTATCTGCAAGGCATTCCTTTGGTGATCAAAATCTTTTGGTAACCCGAATTAAGAACAAAATCCAATGGCTCGCTAAACCTCACCACTTGTGGGGGTAGAAGCGAGTGCGGTGAAGGATGGTGGACCTAGTGGCAGAGAGGAAAAGAAAAGAAAGACGACTTAAGTAAAATGGGGCCCATGAGAGGGATTTAGGAAACAATGCGAGATTGTAGATTGGATGGCATTGAGGAGAGAGATGGCTCATGAAGGATTTGGAGCTCACACAAAGGATATGGAGCCAAAGCATCTGGAACTCCCCCATCTAGGCAAGTATGATAGGGAACCTTCATCAACCTCTAATGAGAGCATGCTAATAGAGACAACTTAGGCCACGGGTGTGAATCTGAATCTACCTAAAAACCTAGCCATTGCACTTGGTTTTCTAGTTTCTAGTACAACTAATAGTCAACAAGCTAGTTTAGGCAGTAGTGTAGTAAGGGTTAGAGTTGACTTATCAGAAAATTCAAGAGTGAATCACATATAAAGTACGTTTATGACCCGGCAGGACATCTTCCCTTTTATTTGGAGGAAGCAGTTGGATGAACCTTTTTAGGTGTGTCATCGGCACAAATAAAAACACGTAGAACTTTGGACTCACATCGGGAGTAGCACAACTTTGTAGATGGTAGGAGTTTAGTTTAGCACCATTGTTGGGACAAAAGGAAGTGCACCCTTTATTCTAATTCCTCATACAGGTGGAGGATCAGGTGGAATAGGTAACATGGGATTTAATGGATTTAGAGGTGGAGGTAACACATGAGGTTCTAGATCTGGTGGGCATGGTCATCACCAGGCCCAGAATATTTCCATGGAGATGTCACTTTGTCTCCTAGAGTATAGGGGAATAGAAGATGCTACTGAGTATGTGCATATGTGTGAGATACTATGGCACACAAAAGGAATACTAACTTTAGAGTGCAAGGCTAGTCGGTTGCAACTACATTGCAGGGACACGTGCACAACTAGTATAGAAAGTTCGACCATGATCAAAATTGTGTGGATTATAAAATGTTATAGGATGATTTTATTAAGGAATTGTATATACCTAAGTTTGATAAGAAAAGCATAAGTGCACTCAAGGACATCAAGCATGGAACTATTGAGAGTGTCAGGGAATATGATGTTGATTTCAAAACACTCTTGTCTAAACTATTAGATTATATCCATGCAAGTCAACATGCACAATGGTTCGTCGGAGGCCTGATTACGCCTTTTAGGAGGGCGCTCTCACATAAGACTTATACAGACCTACATGAGGCACTTGAAGTAGCTCTGTGCATTGAGGAAGTTGGGATCATAGACACTGGAGTGAGCCCATTCTTGGAAGCTCAAATTGTAGCAATGACAAAGCAGTTGGAGAAACTATTAGCCAATACAACACATGAGACACACAGTGGAATTTGGTGCACAAATTGTGAAGTAGAGGGGAATACTAAGGATAGTTGTCCTCACAGATTGGTGCACTCCTTGTTACTAGAATGTGAGATATGTCATTTGGACCATGATGCAAGTCGTTATCCATTATTGCAACATGCGGTAAGAAAGAATGTGTCCTACTACTGTAAAATTTTTCGGTCCACGACTCACAATATTGAAGATTGCAGGTTGATTGATCAAATCCATGATGCCATTGATATTGGTGTATGATAGATGGGGGTTTTAAATAAATCTAAGGATAAAGGTGAGTGACATGATCATGATCACACTCAAGGGTGTTATGATAAAAATGAAGGGCACTTTGAGGGAGGCCATGGTAGAGGTCAAGGATACCATGGTGGATTCAAAGGCTAAGGCTACGGTAGTGGATGAGGTGAGTTCCCTCATGGAACATGTTATACGTGTGGATCCCCTGACCATTATAGGCATGAATGTCCTTAGAACATTACTTGTTATTTTTGTGGAAAGAATCATAACTATGAAGAGTGTTTGGACTTATATGAACATATGAGCTAGAATCCAAAATATGAGAACAAGGGCGCACAGATGGCTAGGATACAACGTGTCATAGAAAACCAATGGATGCTAAAGTTAGAACTAAATCCTGAGGTAGTACCCATGAAGATTACTACACACGCAGATCTTTGCACACGTCGGAGAAATGCTGCAATAAAAACCTACTGTTGTCACCAAATCACTGCACCCCCTCGAATGGCCTAAAAATGAATCACGATATTCGGTGTGATTGGGACACATGGGATCACCTCTCAAGCTATGGGACTTGGGCTTGAGGTGAACCTCTAGAGAAGGCGAATTCCTCTTCCTAAACTGAATGCTTTACTACTCCTAGTGTAATAAAATGACCATCTAATCCTAAGCTAACATCTTCATGAGTTTTAAGGAAAGATACTTTGCAGAACTGAAACTATACTAAGGGTGGTGATGCACCAAATTAAGGGTTGTCTAATATCTGGAAGGGTTAATGTGGGAGGGATGCTTGCATCACTAACCACCTTCACCTATTGCCACTCAAAAGGGTACAAAATACCACAAACCAAGGGTGTACGTTCCTTCGTTAAACTTGAGCATACATAAGGATAGATCAAATTGGATTCAACACACAATTAATTTATCATGAGGAAACCACACATGCATATGTCAAACATCTATTTCTACAACTAGGGATAATGATGACATAACTTAATACAGAAGGAAAATAAGGTTTTCACAACTGACATAAAATATAGTTGCATTATTCCTTCACAACATGAAATAGATAACTTGAAATAAAGGTAAGATAATCACTCACACTAAGGAATTGTAAATTCACAAAGTAAACATTGATTAACCATTCAACACAATAAATCAGATTTCCAATAGCAAGGTGTAACTCTGAATATAATTAAAAGGTTTCTTAGAAATCTCTGAAGCACTCTTCCAAGCTTGAAGAGTGACTCCTACCAAAAATAATCTATATCTACTAACTTGAAGCATTTAACTATTTATAAGTTCCTTGGTTGAGCCATCACAACTAGGCCCTTAACTAACATTTGACTAAAAATAGACATGTCATTAAATTAAGGGAACATGCTCCCATGAAAATAGAAAATTTGTTGCAGGGGTTTGACTCAGTCAACCCTGCAACTTTGACCGATCTGGAGCTTGGATTTTTCCTTTCATGGCCGCTCAACTTTGGCTTAGTTCAGCTACACCTTCTCCCTCCGAAAGTTTCTATTGTTCTCCTTCCCACATAGCCATTCGGTGCTTATACTCAATGAAGCACTTGATAATTCCCTGAATTTATTCATCTCCAGGCCCACATGCATAGTGATTCACTACATCTGCCATCTCGATCTCCTTTGTGATCTTGGTTGGCACTCTTGAAGTTTATTCGTAACCTTCTTCATCCTCCCTATGAAATTTTGGCACAAGACCAATCAGTCAATGGAGTCACTATTGAAATTTTTGGTGACCTCATCATCACGCTTCACCAAATCCTTGAAATTTTCCTTAATTTGATCTTCAGGAAGAGCATTGATGTTTTCATTGAAGAATTTGTAATTGGCAATATCAAATTCTTCTGAGATGTCATTTAGGGCATCCGTGATTTCCACTCATTTCTCCTCCAATTTCTTGATTAAATCCTGTAATACTTGGCACCGGAATTCCATGGCCTTTTGGTATTCAAATAATTTTGAGGCATCATTGATCACATCTTCTGAAGAAGCAAGTCAAGGTCTTCTTCTCTGATCTCACTCCATGTTGCCAAATTTAAATTTAGATTATTATTATCTTCGGAAAAGGCATCATCCATTTTACAAATAACAACCTTCCCAACTTGTAGATCATTATATATTTTGACAGCCTCCTTGATTAAAGGATTAACTTCATGTAGAATTATCTCCATCCATCCACTTATTGATCTCTCTTTCTAGGCTAGCTTCTCGAGCTCATGATAAGAAATATCATCAATTGTAGATGAAATCATCATAGCTATAGTAGTTGAGACTTTAGTAGATGGAGTGGGTTGGGTTACTTTGCGCAGCAGTGTAGTGAGCTACTTGACCTTGGCTTTGAGTTCATCTTTGGTGGCCTTATCTTTGTCATATTTTTCCAAAAGAGCCCCAAGGGTAGTGTGCACATCTTTCTTGGCTCCTTCATGAGTGGCCTTTCCCAATGAGAATTTTGAGATCCGATAGTCCACAACTATGATTGTTTCTTTAGTTTTCCCCTCAATGGGGGTGGAAAATTCTATCACCCGTTCTCCAGATGGGTTAACTGTCAGACTTGACACAGTTCTTGGTCTCTTGGGCATATGCTCCAACATGTTGAGATCTATAACATCTCCTAGACACACCTTCTTCTCGCTTTGGGGTCTATATAAATAACCATTTAGGAATATCGAATGATGATGAAGATGAGACATTATATTCAATAATTGAGACATTAGATAAGGCAAGAGCACTAGAAACATTAGTTGGTATTTGGGTAGAAGTGGCCATAATAGACGAGGTGGACGTAAGGACAACCATAGGAGTTGATAAAACGATGCTAGGGGATATGATTGAAGAAAATGGAAGTGTTAAGGGAAGTGAAGAGGAAATGGGTGACCCAATATTTTCCCCAGCTGATAGAACTGGAAGTGATGAGAATACTTGGGCCATAGAAGGGGATGTGAAGGAAGAAATGATTGTGGAAGTGGAAGGAAATGATGTTGGAAGTGAAATTAGAGGAGGAAGAAGATGTAATGAATCTTGGGAGATACTAGGGGAGTCACTGACTTCAACTACTTCTATCACAGGTGCTACAAGAGACATAACCTTAGGAATAGGTGCCTTAGAAAAAGAAGAACCTCCAACAACAAATGAAATCTTCTTTGGAATTGTAGGAGCCTTTTGAGTCAACCTTTTTCCCTTAGTGGGTGTTGGTTGGCTTATTACTGGTGGGGCCTTGGTATTTGTAGGTTGTTCTATTCCCTTGGGTGAAATTCCCAAGGTAACCAACCAACTGTAAGTTCTCTGCTAGAATGGGCCCCACCCTCTCTTTTGTATTGCAGCATTCCTCTACATACCAATCAATCCATGACAATGGTTGATTGGAAATATTATCATTTTTGTATGCCACATCTAAAACCTCATCCTTATCATGTGCCTCCTTTGGAACATTAGCCAAGCCAAATTGCTTTGAACGTCATCCATGGTCATCCTCTCATAATCTCTGTGTCACATGATATATTCATCTTGACAATGAATCCAAATATCTTCCAATTGGGGCATGTGGGCACTGGACCGACTTGTTTCACCAAATTTACCCCAATAATCAAAATTAGTTCATGGATGAAAGGTTTACAAAGTCACTTCAGCCAATTCTGCATCCACATTTTTGGCCTTATGAATATTCGGCCGGTATCTACCAATTGAAATAGGGAAATGCATTCCTGATTTGTGGCACTTGTTTTGAATTCGATGATAATCCAACAATTATCGGACCAATTCCAGTAGAACCCATTTATCAATGGGGCACCTTGGAATTTTTTTGGGGAACCTATAAAGCTTGGAACCTGAATGTAAGTGAATGTAGGGAATTGTAAATAGATGGCTCCCCACTCATGCACTTCTTTGAAGGCTTCATCAGAAATCCTTCGGTTGTATAATTCTTTGTCAAAATGGTAGAGGATAACTGCAAAGAAGGCATCATTGACCCTTCGAAAATGCTTGCTTCCTTCACTCAGTGTGAGTTATGGATAGAAATCATAAATTTGGGAAGTGCTGCAAACACCTCTAGTATTCAAACCAACAAAATCTCCCATAACAGCAACAACATACACCAGAAAGGATGTATTTTAGAAAGTCTTCATAGGTAACACCTTACTCAATTGAAAGCAAATGGAGCTACTAATATGCTACCCCTATTGGATAAACTCATTGTTCTTCTTGATGGTGGTGATGTACAAAAACATCCATTCCTGGAATTCCTTTGCAGAAGGGAGACCTGAAACTCTGCTTAGCACAATAAGATCACTGACCTCCTAAATAAAATCCGACCGATGCATAGTTTTTTGTAATTTGGTGCAGCTCTTGGCCGATAAGTTTTCTCTCTGGAAGAAATATCTGAAATGTTTTCTCTGAAAATTTCTCCAAAAATTTAGGGAAAGGATTTTCGCCGAACAATGCTAATTCCCAAACCATGAAAAATGAGAATTTTGAGGAAAAATATGGGAAACTTGAGAGGATCATTCGAACAACTTTGAATACCTGAAGAAAACTCAAAATGCAAAACATGGTGAACAAAGGGTTTGTCATTTCAAAAGATACATAGAGGGAGACCAAAGAGAAAACAAATGAGAAGGAAACAAAATAAAAGACCTTAAACCAAAAAGAAAATAAACAAATCATCATACCTTGAAAAGGACGTCATAAAGTACAAGAAACAAAATGTCAGAGAAAATGTGTCAGGTAAAAATGACGAGTAAAAATTGAGTTTAAATAGAAAACTCGATATTAATGGAAAAATCGAACCATACGGGGTTGGTGAAAAATTAAATGCACGAAGGATTTCTGAAAGTTTGAAACCCAAAAGCTTGAAATTATGAAAATTCAGAATTTCAAGGTTTTAGACTTTAGAGATTGGGAGTCGAAGAATGCAAATTGGCAAAGAAAATTTCCCAAACCTGAAATCCCGAAACTTTGAAAATTCAGAATTTCAGACTTTCGGACATTGGTAGTTTGAAAGTAAAAATCTTAAAAATGACTCGAAGAATTCCGAAACTTGAAAGCCCGAAAATACAAAATTTCAAACTTTCATACTTTCAAACTTCAGAAGTCTAAAAGAGATTTAAACAAAATGGGGCCAATAGTTCCAAAGCCTGAAAGCCTGAAAGTCTAAAATTTCAGACTTTCAGGATTTCGGACTTCGAAACTCCGAGTTAAGAAATGCCAATTTGTTGAATGAAAATTTCCAAACCCCAAAAGCCCGAAAGTCGAAATTTCAAACTTTTAGGATTTCAGGCTTCGGAGATTTGGAACCAAATTTCAAACCCATGCCATTTAAACTCAAATAGAAAATCTCCGAAATTTGAAAGTCTGAAATTTTCAGAATTTCAGGGACTTGGAGAATTTTCGAAACATTATGCAGAATCCCTCCAAACAAAGGATTCAAAAAATTTTCCGACTACTTTCGACCTCTATTTCTCAAGGTAGATTAAAATTTTAACATTTTTGGCGACCTCTAGGGAAAGCTTTCCTGCTAAGATTTGAGACCAATAGCCTTAAGAAAATCATTGGGAAAGGAGTCCTAAAAAGAAAAAAACCAAAAGCAGAAAACAAACAAAAATGGAAAATAAAATGAAACGATGTGCAAAGCACTTGGAGGAAAAGAAAAGAACACTGTACAGGGTGGAACAATCTCAAAAGAAAGCTTTGAGGTGTATCCCATTCACATGAATGGGTAATTCTTCTCCGTTGAGTTTGGATAGATGAAATGAATTCGCCTCTTTGCAACTTGTGATGATGTATGGCTGGCTCTAGAGAGAATCAAATTTGGTGTGCTTTCCTGGCTTGGCCCTGTCTTCATCCCATTTGAGGACTAGATCTCCCTCTTGAAAATTCTGTCAGACACCTTCTTGTCAAAAGATTTCTTAACCTGAGCCTGATGTTGTGTTAATGTGTACATGGCTGAGTTTTGAATTTCCTCCAACTCCATGAGTTCAAGCAAGCCTCTGTTAAGGCATCGTTCTCCATAACTTTGAGCTGATAAGCCAAGTCCAAGGAAGGTATTTCCAAAGAAAGTGGGAGTTTTTCTTCCCTTCCATATACAAGCATGAAAGGTGAAACTCCGATGGCCTTTTTAGGTGTTATCCGATCTGCCCATAGGGCTATCTTAAGTTGTGTATGCCAGGTCCTTTTGTTGGCCTCCATTGTACACTTGATGATCCTTATGAGATTCTTATTACTGGATTTAGCCAACCTGTTTCCCTGTGGGTAATAGTTAGATGAAGTCTTGAGGTAGACCCCATTCTTAACAGCCCATTCACTTATCTTTAACCTGAGGAAAGCCATTGCATTTTCAGAGATAACGGTAAAAGGAACACCGAACCTTGTCATCAAATTTTCTAGAAAGTATAGAACAACCTTTTTGTTACTTTCCTTTAGGGCCACTACCTCGTGAAACAAGTGAAATAATCTAAGAAATTCAAAGAGATGGTGAAAATTCCATTTCTTGGGGTCATTTTTAGTGATTTTAGTGACATGGTCTATCAAACATTTTTTCCCTCATGTCCCAAGTACCGGTGGGCCTCCTGTTCATCGATTGGCCGATTTCCCCGCAAGTCCTTGTCCATCGGTTTTTTCAGACTTTTTCAGCCCATCTGTCCCAAGTACGCCCGGGCCTCCTATTCACCGATTCCCCATTGGCCGAATCATCTCTTTGCATCCTTCACGTTTTTGTGTCCCTCGGACCACCCATGCTCTCTTAGCCCGCATCGCCTGCATTACTCGCATCGGTCGAATCGGCTCTTCACGTCCCTCATGTCCCAATGTTCCATGGACCATCCTGGGCCAATTTTTTCCACTTTTCCCACATTTCACCTTTTTGAGTCAGCAAGGTATATTTAATGCACATTTATGATCTTCTCTCTCCTGAATGACTATTTAAAGGGGAAACCATCTATGCACTTGTCACATTGCTTGCTCATTATCTCTTGCCCACATTTTTGCAAAATTGAGTCATTTGTCCACCTTCATGTATCTCCTTGCAATTTTTTGTCATGAATCTATTCTTTGAAGGCCATTCCTCTATTCACTATCAAAATGAAGATCAAATTTCAAGGGCATGAGCATCTGTCCCCTTTGGAGACTTTTGTGCCCGATATTGGAGATAGTGAAGTTGACATTTGGATTTTGATGATTTTTGGGGTAGATTAGCATGCGACAACCCTACTCCCATGGCTCAAATGATAAATGATAGTGGAATCACATACGCCACTAGTTTTCCTCTCTCTGTGCAATGTGCCGACACTGTGCTCACTGCGGGGCTAATTTCAATCCGGACACCAAGGAGGTTGTCAATGTGCATGGTGAGTTGATTACAAAATTGGACACGCTGCCACCATCACCGCTGCCCTACGCATCCCCGAAATAGAAGACTCCATTGTTCTCACTCTCACTCAAGCTCAGACTCTATTTGATCAAGACAATGAGAAATATAAGGCTCAAGTAGAAAAATCATGGCTGAAGTGCCCTAAGAAGGGAGCATCCCGACTCTCTAAGGCATTGTTCAAGGTCGACTTCAATGAAGAACTATCAGATTTCATCACCTTGCTCACCCGGATTATGGGAATGCCCTCTACTAATGACTTCCATTTTTGGATGTGCCCTTTCATAAATATCATCTGTGAGGGTAAGAAAAACATAAATTGGGCCGAGATTATCTGTGGAAACCTGACTGAACAATTGTCAAATGTTTAGCAAACCAAAAATTTCTACATGACTTCCTATCTCATGTACACCTTGGCAGCATCTCGTGAGTGGTTGGCTTCACTTTCATTGAAGGCAAGAAGGATGAGCCCATCTATGCATATTTCCCTCAGTTTACCCTCAAGGTCAGTAATCATAATTTCAGAAGGGTAAATGATGCCTTCACCATGTACATTGTGAGACTCTTGGAGGGTGACACTGCTAGAAGGTTCTCTGATGAGGCTAAGGCTTTGATAACCAAGTATGGGGATTTCTTCACTCAGTTCAAAAGTTCTCATACATCAAGATGGCTTGTTTTGAAAGCACACCTCTCAAGCTTCCCATGTTCTGCAATGAAAAATGGCTTTGGTTGAGGTGTGTGCAAGCAAGCTGGATAAACTTCATAGAACCTACCGAGATAAGAAGATTACTGGTCTTCATTTCCCTATCACCTTGGGGAATTATACATGCAAGACAACTCTAGATGCCCAAAATATAGAAAGGGCTATTGCTCCTCTTATAGTTCATTTCTTCAAGCCCAGGACTTGCTTTGATCTTAAAGAAATACATTGATCAAAATCTCAGGATAACTTATCATCACCATCCTGACACTGAGGATTACTGGGCTGATTGTGTTGATGATTTTGAAGCCAGGAGGAGGCATTTTGGTAGATTTTCTCTACAACAGATCATAGACTTCAACCTCTACTAGGTGCCTGAAGGGCTTAAGGATGATGATGAAGATTTGCAATCCTTTGAGTATGAAAGATCAATCAAGCACACTCCTCTGGAAACCTTGGATTGGTATGTGAAGGAAAGAGATGACTTGAATGAGGTGATCACCCCTGTCATCATCGTCAGAACTAAGATTTGGTTTGATAGAAAAATACGTGACCTCAGGATGAACAAAGGTAGATCCTCTTCAAGAGAGACTTCCACACCTAGGAAGGAAGTACATACGCCTAGCACTGAGGCACTTGAGAAAACTCCTCCTTCTTCTTTGATGAAAGAACTGAGTTGTCTACTCCTTCCTCTTCCACTAAAGTGTATCAAGAAGAAGGTCAAAGAAGTCAAGAAAGAACCGATCGAGGAAGAGACTCTTCTAGAGTAGTCAGAATTGCCTATTGGGCTAGAGAACATTATTGTTCTAAGTGAGAATGATGATGATGAGATGAAAGACCCAGAAGAAACCCCTAAAATCACTACTGAAGTAGAGAAGGAAGGACCAAGGACCGAACCTCCAAGTTTAATAGACTCCTCTGCAAAGGAAATTCTGAGGTTGCATTCATTTCCCACTAGAGACAATAATGGTTCATACTCTGAGTGCCATGAGTTCACTTGCACTCGGGTCCCTTGATTCTTCTATTTCTTCTTCTTCCTTTTCCTGGGTACAACCCCTAGTGACAACAAGAAAAGGAAATCTTCCTCCCGATTAATAAAGGCCTGATTTTGATGTTGTAGTAGCTCTACTTGGTACTACCCTCCTCCTCCCAACAAAGAAAGCAAAGACACTTTGAGGTTGGTAACTGATGCTCAAGGCCAGCAGTTCTGGAGGTTGCAAAACCCAAAGTGGATAAAGAGGAGAAAGATATTTTGATCTCTGACTTGGAGCTTTCCAAGAATTCCAATGGGAGAATCCACACTGAGAGTGAAGTTCATAACCTTTGGGAAACCGTGACTAAGGTTATTGAATGGGTGGAGAAAGGAAAGAAAACCATGGAGCAAGTTGGAAGAACACAACCAAGTTCTTTCCAACTTTATCAGATCATTGTTGGCAAAGGATAAAGTTTTGGATCCAGCCCCATTGGCTGCTCTCCCACCTCCCATAGTTCTCAACCAAGATGAGGTCCAAACCATCAAAGACATCCACAAGTATTCTACTTATGGGAAGGATTGAGGCCATGGTGGATGATATGATATGTAGCAGGTTTAAACTTCATTGAGGAAGCCTTCAAAACTAATGAGAAGGTGATCAAGTTGCAGCAGAAATTCACTTCCTCAATCAAGGCTATGGACAAGGAATTGAAAGTCTGGAGTGGATGTATCGCAGATCTCCATCTGATGGGTCAAACCGATGATAGGATCCTGTTGGCCAACAATGTGTTTGATGATGTCAAGAATAACTTGTCAAGGACATGGATCTTTAGCATCGAGTGGAAAATAAAGGTTCTAGAAGAAGCACTGGGGGAATTGAGGAATGTATGGAAAAAAGGGGAGTCTTTTAAAACTTGTGTTTTATCCACCTTCAAGGATATCCATTGCCATTTTAGGATGAAACCACGGGTGTATTCTTCTCTCTCCAAGAAATCAAGGCTTAGTTTAAAGCCTTTGTCAAGGATGATTTGTTCAAGGAAGAGTCAATCAC
The DNA here is from genome assembly GCA_018340775.1 of Taxus wallichiana var. yunnanensis. Classification (NCBI taxonomy): domain Eukaryota; kingdom Viridiplantae; phylum Streptophyta; class Pinopsida; order Cupressales; family Taxaceae; genus Taxus; species Taxus wallichiana. The sequence goes on from CM031243.1 coordinate 836,825,394, forward strand.
TAAAGAGAAAATGAAGGACGTTTTTTCTCTCATTCAGCTATACCGAGGCTAATAAGGAATATCTAGAGCATACTGAGTTTGAAAAAGATATGGAGAAATGCCTAGGCACGTGGACTCATGCTACTTCCAACACAATGATTCCAAGGGGCATGGAGATAGTGGAAGCATTGAAGAGATTCAGGCACCGGATCCTCAAAATAGTGGGCCCTCTCACCACAACCGGATGTCTCTACTTCTGGCTCTTGACTTTCTTCTTCTATTTTTAGTTCGGATCTCCTTGTAATTTAATTAAGGACTTTATATTGTGTATTTCCTTAATTAATATTTTGGTTAAAAGAAATGGTTACTAAATGTAACCACTTTGTAAACTATATATTGGGCTCTCCATGCCATTCCAAAGGGCTGGAACTCTGATAATTTTTGAAAGTGTAAAAGAACTAAAAGCTATCAATATAGAAGATTTCCCTTCCTATTTCTATCTACATCTATTTATTCTCTCTTGCTTGTCTAAAGTTTGTGAATCATTAATCTATTGCATTAAGAAGCTTTGTATTCTTATGGATGTCATTTCTGGAACTTTGTGTCTATGAAATAATATCTGGTGGTTTAATATGAATGATTATGTTCTATATATCATCCTTGCTCAACATTTATAAGGAACTATTTTGCTATCTATATTTCCGAGAATGTTGTTATGTTCTACCTTTTCCCTCCCTTAGTTCTTCTGTTCTTTTGTATTGATGATCTACCTTTGCATTAAAACACTTTCATGATATCAGAGTTCCTCATTAAAGTAGAAAGTTGTACATTTGTAAATAGTTTTTTGTTTGCTTGCTTTCAATAAGGGCACCTCTCCCATTAAAGAGGAGGGACTTTTTGTCCCCTGACTATTGCTTTCATTAAAGTCCTAATTTGACAACCAACAGTTTTTGGTGACTCTACTGGGGATTCATTTCAATGAATTCTAGTTTTAAAGAACAATTTCTTGATCATTTCTGATCTGGTGACTCTGAGATTTACTCATGGAAGAAGGGCTCTTGGAATTGAAGATTCTCAATTTCAACTCCTGGAGCAAGCAAGGCTTTCCCCTTCCTTCAACAAGGAGAAATAGAAGAGCTCATTTCTACAAGCACACCCCTATTGAAGATAGATTTTTGGGAGTGGTATCCCTCAAGAACAACTCAGCCCTAATCTTCGTGCTTTAATTTTTTGGTGTTTAGTTCCACTTCAAGAAATTTTTCCAAGGATGGCAAGTTCCATTACCTTGGGGCCAATGAGTTGGGCCTCTTGCCTCCCTCAACCTTTGCATGAGTTACCCAAGGGGTAATAGAAAGAACTTTCCCAAGTTCAGAGGTGATGGCAAGGTACATCCTGATGAACACATTGCAACCTTCATAGTTGCATGTGGAGTCCTTGGAGTTGAACATGAGGATGTCTCTGTGAGGATTTTTGTGGAGACTTTGTAGGACAATGTGGTAGATTGGTTTTACCATCTCCCCCTGGGACCATCACCAATTGGACTACCATGAGAACTGGATTTGAGAACCATTTCAAACCTGTAGAAGATGTGCATGCTTTGCTAGCCTGATTTCTCAAATCAAGAAAGAACCACAAGAGCCCATGAGAGAATTTGTGGCCAAGTTCAACAAGTTGATTAACAAGATCCCACAAAACACCCGACCTATGGATCAAATTCAAAAATGTTTCTTCCTAAATGCTCAATTTCCTAAAGTAAGCTATGCATTGAGAAGAGCCAATCTTGCAACTTTGGATGTTGATCAGAGATTAGCCATCAGTGTTGAAGATGACCTGATCATGTCTGGAAAATTGAAAAGAGACTCTTCCAAATCCAAAACTTCTTCTTCCTCTTCCTCTACTCCTAGAGCTAATGCAGATCAGTTAGTAAAAGCTTTCAATGACCTCATTGCCATCAAGAAACAATTGGCTCAACATGCTCCTTATCAAGATGTTCCAAGGAAGAACTTTCAGCCTAGAAACCATTTTCCTTCTTCTCAGACAAGGTTGGAAATCGAAGGACCACCCATCAAGGTCCCTGTTAATGCAACTTGTGAAGTTGAAGAACCTGATGATGAAGAGGTTAATGAAGACTTTGAAGAACCTAGAGAAGAGGCTGAGGAAGAACTGGAAGAACTTGATGGATCTCGAGTTAATTTCCTCACTACTGAGGGCATTGATGAAGAAGATGATTATGATGAAGTAGTGGTACAGAGATGAACAAGTGAGTCATATGTTGTTATGACTTGGGAGCAGAAAAACAAGAGAGAAAAAGTGATGCAGCCCGCTAAAAAATCTAAGGAGCATCCCATGACTATTCCAGTGATTGCAAGAAGAGGATCTCCTATTCCCACTACATCCATGCAAAAGGTGAGTTCTGCTAATTCTTCTTCTTCTACTCCTACTTCTAAAACTTCTTATTCTCCAGCTCCAAAACCTGATAAGCCTAGGATTCCTAGTGATGATACCCCATCCACCTCTGGATCTTTTGATATCATTGACCACCTCAAGAAGACAAAAATCTAGATTTCAGAGGCTGAGTTTTATCAAACCCATCCAAAATCCTTTGCCAAAATGGTCCACTTTGTCAATTCCCATTCCAAAACTTCATCCAACACTTCTAAAGGTATTTTTCCCACTCCCTCTTCCACATCCCAACCAAATCTTGTGGCTGCAGTCACCTCACCTAATGAGAAAATCAAACCATTCTATGTGACCCTCCTCATAGCTGGCCATAGACTCAGCAATTGTGTCATAGACTCAGGAGCATCAGACAATGTGATGCCTGCCAAAGTGGCTCATGCTTTGGGTCTTACCCACACACACTTTTGGTTCTTGCTATTCCATGGAGAGTAGGGAGGTGCCTTTGGTCGAAGAATTAAGGATGCACAAGTAGCTTTTTTGTGCTTTGCAGAGAAAAAGGTCTTAGCTACTATTTTGGTAGTTGATATTCCTCCTTCATATGGCATGTTGTTGAGTAGAAATTTTTGTAAGGATGTAGGAGGAGAAATTCAAATGGATTGGTCACATGCCCTTATACCAGTCAATGGAAAGATGAAGAAGTTATTGCCCGAGAAGAAAACTGAATATATTGTGCAAAAGATAGATGATCCCAAGGCACAAATACTTTATGAAGATATTGGGCATGGAAACTACATGATCATGTCTCAGATGAGGTGGAACATCCCAAAGAAGTGCTCCATGATCCTAATAGCATTTGGAATTTGGAATTTGATGGAAGTTTCTCTTCAGCTAGTGTTTGGGGCTGGTGTGGTATTGATATCTCCAGAAGGAAAGATTCATCCTTTCTCCTTCAAGCTATGTAGTTTGAAAATACAAATAACACAAAAAATATGAAGCTCTCATCCTTGGACTGAATGTGGAAAAAGAAAGAGGTGTGAGGAACCTCCTGGCTCGTGGAGATGTGGAACTAGTTGTCAAACAAGTCAGAGACCTTTTCCAAGTGAAGAATAGAAGGTTGAAGCATTATAGGAATCTGGTCTGGGATTCTATTGAATTCTTTGATGCCTTCTCCATCGAAGTGGTGCCAAGGGAGAAGAACACTAGAGCTGATTCCCTAGCTATTTTAGGGTCTTTGCTGATACCTCATCCCGATTTCTCTCAGGAAAAATTCACCATTGAAATGATCCATAGACCAAGCATACTAGATAATGCAAACAACTGGAAAGTTTTCAATGATGACCAACATTTTCTCTCTTTCCTGGAGCTTAGGGATAACTTTGATCAATTGTATTTTGAGGGAAGTGACAATCTACCTCGAGAGAGTGTCTCTTCCAATGAGGAAGGTGTCAAGGAGGAGATGGATCAAGATGGCTGCATCAAACTAAAAGGTAACAAGATCCCTAAAGGGCTGGTAAGTCTAGAGGAATTGTTTGATAAACATGACAGATATGTCAAGTCCAAGGCTTCCAAAGGAGCTCAGTAGTTATGCTTGAATATGAAAAGATTAACATTGGGAGCCCTACCGAACCCAAAATGGTGAACGTTGGAAAGTGTTGCACCCAAGAGGAGAAGAAGAAGGTGGTAAATATTTTGAAGAGGTACGTTGATGTCCTTGCTTATTCTTATGATGATCTGAAAGCTTTCCAGCCAAAAGAAATGCAACACTTCATTCCCCTCAAACCTGGGATTAAACCTTTCAAGAAGAAGCAAAGGCAGTACAATCCAAAGATTTCGACACCATTTTCCAAGAGATACAGAAGTTGTTGAAAGCCAAGATCATCTTCCCCATTCATCATTCAACATGGATTGCTAATATTGTACATGTCAGGAAGAAAAATGGTGAGATTCAGATTTGTGTTGACTTCAAGAATCTAAATCAAGCTTCTTTGAAGGACAACTATCCCCTACCCATGATGGACCAGGTGTTACAAGTTATCACAGGTGTGGAAATGTTGTCCATGCTTGACGGTTTCTCAGGATATAACCAAGTGGAAGTCAATATATGCAGATCAGCACAAGACTACCTTTACCACTCCTTGGGGTACTTTTTCCTACAAGAGGATGCCCTTTGGCCTCATTAATGTTGGTGCCACCTTTCAGAGAGAAATGGATTTGGATTTGGGAGTTTGAAAGGAAAATGTATTGTTGTGTATCTAGATGATTTAACTGTGTTTTCCAAAACTAGAGCAGATCACTTTCAACATCTTGAAACAGTCCTCTTGAAATGCAGAGAACATGGAGTCTCTCTGAATCCCAAGAAATCTATCTTTTTGTGTCATGGAGGGCAAGTTGTTGGGACATGTTGTCTCCAAAGAAGGAATCAAGATTGATCCTGAATGAGTTCAAGCCATCCAAAGATTCCTCTTCCCACAAGCAAAAAAGGGAGTGCACTCTTTCTTTGGTAAGATCAACTTCCTGAGAAGATTCATCCTGATTTTTTAGAGAGCTGACTTTGAATATTTCCCAAATGATGAAAGGAAAGTAGATGTTTGGTTGGTCCTCTAAAGGAAAGGAAGCATTTGAAGGCATTAAGAAAGCTATTGCTAAGACTCCTATCTTAGCATGTCCATATTTTAGCAAAGATTTTATTATCTATTGCTATGCCACAGAGAGTACCTTGGCCATTGTGTTGACTCAGAAAGATTCTGAAGACCATGAGCTCCCAATTGCATTCATGAGTTATATTCTAAAAAACTCATGAGTTGAAGTACACTATGATGGAGAAACATGCTTTTGCAGTAGTTAAAGTTGTTAAGTAGTTTTGATTTTACATTCTTAACTCTCACTCTGTTGTGCTTGTGCCCGATATGACTATCAAGTCTATTCTTACACAACAGGAGTTTGGAACCAAGAGAGGAAATTGGGTAGAAGGTTCAAGGAGTATGATCTCGACATCAGACCAATGAAGCTAGTTTGGGGTAAAGGCTTGTGTGAACTCATTGCCGAAGGAGCTGGTCATGAGTTGCCTAAGGATGAAGTTGATGTCCCTATTGTTTTGTTCCTCAGCTCGACAGATGAATGGTACACTGACATTTGCTCACTTCCTCACCTATGGTGAGTGTTCATCTCACTTAACTACCAAGGAGAAGAGAGCTATCAAGTTAAGGTCACATATACGTGTTGTGGGAGAATGCTTTGTTCAAGCGAGGAGTGGATGGAAGATTCTTGAAGTGTGTTGACAAAGAGCAACAAAAGAAGTTGTTCTCAGCCTTTCATGATCAAGCTTGTGGGGTCATTTCTCATCTGCTATCACTACTCACAAAATTCTTCGTGTGGGGTACTATTGGCCTACTTTGTTTAGAGATGCATCAAAGTGGGTCGACAAGTGTGAAGCTTGTCAAACCTTTGTGGGAAGACCTAAGTTGGCTGCTTTACCACTTAAGCCAGTTGTGATCGAAGAACCCTTTCAACAATGGGGTTTGGATTTCATTGGAACACTCAACCCACCTTCAAGTGTAGGACATACTCATGTGTTGACTACCACAGATTATTTCACCAAGTGGGTGGAAGCCATCCCAGTTAAAAGTACTACTTCTGAGGTAGTATGTAATTTCATCAAAGAAAACATCTTGGTAAGGTTTGGAGTACCAAACAAGATCGTGACCGATAATGCTTCCAATTTTTCTTCTGCTGAGATGATGGATTTCTGCTATGGGTATGGAATTTCCCTCACTCATTCTTCAGATTACTACCCTCAAGGGAATGGACAGGAAGAATCAACAAACAAGAATTTGGTGACCATTGTAAGAAAGCTTGTCAATGAATCTCAGAGAAACTGGCACAAGAAGCTTTATGATGCTCTCTGGGTAGATAGGATTACACCCAAAAGAGCAATTGGGATGTCCCCTTTTCAAGTGGTGTATGGTGTGGAAGCTCAACTACCAAAGTGATGTGGAACTACCAGCTTTGCATTTGATGAAAGCTATTGAGGACCCTAGTTTTAGTGATTCTTTGGATAAGAGGATCATGTATCTCCATAAGCTAGATGAAGATAGATACAGGTTTTTGATAGGATCTCTGCCCATCAGCAGAAGGTGAAATATTTATTTGACAAGAAACCAGATCAGAGATTTCAAAGTTGGAGACATTGTTTTACTATGGGACAAAAGGCATGAACCTCGAGGAAGCCATGGTAAGTTTGACTCTCTTTGGCTTGGTCCTTTCAGAATCAGCACTTTCTTTGGTGAAAATTCTTTCTATCTTGATTACATGGATGGATCTTCTCTCCCACTTCCTTATAGTGGGTAGTACCTGAAATTGTTCAAATCCTAGGTGAATAGGAAGTCCTTTGTATATTATGTATAGTGTGTGTTTTCCTTTCCTTGCCTTTTTTTTTGTTTTTTTTTCCATGTGTTGCCTTTTGTATTGATTTTCCTTTGACTCTATTTGCCCAATGGATAAGGCACTGGTCTTCTTCCCAGAGTTTTTCTTGAATTCTTGTCTTGCCTCATTCCTGTGATCTAGTCAAGTCATCCCCAGAAAGAGCCAGTTGTTGTCCCCTCAAAATTCCCCTCTTTTGAAAGTCAAAAAAATTTGAAAATTTTGAGTTGGCACCTTTCAGTAGTGTTTTAGTGAAGTAAGAAATTTGAAGAGATGGTGAAAATTCCATTTCTTGGGGTCATTTTAGTGACTTGTGGGTCTATCGGACATTTTTTTCCTCATGTCCCAAGTACCTGGTGGGCCTCTGTTCGCCGATTGGCCGATTTCCCCACAAGTCCTTGTCTGTCGGCTTTTTTAGACTTTTTCAGCCCATCTGTCCCAAGTACACCTGGGCCTCCTATTCACCGATTCCCCGCATCACCCACATTGGCCGAATCATCTCTTCATCCTTCACATTTTTGTGTCCCTCGGACCACCCGTGCTCTCTTGGCCCGCATCATCCATCCGCATCGGCCGAATCGGCTCTTCACATCCCTCATGTCCCAATGTTCCATGGACCGTCGGGGCAATTTTTTCCACTTTTCCTACATTTCACCTTTTTGAGTCAGTGCAAGGTATATTTAATATGCATTTATGATCTTCTCTCTCCTAAATGGCTATTTAAAGGGGAAACCATCTATGCACTTGTCACATTGCTTGCTCATTATCTCTTGCCCACATTTTTGCAAAATTGAGTCATTTTTCCACCTTCCTATATCTCCTTGCAATTTTTGTCATGAATCTATTCTTTGAAGGCCATTCCTCCATTCACTATCAAAATGAAGATCAAATTTCAAGGGCATGAGCATCTATCCCCTTTGGAGACTTTTTGCCCGATATTGGAGATAGTGAAGTTTGACATTTGGATTTTGATGATTTTGGGGAGATTAGCATGCGACAACCCTGCTCCCATGGCTCAAATGATAAATGATAGTGGAATCACATACGCCATTGGTTTTCCTCTCTCTGTGTAATGTGCCGACACTGTGCTCACCTGTGGGGCTAATTTCAATCTGGACACCAAGGAGGTTGTCAATGTGCATGGTGAGTTGATTTACAAAATTGGATGCGTTGCCACCATCGCCGCTTGCCCTACGCATCCCAAAATAGAAGACTCCATTGTTCTCACTCTCGCTCAAGCTCAAACTCTATTTGATCAAGACAATGAGAAATATAAGGCTTGGGTAGTGAAATCATGGCTGAAGTCCCTAAGAAGGGAGCGTCCCGACTCTCTAAGGCATTGTTCAGGGTCGACTTCAATGAAGAACTATCAGATATCATCACCTTGCTCACCGGATTATGGGAATGCCCTCTACTAATGAATTCCATTTTTGGATGTGCCCTTTCATAAATATCATCTGTGAGGGTAAGAAAAATCTAAATTGGGCTGAGATTATCTATGGAAACCTGACTGAACAATTGTCAAATGTTCAACAAACCAAAAATTTCTACATGACTTCCTATCTCATGTACACCTTGGCAACATCTCGTGAGTGGTTTGGCTTCACTTTCATTGAAGGCAAGAAGGATGAGCCCATCTACACATATTGCCCTCAATTTACCCTCAAGGTCAGTAATCATAATTTTAGAAGGGTAAATGATGCCTTCACCATGTACATTGTGAGGCTCTTGAGGTGACACTACCAGAAGGTTCTCTGATGAGGCTAAGGATTTGATAACCAAGTATGGGGCTTTCTTCACTCAGTTTCCGAAAGTTCTCATACATCAGTTGGCTTGTTTTGAAAGCACACCTCTCAAGCTTCCCATGTTCTGCAATGACAAAATGGCTTTGGTTGAGGTGTGCAGGTAGCTGGATAAACTTCATAGAACCTACCGAGATAAGAAGATTATTGGTCTTCATTTCCCTATCACCTTGGGGAATTATACATGCAGGACAACTCTAGATGCCCAAAATATAGAAAGGACTATTGCTCCTCTTACAGTTCATTTCTTCAAGCCTAGACTTGCTTTGATCTTAAGAATACATTGATCAAAATCTCAGATAACTTATCATCACCATCTCTGACACTGAGGATTACTGGGCTGATTGTGTTGATGATTTTGAAGCAGGAGGAGGCATTTTGGCAGATTTTCTCTACAACAGATCATAGATTCAACCTCTACCAGGTGCCTAAAGGGCTTAAGGATGATGATGAAGATTTGCAATCCTTTGAGTATGAAAGATCAATCAAGCACACTCCTCTGGAAACCCTGGATTGGTATGTGAAGGAAAGAGATGACTTGAATGAGGTGATCACCCCTATCATCGTCAGAACTAAGATTTGGTTTTGATAAAAATACGTGACCTCAGGATGAACAAAGGTAGATCCTCTTCAAGAGAGACTTCCACACCTAGGAAGGAAGTACATACACCTAACACTGAGGCACTTGAGAAAACTCCTCCTTCTTCTTCGATGAAAGAACTGAGTTGTCTACTCCTTCCTCTTCCACTAAAGTGTATAGAAGAAGGTCAAAGAAGTCAAGCAAGAACCGATCGAGGAAGAGACTCTTTGGGAGCAGTCATAATTTCCTATTGGGGTGAGAACATTATTTTCTAAGTGAGAATGATGATGATGAGATGAAAGACCTAGAAGAAACCCTGAAATCACTGTTGAAGTGGAGAAGGAAGACCAAGGTCGAACCTCCAAGTTTTAAGACTCTCTCGCAAAGGAAATTCCTGAGGTTGCATTCATTTCCCCACTAGAGACAACAATGGTTCATACTCTGAGTGCCATGAGTTCACTTGCACTCGAGTCCCTTGATTCTTTATTTCTTCTTCTTCCTTTTCCTGGGTGCAGCCCCTAGTCGACAACAAGAAAAGGAAATCTTCCTCCCGATTAAAGGCCTAACTTTGATGTTGTAGCAGCTCTGCTTGGTACTACCCCTCCTCCTCCAACAAAGAAAGCAAAGACTACTTCGAGGTTGGTAATTGATGCTCAAGGCCAATAGTTCTTGGAGGTTGCAAAACCCAAAGTGGATAAAGAGGAGAAAGATATTTTGATCTCTGACTTGGAGCTTTCCAGAATTCCAATGGGAGAATCCACACCTGAGAGTGAAGTTCATAACCTTCAAGAAACCGTGACTAAGGTTATTGAATGGGTGGAGAAAGGCAAGAAAACCATGGAGCAATTGGAAGAACACAACCAAGTTCTTTCCAACTTTATCAGATCATTGTTGGCAAAGGATAAAGTTTTGGATCCAGCCCCATTGGCCGCTCTCCCACCTCCCATAGTTCTCAGCCAAGATGAGGTCCAAACCATCAAAGACATCCACAAGTATTCTACTTATGGGAAGGTTGTTGAGGCCATGGTGGATGATATGACTGTAGTAGGTTTAAACTTCATTGAGGAAGCCTTCAAAACTAATGAGAAGGTGATCAAGCTGCAGCAGAAATTCACTTCCTCAATCAAGGCTATGGACAAGGAATTGAAAGTCTGGAGTGGATGTATCAGATCTCCATCTGATGGGTCAAACCGATGATAGGATCCTATTGGCCAACAATGTGTTTGATGATGTCAAGAATAACTTGTCAAGGACATGGATCTTTAGCATCGAGTGGAAAATAAAGGTTCTAGAAGAAGCACTGGGGAATTGAGGAATGTATGGCAAAAAGGGGAGTCTTTTAAAACTTGTGTTTTATCCACCTTCAAGGATATCCACTGCCATTTTCAGGATGAAACCATAGGTGTATTCTTTCTCTCTCCAAGAAATCAAGGCTCAGTTTAAAGCCTTTTTCAAGGATGATTTGTTCAAGGAAGAGTCAATCACTAAAGAGAAAATGAAGGACATTTGTTCTCTCCATTCAGCTATAGCCGAGGCTAATAAGGAATATCTGGAGCATACTGAGTTTGAAAAAGATATGGAGAAATGCCTAGGCACGTGGACTCATGCTACTTCCAACACAATGATTCCAAGGGGCATGGAGATAGTGGAAGCATTGAAGAGATTCAAGCACTAGATCCTCAAAATAGTGGGCCCTCTCTCACCACAACCGGATGTCTCTACTTCTGGCTCTTGACTTTCTTCTTCTATTTTTAGTTCGGATCTCCTTGTAATTTAATTAAGGACTTTATATTGTGTATTTCCTTAATTAATATTTTGGTTAAAAGAAATGGTTACTAAATGTAACCACTTTGTAAACTATATATTGGGCTCTCCATGCCATTCCAAGGGCTGGAACTCGATATTTTTGAAAGTGTAAAAGAATTAAAAGCTATCAATACAGAAGATTTCCCTTCTAATGTTTCTATCTATTGCATCGATTTATTCTCTCTTGCTTGTCTAAAGTGTGTGAATCATTAATCTATTGCATTAAGAAGCTTTGTATTCTTATGGATGTCATTTTTGGAACTTTGTGTCTATGAAATAATATCTGGTAAAGTGAAAGTTTAATATGAATGATTATGTTCTATATATCATCCTTTAGTGACCTTGATGTGTACATCATATTCCATTACTTTCGTAATCCACCTATTGCATTTCTCATTCATCTCTTTATTCAACAAAAACTCTTTGACACTAGGATGAGAAACCATTAAGTGGACTTTGTTGTTAGAAAACATATGCCTAAAATTATTTAGGGCTTGAATGAATGCAAAGACCTAATTTTCGACGAAGGAATATTTGAGTTCGTATTCCTTAAGAGACTTGACTGAAAAAGGCAATGGGCTGCTCCATCAGATCATCATTATGTTGAGTGAGGATTCCTGAAATACTTTCCTGACCTGTGAAAGCATAGAGAATGAAATCCCTATCAAACCGGGATTCACCAAAGCTGGGAGCTTGGGAGATAGTTGTCTTGATGGCTTCAAATATTTCTCTTCCCTCCTTCATCCATGAAAATGGAATATTCTTTTGAGCATGGCCATTAGCGGTTTTACAAACGTTGCAAACTGAGGAATGAATCTCCACACAAAATTTATAGTTCCCAAAAAAATCTGGAGACATTTTTATGACTTGGTAGGGATAAGGACATAATTGAATGAATCCTAGCTAGGTTGATAGACAACCCCTCTGTCAAAACAATATGCCCCAACAAATTTCCTTCCTGCACTGTGAAAATGCATTTCTTAGGGTTCAGTGAGACACCAAATTCTCTACACTTTCAAAAAAATTTCTTAGATGAGTGATATGATCCTCAACATGCTTGGAGTAGACAGTGACATTGTTAAGGTAAACCAATAAAATATCATTGATTATTCCTTTAAAGGCCATATCCATGGCTCTTTGGAAAGTAGCTCTGCATTAGACAATCAAAATGGCATCTTTTTGTAAGTGTACGTGCCCCATTTAGTAGTGAAAGCCATTTTGAATTGGTTAGATTCTTGGACCAGAATATAATTATACCCTGAATATCCATCAAGAAAAGAGAAACTCTGAGCCCCTACCACTGTTTGGAGGATTTTCTCCATCAACGGAAGGGGGTAATGATCCTTTAATGAGGCATGGTTTAAATACCTGAAATCCACACACAACCGAATTTCTTCGTTCTTTTTCCTTACTGGACACCAAATTGGCTACCCATGAGGAATGTTTGATGGGAAAAATTATGCAGCCTGAAAAGCTTGTTTATCTCTTTCCTCATCAATGGCTCAATCTTGGGATTGATTGGCCTCTATTTTTGATGAACTGGCTTGGAGTTCGGATCCAGTTCAATAGTATGTTGAGCTAAGCGGGATCGAAACCACACAAGTCTTTGTAGCTCCATGTGAAAATATCATGGTATTCCTGACATAATTCAATGAAAGATTTCTTCTCTCGAATGGTGCATACTTTACCAATTTTTAAGCATTTTTTGCTTGCCACCTCAACTTCTTGAAATCTTCTTCCTTGACTACCATATTGGTGCTTTGTCATTTGGTCTGGTCATCTCGAATTGAAGATGGATTCAAGTGTAACCAGAAATTTTGGCAGTTTGTTCCCCTTCAATTGTATAATTTGGTCACCGTAAGAATTGTGCATTTTATCCTGATGTTTGGCAGCAAAATCTACCTCTTGTTGTAGGAAAAGGACAATCTACTCATCACTATCAAATACCTATCAGCTAGTTATATTATCTGGTACTACGGGATGGACTACCATTTTGACCACCGGCTATCCTTCCTTCATTATATCTATAGGTATATCATATTGGGAGCCAATATTTGCAAGTCTATCTGCGTCTTGATTTTATTTTTGAGGCTGTGTGAATTCTCGAAATCTTTAAAATCCTCTATCATGTCCCAGACATCGATTCTTATACGATCTCAATAGATCATTTTTTGACACACTACGGGATATTACCTGATGCATGACCAACTCACTATCACCATAGATAGTCAAAGCTTTGATTCCTCTTTTTTGAGCAAGTGAATTCCTTGTATAAGGGCCTCATACTCGGTGACGTTATTAGTACAACTAAACTACAACCAAAAAGACAAGAAATATTTATCCCTTTCTAGAGAAATTAACATAACCCCTGTGAGATCCATTCTTACTCCTTGAACCATCGAAGAATAGCTTCCATAGTCCCTCGGGATTGTTGGGTGTTTTAACCAACTGAGGTACGATTGCTCCCTCTTCATGTACGCAATATGTACCCAATCTAGTCTCTTCCAAAACAACAGACCAAATTCTTCATTTGCCAATAAATCAACATAAGGTTCATATTGATGATCTATACTTACCTCATCAAGAACTATATCTGGAACCTCTTCTACGAGAGTAGTTGGCTCATGATCTACATCCTCCTCTTCTGGATCACAAATGGCATAATTACCATTTATGGGTTTGGTTGTGTAAGGTTCCATGTGATTATGACAGATTGGTTCTGCCCTTATAGTTACTTTCATACCATACTCGGGTCCTTAGGATCATATGTGACTAGTATGATGACAAATAACCACCCATCTTGGTAGTGAAATCTGTGATAAGAAAATGGAAAAAAGGGGAGGGAGATCAATAAAATATATGTCCTACGTGAATGTCAAGCTAGGACATGCGTGGATAGTAAGCTGAAGCCCCTTAATGACCCCCATAGTTTGGACTGCAGTACCATCTAGTTGAACAACTCCTCTTAAAATTGGAGTATATGGAATTTGTAGTACATCTGCGACCTATTTGGGCATTACGGAACTACTAGCTCTAGAATCGATCATACAATTGTGTACCAAATGGTCACCAATAATCAATGAGATATAGAATGGTGGTGGTTTGTTGGGATTAGCATATGTTTTTGTTTCGGGTTGGCATAAGCTAGTTTCCATTGCTACTTCTTGACTTGAGGATCTATTGGTAGTGCCAAAGCTGTTCAAAGCCTCCCATAACAAGTTCCTCTGAGAAGGAATCGAGAGTGCATCCCACATTATGACACTCAAATTGGTCTTCTTCATTTGCTCCACGATGCTAAACAAAATTGCTCCCACTTTGCTAATGTCTTTTGGGGCATTGGGGTCTTCTTTTGGAAAATGCCTATTGGGCATTATGATACTTGAAGTCCCATCCTTCTTCGTAGACTGACCCATAGATACTTCTAGTGATTTCTTTCCCACGCCTTTATCATCCGGTATTTGTGTTGGGGGTTGAGAAGTAGATGCTTGATCAGTATTGGAGGATTTTGGATCTATTGCCCTTTTCTTGGAACGTGTGTTGGATGTTATAGTGGATGCATCTAGTATTCAAGCCACAAAAGTCTTCTGCTTGCCAATTTAGTAGTGTAGTTTCATCAGAAGTAGAATCTTGACTTTCTTGGGTGGTTGGTCCAGCCAACGATTCAGGTGGGGTGGATATACTTTGGACCATAAGGGCCTGACTTAAAACTCCATTTGGGCAAGAGGTTCGATTATGGGGCTGAGAACAAGGATAGCACCATTCATAGTCTTAGATGAGGTTGTTTTGGACTGGGAGTATAGCTTTAGAAGAACTGACAATAGAAGGATTTTGAAAGTTCAAAGGTTTTACATTTACAACTTGGCTTGTGGCCTGATTTTGTGACTGACCATTTCCTTGGAATGGAGGATGGCTTATCTAATATTGGGGTTGAAAGGGGCGAGCATATTGGGACTGCTACCTCTTCATTGCTACGAGTTCATTCCCAAATGTTTGTAATAGTGACTTTACCTTAGCCAGATCATTTAAGGGATTGGACACATGTGTAGCTGTCAGACTAGAAGCCTGCCGGTGGGACAACGAATGGTCACTGTTTACTGCAAGTTCTGTAAACACAGGTATGGGAGGTCTAAGCGTAATTTTACCTACTTGAATCAAGCAATTTTAGCTCTTACGGAAATTTCGTAAGCATCAGGAATAACGGTACCCCATAGATTGAATCATGATGGCTACATCACTATTCAATGCTTATAAGTAATATAGAAATGTGATCTCTAGAGACAACCTTATGAGTGTTGGGATCTATTTCCAAGTCTTGTCAAAACAGAGGTTGAAATCACTCATATACTCTTGAGGGGACCGCTTGATAGTATGGAATTGTTCTAAAAGTGAGAGATGATCACTTTTGTCCTCGAACTTCTTACAAAACTTCATGCCTAACTCATTCTAAGTGGTAACAGATCCAATGAGTTAAACTCCGGAACCATTGAAGTGCTCTACCTTTGAATGAAGTAGCAAGGAGTCGAACTGCCATGTTATCTTCTTGTAATATTGTGTACCAAAAAAATGCTAGCTACATCTAGTATGTGCTCCGAGGTGAAACATTAGTCTCCCTAGTGTAAAATGGTAAACTTTTAAAGGTAGCTGTTGGTATGGCATCTCTTTGTGCTAACAACAAAGGACTACTGGCATTGAAAGGAGGACAAGTGTTGGTTGCCATGGCGTCCAAAATTTTGTTGTGTCTCAAAAGAGAGGAAAACATCCCTTAAGAGGAGTCGAATGCCCTCTACGAGGTAAAGCGGTGGTTGGTGCTGCTGAAAGGCTTCTTCCTCTTCTCCTTGGGGGAGACAAGGAAAGTTCTATATGCTTATAATTTTCCTGCCTTGAAGAAGCTATTGTGTGAATTCTTCGCATAAGTTGATTATACTGAACTTTGAAATCTAGAGAGATGGAGTCACCAGGTACCTTTAATTAATGGAATAAGAAGAGTAGTACCAACTCTTGTCCCACGGTGCATGTCAAAAATGGTTGTCACCAAATCAATGCACCCCTGAATGGCCTAAAAATGAATCATGATATCGGTGTGATTGGGACACATGGGATCACCTTTCAAGCTGTGGGACTTGGGCTCAAGGTGAACCTCCGGAGAAGGTCGGATTCCTCTTCCTAAACTGAATGCTTTACTACTCCTAGTGTAATAAAATGACCATCTAATCCTAAGCTAACATCTTCATGAGTTTTAAGGAAAGAGATTTTACATAACTGAAACTATACTAAGGGTGGTGATGCACCAAATTAAGGGTTTTCTAATATTTGGAAGGGTTAATGTGGGAGGGATGCTTGCATCACTGACCACCTTCACCTATCGCCACTCGAAAGGGTACAAAATACCACAAACCAGGGGCGTACGTTCCTTCATTAAACTTGAGCATACATAAGGATAGATCAAATTGGATTCAACACACAATTAATTTATCATGAGGAAACCACACATGCATATGTCAAACATCTATTTCTGCAACTAGGGATAATGATGACATAACTTAATACAGAAGGAAAATAAGGTTTTCACAATTGACATAAAATATAGTCACATTATTCCTTCACAACATGAAATAGATAACCTGAAATAAAGGTAAGATAATCAATCACAGTAAGGAATTATAAATTCACAATGTAAACAGTGATTAACCATTCAACAAAATAAATCAAATTTCCAATAACAAGGTGTAACTCTAAATATAATTAAAAGGTTTCTTAGACATTTCTTAAGCACTCTTCCAAGCTTGAAGAATGAATCGTACCAAAAACAGTCTATATCTACTAACTTGAAGCATTCAACTATTTATAAGTTCCTTGGCTAAGCCATCACAGCTGGGCCCTTAACTAACATTTGACTAAAAATAGACATGTCATTAAATTAAGGGAACATGCTCCCATGAAAATAGTAAATTTTTTTGCAGGGGTTTGACTTAGTCAACTTTACAACTTTGACCAATCTGGAGCTTGGATTTGTCCTTTCATGGCCACTCAGCTTTGGCTTGGTTTAACTACACCTTCTCCTTCTGCAATTTTCTGTTGTTCTCCTTCCCACACAACCATTCGGTGCTTATACTCAATGAAGCACTTGATAATTCCTTGAATTTATTCATCTCTAGGCCCACATGCATAGTGATTCACTACATCTGCCATCTCAATCTCCTTTTTGATCTTGGCTGGAACTCTTTGAAGTTTATTCGTAACCTTCTTCATCCTCCCTATGAAATTTTGGCACAAGACCAATCGGTCAATGGAGTCACTATTGAAAGTTTTGGTGACCTCATCATCATGCTTCACCAAATCCTTGAAATTTTCCTTAATTTGATCTTCAAGAAGAGCATCGATGTTTTCATTGAAGAATTTGCAATTGGCAATATCAAATTCTTCTGAGATGTCATTCAGGGCATCTGTGATTTCCACTCATTTCTCCTCCAATTTCTTGATTAAATCCTACAATACTTGGCACCGGAATTCCATGGCCTTTTGGTATTCAAATAATTTTGAGGCATCATCGATCACCTCTTCCTGAAGAAGCAAGTCAGGGTCTTCTTCTTTGATCTCACTCCATGTTGCCAAATTTAAATTTAGATTATTATTATCTTCGGAAAAGGCCTCATCCATTTTACAAATAGCAGCCTTCCCAACCTGTAGATCATTATATATTTTGACAGACCTCCTTGATTAAGGGATTAGCTTCCTATAGAATTATCTCCATCCATCCACTCATTAATCTCCCTTTCTGGCCTAGCTTCTCGAGCTCATGATAAGAAATATCATTGATTGTAGATGAAATCGTCATAGCTGTAGTAGTTGAGACTTCAAGTAGATGGAGTGGGTTGGGTTACTTTATGCGAAGTGTAGTGAGCTACTCAACCTTGGCTTTGAGTTCATCTTTGGTGGCCTTATCTTTGTCATATTTTTCCAAAAGAGCCCCAAGGGTAGTGTGCACATCTTGCTTGGCTCCTTCATGAGTGGCCTTTCCCAATGAGAATTTTGAGATCGATAGTTTGAAGCTGTGATTTTTCTTTAGTTTTCCCCTCAATGGGGGTGGCAACTTCTATCACCCATTCTCCTAGATGGGTTAACTATTAGACTTGACATGGTTCTTGGTCTCTTGGCCTGTCTCTTGGGCATATGCTCCAATATGCTGAGATCTATAACATCTCCCAGAGGCACCTTCTTCTTCTACTTTGGGTCTGTCTAAACAACCATTCAGGAATAGCTAATGCTGATGAAGATGAGACAATAGATTCAATACCTGAGACATTAGATAAGGAAAGAGCACTAGAAACATTAGTTGGTATTTGGGTAGAAGTGGCCATGATGGACGGGGTGGACGTAAGGACAACCATAGGAGTTGATAAAACGATGCTAGGGGATATGATTGAAGAAAATGGAAGTGTTAAGGGAAGTGAAGAGGAAATGGGTGACCCAATATTTTCCCTAGCTAATAGAACTGGAAGTGATGAGAATACTTGGGCCATAAAAGGGGATGGGAATGAAGAAATGATTGTGGAAGTGGAAGGAACTGATATTGGAAGTGAAAATGGAGGAGGAAGAAGATGTGATGGATCTTGGGAGATACTAGGGGAGTCACTGACTTCAAATAATTCTGTCACAGGTGATGTAGGAGACATAACCTTAGGAATAGGCACCTTAGAAAAAGAAGAACCTCTAATAAAAAATGAAATCTTCTTTGGAATTGTAGGAGACTTTTGTGTTGACCTTTTCCCCTTAGTGGGTGTTGGTTGGCTTATTACTGGTGGGGCCTCGATATTTATAGGTTATTTTGCTCCCTTGGGTGAAATTCCCAAGGTAACCAACCAACTGTAAGTTCTCTAGAGAATGGGCCCTTCCCTCTCCTTTGTATTGTAGCATTCCTCTACATACCAATCAATTCATGACAATGGTTGATTGGAAATATTATCATTTTTGTATGCTACATCTAAAACCTCATCACCATCCTACGCTTGCTTTGGGACATTGGCCAAGCCAAACTGCCAAACCTCATCCAAGGTAATCCTCTCATAATATCCTTGTCGCACAATATATTCATCCCGATAATGAATCCAAATATCTTCCAATTAGGGCATGTGGGCACTGGACCGACATGTTTCACCAAATTTACCCCAATAATCAAAATTAGTTTGTGGATGAAAGGTTCGCAAAGTCACTTTGGCCAATTCTACATCCACATTTTTGGCCTTATGAATATTTGGGCAGGTGTATCTACCAATTGAAATAGGGAAATGAATTCCCGATTTGTGGCGCTTGTTTTTAATTCGACGATAATCTAACATTTATTGGACCAATTCCAGTAGAACCCATTTATCAATGGGGTACCTTGGAAATTTTTGGGGCACCTATAAATCATAGAACCCGAATGTAAGTGAATGTAGGGAACTACAAATAGATGGCTCCCCACTCACGCACCTCTTTGAAGGATTCATCAGAAATCCTTCGGTTTTATAATTCTTTGTCAAAACGGTAGAGGATAATTGTAAAGAAGGTGTAATTGAACCTTCAAAAATACTTGCTTCCTTAACTCGGTGCAAGTTGTGGATAGAAATAATAAATTTGGGAAGTCTCTGCAAACACCTATAGTATTCAAACCAGCAAAATCTCCCATAGTAGCAACAACATACACCAGATAGGATGTCATGTAGAAAGTCTTTGTAGCTGACACCTTGCTCAATTGATAGCAAATGGAGCTACTAATATGTTCCCCCATTGGATAAACTCATTGTTCTTCTTGATGGTAGTGATGTACAAAAACATCCATTCCTAGAATTCCTTTGCAGAAGGGAGACCTGAAACTCTGCTTAGTAGCACAATAAGATCACTGACCTCTGAATAAAATCTGACCGATGCATAGTTTTGGGTAATTTGGCAAAGCTCTTAGCCAGATAAGTTTTCATCATGATTTTTGAGCATACTTCCTCTTCCTTGTCCCAATGTTCCACTGCTAACTCTGGAAAAATTGTGGCGTAATCTTGAACACCAGAAGTTTGAGTAGATCTTCGAAGAAGTATGGGTCCAAACGGATTACTACCTTATCATCATTATCTCTGACTGACATGGAGTCTTTGTCAAAGTGGGATGTTGCAGCTAAAATGAACTCTAGGCAATGCATGGATGTGGGAAAACCGTAGTAAGGGGAAAGCCACTGTTGTACATGGCCTGCATCCATGATTTCTTATTCGAGCCTTTACTCTTTCCCAGAAATCTGGAAAATCAATTTTCCCTAGGTCGGTGTCTCCTATATTCCCTAAGTCGGAGGACAAGTAGGAGTGAGGAGAAACCCAAGAAATGAGTACTTCATCTTTTCTTTTCCCTTTGAAGTGGAAGTAGACATCAAGCCCTGTGTTTTAGAATCTGAAGTTGGAGAAATTTCTGAAAACCTGAAAGAAAAACCTTCGAAGTCCCGAATTGAAAAGTTCCATAAAGAAATGCTGAAGCCGAAAGTTATGAAAATTTTCTTTGAAAGAATTCTTCGAAGCCGAAAGTTCTGAAAGAAATCTCTAAAAATTTCTTTTAAAAGTTTTGTCCGAAACATTTTCTTCAAAAATTTCTCTGAAAATTTAGGGAAAGGATTTTTACCAAATAATGCTAATTTCCAAACCCTGAAAAATGAGAATGTTGAGGAAAAATATGGGAAACTTGAGAGGATCGTTTGAACAACTCTGAATACCTAAAGAAAACTTGAAATGCAAAACATGGTGAACAAAAGGTTTGTCATTTCAAAAGATACATAGAGGGAGACCAAAGAGAAAACAAATGAGAAGGAAACAAAATAAAAGACCTTAAATAAAAAAGAAAATAAAAACATTATCATACCTTGAAAAGGACGTCATGAAAGTACAAGAAACAAAATTTCAAAGCAAAATGTAGGAGTAAAAGTGACGAGTAAAAACTGAGTTTTAATAGAAAACCCAATATTAATGGCAGAAATTTGATTTGTACGGGGTTGGTGAAAAATTAAATGCACAAAGGTTTTCCAAAAGTTTGAAACCCGAAAGCCCAAAATTCCAAAAATTTAGAATTTCGGGGTTTCGGACATTAGAGATGGGAGATGAAGAATGTGAATTGGCAATGAAAATTTCTGAAACCCGAAGCCCAAAATTTTGAAAATTTGGAATTTGAGGACTTTCAGACTTCAGAAGTTCAAAAGTAAAAATCTTAAAAATGACTTGAAGAATTCCAAAACCCAAAAGTCCAAAAGTATGAAATTTGGACTTTGGACTTTTGATTTCGAAAGTCAAGAGAGATTTAATCAAAACGGGGCCAAAAGTTACGAACCCGAAAGCCCAAAAGTTTGAAATTTTAGACTTTCGGGATTTCAGACTTCAGAACTCTGAGTTAAGAAATGCGAATTTGTTGAATGAAAATTTCTAAACCCCGAAAGTTTGAAAGTTTGAAATTTTCGACTTTCGGGATTTTGGGCTTCAGAGATTTGGAACCAAATTTCAAACCCACACCATTTAAACTCTAAAATAGAAAATCTCTGAAATCTGGAAGTTCGAAATTTTTCAGAATTTTGGGACTTGGAGAATTTTCAAAACATTATGCAGAATCCCTCTAAACAAAGGATTTAAAAATTTTCCGACTACTTTCGACTTCTATTTCTCAAGGTAGATTAAAATGTTAACACTTACCATCAATAAGGAGAATGTTTTACATGTAAAATATCCAGACCCTACACATTAGAAGGAGGTTTATCAGGAAACCATGGAGGTACTCAAGAAATCTATAGGGTGAAATACAATGTTTAAAGGAATAGTTGTGGAATTTGGAACAAAAGAAGAAAATGAGACTTTTCAGTCAGATGTTGATGATCTGAAGGAAGTATGCAAGATGCTACATTAGGAGAACATTATTCCATTACTAGGGAGCTAGTTGAAAGGAAACACTCTACGTGCTAGTATTGAGAACAAATGGTAGATTTTGCATGTTAATCTCCCTCCTCATAGCTTGGATTATGACAAGGAGATCACTCTGAATGTTGTTGTGGATGGATGGATTTTGAGCAATATTTTGATTGACATAGGCATGGAAGTGAATGTGCTTACCTTAGATGCATGGGTTCAGATGGGTAGACCTCCATTGCAGCCATCTTCCAATGTATTGTATATGGAAAATTAGACTAAGGCCATGCCAATTGGAGTATTGAAGGATGCATCCATTACTATACAAGGGGCCAATCTCCTTGGGAATTTGAGGTATTAGCGCTTGCAGTAGACAACTTCCTAGCTCTACTTGGGTACCCTTGGTGCTATGTAAATAATGCTGATCTATGGTTCAATAAGGGATATATTAGTTTTGAGAACAAGGAAGAATGAGTTATTATCCCTTTGATAGATGAGAAATCTACACCTTATGTTGAGCCCTTAAGTGAAGAAGACTTGAACAAAATTTATGTGTGCACCATTCAAGATCGAAAGTGCTTGAGCCATCTAAGGAAGGAATCCTCCAATGGGATGATGCACAGTCCATCAGTAATAATACAAGTGTTTCCTATGACAATTGGGCACATGACACTTACAAGATGGTTGGGCGTGAAGTAAGAATCGTAGCTGCGTGCGTAAGCAAGCTGTTATATGTTAGGAGGTTAGGAAATAACCTTGTACCTTGGTACACTGGAAAAGGAAACCCTAAGGTATTCCTGTGAGCCATGGAAGTACAATGGAAGGATCAAGTGGAAATAAGGAATATGTTTTTGTATACCCTGTGCAGGAAAGCAACGCGTAGGTGGATGGTTCATAGGGATAATCTCATAGAATGGAGAGAAGTGAGAATTTCTCTATCAGCCCGGTTTTTTAGGAGTAATGCACCTACTCAAATATGTGAATATCATGGTAATAATCTTGTTTAGCACCACATTCAACAAAGTGTGAGAGACTTTGGAAAGAGGGGTAGGAATCTTTACCACCTTCGTTGTGGGTGCACAAAATTTATTTCACCTTGTGAGGCTACGCGCGCTTGGTATGTTTATG
Source organism: Taxus wallichiana var. yunnanensis (assembly GCA_018340775.1). Classification (NCBI taxonomy): domain Eukaryota; kingdom Viridiplantae; phylum Streptophyta; class Pinopsida; order Cupressales; family Taxaceae; genus Taxus; species Taxus wallichiana. The sequence continues at coordinate 836,848,409 of CM031243.1, forward strand.
TGGAGCTGCATAGGGAGACTAGAAATTGGTAAGACTTGACTGCAGGAATGATCTAGACTTTTGAATACTTCTCCACTAAACCTCTAGTGAAAGAGGCATTACATGTTATGAAGTGATTGACTATGGGAGATAGTGCAAAGGTTAAAGAACTCATTCAGGAGTTATTTGGTGAGTTAGATCTAGAAGCACATTTTGATGAAGTAGATGAGACAGATGCAAAACTGTTTGAGTACGCTTTCCTAGAGAAGGAGAAAGGAAAGATGGTCTATATGGTGGATGATGAAGAAGTGGAACAGTTGGACATAGATCATTCAGAGGGTATGCATGAGGTCTTAGACAATATGGATGAGAAAGTGTGCGCCTAACATAAACTTATGAAGATGAAGAAAGTGAACATTGGCATGGTACATTGAACCTAAGGAGGCCATAATTGGAGATTATTGGTGAATCTGAAGTGGCTAAGATAATTGAGTTGCTATGTGATTTATAGGACTTGTTTCCTAGGGGATACCATGAGTTGAAAGGGGTGCATGAATATTTGGGTGAGATGAAAATTAAGTTAAAGGAAGGTGCGCACTCGGTTAGGAAGAGACCTTACAGGATGAACCCTAACATGTGCGTAAAAGTTAAAGAAGAAATAGACAAGATGTTGGAATCTAGAATTATTGATCCCATAGAGGAATTAGAGTGGGTTAGCCCTATGGTAATCAACATAAAGAAAGATGGAAGAATCAGGATTTGTGTGGACTACAGGGAGTTGAATGTTGCATGTGTGATTGATCCTTTCCCTACACCATTCATTGAGGAAATATTGGAAGGCGTTACAAGACATGAAATATACTCTTTTACAGATGGATTCTCTAGGTATCATCAACTAAGAATTACTAAGGAGGATCGAGAGAAAACAAATTTCACCACTGAATGGGTAATTTTTTCATACACAGTGATGTGCTTTGGTTTGAAGAATGCGCTTGCAGTATTTTCATGCATTGTGGTTCAAGCATTCTAATATTTTATTCACAAATTATTACAGAGTTTACTTGGATGATTGGACCATGTATGGGCTTATCAAGGATCATTGTGACAATTTGCGGTTAATGTTTGAGAGGTGTAGATAGTTAAACATCTCTTTAAATATTAAGAAGTGTGTATTTGCTACACCTTTTGGAACTCTACTAGGGCATATCATCTGCAAGGAGGGTTTGTTAGTAGATATGTATAAGGTTGTAGTTATTTTAGAATCGAGGAAACCACTAGTCAGAGTGAGGTGCTCAGATTCTTGGGCCACATAGGGTATTAAATAAATTTTATCAAAAGATATGCTAAGATTTCCGTGCCCTTGGAGGAGTTATTAAAAGGTAAAGGGAAGTTCTATTGGGGAGAACCGCAACAACGCACATTCAAAGTGTTGAAGGAGGCTTACTACGGTGCCTATTTTACATTTTCCTTCCTAGAATATACCCTTTTATGTACATGTGGACACCTCTAGCATGGCCATTAGAACAATTTAACCTTAGCCTAGAGAAGGTATTATCGATCATCCTATCTGTTTTCCTAGTAGAAAGTTGACTCATGAAGAATATAATTATATAAATATGGAGTGTGAAGCTTTGTTAATGATCTATGACTTTGCATAAGTTCACACATTACTTGCTAGCAACTTGTTTGTGTTATATATAGATCACATGGCATTGAAATACTTGGTAAATAATCTTATTTTACAACATGTTTTACTGAGAGGATGTATATCTTTGATGGGTTATATTATTTGAAGAGTTTGACTTTACTGATTGTGGTAGTGGTAAAGCTAGGTAAAAGCAATTCGGCCTAGACCACTTATCAAGGATTCAATCAGGAGAGGATGCATAGAGTATTGAAGATACAATGCCGGATGCATAGTTATATAGGTTAAACTACACACCCTCAGAATTAGAGGATATTGTTGTCTTTTTATGCACAAGTATGACACCAGAAGGAATGAAATCCTTGGAAAAGAAACAACTTGCAATTTTCTTTGTGCCGTTCATGTTGATCTTTGGTGACTTACAAACTATGTTGAGACTAAGTATTGCACCGGTGTGTCATAGAGCATGAGTGCATGATAATCATGGGAGAGGATCATGATGGTATTGTAGGTGGACACTATGCAGGTGACACCACCACGTGCAAGATTCTACTCATTGGTTTATGGTGGGAAACCTTGTACAAGGATTGTAAGGAGTATTGTAAGGCATGTGATCACTGTCAGTGCCTTGGAAAACCTGGGAAGAGAGATGAAATGCCTTTGAGGCCTATTACTAGTGCAGAGCCTTTTGAAAAATGGGCAATAGACTTTGTGGGTCCTATTTCCCCAGCCATGCGCAAAACTAGATCACGCTACATCATCACTTGTACAAATTATATTACAAGGTGGGTGAAAGCAACACCTACAAAGGATTGTACAATGGCTACAACAACAAGGTTCTTATGGAAAAATATTCTTACCAGGTATGAATGTCCTTTGAGTTTGACAAGTGATAGGGGAACTCATTTCCTGAATGTGACAATTAGGATATTATTGGATGAATTTATGGTCGCACACCACAAGAAAACACCTTATTAGCCTCAAGGAAATGAGACGGTTGAGGCTTTCAATAATATATTGAGCTAGAATTTGACAAAGATTTGTGATGTTAAAAGGATAGATTGGGATGATAAATTTTCTTTACGTACTTTGGCCATATAGAACAACCTATAAAGTGTAGAATAAGGCTACACCATTTTACTTGGTATATAGCGCAGAAGTAGTTCTTACGATGGAATTCATGTTACCTTCTTTACATATTGCACGTCATTGGAGGTCTAGTTGATGAGTAAGCATTGGAAGAAATAATTTACAAGTTGATATAACTAGATGAGAGGTGCACCATAACATGTTGGAGTTAGAAGCAAGAAAAAGCCAGGTAGAAGGCATGAAATGGCAGAAACATCAAGGACAAGAAGCTTGAGGTTGGGTAGATGGTACTTCTTTATGATTTAAAGTTTCTACGCCACCCAAGAAAGATTAAGGTGCATTGGTTGGGACCGTATGTTATCACTCACATACTTGAATCATGTGCTTTCAGTTAGAGGTGCTTGATGGAACATTGTTACCCGGTTACTTCAACGAGTAGGTTGAAGCCCTACTATAAATAAGCCTTCTTGGTGTTTATAATAAGGCAATATTTCTATTTAGAAAATATTTCCCTTACTGTATTGTTTCCTTAATGTAATTCCTTCCTCGTCGCTATGATTTGTCAATTTAGTTCAATGTTGTGTGTAATAAGCGTGTTTGTGCATCGAAGCCGATTACATTCTCAAGTGTTTTTATGTGCGAGAGGATTGCACATACCCTTAGTGTGGGGTGGATAAAGAAAGTTAGTTTGGTACGAGAAAAGAAATAAACTCATCGGTGTCCATAAAGGGAATACGTTTTGAAAAGTGATGAAAACTTCAAGAGGATTTCGAAAGTTAAAGACCACACATAAGGCAGTGAGCTCGAATATAACTCAAGGAGGCTACAAAATTTGAAACTATGTATGTTTGGGTAACATTAGATAAATACTTCGGCGTAAGGAGGCACGGGTAGAGGAGATCTATGAAAGATAAGTACTAGCATGCTAGAAGTTATGACTGAGGCACCAAAGTTTGAGGCACTAGAGATTGGGGCACGGGACAAAGAGGCGCGACATGCACTCAAAGGAAATTAACATGTGTATGGTGGTAGGTGGAGAAATTAATGAATGGTATTTATGAAATTTGGTTTAAATCTAGTGTTTGCAACAAATTTTTTTACCGTGTAAGTTTGAAGAAAATTGAGAAGTGCGAAGAAGAAGAGTGGAGATGACGAGTACTATGTAGAGCAAGTAAACCTGTCACATTTCAAAGCATGTTGTTGAGCATCAAGGTATGGAAGAAGGATTCAAGTAGTGGATCATGTACATGATGGGAGGGTGACTTAGGTTTTGTTTTCACGACAACTACTATTTTCATTCATACTCACAGGATCGAGAGGAATGATGGCACCACGAAGGTCTCCAATTGTGGAGCAAAGGAGTGGTTGGTTGAGATGTTATATCCAAAATAATTTATTGAGGGGTGACCATGGAAAACAAAGATTACATAGTGTAGGGTTTCAGAGATCAACCAATGGACTGAGAAATTCCTGAAGGACGTTGTAGTAGAAGTTTATAGGAGGAAAAATTGACAATTGGTGAATGACACTAAGGTTTTGGATGATTCTATGAAGAAATTACTTGAAAACATGGGGGTCATGAAAATTATAGAGTTTCCCTATTTTGGGAAGCCCGAGAAGTTGTACCAGTGGCTCATGTTGCGTGTTCATGAAGAATTTTTCTACTTTGTGGGAAGGAGAATGAGGATCATTGCCAAGTTGATTGGGAAGGTGACAGGGTTGCGTGAATTGGGCTTAGAGATCACTAGAGACCTATCAGATGATGAGGGAATTGATGCCACAACAACCCTACATCAATATAAGAAGGGGGCCAAGCCTTCAAGGTCACCAATATTATAGACATGGCCACCAGAGTTGTAGTGTGTTTCACGGGAGTAATTTGGGTGCCATTGAGCAATAGAATAAGGTGAATATGCGCTGGTTACATATAGCACACAAAATGGTCAACAAGACATACTATAACATTTCTAGGTACATCGTAGAAAGCTTGGTGAATGAGGCACACATCCAAGTAGATAAAGGAGAGAATATTGCCTGGGTGCAATTCTATTATTGATTGTATTTAGTGAAATTAGAGTACCGAAAGACCTAGGGAGAATATCTAGGAGTTTTCATTGGAGAATAAGTCCCCAACAAAGAAATATGCCAAGTACACTCTATGGGGGAATACCTCCAATACATACAAGGAGTTCCTAGACAAGCAGTTCAGTAGACTGCGCATGGCATTCAAGGGAGAATGACACATTCCACGTGAATTACCAAAGGTGTTGGAAGGAGAGGATGAATTTGTGGTTTACCAACATTTAAGCCTAGGGTTCTTCCATATGAATTCTGGAGAGAAGGGCCCTTGGCGTAAGTTTCCCTTTGCATTTAATACACGATACTTTTAAATATTCTATAAACAAATTCCATGACGCGTGCCAACTCTAGTTTGACGTAGACAAGGTGGACACAGAGATATTCACATTCTACGTATGACCAAGGAAAGAGGCCTATGTGGAAACCATGGAATTAGGAAATGTGAACATCACGCTGGAGAGTTTGGTACATGTGGGGAATATTGAACTAGTGCGCGTATATATATATATATATATATATATATATATATATATATATATATATATATATATATATATATATATATATATATATATGAGGCCAAGGTTTAAGGATGGAAAAATTGTGAAGGGCACAGATATGACGGTTCTAGGACCTTGAAGAAGGAGAAAATATAAGGGAATTTAAGGAATTTTACATCTGCACCCCCTGCTCAAGAGGATCTAGTGCCTGTAGGACTAGAAAACGTCCTCAAGTAGGAAGAACTAGAAGATAATGCCAAACTTGTGCATACTAAGAGAGTTATGTGGAAAATGTGCACATCCAAAGACACGCATAGGGACTTCATAGCCAATAAGGAGATCACCATGTGTGACTCCTGTGAAGGATGAGGGGGAAGAAAGGAGAAAGCACAAGAAGTATGTTCATGTTAAAGATAGTGAGGAGGAATCCCCACAACCAAGAATACATGAAGAAGAGGAAACTCCAAGTATGGGTGGGCATAGAGTAGAGGCCACCCCCAGTGTGGAAATGTAGGAAGATGAAGATATTGGTGAGCGTGTAGTCTATGAGACTATAGACCCAAGTGTAAATATTCATGAATGATGCTCTAGTGAAGGAGAGAACAATGCCGGTGGAGACACAAAAGTCATAGTACGCCCCACGGAGAAGGAAGGAGAGGATGAAGGGGAAGTGAATCAAGATTTTGGAGGCAATATATAGTAGGATGTAGGTGTGGCAATACTGCAAGATGAGGACACATCTAATCATGAGGATTTTGGCAAGAATGTAGGTGGGCATGATGAGGAAGAAGCAATAAGTAATTAGAACTTTGGTTATATGAATGACCCTTCAAAAATTATTTGTGCCTACTTCCAGAGTAATCTACCAAACAAGCAATTATATGGTTGGGATTGGATGAACCCAGAAATGGCCAACACATGCACTCGTAAACAACTATCCTGGAGTATGCAGACTCACATGGATGAGCCTGATTTTGATGTCTACAAGGAGGTGTGTAGTTTGAAGAAGATGAGGAAGGCACCTTACACACGCCATATGACTATTAAGCCAACACAATTTTTAGATGAACAGGTGGGTAATGCATTGGTCAAAGTGTCAACAGAAGTAGCGCACTAAAATATTGATAAGGCGAAAAAATACGGGTGCTATTAGAGGATAAGGAGGAAAAAGACACAGAGATCAAGCACCTCACTCAAGAGCGAGATAATGCAGTAGTTGAGGCCCAAAATGTTAAAAATATGGTGGAGCAGATCACAGATGAGATTTTACAGAAGAGACCCGATTTTTAGGAGAAGGTGCCTCGGGACTTCAAATATGAGTTAAACTATCTGCGCATGATAGTTCACCTACTTCTAGAGGAAGTACCAGTGTGCCTTCTAAGAAAAAGATGTTGTGGAAGAAGCATCAAGGTTTAAGGCTTCTATTGCAAGAAAGATATACAACTACGAGGCAATTTTACAAGCCTTAAAAGATGAAATGAAGAAGGCGAGATATAATATTGGCCATGTGTACATCCCTAATAACTTAATTTAGGAAAGGACAAAGGCAGAGGAGAATGAATTTCTTCAAATGGCAAAGGATGAAACAATCAGGCACACATAATGAGTTACCTTGGTAGAAACAAAGCACGAAAAGCTGGATGCTACAAGTAAATAACATATGGATCAGATCAAGGGCATCGGGAAGCTCATTGCCACAAAGGTGGATGTCATAGAAGGGATGGTCTCAGGTATGGCCAACATCCTTAGAATTTTGAAAAGTGAAGGTAGAAGCATGACTATGGATGAGTTAGATGACATCGTTGTGGACATCCCTAACAAGACCAATGCATGCTTAAGGATTGGTATGAGTTTGAGGGAGAAATACAAAGTGAATATCCAGAATTCATTCTACTAGAAGATGAGAAGGGTACACAATAAAATGGCTCACCATATTCTTTATTCCTTGATTCTTTCTTTCATTTATCCTATATTATTTGGAGTGACAAGGTGATTACCCATTGTCGGGATGAAAATGTACTCTAGTGTGGGGTAATGTTGAGCAGAAAAAAATGTCCTAAGTATGTGGCACATGAATGTAGGATGCTAGAAGAGTGCATGACGCTATGATAGGATTGGAGCACCCAAGATCAGGACTTAGCCATTTTTGGATAAGGGCTATTTTTGGAGTTAGTGTGCTTGAGCACACAAAGACATGAAGACTTGTGGTCCACACAATGGTATTTTGGGAACAAGTGACAACTAAGTGCCACACATAGTTTGAGATAATAATATGATTTCTACTCAGAGTTAACTATAAGAAGTCTATTTTTAGAGAACTTGTATGTGTGCATCTTATTGTAAAGGCACGTGGCTATTATTATCATGTGACCTATTTTGAGAAGTGCATGGGTGGTGAAGGGCAAGTCCCCAGCCCTATACATATGTATTTATTTGTACGGGTTAATGGATGAAAACTATGGTAGAGTTATCCTCTTGTTTTTTTCGCATGCATGACTAAGGAGTTATTTATGTAATGTAAGAAGCTTTTGTGTTTTACATTACTTAATAAAATGGTTCATATTGGGTGGATAATGGTGTTGAATGTGATTGAATCTAGTTATTGCATGGTAAATCTTGTTATAGTAATTATTTAGTTCATTCTATATCTATTCTAAGAACTAGATCTGGTTTATGCACTATGTGTTGTTTACTATTGATAATGAATATAGATATCTACATGCACGATGATGCTAACATTATGAAAAAGAAACTCTAAAGAGGGACCTAGTGCCTTTACACTCTTGAGTGAGCGCTCGCTCAGGTGAGTGATGTGCCAACACGCCCGGAGTTATTAATAGTAATTCTAGGTGCATCACATAAATGCAAATTCAAATATTTTTTCCTACAATTTCTATTTGAGTTATAGTCAATTATCTAACATGGGAATTAACTACACTATGTTGTAGGTTTCATCACGGAGCATGCCAACACAAAAAGCCCCGATAAAACTATAAAAAAATCATTCAAGTAAATACAAAGTGTGTTTACACACCCAGGTACAACTTCCTTTAAGAATGTAGTTTCCAATTTCATACTTAAAGAGGGGGAAATGTATACACTCAAATTTGGTATTTGTACTTTGGAAACCCTTGATTTGACTATGCACTCTTGCTATGATAAACACAACTTATCCATTCCCACTTAACAATTTTTGAGGTCCATTGTTTAACTTGTTTATCCTTGCACATTGACATGTGATTGAACACATATTGAATAAATAGATGCCTAAATCTGATTGCTATTGTAACTTGAGTAAATAAAAGATAATTAAGTACAACAAATGAACCAAGAAAATTAAGATATAAAATATGAAACCCTAGTTGCAATTAAGGGATAGAGTGACTTAGATATTTCACAGATATCCCAAAGGTACACGAGCTGGAAAACTAGAAAATATGAAGCACAGTTTGTCACACCAAAGCTCAAAAAAATTTAGATATGGAGGAATATGCTTGACATGGGTGCTTGGAAAGGGACAAGGGTGCCTATGGGTGTCATAGACCTCTAATAGGAACTTGTGACTGCAAAATACTCATAAAAATATCTCCGAATGGTCGCAAGATGTTCACTTTGTCATTTGGCTTTGGTTGTTAGTATGTCGCACAATGTTCATCAAGGTTGTTGGAAACTTATAATGAAATAATGACTTGTAGAACCCTCAAAGAGACATTAAATCCTAAAAAAGAAAGATACAAAATGAGGGGCCGAGGCGTGCTCGGCTCTTAAACAAGTGATCTTACGATTGAGAACTACACTACATTTCAGACCCAATGTAGTTCTATGCATGTGTGTGTGGAATCATGCCCTAGGTGGCTCTTATGCGTGTCACACTTGATAGTGAGAAAAGTAGCTAGATGTAAGAAAATGTAATAGATTTGAGCATGTAATAGAATAGACTCCCCTCTTATGGAGTGTATGTAGAATAATGTAATCCCTTTACCGTGAATGGATGCTTAAATGCTCTTGAATAACCTTTGGATGCAACTTCAGGTGGTGATAGCTAATGATTAGTGCTTGGTCCTTTATTATGATCACATAACTTTACATTTATATGATTCCTTTACTTTAATTTCATAATTAACCCCGAAAATGATGACTACTAAAAATATAAGATCCTCAAACAACTAGAAAGGACCCAAAAAATGTGAAAAAACTACAATGAGGTCAAAGACGCCTAATGGGGACGAGGGTGCACGATTTGGCATCTGGCTAGGCGCCAGTGTCCAGGATGAGAAATGCCAAGGTATGAAAATATATACTAAGCAATAAGGTGTGCAATACCTGAAGTGGAAACAAAAAAGAAAGCAAAGATCACCAAACACATGGGTTAATTAGTACTTTTCTTACTTAGGAATCATATGAATAGTAGTATGCAATCGGGACTAGATAATTACCCAAAGTGTGTGATTTTGTGTCTACAACATGTCAAGACATCCTGAAAATTCAATGCACAAAATCTATATAGAAAAATTAGTTTACCAATTCTAAATCTCATTTAGTATATTCCCCTGCACATGTTCGGGACTATATAGTCGATCAGTCCGTACCATACGTTCTTGATCTCTTTATACGGTCTTGGATCGACATGTCTTCCGAATGCTCTTTCATTTTGAAAATTTTCATTGGGTTTTATAGTTCATCTATGTCAACCTTTCTTAGATAAATCATCTACGAAACCTTATATAAGCAAGTAAACACTACATCATTTGCTAACTTGAACTCCTAAGGCAATGCACTAAAGAACTCACTTCATACACTTGAAAAAGGCATCTCAAACTTCCTAAATCTTAGAATTGCACGTCTAACTTCATTAGGGAAGCACCCAAATCAGGTCTGAAGCTACAAACCAGATCAAGGAAACCATATCTCTCATCTACAAGCATCTAAAAATCCCCTCTCCAAGTGTTTTTAGCAAGATCCAGTAAAAACAAGCATTGCCAAAGGAATTTCCAAATCTGATTGATCTATCTAAATATCAAATGCTAGCTGAAGAATGATGTGTGGTTTGAGGCCTATTTGGAGTAGTTCTGAAATATAAATTACACGGGGGTGCCCATAACCCTTATAATGTTTGTTTTGTAGGACTCTTCATCCATGGATAAGTTTTAAGATGATGATAAGTCCATTTGGAGAGATTCTATGTATATACGACAACTAGGGTTTGAAAATGTGTTGGAAAAATATTTTTTTGGGTGGGAAATTTTTGGGTTCTCACCAACAGTGCATGGGACTGAGTCCCTCTTCTTCAATGAGGCATCTCTATTTATTGAAAACAAGGAAATGAAAACAATCTAAACTAATTTTTGGGGTGGCCCGAAGACCGGGGATCACACAGGAATACTTCCCTAAACCTATGGAAATTGCTTATATTCAATACAAGAGAATAAAATTACTTAGTGAGGGAGATAAGAGAGAAAACTAAGAAAGGGATTTCAATCAAAAAATAACATAACAGAGTTTGTTGCATTAAAACTAGAACATTTCACTTGCATCAATTAGAAGAAACCATTTGCAAAGAAAGAGGAACAATAAATAAGAAACAAAAAGTCTTATTACATCATGTTGCACAATTTACAATGCTCCTGGAGTACAAGTTGAGATGGAGATAGAACAATAGTAGATAAGGAACAGAAGAAATGAAGGCACTTGCTTCTAGAAAGATAGTGAGAGCTAGTAAACAAGTATTAACCATCCCCTTAAAATGAGGGTGTCATTCATATTTATAGTGCTATGACTATCCTTTTATCTCCCTCACATGATATTTCACCTTACTCTATGAGCGTTGACCTTTTGAGTTCCTGTCATGACCTTTGACATTCCTTCGTAACTGTGACCTTTCATCTTCCTCCATCGTCCGATCACATCATCTCTCGGGTCACTCAAAATATCATTGACGCGTGACATCATTTTATATATCACCAAAAATATCATTTATGTATGACATCATATTCTTTATGTGCAACATCTGATTGGTTCACTAAAAATATACTTCAAAAAATGGCCTCATTTTACGTGTGCATCATACAACATCTCCGGGTTGCATAGTTTGCATTTTTGTTGTCGCGTGACAACACCTTGACTTTCATGTCATATGACTACATTTTATTATCAATTAGATATTTGTGTCACACGATTAAATTTTGGTTATCACCTTGGTCTCCATGTCATGCATCTACATTTTTTTGTTATGCGGGTCTCGTGTCATGCGTCTACAACATTACGCATCTCAAGCCTTCAAGATGTCGAAAGTCAGCTGTCGAGGTGATAAAAATAGGTGTCGGTGACAAAAAATGCTATTGTGCGACACTAGGCTTATTGTCGAGGTGTCAACAATTTTTTTCATCGATAGCAAGTTGCTAATGCACGTCGATGGGTTTGTTGTCGTGTGACAATGAGGATTGCAATTTTCATTGCGAACTTGTTTTCACCATTTCGGGAGAAAATTTAAATGAAAATAGGTCGTCCAATATATGAATTTTTATGGAAAATTTACAATGAATACAATGAGAATATATAAAATTCCTTAAAATTAAGTATTCATCATATTTTACCCATATTTTCACTTTTTCCTCAAGGTGTGTGTTGATAGACTGAGTGATAGGAAGAGTTTATGATCACCATGGAATAAAAAATCATATGGGTCATAAAGAGAATTAAATATAATTTCATTTTAGATTTGGTTAGGCTCTAAAATATTCACTAGGATCTTGATACCTTTTGGGAAAGTTCTGACTTATGCAGGGACCTTTGTATAACACTTGTCAGACAAGTTTTCACCTCTCAATGTTCCCAAAATATTTCCTTGATGATTCCAACATGAATTATGATATTTTATCTCTCCAATTCCTAGGGTATGAGATTCCAAATATTCACAGGGATCCTGAAACACTTGAACAAGGTGACTGGTTTTTCTTGAAAATGCATTTCCCAATACCTGCCGGTTTCACATAACTTGTTAAATACGATTTTATCCAGAACCTTCCTAAACTACCTTGGATTTTTGCATAGCTCTATCACACACTATTTGGAGGTATTATCTCTTCTTGGTACATCCCTGGAAGGTGTTCATTAGGTGTAAGAGTCCTGAAAATAGGCCTTTTTAGGCCTCCATGAGAAAATCCTTTCAGGTGGATCATAATGAACCCATGAATTGTCTCCCTCCAACTTACCTACACATGAAACACACTAAAAAAATCTACTTATCACATCCCTCTCATCCTTGATGGGTCCTACATAGTCAGATATTGGTCGGAGGGTAGGTTCACATTACCGGTTAAGGGATTTTTGAGTGTGGGCTTGATTGTCTAAAAAAATTTCATTTTTTTATGTTAGAAATTTAACATGACAACACAATAGAACAAAAATATAAGAAGGTGATAAATTAAGAAAGTTACATAGGCTATTTTAAAGTAGGTACAAGTCCATATAGATAAACTATATGTGATCCTAGAGAGAAACTATAACTTAATGTAGACTTGTGATTTTGAATATCACTAACCTAGTATGAATCTATGTATCTAACCAATTCAACATCAATACCAACTCCATAGTGAATCCCAAACCTATGTGTACCCTATATACAATTAGGAATCCTCTTGGATACTTTTTAGTGCAACTCATGATGCTCCTACATGAACCTAGAGACAATATCGAGAATAAATGAAATGACATTTCTGGTGTGTGTCAAGTAGATGAGACTACCAACAAGTTGTGAATACAAGGTAACATCGAATAATGGTGAAGTGCAATAAGCCTCAAGCTTGACTCCAGATAGAAAGGGAGTCAGAGTTGGCTTACAATAAGTTATTTGAAACTGAGAAAGTAAGTCAGGAGTATACTTAGGTTGTGCGATCATGATACGAGTTAGAATATGAAATTTAGATCCAAAAGAAGTAATGTATAACAACCAATTCAGTCATGGAAAATCTATCTTGTAGAGATTCCATCACCACTACAATGGATGATGAATATCTTCCTATGATTAAAATTTCATCAAGGTATAGAACCAAATTTATAAGTTAATTATCTTGCCACAAAATGTAGACATTTAGATCAGAATGACATCTAGTGAACCATGTAGTGAGAAGGTAGGAATCCATATTGGCATACCAAGCCCAAGGGGTATGTTTAAGGCCATAGATATATTTACTAAGTTTTCATAATAAGGAATAATCCTTGAAAAGACCCTATGGCTACTCCATTTAAATCTTTTCCTCAAGGTCATTGCGAAGAAATGAACTATTCACATCCATTTGATGAATATCCACACAATGAGTTGTGTCGGTGACAAGAGTGAGTATGATAAAGCTCATATTTGTGGCGATGCAAAGGTCTTAGTGTATTCAATGCTAGGCACTTGAGAAAAACCTTTTGTGACTAATTTTTCTTTGAATTCGTCACGAGACCCATTTGTTGCATACTTAGTTGATATATCCACCTGCATCTAACTATCTTCCTTCCCTTAGGAAGGTATGTCTAATCCTAAGTGTTGTTCCTAATGCATAACAATGACCTACTCATGAATACTATATGCCTCCCTAAATGTATATGGATTGGAAGCGGATGCATAAAAAATCAAGGAACTGAATTCTTCATGCATAACAATGTCCTAATCATGAATACTAGATGCCTCCCTAAATGTCTATGGATTGGAAAGAGATGCATAAAAATCATATGACCCACTTTGAAACTTTGAATGTGTCTTCTTGATATATGAAGGATCCCAACCGATATACATGTTCTCTGATGTCTTTCTAGCCCAAAGAAGACTAAAAGTAGGTGAGTTAGATGGTGAATCCTCATCCTCTAAAAAATAACCATATGTGAATGGAGATGGATCTTTATCATCACTCTCACAATCCAAACTAGAAGAAGAGTTCTCAACCTCGGAAACTACTCAAGCCGATCCGAATCATTATAATATTTGTCAAATATAATTAAGTCCGATGAAGTGGGAGAATTTTCAAGTGTTGATTATGAAGGACTCTCCTGAAAGAAAACACTTATCTTGATAAGCACCTCATGTGTGGTTGGATGAATATGTCTATATCCCTTAGCACCATCTGGGTATCATATGAAGATGCAAGGCTTACTTGGAGGTTATGTAGTATTACATTTCTTCTCAAGTATGTGTGTCATAACTAGAGATCCGAATACCTCAAAATACTCAACTATGGGTTTTGTTTGTGCCAAGATTGAAATAGAGTGATTCCTTTCAAGGATTTATGAGGAACCCAATTCTAAATGTAGAAAACATAGTTGATTTCCTTTTCCTAGTACTAAGGTGTTATTGATTTGGAGTGAATAATGTATTTAACCATCTTTTCAATGACTTGTTCTTGCATTCTATAACAACTTTCTAATGAGGACTATATGGAACTTTACACTTCAAATAAATCCCCTATGATGTGGAAAAATAATCAAACCTTTTGTTGAAATACTCACCACCATTATCTTCCCGCATAAAAATTTCCCATATTTTCCCACAAGAGCCTTAAAGTCTCAAAAATGTCAAAAATTCAGACTTACATTGAAGGAAGTATATACATGTATAACTTGATAAATCATAAAATAAGGTGAGAAAATACTTATCTTGAGTGAAATATGGTTTGGGGAATACCCCAAATACATCACTATGTATTACCCTCCATACTTGTGTATCCCTCCATGCCTTTTCCTTGCCATATTTCTCTTTAGGATGCTTGCCAAGGTTGCAACCATAAGAAAAACCCTTAGAG
This sequence comes from Taxus wallichiana var. yunnanensis, assembly GCA_018340775.1. Taxonomy (NCBI): domain Eukaryota; kingdom Viridiplantae; phylum Streptophyta; class Pinopsida; order Cupressales; family Taxaceae; genus Taxus; species Taxus wallichiana. The sequence continues at coordinate 836,863,480 of CM031243.1, forward strand.
AAACACACACGAAGTAAAACTGTGACCATATCATGTTTCCTGAGTTGTTCCAAATAGTGATAGTTGTTGTCACCAAATCTTGCACCCTCGAATGGCGAGGATGTGAATAGGATGTTCGGTGTGATTGGGACACATGGGATCACATCTCAAGCTGTGGGACTTGGGCTCGAGGTGAACCTTCGGAGAAGGCCGGCTTCCTCTTCCTAAACTAAGTCTTTGTACTACTCCTAGTGTAACAAAAATGATTATCTAGTCCTACGCTAACATTTTCATGGGGTTTTAGGGAAAGAGATTTACAGAAATGAAACTATACTAGGGATGGTGATGCACCAAATAAAGGGTGTCTTCAGATTTAGGAAGGGTTAATTTGAAGAGGGTGTGTGCACCACAGGTCAACTTCACCTCTGCTGACTTAGAGGGTACAAGATACCACAAACTAAGAGACACGCATTCCCTTTGTTAAACTTTATCAGACCGAGAAATATACCAGTTTCCTAGTGAAGAAGGATGAACTCAAGAAGGGTGAACAAACACCACAACTCAACTGCATGCAATACTTCACCACTTGATAAGCACAGAACTCCAAGAACTGTGATAGAACTTAAACTTGCAGTGTACTGCAAGTATGAGAAAGGCACAAAGAAGCACTGGAAGGATGAAAGGGTGAGATTAGTCACAAAACACACACTTTTATTACTTCAATAACATGCACAATGCATCATACATTCAGAAGAGGCAATAGTTGCCATTACAGTCTTGAAGAGGAGGCTTGAAAGTTCTCTCAACACACAAGAACAACTTGCAGAAGAGAGAGGATTCTTGAAAAGTATACACTTGCCTGAGATATCTAAGCTGTCCAACTTTTCGAATTGTTGGAACCCTTTGAAATGAGCTTCCAACTTACATTTATAGAAGAATATGTGAGAAAGAAGAGGAAAGGTCATAATTACATTCCTAAAATGAAGGCCCATGATGTATTTATTACAGTTAGTTGAACCACCTAAGAAGGTTCCATCATGGGTCATTAATTGCCTGATGACCTAGTCTTCTCAATTAATTAAAAGAATATTTAAATAAAATATTTAAATAATAATAATAATAAATATTATTATTAAAATATTTAAATAAAAATATTAATTTAATTAACATAATGTTGGGACCCCCCCGTTGACCCGTTTGACTTGAAGAGGAGGGGGGTCCATGTGGATAGAGTCTGCACAAATCTCAACTTGGTGAGTTTGAATCCTCTAACTCGGTGTTGCAATCGATTTTGAACCCCACACTAACTCTTTCCTTGCTTTGGTAATCGGGCTCTTTTGCATTGAGTCCTTTGAATGGTGAGCTATCAAACTCGATTCTTATCATTTTCCTCTGTTAACTCGAGGCCATTTATGCATTCCACGTTCAAACTTCATGAAACATCACCACGAGCTCCTTGTGAAGTCACCGAGCTCTTCATCCAGCAAACGATCTTACCTTTCCTGGGCTCAAACTCACTTGAATACCGAGCTTAACCCAATATTTCTAAAAAGAATGGTTTTACCACAATGCTCAGGATTCTTCCTCATCATATAACACTTGTAGTAAGAATGTTTTGGCTTTGCCATAATAAGCACAATTTGTACCTTCTAAACGATGAGAAAATGCCATTATCAATAAAGACCTAGTGCTGCCATGATGATGACCTAGGCTCATGCCCATAACATGTCGATAGACACCCTTGAGACTGATTTTTGGCCAAAGAACCCTTCGGTATTTTGGTAGTGCACTCGGCAATCTCGGCTCCAATCAACAATTATGCCACTATTGGGATCTTAATATGGCATAGGTAGTTGTGAGCTACACCATATACTCATTTTTCCAGAAACTAAAAAGATCCTTTATGTTACAATCTGCAACACATAAAATAAGACTTTCAAAAATACATTGAACAATTGGGGCAGCCAAGAGGACCTTGGAAAAATGTACAGGTATCAACGATATGAATTCCTCCTTAGTCGTGGATCAAAGCTAATAGAAATAAAGCTAGATAAAATTAGCTTGAAACTACAGTATAATCGTCCATTTGTTAAAAACAAGTTTCTCACGAACAGTAATAGAATACTTTTATTATCGATTGGGCGTACATAATGGAAGGGTATAAATTGCTTATTGCCCTCGAGTTTCTCAAAGAGACCATTTACGAGTAACAAGGATGTAGTATGCAAAAGCGGCCAACTAGGTATTTGAGTTGACCTTCTCATTCAATTCATTTTTAGGAGAAACAATGCTAAGCAATATGAATCGTTTCATTTTGCACGTAATAAACCTTCATCTCTTGATTCAGGGAAATTTTATGAAGCCTTGAACAACGTGAATCAATCCATCGTACCACGGCGGTGAATATTTATTTCTGGTGCCATAGATCCGAGTTTAGAATAAGGATAAGCCAGTTGGACAACCTGCTTGCTGAAAGCGCTCAAAAGAAAGGCCTCTCTTGTCTTTATGACATGCCTGCTTTGCTATGCATGGGAGTTTCTCACGACCACCAAATGCTTAGAGCCCGAACGGGAGTTGGGAGAAGTATGCTGGCAAAGGTGAACTGATCAGGTCGGACATCTATTTGTTGCTTCGTGAGGAAACTTGTGTCTTCTGTAAGCTGCAATTACAGTATTCCATGAGAAGGCGTTTCTTTCTTGTGAGCCTGAAACTAGATACTTTTTCAACGTCAACCCATCTTCAACCATCTCACCATCATCCTCCCTTATCGCTTGGAGGATTACTCACCGCCCAATTTGCAACTGCCACTTTAACTCTCCTTGTGACTCGCACAACGTGCTCCGATCCTGTTTACACGGCCCGTGCGGAAGTATCATGTTGGATAGCCATCGTAAAATCTCCACGCTTGGCAGTTTGATCAGATTTCTCCCATTTTTTGGCAGTAGACTCAAACTTCTCCCATGCCTAGAATCTTTTCAATGGCTTGCCATCCACGAAAACCCACTTGGCATTGCAGCTCCGAATCCCCGCATAACGGCTCGGCCAAATTAATCCACTGGCCCCGGCCTCAGCTTCGCCACGCAAACTTGGCAAGTTCATTCTTTATCTCCACAATTCCCACCAGCGCGCGGGATTTTCAGCTTGGCCTGCCATTCATAAAAATCCACTTGGAAATCAAGTGAAATATTTCCCATGCGCGGAAATATCGTTCTCTTGCCATGACACTATAATAATTGGCTATACGCAGCAGCTACAGGGTAGAGAAGTAAACTTTATCTCAGAAAATCAATCACCTCCAGAGAGAGTTAATTGCGACAGCTGCCACAGGGTGATCCCAAGGAACCGTTGGTGTTGGTCCTGATGTTCTAGTTGCATGCGACCACAGTCGTGATCAGTTGTTGTAAAATCTTGCCGCTGTAGTAGAAGAACGAGATAAAGTTTTAGTTGAGTTGTCTCACCTTTTCATTTTGGAAATTCTCTTCCATGGAAGAAGCTCGACCAAATCTTGAGGCAGCTATTGTCTCCATCGAGTCATTAAAACTGAATTCATATTCCAACAAGGAAGCATCAATCTCTCCATGTTGAATTAAACCGGGTCGAACTCATCATTTCTCTGCCTCAATGAGCCAACCATCGAAACATCCTCTGCTCCTATCGAGACTCTTTTATGACAAGCCAAACTCAGTTACTGAACTTACATTTCCTACTCATGAACTCGTCTAAGGCTTGTGATCTGAGTTATGACCGAGTTAGGACAAGGCACGAACTCCTTTGATGACTCGTCTCTTTATTCCCGATTTGACACTGTTTTAGCTCGACCGAGTGAGATAAGCTTATCGAACTCCTCGATGGCTCGCATACCAAAAAAATGAGCGATCTCACCTGATGACCAGAAGTGGGTCCCTGGGACCAATGTCGTGATTTGATAGTAATAAGGCCCTGTTTTCCAATTTTTCCATGTGCGTAAAATTGGATAACAATAGTTAAGGTGGCAAATATGCTCATGCCATAGTTTGCTTACCCCATCGATCGAGTAAACAATTCAATAGGAGAAATATCGGGTGTAAAGTATGAGAAGGTGTATAATTGAGCATGGTGATATGCCCTTCATAGTGCAACTATAGATTCATTGTGTAACTTTCTAATGATTACCAAATCTAGATGTAATTAAACCATCATGACCTTACCGATGTGAGTGATCGGGTACAACGATAGGATATTTTTGAAAGTGACGGAACACTTAGAATTTTTTTGAATGTTCCTCCATTCACTTTAACAAACCCTCTCCCTACAACTAATGCCAAACTAACATCACCCAATGTGATAGAATACATGCTACATGGTTATAAGGAAGTGAACTCAACCTGTGAAGAACCCATGTGATGCGAAGCACCCGAGTCAATAACCCATGAAGAAGTCGGAGCTGCAACTACTACAAGAGCCTTTCCTTTCATTTATCTTAGCATTTTATTTTTCCTAAAAAGATTATGGTTTTGATGAATAATGTTTGATGGACTCTATAATGCCTATGTTATTCTTTTCCAAAATATGAGTTAGGTGGTCAATTTGTTTCCTCATACACTTGTGTTCATCATGCCCATTTTTCTTGCAATAGGAACACTTAACTTTCTCCTTCTTAGGTTTAGCTTTGGAGGAGGAGGAATCGGTGGATTTTTTTAAGGGGTTAGGTTTATAACCCCTCTTCTTATCTTGATTATTTTTATCTTGTTTCTTTTCCTTTTTATTTGAAACTTTTTCCCATTCCCAAAAAATAGATCATGTGATTTTGATGAATTCAATGCACCCATCGGTATCGACTTATCTTCTTATTGAGTCAAATAAACAATAAAATAATCTAAAAATAACATTTTCCATGAGGTTCTAATAGAATTATTAGTAGCATAGAAAATAGAGAGAAACATAAAATAATTTGGACCCAATTTGGATAGTATAGAAAGAACTAGTTGATCATCCTTCTTCTCTATTTCACATTCTTATTAACTACAATCTTAAAGATTTGAACTTAGTGAAGAAATATTGTAGGGTGTCAAAATTCCTAGGACTCAAAATGATGAGCTCATTCTCCAATTTATGACCTCTCATAACATCTTACTTCCTAAAGATATTTTCCAAAGAGGCAAAAAAATTCATTAAGTGAATCGGCAGACTCAATATGAAAGAGTAGATCAAGAAAATTAGACATACATAACAACCCAAATGATTCATCACAATGGTTGTACCATTTTAATTTTTTTGCTTCATTGTTGGCTCTATTTTAGTATAGATAGTTATCTAATGTAGTCCTTTGTGTCTAAAAATGAGTTATATTTTAGACTTTCATCCGTGATATTTAAAGGACGTGAGTGGTGAGATTTGATTCATATCCATTTTAATGTAGAAAGAATATTGTTGTAGAAATAAAAAGAGAGTGTACAAATAAGGAGATGGTACACAACACAAATGACATTCTTATTATTAGCATGTTACTCTAATACCATATCAGGATGTCTCCAAGATCAAGCAATTTGAAATAAACAATGCATGAAAGATGAACAAAGAAAAGAGAAAATGAACAAGAGGTTAAGTAAGAGAAATATGGAAAATACGTAATATGCTTCTATTTAAAAAATCAGAAAAGAAGCTCACAAAGATAGGTGTACAAATAGGAGAGAGAAAATGTAACTCCCACCTAGAATAGTGGTCAAGGTTCTTAGAATAGGAATGTAACTCCCATACCCTGAATAATAGGTCAAAGAAGTAACTCCCACTAGTCTACTCATGATAATCAAATGGTCAAGTGTAACTCCCATTTGACTATGACACCTAAGCAAGCTAACTCCACAAGTGTAGGAATAATCCATGTGTAGGAAAATACCCCAAGTAAATAAAAGGAGATAAATAATATCATACACTAATATCCTATCTAGGTAAATAATAACTTACTTTCAAAAAAAACATCACACTCTTTCTAGAAATGCGTTCGGTTCAAGAATACATGGTTATATTTTTAAAGAGAATATGAAAATAAAAACAAAAATATCTAATACTCTCACTAATTTCTAGAAAAGACACCCTCCTTTAATCTTTATAGAAAAAAATTACATTCTTGCAACATCAGATTGAGACCATATATTTACCTCTCATTGAGCATAGTCTACCTTATATCATCGATTCAAATTTGTTTGGCGAGATCTTCATCCTCTACCCTACCTAATAATGAGTTTCCCACTTTGAATCGATGCACCCATTGTTACACCTATTTAAAAACACACTTTAAGTCAATTATCATCATGCTTGTCTCATTTGAGAAGCAAACAACTGGTTTTAGATCCCACACTCTCCATTCCATGGGTCATTTTTGTGGAGGCATAGGTAAACATTTGTATGGCATCACTTCCCCTATCAACCTATTCATTGGATTGCTCGCTATGAAATTGGACACAAAGAAAATGATTCTTCATTAGTTTTACTTGATTTAAATTCACATGTTTTTATTTGCTCTACTCTTCATGAGGATATTTAGTGACACATGAGTCCTTCTACACACCTTCTTAGGCATGAGAGAACTAAGACTACTTTAGTCAAACATGAGAGTCATGACACTTTTATAGATGATTCTTCACATATAATTTTTTTCACATGGAAATAGATCATATGAAAGCATATTCATCTACCATCCATATTAACCTAGGATAGATTTTAAATTAGTCATGGCGGCACCATCAAAATTCATCACATGATCTCTATAAGCATGGATCATCTACCATTCGATTACATCGGTCATACACTACTCATTTTCCTAGTAGCATTTTTTAGAGAACTTTATTTGGCATTACTCCCTTGTTTTGGAGCAACTATAATTTTACCATTGGAATCTCTTCGATAGATAGAAAATATACTTCTTAGGGGATATTTTGGTGTATACAATGTCTTCTTGTCTTATTTTGTGTTTTTAGATGTAAACTTACACTAAGCTATAAATTTCCATGGGGTTTACTTTTCATAACCTAGTCTACCTTCATGTGTGTGTGCCTTATTTTGCACACCATTTTCTTATTTGTTATGTATTCCCATCACTATTAGTTCCATGTTATTTGTGAGAGACCATTTTTGTATTTTTCAACACCTTGATTGTCGGACCATCTCCTTTTAGTGAGGATTTTTGACATGCCCAAATTCTGTCATTTTTGTGTTCGACTAGTGGATTTAGACCACTCATACAAATATATTATTTTTTCCACTCTACCCATTAACCATTATGGGTGTGTGTGTGTGTGTGTAGTCATATTAATTCTTTGGGTGTTATGTACTGTTTACCCTTGCACGTCACACCATCTTCTTTAGACAATTGATGGTGTTTTTGATGTACCCTTTTATACTTTTGTAACCTTATTTAATAGATTGATACTATCCTTAGAGATATTATGGTGCATCTAATGTCATCTTGTATTCTTTAGTGATCAAGTAGTGGATTCAAACCACTCATGCAAATTTGAGTTCTTCACCATTCTTTCACTTACACTTCTTGCATATTATTTAGTAATGATTATTTAGTGATGAATTCCATCCCATAAAATGCAATCTTCATAAGTACGTCTCGTTTTTGAAAATAAATTTTTTATATCTCATTTTTTTCAGGTTGTACTTATTATACATAAGTACCTATTAGGCTTAGTTGTTAAGGCCTATTTTCGAGGATTCTTAGCCTTATCACTTGTATAGGCCTCCTAAGTTTCACTTAAGCCGAGGTGTTGGTACAATATTATAGTTGCACTAATATTAAGTTGACTTAAGTTATCTTAAATATACCACGTTTGTTTTGTGCACACCTTGTAGAGGGTTAATAGGATGAGCAACATAGCTAATCACTTCCCGGTAGTGTCCATAACTATGCATCATTTTCTTAGTAGAAAGAATATTTGGGTCACAACTCTTTCTTTACTTATTCAAAAGAAAATTTGGAACCAAAATCTTGCTTTTGCTATATATTGACCACATTTGTTTGTATATTAAGGTGGTTGTGAGGATAATATACTATTATCATTCTTTATTATTTTGTATTTATTGTAGCATATTATCAATTTTTCCATTGTTGGTATGTGTCACGTTGAAGAATTTATTGGATTTCAACAATTCTTATATACATAAATATTTAGAAGATATGTTTGTGATTCTTCGAGGTGATTTTGGATTTGTTCATATCCTAATTGGATGTGATTGGTATTGTGTTTTCCAACTTCGAGACACCTATCAAGGACACAATTGTAAATATTGATTTTTAAAAATCACCTTGATGACTTCCTTTTCAACCTTTGCACATCTTTTGAGCTCACTATCTCATCTTCTGTCATTATATTTTGACGAGTTCATTCCATTTCGTAAGCCCAATCACAATTTGTAAAAATATAAGTAGTGTAATATATCGAGTCTCGATAATTAATATAATTCATGGCTATTCTAGGGCCAAATCTATAATTCTTGAATTGTAATTTACATTTTAGCTATATTATGTGTAAAATCAAATTTAATTGAAACAGTAGCAGACAATCAAAAGAGGGTGACTATATAGATAGTCCCAAACAACACGCCCCTTAGATTATTAAATTTAATTGGGAATATTGGAATTGTATGTGCCTTTTCCGAATGATCTACTATATGTGTTATATATTTCTTGGTGTTATAGATAATTAATTGTCATTATAGGTTAGGGATATTATTTCCATGAAATTCATTTATATATTTAGGTATCAACATTTGGATGATGGAAGATCCAAGATAATTTGAAAAAGGTTAGAATATATGGCCAAATAAGGTGATATTATTATATCTCTTTATTATTCTCCTAATCCCATCTATCTAGATGTGAGTGGGAGGGGAATTAAATATGAATACTCTTGAGAGTCTCTTGTTATTCAAACTTGCATGGCTATATTATATGTAAAGAATGAAGGCAAGGGAAATAAATAAATCGTGAGGTTAGTGGGTGGTATTCTTGATTCAAACACTCCATGTTTTACTTTGTTGGAAGAATTTAAATAATAATTAAAACATGAATCTTCTTTTTGTGCAATTAATTTATATAGATAAGTGTCCACGTGTATTATAAAAAAATCAAGGGTACTTTAAAAGTATCGAGAAGATATGTCTAAAGAAGGTGATAGCTTTATAAATTGGTTCCTCACCCAACCACATATATTTGAGATACCATAAACCTAGATGCTATAAATTTGGTTTGAGTTTAAACCAAAAAAATCCCAAAAATCCTTCGTTATATTTCTTATGCAACTCATAAATATATATAGGAATATGTTCCTATAATATAGGAAAAATCCTATAACAACTCCTACTAATTTAGGTGAGTTGTTGTAACTCACACAACTATATTATGTGAGTGGTTTCAAAACCAAATCTTACACAACTAATAATTGTTATATGAGTTGTTTAATAAACAATTCATATTAACCTTTACTATTTACATGAGTAAGTCTCATGTTATTACAAAAATAACATTGTTTATAATTACATACATAATTAATAATGTCACCACTATTAATTCCTAATATTCACCCCCTTAGTGCAAACATGGTAGAAAAAATTTCACACTTTCAATAGCAGTATGCCCGACTCTTGTGGCACACCCATTCTTGTGGCTCATGATCTTGATCCAAATGAAAGGCATCTATCATCATCCTTCCATGGTTTTCTATAGGTTTACCACAAACTTGGACATGAATAGGAACCCATCAATTGTTCACCTCATGTGGTTTTTTGGATATCCATGAACCTTTTCAAGATCCATGATTTGTATTACACTTGTGCTTTTGCTCTCTACAACATTTTTACATCAGGGGTTTATATAGGAAAATAAAGCTCATTTATTACATCACATGAACATGAATGATTCATCGATTCTTATTCAAAAAAACACACAAAATAGGAACTTTAAAAATGAAGCATGCAACCTGAAAAATGCCATAACTAGATTGTGCGGCTCCATCGCTTGCGATTAGCGAGAGGGCGATGTTTATCCTCATGTTGTTGCCTCCATCCTCGATAGATGTGCTTCTTACTTATCAAATATGATCTTGAATATCATTTGTTTCCACACTTTGTGATTATTCTTTTGCTTCCCCCCACAATGTGAAACACTTTATTTTATTGGATGTCGAGTTACACCAAAAATGCATTCATGAGGAAATTTTTAAAAATAATTTTGATGCACAAGTAACCACTTTGACTATGACCATTAATAAAAATGATTAAAGAAAAATTAATTAAGTATTAATTTTTAACTAAATCGTAATAAAAATTATGGAAGGACTTAGATAATGAATCTACTGATGGTGGATGACAATTTTTTTGGCATTAATAATGATGACTAAAATTTGACTCTACTAGTGGAATTTTCAACACAACAAATGAATCAACATTGACCTTATTTTTACACTTTTAACAACTTTTGATATTGACAATACACATTTAACAATAAACTCAATTTATGAATCAATAATAAATCAAACATAGACGCGATAAAGTATTACTTTTATCATGATTGTTTGACATACAAATTCTAGATAAAAAAATACTAAAATAGACTAAGTAAAATTAATTAAACCTAAATACGTGGCAAATGAAAACACATGCAAAAATGCCACTTAACCTATGAAAATCACAATACATTCTTATTTTTTTGACATGCACTACTCCACATCATGTCCCTACAAAATGTTTTACTCAAATTTATGACTATATTGCCATGAACCTTCTTGTATGTGTCTTTGTATCCTCATGGGAAGTGTGATATAAAAGTTGGTATTGATACAACCTCTAGCATGCATTTACCTAAGAATATTGACACAAGCTTGTCTCTATTTGAAGTTTCAAATTAAATTCCTCTTCCGCCCCTATTTCTCTTCCTCACCGCTTTGGGTGCCAAATGTCAACCAAATGTCAAGTCTTCTAAACAATGAGGAAATAGGTTGGGTGCCAATTCATGGATCTAAATTTCACAACTATAAAATAATCTGAAGATTGTATCTAATCCAAATAATGCAAAGCGAGTGGATGATATTTAAATAAAAACTGGTTCAAGCCCTTATTTCTAGCTAACGAGTCAAAAAGTGAGGTTTGAGTTACATGATCATATAATATAAAATAAGATCCAATGCAAATTGTTGTGAATCTATTACACATAGTCTTCGGTGATACCTAATCACTAGTTGGGGATATAAATAGATGCAAGAAGACTTGAACTTGAATTCACATGTACACACACACACATATGTGTATATATATATATATATATATATATATATATATATATATATATATATATATATATACATATATATATATATATATATATATATATATGTATACATATATGTATATATACACACACATATATATATATATATACATATATGTATATATATATATGTATATATATATATATATATGTATATATATATATATATATGTATATATATATATATATATATATATATATATATACATATATATATATATATATATATATATGTATGTATGTATATATGTATGTATGTATGATAGGTTAAGATAAATAAAATTATAGGCTTTTCAAACTCAATTTTATTTCATTAACAGAGGAATCCAAAACATTAATGGTTCCATCCCTTCATAGTTTAGAATACCACTACTTTGATACCAAATGTAAATTTGACATGAGTTTAAACACACAAAAATCCACACACTCACTCACTTAGGAATATGTTTCCTATAATATAAGAAACCTCCTATAGTAACCCCTATGAATTTAAGTGAGTTTTTATAGATCACACAACTATATTACATGAGTGGTTTCACAACCAAATATCACATAACTAATAGTTATTATATAAGTTATTTAATAAAAACTCATATTAGCCTTTAATATTTACATAAGTAAGTGTAGACACACAATCACACACTTTGGGTAATTATTTAGTCCCAATCGCATACTACTACTCATGTGATTCCTAAGAAAGAAAACTACTAATTAAGCCATGTATTTGACCACTTTGCTTTACTTTTTGTTCCTTCTTTTGGTCTTACACCCTTACTTGCTCATTATGCCTTTTTAATATTTAGCATTTATCATCCTAGACACCAATTCCCTACGAACACGAGTGTTAGGTGCCCTTGTCCCCTCTAGGTGCCCTTGTCCTCTTTGTACTTTACTCACACTTTTTGGTCCTTTCTAGCCGTTTGAGCATCTTATCTTTTTGGTAGTCGGCCTTTTCGGGGTTAATTACAAAATTTAAGCAAGAGAATCATATAAATATAAAGTTATGTGATCATAATAAGGGACCAAACACTAAGCACTATCTATCACCACCTAAGGTTGCATCCATAAAGGCATCTAAGAGCTCTATTTGCATCCATCTAGCTCCATCACAATGGACACAAGGGATGATTTTCTACATTACACTTCATAGGAGGGAAGTTCATTCTATTCCATGCACACATTTACTACATTCTACATCTAGCTACTTACTCGTTATCCAAGTGTGACACACATAAGAACAACTAAGGGCAAAATTCCACACACACAGAGAACTACATTGGGTTTTAAATGTAGTGCAACACTCGATCGTAAGTCCACCATTGTGATGAGTTGAGAATAGTCGACCCCTCATTTTACATATTTATTTTTTGGGATTTGATGTTTATTTTAGGGTTTTGCAGGTTTATTCTTCATTGTAGGTTTACAATGACCTCAACGATTTTGGTGTGACCTCGGAGCGATCAAAGATGACTGAAGGTGAACACCTTGCGACACCTTAGACTTGGTATTCTAAGTATTTAAGTAGACCCAGGTGCCTATAAACACTTGAGGTTTAGGGTGCCCACAGGTGCCCCTTTCCCTCTCCATGTGCTCCCGTCCAACCTATTTCTTTGGATTTGCATTTTCTATGCTCTGTATGATTCTCCTTCTCTGTTTAGTTGGCTAGAGATTTGATCCAACCCAAAATTTATTGTGAATCAGATAAGGCTTTTTACCCCTCCTTACAATAAGGGTTTCATTATTTACTGCTTAGTTTCTTGCGTGTATTTTCTGTATTTCATTATCATTTAGCTATAACATTGATTAGGAATATAAATTCACATCTTAACTTAATCATTTTGGTGAACCCGTCTCAGTTGAATATGCTTGGATCCTCATCTTTATTCTATCATGGGTCATAAATTTACTCAATTTACTTTGTTGGATTTACTTAAAATGCATCCCGACTACGGGCTATTCTACAAAGAGCCTTAGACTCCATGTGTATTCCTAAAGATATAACACCACCATAAATAAGTCCTATTTTCCATCGTCTATCTGAAGATCCTAGCCTTTTTGAACCCCCATCCAACCAACCCATATTGGAGTCAATTCAAGCTTTGCATAATCTATTTTAGGAAAAATTTCAGGCTATGAAAGTGACGATAGCATTTGTTAAATTTGAAATCCAATAGCTTAAAGATGCTTCTCAGGATCATGTTTGTTCTCCTTCTACATCTCATCCTCATTCTATGTCTTCTACATGTGCTCACATCGGTGTGCCTCAAGTATTATCATTACCATATCCTCTCATGTTTGATCACATTTTTAAGCAACATGACATTCTTCTTATGAGCTCTTTAGTCATCAATTGATCACTTTACCATCTACTCAAGGCTATCCTCATTCTTCGACTTGCAAAATATCAAGGTCATCCATATTGAAATTATCATTGAATCAATGGACACAATGAAAATTATTGCTATACTCTACAATGAAGAATCAAAAATCTTCTCATCATGGCTTTCTCTCATTCACTACACAACATTCTAATTCATGTTCGTCTTGAAATGATAAATCTCTTTGGGTTCCTAAATCAGATTCATCTATTTCTAATGAGCGTCATGCCATTGTTATGCAAGTTCATTCTACAATAAGTCAAACACATCCTAAGCAACCACCTCTCAAAATCAATATGACACCTCCTCCTCTTAAGTCATATGTGGAATCACCAAGTCAAACTATGCAAGCGTATCTCAAAATCATTCAAAATTTTCCTATCAAGTATTATTCAACATCATCAATATCACCATTATAAAATCCTCCACATCCTACTCCACTTTCATTTCCAATTCATTTTTTCAAAGCAACTTCTCCTTCTATTAATGGTGTGGCACCCGCATGCGTACCCAAAATTGTAGGGTGTTGCACCATGGGAACAACGTAACACGTACCCCAATGATGATCTGAGTCTCCTCGTAAGGTGTTTGGGATCCGGAAAAGCTCTCCAAGTGTGCGTTAACATCTCGCATGCCTCGCTTAGCCCCGTGTACTTTGTTTTCCCTTTTACCCTCTTTTCTTGTCCTTTTCTCTTGGTGGAAACCGCCACCTGCACTGGGCGGCGGTCTCGTGACCGCCGCCCTGAATAGGGCGGCGGTCCTGTAACCGCCACCCTACTCAGGGTGGTGGTCCTTTACGCATTTTCTAGAAAGCTCTTTTAACATGACTCATGAAAATTTCAATGATTCACCAAATTTTTTTCACACGCCATGGGCTTACATTAATGATTTTGGTCCCTGGAATAGTGTTTTGCCATTGTTTATAGTTTAAGAGTTCTATTTGGTTTTTACCTTGGGTAAATGCAAATGCTATAAATAGTTGGCTTGTGCTCAAGCAAATGGCCCCTCAAATTTTCCTCTGAATTTCTCATTTGCAATAGATTAGTCTTTCATTTTGCTTAGAATTCTTAGTTTCTTTCATTGCATGCTTAGTTAGTGTTGTTTTTGTTAGTAAGCCACATATCCATCTTGTACAAATTTATTGATATTTTATCCGATCCATTGGAGTAAAATAGTTTGTTTTCAATAGGAAGCCATTAAAGTTGCAGGTTTTGCTCTTTAAAGAGGATAGTTTCGGAGTTACGGATGTTTTATGTTGCATGACTCATGATAAATCCCGCATTTAGGAATTACATAAGCCAAGATTTGTACTCTTGCGCTATCCCTCTCCTACGCGCATTGTATTAAGTCTGTATCTTGAGTTGCCTTTGTCCCAATATCTACTTTTGTTGATGCTAGCATTACACGCTTTTCTGGATCCATGTGAACACGAAGGAATGAGGAGATCACACTGAGGGGACATAGCCACACACACACCATCGGCTTCACCACTTTTACTGCGTAAAATCCAGGTTCTAGCTTTCAAAGTTCTAATTAGAAACATATCAAATAGAGTAGTCAATTACTTTATTTCAATCAATTTTACTTTCGATATTGCTGGGGAAGTTGTGGGGATTGATAGTTTCTGAGAGACTATGATTCATTCCTCACTTCTGAGGTAGGATCGAGAGTCTTGCAAATAGACTAGATCAAGTATTTCATTATTTAGAATAGATTCACAGTTGCACAGACAAATAGCTATACTCGGTTATCTTGTTTGTTTTAATTTGTTATTCTAAATTGTCAATTTCTAGATATATTAAATAGTTACTCTTTAAATTTGTTCGAATAGTTCATCAGAAAATACAAAAATAGAGAAATCATATATGCTATAGATATACTTAACATAGTTAAATTTCACTTTGCTGCAGTTAATTTTCATTGTTGCTTTTGTATGACAATCACGGGACCTAGAGAGCCTAGGGAATACATATTCGAGCCAATCGTGCCCCAACCCAATCTCGTCATAGCCATAACTGATATAGATCAAAATCTCAGGATCCAAGTCTTCCAAACAATGGTAAACTTACAATAAATCAGTTTCCAACTGCACGGGTTAAACATAGAAGACGACCAAGCACACACATTTTGGTCAAATCAACCAAACTATAGATTACCCTAGATTCATATCCGTATAAATGTAGAAGGGTTTGAAAGAGAGCAAAACTTTGGTTGTGATCCTTTGGTCCCATAACTAGACGTAGGAGATACTCTCACAGATATAGATACTAGCTTGAGAATTCAGGTTGCACAAATGCCTGTAAGATACTCTGAGAAGATCACACAATTATTGATTCTGAATATAGAAGCTGAAAAGGCATATGACTATTGGATACTAGGGATTAGGGATTAATTCCACGCATGACCATAGCAGGACCACAACAAATACGAATCTACGGGTGTGACCCACAAATCCCACAGCCCAACGAGCCTATAGGTGAATCAGACATAGATGTTGGCCTACGTACACTAGTATTCAGATCTACTCCACTTCCACCTATCATCATCGAACAGTTATCCTTATTAGACATAGCATCTAACAAAGCTAAGGAGTTCTGGACTAGGCTAGAGAATCGCCCATAGAGTCAATTATATTTATCATCTACCCTATGACCTTATCTGGAGATATACATGAAACTATCCCAGGACATTTTCCATATATTCCACAACCTATAGACCGAATCATGCTAGAGCTCGATATTGATTGGAGCCTTCGAGCAGTCATCCTTGTTGATCGATCTATCACACCAGTTCAAGTTAGGAGGGCCTTCTTTGCCTTAGATTCACAATTTCCACTAGTGCGTGTCGAAGACATTAGATTGCCTAACTAGTTTGTCTGTATCCCACACATATTCCATCCCCACCGGTTGTCTCGGCATGACCTCGGGAGGTCGGGTGTGAGGAAGAGTTACTTGTAGATTCCCAAGCTCGCTTGTCACTTTTCCGTTGTACAAAATTGGTGAACCCGACGTGAAACTTTCTACTTTCTGCTCTAGAGTCAGATTTCTACTAGTTCTTTTAAAATAAATGACTCTTTCATCTTTACTACCTCATAGCTTTCACCATCACCTTCACTCCTTCCCATTATTCTGCGGGTATTCATATACCCCCGAATATGTCGGGATTTGATGCATATGGCAGACCCCTCTTGGGTCTTGAGGCATACTACGCCCAATAGAATAGACAATCATCACCCTCACTCTCAGTATGGGGTGACAACTACTCAACTAACTAGTTGTCAACACAAACTCCAAGGATTAGATATACCTCATCCCTTCAAACAGAGGAGTTGGATCAGTTCGCTCAAACACGGAAAACAGAGCCTTCAGGCTCGAACAATATGACACTCACAGGAGAATCAAGTTCGTCTCCTCAGGTACTACTTAGACCACAAATTAGTAGACAATCAGACTCATACCTAGGTTTAGATGATGAACATTCGGTACGTTATGCCAGGAATGAACAACGTTCTCGAAGTATGTACCCACCTGTAGGAGGTTTACAAACACAACCCGAGGTCTCTTTTCAAGGAAATACCTCCATGCCACTACACATAGGAAATGCCCTCGGGAAACTTGGCAAGGCATGATCAATTCATAGCAGGATATCACATGCCTATACAACACCATGATATACAACAAATGCCACCAAGGAAAAATATCGTGACTTCACCAAATGAAGTCATTTCAACTCTAGTAGAAAAGGTTAGGGGTTAGAACTTGCCCAAGCAAGTCAAAATTCTCAATTCATGCAGGTAGGAAGTTCCAATCCTCCACACCATCCTAGCCAAATAGACCTCCTCACAGGAGTAGGCACGTTAGGCATGACTCCTCAATATTCACAACAAACCCCAACTAGACCCACCATCCTAACACCTCTCCTCTCGGTCTAGTACAAAGTAATCCATTCTTGGACAATACCCCTTCATACTTAAACATGTACTCCAAATCACCACAAGGGGATATGTTCTCCTCTCCCGGTATTTTTACTCAACCACGGGGGTTCCTATATGCTCCTACTAATGCATATACAATGCCATATCAACAACCCATTCCACCTCTCGCTCCCTCGGCAGGCACCATCGATATGGTGAAACCTATGCGATAGGGACTTACTCGAGAGAATATTTGAAAGAGCCCCTAGATTTCACCATACGAAGCATCATGCTTCAAGACCTCTTCCCAATTTTCCCAAATACAAAGGTGAGGGAGATCAAATGCCCATATCAAGGCTTACGCATGACCATCGAGAACTACTCCCTTGGGATGGGGTTGTTGCTAAAATATTCCCTAAAACTTTGGAAGACATCGCTCTCGATTGGTATTATAGAATACCTGAGGCTTCCATCCATTCGTTCAAGCAGCTCGTGTTAGAGTTTATCAAAGCCTTTGACATGAACAAACTATTAAGGACAGGAATCAGGGAATTTTTACACATCAAGCAAGAACACAATGAATCTGTCGCCCATTTCATCCAGAGGTGGCGTACAGTTCTTTATTCTTCGGCAAGTGCTCAAACATGGATCAGATGGAACTATGTGATTTATTCCTTCATTCACTTAGCACATAAGTGAAGGTAGAAGTTCAGAAGTTCCCACTAAGAACTTACGATGAAGTACTTGAGAGTGCTCTTGAATAGATCAAGCGGTAATTGATAGTGGTCATGCAAGACATATGGAGCAAATGGAGGTTAATCACCTCCAACCAAAACACTACAACTTATCCTACTATCACGAATGTCAATCAAGGACCTAAAATTCTTAACAAAAATCATGGAGTGACAACGGATGGAGTAACTAATCAGGCTAGAAAGACAAACGTTGTGAATACTCCACCACAAATAAACAATCAACGAAACAACAACTTTACCCGAAAATCAATGCAGTGGATTTTAATCATCCACGGCAACAACAACAAACATGGCGAAGTCCTACACGGGATTCAAGCCAAAGCTCAACTGGTTAACAAAATCAGAATCAAAATAAAAAACAACAAGACACAAAACTTTAATAGGCAAGCGGTTTGATCAAAGTTTTGGGCCTGATATACGCAAACCAAACAAATAAAATAGGAATTCAATCCTAATTCGTATTGTGGTTTCCACAAAATTTGGGGCCATGACACTAGAACGTGCCGTGACTACAATAAATTCATGCAACGCTTGCGGATGAACAAAGACAACTTTTCATAGATATGTTCTTGGCCAGATCCTACATCACCGGCACCAAATACTTTTATAGGGGCAATTTCCCCTCAAAATGCACCCCTCAAGATCTTTAATGATCCGCTCCCAAATCACAACAATAACAAGTTAAATCCAAGTGGGAAAAACAAGGGTGTAATTGTAGGAAACAATGATCATGAGGCTTCAACTTCACTAAATCCATTAGTTGCGCCATAACTAGGAAGTCAGCCATGACCTAAGATAGTCGGATTAGTGGAGTTAGATGCCGAACTACCCATAGAAGCTATAATGAGGACACGAGTATTCCTCTCGGCCAAGTCCAAGCTACCCGCTAGAAACAGACAATATCCAACAAGTATTAATAAAACCTGTGGGTGCTTATGACTTAATTAATGATCTAACAAAAACCTTCTCACACATCTCCTTTTTGGATTTATTGAAGAACTCTCCTACCCACAGGGCTGCTCTTTTAGAAGCATTGGGTTTAGGTCATCTAATTAGCATCACTCCACCTCCTGAAACATAGGTAAATCATATAGACTTTGATATCCATCCTCCGGGGAAGCGGATAGGGACACCGAATTCATATTCGAAATAAACAAAATGCCAACAGATGCTGAGATTACACGCCGAGGTGATCCAGCCTTACACTTGCAAGTATGGGTTTATAACAATTATGTGAAACGCGTGATGGTTGACGATGGGGCAGCAGTTAACATAGTCCCTTTTTCTTTCCTTCAAAAGCTAGGGTATGGAGAAACAAATTGTTCCACAACCCGAAATACGCTAAGAGGCTATGACAGCCTTAAAGCCACCTCGATTGGAACTATAATATTACCGGTCACCTTAGGACCCAAAACCATCCTGACTAAGTTTTATATTATAGATCGGGAAACTAACTATAATATGATCCTCGGCCGACCATGGATACACCACATGAAGGCAATCCCTTCTACACTATTTCAAGAAGTAAGGTTTTTACACTTAGGAAAGATATTCGTAGCCAAAGGTGATCCAAAACCATTTGATGTACACCTAGCTGACTTAAAGAAAAGACCAGGCGTGCACTCGGAGTTTGAACTCCCAACGAACCAACTTAATAAACCTACCGACGCAAAACCAGAGGAAAAATTGGTACCTACCACAGACCTTGAAACTATGAGCCTAGCCATGGCAACCCTAACCCCCAAAGATGAGGCTAACACTATAGAAACAATGTCATTAGGAACTACTGCAAAAATTGTTGAATTACTGGAACAGGATCTACCAATGTTCCTACCATTTGATTCTGTAGGCATGGGGTGCACCCTAGGTGTTGGCTCTCTTCCAGTAGTGGAACTCTGCATGATAGAAGTAGAAGACGTTAACACAACAAATATCCCAACATCCATACTCCCAGCTAAATATTGGACTCTCCATTTTGATGGAGCTAGATGTCGTTATGGAGTTGGGGCAGGTATAATCCTTACTTCTCCCAGGAAAATTCCTACCATTTTCCTTCAAACTAAATTTTGAATGCACAAACAATGGCGCTGAGTACGAAGCCCTCCTCCTTGGCCTCATCTTAGCTAAGAGAATCGGTGTTGATAACATCAGAGTGTTAGGAGACTCACAATTGGTAGCAAACCAAGTCTCTAAGATATATGAAACCAAAGCTAAGCACTTACTGACTTTACAAAACAACTGTATTAGATTTAAGCAAGGAGTTTGACTTCATATCAATTGAAGCAATCCCGTGAGAACAAAATCTTCTCACCGATTCTATAGCAACCTCGGCATCATGCTTCACTCCAAATAATGAATTCCAAGATACCCATTTCATGGTGTCCCTTTGTCCGAACCATTGATAAAAACAATGTCAAATCCTCTTTTAAATAGAAATGAAAACAAATCTGCTATCCTAGACCACGTTGGTGGTGATATGGCAACTCTGAATTACTTAAACGCCTATGCGGCATTACATCTCTCCCATCACATGATAGATTTATCTTTGATCCCACATTCATCTTCCTATTACGGGAATCCCATGACAAAGCTTCCCCCACAAAAAGAACCCAGCATATACACAGTCGAGAATGGAGGCGAGTGGGCTACCCCTGACCCCTTTGAGTTTGAAGAAGGTAACACTTCTTTAATTGAAGAAACAATTGATATTAACATCGGAACGGAAGATGAACCAAGGATGTTGAAGTTAGGATCCTCTTTAACTCTGTTAGAGGTAGAAATACACACTCGGATCCTCAAGGAACATCAGAAGGATTTCGCATTTAGTTATAAAGAAATGATAGGAGTTGCACCGCACATTGCGGTACATAACCTCATCACTAAATCAGATGCAAAGCCGATTAAACAAAAATCGAGACCAATGAAACCTAAGGTAGCTCTCATGGTGAAAGAGGAGGTGATAAAACTCCTCCAAGTAGGATTCATCAAACCAGTCGATTACTCTCAATGGGTATCTAATATCATTCTTGTTCTCAAAAAGAATGGAAAGATACGCATCTGCATAGACTTCCGAGACATTAACAAAGCGTGTCCTAAAGATGACTTCCCGTTGCCATCCATTGATGTCATTGTTGATGCAACAACTGGATTTGAACTTTTGTCTCTCATGGATGGATTCTCGGGATACAATCAAATCAGAATATCTGAACAAGATCAAGCTAAAACCACATTTATAACTCCTTGGGGAACCTATTGCTATGTTGTTATGCCATTCGGTCTCGAAACGCTGCTGGCGCTACATACCAGTGGGCTATGACATATATATTTCACGATCTAATTCATCAAATCATGGAATCCTATGTAGATGACTTGTTGCTAAGGCCAAGAAGCGTTGTGACCATCGGAAGTACTTCACATCATTCTTTCACGTCTGATAGAATACAGAGTCACGCTAAATCCAGAAAAATGCATCTTTGGTGTAACAGGAGGGAAGCTCCTAGGTTACATTATATCATCACGCGGGATCGATGTTGACCCAACCAAAATTTGGGCTGTCCTCGAAATGGTCCCACCTTCGGATGAATCTGGAATCAGGTCATTTCTCAGAAAGCTTGGTGCAATCCGGAGATTCATCCCGGACTTAAGTTTTTCCATTCATCCAATCAATAATCTACTCAAGAAAGACTATAGCATTGATTGGACCGAAGACTGCAATGAAGCTTTCAATGTAGTTAAGCGTTTCTTGTTATCACCACCTATGCTAATGCCACCTAAGCCAGATCACCCGTTAATTTTATATTTCACAAGCTACGATGTCTCGCTTGCTTTGTATCTTTGGCTCAAGAAGATGATGACAAGAGAGAACGTGTGATTTATTTCATTAGCCGGACATTGCTCGACTATGAAACACGTTACACACAAGCAGAATGAGAATGCCTCACCATAGTCTTTGCAACAAAACGCTTAAGACATTACATGTTAAATCAAAAACAAAGGTCATGGTAAAAACGGATCATTCTGAACTTTCCCTCAAGCAAGGGTCCTTGTCTAAAAAGGCTAGACATTTTATAACCTTAATGGGTGAATTCGAATTAACATTTGTAAATCAGAAGTCCGTTAAGGGACAAATCATCATGGATTGGTTAGCTGATAACCCATTAGATGGATGCGATCTAGTAGATCTGGACTTTCCGGATGAATGCGTATACTACATCGAAACCAGACCTCCTATCTCTGAGTGTCCTTGGTACACTGATATCATTAATTATATCATGGACCATACGTATCCAGAAGGTGCTACTCCACAACAAAGAAGGTGGTTACGCATTATCGTAGCAAAATACGTCATTATAGAGCAAGTGCTCTATCGAAAAGCGTTCGATGGAATGCTTCTAAGATGCATCGACACAAAAGAATCCAAGAAGATTCTCCATGAATCTCATAGTGGAATGTGTGGAGGCCACTTCGGTGGCCATGCCACCACTCATAAAATACATCGAATGGGCTATTTCTGGCCCACTCTAGAACACGACATAGTAGAGTTTGTACGCAGATGTCATAAGTGTCAAGAATTCTCCCACGAGATTCACATGCTAGCACAAGCTCTGACCGATTGCTACTCCATGGCCCTTTTCTACGTGGGGCCTAGATTTAATAGGGAAATTCTCTCCCTCGTCTATAGATGGCCATAATTTTATAATCACGGCCACCGAATATTTTACCAAGTGGGTAGAGGCTATGCCTCTACTACTTATCTTGGGTTACTGTAATTACCAAGTTCATTTTGAACCAAATCATTTGCGAGTATGGTGTCCATGCAAATCATTATCTCGAGATAATGGAACTTATTTTAAGAATGATGAAGTTCGTGAATTGTGCAATAAATTTAAAATAAGCCATCATACAACTTCATTATATTACCCTCAAGCCAATGGACAGGCTGAGGTGACAAACAAAACATTAAAAGCCATTCTCCTTAAAACGGTGAAAGAAAACAAATGAGATTGGCACTTGAAGTTATATCCGGCCTTATGGGCCCACCGAACCTCAATAAGAACACCAACAGGAGTGACTCCTTTCTTGCTAGTATTCGGAGGAAGCAGTTCTCCCGCTTGAGGTTGAAATATCCAGTCTCCACATTTCATTACAAGGATCTGGATGAATATGCTTATAGAGAAGCACGTCTTTCCCAACTAGAAAGCCTAGATGAGACTAGGTTAGATCTTTGAACAAGCAGACACGAGTCTATCTTGACCGGATGTGCGCGTAGTATAACAAGAAATTCTATGAACGTGACATATATGAAGGTGATCTAGTTCTAAGGCTAGGCAATTTGGATCGACAAAAAAACCGGCGAAGGAAGGAAGTTCGGCGGCCCAAATGGTTGGGCCCATACCAGTCATGAAGGACTATGGAAATGGTGCATACCTCTTATGTACGCTAGAAGGTGAGGAATTTGGTGAAACAGTCAATTCCCTACACCTCAAACGATTCTATGCGTAAGCAACTAGCACTACTTATAATTATATCTACATTGCATCTTCATACAGATTAGGATCATTTTGTCCACTTGTTTCGTACAAAAATTGTGATCAAGGAATTTTTTTCTCAAAGCAATTCATTACAAACTCATGATGTTGTTGGCATAAACACTCTAATCTACTTCTCCATTTCCATGATATAATCAAACTATTTGGAATCATTTCATCAAATAAAGCTAGATATGACAAGGTCTTAATGGTAACCATGCCAAGATCTGCGGGTTTATTCTCACTTTTGGTTTCTTCTTAGGATAGGTGTCTTGCCTATGGTCTATTCTAGAAGCTTCATGGTGTCACATCTATCCCGTATATATATCTCTTTGGAAATAAGAACACACTGAAATTTTGCTCAAATAAACAAGTCAAATATAGAATCAAACAAAAAATTTTAAATTTACACATTTCCTTGCCCCACCAACCTTTGGTGATGAGCTTGCGTCTCTTACTAGTGACGTAGGGTTGGGAAAGGATGGAAATGCCCTTACTCGCCTATGCCTTGCCCACGGTGATAAACCCATGCTTCTTACTAGTAGCATGGGGCAAAGTGTAGGGGGTCCTCTTGACAAACAAACGTAAAAGGTCATAAGAAAACAATTCAAACCTTGAAGCTTTGAGTCAAAAACAAATGAATCAGATGTTCAAAATTCCAAAAGAGTTAAAAGCCTAATAACCCAGATTTTGTCTACTATGTGGCCATCTACGGATCTAAGTCTAGATAAACCAAAAAGCAAGTTACATCCCAAAACTATGAAGTCACTCAAGTGGAGTAGGCTTGTGGCATCCTAATTTGGTTCCACCAAAGCTTTTCTATCTTTCATCACTATCATTTCAACACATTTCATAACTTGTGCCCTTCCTAACTCTCGGTGATGAGCCCTCGCATCTTACTAGTTGTGTGGAGTTAGGAGAGGGGCAAGTCTATCTACTCATCATACCAGCTTATCTTCACCACTTTGCCAAAACAAATATGAAGTGTTCAAAATTGCTTACAGAAACTAAGATTCAACATCACATTGTATTTACATTATCATATATCAGCATCATGAAATACAAAAAGAAAGTAAAACACTTGCATCATTTGTTCTCCATTGCATACATTTTAAAAAGCATACAAGCATCAACATCATAATCTACATGAGGAAACAGAAATGCAAACAAATCCATAAGTGCCAAAATATTGATCCAAAGAGAATATATATATATATATATATCAAAGTTTCTGTACAATGCCATCATGCACCAAGCATGGTCAAAACACTCAAAGAGCCCGGGATATACAAAAGAATATATCATACAAAATCTAGGAGAGCCAAGTGGCTTCTCAACCCCTATGAGACCCCTCGAAGGTGCATGCCCACGCCTAGGACTCCGGCTACGCCGGCGCTCTGAGTGCACAGAGGGCTCAGGATCCCGAGGGGTAGCCGCAGTCTCGCCACGAGAATGACTCCTCATCAGGCGCTCGGCTGTCCTATACCCCGCTAGCTCCGTGCGGAGAGTCGATACCATCCTGGCCACATGCCAGACTGGGGAAAAGATGTCAGTGTGTCTACCAGCTATTGAGGGCTCCCCAGCATCCACAGACAACTCTGCATGGGTCCTCTCCATGGGGATCATCAGGGTATCGGTGCATACCCTATGAATCAAGTCGCCACTCATCGGCGGTCTCTGCAAACAAAGGAGAAAACAAATTAGAAACAAAACAAGAGATTAGAAATACAAGATAAAAAAAAAAGAGAGATATCAACTAAGGAAATCCTAACTAAAAACAAACATTAAAAGGAAGGATGGTAACTTACTCGGATCACCAGGCCTCCAGGGTGGATCGCTAGGGTCAACACCTTCCATGGATGCCATGCCCGTGACTAAGGTCTTTGCTCTTGTAACTAGAGCAACGTAGCACCCTACAAATGGACTCATCCTCCCCGCCATGGCCCTGGGAGAGTGGCTCC
The DNA here is from genome assembly GCA_018340775.1 of Taxus wallichiana var. yunnanensis. Lineage (NCBI taxonomy): Eukaryota > Viridiplantae > Streptophyta > Pinopsida > Cupressales > Taxaceae > Taxus > Taxus wallichiana. The sequence goes on from CM031243.1 coordinate 836,889,302, forward strand.
TCTGAAACCAGAGTCACCCTCTCTGCACTCTGCTCGGCCCTCTCTGCCTGCATGATATCCTGAGTATCATGCCACTCAGGATCAGTCTCTTCCTCTGTCTCTCCCCCCGTAAACTCCTTTGACTTGGAGTCTATGTCAATGGGGTCATCGCTGCTATGTGTAGGGCTCGTGGAAATCTGAAGCAAAGGTGCTTGAGGTGCGAGGTGCACCGGCTCTTCCTCGCACGTACTTACCCTCCAGCCTGATAGGAATGCGTTGGAGTAACCACTTTGTCCCAACCCGGCCTCTAGGACCCCATCTCGGCCTCTCGGCCCGACTTTTATCTTTGGCACTGGGGAAGCATGCCCATGTAGGGTAGGCCAAACTGCTGAGGAACTCGGTGAAAGGGGTGTATCTCCACTCATCCCACTCTGTCAATAAGCTGCCCTGTGGTGGAGTAGGAGATCAAAGTAAGAGCCTCCTCGCCCCATATACCTGCCATAGTCTAATACGGTGTGGCCTCGATGTCAGCAGTGGTCAGAGAAGTAACCGGATGATGAGGTGCTCTGAGCACCAACATATCTATCCATCTAGCTGCCCTCACAGCTCCGAGATCTGTCACCTCTACACCTCTACCATAAGGAATGAAGTGCTCGTAAACCCAACTCATGACCAGGGTCGGGTGGCTCAAGGACTGCCCCTGTAAACAAATTACCCTGTATAAATCATGGTAGGTAGTCCTAAGTATGTCTACTCCCCAGGCATATATCCGGCCATGTCCCTCTATTTGTGCAATGATGGGGGACCAACGATAGTATAGAGTGTGTCTCCTCCCTTTCCCCGATCGAGTCTCGAGCAAGGATCCCCATAATGGCTTGCAAAGCGAAGGGGATGGGAAAACTAGGAATGGATCGAACTCTAACCCCCTTCTTCGACCCGTGGTGATTTGCATCTCCCATGTAGGAAGCCCATTGTGCTATCTGGGCCCGTGAACCTGCTGTCTCAAGGGTGAGACGTCTCCCAATAATCGGGACCCCCAGAATGCGATAAACATCCTCTAAAGTGATGGTCCACTCACCGCGGACCCCTGGAAATCGGAAGGTGTTCGATCAACATCCCAATAGGAAAATAAGTCACAAAGAATGTGACTGGATGGTGCAACATGTGGAATGCATGAGATACGTAGTATCCCGGCCCTCTGAAGAGTGTCCTCCTCATCCTGTGAAAGTGCATCTAGTACTGCTGGGAGCCAGTCACACTCCCTCTCTCGGCTCCACCGAATATACTCCTCTCTCACCTGCATACACCCAAAAACACACAAAACAAAGCAAGTTAGCATCGAGTGATATTATAAAAATCATGAAAACATGTAGAAATACTAAAAATGCAAAAAAAATTCAAATAGATGTACTTTTGGCATTTTGTGCAAAACCACCGCCTTGAGCGGGGAGGAGGCGCACCTTAAGGCGGTTTGTAACTGCACCTTAAGGGCGGTGGTCGTGTAACCGCCACCACAGGCGGGGGCGGGTGTGCTGAAAATCCACGCGGGTTTTATAATTTAAAAAGCCTAAAAACACTAAAAAAGGACCGTTTTAGCTAAAAACAAAGCCTACCCAGTAGGCGCCCCCTAGATGGACCTTTTAAACCTAGCATTTTGAAAATAGCCCCCCATGACAAATATTTTAGCATTTTAAAATTAAGGGGGTAAAAAGGATAAATTGAAGAAAACTAACCTGTGATCTCGCGGGTCGATGTTCCGCTCGTGGAGGCATGATCACTATCCCGTCACGAATGTTTTGACTCTACTCATGCAAGAAACCGTCACCGTGGGTTCAGAGCTCAGAATCAATCAAATCAACTCACGTAAATGAATAGGAAAATGGGCCCACTTTCGTATATATAGCAAACCTGACTTGTTTTAAAATGTTTTTTTTGCAGGTTTGGAGCACCGACGGAGGTAAGTTCTTATCCCCACACGAATGGTACATTCTCGTTTCCTATTATTTTAGCATTTATTTTCCAAATTATTGTGTCTATCTGCACTTGAGTTCTCTTTTCATTTTGCAGTGGCAGGAATTTTGGACGGCATCATTTCAACACACGGACGTATCAGGTATAACTTCTAACTTCCCATTTTGGGACCACCATACTCGGACCCACCATTTTGTGCCTCTTCATGGCTAAAATGCTTCTCTGAGGGGGCAATATGTACGTACCCAAAATTGTAGGGTGCTGCACCATCGGAACAACGTAACACGTACCCCAATGATGATCTGAGTCTCCTCGAAAGGTGTTCGGGATCGGAAAATCTCCAAGTGTGTGTTAACATCTCGCATACCCGCTTAGCCCCGCGTACTTTGTTTTTTCCTTTTCCCCTCTTTTCTTGGCCTTTTGCTCTTGATGATGAAACCGCCACCTGCTGGCAGGTGGCGGTCTCGTGATCGCCGCCATGAACAGGGCGGCGGTCCTGTAACCACCGCCATGCTCAGGGCAGCAGTCCTTTATGCGTTTTCAGAAATCTCTTTTAACATGACTCACGAAAATTTCAATGATTCTGAGCTTTTTTTCACCGCCATGGGCTTGCATTAATGATTTTGGTCCCCTGGAATAGTGTTTTGCCATTGTTTATAGTTTAAGAGTTCTATTTGGTTTTTACCTTGGGTAAATGCAAATGCTATAAATAGTTGGCTTGTGCTCAAGCAAATGGCCCCTCAAGTTTGCCTCTGAATTTCTCATTGCAATAGATTAGTCTTTCATTTTGCTTAGAATTCTTAGTTTCTTTCATTGCATGCTTAGTTAGTGTTGTTTTGCTATTAGTAAGCCACATATCCATCTTGTGCAAATGTTAATGATATTTTATCCAATCCATTGGAGTAAAATAGTTTGTTTTCAATAGGAAGCCATTAAAGTTGCAGTTTTTTCTTCAAATAGGATAGTTTCAGGTTCTGGACGTTTTATGTTGCATGACTCACAATAAATCCCCTAGGAATTGCATAAGCCAAGCTCTATACTCTTGCGCTATCCCTCTCCTACTCACATTGTATTCAGTCTGTATCTTGAGCTGCCTTTGTCCCAATATCTACTTCTGTTGATGCTAGCATTACACACTTTTCTGGATCCACGTGAACACGAAGGAACGAGGAGATCACACTGAGGGGACATAGCCACACACACCATCGGATTCGCCACTGTTATGCAAAATCCAGGTTCTAGCTTTCAAAGTTCTAATTAGAAGCATATCAAATAGAGTAGTCAATTACTTTATTTCAATCAATTTTACTTTCGATATTACAGGGAATCTGTGGGGATTGATAGTTTCTGAGAGACTATGATTCATTCCTCACTTCTGAGGTAGGATTGAGAGTCTTGCAAATAGACTAGATCAAGTATTTCATTATTTAGAATAGATTCACAGTTACACAGACAAATAGCTATACTCGGTTATCTTGTTTGTTTTAATTTGTTATTCTAAATTTTCAATTTCTAGATATATTAAACAGTTACTCTTTAAATTCGTTCGAATAGTTCATCAGAAAATACAAAAATAGAGAAATCATATATGCTATAGATATACTTAACATAGTTAAATTTCACTTTGTTGTAGTTAATTTTCATTGTTGCTTTTGTATGACAATCACGGGACCTAGAGAGCCCAGGGAATACATATTCGAGCCAATCGTGCCCCAACCCAATCTCATCACAGCCATAACTGATATAGATCAGAATCTCAGGATCCAAGTCTTCCAAACAACGGTAAACTTACAACAAATCAGTTTCCAACTGCACGGGTTAAACATAGAAGACGACCAAGCACACACATTTTGGTCAAATCAACCAAACTACAGATTACCCTAGATTCATATCCGTATGACTATAGAAGGGTTTGAAAGAGAGAAAACCTTTGGTTATGATCCTTTGGTCCCACAACTAGACGCAAGAGATACTCTCACAGATATAGATACTAGCTTGAGAATTCAGGTTGCACAAACGCCTGTAAGATACCCCAAGAAGATCACACAATTATTAATTCTGAATATAGAAGCTGAAAAGGCATATGACTATTGGATACTAGGGATTAGGGATTAATTCCACGCATGGCCATAGTAGGACCACAACAAATACGAATCTATGGGTGTGAGCCACAAATCCCATAGCCCAACGAGCCTATAGGTGAATCAGACATAGATGTTGGCCTACGTACACTAGTATTCAGATCTACTCCACTTCCACCTATCATCATCGAACAGTTATCCTTATTAGACATAGTAGCTAACAAAGCTAAGGAGTTTTGGACTAGGCCATAGAATCACCCATAGAGTCAATTATATTTATCATCTGCCCTATGACCTTATCTGGAGATATACATGAAACTATCCCAGGACATTTTCCACGTATTCCATAACCTATAGACAGAATCACTCCAGAGCTTGATATTGATTGGAGCCTTTGAGCAGTCATCCTTGCTGATTGATCTATCACACCAGTTCAAGTTAGGAGGGCCTTCTTTACCTTAGATTCACAATTTCCACTAGTGCGTGTCAAAGACATTAGATTGCCTAACTAGTTTGTCTGTATCCCACGCATATTCCATCCCCACCGGCTATCTCGGCACGACCTCGGGAGGTCGGGTGCGAGGAAGAGTTACTTGTAGATTCCTAAGCTCGCTTGTCACTTTTCCGTCAACATGCAGGCACATTTCAAACTTTGCCACCGTCACATGGTCTTGATGTTACTTCCACTACTCCACGACCATTTAATATCTGGTAGGTGACTTTTCTCACCTCATTACCCTACGATGCACTCTTATGTTATGGTTCACACTTGACTGTTGAGGGCATCCTATACACATGAACCTCACACACATGCACAATAGACACTACACATTACACATCTTCACACATCATGCACTTTTCTACATATACACTCTTTTATCTATTATAAATAATACGTACTTTGTGATTTATACACTTATACATAGTACATATTCACCACACTACATTCTTATACATTTCACATCATCCACACTTATAATATACTCTACACATCTTATAATATGTACTACACATTATACATATACATCATCCTCATCTCTCATCCACTATGCATCATCCTCACCTTATGCTTTGTACACCCATACATTGCACACATTCTACACACTACATTATTATACATTTTTACGATCTACACATCTTACATTACACATTACACATTCTCTATCACACATTACACACTTTATATGTCACATACTTACGAAATCTTCTCATGACCACATCTACTACACATATTACACATTTTACTCATCTTCTTCTATGCACTTGCACTCACTACAAGTGACACACTCTAGTCCAATGGTTCATACTCAACTACTGAGGGTCTAAATCAAAATTAAACCTCACCTCATCACACCTATATCATTCTACACTTTGATCTTCACAATCAATCAATCAATATTTTTATCATACTATGCGACATTTTTAGCCATCACCTTATTCACACATATTGTGATATATGCTTTATGTTAAATCATCACCCCTTTTCTAGCATGAACATATATACATTTCATGATACATGTTTTGTGCTTTGCATCACCAAATTTTCTACCATCATCATGTTCATCTATTTCATGATATATGCTTTGTGCTACATCATCACGTTCATATATTTTGTGATATATGCCTTTTGCTACATCATCACACTTTCTATAATCCTACTCACATGTCTAGTGATATAATATTTAGGCTAAATCATCACAAATTCTATCACCCCATTCTAGCACATCATACCTATGTCACATACAATATCATCAATGCATTACAATTCTATAATTATCACTCAATTCATCACCCCTTTTCTACATACAACACATCACTCAAACCATTTCTTGACGACACAATTTTGTTTATGGTTCATTATTGACTAGCGAGGGGGAATAAATAAATAAGTATCATTGCATACATCCACATTCACTTGGGGGCATGTTTCTCCTATCATTCATATTGCATTACATTCCATCGCATCCACAACATACTACATATCTTGGTTGCATTTACTCTTGTTTACTCATGTTCATATTATTACACATGTTATATATATATATATATATATATTATGTCATTATGTTTATCATACACACATGCGGGTTCACTTGCCTTTCTAGTTGTGATCACATATTTTACTGAGATCTATACACGCAACATAGATGCTTAGCGCAATACCTAGTACCAGTCCCATAGTGGCTCCTAGGGGCATCCACTTTCGTACACTACATGTGTTATTGTTTCATTTTATACTTAGCACTTTACATTATCAAATTATACATGCCTTAACATAATTTTTTATCTTTCTCACATGCTAATGGCCGCTTCATGTGTAACATTTTTATAGGACTATTTTCTTCTATGGTTATCTATTACATTGCTTGTTTTCCTTTGCTTGTCATTGTTTACCAACTTTTCCCTATGCCTTGTTTGTTCTTTGATTTCTTGCAGCCACTACAACCTTGATTGTCTAGCAACATTGTGAGTGATGTCCCATATTTGCAATCTTCTTTTCGTGGTCTACATTTTCTTTTTCTTACATATTAGCTTATATATTGTTTGCGTAGCTTACATTTCTTCTTCTACATGAGTGTTCATTTTTTCTTGTACTAAAACTTGTTTCCTAGCCACCTTGTTTACGTGTGCCTTGGTTTCTACCAAGCACATTCCCTTCCCCATGTAGGGTTTAGTTTCAACATAGCAGCTGGTCCTCCTTTGGGCCACATACTCCTTCAATGATGTTGCATGCACCCCAAATGAAGGGGTCATCATTTAGGTGAATCAGTCACCCCATAAAAATGTTATACACAACATGATATCAATACAACAACATTTTCAGTTTCAGACAAGGCTTAGAATCAGAATTGGTTCCTTAACACAACAACCTTTCTTGGATGCTTGAAACTAGGGGGCAACACATTGGACTTTCTTGGATACCTGAGACTAGGGGAAGTTATAGAATGCTTGGTATTTCAACCCATCCTACAGAACTCCATACACAATGGCTTTTATAGGGAAAAAATTCCTTAGCACATGCGTTTATACACACCACATGTAGTGGTGTTCTACATAGTAGGAAATAGTTAAAGGTTGGTGGATGACACAAAATAGTTCTCCCTACAATTCTTCCATTACATTGGTGTGATATCGCCCAAAAAAATCACGTGTTGACATCATCTACAAGATCATTTCTACACCCCTTTTCCTAATCATGGATCCGGTGCACATGTTCCATTTTCACATTTCCAATATTATTACATACTTTCTTTACACACTTTTTACATATTTTGATCATATACATGCATATTTGACTATTTTTCAACTTCTCTTTTGTAGGTCCATCCGTATGGGAAGTGATAGTCAACATCAACAACAACATCACACACATCAACATCAACAACATGTACATCATGACATATACACATGCGTTTCTGCCCTAGGTTAATTTTCATCATCACTTTTTACACTTTCTCCTCCTTAGCATCCATGCTTCACATTTTTATCACTCCACGCTTTGTCTAGTCCCTCGGCACACTTTCTACATCGATCTACATGGTTATCAGGTATGCATCTCTATCTACTTTATGTTATTGAGATTTCTGCTCACTAACATAAAGTGGGGGAAAATGTAGACACACAATCACACACTTTGGGTAATTATCTAGTCTTGATCACATACTACTATTCATGTGATTCCTAAGTAAGAAAAGTATTAATTAACCCATGTATTTGGCCACCTTTCTTTAATTTTTGTTGTTGCTTTTGGTCTTACACCCTTACTTGCTTAGTCCGCCTTTTAGTCGGCCTTTTCGGGTTAATTACAAAATTCAAGTAAGGGAATCATATAAATATAAAGTTATGTGATCATAATAAGGTACTAAATACTACACACTATCTATCAATGTCTAAGGTTATATCCATCAAGTAATCTAAGAGGTCCATTTGCATCCATCTAGCTCCATCATAAGAGACATAAGGGCTGGTTTTTGCATCACACTTCATAGGAGGAAAATTCATTCTATTCCATGCACACATTTACTACATTCTACATCTAGCTACTTGTTCGTTATCCAAGTGTGACACGCACAAGAGCAACCTAGGGCATAATTCCACACACACACATAGAACTACATTAGGTCTGAGATGTAGTGCAACATTTAGTCATAAGTTCACCATTGTGCTAGGCGAGGATAGTCTCGAACCCTCATTCGCATCTTTATTTTTTTGTATATGATATCTATTTGAGGGTTTTATAGGTTAATTCTTCATTACATGTTTACAAAAACCTCAACAATCTTGGTGCGATCTCGGATGATAAAATACCAATAAAGGAAAACACATTACAACACCTTAGAGGATATTTTATGAGCATTTCTGAGACCTAGATGCCTAGAAATAGGTCTAGGGTGCCCATAGACTCCCTTGTCCCTCTCCGTGCACCCCACCTATCCTATCTCCTCAGATCTACATTTTTTGTGCTCCTATGTGATGCTCCTACTTCTGTTCGGTTGGCGAGCTTCAATCCAACCCAAAATTTACCGAGAATTAGCTAAGGATTTTTACCCCATATTTATAATCGGGGTTTCATTATTTATTGCTTAGTTGTTTGGGTATATTTTCTATATTTCATTGCCTTTTATTTAATTCTACTATAACATTCATATTAGGCATATAAATTCACAATTTAGCTTAATCAACAAGTCTCGTGTTATAACACTTTCTTCGACAGTAGTCAATCTGAGTTCAATTGGAATAGGATTTGGATGGCTGAATTAACTCCTAAAATAAATTTCTTCCTTTGGCTGGCTATCAGAGGCAAGATTCTTACCACTGACAAACTGATGAGAAGAGGTTTTATAATGCCTAATAGATGTCATCTTTGTAAAAAAGACTCTGAGGATATCAGTCATTTGTTTATCCATTGTGATTATGCTACCAGAATATGGAGTTTTTCCCTCTCTAAATTTGAAGCTCTATGGGTGGTGCCAAAAGATTTCAATCAGCTATGGACTCAATGGAACCCACCCTATAGACATTGTGTTGTCAGAAGGATCTGGAAGCTGGTTATCCCTCATATCATTTGGAGGATATGGAAGGATAGAAATGATATTATTTTTAGAAATAAGAATCAGAACTATAAGCTTAGTATTGGTAAAATTTCTAATGATATCAAAGAGAATATAGCTAGATTTAAACCCCCCAAGAATAAGAGTTATCCAGAAAATGAAGAGTATGTCTTATCCAACTGGCAGATAGGAGCTGTCAGTAGCAGTAGCAATCCCAGTAATAGTATTGATAGATCTTTGATTAAATGGCATCCTCCTGATTTTAACTGGTATAATTTGAACTTTGATGGGGCCTCTAAGGGCAACTTTGGGACTGACTGTGGCAAGGGAGGAGTGATCTGGGATCATAAAGGTAATCGATTGCTATGTTTGCTTTGGAAAATGGAAATTCAAACCAATCATTTTTCCGAAGCATTATCTACTTTATGGGGCCTGAGAATTACCTAGAATCATAATATCCAAAACCTCATTCTTGAAGGGGACTCCCTGGATATCATTAATCATCTTAATCAGTGCTCACCTCCAAGTTAGAACATCAAGGATTTTATCTCAGAGTCCATAAGTATCTGCCAAACATTCACTAATATCCGGATCATACATACTTACCGGGAGGGTAACAAGCTGGCAGATGCATTGGAAAATTATGGCATTAATGTTAACCACATTGTTTGGGATAATAATAGCATTCATAAATAGCTTCAAAGCAGCATTCAAGCGGATATCTATAAACATGCAAATTCAAGATTTGGGATATGATCATTGGGAGTGGATTAATAAAGCTCCCACACGTGCTGACTTTAAAACTAATCTTATACAATTCTTGTCAAACAATCAAGTTTGTATGAAGAATAATGGAAAGTTCAAGTGGATTTATATTGAAAGGAAAGTCGCGCATGCGGGCAACATTGTGCTCTATACAATCTGGCTGCAAATCTCTACGGATCCCCAAGGCAGAAATAATGTTAATGATGATAGGGAGTGGGCTGGCAAAAGGGCCATAGTTCCCACATGTGAACTTCCACAGGTTCAAATCAGCAGTCACGTGGGTATTTGTGGGAAAAGAAATGGCTATTCTCATCAGCATTTTCACTGCACGAATAATAATAGCAAAAGGTGGACTGGTATTAGCACTCTTAAGGTTTCTAATATTTTTTGCAAGCAGTTAAGCACGGTGACAATGGGGGGCCCTCCTTGCCAGATCGAGCCCAGCATGGATCCAGATTGGAGGGATAATGTGGAGCTCTGGAATATTCTAAGCCAGGAGGTATCACCAACTTTATGGAGAAGGTTCCAGGGCCATGATCAAAGTATTTCAGTGCATTTTGCAAAAGATTGGAAGGATCGCACTGTTGAGTATGGGGGGCAGAAGATTGTGATCAATGAGGAGCTGATAGCTGAAGCGACTGGCCTTGGCATGGATGGATACCATTTTTTTAATAAAAGGGTTGACAGAGAAGCTGAGGAGAGGAGATTTGTTGAAGGAACTGAGAAGCTGGTCTTTGTCATGGACGGGTGCCGCTTGTTAATTTGATCCCCTCGCCCTATGATGAGGTTACCCACATGATGGTGCGTTTCATTTCTTTGGAAGGGAGGATCGTCACTACCTGCTAAACATCTTGTCTTCCTCAATCATTTCCATAGGAATCACATGGTATGTTTCCCCCACTATCTGCTTAGCTCTCTTGAGTGCTCCATTTTGGAGTTTCAAAAGCATGCTCATGCTATTCCTTTGCACTGGGGCTAATTTTCCTGCTGCATAAATTATGTCTCCTTCGGTCTCCTGGCCTCCCTTCCTCCCCTGGCTCTGTTCCCCCTCTACCCATTTCTGTGGCCGCCAGCCCCATCTCTCCACACTCTGTCCCTACCACTGCTGCTGTCACCCCTCTCCCGGCCTTCCCGGCTCCATCTCCCATTCCCCCACCTCTGCCCCCACCCCCTTTGCTTCCACTTCGGCCAGACCGGTTACCAGGTCCTCTAGAAGATTGAATCTTGATATCCCTGCTGTGGGGAAGGGTCCTCAGGAGATTGAAACTACCCATAACCTCCTTCATATTAGCGGTGCTAGTTCTCAGGAAGAACATATGGAGAGCTCCACAAAAAGGCTGGAGGCCTTAGAAGCTGACATGAAGCTGTTGAGGGAAGAGGTTAAAAACATGGCAAAACAAAAAGGTAAGAGGAAGAAGGAGGAGGAGGTGGCTATGGATAATAGCCAGATTGAAGATATTTACAAGAAGCTGAACTCCTTAGACTCCCATTTAGGGAAGGCCAAGACTCGCCATGATTATAACATGGCCATTTTTACTGCTATTCAGGAGTTCATTGAGCAACATGTCCGAAGTGTCTCCAATCTCAGCGGGGTTCCGGCTACCCTTTGGGGGACTGATAAGGAAAGCAAAAGGACCATTGCTCAGCTGGATGTTACTGACTCTGCCCACATGATGACCTTGGGGATGTTCAAATCTTGGCAAACTATCAAATCCACCATCGACAAAGCCACCAAGAAGTAATTGGGGGTGCTTTTGCTGCACTTCTGTGTAATTTTTGTTGTTTTTTTGTTGTCGTTTTGCTGCTTTTCTGCAGTTTTCGCTCTGTTTTGATTTTGTATTGGTAGCTGCTCTTTGGCTACTTTGGGCTTCATTGACCCATCTAGATTTTGATCCTTTTTGTTTTGGTTCTCTTTCCTATTCTGGCTTCTAGGCCCTCTTTTGTTCTCAAGGGTATAGTCCCTTTCAAAAACTATTTGCCAATAATAATAAAAAAACAAGTCTCGTGTTATTACAAACATAACATTATCCATAATTGCATACAAAATTAATAATGTTACCACTATTAATTCCTAACGTATGTAAGTGGGATTAGGTACCAAATATGAATATAGAGATTATCTCATCAATTAGGTGCTTGGATTTATTACATATAAGGAAAGGAACAATGATAATTAATATATTGAGGGAAAGTGATTGTCGTATTGTTTAAATATTCGTAGTAACGTAAAATGTTGATTGTTTGAATAAGGAGGACCACCCTTGATGCCCAACTATTCCTCAATGATAAATACTATACAATAAATATGAGGAGACATGAAAACAACCCTTATAAAAGGAATATAACAAACTTCAAATATGATGTGCATAAACACTCAATCAATTTGTAACATTACACATCACCTTAGCCAATATTTTTTAGTCAATGGTAAATTAATATTGAATGACATATCTTTTTCATGAGTTTCAACAAGTTATTAGACAAAATGGATTATTCCTCCAGGTTTATGCATGACTACAATTATCTATATGTAGGTGTAAGTCATCTATATGTAAGAAAAGAGTCAAGAAGCTCCTAATCTAGTATCATCCCCACTCCCATTTACTGAAATGATAAATCTAGCCATGAGAAGGCTAAAGAGTGCTCAAACATGCCTTGGAGAAAAAAACTCACTTATATGGAAGAATACAAAGACCAATTACTTGTGGTTAGGGTTGAAAGGTCAAGAAAGATTGCATATAACCAATGTTTTTATGAAACCTATTTAAGTAGAGCATGAATTATTATATCCAAGGTAGAGAACTCAGTGGCACAAGGTGGCCCAAATATCAACCAACACTAAGAAAACTATGAATATAGGTAGTTTTAGTAAGAAATTTTTTTGGGTGGTAATATCCAAAGTCTAGATGGGAAAATAAAATCGTATGCTAAGGTACCTAAGAAGACATAATAGAAAAATAAGAAATCCAAAATAACAACTAGGAAGTATCCACCCTTTAAAGAAATCACAATAGCTCACTTTGGAGCTCCATGGCACTAAAAATGTATCGGGGTTCAAAATATTTATTGAAGGGATTTGATCCATTCATATCCATTTTATGCATCTTTTCATAATTCTTTCTTTAGTATTTAGTAACTAGTTACATTGAATTAATATTATTTATATCTATGTTGTAGTCCATGGGTCAATAGTAGGTTGTTTTGTGAATTAGATAATTGACAATAACATAGTTTGTTGGTGCTCATTTTTCTTGCACTCCTAAAGACATTAGAAGTAATAATGCTCACATGACAATGAGATTTGTGTGAAAAAATGATTGCATGCTAGTTACAAGGTATTTACATTCCCTCATACCTGCATAAAATGGCTCTTTGTTGAGGAGTACATGAAAGTGATGAAGTTTCATTAAACCATGAATTTCACTATAATGTCCATATATTTTCTGCAACACCTCAACCTACACTATATATATATATATATATATATATATATATATATATATATATATATATATATATAATGAGATTTGTGTGAAAAAAATGATTGCAAGCTAGTTCCAAGGTATTTACATTCCCTCATACCGCATAAAAGGGTTCTTTGTTGAGGAGTACATGAAAGTGATGAAGTTTCATTAAACCATGAATTTCACTATAATGTCCATATATTTTCCCCAACACCTCAACCTACACTATATATATATATATATATATATATATATATATATATATACCCCATTAAAGGTTTTTGATGTGTGGATGGATTGTAAAATAAATATGAAATAAACTCTAAATGAAGCTAGTGATCATCCAATATTTCCCAAAATAACTAGCTATTAAATTAGTGTACTTGTATGTGTGATTGATTAAAAAATATGCATTGAATAACCTCTAAATAATATGCTTAGCTTATTGGTATATCTTTGTGTATACTTGCAATAAGATTATAAAATAACATAATGTAAAAATTTGTTCCACTTGGAAATATTCACCCCACTATTTCTTTAAACAATTAAATAATAAACAAGTCTATTATAATCATTACAATAATACTTGTCTCAACTTACATGAAAAGTAAAAGATTAATAATAAATTCTATACCTCTTAAGTGAAATAAATTATCCTAAAGAAGACTACAAATAGGCTCAATATGACAAATATCATCCACTACTAATATATAGTCAACATGTCCACCCCGAGGTTTTGTAAAGTAAATTTTGATGGGGCTTCCAAGGGAACCCTGGGATTTCAGGGGTGGGGTGTGTCATTTGTAATGAGATTAGAGAGTTAATTAGTTCTAGATTGTTCCACCTCTAAGATGGATCATGTAACCTGGATGAGGCTCAAGCCCTTCTATTTGGGGTGAAAAGAGCGGTGGAATGTGGATGCTCTCACCTCCTCATTGAAGGAGATTCACATATTATCATTCAGGTAGTTAAATTTCTATAAACTCTCATTGGTTCCTATACTTCTAAATTTCAAATAATCTTTATTGGCTAGACAAGTTGGACACATGGAGCATTGGCCATGTGTTAAGAGAGGCCAACTCAATGGCTGACTATTTAGCCAATTGTGGGGTGACACAAGTAGAAGAGGTCTTAATAGCCAATGATAAAGCTAAGTGGCATGCCTTAGCCACCATTATCGATGGTGATGCCAAATTGAATCCAAATTAACTTGATGGGATTTGGTACATGGGAAGCCATCCTTATATGCATATATTTCCTTTTACTTTTTCATGCCTATCTCTCATTGTCTTTTGTGTCAAGTTTGCTTCCTGTTTTGTGAGAGCTCTCATAGCTTCCTTGCCCTATCCTTGTCTATTATCAAAGAGGAAATAAGAAAAATGGATTTATATGGATCTATCACTCCCTCTAGGTTGAGAAATTTGTTTTGTATTAGTTAAGGTTTGATTTGTAATATGACGAAGCACATCCCGGGTGATTTCTATGTTGTAAGGCGGTGGTCGCGCAAGGAAAATGCTGAAATTACCTCCATCTTTATCTCTCACCTATTGATTATTTATAGGATCAAAAATAAACTCTGCAGATTTCCCACCACATCATTTTTCCAAGGAATGTGGTAGGGTTGGAGGATGAGGTGGCCAATTTTTGCATGCCTACGACTCACCTTCAGGAGTTTGTTATAGGGGAAATGCAAATGGTTACCTAGGAATATGTGATCAAGCTGGAGAAAAGGAACAAGGCCCTCTCTAATTTCATTATTGCGGTTCATCAGAAGTGCCACATGAAATATTATGGCTCAACTCACATGTCACCCTTAGACCTAAATCTCTCTCTCTCTCTCTCTCTACGCCAATCGGTCTAGTGCCTTCTCACATTTCTTAGCTCAGGGTTAAGGGAAAAGATTCCTATGATTTTCTATTGAAGACTACTAGAGTAGGAGAGGTGGGACACCATTCCATTCTTTGGAAATAAGGTAGCGAGAGACTATTTCTGCTCTAGAGGTTCATGTGAAAGAGGAGGTGATAGAATTATTTGACTAATTATATATTTTAGGTTTCCTAGATTTCCTAGTATGGTTTTGTTGTTTTTCAGTTTTAGGGTGACATAGTATAGTTGTTTTGTATATAGGCTGGCTTGAATTTTCGTTATAAAATATATCTTGTAATGTAAGTGAGGGGACCCAATAACCACCGAGTTCATAGCTCCAAGTAAAAAGCGTTTACTTATCAATATATATATATATATATATATATATATCCAAAATTAGTTTAAGTGACACATGCACACCTATCATGCATCCTAGTGAACTTAGGCACCCAAATATTTTATAATAGTAGAAATGGATCAAGAAAAGACTAAATTTAGTCTTCTAAACATAGAAATGGCACCCCACATCTAGTGGATGAATAGATAATAATTCAAACTTAGTTAAGTGCACATCTAGTGAAGACCTACATTTATCACTTCCATACTAAAATTATAATTCCAAAAATAGAATTTTACAAATAACAAAACAACTCCTAAACATGAAAACATAAAAATTATACTTTTCAAGAATCGAGCAAAGTGCCATGTTGGTATTATAATCAACATTCCTTCCTTCGATACAAAGATAAAAATGCCTATTATCTATTTGAGTCTTCCATGACATTTTTGCGATATATCCTTGGTGAAAATATTAGAAAGATGATATTCAATTCTCACATAATCAATGAAAAAATTGATTACAATTGACCAAGTCTCGATAAAATGATGCATACTACACATAGTGTAAAAAATGTCATGATTTGTATCTATCCCCATTTCAATTTTGTTTTTACATTTTCGATGAAAAATGATGAGAATATGGTGACACAAACATGATGAAAAAGGGACATAATTAGCATCATGTTTGTGTCACTTCCACCTCTCGAATTTTTTTAAAAGAGGATGGGCCCATCCATGCGTATTTTTTTATGTTTCCCTATTATGCATTCATATAAGACAACAAAAGAGAAGGCCAACATAAGGAGAAAAAATGGAACAAGTGACATGGAAGGGCACTTGGCCATGTAAAAAATTCTTACAAGGGCATGGGGTGATTAGGAGAAGGGATGAAAAGTTTTGGAATGCATGAAAGCTCTATAGAAATTTGGGAAAAATATTAGAGGAGGTGGGGAAAAATTTTTGAAAGGAATTCATTTAAGGTTTAACCAAATTAGTAAATTATTTCTCTCATTCTTTTTTACTTCTGAAATATGCATGTTTTTTACATTTTTATATGACATTTATAAATTTTAAAATAATATTTTCATGCCGGGGTTGTAGAGAAATGAAGCTAAAATTACAAAAAAATTAGATTTAGAGCCATTCCTTTATGGTTGACCACAAAACAAGTCTGAGATAGGGTTATGGGGCCGAGGGAAGAAAAATTAGTAAGAAAATAGGGTTGTTACATGTTCCATAACATTCACCCTCCTTTGGAAAATATAGATTTGTTTATTCATATGGCTTAGTAGATATGATTTTAAAAGAGGAAAATTATCAATTTTTTCTTGTTAAATGAGTGTAATCATTCTTAATTCATGTGCATACCTAAAAATTGTTGTATCATCATTTACATGGAATATCATAAGTAAAATTTCAGAAATAAGGATTTTTTCTAAGTCTTTGACAAATACTAAGTCTTAAGATCTCTTTGAGTAATATTAGGATGGATTTTTCAAATGTTTTACCAGATTTTAAAATATTTTAAAATGTTATTATAATATTTATGGAAAATGAGAGAGTGGGTTTCAGAAAATTAATTACATTAATTAAAAGTATGATTACAATGTATAAATCTCTTTTATTTAGTTGATAGGATTTTTAGGAATCTATTCCCAAACAGCATTCGGTAGCATTGTCACACATCGGTTAAATATTTAAGCCTCACCACATACTATTTCCATTTCTAGAAAACATGTCTCATCTCACTTTCAAATGAAGTTTATTTTTTAAGTGTTTCATGCCTATGAATGCCAATAACCAATGACCTAACACGTTAAAAATTTTGACACATCAATTTGAACCCTATGACCTATGTTATATCTAAATGTTCTATTTATTGAGTTTTCTAAGAATACCACAAAAGAATGAGGGAGTGGAGGGAGTCAAACTCATGATCCCTCACTACACCCTCTCAATGACCATGCTACCGTAGATATTAGATGGGTGAGTTGTGGCTTGTATAATACTTATCCCTCTTTCTATGGCTTATTAGAAAAAAGGTAATTAAAATCATATTGGGTTTCAAACATGCAACCTATTTATCCGACAACTAGGCTTCAGAATCATCGACACTAAAATTTTCCTCCGTAATTTCTATTTCATTAATGTATGTATTAGGAATAGGATGTTGTTAAGTATAATTAGTAGTAGTGTTTGATAGAAGATAACGGTGCCATCAGTATGGTGCCGCCAATAATGTGGAGTATGGTAACAGTCAAAGTACAATAGGAATGTTGTAAAAAGTAAATATTTGTTGTAAGTGGTTCGGTAATGTTAAAATGTCAAAGTTTGGGTAATTAGAGAAGTAGGGTCTACATGATTAGGAATTAGAAATATTATATTGGTAATAAGGACAAGGAGTGAGGTCATAAATATTTTATGTATTTTATTTGTAAAAAGTCTAAAAATGTGGAACCCATGTAAAATGATAAGGTTTATCTTATCTTAAAAGATAAGCTTACATGTACAGATAAGAGTTAAGGTATGGAATATGATTCGTCAGAGTGGATTTCTTATCCTATCTTAGAGATAAGATGGATAAGCCTGGAATTTCTATAAATAGAGAGGCCACCCCCCTCATTTAGCATAGAAGGAAGTAGTGAGAAATATTGTAGGAAGTGTGTAAAGGAAGCCATCGTTAAAAGTGTGTTGAAGAAGCCATTAAGAGGTGTAATTGCAAAGTTTCTCCCACGGTCTTGGTGGAAGGCAAGTGAAGTCAATAACACTTGAAGTACCTCATGGGTGAGATTGTAACAATTTCATGTTAATATTATAATTTACTTTGATATTTCAGATTTGTCATCATTCCGTCTTATCATAGTCAATGGTATTCTTGTGTTATGTTTTTGTTTTGTTTCCATATTACATCCACCAAACTAAAGGTTGTGCATTAGTAAATAATCATAGCACGAGGAGTTCCCGATGAAGAATTATCATAGTGCCGGATTGGTGATGACATTTTGGTTCCGTTGCCGGGACCATTCCTTGTTGGTGGATTTTCTGGAGAGATATTCCCACTTAGTCAAAATCAATTGGAGGGTAACCTTGTTTTTACTGTGCATAGTAGTTACCATGGTAAAGTCATTTCTACTGTGAATAGTAGTTACCCTGGTAAAGTCATTTTTGCTGGGAATAGTATTTACCGTAGTAAAGTCACTTTTTACCGTGAATAGTATTTACCGCAATAACTTCACTTTTTACCGTGAATAGTGTTTACCACAGTAAAGTCAGTTTTTACCGCAATAAGTCAAGTTTTACCATAGTTTACCGTGGTCATTTCTATTTTACTGTAGAAAGGTGTAAAGTCACTTTCTAGTATAGTGATTCCAATTATTTGTGCACATAAGTCTTGTTGATTGTACTTGTGGGTTGGTATTTCATGGTGGTTACTTTTGAAAATGGGAAAGATTCCTATTTTTTCAGCTCAATCTAATGAAGATGCTTCTTCTTTCATTCAAGAGTTTAAACGATCTTGTATTTGTAATGGCCTTATAAGAAGGGAACAATGGAATGAATTTTTTCCTACCTTTTTGGATGGTTCAACACTTAGGTGGTTTGAAACACTAGGTGATAATGTGAAAAATTCATGGGATTTATTAACTGAAAGTTTTCTTGAAGAATTTGGTGAACAACAGAAATATGTAGATCTCATGATCGAGATCACAAAGCTATCCCAAGGAGAGAAGGAGAAGATAAGGGATTATCATGCTCATTTTCTAGAGCTAAGGAGGAAGCTCGATGCCCAGATCCGGAAGGAAGGATTAGCGGATGGGTTGATGAACGGCGTGGATAATCTCCTATGTAAGCACTTCATTCTTGGGATGAAGCCAAAGATCAGACAACGAGTGAAGTATGACCGCCCATGTATCATTGAACAAGCAAATGAGATTGCAAGAAGGCAAGAAGAAAGCTTGGAAGAGGAGCCCAAAGAAATTGTTGCTAAAGTAGAGCCTACACCAACACCTTTGGTCTAGAATCCACAACCACTCCCGGTGAGCACAAATATTTCTCCTAGTACATCTACTGAGTATGAAGATCTTCTCAAAAAGATGGGTCAGTTAACTATTAATCTTCTTGAAGGAAAAGAATTTAGTTCTCAGGGAGGAGATAGAGGTCCAAAAAGAAATATTTCGAAGTTGTATGTTATGGTTGTTATAAAAGGGTCATTATAAGTATAATTGTTCGGATAGAGCTTCTACATCTGGTAAAGGAGATAATGATAAAGGAAAACACACCGTGAATTCTTTTGATGTAGTAGATAAGAGCAGAAATAATGAAGTAGATGCGTTTGTAAAAAAAAAGAAAGAAAGAAAAAGATAATCAAGATGGAAATGATCCTAAGAAGATGAAAGGAGAAACTAGTAAGAAACATAGGAGAAGAAAGTTGGGTGTGCAGGATTTTCTGGATTTCACAGGGGCAAGGACCATACTCCATCTTGGAAGATCTGTCCAAAAGGCTTGCAAATATTACATATGGTCAACTCTTGGCTATGTCTTCGGAGAAGAGGTGGGAGCTGCGAAGTGGACTCAATGCTCGACGAAGAAAGGAGGTTGAGGTCCCTATTTTGGAGGCAGAGGCGGATCCCTATGCTCCACAAGCTGAGGTATTATGTAATGGTATTTCAATTCATGATGTCTTAGTTGATGGAGGTGCTGCAGTTAATGTAATGACCGAGTCTGTAATGAATATGTTGGGTTTAAAAATTGATCGCCCTTCAACACTTATGTTAAGGTCATTAAATAAAGGAAAAACTAAACCAGAAGGTGTAGTTTCAAATGTGGCAATATCTGTTATGGGTGTTGTATGTGTGGTAGACTTTCAGGTGATGAAAAATGGTACTGTTGCGTACCCAATGCTGCTGGGAAGACCATGGCTAAGGAGAGTTCATGCAAGAAACTACTGGAATGAAGGTTTCATGACACTTGGACGTGGTAGAGAGAGGGTGAAGATAAACGTGATCCCTCGACATCATAAAGTAGAACCTGTGGATTCAAGTGATGAAACTGATGATTGGACATCCTTTGATTACTCTAGTACCAGTGAAGTGGACACTGAAGATGAAGAAAGTGAGGTGGATGTTTCAGTCATGGATATCCTTCCAGTCACACTAACTCATGACCCCATAAAATTATCTGAAGAAGAAGTTGATGATCGTCTCCAACAAATAAAGATTGGTGATCTTTGTGATGGAGAGTGAGAAGGAATCCTACCTCCGGCTCTTTCAAGGTACATGCACATATTCACTTTTGATTACAAGGAACTCCGTCAAGTAAGTTGGGTAGAACATTCTATTGAGTGGTAGATGGTGTTAAGCCCATAAAGCAAATGCCATATAGAATGAATCCTAATTTTTCCAAGACCGTAAATGAAGAAATAGATAAGTTGCTTGATGCGGGATTCATATTTTTGTGGAGAATTCGAATGGGTTTCTCCCATTGTGATCTCAATAAAAAGAATGGGAAGCTATACATTTGTGTTGATTACAGGAAGCTCAATAAGGCAATAAAGAAGGATCATTACCCTCTTCCATTTTCAGATCAAATCTTGGACGAAGTAGTTGGCCAGGAGTGTTATAGTTTTGTTGATGGATATAGCGGCTACAACCAAGTTCGTATAGTAGAGAAAGATCAGCTGAAGACCACGTTCACCACTCCTTGGGGAACGTTTGCTTATAGAGTTATGCCTTTTGGGTTGTGTAATGCTCCAACAACATTCCAACGTTTGATGAATAGGGTGTTCGAACCCTACATTGGGACCTTCATCAGAGTATTTCTGGATGATTTTTGCATCTATGGGAGCAAGTTGGACCACCTGCACTGATGGAGACAACATTTCAAAGGTTAGATGAAGCACAAGCCTCAATAAACCCTACAAAGTGTGTCTTTGGATGTTCTAAAGGTGTTTTGTTAGGGCATGTTGTATCCAGAGATGGTATTGGTGCATCGATCCCGATAAAGTTTCAAAATCAAAGATTTACCATTTCCTATTAATAGAAGTAAGTTGAGATCATTTTTAGGCCATGTGGGTTACTAGAGAAGGTTCATCAAGAATTTCTCAAAGATTACACACCACTAACCCAGATTCTTGAAGAAGGATGTTACTTATGAACCAGAAATAAGGCGCATGAAGCTTTTGGACAACTAAAGGAAGCCCGGTGTCTTCACAATTTTGAAGAATCCAGATTGGAGCAAGCCATTCATTATGTACATCGATGCCTCGGATGCAGCACTAGGAAGTACTTTGAGCCAAAAGGATGAAAATGGGAATGCACATCCAATTTACTTTGGAGAGACAAATGAGCGATCTTGAGGTAAATTATCTTTGTAATGAAAAAGAGGCTTTGGCTATCATTTTTCTTTGTAAAGAAGTTTAGAAATTACTTGCTAGGGTAAAAATTTCTAGTTGTAACAGATCATCAGGCTCTAAAATATATTGTAAGTAAGCCTAACCCATCAGGGAGAATAGCAAGATGGATAATTTTGCTACAAGAATTTGAATTTGATATTATAGATAGGCTAGGAAAGAAAAATGTCAATGCAGATGCACTCTCTCGAGCCTATGATGGTTTAGGATCATCTTGTGATGATGACGATTTCCCGATGCAACATTGTTATCCCTTGACACAATCCCTAGTGAATACATAGATATTTGGAATTATCTGAATGAATTCAAGTTTTCGATGGTGCCAATGCAAAGACTAAGAGAAAGATTACTCAAGCTAGTCGTCCATATTCTATTCTGCATGGAGTATTATTTCGAATAGGACCTGATGGACAGTACAAGAGGGTAGTTGGACGTGATCAAGGGAAGGAACTGCTAGAAGAATTCCACAATGGTACATGTTGAGGGCACTTCTCCGGACAACTTACGAAGAAGGATCTTGGATGCAGTTATCACCTGGTCCACTCTTTTTAAAGATTGTTATAATTATTGTAAGACATGTGATATTTGTCAAACACATGGTAACCGTAAGACTTCATTAGCTCCATTATGCCCTATTCTTCCACTTGGTCCCTTTAAAAAGTGGGGAATAG
Source organism: Taxus wallichiana var. yunnanensis (assembly GCA_018340775.1). Classification (NCBI taxonomy): domain Eukaryota; kingdom Viridiplantae; phylum Streptophyta; class Pinopsida; order Cupressales; family Taxaceae; genus Taxus; species Taxus wallichiana. The sequence goes on from CM031243.1 coordinate 836,911,895, forward strand.
ACATTTAGGTCCACTTCCAACTACCTCATGCCAAAATAAGTATATTGTAGTTGCCATAGATTATTTAACCAAGTGGGTTGAAGCTAGGCCATTGAAAACAACTTCCATGGATGAAGTGGCAAGGTTCATATATGAACGCATTGTCACCAGATTTGGTTGTCCATTAGAAATTGTAACAGATCAAGGAAGCCACTTCATTAATGAGGTGGTAGAAGCCCTAGTCAATAAGTTTTCTATTAAGCACAGGAAGGCAACAACATACAAGCCAAGCACAAATGGACAGGTGGAACGAACAAATTTTGTGTTGTGTCAAATTCTAGCAAAAGATGCAGCCTTGTAGGTACATAAATGGGATAAAAGGATTCATGCAACATTGTGGGCATATAGGGCAACATCAAAGTCAGCAACAGGATACTCCCCATTTCAGTTGGCTTATGGCATTGATCCAGTTCTTCCTATTGAGTTTGATATTCCCACGGTCAGAGTAATGGAAAATGAAAGAATGGATGAAAGTGATTCAGTAAAAGAAAGGTTGGTACATCTTCATTTGCTAGAGGAAATGAGGGAAATAGCTAAGGATACAAGCTATAAGAAGAAAATGAAGTAGAAGGAATACTTTGATCAAAAGATCCGTTGGTCTCCATTTCATGTGAATGACTTGGTTCTAGTATATGATTCCAGATACAAAAAAAGAAGACAGAGAAAATTTCTTCCAAAATGGATGGGACCCTACAAAATAGCAGCTGTGCATGAAAATGGTACGTCTCGACCTGGAGGAATTAGATGGCACTCCCATTATGAAATGGGTCAACCATGACAAGTTGAATATTTTCCAAGCACCAGAATAGTCTACTCCGAGGACGGAGTAGAAGCTAGAAGGGGGAAGATGTCGACACTAAAATTTTCCTCCATAATTTCTATTTCATTAATGTATGTATTAGGAATAGGATGTTGTTAAGTATAATTAGTAGTAGCGTCTGATAGAAGATAACAGCGCCGTCAAGATGCTGGTGCCGCCAATAATGTGGAGTACGGTAGCAGCTTAAAGTACAATAGGAATGTTGTAAAAGTAAATATTTGTCGTAAGTGGTCCGGTAATGTTAAAATGTCAAAGTTTGGGTAATTAGAGAAGTAGGGTCTACATGATTAGGAATTAGAAATATTATATTGGTAATAAGGACAAGGAGTGAGGTCATAAATATTTTATGTATTTTATTTGTAAAAAGTCTAAAAATGTGGAACCCATGTAAAATGATAAGGTTCATCTTATCTTAAAAGATAAGCTTACATGTACGAGATAAGAGTTAAGGTATGGAATATGATTCGTCGGAGTGGATTTCTTATCCTATCTTATAGATAAGATGGATAATCTTGGAAGTTCTATAAATAGAGAGGCCACCCCCTCATTTAGCATAGAAGGAAGTAGTGAGAAATATTGTAGGAAGTGTGTAAAGGAAGCCATCGTTAAAAGTGTGTTGAAGAAGCCATTAAGAGGTGTAACTGTAAAGTTTCTCCCATAGTCCTTGGTGGAAGGCAAGTGAAGTCAATAACACTTGAAGTACCTCATGGGTGAGATTGTAACAATTTCATGTTAATATTATAATTTACTTTGATATTTCAGATTTGTCATCATTTCGTCTTATCATGGTCGATGGTATTCTTGTGTTATGTTGTTGTTTTGTTTCCAGATTACATCCACCAAACTAAAGGCTGTGCATTAGTAAATAATCATAGCACGAGGAGTTCCTGGTGAAGAATTATCATAGTGCCGGATTGGTGATGACATAACCAATATACCATATACATACTCATAAGTGAAAACCAAAATATATAATATACTAGGGAGTATGGTATAGAACACGGGAATGAATTTTATTTCTTTCTTTTATTATGTTTTTGATTTTATTATGTGTGGCTTTTACTTTACCATCCACGGCTATATTCATAAAATTAGTAAAATTCTTCCGAGCTTAGTGTTCTCCCTCTTAGCATAAAACTTGTGTGTCTTCTTCTCTCTCTATTTTCCTATGTCCCCATTAAAAACTAATATCTCCTTTTTATAACCTCCCATCGAGATATGAATAGTTCTTAGCTAGTTTTCTCAGAGCTATAAATTAGCTCATCCATTTTATTTATTTATAACTTTCTAGCACAATTTTTAGTTATGTACACATGTTCCTTAATCCACTATATTTTTAATTTTCTATTTGGGTTTTGAAATATAGTTAACTATTCCCCTTCACTCATTATTTTAGAAACACATATTTTTCTTTTTATTTCAGACTTCGACATTTCAAAATTTAACACCGATATTTTTATTTTATAGCTTTTAACGGCCCCCTCCCACCACCTCTTTGGGGATAAATTCACATAATACATATCTTATCATGTCTCATGCCACATGGTTAGGGATGATGAGGTGGTATTAGTTTAGCGGAAGCGAGCCGACTCAAGATGGGGCCGAATGGAGCTCATTTCTCATTGTTCTTACTCAAAACATTATCCCAAATGTATGCAGGTTTATATAAGGCTAGTGTTTATATTAAAAATATATTGCAATATAACTTACCTTTACAAGGAATTTTACTCTATCCTCGCACGTAAACAATGTGATGTGCTCAAAGAGATTTGTGTGTGGAGTTTAGTGAGCTCGGTCATAATGTAATGTATAAGGACAACTTAGTGGTTGAGTGTGCCACGATCTCTACCCTAGTTTAAAATATAACTTGGGATTAATCCCACATGCAATATATGAAAAATATGACTAGTCTTAAAATATAAAAACACAACCACTATATGGTAGAGTCGGGCTATAGCCATGCCCACCTAAGGTTGGTCTTAGAGGGGAGACAATATGAGCATAGGGCATCTCGATGGCTTCACCTAAGCCAAAAAGGTAAAAAGAAAATAGGGATTGGAGATGAAAATTAAAATAAGAAGCATAAGGAGAAATAGGATCCATGAGTAAAGTGACCCTCTGCAACAAATAACCTTTTTCTTAAAAACCCATTAATTATTTATTTTGATCATTAATTAATTTATTCTTTAATCAATGGGTATTTTAAGTTGTCACTTCTTGATTAGGAATTAGTGTGTCTAGTACTCAAATGGTTGTTAATGTGGGTTAATATATTTGTATAAATGAGTTGTTTTAACAACTTATATAAGTTAGGAGTTTAGGATAATAATGTTATGAGAGAATTATACATGATTGTTGGGTTGTTCAACCAAATCACAAATATAGGAGAGAGATAAGAAGGTTGAGATATTCTACAGGTGTTAGAGAGATGTTGCTCATCTAAGTTCTACTCCTCAAGCTTAGTTTCATGCGCATGATACTACTCCATTTTATGCACATTGTGAGGTACCTGACAATGGTTTCAAACATAATAGGTGCGGTAATCAGTAATCTTGATAATTATACATAGAATTTTATATTGATAATTATGTGATGTAAAAATAAATAAATATAAATTTTATATTCATTTATAATTTCTCATATGGATTGTATAATTTTTTCCTAATATATGGATTCTATTTTATTACAATTTAGTAGTGATGGAATCATTTTTACATGACATATCCATTGCTTGTAGGTGCACTTTTTGAGGTTTATATCCAAAGTTGATTACCTCACACTATGCCATGGATTTATACTTGTATGCCTCTTTGAAAGGGAATATTGAATTATAATTCATGTTTTTAATAGTAAGAGTCCCTTTTTTATTAATGCATAGAAGATTCAAGATTAAAAAATATATAAAGAGATCGGTGGAAGATGACTTTATATTTTTGGTCTCCAAAAGGTATTCTATTGAATATTAATTTTATTTAAGTAAATTGATTTGTTTATCTTACTATTGAGGTTCGTATAATTTTTTTGTTGTCCCCCTTATGGTTTTTCCTTATGGTTTTTTTGTGTTATATCTACTTTTCAATGGAAACTATAAATTTCCTTTTTATCTTGCTATATTTCAAAAATTCTAATTTACAACCTTGAAATTGATTAACTATTAAATTGTTGTTTTTTTGTAGAATGCTTTCCAATTTGTATTTTTATTTTGGTCATGGGTAATCCTTTTCTTTAATTGAGTAGTAAATTATATCTATTATTCACATTTTGATACATATTTTATGTCCATACAATTAATGCAATATAAGTACGACCTAAAATATTTATTTCATGGAAGTACAAAAGATATTATAAGTACATTAGGCATGGGGTAAGTAGTTATAAGTTTTGGACCCATACCCATTCACTAAATTCCATTACTTAAAGAATAAAGACAATGTTTTTCTCTTATTTCTAAATAATATATGAAATTGGGTCCATACTATATGGTAGTGGCATAACCAAGGATATTTATTATTAAAATTTAGGACTATTGTTGATCATGTATAACTATGTAACTCTTCCCCTTTACACTCTTGTGACACATGTATAGTTGTCACCTTAAACTAAATTGAAACTAAATTCTATTTATGATTTGTTTGTTACAATAATACATTTCGAGGAAAGGAAAACTTAGAATGTGTTATTGTTGCACTTGTAGATGGGCACAAACATGAAAAAAACATACTTGATGAATGATTGGATGATTCTTTGAAGATATGGCACCATGACACAAAGAGAAACTTGAGGCGTAATAAGAGAAAATCAAGCATATGCAATGATAATTTAACAAGCATAAGTGGAAATACTACATTGGTGAGTGATCTTCGTTCAAAGTAATAGAAGAAATTAGGATGTTCTAATTTCCTCTACAACCACTCATGTTTATCCTTACTAGAACATAGAATAGGTTGATAAAATTGAAATCAAGGAAGAAACTTCCAATATAAACCTACCCAAAAAACTAGAGTCTTTTAGAGACTTGGTGAACCTTCATGGGGACCTACGCCATATCATATGAACCACCCAAAAATAGGGTAAACCATAATGAAATTAAGATGAATGTAGGAGTCTCCATCATAATTCACTCCCTTTATCCCATTTTAACAACCAAGACCAACCCAAGTTGACTTGACCAAGGTACACCAAGTCCCCACCCACACAAATGAGCTAACAATCACAATCATAATAGGATTAAACCATAAATGTAATCCTAAAAATGCCAAAATATGAGAGGTAATAATTTCACTAAGACAAGGGCCATGTGATGAAAGCCCCTTGCATCCATCACCCAAGATCTAAACATCTCGTGAAACTAGAAAAAAAAGTCCCCATCTAGGTGCGGTTGAGGAGCTTAAAGTTGTGGCTTCTTTCCAAACCACCTCCACACTTGCACCCACATCCACCACCGCATTATTTATTCCCATGATTTGGGTTAGGACAACAAAGACAAGTGTAAAATTCTAATGTCATACTCAATTAGATCCATAGAATTTTACACTCCATGATCACGATCCCCATATCAATTTTACAATGCATAATAGGTTTTGACATAGAAAACACCCTTAATTCGGAAATAATTTTGTGGAAAAATTATGTGGCTTCTCCAGAATATCTACTCATCAAAATTCTTGATTCTACCACTCCTTCTAGGATCAATTTCCACCAAAGTAGGCCATTGAAAAATCCTTCATTTCCATTTCCTTGCTCATGCTCCTGCTTTGACGTTATTTCATTCCTTCTTCATCTGGCTCTCTATCACACTTGTCTCTAGGAAAAAAATATGAATCATATTACAGTTCAAAGTATAAATAAAGCACAATAAATAGACACACTATGTGCAATATATTATTTTAACATTTTAATTTTAATTTTTAAAATAACTTTTTTTCATTTGAATTTTATTATTTTGTATATTTTCCATTTAAATCTTATTAATTATTTTTGTAGAAATGGTATTGAATATTGTTTCAGTAAGTTATGTATTTCTAATTTAAAATATGTTAATTTCATTTTACATTTAAGACATATATATATATATATATATATATATATATTAATGTATATTTCATATTTAACAAAATTAATGTAATATAATTATTTGATATATCAAATAACTATATTACATTTAAAAAAAAAAGTAACGACACAAATGTGGCTCATAAAGTGACATAAATTTGACATAGAGGTGACACAAAAGTGCCATAAAAATGACACAATTCAAAATGTATAGTTGCGTAAAGTTTGCATCATGATTTGTATCACATCCACAACACAAATTCTACAAAGAAACACAGTCAAAATCCCTTAAAAAGGTTGATTTGCCATGTGAAATTTATCCGAATAAATTTTTATTTTTATAAAATGTAGTAGTGATGCTTGATTTCGACATGTTTGGTTGTAGCTTGGAAAAATGGATTCTTGGACAATTATATTTCCCCATTGTTATAAAAAAATGTATAGGTTCATGTTGAGCCTCTCTAAAATCAACTAAGATTATTCTCAACCACAAACCTTGTGTGATAGAATTTTTAAGAGCTGTATTTTCAACTTCAGTAGAGGATAAAAAAATTGTAGCTTTCTTCTTTGATGACCAAGAAACCAACCCACTTCCCAATGTGAAGTAATAACTAGAAGTAGACTTCATATTATGAAGAGAACCTCTTCGATATAATTTTTGTATCCAATTATACATAATGGAATTTATGGTATGCAATTAAAACTATGATTATAAGTACCTCTTACATATCTACAAACTCTTTTAATGACTTGTAAATGCTTGGTGATGGACTTCCCATAAATCTAGAAACTAGTGAAACCTAATAACTTTGAACTTTAGTCTTTAGAACCACTTAGTTTCAATGAAATATTTTCATTTGGAGGTTGAATAATATCCCATGAATAATTTCTCTCTATTGCATCCATCTTAAGTTTCATAGTATCAACACACTCTTTCCTTTGACTAGTTTCTATATAACTTCTAGGTTCACTAGCCATAAATGACAATACATGCACAATTTATCATCATAAACATCTTAAAATAAATTCTATTATTGAGATTGAATACTTGTGATAATAATATCATAATTATGATACACCAATTGATTTTATGGTTGTAGATTCAACAAATGCTTGTGCTTACTTGATATTAAAGTATATTCAAGTAGGAGTATAACACTTATATGATATTTGTTCTCATCACTATATCCTATGAAAATGTGAGCCACACTTTTAGGATATAGTTTGGGAATAATTCTTACCATAAATTGAATTGTGGTAAGTTGCATGCTTTCATTTAATTAAACTTGTATGGAATTTCCATCTCTTAATTGCACTTGGCTTTTGAAGGAATTGTCTAACTTGGCGAAAACATCTTTCTAACTTGTCCTCACGATCAGAGAAACCTGAATCAAGAAACCAAAAATTATTTCCATCCTATAATCCAAAATTTCATTAGAGAAATATTTTAATCATATGAGTACTCTTGCTCCTCACTTTTTAGGTTTGAATGCCTTCTTTTCACCCTCTTTATTAACTTGATTCTTTGTTGCTAGTATTATAGTCTTTTATAAAGTGTTTTTATTTTTGCAATAATAACAAGTAAGGTTTATCTTATATTTACTTGTGAAATTATCTTGATATTTACCCTTTGAATTAATTTTCTTGGTTTCAAGTACATGTTATTAAGTCTATTATAAATATATTACATATAGTCTCATCTTATCCTCACGGGATAAGAAAAAGATGCTAATTCATCAATACTTATAGTGTTCATGTCCTTACACTCCTCAAGAGTGATCAAAATATGTAGCCAAATTTGTGTCAAATATCTCAAAATTTTCCTTACTATAAAATTATATTCTATGGTTTCTCCATAAACCCTCATTTTATGAACTAAATCATTTATCTTTATGTAATAATATCTAATAACCTCATTGTTTGACATTCTCAAATTCTCAAAATTCATTTTAAGGGTTTGGAGTTTTACATATATTACCTTAGTAGAGAATTGACACAAAGCATCCAAGGTATACCATGCCTCATGGACATTCTTACTTCTTATAATTCTTGCATAGATGATAGAATCTATGGTACTCACGGAGATAGAACAAAGTTTTTGCATCTACCTTTTCTTCTTCCTTTTCCCCCTCTTATGATCATGAGATAAGGTATTAAAATATATTAGTGGAGTGTATCCATGATTTAAATTCTCTTAATATTCATTCATAGAAATAATCCTCTTCAACTTGTCTCTCCAATTCTCAAAGTTACCACCTTTGAATATGGGGATATTCATAGAAGTATAATTCACAAAAGCAATTACGGCTTATCATACTTGCTAAATAACCTTATGATTATTTTTTGAAACAGGTATATGATACCAAATGAAGGTTTTTATGTGTGGATGGAGTGAAAATCATATCTGAAATAATCTCTAAATAAAACTAGTGATCATCCAATCTTGCCCATAATAACTAGCTATTAATCTAGCATACTTATATGTGTGATTGACAACAAAAGTATATACTGAGAATAACCTATAAACTAGTTTATTAAGACTTCTAGTATTCCTTTATGAATACCTCACATAAAATTAGAGAATATCATAATGAATAAAAGGTTTCCACTTGGAAATATTCACCCTACTATTGCTTTAAAATAATTAAATAATAAACAAGGCTAATATAACCATTATAATAATACTTGTCTCAACTTGCATGAAAATTAAAAGACTAATAATAAATCCTACACCTCCTAAGTGAACTAAAGTCAACTAAATAATAATAAAATAGAATCAATATGAAAAATATCATCCACTACTAATATATGGTCAACATGCAAGAAGCTAAAATTAGTTTAAGTGACACATGCACACCTATCATGCATCTTAGTGAACCTAGGTGCCCCAACCTCTTCTAATAATAGAAATGGATCAAGATAAGACTAAATTTAGTCATATAAATATAGAAATAGTGCCCCTTATCTTAGGAATGAATTGATAATTATTCAAACTCGGTAAGTGCACATCTAGTGAATTGTACTCTAACTAGAACTTCCAGACTAAAAATAGAATTCTCAGACTAGATTTCTAAAAAATATTTTTTTACAAACAACCAACAATACTAAGCACAAAATAAAATAAAATCTTATACTTTTAAATAACTAATTAGTTCACACATTAACATCATACTTAACACCCATATAATCTAGTGTAGTTTCTATATATATTAGCCCTTATATTTTTAATATATAGTGAAGCCCTATAGTTTTTTTATATATGGTAGACCCGATAGTTTTTATATATGGTGAACACTTATATTTATCACGGGAAAATTTACATATAAACCATGAATTATAAAAATGATCTATAGAGACTAGTAGTAGGTTCGGGCATTTAAAAATAAATACGTGACTTGTTGTAGTGACTATTTCTTAAAGACACAATACTATTCCAAGTGGTAACCCAATGTATAGAATTTGATACCTTCTTAGGAATAAAAGGTTTATAGGAGAAGTGTGGATTTGAATGGAATCCTTGGGTAGATGCATGAAAATGGGTTATAAAAAAGTAGACAAATTCCCAAAACAACAATAATATGTATGCATTTCTAATTATAACACATATGCATTGTTTTTGTTTATATAGAAAACACTGAAATCTGTGACATTTTCATTGTATCTTCCTCTAATCCAAAAATATGCAGGAAAGGATATAAGTCTTGTTATTCCCTACAATAATTTTTTTTTCAAATCTGTCTCAAGGATTCACCAATCATCATTGATGGTTCATCGAAGAAGAGGTAGGAATGACTCAAACTTATGAATTTTTCTGTTTTAAGAAATTAGTTTTTAATTGTTTGCATTTTAAAATATAGGTTTTATTTTTTCACAACTTCTCAACACTATCGTGCAAATCCTCCCAAATATCCTCCTAAAAACCTTCCTAAAAACCCTCTTGAAGACCCTATTGAACAACCTCCTCCAAACCCTCCTTCAATTCCACAAGGACTAACAACAAAACTTGAATATTTGATGGGTAAAATTGTTGAAAACAAACTTCATATTGAGGATCTGATACAAACATTGAGAGACCCCGATCAATAAACCCTCATCATATTTCTTTGGAAAAATCAATGCAAACCTTGATAGGAGAAGTTAATTTGATAATGAGTTAAATTAATAGATGTGAGTCATATGGAGATACATGTAAAACATATTATGCAACTAAATTGTCTGTTGAGATAATTAAAAAGAAGATAAAATATACGACATACTTATAAACCTTATAACTAATGAAGAAATTCCATTTAATTACAAAATATTCCCGATACATTGGTGCACTCATGATGGTATAATTTTTTTTTGGAGTACTTGTGGATGGTTTTTGATCATGTGCCTTATAATAACTAGAAGATCCCAATTTATTTTGTAAGGAAAATCTATTGTGATTTTATTTTGAGTGATATTTTGAGCTATTTTGACCACTTTGAGTTTCGGGGTAGAGGAAAAGGATTTGCATAGGATAGAGAGAGTTCTCATTAGACACCTAATAAACCTACCATAGTTGGTTCCCAGAAGCTCCCAAACCTAATGTAGTCCACCCTTCTATCTAGGATATTGTAAAGAGAGACACATTACACGCCCTTGGATTTCTCATAGAGAGAATAGTTGAGCACACCCTTTGTGTTTACAATGATAATAAGGGTGTGCAAAGTGACAATAGGAGACCCATTCCTTGTATACACTTATATATTTCATGTGGCTCTTTATGTATTGGAATTTCCAAGGTAGATGAGGCATTTTAAAATAATTTTTCACAAAGACATTTGGCACATTTTTCACCATTACATCTCAACATTAGCCACATTTTATTCAAATGTAGTTTTTGAATAAGGACATTATATAATTTATTATTTTTAATTACATATATTCAAACAAGGAATGTTGTTTTATATGTACATTCAATTTTATGTTAAACAAGGTGACAATAGACCATCAAGTAGTACACAAGTTGGTGGTAGTCATCCACAATTTTATTTCAGTGAGATACTTTTTGTATGCAGACAAAACTGTGTCTCAACAACATGCACTCTTACTCATCTGTTCAACTAAGTTATTTGAGGCAATGACTAGGAGACACACATGTACCGAAATATAAGGGGATATACTTAAAGGGCCTACAATTAGCACTAAGGTCACATATCTAGAGAGAAGTAACCCTTACACTAGGTCAACCTAGAGTTTCCAAGGCGTGTATTCAACATAGTGGAAGGAAACCTACTGAGATATCAATAGTTAGGGGTGGAGAGGTATTGATCAATATTTGAAATGAAATTAGCTAAGGAGCTTCTATTTGATAAGATGAACACACTAACTTTCATCAAACATGTAATATGCTAAACTAACATAGTATAATAAAGAAGAGGAAGTGAACTAATCTATGCAAAATCACGAGAGAATAGTTATAGAACTAACATGTACCTATAGGGTGGTCGTTGATGCATCTATCTCCCTTAGAAGAAAAAACAGAGAGAGAGAATCACTATTAGGTGGAGTAGGGGAAGACCATTCCTATCTTAGACTCACTATATGATGACCAAATAGTGTAAACAATCATCCAAGAAGAAAAGTGTCTAATACAATCCAAGAAAGATGAACTAAGAGTAGAGCAAGAAAATATGAAGATGGCATAGAAGAGTAGAGAAAATGGTAGTTCGAATGTCTTAGCTTCTTGTTTCTTATGAATCTAAAATGAGTTTGAGGTATATATAGGATGTCATCTCCCACAGGTCATGGAATCATCCATGGGAGAAAATTACACCGACACAATTTCCCACGGGTGATTGTGTGACCAAGGATGAAAAAGTAAAGTGATGTGTCATGAAAAATAAAATAAATGTGCCTCGAGTCATAAAAGAGAATGAACAAACTGAAAAATGGTGGAATGCAAGAAATAAGTCATGAATATGATATGCATGATACCTAGGAGACGAGGATGATGCAAACTAAGGCTAAGACCGAATAACGACACCCTCTCTGTGTACTATCTTTAACCCATAATGGTTACATACATAAAAAATCCCCATTCTCAGTAAGCCCATTAAGGTACCCTCTTAGGAAATAGATGCATAAATAACCCTTATATGCATAAGGACGATTGTTAGTAACATGTATGAAAGATGAAAATTGAAAAGTGAAAAATTTGGTGTATACATATGCCCCAACCATTGATCACTACATGTTACAATAGTGAAATGTGGAGTGATCAACTAAAAAGAAAGTATGTAACACATATACGAAATTAAGTATTGAAATAAATGCTAAAGGGACTAGCTAGAATTAATTATACCCACCAATGCCTATCTATGATAGTGTCGCTTGTCCTTCCACATGTGGGTACAATCCATGTTGCAAGAACCTTGGAGAAGCAAAAATGAAAGGAAAAACTAGAGGAACATCAATAAAATAAGACATAAATCACCTAACTAGGGGCTTATGGGATGGATGTCATGATATCATGATGTTAAGATGTTGTGATGGTATGGTGTCAAAATAGAAGATTGTCAGAAAGTAGTCGTGTAATAGGTCAAAATAAATGGCATGAGATCATGATCAAAACACAATAAATGGCATGAGATATGGTGATTAATAGTGAAAATGACGGTTATTTGAAGATTGAGGCCGATTACGACCGATTTTGAATAGAAATTTGAGATTTATATAGTAATTTTGATTGTTATTTGCTTATTACTATTTTTGGAATTAAGAGAACTCTGATCTACGGAACTCCAACTTTGGGAAAATTTTAGACTATATGGCATGAGTATGAGTTGGTGATGGAGTATGACATGGAGGATCATGCGGCAACGCTCAACCACAGGTGAGTCATTACATTTAACTTTACTAAGTAAATTAGGTGTATTTTAGTTATTTATCTTTTTGGAGTTGATATAGTGTCAAAATTAGTAAAAATTACATCATGAGATAAGTTAGGTCAAAATACAAGTGGGTTTGGGATGGATTTGATTTTTATTTTTCTTTTTGTCATATGTGGAAAGTCAAAATTTGGGAGATTGCGACCATGATTTGGCTAGACACCATCAACACCCATACAACATCAAAGCAGATGGTGTCGATAGAGGGCCAATGACATTGGGGAAGCCTTCCAAGGGCCGATGACATCTACCATGGGGGACAATGGCGTAGGAAAATGTAAATTTGGATTTTTGATGTAGACATCTAATGCATTTTTATTGTGATTTTGTGGATGTAGATAAAGCGTAGGATCTTCCTATGGAAGAGCATAGATGTATCATGGTGCAATGGGATGTTTAGAGGATTAACATAGGCAAAGATAGTTCGATTGCAAGGTTAGGGGTTTGAGGCATCATGCATATTCCTAGGATACCCTTGGATAGGGATTTCTATGCATATATTTTTGGTTGCATGGGAGACCAGGTCCAACACCTTTTAGTGGTTGATGGGATAAGAGATGGTGGAGATGGATTTGAAATTGGAGGATGTACATGGGATTTTTTGGGTTACGGATTGGCAATATCGCATGTATTTTGATTTGACACCTAATGTTGTAGATCGGAGAGAATTATCCGTATGGGCAAAAGGAAGCAAGTACATATGATGAGTGCATGTTGTGCATTCGACTCAAGACAATATAGACAACATGGATTTTGGATATTTGGAAGGTAGTGATGGGTATTGTGATGGCACACATAGTGTGTCACAAGGTTGATCGAGATATCCCATTATTCCTGATAGCAATATGTTGGGATGTTGTGGATAAGGATGTACTATTCAACTAGAACACCACCATATGGGTGTAGTTGGTTCATGATTTGTACATGGTGTAGTGCAGAGGCCAGAGGGTCACAAGAACCATTATATTATTGGAAACATGGATCTATATGAGTGGTTCTGATTCACATGCCAATAAAGATACCACAACTATTAAGAACAGATGCCCCGAGAGTACTTTAGTGGGTGCGGGGGCTGACCATGAAAGAACTTTGAGTATATTGGACACTAGCATAGGCAGTTCCAAATGATGTGATAGCCCTACAGAGGGAATGTGGATCAGTGGCCCAGTTGGCCCAAAGTAGAGTACTTAGAGGCCGTGACAAATGTGACGTGACACTATTTGTATTGGGTGGAGAGATACATAATAGATAGAGTATCGAGACAGTTTAGATGGATGACGCCAACGATGATACCATCATTTCCAACCTACCAACATCGACATGCTAGAGAAGCTACATGAGTAGAAGTATAGGTTCTAGAATTATGACATCGTAGGGCACGAGAAGTGGGTCTACCAAAGCATGGTGATAATGTAGACATGACGAAGATACTTAGGGCCCACCACAGATCATAGTGGAGAGTGGTTTGGAGATGGGATCTATAGATATAGATCCGTAGGATGGGGCAGGTTCTAGTACCATGGGAGAGGGATTTGGATAGCCAACACCATGGTTGAGAGAGCACAAGATGTGATGGCTAAGTAGAGGGTTTTTGACATTGTTTGGAGTTTAGATGGATGTGAATCGAGATAGAGGCCCATATCATAGTGGAGAGAGGGGATGATATTAGTGCCCTATAACATGTGGGAACAATATATAGGAGTCACACCTCATCATGATAATAAGGAAAATTATGTATTGGGTGATTGAGGAGATAGTGAGACCATTGTGGAGAGACCTAGAAAGCAAGGTATGAGTGATAACATGTTAGTTAAATGATTTTTGATAGACGTATGTGATATTGTTAGTAATGTATGTTAGTTTTTGGTTTTGTAGATAAAATAGTGGAGGAGTGGCACTTTGGCCCATCGAGAGTGCCCACCATGAGATCCTAGATTCTGTGTTAGATGTTCAAGATACTACAATGATGGTGGATCTAGTAGTAATCATTGTCAACCAAGGACTTAGTGGGGTCATTTCATCTAGTGGGTGAGGTATCCATGAAATTGTAGTAACATAGAGATGGAAATTTTCAGGATGCTATCAAAATCATAGATATGATCTCATAGAGTCTATTACATGCATAGGTAACCCTGGTACATGAGAAAGAATCTTTCCTAGTAGATTCTATAGAGCTACGACACAGATTATGTCACTAGAGGCACGATTGGTGAGGGCACAAGGAGAAGCTTCTAGATCCGGATCTGGGGTGATGTCTTTAGCTTGCATAATGAGAGTAGATAACATGGCCCCATCAGCCCAAAGCATCTAGAAACCCCCCATAAGGGGAAACAATGCTTGAGTAATATGATGGATGGGCCATTTTGTATGATTTTAGTCAATGTATGAAACTGATTTGATATATATATCTGTGTGCGTGGTGATGATTTTTTATGGTATTTAAATATTTGGCTTATCATTTTCCTTCTTTTTACATGTATGTATGTGATAATACCATGGTACTTAGGAATAATGATAATGAGATAGGTAAAGTTGATGCAAAGGTGATCAATAAGATAGCCCAACTAACATGATGTGAGAAAGAAAAGAGGCATATCAAGGCCAAGAAATCCAATGGTATTATGTCCAAGGTTCATATGGTGATGAATCCAAGTGAAGTGAACAACCCAAGAAAGGATGAGATTTTTGAGATATTAGAGATAGTGTGATAAACCCAAGGGGAATCAAGAGCCCAAGTGAAGATAAAATATGATTGTGTCAAACCCAAGTGGGGCCGAGAACCTAAAAAACATGAGGATCAAAGCTAAAGAAATAAAGTAAGATGTGGTCAAGGTAATTGGAGGTAACTAGCCACAAGGGGAAAAATATTATCTTGTATCGGTGATAATATCATCAAAATGATGCAAAATGTGGCTTTAGGCATGGGTCATGTGGTCCTCAATAACATACTTTGTGTAATAGCTACCTGTCGATGGAATTTAGAACACATGGCAAATAAGGTGTCATTTATCCGTTCCTCCAACCTAGCAAGGACACCATGCTAAATATAATCAAAAGTGAGGCGAGGCTCATGGTGAGGTAGAGGCCCATATGTAGGTTTCGGTCTATGTACTCTAGGGGAAGGTGATAGATTCTAAGAGGAATCGACCCTATGATTCTGAGTGTGTAAAAGGGTTTGGGGATAGGATACTTACTACGAGAACCCGATAGTTGGTGTCGTATGCATGTAATATCCATGATGAGATAAAAAGAAAGGAGAAAAAGTAGAAGGATGTGTAGCCTTTTTGGTTTGTTCACATTTGACCTCGACTTCAAGCTTCTTCATGCAACATTTATAGGTTCTAATGTCATAAACATCATGCCCCAAAGCCTTGTGTCATGTATATTATTGATCGACCATAGAAGACTAAGGAGCCATAAGAGCAAGAGGTATGGGGAGAGGTCTTGTAGGTTGTTAAGGGCTAGTGGGAATATATAATAATGGAAATTATGTAATGGGTGAGGATGGTGTTGATGGAGTAGTGTGTCACTCAGTCATCGAAGAACAATAAATAGGATTGTCACTCATGGGATCATCAAAATTGTAGTAAAAATCGTAACTGATCCTCTATCAAGGAGAATGGGCTGATTAAGTTGATGTTACTATGAGGAAGTGTATTTGGTGGAGAGGAAATATGAGGCTCATGTACCAATGTGGAAGAAGCATTAACTATATTTAGAGGTTCCTCTTATACTAAGATAACATTCACATCATGAGTAATTTTGGTGTGTAGGGTTTCTTGGTAGCAAATAACTTCTCGATCGCGAATATAGGTGTAGATAGCTAGATAGGGATCATCTAAGGTTTAACAATCATCATAATATAATATGGAAGCATATACCAAACAAGAGTTAGATATGGTTTTGAGTTGGACCATACGCTCTCATGGGGGTTGTGGTGTTTGTAAGATAACTAAAGGAATTGAAGGATCCTTCTTATAACGTCACAAAAAGGAGGAAACTAAGATATGATGAGTTTAGGAAGGTCAGGATTATTGATTCTAAGGGTGAATTCATCAATATCCTTGTCATATAATTATAAGAGGTTGGTAGGTGTGTGCCGATCAACTCGGAATGAATGACATTTTTGTGAAGAGTATCCATACGGTAATTAAAGCACTAATATTCCAAAATGGAATTGATGATAATTACCCAAGTGTGGGGAGCTTGTATGTCCCCTTTTGCTAAAGTGTATCATAATTCCAAGGGTTAGTGTCCCCTTAAATCTTATAAATAGATCCTTGGTGAGAAAACTTCACACATTGACATGCAAAAGAGGCAATGACGTGCATATGGTGAGTCTAAGGTTGCCATAGGAGAATGTTATAAGATAAGGGAAAATTGAATACCATAACTTTGACACAGAAATTCCTAGGGGAATGGTGATGGGTAACCAAATACACCCCATCGAAGGCATCTTTCGGTGATCGTATCCTTGACAAGTAGTTTGTGTGGATTTTAGGTTATTGATGGAATAATTGAGAGCTTTGATGAAATCTAGTGAGGCCACACATGTGCTTGTTATCTCATCAATAAGATCATGTTTAATTGAAGTGTGACCGATCTAAATTGAGATGAAGAGTGGTGTATCATTTTCATGAAGAAATATCTCATCTCAAATCATGGAAGCTATGAGAAATAAAATACAAGAATGAGAATTTGAAGCAATATTAGTATAAACAGAGAGTTCCCAACATTACCGGGGGAATACTTTATTTCGAGCCATGCAATGTAGGAATCTACCCCAAAGGAGGAAAAGGAATGTTCATATCAAACAACACAATCATGAGATGCTCACGATGGTGAGGTAACATACACATGAGTTATAAGAAGGGAATTGGACCAGGAATTTGGGCAAGTTCTTTGAGAGGATCCCACTCATTGCGATTGGACTATGCAAAGTAGGATAAGAGTCTTTGGGAATTCTTAGAAACAGAGCTAGAAGGAGCAAAGTGACAATTAGGGGACTTTAGAAAATGATTTTTTTAGATCCTACACTATTGACCTTGTAAGTTTGACTTGCACAGGGGCCGATGCTATCTGTAAATAGAGGAGAGGACATGTTTTTGACTTGAGGATCTTTATTCTAAGACATAAAAGGGTAAATGACCATGTGAGTCCTAGGATGGAATGCTACAGGATATTTTAGCTCAACATAAGTGATAACACATTTTACATTATTGATTGCAACCATGTTTTTAGGAGGGTAATCCATGTCAACCACATTAGTTGTAACATTCTCTTGCTTCTTATAAATTTTAGCAACATCATGATTAGGCATATGATTGGAGAATATTTTTAGCTTTTCATTAGCCTGGTTGATGGATTTATGACGATATTTCTTTTAAGTCGTGTCACAAGCTTTGAATACTTCATTCAAATGCTCGTGAGTGATGACGAGATAATCAAAATTGGGTTTTAAGAAAAATTTGATGGCAGCCATACATAGTTCTTGACAATTCTCATGTGAGTGACCCCAATTAGTGTGCCACCAATAAAACTTACTCTCATCATACTAGCGAGGAATAGGTCAAGAAGGGTCTAGGATCGTGGTAAATGTTTTAGGTAACCAACACTTTAACTATTCCTTACTCGGTCGTTGATGATTATTAGGTTAATTTTTGTTGTTAGTAGGTTCTTTGGGAAATGGTAAAAATAATTATGTTTGAAGAAGAAACAAGAGGAAGAATGTTTAAGACTCCGTCATCCATTGCATTCTTTTTCTTAGAAATATCTAGACCTACTTGTTAGTTTGTGTCTTTGGAGTATCCTTCTCAAACTACCTCAAGAGAGAATCCTACATTTTGGCTTGTTCAAAGGCCTCTTCCAAGGAAGTAGGAGAAAAGGACCTCACCTTGTATTGAAGGAGGCTCAAGGGCTCGTAGGAAAATTTGAAAGAGGCTATCATTAGCCATGTTATGTTTTGATCATGTGACTAGGGTTTTCCAATACTTGATAAAGTCTTGCACTAATTCATTTTCATTTTGTTGAATGTTAGTGAAAGCATTGATATTATTTTTGGGTAGACCGTGATATTGGAATTCATTCACTAAGGTTGTCACTAGGGAATCTAGCTCAACTATAGAATTAGGAGGAAAATAATGGTACCAATCTAAAGTATCTCTTGTAAGGGTCTTAGTTAAGATTTTAGTGACAACATATGAGTTAGTTCTGATCCATTATTTGTAAATATTGTCGAAGGCCTTGATGTAAAGAGTGGGATCAGTAGACTCATCATAAGAGATAAATGGAGCAATGCCACCAATGTCCATACTAATAATATAAGGTGCTAATGGCTCTATTAGACTATTCAAAATAATTTAAGTATTTTGAATTTTTTTGTATTTTGAAAAAATTTGAAAAAAATTAAGTATTTTGAAAAATTTAAGTATTTCAAATCCTTCCAATAGATGAAGGAAATGGTGAAAGAAATATACCAAGATAGACAACGAGAAAAGGGAACTAGAGGAGGTAAAAAAAAGAAAGCTCTAGTTCTGATATTCCAAAAAGAGACTCTTCAAAATCTGATTTTCCTTCATTAAAGTTAGATATCAAGTTTGAATTGCCTATGTATCTTTGGAGAGCTAAATGCGAGAGAAGGTGGATAAGCTGGGTCAAGCGAGATAGAAGTATATTGCGGGGTTCGAGAGAATTGTTGATGATGAAGCAAAGATTCATCTGGTAACTCTTGAGATGGGTGGCACCCCTCATTTGGTCGGAGAGTAAGCTTCAGGAAGTGGAAGAAAACAAAGGTATAGAAATCACTTCTTGGTCTGAATTTGTTTCAAATCTTAGGCAAAAATTTTATCCTCTTGGTTATAAGCAACAAGCTATGATGGATTGGAAAACATTAAGACAAACTAAGGGACAAAGTGTTCAAGAATACACACAGGAATTTAGGAAAAGGGCTCTAATTCTAGGAATTTCTCTAAACACAGAAGAAACACTGCTCAAATATATTGGTGGATTGCATAGTTATCTAAGGCATATGATACTTGTTTTAGGTCCTACTAATCTTGATGCAGTATGTGTTCAAGCAACCCATTTGGAAGCACAAGGGAAAATGACAAAGGAGTCCTCTTTCTCTTCTTTTAATCAGAAGAACAAGTAATCTGAAGGAAAAGGTTCGAAAGAACAAGGAAAAGGAAAGGGTAAGCATAAAACAAACTCTACTATTAAGAAGGAAGATGAAAAACCATTTTGTAATCATTGTAAAAAAAACCATGATGAGTCTAAATGTTGGAAATTACATCCTGAAAAGAAGCCTAAATGGATGGTTAAGAAAGGAAAAGAAAAGAAAACAAACACTGTAGTGCATGATCTTGGTTCTGATTCAGGTGATGAAACCAAAATCACAGCTATGAGTTTTCAAGGTAAATCAACTCTTTCAATTTCCAACAATAGCACTACAGATGTTGCATCTTCTTCTAGTAAACAAACTATACCTGATGATAAGAAAAGGAATGAGCTTTTCCACATTAGAGTAATTTCAAAGCATACGAAAATTGATACTCTTTTTGATAGTGGATCTCAAGCTAATCTAATTTCTGAGGAGGTTGTTAAGAAACTAGGACTCAAAACTAAACCACATCCTAAGCCTTATCCTTTGGGTTGGGTTTGTGATGATGCAAAATTGCAGGTAACTAAAACTTGTACTTTTAGATTTTCCATTACAGACAAGTTTATTGATGAGGTTGAATTGGATGTAGTTCCTTTGGATATTTGTGGGGTGGTTTTGGGAAGTCCTTATTTGTATGATCATAAAGCAATCTTCTATAGGGAAGAAAATAAATATTTGCTTGTAAAGGATGGAATTGAGTTTATTGTTAGAGCTCACCGTGAAAAGAATAATCTATCCTTGGTAACTGCAGGTCAAATGAAAAGGCTTGTAAACTCAAGAAAAATTTTTGTGCTCATGGTGGTCAAAGCCAAAGAAAAAGAACATGAGATGGATTTTGAGACTTGCGATCTAAAACATAAGGATGAATTGGTAAAAATGTTTCTCATTTTGATGATGTTTTTCAGGATCCACAAGGTCTACCTCCCAAAAGAGGGGTTCAACATGAGATATAGTTGCTTCAGGATGCACCTCTTCCCAATATCGGAATGTATAGGTTGTCAGTAGTAGAGAATGAGGAAATCAAGAGACAGGTAATGGAAATTTTGGCTCAAGGTATAATTCGTCTAAGTACATCCCCATGTGGTTCGCCAATTATATTGGTTTCTAAGAAGGATGGCACTTGGCGAATGTGTGTTGATTTTCGTGCTTTAAACAAGATTACTATAAAGAATCGTTACCCTCTTCCTAGAATAGATGATTTACTGGATCAATTAAAGAATGCAATTTATTTCACTAAGTTAGACTTAAGAAGTGGTTATCACCAAGTAAGAATTGCAGAAGGTGATGTTTGGAAAACTGCTTTTAAAATGAAACAGGGATTGTTTGAATGGTTAGTGATGTCTTTTGGTTTGTGCAATGCACCAACAACATTCATGAGAGTTATGAATGAAATCTTTAGACCATTCATTGATAATTTCGTTATTGTCTACTTAGATGATATTCTTATTTTCAGTAAGTCATGGGATGAACATGTTAAACACATCCAGAAAGTCTTAGATGCACTAAGGAAAGAGAAATTGTATTTGAAGATGTCAAAATGTGAATTTGGAAAAACATCTTTAATTTACTTGGGTTATATTGTAGGAAATGGAGAATTGAGAATTGATCCTGCAAAAATAGAGGTTATTATGAAATGGCCTAGACCCACTAATGTGACGAAAGTTAGAAGTTTTCTAGGTGCGATTCAAGATCTTGGAGAAAATTTATTGCTAACTTCTCATATATAGCATCTCCTTTGCATGCTTTGACAAGTATTAAACAGGTCTTTTAGTGGGGAGGAAAACAACAAAAAGCCTTTCATACACTGAAAGAGAAGATAAGTACCACTCCGATCTTGACACTTCTAGATTTACAACATTCATTTGAGATTGAGATATATGCTAGTGACTACGTAATGGGGGCAGTTTTGATGCGTAACAAACGACCAATGTGTTACCATTCAGAAACGTTTACAAGTGCAGTAAGAAACTATCCAAATTATGATAAAGAGTTGTATGCTTTGGTTCAAAGTGTTAAAAAGTGGAAGCATTATTTAATGGGAAAAGAAACAATTATCCATACTGACCATCAACCGCTTCAATACTTACAAACACAAACCAAATTGCAGCAGTCTAGACATTTCAGGTGGATGGGATTTTTGCAACAATTTCATCTTGTAATCAGGTATAAAAAAGGTATTCAAAACAAGGTTGCCGACATGTTATCTAGACCACCAGTGGTAGTAGCATCTATTCTTTTGCAACATAGTTCTTTGGCTCATGTTAGTTACAAGGAACAATATGTAAATGATGTTGACTTTAGAGAAGTGTATGAGGATCTAGTAAGTGGGAAACAAGTAGGAGAAAAAGATTATCATTTGCATGAAGGATTGTTATATCATTCTGGAAAACTTTGTATTCCAGAAAATGAGCGTGTGCATATGATTAGGGAAGCACATACTTCTCTTATTTCAGGGCATTTTGGTATTAGTAAGACAGTTGCACATTTACAAAAATATTGTTATTGGCCTAGAATGCATGAACATGTAAACATGTATATTAAGGGATGTGTTCTTTGTGCCACAAGCAAGCCAAGTAATAGGAAATTAGGACTTTACACTCCTCTTCCTGTTCCAACAAGGCCTTGGGAAAGTGTTTCCATGGACTTTGTAGGAGGCTTGCCCATGACATGGAAGAAACATGATTACTTATATGTGGTAGTGGATAGATTTAGCAAAATGTGTGTTGGTTCCATGTACTAAATAAATAACTGGTGAGGGAACTGTACATTTGTTTTTTCAGTTTGCTTGGGTTCATTTTGGTTTACCTACTTCAATTATATCGATCGGGATTCTAGATTTCTTGGGAATTTTGGTCACCATTGTGGGGTTAATGGACACAAAACTGAAAAAGAGCATTGCTTTTCATCCACAGATTGATGGTCAAACATAGGTTGTAAACCACACAGTGGTACAATTACTTAGGGGCTATAGTAACAAACATCCTAAATTGTGGGATGAACATCTTTATTATGTGCAACATGCTTATAATCGTGCCTTACATTCTTCTACTTTGAAGTCTCCATTTGAGACTTGTTATGGATATCTGCCTAATTCTCCATTGGATATATATTATGGACATAAAACTGATGTTAATGGTGCAAGTGATTCTGACAAGGCTAAAATATTTGTGCAGAGAATACAACAGGTTCATCAGTATGTCCGTGAACAATTGGAGAAAAGTCAGGCCAAGTACAAAGTTAGGCATGATAAACATAGAACTGATCACAAGTTCAAAGTTGGTGATTTAGTTTGGCTTCACATTAGTAAGGAAAGACTGACAGGTGAAGGTAAAAAATTGAAACCTATACGGTATGGTCCGTTCCAAATATTGGAAAAAATTGGTAACAACACTTTCGGTTGGATTTACCTCCATATATGCAAATCTACTTAGTTGTAAATGTTGAGAATTTAAGATTGTATGAACCGCCTATGATTGTTGATCATGATGATTCTAACATAATGCCTTCCATTGATGATTTTTCTCCTGAGTATCTTGATGAGTTGTAGGAAGACATCATTTTGGACAGGAAAGTAAGAACTTCGTGAAGGGGTGATATTGAGTATCTTCATGTTGGGTTCAAAGGCATGCATCCAAACAAGGCTAAATGGATGGAAACTGGAAAGGTGAGGGAGAAATACCCTCACCTATTCACCAATTAAGTTGACTTTTGGGGTCCAAAAGTTTCTCAGTGGGGAGGAATGATCCAGAGGATCCTCACTAGAGAAACATTGATCTAAGATCTTCTCAGAATAAGTTGCAGTCATTTTTAAAGCATGGAGAAAAATTATACAATTCCATTGATATCTTGTTTGTAGGAAATGGAGCTCGTTTGCAAAAGTTATAGCCCGCTGAAATTTTGGGCAACTGGCAAAATTTGGAGTTTTGTGCAGAGTTGGACGTGTGCACGCTTGCCAAGTGTTTCAATCATATTGTGACACGTGGAAAATTTGTGTGATAGATAAAAGTGGTTTTTGGAACACCGGTCTTGGACACTCGTTCGTGGACAAATGGACCCCACTATTTACTATTTGGGGCCCTCAGCCAGGTTCGACACACTTGATTATGGAGGGGTGTCTTGGCCTCCTTCTCATATTATCATTATACCAACTTGTGTATATATATGCCTCTGATTGCATTTTTGCTATGCATGTGGGACTAATTGATAAGTGCATATTAAACCAAAGACCAATTCCATATTCCATGCATTTTAACCAATTCCATATTCCACGCATTATTTAACTACCTCCATATTCCATGCATTTAATTTAAACCTCCACAATCATTATTAAACAAGGCACCTAAAACTATGTCAATACATGCATGCACATCCTTATCCAACCAGCAAATGAACCCACATCCCAAGCGGCTAAGGTGGCTCACAAGCCAATACAAAAGCGCCCCCTTTGCATTATTAAATACCTCCCTTCATTCACGCACCCACAATGTGGGATAAACCTCTTGAAATCCGCCTAAGGAGAAGGAAGTGGAGATATGGGGGGGATTTGAACCGTGGTCTCCATGGTAAAAGATAAGGGCTTTGACCGCCGTGCCACTTCTTGGGAAACATTATATAAGGAGTGTTATTGTATTTGAATGGTATTCGGTCTGTGCTAAAATATTGAAATGCTCATAACTTGAGCTAGGAGTGGAATTTTGAGGAGATGTAAAAAGAAACCCCTGTTATTTTTTACAGAGGAAGACTGTGAGAAGGTCAGAATTTTGTAGAATTCTTTGTAAAGAATTATTTTCAAGATTTTAATAGATCAGTCCCATTCAACTGGACCGGAGACGTAGGCCTCAAGCGCCAAACTCCGTTATCAATTCTTGTGTCAAATTGCTGGTGAATTCTCTTCATTTCTTTAAATATTTACACAGTACTTGTAGTTTTAATTATTTTATTAAAAATACAAAAGGATATAATGCTCAATTTTTACATTGAAAATCAATACAAAGCAAAGAAATGTGTGTGCACAATTGCTAGTTAAATTTGATTTTCAGATCAGTTAAGTGATGGGAACCCCATTAGGCCCATTTGGTAAAAGAGGGGGCGGAGTGCCCCAAGATCTTGCTAGAGGGTGGTTGACTAACTGATCCATAGTGGCTTGCATCTGAAGGAGTTAAGTGGTAGTGGAAGATAGTTGTTGATTTAATTTGTCAATAAGCTAAAGAATAAGATTGTTTGGATCAAAATTTGAGGCATTTTCAGATGATCCTATTTTAATGGATTTCCCCTTTTCTACCATGTGGTCAAGTTGTTTGGAGAAAAATTTGAGAAGGAATTTACTAAGCATTTATTATGATTCTCCTTTGTATTGAAGAAATTAAGATAGAAATTTTTGGATCTTAGGAAGATGCTCAAAAGCATCATCGTTCTAGATTTATTCCTCCTCATCCTTGGTTGGGACATTACGATGGGTAGAAGGATTATTCTTAGGTGCTCATATGATGTGATAGTCCATACAAAAAAGAAACTTGGTTTTAGGATGGTAGGATTCGGAAATGATTACACAATAGAGTAATAGGACCCTAGGCCCAAATAATCCATGATGGAGTGTTCACATGGCTAAGAAAAGGTCCAAAGATAAAGACTACAAACACAATAAACCTTATAGAAAAGTACGCACATGGGCCAAAGGCATCCGAGAGTAGATATGGTCAAACAAAAGGATCATCCATGTAAACAGTCCGCATAGGGGTTGAAGGTGTTAGGATGTGAGGAGAGAGGAATAGACAGCTCACCTAGTGGCAATGGTGTCATGCGGGTAGGTTTTTAAGTTTTTAAGGATTTTTGGATACTTAGATGAAGTAAAAATAAATTATGGTTTCTTTTAACGAGTTGTGCTTGATTAGAAGGTTGCGTGTTCAATTTATGTTGGGTTCACCATAAAATGTATGCGGGCAAAATGTGTCTCAACAACATGCACTCTTACTCATCCATTCAACTAGGGTATTTGAGGAAACGAGTAGGAGACACACATGTATCGACATATAAGGGGATATAATTAAAGGGGCTATAATGAGTACTAAGGTTGCATATCTAGAGGGAAGTAACCCTTACACTAGGTCAACCTAGGGTTTCCAAGGCCCGCGATCGAGATAGAGGAAGGAACCCTACTGAGATATCAATAGTTGGGTGTGGAGAGGTATGGATCAATAACTGAAATGAAAGTAACTAAGGAGCTGATATTTGATAAGAGTATTATACTAACTAGCATCAAACATGTACAAATACTAAACTAACATAGCACAATGAAGAAGAGGAAGTGAACTAATCTATGTAAAATACAAGAGAAGGGTTAAAGCATTAACCGTACCTAAAGGGTACTTGCTGATGCATCTATCTCCCCGAGAAGCAAAAAAATAGAGAGAGAATCTCTATTAGTTGGAGTATGGAAGACCATTCCTATCCTAGAATCACTATACGATGACCAAATAGTACAAGCAATCATCCAAGAAGAAGAGTGTCAATCCAATCCAAGTAAGATGAACCAAGAATAATAAAGTGAGCATATGTGAAGATGGCATAAAAGAGCAACACACATGGTAGTTCAGATGTCTTAGCTTCATATTACTTATGAATGTTAAATGAGTTGGAGGTATATATAGGACACCATCTCCCACAAGCGATGACTTTGGAAATGGGAGAATATAACACCGACATAATTTCCCAAGGGGATTATGTCAGCCAAGGATGTAAAAATGAAGTGATGTGTCATGAATAGTAAAATAAATGTGTCATGAGTCATGAAAGAGGATAAACAAGTATAAATGGTGGAATACAAGAAATAAGTCATAAATATTATATACATAAGACCTAGGGGAAAATGATTCCTAATGCAAACTAAGGCTAAGACCGAATAGGGACACTCTCACTGTGTATTGTCTCTAACCCATAATGGTTATATGAATAACCATTCCCCAATCCGGAATCCCCCTAAGGAAAGCGCTTAGGAAATACATGCATAAGTA